>CM077116.1:398336648-399594148 GCA_039619475.1 Icerya purchasi | reverse complement strand
GCCATCAGTTTCGAGTCGAACGAATTAGGGACCCAGTACGGTTTTAGTTTGCTTTTTTTTAGATTTTATATCCGCAAACTTTCGGTGCCGAATTCGCGCGTTCAGATTACTATACCGTTTTTAACCGTCGACCCAGGTAAACAACGGTGCGCAATTCGAGTGTCGCCTAACGAAGTAGTAATCAAAAGAGGAAAAATTACTCAGCAATACAAAAGTAGGTTGCAAGTTTTCCTTGATCTGAGTTAACAATATAATAGCAAAACGCGAAAGAGACTGCGAACGGCACACAAAACCGCCGTTCACTTGGCTAAAATTAATATTTTGTTTTCGGTTGACGTATGCTGGATCTTCCTTTAAAATTGGAATTATTTGCTATATTAAAGTGTTTAGAATACGCCAGAAGGTTTTTAATATTAATTCTAGCGGACTCTCTGACCGTATTGCATGAACAACTATCTCACACGGAACTGGTAAAACAATGTCAAATATCGAATGCCGTATAAGAAGACAGATATTTTTAATTTATAGTACTAAAGTGAATTCCGTCGCACTGCGGTATTAAATGAAATGAAATAGCGGATGGAATTGCAAGAACCGCAGTAAGAAATTGTCCAGCAATTAAATTGGCCGGAATTTCTTACCGGTGATTAGAGTACATACTATGACGAAGTGGAACATCGAGAGTTAGTAATCAAGAAGGGACAGCAACTGAAGAATACAAAAGTAGTATGTTGCAAGGGCTCCTTGGTTTAAGACAGTTAACAGCTTCGAAAGAGGCTGTACAGTGATGATAACTCGACCGAGAAGGGGACACGCAACAAAAAACCTCGTTCTCTTGGCTAAAATTAATATTGTCAGCGATAGAGCATGCAGTGGTTTTAGAATGGAGAGTACAAAAAATCATTTTATTTAGGCGTGTATATAGTATACTAAGAGGGTAGGGACAAATTTAAAACGAAAATTCCATCGGAGCTGCGAAAAAAATTGTGTAATCTCTAAGAACTTAATAAAAAAAAAAAAAAAAAAAAAAACGCGTTAAAAAGTAAAAAAACTCGATAAAAAATAATACATAAAATACAAGTATATATGTTATGATTATTTTTAAACAGCGTTAATTTTTATATCAAATTACAACAACGTTTAGAAACCGAATAATTATTTTTAATTAAATATTTTTAGAATAAAATCTTGCAGTCGGTATTTTCTTTAGGAAAACATAAAATCTATTTCATTTACTATAAATATTGTTTATAGTTAATTCATTTTCTGAAAAGGTATATTTGACCGCTGTGATTCCGTAATACATAGTACGCCGAATGCTACGAGCACTAACCAAATCGCGATAACCTACTAATCGCGACATGACAAAAGCGCGGACAAACTATTTTAGACAGAGCGCACTAGCCACGCTAAGAGGACAGTGGAAAAATATCGGCAATCGGGCACGACTAGAGTGCAGTAATTGGACGGACCAGTAACTTCCGAGAGCCAATTCTCCTCAGTATCGGAGTTGGCAAGTTTCTTCAATAGTGTAATTGAAACGGATTCTGCGATGAGCCACGAAATAGTGGTTCAAGCGCTGCGCTTCGGACTTGTCAGCAAAAGTCTGCAGCGGACGCAGCACTATATCCACGATCGAGTTCAAGTAGTGCTCGAAGCACGGACGAAATAAAGATTTAAGAAAGCTGGAAAAGATCAAAATTTACAACAAAATTCGTAACCGCAGCCGCTTGATCTTCGTGCAGAATTTTATCGCGCCTTTTTCGTAACGGTAAAAACAACTGCCGGAATTTTTACAGCAAACGTTTTAGCGAAATCTTTCGAAAAATAAAATTCGTTAGCGAGTTGAATTACCGGAAATTACGCCTTCGACGCTCAAGCCCCCCCCCCCCCATTGAACTCTGAATGTATATAATATTCCACGCGCACAATTCGTCGTGCACTTGTGTTTGATTTATGTTTATTTGAATAACGGTGATTTATACAGGCCGAGGTGTGAAAAATACGCTCGTTCGTTGTTCATTGTGAAAAATGGAACAACGCAGTGCCCCGTCCGAACAATAAAACCGTTTAACAGAGTCGCTTAGTTGTAACAGTTCTGATGTACACCGTTATTATCTGCGCGAGAATAATTCAAAGAGCATAAGCCGATAATGTGTCGAAAAGCGGATTGAAAATTATGTCGATTGCTATTTTTTCAACGTAACGCTGTGATTTCTCGATGTTTCAGTGGCTATGGAAAATTTCGCTGCTTGTCGGTACGTTATATACAAATATCACGCGTACATTTGTTTACACTTTCAGTCAATTATTTTTGTATTTAGTCTAAGTTTAATTCGTTTCCCGACTTCACTCGACACTGTCAATATTGCTCTAGCTCGATTACGTCGTCGCATTTTAACTTCAACACCGAAAGCGTGAACCTACAGATACATTTTTACGTCCTTTAACTAATTTTAATTTATTCGCTAAAGTTTCGTTATTCGCGTTTTCGGAAGAAGCACAGGTCGTGCCCTACTCTGCATAAAATAAACTCGACTTTCAAATATCTTCGAGAACACAACCTTCTCCGTGCTGATACGGAAGTAACGTTTTCTTTAATTACACTCAGTCGGTTTTGTTTTTAGTAAGTCGCGCGCTACCGATTTTTATTCATTTTTACCGAATAATACACCGTTCGATAATTAATTAATAATTAAATATAGCAGTTGCCCGTTAGCAGCCTGAAAGTACGTTCGATTTCATTTAAACCTCCCTACAGCAGAATAAAATACACAGACACGTTTGAAATTGTAGTCGAATTATCCGGCATATTTTATACATTTTATATGTGAAAAAATGTAAATCGAATACATATTTACGAAATATTATAAAACGAAATAAAAACTCTAGATTTATTTTAAAATTACGGAATATTATAAAATACCGAATATTCATCGCAGCGTATAATTATAAAATTGCAACACAGAAAACAAACGGGAGTCGATAGGATCCAGTAAAATTACAAATCTATATAAACACAAACACGCGGTCAGAGTTATAAAATTAATAAAATTCAAAATACTAAAATGAATGATAAAAATGAAATTGCGTATTTCGTAGAAATTATCATTTAATTGTCGAGTTTTATATGCGTAGTATCTTTAATCGCGGAGTTAATCTCTAATCACTTTTAGCTAATAGTCGTAATCTCTCTTACACGTCGCGGATTTCAAATAAATTTTGCATGGAACATTCTTTAGCCGTGACCTATAACTGGCAGAAAACGTCGCACTGAAGTGGAACTACAGGGGGCGTTACGCGGGAGGTAAATAAGAACTTTTCGTCTAGTTGTCTTTTAAAAGTGAGTCGTGTTCGGACGGCTGTTCATCTGTCACGGTGATGATTGTCGTTCATCGACGTCTAAATGTAAACTACGAATCAACAATACGAATGATTCGGTTCTAATCAAATTAATGAGTACTATGCTCAGCCATATAATAAACGAAAAAAAAAAAAAATTGATGTATGGAAGAGGGAAGTGAGGAGGTAGTTAAAAAATTGGTGCAATAATTAATGAATTTTGCTGCTCTCGTTTTGCATTTGTTAGGGTTCTTTTAGACCATTTGTTTCCCTGTTTCCGTCCTTTCTCTTTCCTGTACGTTAATGTATGCGACGTCTAATATATAAGCGGACCTTATGTATGGGTATATTATTGTACTATTTATACATAATATACTTGCGTGATTGATATATTTTTTGAATTAATATGTTTGTTTTAGGTAGTAAGAATGATTACTTGTAAATTTGTTTACTAGAATAAACGATAATAAGAGTGTTGGGCACTCACGCAACGGGCAAAATTAACCATATGAGACCCACAACTTATTTATAAAAAAAAAAAAAAAAAAAAAAACAAAAAAAACCAACCGTTATAGTGGCGCATCTACCAAAAAAAAAGATATAAAACTGCTGTCGAATGAATGAAAGAAACGTGGAATGACGTAGAAGCATTGAAAAATAGGGTTCAGATGAAATGTACGAAATAAAGAAAATTAAAACTTTTGATGAATGAAATAAAGCATAAAAATTAATGCGTTAGTGCGGAATGTGGGAGGATATTTGCGCCATCGAACAAACGGTCAGCGAGTTCTACTTGTGACTGTTTACATCTTGCCGGGCACTTCGATTCACTATATATCGAAGATTTCTTCAGGTTAAATTTATTGGCACACACACACGCCCGACGTAATCAAGAAAAGAGAGAATGCGACACAATACGTATACTTAACGTCGATCTCAAAAATCCCGGAAAATCGGCGATTATTTTAGTTCATGGAAGAAACCTTTGGATTACAACTCAAAACGAATCCTAGATTGTCACATCGACAAAATTGATTTTCTAAAAATTACATAAGTTACTTCAGCTATCATTACTTCTAAGGATCACGAGAATAAAAAATTTTTTAAATAAATTTTCTTTCGAATTCAAGACGTTCATTATCGCATTTTCAATTTTTAATTATCGTACAGAAACAGTTTAAAGTATCAGAGATGATGATATTGATAGACGGCAAATAAAGCGTGTTTCGTGTTTTTTTTTTTGAATTTTAGCCGTAGGCTCTAAACGCAAGAACATTGGGGGGTCCGGGGAGGTTTCTAACAGGGAGGCACTCAGCGCCGATTTTTTCATTTCAGTTTATTCGCGTGTAAGGCGGCATGGAAAATTATATACGAGCGTGAAAGTAAATTTTTCATTTCGCAAACATTAATATAATATGTACAATCTCACCAATTAGCACACGTAATCAGTAAGGAAATATTAGCTGCTGGTTACATCTCCATCCGGCTTGATCAGTCTGTTTTGCATTTCCGATTACTTCGTAGTGCACGTTCGAAAAATCAACACGCGATGCTCAAAACTCTTTAAATCGTAAACCGCCGCTGCCCTAAAAAGTCACTTTGAATTTTCACCGACCCCTCTGTTGTGGGAAAACGTAACAACCTCGACGACCGATATAACATTTATTTTCGACGCGGTTCTGTAAATGAAAAAAGATAATTTCCAGCACGTAAAAAAAAATCCGAATCAGAAATTCATATCAATCCACTGATTGCTTTCAATTCACGGACTGAATCCTATACAAACAGCGATAATTGTCGAAATCATTTATAACATTCTGCTGAAATGCCGTATATAAACGAACTGTACAAGCACAAATCTGTAATCAAAACGACGGCCGCGTGGAATTTCTCTGATCTGAATATGTGAAATTAAAGGGATTCCGCAGAATTCTCCGCGAAGATCCCCTTGCACTTCCCCTGAAGATCGTGTCACAGATAGACACTTGAAACGTTGAATCATGAAGGAACAACGGGAGTTTCTATACCAAAAAAAAAAATAGAAAAAAAAAAGCTCTTCTCATATGTTAACCGAAAGGCCTGGTATTTTCTTAACGTACTTTACGACTAGCGATGCAAAAATTAGCAGTATGCATTAGAGTTTATTTTAAAATTTCGGGAAGCTTTAACACTACAAAAATTACGGTAGTTGGCACGAGCTCATAGAAAAACCCATTTTGAAAAACGCCGGATTATTACCGGATAATTTCGAGTTTAACGAGAGTGTGTTCGAGTATTAAACGCGAAGTGGAACGCTGCTCTTAATAGTTTAGTGGTTTTCAACGGACGAATAATTAGGGGCGATGTAGGCTTATTTTTAGCTATACCGTTATACTAGTGATATATCTAGATAGCAATTAACATTGAGCGTATTGCACGACAGTGGTTTACATTTAACTTCTCTTTTTTTTTTTTTTTTTGCTACGAACCGTTTAATCACACCGTAAAATATATCGTGCACGAAGGAAAATACTTCACGACTCCTATATCCACACGTATATATAATAAAAATCTGTTTCAAATTATGATCTTTTTTTCCGCGCGTAAATTTTAAATCCGATCAAAGTAAAATTTACCGCCGCAAAATATAAATGCTAAAAAGAAACGCCATCATACGCGTTAACTTTTGAAGAACCCGTAAAGGCAGTGCTCGTACCGTCCCCGGATCATAACAGAGAACAGACGTAATAACATTAAAACGTTTCATGTTGATTCGGTAATACGTAAATTTTAAATTTTGAATGTAATTATACTCTTTATGTAGGTTCTTTTATTCATTTTAATTTTATACGCAAAAATAAACTGACGAGTAGGGGAGTCCTCGATATGTAACGGATAACTTCCTAATAATGATATCAGTTTTTGATACACGCGCGAATACTTTTCATTTTCCGTTTCCATACGCTGTTAAGAAATTACTATTTTATTTCGGCATCCTATTCTGATTTACCATTTCTTTTATTATTAGATGAAATCCGCTAACTTATTTAAAAACTAAAAAGTGAATAAAGTTTGCTTGTTTTTTTTTAACTTCTTACGAAGACGTCATTAAACACGAATTTATATAATATTCAAAAAAAAAAAAAAAAAAAAAAAAACATCACGTGAACGGTAGCATGTTATCGACAAGCAGAGGCTGGTTGGTGTGTAAGAAGAAAAGCCGGAAAAACTTTTGTTCCACTTTTTAAAGATACGATTATCAATTTCGAAATTGACTTATGTACGTATTTTTTCGTAATATCTTTGTTCGGGCTCGGTTAATTTTTCTAAAAACCTTGGGACTGAACGAGATATTGAAACTTCCGGATATCGAATTTTTGATATGAATTCCGATGTTCCCCATAAACTCCTGTATTAATACATTTCGTGGACGCATCCAAAAAAAATAACAAACAAACAAAAGGAATAAAAATGTTGCAAAAGTTTTAATATTGAAATGTTGCAAAAGTTTTAATATCGAAATGTTGCAAAAGTTTTAATATCGAAATGTTGCAAAAGTTTTAATATCGAAATGTTGCAAAAGTTTTAATATCGAAATATTGCTTTTTTCTTAATTACGTTTTAATGTCCTAAAACTATTGATTACAATTAAAGAAAATTAACCAAAACTTATAGAAATTTAGTTTTTTTGCGACATCAGATTTTTCCTGAACTGTTTCATCGCGAATAAAATCGTTAATTTTATATTTTAAAACGTTAATCATTTTGTTATAGAAAATATGATTTTTAGTGAAAAAAATAAAAATAATTTTTTATCATCGCACAATTTTTAAGATGAAACTCGATTGAAGAACCCGGTTTATAAATAAAAATTAATTTTATTTAACGGATTTTAATAGTTTGACTTAAATTGGAAATCGACATATTTTGTTTCGGGTTTTTTTATATATTTTAATGATTATTTCGTTGTTATTTCCTTTTTTTGTTCTTTCTTTAACTCTCTTTACTTGGAAACGTTTAAAAAAAAAAAAGGTGAGTCAGTTTAATATTCGATTAGATATTGTTAATAAGAAAGAACAAATAGCGGGAATAACGTGTCCGGAGAAGGAAGCAGAGTATAAGAGGCGCACTAATTGTAGGTAGTAAGAAGATCTCAAGTTTCAACAAATTCGAATACAGAATAGAACGCTCAATAGAGAAAGAACTTTAAAGAACACGTAATGAAAAACGAAAACGAGATGATAAGGTATGTGAGGGAAAAAACGAACCACGGATTAGCAGGCTGGTTGAACAGATATAAAATAAATAATTATTAGAAAAAATGGTAACATAAATAGCCGACATTAAAATTGGAAATGTGGGATTTTTGTTACGAAAGACAGTAGGAAGAAACAGTAACTTCAGCTAATAAATCAGCCGCTTCATTGCCAAAGATATCAAAAATGACTAGGAACCAGAACGGGCGAAAGAAAGAATGTGAATAAGTGAACATGTATACAGATAATAATGAAATCGCGCTTGTGATCGTAACTATTTTTTTTTCCCTTTTTTTGGGGGGGGGGGGGATTGCCAGTCGAGGGCATTACCCAGCATTAGGTTGTGTTAATGAGAGAGAGGGAGAAACGAATTCAAATTAAATATTACTGGAAATAGAGAAGCTATGAAGGACGCTATAATAGGAATGATTGCCGGGGATGGAAGCGAAAGAATAAAGGAAGCACTGTATGGAGTAGGCAAACCGAGTTTCAGGAGTTGACTATAGAAGTGAGAGCGTTCTATAGATACAGACGCGCATTTAAAGAAAATGTAATTTGTGTCACGGATTAGATCATAATCATCCGGATGGAAGGAACAAAAAGGAGAAGAGGACATAGAAAAGCGAAAAGAAGATGCCGGAAGACGACTATGATCTAGGCGAAGCCTGCAAATGGAAGAGATAAGAATAAATAAACAAGATGCATTCAGCTTATTAACCGAAATCAATTTGACGGGAATTTCACGCAATGAAACGTTTAATACACTTCAGTTGTAAATCTTCCATTTCGTTAAATAAAAATTCATCGTCGAGACTGACTCCAATCTACTAATCAGAGCCCTAGAAGTAAATAAAAACTAATTCAAGTTGGAAATTACATGAAATTTTCCCTTTCTTATATTATTATTTGTTTTTTAATTTTCCAGAAAAAAGGACCAGCATATCGTCATATTCCTTGCAGCGGATGAAGCGGCGCTCAAATTCAGTTCGGTCCGGCAAATTAGATGATGACGATGGAAAAGAGGATGCAACGTAAGTGCTCCCTGCATAGCTTTAAATGTATATTTCTACTGCAAAGAAAAATAGAAGGAAAACAGGGACGCGGTGGTAGACCAAGGACATCATACTAAAGAAAGACCGTGTTATATATTTATTTTTATGAAATTTCATAGTTCTTGGTGGTACGTGCTGTGTATCAAATGCCGTCAAAAAGAAGTGGGACCCGGTTGGGAACCAGAATTTTGGCCGAAACTGTGTCCGTACCCGTTTTGTCCAACTTACAGACACATAGCGAGGCTTATCGCACTAGTTGTAATCGGCATATTAATATGGACTATAGTATACTGTATTTTAGGTAAGTTTATAATAACGTTCTATATAAAAATTTCATAATTTTTAATTATTGTGATTAATATCCTGAATTCATCCCCTTTTTTCGTATTAAGTAAACCCCCAATACTATGCGAATTTTACAAAATGTCGACAAGTCTATAGAACACGGAGGTGCCTGTTTTATACATATATTTATACGTTACTCCGAGCAAGCTGAGCCAAAAAATAAAAAAAAATAAAAAAAACGGCTGAATTTTATTATATTCAACGTACACTTTCTCATCTTCAACAGCAGCTAAACTCACTATCGTAGACCGTCCTTCGTTTCATTTTTCTTCTGCCTTCTTCTTTCTACATTAAAGATACACCTTTTCCCATTCTCATTTTCTATTTTCAGCGATATTAATTTATTGTATTTATCGTATTTCGGTTGCTTGTTGCTTTTTAATATGCATCTTATCGGTGACATTAATCGAACATTTTGTCCGTCACGAAGAAAATGTGATAAAATGTGACAAACAAAGTGTAGTAAAAATAATTACTACGCAAACATGAAAGCAACGAGCATTTTCCTAACATAAAAGCAAATAATAACACGACTCAACAGAAATATATCATTTATGTTCCTAAAATGTAAAGACTTGAATTTTTTCTTTTAATATTGTTCAAACGTAAACGGGGAATAAACTGTTTGAACATAATACTGTATATTTTGTTACTTTGTGCGCAAATATTTATTCTGTATTAACTAAAAGATGTATCAATGTTCCTTTGTCCTTCTATACAGTCGAGATAATTATGTTTTTTTTTTTTTTTTTAATTCCTCCGTGAGTATTCTTCCTCATTCTTTACACAGTTTTCTTATTGTGTTAATTTTTGTTACTCCCTCTTGACCTTCCACTTTTTATAAAAAACAGGTTCAGTCAAGCATGATGTTTCATGCGCTGAGGATTCAACGATAATTATAATTTAACATATAATAAGTAAATAACACCAATATAAAACAATTCATATTTATTTACCCAACGCGTTTCAAAACTTTATGATCACGGCATTTACGTAATATGTACTAAATTGAAAAAAAGGAATTTAATTTTTCACGCTGCAAAGTGTGGAAGAGGCACATCATTTTTTGCGATTTTTTGAAATTATTGCCATCTCGAAAATTTCTTTAAGAAAATAAAATTTTGTTCCCGACAAATAGCGATCTTTCAATCGATAGATGTCACATCGCCGTGAAAATTTTTTCTTCAAAAATTTCGAGTTATCCCGCGCCCCCAGGGCCTAATATACATTTTTGATCTTATTCACAATTTTTTAACTATGATACTCGGTCGTCAAGAAAGGATACACGTCGTCTTTCGGGCTGTTTTGAACTTTTCGTCAACTTTGAAAATTTCGTTAAGGAAATGAAATACGGTTTCGTTTTCAACAGCTTTCCAACAACATATCACATGCTCAGGAAAAAAAATTTTTTTTTCAAAATTTTTGACCTCTCGGGTCCGAATATAAAGTTGTAAACTTGGCTATATTTTTCCTATGAAAGAAAGTCCTTTGTTCATATGTTTGAAATACTTTTTGGTTTCACCAACGTTTTTGCTCGGGCTATAACTTACGTGAACTACCTTTTTTTTTTTTTTGATGTTTTTGGTCCAAAAAGGAGGGTTTAAAATATAATGTTTTAACCGTAATTTTTCGATTTTATGAAAGCGCTTCTGCATTTTATTTTATATTTTGAATTTCACCTTTAAAGGTTTATTTTATTTTTTTCATTGTACCGACAGCAGTCTGCCATAAACAATGGTGATATAAGAATATAAGGAGTGGTGAGTTTTGAATTGTTTAAGGATGATTTTGGAGGTCGTTTTAAATACCATATTATATATTCTTGACGGTTTTTTGCCGCCCAGAGTAATTGATCAACTTGAAGTTATAGATCGTTTTATGTTTCAGATTTCGAAATTAATAAGTAGGGAATGTCGCGACTTATTTGAGTTTCCGTAACATGACGTTGTCTAATATCCAAAAATTATATTATTCAAAAAAAAAATTCTTTAAGAAGTAAAATCGATGCTGTCTGCGTAATTTCGATACCGAAAGCGATTGTTAAAAGATTCAGACACCGGTTAATCATTTTAATGACGCACCGTTAATAAAATAATTAATGAAATCTTCGTCGATTCGTTATCGATTCAATCGTTTCAAGTCTAAAATCGCACAGCATCGATAAAGACACGCTGGCCGGTCTTCTTATATCGCATTTTAGGTCGTAAACAAATTAGATCATCAGACTAAACACGGCTGGAAAAACTCTCCCGATGAAAGTTCACGCTATCTCCCATTGTGATAAAGATCTATATTAAGTTGCTTAAAAAAATGCTGTACTTCTGTACAAAATTGCGATAGCTTTTTTAACGTAGCGTCGTCTAGACTCGAGTGTGAGTTCCTCTAGCAAATTGAAAGAAAAATCACAGGTGTTAAAAAAACGTTCTTCCGCAATGTTAGATAGTTCTAGTTTGTAAGATTCGCCGACGTTTCAAGCGCAGGTTTCAGAAGCCGTGGAGATGTTCGAGCTGCCTCCACTCTCTTCAATTTCATAATTTTTTTCAATCCTTCAAATCGCCTCCTTTCTGTCCTGTTATCGTCATAGAATCTACGGCTATTCTGTTGGTGTTTTGCTCTATATTTTTTCTGCTAATGACATCGACCAGTTCCTAACTTTTGACTCTAAAACTGTTCTGCATATTCTTTCCTTTAACATCTATAAAGTTCATAATACTTTTTATCGGAACCTTCGAGTTTATCTGTCTATTTCACGCTTTATCCATACTGCGCCGGTGTTGACGGTAACTCAGACCGATTCATTGACGGTATTTTTCTTTTCAATCTGGTCAGTTCCTTTCCAAATTCTCAAAATTCTCAAAATTATTTTCCTTCAATAATAATTTTTTACTCAAAAACTTCCATCTTTAAGGATTACAGCACAACAATATCTTTTATTCTTTCCTAAACTTCGGTAATCCTGTTACTAATCTATTCAACCAAATCACACTACGACTTTCCGTGTCTTATTCATTCTGTTATTTACTCTATCTATCGTCTTTATTATAATCGCAATCTGCTTTCTCTTCTGTTTCGTTTTAAGCTTTCTCATTGTACGGATAACATCTGCGTGATGTTGGTCACGCCTTCTTCGAATGCTCTTTTACTTTTAATTCTTAAGCCTTGTATCTCCTCACTATTCTAAATGATTCTTTATGCTTTAATTTCGAACCGATTGTCCTTAATAAAAATCTTCTTTCATCTTTCTTCCATCGCTGGTAGATATACCAGAATATCATCTTTTTCTTTAGTTATTATTAGATAAAAATTGTCGAGCTCCTCAAAAAAAAATCAAGAAAAAAAGAAAAGCTTTAAAAATGAATTCTGTAGAAAACTATATGATCGAATTATAAAAATTATAAACCTATCTTTAGAACCCTAATAATCTCTAGAAGGCAAAACATATAGAACGCTCTCTATCTGAATGTAATAAAACTATACGCAAACTCCTTAACTGGACTTCCAAAAGTTACAAAAAGTTCGCAAAAATGTAAAAAAAAGACGTTCATCGATCTTGAGAATGTTTTATGCTCTAGATATAAACACGTATTACAGGATTACAGGAGCTGCGCACAGGAAATTTAGCCGGTATTACATAACTTCGAAATCGGAGAAATTCGATTTGTTTTGAATAATGCATCAATGCAAATTTTTGTTTAATCCTTAACCGAACAGACGGAATTCTCGGCACTCGTGACACGTCATGCTTGACGAATCACGTTTATACGAGTATAGCGAATTCGTTGTACTACCTTACCTGTTGAAAGTAAATTACTCGAAACAAAAAAAAAAAAAAAAAAAAAAACAGAAACGACGCAAATAAAAATATTTTTCGAGACCAGTTTTTTTTTTATTTAAGAAAATCGGTAATGCTCGAGCGAAATTTATATTATAACCGGTAGTAAATTTAAGTCTAATTTGCGCTTTTTAGGGAAAGAAGCTCTACCCGGAGGACAGTTATTCAATATGGCACTTCTGTGTTTGGTGGCTCATCTAGTTGGATGTATTTTCCGCATATTGATGCTGCCTGCTCTGCTGGGTATGATCATTACCGGAATTGTCTTCCAAAACACACACCTCATCCTAATAACAGGTGGTTATCAAACCTTGAGTTCAATACTAAGGTATAATAATACATTAACGAACTCTACAATACGTATTTTTGTAACGTTCTTAATATATTCTGAATTTTTTTTAATTCGCGTGTATACACTATTCGATATGTTACGGAACTAGTTTATCAACATTACTTCACTGTTTAGTTTATTTTTTTGAAATTCCCGTAAAATGAGTAAATTTGACAAGCGAAATATTTATAGAACTATTTTTATTACGTATCACGATGAGAACGATCGTTCCAATTCAAAAACATTTCAGGACTCTTCCGAGAGTCCGTTAAAAATAGGTGCAAATAGAGAAATTACTGTAATCCATTTATTTCGGGAACGACTCCGTTCATTTTGCTTCAAAATTTTAAAAAATTGAATTTTATTATTTTTTAAGATTTTAACAGAGCTTTTGACTTGTGGCATATTGTAAGTTTTAAAACATCAAAATGTAAAGCAATATTTAGATCAAAATAAACTCTTTTTATGTAACCACGCTGGGCGCATGCTTACTGCCAGCAAAATGATTGTGAATCGAAAACAAGGCAATAATCGTACTTTGGGCAGTAGTCCATACCGATTTTGTTTCTTTTTTCGAAGTGATACTAACATTATAAATGTTTCACAAAAAGCACTGGAATTTATAAATGACCAGTCTTTCTGCTGAAAAATTATATGACTCCATAAGCCAAGGGCGAAGACAAACAGGGACTCTCGCGTTTGGTCGGTCAGTCCGATTCGGTGTGATTCGGCGCGCGCCGCGACGGCTCGTGTCACAGCTGCTCCCGAACGTATCCGATCCTAACACGTGCCGTGGGCATCGCGTTGTCGAGTGAACGAGTTCGTTATTCATTTGATAAACAAACAAGTGGTGTAGTTGTGACTGAATCGTAAGAAGTTTAATAAATTGTTTGCTGAACTTTGCGTTTTTTACTTGACCCGATGTTTTTTCAGCATAATTTTGTATTTTCGGTAAGCATATTCCGAATTTTTCGTACTTACTTAATACCCGAATTGGAAACAAAGTTTTTCGGAGCTTTAAATTTGGTGTAGGTATTGCGCACTTGAAAGCTCACTCACCTCGCCTGTGTGTTGTTTCGTTGCTGTTATTTGATTAATAATATGCACTGCAACCGTATCACATGAATATAAAAAAGTTGATAACCAACACACATTAAACTTTAAAGAAGTGACAAAGTGCGTGTCGGACCACATGCAAAGTAGGGTTCCGTAGTGACTTTATGATTATTTTAAAAACAAAGTTATTTTTGTAGTTGGCTCCGGACATTTTGTATGTAGTTTCTATGAGCATTTTATGGATCGAACTGCAGGCCATAAGTTGGTCGACAATTCATCGTAAACTTAGAAAACCTACTTAGCCGTTATAATTTTCCTTTTGAATTCATTATATGTCTTACTATTCTCAATACTTTTTAGATTTCCTGAAATAACGGCTTAGCCGGTAGGAGGTGAGAACATGTAACAAAATTCATCACTTCAAAAACCTACTATTTTTTAAACGAATTATTTATCGAAAAAATGTTCCTAACAAACTCGCAATCGTTTACAAAGACCTGTTCAATGATATCACACACGATGGGATATTGCAATAAAAAAAAATTTCACCCCCACTTTGCATGTACGGGAGGTGCCCTAAAAAAATTTTCTTTTACGTATTTTATTCCATAACTTTGTAGGCGTCACAGATTTATATAACCGTGACAAATTTTAGCTGTATAGCTATAAGAGTCTTCGAATAAAGGAGCTGTGACATACCGACGATGTGTGCCAAGGAAAAAAACGTTATACCTGCTGCTGAATGCGTTTACACGAATTGAAATTAAAACGGTAATTTCAATAACCGATTTTAAAATTAAAAGAAAAGAAAAATAAACGTCACTTATAAGTTTTCATGACAGTCCGGTTTTATCTAACACGCCTGCACATTCTTGTACTAACGATATTCATAACTAGGTTTCGCATTTGTATGCACTAAAAAAACTCCAATATATGCACTAAAAAAGCTCCAATATATGCAAAAGCTCTACAAATATGCACGAAAATACGGCTAAAAATTCCATAATTGATAGTGTATGTAGAAAAAATTAAACAAGATCTTTTGTTTTTCGCTTCGAATTTTTATTATCATGCTGTTTTTTCTTCCATTACATTAATTTATATTAAAAAAAAACCATTAAATTATAAATCTAAATTTAAAAATTATTTCATTTAACAATAAGAATTTTTTCTAAATTTTCAACACGGAAATTATGAATTACGGAAAATGACCTTTCTATATCGCAAGACCCATTGGTAAATTGTACCTAAATGCGATCACTTCAGACGGAGTGTATGAGATTCCGTTTTTTCTGCCACTCCATCGAACTGAATCGAAACTGCAAATGATGTGATCGAAGAGAGCATGTCTAGATCAAATTTGTGGCGCAAGTTGTATGTGTATAACTGTATACGTATATATATATATATATATATATATATATATGCATATATCAGGGGCGGATCCAGAGAGACATTTTGGGAGGGGAATTTTTTTTTTTGATTAAAAACTGTATTTCAATAGTGCTTTTTTTTACAATACGAGTTTGTGTACAAAACCGCAAAGCCAAGCACCGCCATAATGCTTAAAATCTTGACCTAGTACCTTCTTACAATAAAACTTAATAATCAACTTTAATTTCTTTTTCGCTTTTTTTTTTTATATCGGGGTTTGAGAAACTTAATGCTACATGATCTGGTGGGTTATGTATCGTGTACATATTTAATAGACAATAATAGCGATAGCCTAGTTGCTAGAGCGCTTGACTTCCGATATGGCAGTCACGGGTTCGATCCCGAGCGACGACAAACTTATTACAAGAATTAAATAAATAAATAAATAATCGCTAATAATCACGTGGCAGGCAATGGCAAACCACCAAGTTCAACATCGTATGCGCGCTAGGTCAGTACACAGCAGACACACACAGGACTGCACTAGTGGCGCGATAACAAGCGGCTACTATCAGTTCCGAATGTAGTCTTCTTGCGTGTGTACACATTCGTATTGCATATAACAATTGCTATGAGCGCTGCCTATTCTGTACAACTAGAATGTACGAATAGAGGTAGTCACGACGCTCGAATTCGAGCAATACGACTGTTACATACATACATACAATATTTTTATTGTTTTTTTTCTTTTTTATTATTTTTCCTGAAAAACGCAAGTGTGATTGATTTCGGTTTGATTTACCATTTAAGCTAAATTGTCTTGTCCGGGTATTAATATTGAAAACTACTTATATGTTAATGAGTAAATTTTAAGTGTAAGAGTCACACGTCTGTTTTTAAGGTAGCAATATATTGTACTTAGCAATGGTATCTCTTTGATCAGAATAGATTTTAAAATGTCAAACAAAGTAGGACGCCAGCAGTTATCAAAGGCTCCTTTGATATCCACTTCTATGACAAGAACGCTCAATTTTTTCTTAAGACTGCTGCTATCTTGCTGATCGCATAATTCACAGCATGTTCTGTAGACAGACCTTGTCTGAATCCAAATTGTCTTTTATCTAAAAAGTTTGTTGAGTTCAGATGGCAAATTATCCTACTTTTTAATAGCTTTTCGTAAATTTTGCTTACAGTATTTAAAAGACATATTGGGCAATAGGAGCTTATCAAAATTTGCATCTTTGTTTGATTTATGAAGTAGGATTACATTTGCTTCGCGCCAGGTTTTAGAGAAATAGTTTAAGGAGAAGATTTTTTTTTATATAGGAGTGGAAGGAGTTTTGGATAGATTTTTTGGATTAATTTTTGGAGTTTAGATTCTATGTCACATTGGTGATTTTATCGCCGTTATTTTTTGTGAAAAGTTGGATATTGTTTGTTTTGTTTGATTTCAGAAACGTTAATTTGTAGCTTAAGCCCTATGGTTTGATATTTTCAGAGCAAATTGGGGGTGGGGTGGAGTTATATAATTACGTAATATCTTATGTGGTAGGCAGTAGATTTGAGAAATACGTTGTTTCATAAAGAAAATCGAATAACGACCTCTTTAGAAATTTAAAAATGTTTTAAAAATACATAATTATTACAATTTAATTTAAATTTTATTTTATTTTTAGGTAAAAAATAAAAAATTTATAAAATTCTAGCTAAAGTGCTAGTTTCGAATTTGAATAGTAAGAAAGATAGTATTTTTATTAGACTTTACTTCTTTTTTATTTTTGTTAGTAATCCGATCCTAATTCTTTCTTTGTGAGCAAGCACAAAATATATATATATATATATTTATCTTCGATCTATTTTCATTTACATTACAAAATAGAAATTAAAAATAAATAAAAAAGGCAAAAGATCGAATAGAACAGTATTAAATATATTAGTTATAATTAAATCCATAGGTAATATATTTATACAAATCGTTTATATAAATTAAGTTTCTCTGTTATAACAAATTTTTTCATAGTGGCTTTGGTTCTTTTGGGGAAGATGTCCCCTATCATCCCCCGTGGATCCGACACTGCATATATATATATATATATATATATATATATATATGTGTGTGTACATATATGTATACAGTAAGTACGTGGTTCAAAGGACAGTTACCTATCATGAGGTTGAAGATATTGTAGCACTGTTAACTAGCGATCAATCATACATTAGCGTGAAAAAGGTCGGTCAAGAACATTTTTTTTTTGTTTGCTAGCAATATTGTTCAGCACGGGCAATTGACAATATAAATATAAAATCCTAAAAGGTCGAAACGTAAATGCTCAGTTCAAATTCATTTCGTTTATAAAGGAGACAAAAAGAATTTGCAAAAAAATATCCTGTCTGTAAAGATATAAACAATGATAGTGGCCCGGCCAACAAGGAAAAATATTTTTTTTTTTATTAGCTCCATAAATAATCAGCAAAAGGCTATTATCGAACAATGGACTTGGAAAACAATAAAAAAAATGATAATATCTTGTTTTTAGTAAAGTTAAAGATTTCATACATTCGCTTCAACCTTTTTATCGTTTTGAATATGTAATTATGTGTGTTGTGTGTTTTCTTTATACGTAATTATGAGAAATATATAAAAATCTTCAAAATATGCACGAAACGCCTAAAAGATGCATTTACATGCACTGTTAAATTGGTTGCATTTCTAATCTACAACCCTTAAAATGCCTAGATGCGAAATATCAAAGCGTTAGCTGCATGCAAAAGAAATATGCATTACATGCAAAATCCGAATCCTACTCATAACAATAACTGCTCCATTTTGCCATCGTCTGTATTTCTGCCTGCACAGCTTTCAAATAATACTACTAACCAACCAATTGCATGTGTTTATGCTGGTGATTGTGATGGATATATTGTCGATAATGTTATTGATTTTGATAATTTATTGAAACAAGATGTAATGGTCCGCGTTTCTGTAAAAGACGAATTGTCATCAAAAATTAATAAACACATTTCCGAACTTCTTGGAACAGATCTATTAGACTCGGAACGAGAAAAAATTTTTAAGACACGATTGGGTCCCACCAAATAAGTTTAGATTTCCTACACAACTTATAAATGATAATGGATGGCGTCTCTTTTTTTCAAAAACCAAATGGTTGAGATACTCAAAAATAGAAGACAGCGTATACTGTAAATATTGCACTGTATTTGCCACCGAGTAACAAGGAAAACGATCTCACCAATAACTTGGACATTTAGTAAGCAAAGGATTCTAAAAATGGAATAAGACCAAAGAAACGTTCAGAAACCATGCGACGTTAAAATATTATTTAAAACGTCAAGAAATGGCGCAGAATTTTCTGCCATGGTTTACGATGGCAATTCAACAGCAACTTAGCCTGCAAAAAATAGAAAGAAAATGAAGCCAAATTACTATCAATCGTAAAAACGATTATTTTACGTGGGCGCTAGGAACTCACTTCGCGAGATCACTTTGAATCAGGAAACGTTCTTGAAAATAAGGAAAAGACCGAAGGAACGTTTCGGATACTTTTGCGGTTCCGTGTTGACGCATGTGCGCTTCCGAAATATTTTCTTATTTTTTATTCGAACAAAAATTAAAAGTTCCGTTGATATGCCAATACATGCGTAGTATACCACAATGCTACACCGAAAATAAACGACTATAGATGCGTCAAACTGTACAGGTACATTTTAGAAAGAGTTCATTATTTATTGGGGGGAGGGGGGGGGATAGAAAAACAGAAAAACAGCTAATGCTCAATTACAATTTAAAGAATGATGACATTTATAATTTTCAATAGGATAAATTTCATAAACCGTGAACGGAGGTTTCAGTTGTAAATATAAATCAAAACTATCGCGAAATTTTAAACAAAAACTTAGTTATACAACTTCAAGCAATACATGAATTATACTGTATCTGTTATGAAGATGTAGAATCACAGTACATACTTCAGCATCGCCAATTGCATAAATTACTGATAAATTTAATTATATATTAAAAATTAAACATTTATTCGAATACAATTAAAAGATAGTAAATTATGTACAACTTCGATTCATTACTAAGTTATTTCACCTTCGTTTCTACCACAGTTTCTTCCATCTTTCTCAAAAACACTATTTTTCCTTGATTCCCCCCACCTTTCTTTTGTCCATTGCATCTTGATAATTTCTATTATATATAATGTTCTTTATATCTGCAATTAATTTTTCGCCCTGTTTGACCATCATTATTATTAAATGCTTTTATATGTTCTTTATATCTGCTATAAAGAACATATAAAAGCATTTAATAATAATGAAATAGAAAAATCAACCTATACAGAGAACATTTAATTAAAAATAAACATAAACCAAATTCAATAGAAAATACTGTAACCATCCTGGCCACTTATCACAAAGGTAATAATATGAACATTGCAGAAAATTATTATATAAATAAATATAAAAATAATATTTTAAATGACCAAACACCTAATAATAATAATCCGCTGTTTAATATAAAAATTTAACTTTTTGTCTTCTTGTTTTATTTTATATTTTATATTAATTATTAGCATTTTCAACCTATTGATTTTTATACCTACTATGTTTAGTCCTCTTTACATCTACTATATATACACATGTATTCCCTATATTCACTTCAGTATGTTTTAAGTTTCCTTTAAGTTAGTTTTAGCTGGTTATGCCCGAAAACGTTTCTAAATAGGTATTTATCTGATTTATTGTTCTATATTGTTTGTTATTAAAGTTTGTTTTATTATATATATCGTTTGCTGGAATTTAAATGTATTTATAATATTTTACAAAAATGAATTAAAAAGAAAATAAAACAGTGTGATTGCGTTCATCGCAACTTGGGTAGTGGATGAATCCGAACGATGGAATATCGCTTAAATTCAGATATTCACGCATATTTTTATATCTATATACATATATTGTATTTTATTATTATTAAGTTTATCGCCTTTTTTTACAAGTGGCAACACGTGTTTGACCCGAAAATGTATACAATCAGAATTACACATATTGCCAGCTTGTGCTTAAGTGAACATGTTTGTAATTAGTCGTTTTTTCCATTAACGTTTTGTGCATGTATTAAGAAATTAAAACTTTAAGCCGTAATTTTCAGAAAAATTTGCTTAGTCGTACTGTTGACGAGAGCTGGACTAGATTTAGATCCTCATGCGATGAAAAAATTATATGTACAAGTTATGTCGCTCGGAATACTCCCATGGGTGTCGGAAGCAGTCTGCATGGGTTCATTAACGTATTTTATATTAGGACTTCCTTGGAATTGGGCTTGCTTACTTGGGTAAGTAAAGTTACGAATCGAAATTTAATGTATCGCGTGTTTAGCGGAAAAATAATTATGATAAAAACCGATGAAATGTATATGATAAAATTTTGTAATCGCTTCGTAAAAGATGAGATTTGAAATACTAAATCTACCGTAGAAATTACGTTAATCATTATCCTGAAATATAAAAAAGTAAAATGTCAAATTATTAAAAATGTATGTTATAAAATTACCGGCACGTTTCGAACAGTCCCATAATCATTGCATATTACAATTCAAAAAGCCGCTTCTAGATGATTAATAGCAAACTGAAAACAATAAAAGTCAAAATACATAGTTAATTGAAATCATTTTAAGTAAATGCTGTTTACAATATTCTGCTCTAAGCTTTTTCGTTTTACACCATCGTAGTAAATTGTCTTTTTGTTTTATTCTGCTTCAAAAGAAATTAAAAAAAAAAATCGAAAATTTCCGAATTTGTTTATTTATCGAAGTAGAAGTCAAGAGAGAAAAAAAAAAAAGAGACGCAACCGAGAGAAACATGAAACTTGTTCATTTTATCTAGTGAGTAATCCAGTAAACCGGGCAGTATGTAATTGAAATCTCCAAAGTTGTCTGTAAATTCTAAATCCGTTAAATTACCCCCCTTTTGCGCCACTTTTTCTGCTGAATCCGCTAAATTTTCTCCGTGCTATCCATCCGTATTTTTTCTTCCAGTTACACTAACAATTTCTCGATTATTTCTGACGCTAAAACTGTTTTACTAGCTATTACTTCTCCTCTTCCTCCATCGTCAGTATATTCTCTTACTCTTTTTATTCGAACTATAATCTCCCAATTGTTTTCCTGTCGTGCCATCTTCATTGATTTTTTTTTACTACGGCGATCTATCTATCCTTCCGTTTTTCCAAATCCGCAGTAATCTTTTCATGTGCCGATTCAGTCCTGCCCGCCATCTCGACCATAGTACCATGTGACCTTCCACGTCTCTGTCATTCTTTCGTTTCCGCCATCTGTCGTCTTTGCTTTAATCATAACTTACTTCCTTCCTCTCTCTTTTTTCTTTTTTCTCTTATTTCTTCTCCATTCTGTTTTTTCCATCCGAATGATTGCAGTTTAATTCGCGACGCCAATCATATTCTTTTCGAATGTTCCGCTCTTTTCTCGAACGCTGGTGCTTTTACTTTCAGCTCTTAAGCCTTTCTCTTCCTAGCCTTTATAATGTTTCCTTCATTCGTTCACTTCCCGTATGTAGTTCCTACGATTATCTTCTTTCTTTTTTGTAATCGTATTAAAACTTAGTTTCTTTTCCTACTAATTATTTCTCGAATTGTAGCGCTAGGTCAATGCCCTCGGGAGGCGAGCCAACCTAATCACTTCATTACACAATCGTACTATATGAAATATCCAGCCGCACCTCTTACAAAAGGCTTTTCTTCAAATAACGAATATACTAATTCATATTGTCCCGAAAATCTAGTTTTTCAACTTATACACGAAACGTTATACGTGCTTTTATGTTAATTTTCCCGCTTCTACGAGGAATTTTTTTTTTCCATTTATGACTGAATTCGGAATCCGGTGAATTGAAAACACCGCAGAACAATTATTCCGATGTATACCCGATAAAGACTGATTCCAGCAGAACGGCTGTCGTTCCGAGTCTCTCGTTCACACACCCACTAAAGGAAGTCGAAAAAAATGGTCGCTAATCTTTCTGAAACATAATAAACTACTATCGACTACTTTTACAGAAATCCACCGAAAACAAAGGTCGAAGGGGCGCTTCGTAAACTGAATAACTCTTTTATCAGTACGTCTTCTCCACCTCTTTTTTATTTGACATTCTAAGACCACTTTGAGTTAATCAATAAACTAACAAAAATTTAAAAAAAAAAAAAAGCTCCTTTTTTTGAAAAAAGTAAACAATTTTGTTAAAAATTGATACCTTTACTACTAATTGTCTATATCTTCTCTCATCGTTCCCCTCATTTTTCCATTTACTCCTATGGCACTGCCACTTTTCGCATACACTCTCTAATCTCCTCTCGCACTCCATTCGATTCGAATCGATTTGTTCTAGTTTCCTCGCCAGATTAAAATGACAGATTCGTTACCTGAAATTACTGAATCTTTTCGCCACTACTAACCTATTTCCCCATTGTAAAATATTTACGCTTCTACGTTTTTCGATAAATTTTCTTTTTACCTATCCAACCGATACAACCCTTTTTTTCCCACGCCTAGTTTTATGATTCTTTTTCATCTCGCCGTTCCGCTATCGTTTACGTATTATTCTTTACGCCTTAATCATCTTCTGCTACCTTCTTCGTAATTTCGCATTTTCTTTTAACGACTTCTCAAAACCGTTGTCTTCATTTTAATCACCTAAACCTTATTATTTAAATGTCCATCTGTCTCGATCGAATCATTCCATATTTTAATTTGTTATTTCTTAGCTCTTATTGCACCTTTATAGCCTATTATACTTTCCTTTGGCCGGTTATCCCAGTTCCTTAACTCTGTCTGCTTCTGACTAAATCAGCTACCTACCCTTCCCCTCTTTTTCCGCATTTATATCCTGGTCTCCAACGCCTTCTATTCCATTTCATCATTCCAGGCTGAATATTAACTTCAAGATTCCTTGAAAGCATCCTCGTTCTTAAGCTTCATCCTTTCCAGTAAAATCACACATTAAAAACGCCATACACCGTAATGAAGAGGGGATATAAGAATAATAAATTTGTTCCCTGCGAGCTATCGGATTGATATTTGAGTGATTGGTGCATACGAACAAGGAATATCCGTGACAGAAGTTTCAGATCCGCCCCCGTCCCCCCTATTTAATTTTTAAGAAACCTCTTTTTTCTAAACACTCTAGTTTTTGAGAAACCACCATTTTCTGAAATGTAATTAATTTTTTTTTCTCGAGTGCAATTTGACTAATTTTCTTTTTTGCGGCGGGGGAAGGGGGGAGTCGGTCAACCGAAAGCAGCTACCGAGGACAACTGGACTATATTAGAGATTAAATTTTAATCTGGTCAGTGATCGATGAAAGAAAAGCGGCAAAAATAGAAATCACCTTTGAAGACAGCAAAGTTAAGGGGTATAGGAAGCATTATAGCGAGTAGGAAAAGTCAGCTTTAATGCGTACAGGATATTACGTTCGAAGGAAAGATTGGAACATTCAAACAGCACGTGGTCAGCATCACAAACGAAAAAGTGAAGTCGCCGGAGTTCAAAGGACTATAAGAGAACGGGGAAAGAGCAAAACGATACCGTGAGAGTGGAAGCAAAGTATGATTGAACCGCAGACGGCAGATAGCAGTAATGAGAAAACGTTTAAGGATAGGAAAATAATAGAACCAAGAATAGGGAGGCGGTCTGGGCTGAATAGAAAGGTAAAATGAGTTAGGATTAGAAAAGGAGCGCGAGAATACTTGACCAAAGTCTGACATGCATTCTTTTAGAGAGGGTAAGTAAGTTGTGTCCAAGAATTTTCTTAACAAAATGTGGGGAACGCCGATCGTGCTAAGGAATCCACCGTCTCGTTATCGATACCCGCATTTAGTTTTTTTAGTATGTTACAAACTCATGGGACGGACATCTCAGAAAAAATTAACAACTCTTCCCCTCATATTTCACCCCTCAAATGACACGTTCTAACATTGTTCGTGTTTTTTTAATAATGAAAGTAGATGAGCAAAAAATGGAACTGGCATTTTTAGATGTATTTTAAACCTCAAATAAAATGTTCAAAAACAAATTTCAGTTCGGTCATAGTCAAAATTTACAAAAACGTCGGGTAAGTGAAAATTTTATAAACTATTTATGATGCAATATTTATTACTCCACATATACACACAGTATGTCTGAAAAGTTCCCGAATTAATTTTTTACACTCGACAGAAGTAGCACTTTCTCTCGTTCAATCAAGGAAATATCTAGTACGAAGCCTAAAGAGTGTATATAAAAAATTCCAGTGCTGCCAATCTTCTCTTAGCTCTCCAGTAATTTCGCGGTTACATATTGTGTGTTCATAACC
Source organism: Icerya purchasi (assembly GCA_039619475.1). Taxonomy (NCBI): domain Eukaryota; kingdom Metazoa; phylum Arthropoda; class Insecta; order Hemiptera; family Monophlebidae; genus Icerya; species Icerya purchasi. The sequence goes on along the minus strand of CM077116.1, from coordinate 399,569,198 downwards.
CTTATTATGCCAGCTCGCCGTATGGAACAACGGAGTAGTGCGATTAAGTTCTGTGTTAAGTTTGATAACAAATTTTAGAGGGGTCATGGTCAAGATTGACAAAAATGTAGAACAAGTGAAAATTTTATGGAAAATGAAGCTATTTATGATGCAATATTTATATTCCATATATATGATGCTGACTTGAATTTTCAATAATACCGATACATATCTATCTACCGATGATATCGAGGTACAAATTATTATTCGGTTAATAAAGTGATTTAATTTTCGGTTACACGATACCGTCGGAAAATACGATCGAGGACGCTCGCTTAGCTCAACGCGTATATTATTCCGATTTTTGTCGAAGTTTCAGCATGTCTATCGTTGAGCTAAGAGTGTTTTTGTGCCAGTGGTCTGCGATAGTTGGCTAGCGTTCATTGGCGGCCTGTGCGAATCGGCCGTTAGAGCCGGGAGCGCGAGCTGAGCGGAAATTTGTAAAAATCCCGCCAAAAGCAGCCAGGGTAGCAGCAGGCGGGGTGCGTGCTAGAACATTCGATCGATTTTAGGCACCTATCTCTTATTAATTAATCGTGGTAATTGCCGTTTCGCCGTGAAGTTAATCACACGACCGATCAACTCGACGTAAATACGTTTTCTAGTTAACGAAATCGCGTTGCGTGTCGCCATATATCTCTCTATTCGTGCCATGGCGTTTTTCAAGGCGAACAATTGTTTTTTTATTTTTCTTTCTTTCTTTCTTTTTTCTTTTTTTCCGGTTGTGCCATGAAAAATTTGTCGCTGCATTGTGTATTCCCTTCATCACGAAAATTGGTGCATGTCCGCGAAAAACAATATACGTTTTTATATAGTATCGTTTTTTTTTTCATTATTCCGTAGTATATGTAACACAATTTTCACCTGTATTTTTTTTATTGTTGCTCCGCGATGGATAATCTTGCCTGCATGGTACACCCCCGAGTGGAGACCTCTGAGGTGCGAAAAAATTTGATCGCGTGTTTTTTTCATTTTTTTTCTTCTCATCCGAGTAGATTTTATTAAATAAGAAAGCCTCCGAAAGAAAATTTGGTCATCCGAAAAAATCCGGGACTTTCCAAATTTCTTCCTTGCTTCGTGTAATTTTTATTTTTAATCGTGAACTCCAACCAAAAAAAAGAGGCATACTACTCTGTATCTGTAATAAATTTTTAGCGAAAAACAAAAGGTTCTTTCAAGTTTATTTCATCGGATGACGATATGGCGACTTTTTCACTCGTAGCAGCAATAATAGCCATTACCAGTGTAAAATTATAAGACCGACTAAAATTCTTTCGATGAAACTGAGATGAGCTGGTGATCAGAAAAGAAGATTGATGTTTTTCATTTTATTTCTACCGTTAAATTTCTTTCCATATACATTAGACTTCTTACATTTTTACTCGAGAGCCTGCCTAAGAACAGTATACATTTTCGACTCAATGTTAGGAGATTTCACGAGTCCATACAAGGGCTCAGTGGAGTCGGTGCTTCTTGTCCATGATCTTGTATTGAAATAATCAACATACGCAGTAAGTCTGAAAAGTTCTCAAACTAATTTAAATAAAAACACATCGTACGAGATAAACGAATTTATTGCCATCAGCCCTCTGCATTACAATCCTTCTCTACGTATATATTCGTTGCATCGCTCATACGGCTGCTCAAAGGCTCGAGAAAAATCATTTTGTAGAATCATCTTAAGCTGCTCGGTGCAAGCTCGTTAAATCGCACGAATATCGTCGTAAAAGTTGCTTTTCATCTTCATTTTTATTTTTGGGAACAGAAAATAGTCTACCGGGGCCAAATCGGGTGAATAGGGCGGATGCGACAAGACAGTGATGATCTGATTTGCAGCGTAATAACAGCGCATTGTCGTGCAACAGGGTCCGACTGGCACGGATCGTGATAGGCGGGCCGGATTCGACGGGTTCGATGTACCTTTCATTATCTCCAGATAGAATTTTCTATTCACAATTTGCCCGGCTGGAACGAATTCACGATGAATGAGACCCTTCGAGTCGAAGAATGCGATGAGAATTTTGTCTTCACTTTGGATTTTTGCTGTCGAACTTTCGGGGATCTTTGAGCTTTCGGACTTGACCGCGCCGAAAATTGTCGCTTGGTGTGGTTGTTGTAGGTGATAGAGCTTTATCATCGAATGCTTTTTGAATCATCGAAAAAGTTTCTACGAAAGATTTATCGAACTTAACACAGAACTTAATCGCACTACTCCGTTGTTCCATACGGCGAGCTGGCATAATAAGGGTTATGAACACACAATACGTAACCGCGAAACTACTGGAGAGCTAAGAGACTGACAGCACTAGAATTTCTTATACACACTCTTTAGGCTTCGTACTAGATATTTCCGCGGTTGAACGAGAGAAAGTACTACTTCTGTCGAGTGTAAAAAATTAATTCGGGAACTTTTCAGACATACTGTGTGTATATGTGGAGTAATAAATATTGCATCATAAATAGTTTCTAAAATTTTCACTTACCCGACGTTTTTGTAAATTTTGACCATGACCGAACTGAAATTTGTTTTTGGACATTTTATTTGGGGTTTAAAATACATCTAAAAATGCCAGTTCCATTTTTTGCTCATCTACTTTCATTATTAAAAAAACACGAACAATATTAGAACGTGTCATTTGTGGGGTGAAATATGAGGGGCGAGTTGTTAATTTTTTTTTGAGATGTCCATCCCATGTGTTTACGACATATTAAAAATTTAAGAAAAACAGCCAACTTGCGCTTGAGGAAAAAAAATTAATTGTATTGCAGAAAAAGGAGGTTCCTCGAAAACCAGAGAGGGGGGATCTGAAACTTCTGTCACGGATGTTCCTTGATTTAGCATTCTTATCCACCTACTACTACTACTACTACTACTACTACTACCACTGCTACTATTCTCACTCGTTCACGAGTATGAGATTATCTTCAAATTTATAGGAGAATCAGAGGATAGATAGTAGCGCAATTGAGGAACACGTAATCCGGAGCGCAACTTAGCTTCCGCGCTTTGCTGACCAACGTGAGAAAAGGTCTCGGTGGCGAGGAAGACGATTGGCTTATTCACGTTGATGCGATTATTCGCCGGCTGAATAGACAAGAAACTCTACGAATAAATTTAAATCTCTTTCAACAGTTTGTATCAAAAGAAGATTCGTCGAACAGATCCATTCCGTTTAAAGGATTTTATAGGGTCTTGATAGTTATTGTCCTTTTCACTATGTGTGCTGCAAATAGTGAGCTCTTTACTTTAATTTTACTAATTATTATTAAAATAACCGACGCTAATGTACGTATGTCAATTCAACTGTTTAATTAGGGTAATTTTTGCTGCAGTAGCTCCTGCCGTTGTGGTACCATGTTTATTCCGACTACGTAATAAAGGCTATGGTGTCTCTAAAGGAATTCCGACTTTAATAATCGCAGTTGCTGGTATCGGTGATGGCCTTTCGGTAGCATTTTTCGGTTTATTCCACAGCATTATATTTTCTGATAGTAAGTGTATTTTTTCTTTCATTTCTAATAGAATGTAATAAACTCTTTTTCTCTTTTTTTTTTTTTTTTTTTTTTTTTTTTGTCTCACCCTTTGCTACTTAACCTCCTAGAATTTAAATATTTGTCTAATTATAATTATAAATTTATAAAATTTTCCACAAATCATCGATAATGATTCAGCAATGGTAAGCAACACCTACATAAGTACTGTGTTCCAACTAGCCGTACAACTGTATTAAACATTCTTTTCCAATATTACAACTAGTACACGCATTGTTCCGAAATCTTTTTTTTATATTGCATTTTTCGCATATTGGATTCTTTTTTATACCGAATTTAAATAAGTACCTAGCTGCACTGCAGCGTCCTGTCCTCGCTCATTTTAACTTAATAATATTGAAGTCTCTCTCGGAACTTGTAGCTACGAAAATTATTGCCTCTTTGAAATTTCTTATACATTTTCTTCAATTTCATTAATTTTAGAGTATTCTTCATTCCATTGTAATTGGTTCGTAAATCTCCGCACCACTCTCCCGACTTTTTTTGTCTAAATTAATGATCTAACCGTTAGATTTCTTGCATCGCAATAATGTTGATGCGAGAAAGGAAAAAAACGAACATAATATTGTTTCATTCACAAAAAACACCTAAAACAGAATCTACGTTACAAATTGTTCTTCTGCAATTTTTTTTTTACTATTGAATTACTTACACACTTTCAGGCTCTATCTATCGATGAAATCAAAAAAGAATTTCAAGAAATATCTAAACCAACACTTATTCATTACCTCAGACACGCAACATTCCGTTTTTATTGCATACATACTCACACGCATAAATATACCAATATATATATCTGAGTCGTATCGCTCGATTTCGAGCATCATGACTGCCCATTTGTACACTATCAATACAGAATAGGCAGCGCTCGTGGCAATTACTATAAGCAACGCGAGTGTACGCACGCAAGACCACACCCGGAACTGATAATAGTCGTTTGGTTTATCGATATACAAGTGCAATCCCGTGTGTGTCTGCTATGTGTACTGACCTAGCGCGCATATGATGGTGTACGTGGTGATTTGCCATTGCCTTCCACGTGATTATTAGCGAGTATTTAATTTAATTCTTTGTAATAAATTCTGTCGTCGCCCGGGATCGAACCCGTGACCTCCATAACGGAAGTCAAGGGCTCTAGCAACTAGGCTATCGCGATGAAATTTAGAAATTATTGGTCACACTTCAGTTACTCATTCATACCCCTTTTGAACAAGGACTTAGCACCTCATTGTTTTCGTTGCAATGATCCATTGATCATTCGACATCTCCTCACTGACTGCCCCGACTACCAAACGATACCCTCAAAATTTTCATTTCCCTCATCCCTTGCCTAGCTTCTCGGTGATGATGAAAAAATAATCTCTCGACTCTTCGAATTTCTCAAATCAACAGGTCTCATAACTTTACTGCGCTAAAACTCGTTGCCGTGTCTCTAGCCTAGTCGCTGTGTATGGCACGTTAAAAGAAAAAAAAAAAGATTTTTCAGAGTCTAGGAATCAATTGGTCGAGTCTTATTGTCGAGAAAATTCTATGATACAAGCGGTTATAAAACGGGAGACAACCAATGTTCGTTTTAGTAATAAACAAGTTTAATCAAGCATGATGTTTCATGCGCTGAGGATTCTTTATGTTAAGTTAAAGAAAACTATACTTTACATTTAGATAATACAACATTCAAAACGAAGAAATCTAGTATAAGTTTCGTTTGGAGAAATGAAATACGGTTTCGTTCCCGACAAATAACGATCTTTCCCCATCAATATATGACGTGTCCGGAAAAAGAAATATTTTTTTAAAAAATTTCGAGCTTTCTAGATATAAAGTTGTAAGCTCGGCTATAGTTTTCTTGTGAAGCAGTCTTTTATGTATATGTTTGAGATACGTTTTGATTTTCTCTGCTTTTTTACTCGAGCTATTGCTTACGTGAACATCCTTTTCTTTTTTTCTTATTTGGCCTATCGTGTTCTCTAAAGTTTGTCGCTTTTTGGAGCTTGATAGCTAAATTATCTTATTTCTATACATAGTTATTACTGGTTTTTAATAAGTTTATTCGCACACGATGTTTCACCAGTATTAATATTTAGATTACAAAATATTAAAATGCACAAGTGAAACGCCAACAATAGTAGAACTTTCGTTATTTCGTGACAAAAAGAAAACATGTTCTAGCGGAAAGTTATTTAAAACGTATTCAATTTTTCTCTGTTTTAATTTTTAGATGTTTACTTTTTTTTCAATTTCAAAGCTTATTTGCGGCTTTAAATGAACGGTGTCTTTAATACTGTAACCGAATGATAACTTTTAATTTCAGATTCTTTGGTTTTCGAAATATTTATTGGTTTTGCGTCGTTATTAGGGGGAATCATATTTGGAGCTTTGTGGGGTTTCGTTGCCAAAGTAATACCAGAAAAAGAAGACGTAAGTTTTAGAAAAAATTGTTCAAATAAAAGGGATTTACCCTTTTAATAGGATGGTCTTTGTAAATGCAGCATTTATTGGTATTAATTTATCCGAACCGTAATTGTTACCAATCGTTCCCTGTCTTGGTTCCATTCTATTCCTCTCAGTCGTCGCTCTTCTACTGTGTCCCTAATTCGTCTCCGGATCAATCATTCTCTCCTCCCTTCCTCTCGCTTTCGATTTGCTCTATCGCCTTCTCCTGATTGTTCTCTCCACGATTGTGATCCTCCTCGTACATGTGATGCTAATCACATTTTCTTTGAGTACCCTGCTCTTCGTAACGAACGCTACCTTTTATACAGTCAGCTCCGGTCATTAGGTCTCCCTACTTCCTGTAACTCTTCCTTTATCCTCTCCTTTCCTTCATCTTCTGTGGTGTCCGCACTGCTGTCCTTTGTTGCGTCCATTTCGGACCGCTTAGTTATTTAATTTATTAGCTTAGTTTTCTCGTTGTTGGGTCAATGCCGCTGGCGCGCCCAAAAAAAAAAAAAAAAAAAAATTGTTACCAATACTCTAATCTATTACAGTTAAACAATTCCCGCATTTAATATTTTTGCGTTATATTCAAGTAGATTTGTTTAGAAAAATAATTTTTTTTTTACTTATAGACGTTTTTGTTTGAAAAAACCACACACAAAAAAAAAATATAGTCATTACTAAATCAACATTTCTAGTTTGTTTGAAATTTATGTTATTTGAAATTTTCGAAACTTGTCCATTTGTAGTTCAAAAACATGATAAAACCGTAATAAAAATTCCCATTATGTCCGATAGTTTAGTGGTAAATTCAGCTGAAGATATGTGCATCATATCTCTCGTTCCAAGTTTTATAAACTTCTTCTAACAATTATTAATATATGAAGAAAAATTTAATTTTTTTATAGATTATCTGGAATTTAATTATTAATTATAGAAGTACAATTCATTATTTGAAGCTAGAAAAAAAAAAAGAATAGATTAATTGAACTTTAACATGTAACAATATCGCAGACCTTTTCGTATACTTGATCTTTTCTAGGAAAATGATTTTTCTAGCCGCCAAAGTGATAGTTTTACGATATACCTATCGATTATTTCTGGTTATTTTTCGTCAATTACATACAATGAAACATGATACAGATATACCTTGTTCCAGTAACTTTTACGTACCTGTTACTTCTTGACAAATATGTACCTACACCAACGCATCTTACAACCACTCCAATTTAATTAAATTACCGAACTTTATGACGTAATTAAAAAGAACCGCGTAACCTACGCATTACAAAGGTGTATTTTTTGAGAATAAAAAAGTTACACTCGGTTTATTATTTTCGTAAAATCTTTAAAATTAATTTTAATAAATTTTTCTTTCAGATGTCTTTATAAATCTAGCGTATAATTATTTTTAAAAATTATTAAAAGCTCTTTTTTTCATCCAAATGATCTTTTCTAAACTTTAACAGCGTGTATTTTATAATTTATTTTTCAAATTTGTAATATTCGTTTTATAAATTTCTTTAAATGTATTGCATTCTGTATTTTCTGAATCTACTCCATAGCAAAATATTGCGGTCTAATGGAACATATACGGTATGCGTTTTACAAGAAACAGGATCTGTTAAACAAATAAAGCTGATATAAATTATACGAACAAAAAAAAAAAAAAAAGTGAACAACGGTAGAATGTGTACAAATAGAGTAATTCTTCATATTACTTATTTCGCTGCAAGAAATAAGATTATAAAAAAAGAAAACAAAACATAATGAGTCGAATGTAATATAATATTTTCGTCGCTGTGTAGCCAATAAAACGAAAAGATGAGAATTTAATGCCACAATTATTATAATCATAATAATCTAATCGTAGCCCCGTATCTGTAGCAGCACATCAGAATTATGGGACAAAACTAGAAATTACATCCGAAACAGTTTGATATAAGCAGTTAACAGTTTCAGTTTTGTACCAAATACCAAATCTGTCACTAATTTTTAACAAAACCATTACACTCTAGTTATAAGTAACATTAGCCAGAAGGGCACTTAATTGTAAATATTTCTTAAAAATTTATTTATGTATATATGTAATAAATAATAGTAAGGAAAGAACACTATTATTGTTATTATTATTATTATTATTATTATTATTATTATCGTAAAATCTTAGAAATCTGTAGAATTTGGGATAATATTTAAAGCCTAAATGTAACAAGCAGTAATAATTTAATTTTTATTCTTTATTAATGTCGCAATTATTATTTAAATAACCGAAACTAATCGGTGTATTTTGGAATATTTTACGATAATAATAATTTCTTTTTTCTTTTATTATTTATTATATAGCCAATTGATAACGACAACAGACTAAAATAAAAATGAGTGAGTGTATTTTTTTTAAAATTTGTTATTTGCCAATAATTGCAAACATATTTTTACGGACTGTTGTAATAATTTTAATTTTAACGAATTTACAATTGTAACTGTTAATATAATCAGTTTGCGTTTGCACTGTCGGTAGAGGGACCTTTCATGTAAATTAGATTTATTATAGCCCTTGCCTATTCCAATAAATTGTTCCATAAAAATATGCACATTTTTTAAATGGAATTTCTCTATTTTATTTACCTTTAAATAATTTAATTATTTCAGCCGTTTGTTGTACCACTCAGGATTCTGATGCTGCTTTGTGGAGGATTAACTGCTGTTTTTGGAAGTGAACACTGTGGTATCGAAGGTGCTGGTCCTGTCGGTGTAATCGCCGCTGCATTCATGTCGGTATATTGCTGGTCTTTGCAAGGATGGAGTATCGAAGATGTAATTAATTTTTTTGTCCGATGAGAGAGAGTGAGAGAGTGAAGAAATAATGCTTGTCAAACAAAACAAATATTTTTTTTTTTTTAATATTATTACTTAGCTTATGAATTAAATCGAGGGTTTTGAAATTTTTCGGCTCCAAATCTGATTTACAAAAGAAGAAAAAAGTGGAGAAGCCGTTTATAGACACTCAATTTTTCTAAAGTATGATTAAAACGAACAAAATTATATTTGATTAATTATTGATTTCTAAAAAGTAACGATTCCGTTAGTACATCTAGAGCGAAAAATTTAAACAGGTCACATTCTATACACGTAATTAAAATATTTCGTAGGTTACAAAGTTAAGGTTCAGAATAAACTAGGTCTAGTGTCCCCAACATTGAATAATTTCTCCTTGGAAGCTACCTTTACTTCCTCAGATGACTTCTGCACTCCCTAGATCGTTTTTAAATTAGGCATTCGTAAGATCCAAGCGTATTGGTATCTTGATGACGTCCGTTTATAAATAATCTCCATATTCTTAAAAATATTATATATACCCTTATCCGATTTGAATCTCATCTACATATTTTGGTGCTTTTGTTCGAAAGAAAATATTGTAGTATCTCTTCATATGTGTGTATTTTTGAAGATACCGCAGAGAGAGTCCCAAAAACAAAACTGTATTTATACTATTTTAAATTGGACCCTGATAACTAGGTGTAAGAAAAAACTGTCTACAACCGCGAGTCGTCAGTTAAACTTGGTTAACTGGGCGCATTAGATCTCATTCCGTTCATTCATTTGGAGCATTTCTCCTATATATCTAACTACTCAAAATATTTAATGATTGTGTGAAAAAAAAAAAAGAAAAAGTTACATCTGATTTTACAAACGTTACTTCTTCAAAATCAGACAATACTAGGATATTTGTAGATCGCGCAATTACAATAAATGCAGTACTTCTAGGTGAAATAAAAACTTAGCAAGCAACCGATGAATAACTCTGCCCGATATCGTAGTGGTTGGCTGAAAGGAATTCTCCGGCTTTAAACTTTTGTCTAACGTACCGTAGCTCTATACTTTAGTTTTAATGTGCACCATATGCACCTCCAGTTATATATATATATATATATATATATATGTGTGTGTGTGTGTGCGCGCGCGCGACAATTTTATAACAGTTTTATGGATAAAAAAGTTACACGCCTAAAAAAAAATTAGATATTTCTTCAATTTATGAAACTCCTTTATTATTGTTCCTGCGGTTCTTGGCTACATTATTAACTTCCGCGTGTACATTTTTCATTGTCGGTCTTAATAATATACTAATTAAGATTCAATCAAATTTAATTTGAAGTTACGTTGCCATTGTCTCCAGTTGCTTTCGATATAAATGTGGCCGAATGATTGTAAAATAGAATGCCGTTAGTGGTTGAATGAAATATGTTCCTCATTTTCGCGTCCTCTTCCTACGTTAGCGATAAAAACATTTTATTCTAATTTTCTTTGCTTAATGCAGCACAATCGACCACGTTGTCGCTCAAATCTGCCTCATTCTCAGCTATCAAAAAAACCAATTTTATCGCCCAAATTGAAACCGTTAACTTTTTTAATTCCGTTCTACGAAGTAAATAAATGTGTAGGAGAATCGTCAAAATTAAAAATTAAATATTAACGACATTTGGAAAAGAGAAGTGATAATAAGTTCAAAATAGGAGGAACGAATAAAGGAGTCTGAACACGCTCACTTTAAAAAGAAACAAAGGCAAGTGTTACGCTTGGTGGTACTCTCTAAATCTAATCGTAAGAATGAAACACAATGTTTTTGTTTGTTTTTTTTTTTGTATTTTTTTGATTAGGAGGGGTCAATTAGAGACATTAACCTAGCGCACAGGAAAGAAAATCAAGGAATATTATTAAAAATTAACTTAAATATTTGAGTTTTAATTCAACTGAAATAGAAAAATACATATATAAAAATAATTATTACTAAAGGACAGGAATTTACGGAGCCCGGAGCCAATCAGGAATAAGGAGCCCCCTTCGAAGAAAAAATTATGAAAAAACTCGGTATTATATATGTGCAAGCAAACAAACAAAAAAACACCTACTGCGTACGAATGAACGATCAATAAAATTAAAATTATGCTCTTATTACAAAATCAACTTTCCTACTCTAACAAACTGAATACTACATAAATTGAACGTCAAATAATGTATTTTATATATACATATATATATATATATATATATATATGTTAATATTTGTAATTTTTTTATTGATAACATCATTATGTTCCCTTTTTCTACAAAAAATATTTATGTCATGTTCTTTTCTTCATATAAATTATACATACATGTTTAAAATTCCATAATTGTTTATACGATCAGAAAAAAGTGAACGAAACGCAGTATGATTTATTAAACTTTTCGAAATACAAATATACTTACAAAATTATCAATCAATTAAAATTCACTTTTAATTTAAATAATTTGTATACAATTCCAAATAAAACGTATTAACTTTCAATAAAAATAAAAAATAAAATATTGTTAAAATTAAGAACATTTCAGGTGGTAAAACGTTTTTACATAAAAAAATTTACAACGATCGTATAGGTATCAATATTTAAACAGAGACTTGTTATCAATCGATTTGTCAAATGTTTATTTATTATTCACTACGTACGTTAAAGGACTTATTCATTTTTTTTAACACAATAAATTAGATTTATCGCAGAAAATTTCTATAAATATTCACTTTATAATACAGCATTTAGTTTATTGGGGGGGGGAAAAAAGAAAATTTTATAGAGAAAAAATATATAATTTTATTATTGAACTCATATATTCTCTTTTTATATATAAAAATTAACAGAATTCTTTTTGGGATAAAAAATGCAAATGCAAAATCTTGCATTTTTGCAGTACTGAGTATTTTGGGAAAAGAAATTTAAAATTAAATTTTTTTCTGTTCAAGAGTGCGCGGCTCCCATGGAAGCTGGGGCCCGGATCTATAGGTCCCCTTAGTTCCCCACCGCCTTAGATCCGGCCCTGCTAAAGAGGCAGTAAGATGGAATTATGATTAGAGATGAAGTGTGTACATATTGCTGAATTTTCAAAAGCGCTCCTTCACTTTATTTCGACTAAAAGAGAAAATAAAAGAAACAATTGTAAAGGTAAACTCAGAATACGTGATAAAATCTAAAGCATTTACTTTTACTAATATTTCTTTGATTTTCCTTTTTTTTATCTGATAACCTCGACTTGTTTTGTATTGTTTTTTCTTGTCTAATTCGGTATAAAGTGAACCCCTTACAACATTAATTTTCTTACGAAAAAAAAAATCATAGTTTATAATAATAATCTGCGACCAAACTATGAAAAAATACTTTTTTTTAAATTGTAGTTTTTAAATGAACGAACAAAAATGAAAAATAATTTTTTTAAAATGATAATTTAAAAAAAAAAAGAAATCGCTGAACTATAATATAAAAATGCGGACCGGTTTAGTTTTACAGCGGCCAATGCTTTATGCTATAGCCTAACAACTTTTTTCTAAATTATAGAAAAATTATTTTTTTATTTTTGGTAGTGCATTAACGATTAAATTTTGTTTTAAATATTTCTTCAGTTTAATCGTAACTTATTTTTAAAAATTACGTTTTATTTTTTGGTACATTGATGTTGTTAAATAAAAATATTCTCTAAAAAAATAAATATATACGTAAGCTGAAATCCATTTTTTAATACTTAAAATTTTAGACATGTTTGTCTCGTCCAAAGTACTCCCCTTTGCTTGCTATGCAACGGTCCGATTGTTTTTTCCACTTTCCGTATACTCCCTGGAACTGGTTTAGTGTGATGTCTCGTAGCTATGGCTGCGATTTCTCTTGAATTTCTTCTATACTTCGAAAACGACGTCCTTTCAAAGTGGATTTTAGTTTCGGAAATAGGAAAAAGTCTGCTGGAGCCATATCTCGAGAGTAGGGATGATGGGGAAGTACGGCTGTTCCATTAATGGCCAAAATTTGACCAACAAGCAGGAACGAGTGACTTGATGCGTTGTCGTGATTTTTGCTGAAACGCGATGCATGCCAAGTTTTTCTGTCAAAATTTCATGACGTGACCTAGTGCTGATCCCGACTTCTTCTATAACCTCCCGTACGGTTAAACGACGATTTCCACGAATCACAGATCGAATAACATCAGTGTTTTCATCATTTCTTGACGCCGAGGATCTTCAGTTCTCCTTATGGGCTTGCTGAAGCAATGGCCATGTTTCAGAAAAAGATTTGCCGATGTTAAAGCAAAATTTAATGTTTCAACGTTGTTCCGCAAAGTCCTTCATTTCCGCTTTCTCACTATTTCGCAGAGCGCTGACTGCACCTGTTCGCTCCATTCGCTAACTGATCAAACTACCGTAATGCAGTAAGCGCTTCATTTTCTTTCGAAAGAATGTCGCCACGTGTAACATGACGCGCGAATTTAAATTTTACACCGTTCGGACGTAATTTCAAAAGTTCGGTCTTTTTTTGAACAGACCGTGTATGTTTTGTTTTATTTTTTCATACCTTTTAATGTTATTATAAAAAAAGCTAATCTTTACATTTCTTAATATAACAATCGTCTAATGATATGAATAAAAATATACAGTAAGAACTATGATACTGACCTGAGTATTACGAGGGACGATGAATAAGTAAGTTACACTTTGTGATAAAAAAAAAACAAAAAATCGTAAAAAATATGTAAATATATTTTTGAAATCTACAATCTTTTCTCTATTTTTCGGCGTATTCCCCTAAAATATTCGAGCGCACTTATTGTAACGTGGTACCAATTTTTCGATGCCTTATTTGAAAAACGTCCGTCCAATTTCGGCTGACCAATTCATGACGAAACATCCGCGAAACGCTTTCCTTCCGGGGCCGCTTTCAACGGACCGAACACATCAGAGATCCGAAAGAATGAGAGCTTTGAAGCGCTTAATGTTTGCATCTGTGTGCGAAGTTGACGGCCGACCGCTGCGCGCTTCATCTTCTACATAAGCTCGTCTTTCCTCGAACATATGGCACACCATACGGACACCATGGGCCTCCACATTTCTTTATTATTATCGTACACTTTACATATTTGTCGATGAATTTCAGTGGAATTATGATGTTTGCCCAGAAAAACCACACTACACTATGTTGGACGACCGATTCACACGACGCTCCATTTCAAACAGACACTGTAAACGAACCAAACAGGATACCGGTTTCATTCTTTCACGAGTGGATAGAAAATGAAAACCGGATTCGATTAAACCGTAGTGGGGGATTGTACGTTAATTTAGGTAGTGTAACTTACTTATTGATCTTCCTTCGTGTAATTAAATAAAAAATATAAAAAAAAAAAACCTAAAAAAATAATATGTTTATTGTAAAATATTAACATTTTATTACAATTCAAGAATAAAAGCATCTGTAGTTTAATTCATGATACCGTATTTACTCGCGTAATTTACGCACTTTTTTGCCGTTTTGTAACCTGCCAAAAAAGGAAGTGCGTAAATTACGCAGGGAATCAGACCAACCTGCATTTTGCGGGTTATGCGTAATAGGGGTGTATTTCAAAATTACCTCTTACCTAAACAAAACACACTCATTAAGTGAAATCAGTTACCTTTATTTCGAACCAAATATATTTATATAATAATAGGTGTAACTCTACATTAGGGTAACTTATAAATCCGAGTACCGGTAATTTACTTCTGAGAAATTAGACATTGTCCAGTAATGTTGAACCTATTAATGTGTATTTTAATAACAAGAAAATATGATTTATATTATTTCTCCGAAAAAATGTGTGCAGAAATTAGGATGCGTAAATTATGCGAGTAAATACGGTATTTGAAAATGTAACAAATTTATAAAATCATTTTTATGAGCGCTATCTACCTGCGTAAACTGCTATCGTGACATTTAGAATGAATATTTTAAAGAATAATAAAAAAAAAGATTTACGTATTGGAAATTGAATAAACTATTAACTATAGTCTTAAAATGTCGCGCGGGTTTAGATCTAATTCTTCAAGGTGAAAATTATTGCGATATTAACCGAAACCAAAATAGCGATAAATTTAGCGGTCTATCAAAACCATTCATAGTTTTAACATTAGTCAAGAGGTAGAGTCGCTGAAATTATTGTTCGCAAATTTTTAATAAATTTTCCATATTTATATGTATTTACATACGAAATTATAATTATTGCAGTCAAGTATAAAGAAAAATTTATCTTCCAGAATCCAGTAGCCACAGCCTTCGAGGTGTTTTGGATGTTATGTGAACCTATCTTGTTCAGTCTGACCGGAACTCAAGTTGTATTGAATCAGCTAGAACCGGGAACTATAGTTTACGGTGCTACTTTTATCGCGATCTGCTTTTTGGTATGATCAAAATTAGTTTCTATAAATAATAAGTTTTTAAATCGACGCTAAAAATTCGATATTTCATGCATACCGTTCATTTCTGATTATATCAGTTAGTATAATAAAACAATAAATGTCTATTTATCAGAAATATATATGTATATATCAAATTTTTATAAATCGCCGATACGTTTCGCACCGTGATTATAAAATTGTGCTACCGAAACATGCCGATGATTTTTTTAAAGTTTTTTCGTATATATTTTTCTGATATAAATATGATCGGAAAGATTGGATTGACGAGGATGGAAGTAAGAAAGTTAGCTGTTAGCATCTCTCTTTTGAAATATAAGGGCGACGGCCCGGATTCACTATTAAGACTGACTGCGGAACTGATACAAAAGGCTCCAGTGGCTATTCGGATGGCTGAATGCCGAATAGTATCTAAGGATTACAGTAGCCCCCGAGCCGCTAAAAAGAACGCTTGCCAGCCGTATTCTAATCTAGACCGGATTAATAATTGATATAGCAGTAATAACATTTTCCGATCGCCTCCATTACGTCTATTATTAGTTCGCTTTAATATACCAAGAGAGCTTTAATGCATGCCCTCTTGAGATTCTTGATATTGCTGTCGAATGTTACTTCGAGGTAGCGTACCGCTTCTTGGAAATGAAATTCTAAGCCGTCGAGGAAAATTCGAGGACGTTGATAATATTTGGTAGTCCGATGAAAGTCTACACATGTTGTCTTTTTTTGCAGAGAATTTAAAGCTTCGTGCAGACGCCCATTCGGATAGTTCATTGATGTATCGTAATGTTTCCAATGCAAAGAATTTTATTTTCCAATTTTTTTTCTCTCCTTTTATACAAAAATAATAGTAGGTTTACCTCTTTTTTAATAACAGTGGTATATTTATGTTTTATTTCACTTTTCAGACGAGATTGTTAGTAACGATAATTGTAGCTACCGGAAGTTCTCTTAATTTAAAGGAAAAAATATTTTCCGCACTATCGTGGATGTCAAAAGCATCTGTTCAGGTAATTTCGCCATCAAAATTTATTTATTTTTTGTTTCCTAACGCTAGTGGTAAATAAATTCCGTTTGTTCTTTTACACCGAATAATTATATGTTATAATTTTTCGGTTATAAATTGAAACGAATTGCAGAAAAAAAATATAATTCTTCTAGGGAGAGAACTGGTGCATTTTCACTTGCACGATCTCAGACTTTTCTCAGGCCTCAGTCGACGCAGTCTCCTCTGTCTTAAATCCCTAGTCTGGGACCCGCTAAACTAGGAGTCCCCGATTTTTCGGTTGGTCTAAAACAAGCGGAGTTGTTCGAGCATTAGGCTTTTTTTAACTTGATAATTCTTCTCAAAAAACAAAAGTGAAACATAGACGCTGGACTCCTTCCGGAGGAGTGTCACTCAAACACGGGCCAAGTGTTTGCCACAATAAAATTGAACTGAAAAAATAATAATACAAACACGCTACAATACGTTATACCTCTCACAGCTCACGCTGCCGGCAGTATCCACCGATACGCACACTCTGCTGACAGGCGCTATCCTGCTGTCGCCGGACTCACACCCCAAGATACCTATACGGCCCGCAACCCTACACTTACCGAAACTTCAACAGAAAATCGGACTTTACAGTTTGAGCCGTATAAACGTCTCGGGCGATGTTCTCCGACAACAACGAACAATACGAGGATGCCGAGAGATCGAAAATTAATGATTTTAATCGGAGAATAATTTCTAGCTTGGCATTATCGCTGTAAATATCGCTTTAAATACCAAATCCGTATCAATATAAAAAACTGAAGTTCTAAATTTTTCCGCGGACAATGTTTTTTCCTTTCCAATAGTTTCTTTACGAAAGCTAACATATTGAATGTTTAACTCAAAGTGAAAATAATGCACTTTGGTTTCGATGAGGTCCTAAAATAAAACCGATAAATATCAATTTAAAAAAAGAAAAAGAAAAAATAGAAGGAACGACAACTGAAACAGCGTGGTCCATAGTTGGCCGAAACGGGAAGAAGAAGAATACAAAGAATTAAACTTGGAAATAAATTTTTTTTCTTTTTTGAGAAGTCGTCTAGAACCATTGCTCATTCAGTGTTACCTCTACTCGGCATCTTGTTACTGATTATTCTAAAAACCTCCAGAGGGAATAGAACTGCAGACAATACATTCTTGAAAAACTTCTAATATTGACATATTTTCTCATGAAGCCATCGGCTTACGCATCGAACAAACTGTGTCACCACTACATATGTAGCACACTTAATGCCAACAAAAATCGTATATCTTTATATAAATTCCACCGAATCTACTAAAAGAAATCACCTTATTGTTTTACGAGCATATATATATATGTATATGATACAATAATTTAAATGCAACAAGATTTATATGGATTTTACGTTATAGGCGGTATTAGCTCCGGCAGCTCTAGAGTCGGCAAGGAAGTTCAAGAAAACTGGCGATGTAGAAAACGCTGGCATAGTGTTGACCATATGTATAATGTCAATGTTAATAACAGTTCCGATAGGAGCGGTTTCGATAACATGTTTAGGAACTCGGTTGTTAACAAAAACAAAGCAAACAATTCCGATGACGGGCTGGAGACGACAAACGAGACCATCGTTACGCGATATTAGTATAATTGATGAAGAGATTGACCTAAAATTTGATGAAGAACAAGGTAATGGGAAATTATCAGACCACGAAGTGGTACCTAACCAGGACAATACTTCCTTAAAATAGACCTAGCAATTCAGTCAATTTTTGTTTTCTAATTTTCATATTGCATTATTGTTTTTTATTGTCATTATTTATTATTTTTATTACTATTATCGTTGTCATTATTATTATAATTATTTTTATTACTATTTTTATTATTATTATTATTATTATTTATTATTATTTATTAGTATTATTGTTTATTATCATCATCATTATTATTATTATTATTATTATTATTATTATTATTATTATTACTGTTATTAGTATCATTATCATTTATCTATCGAGACACTCGCCAACTGGCGGAAAACATGACTTGAAGAACGGGTGGGATCTAGACTCAGGACTATGTGTCAATCCCTAAAAATTTTCTATTTACTTTGAGTTCAATATCACAATATTCTGTAACTGAATGCATACCCCAGACGTCAAATCCAACTGTCCTATGTGTTCACGAGACTTTTCGGTATTTCTCCCGTTGTGGACACAGTGTTGAAGGAATTATTTTAACACGATTCTGCTTCAAAATTCGTTTAATTTTCCATGTTAGTGGTATATGTTTATTTTTGTACCATACGTTTTCAGCAAGTTAAGTACATTTGGAATTGCGATGCGCTAAACGTATTTAATACCATCATGTCCAATCTATTGTGATATTTTTTTTATATGTTAATGCTGCTTTATTCCAATATAACTTCACTTTATCGTTCTCTAACACGAGACTCGCTGTATACTTATAGAAGCCTAATCGCTTATAATCGTATATCAACTCGTACTTTTTTGCTAATAGCAGATGTATCGTTTTGCATACATTATTATGTCCAGTGGAATAGTCAGTAGATGCCAGAATTTTACGGTTTCTTCCTCATGTTGGCAACTCCTACATTTTCCATTTTCATCATTGTCTTCCTTATATATATTTTTGGCATAGTTCCTTATTTTAATCGCCTAATCTTAAATCGAAAATATGAATCCCTCCGTCTCAGCATACATTTGCCCAATGTAGATCTATCTGTGTAACTCATAATTATCTACGTTGTAGCTGTAGTCTATGTGTACCACATGAAACTTGGTTTTTCAGTGTCTCAATTTTCTCAGCTTTTGTTACACTCATTTCTTGTAGGCGATACAATTTTCCATTCACCTTAAGTGCTGCGTAATTTTTTTTATTTTTATTAATCATCTGGTGCAATTTTTCTATCTGTTACACATATGTGGTTCCCGTAATTTCTTAACCTTCTGAAAGTGTAAGTTTTTTATATCTACAAAGCCTCTTCCTCTTTTTTTCTTCATTGTAGTCGCAGCTTTATTCTAATGAATTCCATGTCGTTGAACAGTTTTTTATGATTTTAATATACCTAAATTAATTAAACCAGTTTTTGTGCACAGTCTGAAGAAGTATGGCAGTACGGGTACAGAATATATATTCACTGCTTTGACTTCATTTAAACTGTTCAGTTCTGTAGAAATTCTTTCCAATCTGTGTAAATATGTTTTTTCTATTATTATTATTAGTAATAGTAGTAGTATTAGTATTAATAGTAATAGGATTATTATAATTATTTATTATCATTTTATTACTTAATCGATTTGTGAACAAATTGTGTTTACATTCCGTAAAAATATGTTTGAATTTCATTCACATACGAAAAGCTGTTTTTCTTTATTCCTTTATTATTTTTTTTTTTTTTTTGTAAAATATATTATCTCTTTTTTAAAAGTCCTTTTATTTGTAACAATTATAGAAATTTCAAAAGTATTTGGGAAACCCATTAGAATTTTTGGTCATCACAAATATTGTTTACGAATATATTTTTAATAAATTAGTAAATTTGCAGAAATTATCTCGATAAAGTATTCTAATAAACAAATTTTAAACAGTTCCCATTCTTGGCAACATTGTTTTATTTTTAATTTGTACACTTGGCTTTGTTTATCCATCTAAATAACACAACCAAATGGGATAATAAATTTAAAAAAAAGAAAACATTAAAAAATTCTATTATAATGAGATTCGGTTATAATTGTAGTAATTTTTAGATGTTACGCGTTTTAAAGTTCAAATACAATTTTTGTTTTCATCGAATTGAAATATTTCCTGAGACAAAAAAAATTATTCACACTACGGCTTTCATATCGGTTTAAAGCTTAAAATTAAACGTTCTTTCAAAAACGGCTGTGATTTTAATTTTTTTTCAGTAAAACTATGAACAGAGGAAAGGAACATGAGAAATTAAAAAGAAAACACACATATATATTATACACAGTACATGTATATTTTACGGAAAATATACACGCGCAAACTCGATGCGTAATATATTTTGTTACAAAATGTAATTCAGCCAAAGTAAATGATTATTGCGAAATAGCAGTAAAAATTAGGAAATAAACGATATGTCAGGTATTTTCATCTGTCATTATAAACATACCTTTTTAAGTTACAGTTAGTTAAATATACCATATTCGATTTCTGTGGTATTGTAAATAAATATAAACATAAAATTACAATAACACAAATCACTAATTCATAAATTATAAACTGACATGTTTCGGAGGAACGTATACTCCACATATTCATGGTTACTGTTATTTTATATTTTTGCATTTATTTTTTGTAATTGCCAATATTTTGGTAATGTATTTGTTGCTTTTGATAGCACGCTCAATGGTTCTCCCTTTTGATTAACTATTATACCGCGAATATATGTACATAGTATATTTTTAATCGTTTGCATGATGTTTTTTAGATATTTTCGCTATTTGCCGCATTACCCTTAGCGGTTCAGGAGAATATTGCGTTGTACTACTGCAAAGATTTAATTAATATTTACTTGTCACGTGTTAAACAAATTTCCGCTAAAATCCTCCTTCGCAAACTATTTCTACTTTCCGTTATCAAAAGAAAAATAACTTATCATCATTTCGTGTCAACTACCTTTCTAATGATGAACGATGAAATCTTAAAAATGAACACGCGTGTGATAAGGATATTTTCGAAAAACATTATTTGCACGTAACACACTAAAAGATTTAAAATTGTTTAATATCAGAATAAAGTTGTTAACAGTGCTATAATACTGTTTCAATGAAAAATGGTAAACATACGTAATTTACCGGCGTCTAATTAGAGAAGTTGAATTGTGATTGTGTTAGCGACATCTATCGGGCTTCTATAAAATTATTTATTTTGTTCGCTGGATAAATTATTTACAAAATGTTTTTAATAATCGCTCGTATCTGTTGCACGTATTTTAAATAATGTTACAAAAGTTTAAATTTATTAGTCAAAAAGTAATAAAAATTACAACTGTAAATGTTTCCTCATTTACACAAACCAGGAAACACTCTGTATATATGATTTAATCGAACTAATATTAATTTAAATATTAAATATATTTTCTTTGTGAATGTAGTCCCAGATAGTTTTAATGCTACATGCAGTTCTCTTGCGAATCTATCAGTTTACATAAATAAATTCGGCACGTAAAATACTTCGATGCAAAGTTATTTTTGTTTAAAATTATATTAGATACAAGTTATGACTGTGCATTTTTTCATCTTTATGAAAAATATTAACATTCGGATTAATTCAAATTGAAAAAAGTGATTCGGCTATTATATTATTATTCGATAATCTGATTTTGAATGTCGTGACTTATTACACACAATCAGATAACTGATTTATAACTTTTCTGATCCTCAGCCATATGCATAATCACCATTATCTGCAATTTTATCAGTTGTTTGATTTATTCAATAAAACGTATGGGAGGTCTTCATCTCCTTGAATGATTTATTTCTTTATACTATTACGTTTAATGATATGGCCGAAAAATTTAAAGAACTGCCGCTATATCGCTGTTACCAATCTTGGATGAGGTATAATGTTTAATTCTAGTAGGATGAAGTTATTCATTCGAAATGCTTCTTCTATAATTCGTAGGCATCTATTTTACGTCGAGAGAATGTCTTCAGCGTCCACGATTTGGATCCATAGGTATTAATATTTTCATTATATATTTTTCGGTCTCTTTTAATATATTATTGTCTCTCCATATTTTACTTAGTCTTGATATTGCCGCTTTTGCCATTTCCAGTCTTCTATTTATTTCATCTTCGCATCCTCCTTTATTTGTAAAAAATACTCCAAGATATATTACTTTTTCCTTGCGTTCTATAACCGCTACGGAGTTAAAGACTGCTGGTAATTTTTGAGCCCTGTCAGTCATCATTAAGGAACATTTAGATCTGTTCAGTTTTAAGCCTGCTTGTATATTAATTATTTTCACTCTGTTTAAAAGTTCCACTTCTTCTTCTGTGTTTGCCAAAAACACTGTATCATCCGGGTATCTTAGTTTTGTAATTTTTCTTCCGCCAATAGATATACCTCCATTCCAATTTTGAGTCACATATCTTATTAGCCACTTGCTATATATATATCAAAAGTAGGGGGGGCACATCCCTTCGAACCTCTTTTCGTACGTTAAAACTATCAAATAAGTCTGATTCCAATCTTACATAAGTAAAGTTCTTTAGATATAAGTTCCCGATTAAACACAGACCAAGTGATTAGTAATTTCCATCTTCATTAGTATTTTCTACAATTTATTCCAACTGATGGTACCAAATGCTTTAGTTGAATCCAAGAAGCAGAATATTTCCGGTACATTATATTCATAAAATTTTTCAACTTACCCAAAAAAAAAACATAATTTACTTCAGCGAAAACTTTTTGACATAAATCTATCCGACCATGATGATCATTCTTATTGTCCAAACAATGATTCGATTTCATTTAATGGTTTTTATGTGGTAATGAATGTAAAATCGTGAAATAAGAGAGTAGGGGTTTTCTCGTAAATTGGATTTCTTACCGAAAGCAAATATTTTACATTTTTTTTTATCCCCCCTTGGGTTTGCTACCAAAGAACATTAGCCCAGCAAAAAGGAATAGATACATGGAATAGAATAGAAATTATATTTTTATTCTGTCGACAATGGAATCAAGGAACACCCCTAGGACAGGAACAACAGAGAGAATTGGCAGAGAAAGAACATAAGAGGCGTTGAAAGGAGCAGGAAGACCAAGCTTTAGAAGATGATAATAAAGTAACTCACGCTCGCGAGATAAACCGGAGCACTCGAAGAGCACGTAATTCGCATCGCAAACATACTGGGAACCTTCAGGATCCAATGGATAATTATGAGATGCAGCCAAAGAAAAGCGATTTAGTGAAGAAGGAAGGAGACTATGCGAGAAACGGAGGCGAGATAATTTAGTAATTATGGACCGACGCAAACTGGGAAACTCATAGAACCAAGGACGAGGACGAGGGACAGGATTAATCAAGAGATAAAAGGAATTAGGATTAGCGAAAAGAGATACATAAACAGAATGCCAAAGTCTAAGATGGCAGGATTTAGTTGGAAGAAGAATATTGTGTGCTGGAACCCTACTAATAAAATTCCCATTGGAAACAGCAGCTTTAGCAAGGAGATTCTGCAGTAAAGACAGAACAAAAGGACGGAAGTCTAAAAAACCGAGAATGAAAGAACTGAGGGCACAAGAATGCCGCCCCAACTCCGATCGGGCTCTTCGATCCGTCAGTAAAATTAAAGAGTGATCACGGAATAGAGAATTTTCTGTATTATTAAATTACATACTGCCGATATGAGAGGGAGAGGATTTAAGGAAGCATGGCATGAAGATGATATTTGGTGGCTTTAACAATTTGGAATAGACGTAAGAAAAAAATGGAAGCTTGTGATGAAGAATGACAAAAAGAGAAAATTTAGAAAGACGAAACGATATGTAACCGTTGCGCTCATTTAAAATTTCCGACCGTTTTGCAACTAATGCATGAAATATTGTACAACTAATTGCACTTGTGAAAATAGCTGCACAAAGGAGCTTTCGTATAAAATAATTGCAAGAGCAATGTTATACCAGAAAAAAAAGGGGGGGGGGGGGGGGGAATGTACACTGTTAAAAATTGAATAGAATAATTAAATTAAAGGTAGTGGCAAAACATTTTATTTGCCGGTCATGTATAACGACAAAGCGTCCTTATTTAAGTTCACTTTGCGCGGATTAATGATTTTGAAAATTTTTAAAAAATATTTAAAGATACTATGATAATTCAACTTTATTTTTTATTTTATTTAATAAGAATTAAATAAATAATGAATGGAACTGGTTTTAAGCCAGAGGTGTTTTTTTTGTTGTTTTTTTTATTTTGAATTTTTTACATCGAATAAGACTATACAAAACATATAAAACTGAAAATATTGGAAAATGCTTGGATTATTAAAAAATATCCACTCTGACCCTTTACCTCCCATCAAGTTACTGCTTTGTTACTTTTGGAATCGTCTGTTGGAGACTTTCTACTAGGAGCCGCACATGGTTCACGACTACTTCTTTGTCCATTTGGATTTATTCGCAGCTGTCGTTCATTTTTGAAGCTTACTCTACTCTCCGCACCCGTGAATGCATCCAGTTTACTGAGAGTTCAGTATCCCTGATTGTACCGAAATACTCCTCAGAAAAAGATTTTCAAGTTTGTTTAGTTAAAAATTTGAGATATGTGGTTCATGTACGTACGTACATGTTTTTTTAATTTCCATTTTTATAAATACATATTTTGGAACACTAATATAAATATCTTTGTACTTTTTAATAATAACTTTTGTAAAAATTAAAAATCTACTTTTATTTTTTTTTTTAAATCCATTTTTACTTAAATTTTAATTTATAGCCGTACTTTCAGTGCTCTTTTGTCAGATTAATTTAAAAAGAAACAAAAAAAAAAAAAAAAACTGAAAATAACAGGAATTTCACTAAATGATACCATAAAAAAAGTCGCATCTTTCGGCTATTGAATGCCCCTACAAACGAATGATATTTTTTTGACGCGTTAGAAACAGAGATAGACACAATTTCAAAAATATAGTCGCAGCACTAGATCAGCTTACGTAAGACTGACTTCAACTTCAACGATCGACTTTAAGGAAGTGAAACTTAATAGTCGATCTTGAGGTATCGAAGATATGAAAACAAAATAGTAAATAATAATTTACAGAGTTGAATTTCTGATAAATAAATTCCTTCTATGGAAAGTCTGCGAATGAACTTTACTGCTTCAGAATTAACCTCTATTTAGAATAAAATAATAGACATAATCACTGTTCAGTGTGTTACGCTAAAACACCTTATCAATGTGCAAGCAAACTGGTTCAGTTATTCAAAGATTTATAGTCAAATACTGCTGGAATGGGTACAAGAGAAGCGTTATTTTGTATGAAAACTAATCCAAAGACAACTGGAGTTCGGAAAATCAGTATACATTTGTTTTATAGACTATTACAAAGCTTTCGACAAGGTACAGCATACGGAACTAATAAAAACATTAAAAGATATAGGTATTTGCCAGTCGGATATTAAGATTATACAAACGCTTTATGAAAAACAACATGCAAGAATATTAATAGATGAACAATTAACAGATCAAATACCAATAAAACGAGGGGTTAGGCAAGGATGCATATTGTCGCCGGTACTATTCAATCTGTATTCTGAGGCAATTTTTGCTCAAGCTTTAGATGAACGTAGTGAAGGGATAAAAATTGCAGGCGAAAGAATTTCAGTGATTCGCTTTGCTGACGATACTGCACTACTGGCGGAAAATGTAACGGACCTACAAAGGCTACTAGACATAGTTGCAGTAGAAAGCAAGAAGAAAGGAGTCAGTATAAATACTAAAAAAACAAAATTCATGGTAGTTGCAAGACAGCCTAATCTAAATGAAAAATTATTTTTAGACAGCGAAGAAATTGAACGAACGAAAAAATATAAATATTTAGGTAGCTGGATAACACAAAGTAATGATTCTGATATGGAAATACGTACTCGTATAGAGATGGCCAGAAACACATTTATGAAATTAAAAAACACCCTTTGCGATAGGAAATTAAGCCTAAGGATCACGAACAAGATATTGCAATGTTACGTATGGTCAGTGCTACTGTATGGAAGCGAGACATGGACCATAAAGGAAAATATGAGGAAGCGTATATCATCATTTGAAATGTGGTGTTACAGAAGAATGTGGAAAATACCGTGGACCAAAAAGTTAAAAAATGAGAAAGTACTGGAACCAATGGGAACTGACCGAATATTAATGACTATAGTAAAAAGAAGGAAAATAAAATTTTTTGGACACTTCATGAGAGGTGAAAAATACAAATGACTACAGACAATAATAATGGGCATGATAGAAGGAAGAAGAAATCCGGGAAGAAGAAAGACCGCTTGGATAGATAATATAAAAAAATGGACCGGAATTAAGAAAACAGAAGATCTAGTCAGAATAGCAAAAGATCGAAATCAATTCCAGCAGATAATCCAATCCATACATGATGATTAAGCAATACCCCCGAATCGGGTGGCACGAGAAGAAGAAGACTGCTCCGCGATTGACAGAGGTCTGCTTACAGAGACGCAAAAGGAAAAACTGAAAAAAGTGGAATGATAGATCTGGATAGAACGATGAAGAGCGAACGAAGGTTAGAAAAATATTAAAATGAAAATTCTTTTATGAAATATCAATAAGATTAAAGGCATAGCTTTTGTTCTATTTATGTGATTTTGTACGGAAAACATATATTACTTCATTATTACAAATAATCAGAAGGAAAAACTAAAGAATACAGCTCCGCTAGTTGACTACTGATAGGAATAACAATGGAAGGTTTTAACTGAAGCCCAACGAGAAAGAACAAAATAATTTCAAACAACTGAAATAGCTTTCACATTAAATAATAAAATACTACTGCAAACCGGAACAAGTGTCTTAATTTTAATTAACATCAGGAGGTATAGCAATAATATACTGCTCAATGCGATCTGAAAAAATGTATTCTACTATCTTTTTAATAAATTGACATACTTCTCGCTTTCGATTTGCTCTATCGCCTTCTCCTGATTGTTCTCTTCACGATTGTGATCCTTCTCGTACATGTGATGCTGATCACATTTTCTTCGAGTGTCCTGCTCTTCGTAACGAACGCTACCTTTTATACAGTCAGCTCCTGTCATTAGGTCTCCCTACTCCCTATAACTCTTCCTTTATCCTCTCCTTTCCTTCATCTTCTGTGGTGCCCGCACTGCTGTCCTTTGTTGCGTCCATTTCGGACCGCTTAGTTATTTAATTTTTTAGCTTAGTTTTCTTGTTGCTGGGTCAATGCTGCCGGCGCGCCCACAAAAAAAAAAAAAAAAAATACTTTGTTCTCTATAATACGGAGATTTAAGACAAGAAAAAAAAAGATAAAAAAACAAAATGCCGTTCTCTTAAACACTCAGTATCATCGAAATAATTTGTGTCGTAACAAAAAATGGAAAGCGATAAATTATGTTTAAAATGTTTAAAAATAATATTTGTAACTGTTTTAGAGATGATATGTAGTGAAATAAATGCCGTATTAACTCTTAAGAATTCGATTACTCTGATATAAACAAGGGGAAGTAAAAAATCGAAAAAAATAACACAATATGTTTACTTAAAACTGAACATAGTAAAAATGTGTTTACAACTGTACATACTTTCAACTGAACGCGAGAGTGCGTTGCAAATAATAAACAACTGAATCTAATCAAGAGAATTACTAAAAGCATGTAAAACAGCACTACCATCAAATGAGGAAGCTGAAGCCAATTGGTAACATGTTCTACTAACAACATAAACAGAACAGAAAATGTAAATATATCTGTTTCGTTTTGTACAAATTTTATTTCTTCATAGGAAAAGATCAAGCAGCATTTTGTTTTCTTGTTTAATTCATCTGCACGCCCTTTCAAAGATAAA
Organism: Icerya purchasi; assembly: GCA_039619475.1. NCBI lineage: Eukaryota > Metazoa > Arthropoda > Insecta > Hemiptera > Monophlebidae > Icerya > Icerya purchasi. The sequence continues at coordinate 399,541,336 of CM077116.1, read as the reverse complement.
TGTTGTGCTACGATGTTGTTATAAGCGACAATTCTATATCTACGTACCAAAATTTTAGTCTTAATAACCAATTTTCATTGTAATCATCTAAAAATTAAGATTAAATATAGTAAAGAAAGAAATATGATGGAACTAGACCAGACAATATATATGTAGATATTAATAGTAAACATTTTAACAAACTTATAATATATTCACTGAATTAATAACGAAGATATAAACACATACAATTACGCACTATGATCATGAACGATATAGTTCAAAACTAGTCAGCGTTTATATTTTTTATGTTGGTTTTTTCAATTTATGTTAATGTATTTTTGGAATTAGATATTACAATACCAGTGCCGTTAATGTATTTGAATATAATTCTGGTACTGTAATGCGCCCTTAACATAGGAACCTCTTAAATAATTCCAAATACATAGATATCAGTTATCACTAGGGTTCGGATTTGTTTGCAGTAAAAAATATGCATGAAAGGCTAAAACATGCACGAAAATATGCATTAAAAGGTTACATAGTTTAAAAGGCAGTTACCGATCATAAGGTGGAAGATAATGTAGTATTGCCTAGCGGTCAATCAGATACCACCGTGAAAAAGGTCGGTCGATAGTATTTGTTTTTATTCGTCGACACTATTGTTCAGCACAGGCAATTGACAGTATAAATTTTAAAATCTTGAAAGGTCGGAAAGTAAATACTCTATTCAAATTTGTTTCATTTGTAAAGAAAACAAAAAGTCTTTTTTTATTTTTATTTGCAGAAAGATATCTTGTAAATGGTAGTTCCACAACCCACTGATTACTTTTTTCTTTTTTTTTTTGGTTTCATAAACGCGCGGCAGAAAACTATTATCAAATAGACTTGAAAAATAAAACAATAACCTTTTTTTTTTAATTAAATTAAAATCTTTATATGTAATTATGAAAAACATGTAAAAATCCTCAAACGATACAAAATATACACGAAATGTCCAAAATATGCATTTATACGCACTATTAAATTCAAGATTAAATTAGTGTATTTCGAATCTACAACCCTTGAAACGCCTAGAAACGAAATATAAGCAAAAAAATATGCATTAAATGCAAAATCTGAACCCGCAGTTATCATTTTGTTTCTTGTTGTATAAAATAGTTAGCTGAAATTAAAAAGATAAACACTAGTTGGCTGGTAAACTTATTAACTTTTATGTTAATACCCAACTTTACCAACGTTGTTTATCACCCGGGATACCGGGTACCCACATACTGTTATATTATAATTTTTGATATTTCAGTGATAGAAAGCGTTTCCTTTTTATTTATCTTCAAACATAAACATCGTTATTAAATATCTGAGTAATTCTAGGAAAATAAAACTTCAATACTGATCATAGTTTTGGCATGTAACATTCTAACTCGTATCGACTGTATCGTGCGAAAATGGGACTCAATAGATTCCACAACATTATTCGATTTTTACGATTTGATGACAATAATACTCGCAGTCAACGCAAGAAAGAAGACAAGGCAGCTCTAATTCGTGATCTGTGGACAATGCTTAATGCAAATTTATCTCAGATATATAAACCTACAGAGAATTTAATGATTGATGAGCAGCTATATCCTTTTCGAGACCGTACAGGATTTACTCAGTATATAGTTCGAAGCCCCAGCTAAGTATGGTATACAAATCTGGTGGATTTGCGATGCTGAAAACGCATATCCTTTGCACGGAATAATTTATACCGGTAAAGCAAACAACACGGGAGAAAAAAAATCAGGGAAAGAGAGTGGTAAAAGAACTTGCATCCGCGTACCGAGGAAGTGGAAGAAACATCTGCATAGACAATTTTTACACAACTTTATCCATTGCCAAGATTTGTTAGCGTGGAACCTCACTATTGTTGGCACACTTAAAAGGAATAAACCGTATATACCTGGAATTATAGCTCCAAATAATCACGAGAGCAATACTCGACAGTTTTTGATTTTCACGAAAAAGTGAAGAGTGCTCTTATGTCCCCGAAGACAAATAAAGCTATAATTTTGATTTCAATCATGCATTCGGATACGGCTGTGTGTGATGATCCGAAGAAAACAAGAACTGATGTCATCAGTTACTTCTTCTTCTTCTAGTGCCATCTCCGTTAACGAAGGTTGGCCACAATTTGTGAAAGACTGGATCTGTTTCTGGTCGAATGAAGTAATATGTTGATTGACCAGCCCGTCCACTCTTCTAGATTTTTTATCCACAACAATCTTGTGTTCTTTTCGTCTACGTCCTTCCATTTTGCCTTGTATAACTAACTGCACCAGTTCATATCTATCGTGTCTCGCAATGTGTCCTAAGTACGCTAGCTTCCTTTTTTTGATGACGGAACTACCTCTCTATTTTGCCCCATTCTTTCAAGATCCTTTTTATTTGATATGCGGTCAATCCACGATATTTTCAGAATTCTTCTGAAGACCCACATTTCGAACGCTTCTAGGTTTTTTATGCTTGCACTTTTTAAAGTCCATGCCTATACCCCGTATAATAAAACTGAATACACATAGCATTTGACCATCCTATATCATAATTTGAGGCTAAGATTTTTATTGCTGAACAGAGGTCTTATTTAAATAAAGAATGATCTTGCTTGTTCGATCCTCGATCTGATTTCTTTATGCGGATTCATCTCATCATTTAACAGATAGCCAAGGTATTTAAACGATTTGACCACTTCAACAGTCTCTCCACTTATAGTTATCCTTGGCCGTGCTATCTTGTTCTTATTGAATATCATCACTTTTGTTTTCTACGTGAATTTTCCATGTCGAATACAATTTTATTCAGTAATATTTGGATATCCTGTACCGCATTTGCTACTAACGCCACGTCGTCTGCGTATCTAATATTGTTTATGCCTTGATGCCCTTAGTATTTTCCCTATATAATTCTCTGCATACAGATAGAACAATAGCGGCGACGTACCGCACCTTTGTCGTACATCTTTATTAATTGGTATGTAATCTGTAAGACCATAATTCGTTTTCAAGGCCGCTGTCTGTCTCCAATATATTTGTTTTATTATATTTACATCTTGTTGGTCTCCTCCAGCTCTTTTTAAACAACTTATTATTCTATCATGCTTTACTGTATCAAATGCCTTCTGTAGGTCCAGGAAACACGCTTTTACCTCATTGTTGTATTCCCAACATCTTTGTATCAATATTGCCATGCGTGCTTCCGTTGTTCCTAGTGATTTTCGGAATCTAAACTGTGTGTTTGATATTGCTTCCTCGCATATCTTGCTAATTCGACCGTGTACTATCTTTATGAATATCTTTAATATGTGGTTAGTTAAGCTGATTAGTCTGTAGTTTTGATATTTGGTGGCGTTTCCCTTTTTTGGTATAGGGACAAAGATCGATTGCAGCCCTTCTTGCGGCATTTCTCCTGTTTCATAAACATTGTTGAATAGCCCGGTTACCATATCCAAATTTTCTTCCTCAAGCATTTTTATCATTTCCGCGCATATATTGTGGGGACCTGGTGCTTTCCTGCGATGCATCGATTTTATCGCTTGTACAGCTTCTGATGTTAGTATTGGTAATGTGGGATTTGTGTAGTTTCCGAGATCTCAACGGCTTTTGTCTTTGAAGAGTTCCTTTATGAATTCTGTCCATTCTTTTTTTACCTCTTCCTCTTTTACTATCAATTCGCCTTTTTCGTTTTTCAGCGGTTGTTTGTTAATCATTTTGTATATTCCTCCGACTTTTTTAACTTTTTTGTGTATGTTGGAGTTATCAAATTTTTGCTGTAGCTCTTCAATTTCTTCACATTTATTTTTGAGCCCTTCAGCTTCTCTGCACTTTTTTTTTATTATGGTTTTTAGGCGAAGATATTATTCTTAGTTTGGTTTGTTTTTTGCTTTTCTACTTTCTTCCATCAATTCCAGTATTGCGCTCTTCATCCATCCCTTTTTCTTCTGCCTTTCCTCTGATTTCAAATGTTCAGTTGATACCCCTGTGAATATTACTTTTAGTTTTTCCCATGTTTTATTTATTCTTTCTCTGCTTGTTATATCCTGTACGTTTTTTATTTCTTCCCCTTGTCTTCTTTAACGTATGTGATATTTTTGTTGATGTCTTCTGCGATCTTATATTTTATTTGCAGCTCATGTAATAGTGTCACGTCAAATCTTTTTGGTTTCCTAGTTCTTACAGTTTTTAATTTGACTCGTATTTTGATTGTCAACAGGACATAATCGCACTGCACATCCGCTCCTGGTAGGGTTTTTGTACCAATACAACTATTCCTATACCGCTTATTTAATAGTATATAATCTATCTGGTTCCTTTCGACATTGCCAGGTTTGTCCTAAGGAGATTTCTAGGTATACACACGTCTGCTTGGTAGTTTGAATCATGTATTTGTCACCATAAGATTGTGTTCTTGACAGAATTGTACCAGTTTGTTACCCCTTTCATTTCGCTTTCCTAGACCAAAGTTACTTACTATATCGTCTATTTTCCCCGCCCCGATTTTCGCGTTGAAGTCACCCATTATTATTGTCACTTGATGCGGCTTTATACTTTTAGCGAGGTCTCCCAGGTTTTTATAGAAGTTTTCTACTTCTGCTTGCTGTTTATCCCCTGTTGGTGCGTATATCTGTATGACATTTATGTCAAATGGATTTCCTTTTAGTTTTAATAATATCATTCAGTCATTGTACGGTATGTATCCTAGTATACTTCTACTGATACTTGCATTTACCATTATTCCAACTCTGTTCCTATGTTCCTTCGTATTATTTCCTACATAATACAAGGTCGTTCCCTCTAGTGCGCATGTACCAATTCCAGGCAGCTTTGTTTCGCTTAAACCCATGATTTCCATTCCCGTTCTTTTCATTTCCGCTATAATGTTATGCGTTCTTCCTACCTCGAACATGCTGTTTACGCTCCACGTTCCGATTTTTAACGTTCTTGATAATTTTACCCTCGATATTAAAGACATGTCTTCCTTATCTGTAGCTACAAGATACTGTGTGATGACGACCCGAGGTCCCCGTTCCGTCCACCTGCCGGGTCTAGCGTAAATAAGCTCGCCTGAACCAGTAAACTTTCTTTTCTTTGTACTTTCACTCGTGCTTTTTAGCAAAAGAAATAATGCGGTAGTTTTCCGTTGCCAACCGCATGTTTTTCTGTCAGGGTTTACTTCCTTAGCCGAAAGGACCCGGTTATGAGGTGCCGGATACTCGCCTACTCGCTCTAGATTGATATACATTAATCCGACCGGGGCACTTTGTCACGAGCGAGTTGCCGATAGTCTGCTATTGTAATTGCAGTAGAATGCTTAACGGTAATTATTGGCAGGCACTCCGTCGGCAAGTGAACTTCCCTCTGTTTTCCTATCAGCGGTATAATGTGAATTCTGCTTTTGCTTTCCTGATTAGTGCTTAGCCCGCCGAACAGAAAATTACCACCCTGCACGACGTAGACGTACAGAACTCACGTGATTGTTGTTTCGTTTCTCCGTCGGTGAGACTAGCACCCTATGACGGTCGAGTGACTACTTGTTAAAGAAGGTAAACTTTAGTTACAACAACCTGTGCCCCGCAGTTACTACAATAAATGTAAAACTGGCGTTGACGCTATGGACCAAATGCTAAGAAGATATACAACCCAGCGTCAATGTTCAAGGAGGACATTGACGATGTTTTTCAACATGCTCAACATAAGTTCACTCGCGATATTTAAAATTTATTATGAAAATAATAAGATGTTAGCGAAGAAGACAACAGAACGACGTCAGTTTATGCGGTAATTGGGTGAAGAACTAGCTAAGCCAATGATTGAAGCCCGTATACCGAAAGCCCACGTGATGCGCAACTACACGACCAAAATTGCAACTGAAAGCATTATAGATCGTCAAATAGTAACTACAGAAGCTGCTGGTCTATCGGCTGAGCGAGACACAACAGGAAGGAAAAAGATCACACTGGTTCCTGTCACATATATTATAAATTAACGATAAAGAGACGAGAAAAACATGCAAGAGCTGCACCGAATGTCAACTTCCTGTTTGTAACGAACACTCAGTAAATATTATAAAATATATTAAATGTAGTAAATAATAATATTATATAAACATAATTATTGCGCTTTTTTATATTTGCAATAAAAATTGCCCTGCATACGTAACAAAAAATAATTTTTTATGTTTTAAGCAAAAATGTATGTCGTGGGTACCCGGGTACCCTGGGTGTTAACTGTTAACAGAGCAATGGCTTAAGTGTACTATAATTTTTTGTTACTAAAAAAAAAAAAAAAGTAAATAAATTGGGCTTGTAATTCGTTTTATTTTGAGCTAAGTAACGACGATTTAGAAGCTTAAAAAAAAAAATTCGTTTTTTTCCAGTTTTAATTGCGTAAATACACAACAGTGGGTACCCGGGACCCGGGTATTAACATAAGTATTAAAATAACGGTTATAATTAAGTTTAATGGATTTCAAAAGCTTTAAATTTAAGTTAAGGTAATAAATTGAAAAATTTCAAAAGGTTCATTAGAAATACCATATATATATTGTAAATTTTTTAATTAGGTCATATTTAATGCTGTTATTTTAATTGCTTTTTCTTTGGGGTAATAATAAAATGAAAACATCAAAACCTGTACGTCCAAAAATGGATAAATCAAGTTGTAGTGGCCAAGTTAGGATAGCTGGAAATTTTACTGTTTATCTTCAAAGAAAAAAAAAAAAAAAAAAACGAAAAACTTATCGTTATTTAATAATAAAACCGAAAAAAACAACTAAACTTTAAAAGATCATTACGTGCTTTCATAGTTCATTGAGAATTATGCTAAGCCGCTTATTTTTGTTTCTTTCTCAGACTAATATAAATTTGTATTTTTCTCAACAACTAATATGCCATACAAACAAACATGGAACAATCATTATTAAACTCATTTTAAATACTGATTTATGCTTTACACCTCAACCTACACACACGCATTTTAACCTATCATACCATGTGTTCACGACTACCGACTAAGCGTTCTCCTCCCCTGTTTTATAACCTAAATTATAGCTGGTAGTACTGCCCGACTTGTGTTTCAGCGACCACTTCCCTATTATAAATTATATCAGAATTCCTATACCAAACGTCTCCACATCAACAACTCCTCACTTTTTATTCCACAAAGGAAATTGGGAAACGTTTCGTGACAGGGTCTCTGTTCCACATCAACTCAAGACCTTTGCGGTAGAAAATATCAGGATACTTCTTGAGGCTATGTTTACTGCAGCGGAAACGACGATTCCCAAATCTACCCCCTAGCCACGCCCACGCCGTGTTCCCTGGTGGTGTAGTGAAGTTGCCATGGCAATACGAAACCGTAAACGAGCCCTCAGGAAATACAAATCTTCACAATTACTCAATGACCTGATTGAATTCAAAAAGCTACGATCCAAAGCACGTTACGTAATTAAGATGAAGAAGCAAGAATCCTGGACCTTTTTCATTGATTCAATAGTCCAATCCACATCTAACCAAATGACGTAAGCAACAATTAAATTAATGAATGGTCTTAATCGATCTAACCCTTCTACCTCCTTAATCCATAACAGCTCAGTCGTATCAGATCCAAGCAAAGTTGGGATATCTTCGCATATGACTACCAGAATAAGTTCTCCTCCTTAGTCTATTCCACCGAGTTTACATCTAGAAAAGCTTCTTATGAACAACAAGAATTATCCTTCCTTCAACCGTCCCGGATGCTTTCAACCGCAAATTTTCCATGGCTGAATTAAACTTTCAACTCAAATTTCATACTCACAACAGTGCACCTGGCCCCGACTCCATTCATCCGTACATAGTTAAATATTTACCAGCAGAGGCTAAAGAGTTTCTCCTTAATATTTATAACCAAATATAGGTATCTGGCGATATTCCTCAATTTTGGAAAATGGCACATATTATTCCTATATTAAAACCAAATAAAGATCCATTCCGTCCTGACAGCTATGATCCAATTTCCCTTTTAAACGTCTTACCCAAAGTAATGGAAAAAATAGTAAACAGGCGCCTCCTCTATGTCCTTGAACAAAACAATATCCTTTCTCCTATTCAAGCCGGAAGGCATAAAGCGAGATCGGCAGGCGATCACTTAATAACTCCACAACGGCAAATAGTAAAAAGCTTCCGCCGCCATCAACATACATATGCGATCTTTTTCGATTTAGAAAAAGCATTCGACCGCATATGGCGGCATCAAATATATCGCTAGCTTTTTAAGCAACCGAACGACCCGGGTTAAGATCGCTAAATCATTATCAGTACCCATTCCAACGGAGAATGGCGTGCCACAAGGCTCTGCTCTGAGTGCAACCTTATTCATACTATACCTCAATGACGCAGCCGATTGCATGTCACCGCCTATAACCTCCCGGCTGTTTATCGGTGATCTTAATATCTCCTTATCGTCAAGTTTTCCTCCTATTGCTCAAAAAATACTCGATAAAATATAGAGTTGGTCTAAAAACAACGGCCTAGCCATCTCGGCGAGTAAATCCGTATATATTGATTTTTGCAGAGGGCGCCGTTCCGCTACTAGTATGTCCCTAAATCTAAACAACCTTCCTTTTCCCCAGAAAACCACTGCCAAATTACTCAGATTAATCTTTGATTCTAGGCTATCTTGAAAGCTTCATATTTCAAAACTCAAAACATAGCTGCACCAAGCTCCAGATGTAATATTAATCCTAAATTCCTCTTCAACATCTACAGATCGCTGATCTTATCGAAAATCCACTATGGGTGCCAGTTGTACACCTCAGCCAGCAAACCTATATTGAAATCTCTTGATCCTATACATCACTCCGCACTGAGAACCATTTTAGGAGTGCATCGAACTTTTCCAGCCTCCAGCATATACGTTCTATCCGAATGCCCTCCTCTGTTCTACTTTCGAAAATATTTCATACTGCGAAATATGTACCATCATTTTAGCCACAAACGAAACCTCCCCCTAAGTTTTCAACACTGTCCTCTTGAATCAAACTATCCCAGCCACCCATTACCAGAATTACTGGCCGACCTCCGAAGATGTAGTATCACGTCTGTACCGAAGTCAACAGTCGGCCCCAATACCCTTATTCCCCCTTGGATCACTTTTCAGATAAATATTGATCTATCGCTGAAAAAACATCCAAACACAACAAGTCCCCTTTATACAGTGGAAGTGGCAGTTAGGGCAATTAACAAATATCCGGGGACCACCTAATTTACTACACTGATGGAGCTAAGGCAGTTGGCGAGGCAGGTACACTGCCCGCAGCCTATGCATTCGAAGTTCACGTCATCTCATGTGAAACTAAACTCAATGACGCCTGTTCCGCATTGGATGCAGAACTATATCTGCTTCCACCACATCGTTACAACTCACACTAGAGCCAGTGATTTCCTACAGTCTTTAAACATGATTAATGGCCAAAAATACAACAACACGCTAGTTCTAAAAATATATCACTACAAGTACGAATTGTATCTAATGGATAGTCACGTGTCGTTGATGTGGGTTCCTGAGTACATTAGAGTGCCTAGTAATGAGAGGGTCGACAGAATAGCTCGTTCTGCCTTGCTCTCGCCAATACCAGAGGACGCGGAGCCACCGTTATCAATTGCATATACAACATTATTAAAGGCGTGTGAAAACTAGTGGAGAACTAAATGGGCAGCTGCTACAACATTCCTAAGAACCATTAAGCCCACAATTGAATCATGGTGGACACCGGAAGGAACATCCCGATACGATTTTAAGATCCTCAGCCAACTGCGAATCGGCCACATCGCTTTTTTCCACAAACACATAATCGATAAAACGCCGCTTCCAGCTACGTGCCCCTTCTGCAACCAAACAACCGTACCGACAGTTTCTTACATACTGCGTACCTGCCAAAAATTTACAGTGTTACGAAAACAACTTGACCTACTGAGAAACATAGAGCAGATTCTCTCAAATGAGGTAATTTCCACTAGGGTTATTGCTTTCATAACAATGAGCGGCATAACTCAACATATTTAAATGATCCTCCCACCCCCTGTGTGTGTTGTAATGAAAATAGTAGTTACACATAGCGCATACAATTTAAGGGAGGAAAAAAATATATACATATATACAAACAAAAATAAAACACAAAGAAGAAACAGCATTTTCTTTATTATTTACTTATTTAATAAAAAATAAAGAATATAAAAATGCATTACAATCGTTGCTCAACGCCAAAATAATATTTCGTATTGAAGTGTAAAATAGGAACTTTTAATATTTATTAAAAATAAAAAGAAACAAAAAAAAAAACGCTTAATCCGATCGTAAAATATCCGTATTAAAATAAGCATACTACATAACACACGAAAATTTCATTATAATGTATAAAGAATATAAGATATTGTTTCATTTTTATCCAAAAAATATCCGAAAAATTGATCAAAAATTGGATTCAAGTTTAGACATAATCTACAACTGTATCGAGAATTTTTTTTTCTCGTACTATACTCGGAAATAAAATTTAATTTGCCCGATGACACATTAGAAAAGCACAAAAAAAAAACCTAAAACTTACGAGTATCAATAATAAAACTTAAAAATAAATGCAAAACAAATCACGTAGTTTTTCTTAAACATACGAAGTACATTACTGTTGCAATATTTATTTCGCCAATATCCGAATCATTGAAAACCGGCTACGCTATTTTTGGAACATGACATTCAAAATCCGTGAAAATTTTTTCCTATCGTCAATATTATATTTGAGAGCTAAAACTTCACAGAAAATTATCTAAACGTAATTTAACAGATAGTGTACATATATTACAAAATGCGTGTTTTTGATTTCTTTTTTTTTAGATTAGACAAAAAAAAGTTGCAGAATAAACATCGTTTTTTAAAACCAAAAAAGAACAAAATTTTACTTTATTTTTCTACATGATCATTACACGATTCATAAAATTTAACCATTGACATTTTGAACCAATTAATTATGTCATCTTTTAATATTTTCAGTAGTTACAAGGCGAGCTACTTCCTTAAATGGATGAACAAGTATGATAATCCGATAATGTAAAATCATGGTTTGTGATTGACAGTGTTGAAGATTTCTTATACAAAATAATTGGAGACAGCTGATCAGTCGCAGCTACTGTGTACAGTTGAAGAACAGGGCACTATGTGGCGTGTGTGTATTTTTTGCAAAAGTTACTTAGACATTCTTTCTTTTGTTGCTGATTGCTATCATCGTTGCACCGCCATGCTTGATGACAGTAATAATTTGTTTAAATAGACAATGCCTTTCTGTAAAGATTTGGAATAGAAGGGATGCAATTTTCATTTGATCGAATTGACCATATCATGATTTGTTGAAAATAGTTCACAAACTACACCAATTGTACAACTGCTTGAAGAAAAAACTAACACCTTACCACCAAAAATATTAGAGTATTCCTGCGTCATCGTATTTTCAAACGGAAGACGCGATAATTCTAAAACGAATCTACTTCAGAAAATACGTTTTATTTATATCAATGACAAATCCTGGATTTTTTCCTCGGTACTTTAAGGCAGAACGTATTACTACACAAACAACAACAAATTAATATAACACTTTTTACGAAAATTTCAAAAAATAAAAAATTAAATTTATTTAAGAGGAAATTGATATTTAAATTTAGATAAAAAAAATTAACAAACCTATTATAAATAATAAATTATTTTAAATTGTTTTATGTAAAATTCACTAAAAGAAAAAACCTAATCAGAAATCTAATGTTTCAAAATTTTAACTTGCTCATACTTGTAAAAAAATTTAGATTATCTATGTATTTATTTTAAATTTTTTATGTAAAGTATTATGCTAGAGAGAATATAATCAAAAATCCAAAAATCAAGGAGTTTCTCCTTGTCGGTATACAAATTACAAATAACTGTAAATCCTCAAAACCTGCTGTAAGTTGTTACAACAGCAATTTCCTATTTGCTGTTGCGCTACGTCGCTTAGAAGATTTGATGTTAAAACTTATACTAGTCAGTTAGATATAGTGTTGTTTATCGCAACTGGATGGTGCTGTAATAGCGACAGGCCGAGTATAGCCGTACATAGAATGCCATTACCTAGATCGAAAAAAAATGTGCACTGCACAAGCATGTGGTTCGCTCCAAGTAAAGAAGTGCTTGGTTCATAAACGCTTAATATCTGATTGCTGTTTATACTATTGTTGTTTTGTATATATAGTACTTTTCAGTGCGCTCCTAGTGACTCGTTAATATAAAAGAAGTACTCACTATGCCTGGAAAACAAAACAGGAAAGACCAACAAATTATCAAATTGAAATTCAACTACTTCTCCTCATTGACAGAGCGACTAGTGCCTCACAGATTAAGCATTTTTCTCCACATGTTCAAACCGTGATTTTTCAGATTTTTTCTGACAAACCAAAAATTATCTTCCTCCTTTAGTCAGGTTAATCTTTGTCGTTTTTCAATTTTGCTTTGGTACTTTTTCGCATGACTAGAAATAGCAGAGGATTCACCACTGATATAAATATATATATGTATTTAAAAGGAACGTGTGTGATACACGGACAACGAAACTGTACATTTAAAAATACAAAAAATTGTATATTTAATCAATTGTATCCCACATAGCACAAGAAGTCTTAAAATCGTCTTTTTTGGTCTTTAAGTGGGCTGAACGTCTGAAGATCACAAGCAGACGTCTCTAAGACATCATTGTAAGACCACAATATATTTTCCACTTTATCCGTGTTTAAATGTTTAATTAATATTTATTTCCTCTTTACGTTTAGCTCAAATTTTTAAATTCAGGAGTATGTTTATTGCTTTTCTTACTTCAATGTTCGGCTAATTTTATTTATTTTAAAATTATTTTATTCTTTTTCAATATTTCGAATTATTATTAATTTAAATGAGTTTCATTTATTAATTTTTTTATTTATAATACCGGTAAAAATTTCTGTATTGCAGAACGAGCCGGTGCTTTCATGTTATATAACGTTTAATCTGTAATTATTATAATTATACAAAAATATATTTCTGTGGAAGAGCTTATTGTATCGTCTTATTTATAATTTAATATTTATTTTAGGTTTTATTAATGTACAAATAATTATATAGAACATAATAACTCAAATAGTTGTTTATTTAAATTTAAAAATGATGCATTCAGAAAATTGTATTATATGCAACGTGTAAAATAATTTTGGTTATATTTATTGTATTCTGCAGAAGCAATAAACTCATATATAAAAGTTTTATAAAGTTTTATTTGTGTGTTATTAAAATATCCTGAAGGCGTTATGCAAGAGTTGTTTAAAAATGAAATATGCAAGCTCCTGAAAATGGTTTTTTAAGACGTCTTAAATATGTCCTTACACCATTCTGAGACGTCTGTTTCTGATCAAAAAAGACGTTTTAAAGATGTCTCACTTTGTAACATCTGACCTTTGAAAGACGTCTTAAAGACGTCTTCTTTGTGCTATCTGGGATAACCCTGTTATGCAGTTTGTGAAGTGGCAGAATTTCAGACAGTTCATAAAATGTGCATAACGGCTTTTGCTCATTTCATACATTGTGCATACATTGCATAATTAGAAAAGGACAAAATTCAACAATACACAGCGCACCGGTGACAAAGCAGATAGCATTAACAAGTAGAGTGAATTAAGAAGTGAGTAAGCGAACAGAAATTATAACACATGAATTGTGCATAATATATAAAATTAATAAAAAAAGCTATTATGCACATTTCATGAACTATAAGAAAAAATATTTTTATTATAAAAATTAAAGAATTTTCAAAATCTTTTTGTTTGCAGCGAATATAATGCTGTGTAATTCATAATATTGTTGCATTATAAAAAATCCCGGATTCAATTTCTCTTTTACATAGCAAATACAATTATACTTAAATACAAAGTAATTTATTTCATATTTATGTTTCTTTAGTTGTACATGTACATGGTACATGAAACGAGCAAAAACCATTATGTTCATTTTATGAAATGCTTAAAATTCAGCGCATTTCACAAATTGTGTGTACAATGGTATTATACAATTCGTGAAATGTGCAATTTTTTACTCATTTCCCAAATTATGTCATTCCATAATTTACATCACATATGAGGGTCATCCGGAAAATAGTACCCGATTGTGCCATGTGGAGCGCTGGCGAATAGAGTAGCCGCCGGACAAGTGCTAACACGTTCGGTTGTATTTCAGCTGTCTGTGTGCAAAGTTACGTCTCGCTGGCATTTATTTCTGCGAGTGTTTATAATGTTCAAGAAAACCGAGAACGCCGCTCCAATTGTGAAGTTAGGGCTGTGATTAAATTTCTCATCGCAAGAAATGTCCGACTTTGCGACATTCATCGTCAATTGAAAGAGGTGTATTAAGACAATGTTATGGATGAGTAGTCTGTTCGGCGCTGAGTCGTAATTTCAACTTAAGAAAGAGAGAATATTGAAGATAACAAGCGTTCGGGACGACCGTCAGTCACTGCGAACGAACTGCTGAGTTGTACAATGAACGAATTCGTGAAGAACAATACTGATTATTCATGAAATGGTTAAAGATCAGCTGCATTATTCAAAAATCTTTGCAAGGTAGGTCCCTCGCATGCTTATTGATGAACACAAAGCCAGTATGATCGTAGCACTGACGTTCTTGGAACGTTATTCTCGTGAAGAAGACTCTTTCTTGACTAGCATAGTCACTGGCGATGAAACATGGATTTCTTATGCACACCTTAGAATAAAAGACAATCAATAGAATGACATCATGTTCATTCACCAAACAAACCCAAAAAATTCAAAACGGCAATATCTACTGGAAAGTCACGGCAACTATTTTCTGGGATAGGCGAGGTGTACTGCTCATTGACTTCATGACCGGTGGGGACACTATCAATACCGATACATATTGTGCGACATTGAAGAAATTACAGCGGGCTATTCAAAATCGACGGCGAGGTCTATTTTTTTTTTATTTATTTTTTTTTTTTTTTTTTTTTTGGGTTCGTCTACAAGGACATTGGCCCAAGAACAAAGGGAAAAAGACGTAAGAAACTCAGATAAGGAAGGAAGAGAATGAACAAAGCACAGTATGGAGTGGGAATACCAATTTTTAAAAGGGAGGAGTAGAAAGCAGCTTGATCGGTTACAAGAGATGAACACTCGAATATTATGTGATCGGGATCACACACAAATTGAATATTGGAAGGGTGCAATGGAAAAAAAGGAGACGGCACAAGAGAGTAACGGAAAAGCAAGGAAGGAAGCAAACTGTGCCCAAAGCGCAGGCGGCAAATTGCATTGGAGCGACGCATGGAAGGAAAGTCAAGAAGCCAGGAGAAACGAGGAAGGGAAGGCTGAATAGAAAAGAAAAAGGAATCCGGGTTGGAGAAAGAGGAGACGTAAGAGTTAAACCATAGATTGGAATGAGCAGCAGAAGACAGAAGGGTAATATTGGAAGAAGAGAAAACAGGAAGAAACCTACCGGAAGAGGAAGATAACCGAGCGAATGAATCAACTAACTCATTACCCTCAATTCCGGCATGACCCGGTATCCAATAGAAGCCCGTTTGGATTAAGTATAAAAGGAAAAGATCATAAATCGAGGTCTGTTTTCTAGTGGCGTCATTCTCCTCCACGACAATACCCGGCCTCATACGGGTTGGATAACACCACAACTTGTGCAACAATTCAAATCGGAAACTTTCAACCATCCACCATACAGTCCAAACTTGCTCCTTCAGATTATCATCTGTTTACAAAACTCAAGGAGGACTTTTTAGCAGGAAAGAAATTTGAAAGTGATAAAAAACTGAAAGAAGCTGTGACTACCCACCTCAATACGCTGGCGGCGGAGGAATATGAAGCTGGGATACAAAAACTCGTCACACGTTACGACAAATACTTAAATTTGTGAGGTGACCATGTAGAGAAGTAGTTAAGTTCTTTACAAATAAAACGTTAATATTTGTTAATGTGTACTATTTTTTTTTTTTATATTCCAAATTTCCGGATGGCCCTTGTATACATGCTGGAGTCAAATAGATATGATTCAATTTCTATATGTAATTTTTAAAAGAAACTCTGCAACCATTCTTTTAGAAAATTAAAAAAAAAAAAACCGTTTGTTAGTTAGTTAATAAAATTAATAAAAATTATGAAAATAATAACACACATCTTAAAATTGAATATTAAATAAAATATCCTAAAAACGGTTTCGGTAATATCATTCTGCCTTCAATTTAAAAATATTAGAAAAACGTATTAAAATGATTTATATAATTGCCGACATATTTCGGAAATACACTATAATCATAGTGTAGAAACCATGATTATAGCATTATGTTTTCGAAACATGTCGGTAATTATATAAATAATTTTAATATATTTTTTTGATCAAGTTTAATTTAAAGTAATATATATATATATATATATATATATATATATATATATATTTTGGAATCTCAAAGGGCCCTAATTCAGATGTCTAGACAATAATTAAAGGTCTCCTCCACATATTCAAATATTAAATTTACCTTTACCTAATTCATGATTTTCTTTTCTCTTTCCTAGCTAAATATGAAATATTACTGAAAATGCTGCTGGTATATTTTATTTAATATTTATTCTTAAGATGTTTAATAATTTATGTTTCTGATTTTCACTATTCTTTCAAATACGTCCACTCAGAAAATGTTAATATTGATTCAGATTTTTTTTTTTTCCGAATTAAACGTAAATACCAATTTTTTGAAAATTTCAAAAAAAAAAAATTCTCACACTCATTTTGAGTTGGAAATACTAAGCGTAATGGTATTTGACATTTCGCGGGTAATCAAATACTATTACATTTGACACGGTGCTACATTTTTTTTTTCTTCTAAATTTCAGAAAAAAATTGTTCGTCACAATCCGAAACTGCGAAATGTACAAAATTTCTCAGATCCTTTGTACCAAAAAAAAGGAGATAGAATACGCGTGAAGTATAAAAAAAATTAAAAAACGATCACATCTTTTGCTTAAAACTATTCTAAAAATATTTAAATGTGATTCCTTCTGCAATTAAGAAAAAACGTGAGATTAACGAAAAACAAATTATCGGAGGTGGAAAAAAAGATTCGGAATGCACTGTTATAATTTAGCACTTCTGCACGGGCTACTCGTGGAACTATTTAGACTGGTATTCAGCACAGACGCAGAAAACCGACTTCTTAGTCCGATGTTCGTCTCCTTAATGTTGCCGTCGTCCGATGTGCAAAACTTTCGTTTTAAATTGTTCAGAATTTTTCGCTTCATGATAAAAATGATGAATATCAGGATACCGCCGGACGCATTGATGACATCTGCGAACAGGAAGAACTGTCTTTGTTCCGGGTTCAATGTTAGCGAAATTGCTTCAATTCCCCAATTAATTCCCATCGCGATAAATAGTTTCGAATTCATAATTAATCTGCAATTAGAGAAATAACATAACAGTGAAATTGTACTGACTGAACTGGATTATCCTAAAAGAAGTGAAAAATAAAGAAAGAAAATTGAACCCAATTTTCCCTGCAGAGGACAGCGTGCTTATCGTTATTTATCCAATTATTTATTTATCTTTTTTTTTTCGAAAAAGAAAACGGTATTCTTTTTTTATTTATTTTTCTTTATTCGTGTTAAAAATATTTATTTATTTTGTAAATTAACACAGTTCGGACACTTATCTTTGATGGGGTATCTATAAAAAGTCTTATTAAATTTCTACATGAACGCGAAATAGAATTAAAAAAAAACGCTAAACGAAAATTGTACTTTTATAAATTTGCCTGTTTTATTGTTTAAATTGTTTGTGCTATAATGTAATAATAATCCGATTTCCGATTTTTCTCTTTCAACTCTCAAACTGCTGATTTTTTATTATCCTTAAGATATTTAGCAATATCCGGTCGTCTAATCTAAAGCAGCATAGAAATCTATGTTTTAGGAATTACCCAATGAAACTCAGCATTTAGTCACAGTACCACACACCCTTTTCTGAAGAAGCTAATCACTCACCATGTTGTCATATATCCATTAACAGCATACTCCTCTGCTTATTTTAGACATACATCTTCAGCTTTATAAAAGATTATCCATTTCAGCAACTAACAAACCTTTCTAAAGCCACGCACTTTTTTTTTTTGCTGACACATTTGCATGATCACTTCCAGTCAGTAAAAACATTCGACTACAGCCGGTATTAGATATGATTTAACTGGCCAATTTCAGTATTTCTCTGTTTGCATGTATTTTATGTTACGCTTTATTATATAACTAACCAATTTTAATAATCTCCTAACTTATACTAAAACTTTTCTTATTTTTCAAGATGATTTTTGTGCATAACTAACCAATTTTAACTCTTTTCTAACATATATGAAAAATTCTTTGGAAAATGCGTTTTTGTTGTACCTATAACTATTAACATACTAACCTAATATTTCTCTGCTTCTCATGTCTGTTTGAATGACTATGTTTCTAACAATATGACTTTGATGTGTAGCAAATTCAGATTAGATCACATACTAACCTACAGATAAAAATGGTTGATGACTAAATATCGCTCCGTGTTTTACAGCGATGTTATTAAACAATTAGAAATTATCAGATTAAACGGCAGAAATCCACCACTCTGACCTAGCGAGAAGTGATCATGTCTCAACCATAATATACAGACGAACTCCAGGTCCAACATACATTAAGAATAAAATCCCACCCACATTGGTCAGAATTCAGAGGAAAACTAGACAAATTAATAGGAAACGAACTTGTGCCAACAAATAACATATTCGTTGATGTACAAAAGGTAACCCAGGCAATAGTTACAACAACCCACTCGTGCTCCCCATCACGTCCTCCAATTGTTCGAAAAAAACTGGTTCCATGTTGGTCCTCCGAATGTACAAAAGCTATTAGAAACAGAAGAAGAGCACTACGCATCATCAAAAGAACTCACTCACAAGAGGACTTACTAAATTATAGACGATTACGAGCCAAAGCAAGATGGACATTAAAACAAGCGAAAAAAAAATCCTGGTCAACTTACGTCTCTACAATATCACCGTTTACACCATCAAGACAAATCTGGAAGAAAGTAAAAGCAATAGAAGGATCGTCAATCTCCTCTACACCGTCGACACTCATGATAAAAAATTCCCTAATTACAGACCCGACCATCATTTTGGCAGAATTCGCCAAATACTTCGCATTCGCCTCCAGCGACGAAAATCTGCACCCTCAGTTCACAAAATATAACCAAGAAGACCGAATTCAGCCGAAGGACTTTTCCTCAACAAATCAAGAATCATATAACACGACACTCTCTATGGCAGAACTAAACAGAGCTATAAAACAAACAAAACCGTCCTCACCAGGACACGATGGTATCCATATATCCATGCTTCAAAATCTGCCGGAAGGATTTCAGTACCTAATGCTCGAAATGCTAAACAAGCTGTGGTCATTGTCGCATCTCCCGCCAAACTGGAAGATAGCAGAAACAATTCCAATCAGAAAGCCTAACAAAAATCCACATCAAGTAGAGAGCTACAGACCGATCTCACTAACATCAGTGCTCGGAAAAGTATTGGAGAGAATAGTAAACAGCAGACTAACGTGGGAACTGGAATCGCATAACCGGCTATCCCGATACCAGTGTGGCTTCCGCAAAAGCCGAGCAACAATAGACCACGCTCTCTATCTACAAGAAGCAATACTTCAAGCGTTTACCAACCAACATCATCTATTGGCGGTCTTTTTTGATTTATCTAAGGCATTCGATACTACATCACATCAAAAAATACTGACCACCATCTACGGTTGGGGCCTTCGAGGTCGACTACCCCTTTTTATAGCAAACTTTTTGTCGGATCGTTTCTTTAAGGTCAAAGTGGAAGGCAGAGTATCAGAAGCAAAACACCTGCAAAACGGAGTCCCGCAAGGCTCGGTCCTCAGTCCGACTCTCTTCAATATAGCTATTAATGACATTATCGAAGACGTTCAACCTCCGATAAAAGCCGGTCTTTTCGCTGATGACCTGGTAGTATTTCTTGCATGTTCTAACGTAGAACAAGGAGAACACGTAATGCAAGAGACGATCAACAAAATCACAACAAGAGCTCAAAACAGCGGTTGGAAGTTTTCTCCGGAAAAAACAAAACCAGTGCACTTTTGCCGAATAAGATCCTGCAACAATAACATACGTCTCTCACTAAACACTTCACCCATACAACCCACATCTTGTGTCCGTTATTTGGGACTAAATTTCGACAACAAATTAACCTGGAGAATGCATATAACCCAACTAATTAAATCGTGTACAACAAACCTAAATCTGCTAAAAAAAACTATCGCACACATCATACGGAGCCCACCGCTTTTCATTAATGATGATCTACCGCTCGCAGATCCGCTCGAAATGCGACTATGGAGCCCCTCTGTTTTCCATAGCAACCAAGACAGACCTTTCCAAACTAGATGCCATCCATAACGCCTCTCTTCGCTTAGTTACAGGCACACTCAGAACATCTCCAATAACTAGCCTCTATTGCGAAGCCTCAGAGTGGCCTCCGTCGCTTCGACGCGATTATCTTACAGTGAACCTGCTGCTACGCACCGTTGCAAACCCGGCTCTCCCAGCAACAAACAGTGTCATACGATCAATCCAGAGCTCTTCAGAAACCAGACTCTTAGGATCGCGAGTAAAAAGAATCTTACCCTACGCATCAGATTCTCTTCCCACCAAATTATCAACGATGCAGGACTTCCTCAACGTAGACAATAAAGCTGCAAGAGTCTTCCCACCATGGTAGAAGCAAATCTCGCCTCATTTGACTATTCGCTGCTGCCAAACAAGCACTCTCACTTTTTCATAGTCCATAAACTACTCTCTCTGCAAAGAAATAGGTTATATTATTCAGATGGCACAAGGGCAGCAGAATTTGCTGGCTGCGCAGTCGTAGTTGGTCAAAACGTTATCAGATTTTCGCTTCCCCCGCTATTCACTGCTCTGTCCGCAGAATTATATGGCATCCTCCTAGCTTTGGAACACGCGGTTAAATGAAACCAACATACAATAACAATAGCCACCGACTCACTGGCAGCCTTACAGAACATCCAACAAAAATCAAATCATCCGATAGCTAACTCCATAAATATAATCCTTCATAACTCACCACCGAGGGTAACCTTTCTGTGGGTTCCTGGTCACGCAAAGATTCCAGGAAACCTCATGGCCGATCATGCCGCCAAAGAGGCGTCAAAAATGCTTCCAGTACCACGAATTCAGATTCCACCCGGTGATATCAAGGAAGCGAGTAAAAACCTTTTTTGGAAATTATGGCAGAAAGAATGGACGGAACAACAAAATCCATCTCACCTACATGCAGTCAAACCATCAGTACGCGATTGGAAATTTCAGCCAGAAGCTCGAAAGGATCAAGTGGTGCTATGCCGCCTACGTATCGGCAATTCCATCCTCACACATGCACATATATTTCAGAAGCTTGCTCCACCAATATGCGACAGATGTGAAGTTCCTATCACCATTCCCCACCTTCTATCCGAATGTCCAAAGATCCTAAACCTATGCTCCAGCTTCCCTTCGCAATATCTTCCTTTGTCACTCCTATCGCAGGATTCGCCATCCGTCGCACCCCTTCTCGATCTTTTCAAATCCCTAAATTTATTTAATAAAATATAATAAACTTGCAGGCCACGCTCCTAGCCTAGTTGCTGTACACAGCGCGGGAGGAAAAAAAAAAAAAAAAAAAAAACGGCAGAAATATTGTACAAATAAATAATGAATAAAAAAATATTGAAAACTTGAAAATTCGATCGATTTAGTTCTACCGGAAAAATAATTATAAAAAATTATAAAACAATAGTAACAGACACTCCGGGAGACAATATTTCCAACTGAATAAAAAATAATAAACAGGATGATAATGCCAAAAATGTCAGTCACACAACTTATATAAATAAATAATACCAATGAGTTATTTAAAAAACACGAGTCATTAGAATCTTCAGAAAGAATAAAAAATACCACTTACCGAGCTATTGCTTAGCTTCCACCGCAATAATATTTAGCACTCAAAATTAATAAAATTAATCAATACGCTTCGAAAGTTAAACTGAATTAGAAAGATCCGTTAATGGCAAAAAAAAACACAAATTTCAACGTAATAATCAAAAAGCTTCTAAATTTAGTTCAAAACAAGATTTTAGGATAAAAGAAATGTCTTTAGAATCTAGGAAAAGGTAAAAAAAAACGTATATATATATATGAATTTTATTAAAAAAAAACATTTTACTCTAACGGGTAAAGAAATATTTGAAGAATTTGTTATCTTGAAATGTATCATAATACGAAGGAAGCCATGAATAACAGGAAACAAGACTGGCAAACGTCTGAATACGTAATGCTCAAGTCCATTCATCCGAAACGGACAAGCAACGGGAAAGGAAGAATGTTATTTAAACTCAAATTTGAAACCCTTACTCAACTATTGTAGTTTGCTGTTTTGTTAATAAATTCATTTTAATAAAGTGCTTGAGACGAAGAGGCTGAAAGATATGAGTGAAGAAGATGTTTTCTTAAGTCTGTAATTATGGGAGATCATCGTGTGACCCTTCAAAGTAAAGGCTGTGTATTCTAGTCGTGTAAAACTTTTTGTTAGATCACTACAGACAGGCTATAGAAAGATTGATAATCTTCAGCTAAATGTGAAACGTGAAGACCATTTTCTGTTGAACGGAGATGAAACATTTTTCCCAAAAAGATAGAAAGAATCTTCACATAAATATAATTTTTTTTTATGAATTTCCAAGTAGAGATATAAACGGTCATTGATATACTGGCGAAACTGTGGGTAACAGGAAGCAAGACTGGAAACCGTTCAAGTACGCAATGCTCAAGTACGTTCATCTGAAGTAAACGAGCAACTTCCTGTTGAAGCAAGAATAGAAACCAACATGTTTCCACAAAAAAGAGAGAAAGAATCTTTACATAAATATAATTTCAGATAAAACAAATTTTTTTAAGAATTTCCAAATACAGATTTAAACGGCTTTTAATACACGGGCGAAGCCGTAGATAACTACTCTACTGTATATATAAAAATAAATGTTTGTTTGTCCTGTATGCATTCCTGCACCGCTGGACAAATCATGCTAAAATTTTTAGGATACATTCATGAAGTCTCAGCGAAGATTTTAAGGTGTGACTGAGTTTTCTACTACCTGTCTTTCACAGAATATGAGGTTGCGACCAGCAGTACAAAAATACATATAAGACGTATAAAAAAATTTAATTTTTATAAAATTTTAAACAAAATCATGGTAAATATAAATTAAACGTAAAAATTTAAATAAAATGATAATTCTTGTAAATAACTAGATAACATTAATAAATATACTACGCGTTCTGTTACTTCTAAACTTCCGTGACACGATCTAAACATACAAGTTGCGCTCCTAGCCTAACTACTGTACTCAATGCAGTGAGTTGGAAAAAAGTACTGTTTTCTATTTGGTTTTTACAGAGAAATAAAAAATCCTACAACATAATTTTTAATATTATCTACCGGGAATGTTATTTACACTCAAATTCGAAATACTCACCTACTTTAGTTTGCTGTTGTGGTAACCTTTTAAATGTATACATCATAGGGGGTTAAAAAAAAAACACATGACAGAAAAAACAATTTTACTTAATAATTATATTTTATTAATAATCTCTTGTACGATAGTTCTAAATATGTAAGGATTAGGATTACTTCTATTCGTTTTCATTTTGAAAGTAATTTACATTAATACATAGTCAGTTGTACTATCAGAATGACTGGTATCAAGACATCTTACGGCCGTAAAGCGACAATATAACAACGTAAAAATCCATTTCGGAGGAGGGGGTTGAACCACCTAATCCCCCCTCCCGTACGCCTATGGTATATATGTTATTATTATCGGCGAGTGATAAATTTATAATTTCACAAAACACATATTATTACCTATCTATAATAAATTTATAGAGTTCTACGCACATATCTCCCGAGCAAAGCCATGCCGGGCAAGTTATAGGACCTCCAGAAATGTCACTAAGTTGACTCTAATAAATATTTTTCAAAGGATGAACAAATTTTAAAAAATGTGATAAAATAAAGATTTAAAAAAATGTTCACTATAACATATATATATATATATATATATATATATAACTCGGTCATTTCGGCCTCGCAAGAGGTTGTGCCCCTTGACCCCTCTTGCTTTCATTTCTGTCTCTTTCTCTTCTATACTTTGTATAAAATGATCAAAATTTACAACGTAATTCTTACTAGCATCAACACGAAAAAAATAACATAATCACAAAAATCCTATCCTAACATTTAACTTTCATTATATAAAATTAATTCATTTTTTCGTTATATTTTTCGTTACATTTTCGTTACATATTTCGTTACATAATATTGTGACATTTGTAAAATAACAATTACAAAATTTCTATAAAATATAACAAACGTTACATAAAATTGGGACATTTTTTCGAATGGGGGGTAGCCTAAGAATTATGTTGTAATTAATATATATATATATATAAATTCCAGATAAAACAAAAAATATTTTATTAATTTCCAAGCAAATATTTAAACAATACACAGTCGAAACTTTAGGTAACAGCTGGTATTTTATATTAGCTAATTTCTACAATTTTTAATTTTCTTTTATTACTTTTTTTTTTACTTCGGATACTATCTAAAGGAAAAAATTTATTACATCAATTAAATAAATGAAATAGCGTTTATTCTCTCATCTTTATTATTCCATTAACTAATAAAGTTCCATTCGATTTTCCCGTTCTTTCTTAAATGTAATTAATTGGTATTAGATAGCCATGTCTACCTTACACTTTCTAAAGGTTTTGCTCGATAACTTTTTAATTACATTAGCGGATAAAATAAGTGATTAAAAGTTAACTTAATATTAACGCGCGGAGTGTAATTGGGAATTTACTTATAATGGTTAAACTCTACACTCGCAAAAACATTTAACTAAATTTAAAATTCAGAATTTTTTGGCCAGTCTGAGAAACAATACCCTGTAATCGTGAATAATTATAACAACTGACAATTATGGAACTCTCAAAGTCGTTAATGAACATTTTAAATTTAAATTAAGTGTAGTAAGGTGCTATAATTATAAGGTTAAGTATTGAGAATATGAATGTGCTCGTTAGAACACTAATTGCTGGCTAAGAATGAATGACTCACCATACGTCGAAGTTGGGGATGCACTCCATCCTAGATCAGGGAAAAATATCTAGAAATCCGTTAATTTCTGTAGCGGTGAAGCGGATAGAAACGAATAAAAAATTAACCTAAATCCTTTGGAAAGATCTAAAAAACTGGGAGAGGGTCAGATCGAATGAGCGAACTAATCACTAATCAAAATTGTAAAAAATATCGACACTGTGACGATAAGAAATAGCTCCTAAACTAATAAGCTGGGATTGCAATCGAGTCTTTAAACATTTCGGAGGCCTAATACAGACATTTACCTTCAGGCATCATAAGAAAATCTTTTAGTCTTCTGAAATAACCTATTCCCAGCAAACCGATGATCATCATACGGAGTTAATTTAACAATATTGAGAGCCCATTCATTAGAAGAAGTGGGAAATTAGTAGAGCGATTAGTAAATTGCCTGAAGTGGGGTTTATCAGATAGTTTGCGGACAGTTGGCCATTAGAATGAACGATATAGGAAGCCGAAGAGTTGACGAAGGAGCGAATCTAGAGAATAATTTTTCTTTTTTAATCGGTTCGTCAACGAGGACGCTAGTCCAAGAAGTAGAAAAGAGGAGAAAAACTACTATCTACTTATTCCAGAATTTTTGAAATCAGCTTGCGTACAAGTCCGCAACACAGTGAGACATTTTCATGTTTTCCCTTAAAAGTGGGCTTTGTACAGCCATTCAGGCATCCACCGACATTAGAATGTCGTTCGCTTCACGGCCTCCGTCGACATGAGAATGTCGCCGTGCAACCTGTGATTTTCTTTATACATATTATATTGCAACGTATGCGCAAAAATATACATTTAACAACTAACTACCGCTAGCACAAGGTTCCTTATTTACATCATTATCGTTAGCGGTGGTAATATTGAGGAAATGACGTGTGAAATGCATAAACCTACGATCTTCACAGGGCTTTACAAGTCGTTATAAGTAGCACTTTAACCTACTTCTGTCGAATGCATACTCGCCTATGTGGGAAATCGGTCTCATTAAATGTTCTTTTATTAGTAATCAGTTGTATCTAAGTAAATACATGAAATTTTAGTAACGCTTTTCTGTGACGCTCCATTTCGTGACGTTTTTCGAGTTTATGTGCCAAAGTAAAGACATGAAAAAACGTCATTCTCTCCCACTGTGCAACAAAAAATTATTAAATGTAATAGTTTTACCTTTAAAACGAGACTAGTTTGGTTATTGCGCCGTTATTAGTTTAATCTTACAGAAAATCCGTCCAATGTTGATGTTTTGAGACAACAAAGGGATCACATTATTTTAGTGGAATTCATGGAGCGTTAACGGCCTAAACTACTGGAAACACTCATCAATTTAAGGAGAGAGATAAAAATTTAGAAAGCAATTCAACTGTTGCATGACAATGTACGGCCATTCACAGTGAATATTACCCAAGAACTTACCGCCAAGTTGTCAATTGACTACAGTTCGGACCTTATCCAAGTGATAACACTTTATTTTCTCAATTGAAACAAAAAAAAAAAATATATATATATATACATATACCCGGCGGATGACGAATTGCTTAAAAATATCGAGTCACTGGACCGGACGGAAAATGTTGTAGGGTAAGTGTTAAAAAGTTGGTGGTTCTTATATCAAAAACTTTTCAAAATGTTCAAACAACAAAATGTAAGTTATTTAATTTTCGTTCATTATTACGCTAACATGACAGGTTTTGGAATCTTTCTTTCTGCGTGACCTTCGTAGATACAATGCATCAATTCGGATTCAATATTTATGGCGCGTCATTCTATTTCGTGACGCTCCATTTCGTAACACTCCATTTCGTAACGCTCAATTTCGTAACGCTTTTCGAATTTATGTGCCAAAGTAAATTGCGTCAATGAATCTGTGGATTTGTATTTTTTTATCCGAAATTATTATTAAAAATTAGGGAAGCGGTTGTTAGTGCTATTATATTAATTCAATCCATACTAACTTGACCGTTAAAAAGTAATATCTGCAATGTTAAAGCCAACTGCACGAATTATTAAGTTAAATAAATATAAACAATACGTGAATTGCGGCTATTGTTTTCCGATGATTGTGTAGTTGAATGATGAGTTTGCTGATGGTCGTCTGGACCCTTGATGATATTCGAAAATGAATGAATCGAGAAAATGATGGTGAATCAATTTACCAATATAGGACAACAATAATTTTCCACGTAAATGCGTATTCGTGCTAATTTAATTAGATAACGTGACAATAAAAACAAATAAAAGGGTGTTCCTGGCGATTCATGACGTTTGACCTTTCCAAGATTTGGCCGTTGACCGAAAAATTTAATTCGCACCTACACTCTGGCAAGCAACTAATTAACTGTTCACTGCATTTATCTGCTATCCGTTCCTCTCCCTGCTGCCAAAGTTTATTTTATAAAAATAATTTAAGATATAAAATAAACACCTTAAATTTAAAAAATAATAATATTTATGAAAATAGCGGTATATATAAAATAAATTGTACTGATTGTGAGAAATCATACATTGGTCAAACAGGGCGAAAAATTAATTGCAGATATAAAGAACATATAAAAGCATTTAATAATAATGAAATAGAAAAATCAACCTATACAGAGAACATTTAATTAAAAATAAACATAAACCAAATTCAATAGAAAATACTGTAACCATCCTGGCCACTTATCACAAAGGTAATAATATGAACATTGCAGAAAATTATTATATAAATAAATATAAAAATAATATTTTAAATTACCAAACACCTAATAATAATAATCCGCTGTTTAATATAAAAATTTAACTTTTTGTCTTCTTGTTTTATTTTATATTTTATATTAATTATTAGCATTTTCAACCTATTGATTTTTATACCTACTATGTTTAGTCCTCTTTACATCTACTATATATACACATGTATTCCCTATATTCACTTCAGTATGTTTTAAGTTTCCTTTAAGTTAGTTTTAGCTGGTTATGCCCGAAAACGTTTCTAAATAGGTATTTATCTGATTTATTGTTCTATATTGTTTGTTATTAAAGTTTGTTTTATTATATATATTATATGCATTAAGTTCATCGACTGACATTGATCGTGGAATCACTGGGGCAATGTTTGACGAGAATCACCAGCCAACAGAATCATCGCACAACCAAACTGGTTTTAATTGCTTCGCAGATCTTGCATCGTTCGGTCTAATGCCTCCAAAGACTTTTTGTGTGCCATATCAATTTGCATTGCTACAATACTTTGGCCATCGCACAGTTCTTCGGAAGGTTGCATGTTCGAGTTTCATTGATTTGCACATTCAACGGCAACTTAAGTGCTGAATGAGGTGTTCAACCGTCTTCCTGCAATATAGCTGCAATTTTTGATGAAACAAGTGCGAGTGCAATTTTATTCTGCGAGCAGCAAATCGTTACCAAAATCAATGTGATTAAAAAAGTTTTTTCGTTTCCACCAGGAGCGTCCAAGAAGAAAATCCCTCTAGTTCTATCATTCCCCACTTTCATGACAATGTCATAGACATATTATTTTTGTTGTCGATTCAACAGTGGAACGTTCGTTCGAACTGATTCTCTCAATGCATTGCAATCATATTGCTTTTCGCGTTTTAATTCTTCATTAAATGTGTCGCGCATCGGAGGATTAGGCGCTGTGATACCTAATTGAGGTAATACTTTGTTTGATATCATCAAACACACGTCCTCAATGAATATTAATGCCTCATTGTAAATTTCCTCGCTCAGTTGCAAATCTGGATTTAATGTTCTAGTACGCATGTGATGCAATATATCATCATTAAACTTGGAGAAAATTTAGAATATGTCATTATGAACATATATATATATACGCTATAAGCAATATTTTAATCGAAAAGTCAACTTTATATAGTTAGATATGAAAATATTAAAAATATTAAATTTCACCGAAACTTATTACATAAATAAATATAATAATAATAATAATATCATTAATACTAATACCCGTTGCAATTATTAAATATTAATGCGAGATTTATATTTTTCAAATTTTATTTATTATGTATTTGTAATTATGAATCAACATTTGTTACCGTTTCGCTTTTAATTGAACGTTTTTATATACGTGTATATTGACTTTGCATATTTCAGATTTATGTTTCAGTATTTTAATTTGTGATATACCATGAACATTTGCGCCATCTGTAGGTGTAGAAATGAAATAACGGAATTTGTTGGATAGATCGCGAAACAAAACAAAAGTAAAAACAAATGGGTTTTTTCAGATTTTTCTCCTAATTTGCCATATTTTTTTTTAACTGAAAATATTTAACTGAGATAATTCAATCGAAAACATTTAATTGAGTTATTTCCATCCCGGGAGCATAATGAACAAAACGAAAAAGAATCAACCAAATATATTACGATTTTTGCAGTTTGTTCGAATTTTCCCACTTTCCTTCGTAATTTTTCCGATTTTTTTAACGAAAAAAAAATACGAAAATCCATGAATTATGGTCGCAAAAAGGAATTTCAGTTTTTCCCAAATTTTCCAATTTTCCGAGCTTTTTTGACATAAGAACCTTATTCGGACTATTAAGAACATTTAAAAATAAAAATTAGCCAAATCGGTCTAGCCGATCTCAAGTGATGTGCTTACCAACGAACAGCATTTCATTTATATATATATATATATATATAAGATATGTGATGGAATTTACTCACTTATGTTTATCTCTTATGAATTTTTTCTTTACATAATCATTGTTCTGTATTGCACTAATCGCGCTACGCACTTTTGAACAATAAATTACAGTCATCACAAATAGCACGGTGTTGCATATTATTATCAGCGATATCGGCAGTATGAAAAATATCATGCGGCTCTTACCCAAGTCTAACGAAAAGAACAATAAAGTTTAATTAATATAAACAAATACGTGCATATGCATATGCAATGTGTATGTATATATATATATATATATATATATATATATATATATATATATATATATATATAACTCGGCCATTTTGGCCTCGCAAGGGGCTGTGCTCCTTGATCCCTCTTGCTTACATTTTTGTCTCTTTCTCTTCTATACTTTGTATAAAATGATCAAAATTTACAACGTAATTCTAAATCGGCCCATATGAATATAATAACATAATCACAAAAATCCTATACAATATAACAAACGTTACATAAAATTGGGACATTTTTCTAATGGGGGTAGCCTAAAAATTACGATGTAATTAATATATATAAGTTCGGCCACTTTGGCCTCCCAAGGGGCTCTGCCCCTTGACCCCTCTCGCTTACATTTCTGCCTCTTTCTTTTCTATACTTTGTATAAAATGATGAAAATTTACGTCAGTCTTACCAGCATCGACACAAAAAAAAAAAAATAACGTTATCACAAAAATCCTATCCTTATTTCCTTTAAATCAAATAGTAAAAATTGTGACACTCTTTTTTGGTTACAAAATCTAATGGGGGCCGGTGTTTAAGTTGAATGGTACTCTTTCTAATGGACAAAGGATCAGTAAAATCGGTCTGGAAATTAGTAAAAATTAAAATATAACAAACGTTACATAAAATTGGGCCATTTTTCGTTATATAAATTTGGGACATTTTTTCTAATGGGGGTCGGCCTAAGAATTACGTTGTAATTATTATTATATACATATATATTAATTACAATGTAATTCTTAGGCTACCCCCCCCCCCGCCTCCCATTAGAAAAAATGTTCCAATTTTATGTAACGTTTGTTATATTTTATAGGATTTTTGTGATTATGTTATTATATTTATATGGACCGATTTAAAATTACGTTGTAAATTTTGATCATTTTATACAAAGTATAGAAGAGAAAGAGACAGAAATGTAAGCAAGAGGGGTCAAGGGGCACAGCCCCTTGCAAGGCCAAACCGGACGAGTTATATATATACAGTGGAAATTGTTTAACACGAAACCGGTTAACCTGAAAAATCGCTTAATACGAAACAACACTACGGTGCCGACAAAATGCCATATAATTACATATATTTTTTTTTCTTTTATCACGAAACAACACGAAACAAAAATCGCTTAACACGAAAAGATTTCGCTTCTCAAAAGGACAAATATACCTGCTTTTCCAGTCGCATCCCTTAACAGATAAATAAAATTAACAATGGTTACTATTATTTACCCCCTGGGAATGCAATACTACTTAATTTCGGTCAACACGTTTCCCAAAAAATAATAATTTTTTATGTTTTTTTTATAATGTAATTATTTGAAGTGTTTATACGTATATATACTTGTACTACCTACAAGTGCTAATGTTAGCGGAAAATCGAATTGATACATTTTAGCGATATTAAAAATATTGGTGAGTTTTTAATTTTTTGTTTTCGGTTTGTTTTTTTTGCATGTTTCGGTTAACACGAAATCCTTTTAACACGAAGAAGAAATATTTCGGTCCCTTCAGTTTCGTGTTAAACGGTTTCCACTGTATATAGATAAAATAGCCGTAACATATTTGTATTCACATCGAAATCATTTTGTGGCAAAAGGTATAATACTAATAACACTTATGTAGGTCTACTTTAATATAATCCGGTTTAAAAGACGAACTTAAATTCCAACGTTTTCTAGTATAACAAAATACGAACTTACTAAGCGTTTACATTTTGTTTGAAGTATCCTTCGTTTGCTATTTAGTAAGTATATTGTTTCAAAAAAGTGATTTTTGGGAAACAGGTGTGAATAAAAATACTACTTTCATTTATGTTTCGACTTGGGCCAGCTCATGTTTAACCGAGTACATTTTCATTTAATACACATGATAGACGAAATTTAATTACCATCGACGGGGTTACTCGTGTACGGTTCCAGAATTGCTGCGGATGCGTTATATGTGCAAGTGCAAATAAATACGACTGATAGTCATGGTAGTCTTCGGAGGGACACCAAGGACTTGGAAGTAGTCGATTCTGACGAATGAGTTGATAATGGAATAAATGCGGCGTAGTCTTCGTAATTTATGGATGTAAGCTTTCTAAAGCAATTTGAAAAAGAAAACAACGTTCTAGTTTCATTCCCTCCTGCTCAGAGTAATGAAAAGAAGAAAAAGAAAAAAAGTTTACGTCGGAGACTGAAAATGTATGCGAGAAACCTTTTTGGTTACATAAGGCGAACATAAACTCATATAACCGGCACATTATACGAAAGCAGAAAGTTCATAATAAAGGGAGAATGATACTAAACGTTGTTGCACTTGAAGCAATTTTACGACACATCGTAAAAGCGTACACATAAAAATTCCAAGTTTTTATTAAATAAAAATTTGCTAGTCAGTTACTACGGTGCACCTTTGAATTTTTCTGTCACGCGCAAAATTGCTTTGACAACAAATTTTCTAAACGAAACTGGAAAGTATATATAAAACTTTCATCTTTCCGTTTATTAAATATCAAGCACTGGTCAAATGATGAAAGCTGAGCCATAAAAAAAAAAAAAGAAACTAAATGATAAAATAAGTCGGGTAGGTTGCAATATGATTAACTAAAGAGTGTTCTAACATCTAAATGTCTTCTATTAATTTTTTAAATTTATTTTATTAAATTTTTATCCTGTTAGGTTGTTTTTTTTTTTAGAAATGGTTAATTTTACGTGTTCCAGTCAATTAGATAGTCAAAATTTTCCAAAATTTTCCAAAACAGAAAAATAAATAAATTACTTTCTCCTTCATTCTTTAATGATGGAATATTCAATAAGTAAAGGGGCACATACTGCCCTGAAGTGCATCTGAACGTTTCTGTTATTGCTACATTTATTAAAAGAGGGAAATTCGTTTATCGGTACAGTTTAACCGGTGTTATCGAGTTATAAAAGAAACTTAAAAAATGATTTTTTTTTTGAGAATACTTGAAAAGCGCTAACAAAAATTCAATTGTAAACTGTGGTAATGTTTACTCGCGTTGTGTTCAATTGTCCGTTGAAGAGATGGATGAAATCGTTTAATTTATTTTTGTCTCCATCACCTTTTTTTATATTTATTTCGTTTGCTTTTATTTTATTTTATTTTATTCGTTTGTTTTTTTATTTTATTTTATTCGTTCTTATCGGTTTTATTTCTCACTCCGTCGTTATTTCGTTTCTGAATTTATCACTAATTTAAATTAATGCTCTATTCGTCTAACGGGGTAGCGCTTCCCATAATCCTCCCCGTAATGTTACTAAAAACTGTAGGACGGATTAAAACCGCTAGCAAAAGAAATCAAACTGTTCAATAGCTATCTTCCCCGACCTCGTTCAATTTATCTACTTCTAAAGACATCAAGGTTTCAGTACAGAATATTAAACAAGCCGTCGACATGCATATTTCTATTGCCCCTAATAATTCTTGTACAGTTGATTCCTCAGATGTATTTAATAAACTTACTCTTACTACCGCCACTTTTCTCGAACACTTTGTTAGACAAATTGTCGTTTAGTCAAAAATTTTGGGAAAAAAAGTTGTTTATTTTTATCCCACCGCATTAGCAAGAAAATTTCATAATAAAATCAGTTCTCGTAAAAACTTAAATTTTATATCTATGCCGGCTGCCAATAAATTTTTGCTCGCTGACGACATCCGTAAATAAATCAATACTTAACCCTAGAATACTATACCTACTTCGACCCCTTTCATACCTATACCTTCGTCAATTCGACTACCACACAAGGGCTTGGTCAGAAAAATGGGTAAAAGCAACACATCACGTTAGAATTATCAACAATTTATTGTAGAGAATTTAAAGAACAATATATTTTCAAAGGTTTTACAATCTTTCCATTGCAATAGATCACAAAAAATCCAAACGCATGGGATCACAAACAAAAGGACTTTTACATTTTTTTTTACTCGCCGGGAACTCAATGGAATAACCATAAGAGAATTGAATCAACTCATAAACACAAAAATTCGAGTGATCTAGTGCCAGGAGTATTGCATACAAACAATAGTTACATCAAAAATACTAGATCAGGTTATCGAAAGAACGAAAAGTAAGTTGACGGAAAATGTATAAAATCAGAAAGTGTAATTGAATAGTGGTTTACGTGCATTACCTATACCTTCGTCGATTCGACGATGTAGCTTCTGGAAAAAAAAGTAGTTTACCCGGTCAAAGAGCGGCGTAGGTCACCTCTCTCGGCGGAATTACTGAGCCAACTAGACCCCCAAGACACTGCTGTGAGGACGGCGCGCCCCACCCATCCGCGATAGGAGGAAGGGTTATTGAAGAGGAATGTATTCGTCGAATCGACTACCAATAGTATTCTTGGGTTAATCACTTTATTCCTCAATCTCTCTATTCCGATTTGGTATAGTCCGTAATATTACTGTCGATTTTATTGTTGAATAACTTTATAGTAGCTGTTCATCCGGTATTCCGATCTCTAATATTTGCCGACTGCGCAAACGCACAATTGTTAAGTCTTACATTTCTATTCCGGTTGTTGAAGTCAAATTTACGAGTTCTGTTCTTACATCCTTAATTCACGTTTATGGCTCCTATCGAGTTAAGGTTGAACTACGAGGGTGGTTCAAATATAAACCGGAATTTCGTCATAAAAATTTTTATTTTATACTTACAGTGCTCATATTTTTTACAATTTTTCGAGATAACCCCCCTCGCACGCTACACACTTTTTCCACCTCTCCGGCAATTTTTTTATTCCTTTTTCGTAAAAATCTCGCGGCTTGTCACATAGCCATTTGCGCACGAACGATTCCACCTCATCGTTGCTGTCGAAACGTTGTCCACCAAGTGCTTCTTTCAACGGGCCAAACAAATAATAATCACAAGGCGACACATCTGGACTGTAAGGAGGATGTTCAAGTGTTTCCCAGCCCAATTCGGCCAATGTCTCCATCGTGAGCCGAGCGGTATGTGGCCTGGCGTTGTCTTGAAGCAGTATCGCACTACGGATCGGAATTTCGCGCCATTTTGTTCGATAGGCCGGTTTGACTGTGTTTTTTAGGAGGTTACTGTAATACTGCGCCGTCACAGTACGTTGTTCAGTTAGGAAATCGACTGCGATCACCCGCTTCATGTCCCAAAACACGGTACACAACACCTTCCCAGCTGACTGTGTAACCTTCGCTTTGACTGGCGCTCCCTCTTTTTTCTTCCGCCACTCCATAGACGAGCGTTTACTCTCCGGCGTATACTCGTAGTAGTGTACCCAAGTTTCGTCCGTGGTGAATATTCGCCGCAATAAATTCTCTCCTTCCTCTTCATACCGCTGCAGGAGACGCGTACAAACTTCCCAACGAGTGAATTTCTGTTCAAAATTCAAAAGTCTTGGCACCCATCTGGCTGCAATTTTGCGATAACCTAGCCGATCATGAATTATTGTCTCAATACTACCTATGCTGATGCCCAATTCGTCGGTCATATCGCGTACACGGACGCGTCGGTCAGCCAAAATGAGTTGTTCGATGGCTTTGACGTGTTCATCTGTAATGCTGGTTTTCGGGCGCCGCGCATGTGGTATGTTTGACACCACTTCACGTCCTTTTCGAAACGCGGAACACCACTCGTACACTTAAGTTTTGGAGAGACACTCATCGCCGAACTGTTCGCGTAATTTTCGGTAAATTTCCACGGATTTTACGTCGTCTTTGACTAAAAAACGAATAATGATGCGTTGCGCAACAGACACTGGAACTTCTTTTTCACTCATGGCTCTAACTACACTAAAAAGTGAGCTTACGCGGTTCTAATTGCTCTACACGCTTCGTAACAAACCGGTCTAACTGCCAGTGCTACCACTTTTTCCACAATAAATTTTTCGCGCGTTTATTTAAAAATTCCGGTTTATATTTGAACCACCCTCGTAATGTGATCCGTAAACCCCCCAAAACTCTGTTACAATTGTCTCCGTTTTGGCCACTTTAGTACTTCATGCCGCAGCAAAAGTAATTGTTTCCTATGCGTTAGTAGAGTAATTCCTCTGCAAAATGTTCAATTTCTCAACAAAACGACCCTTCTAATTACATCTGCGTCATTGTGGCGCCAATCATTCGACACTAGACCCCACTTGTCGAGTCTTTAAAAAGCAAATTGAGGTGCGCAAAATCATAAGTCTTGAAAACGTTCTTTATTCGGAGGCCAGAAATATTAGCGAGATCATAATAGTTTCTTCCGCCTTTACCTTTGCTGATATCTCAAACCCTGCTAATTTTCCGGTCTTCCTAAATCATCTGCCACTACAAAGAAGAGACGAAAACTCCATTGGAATTCGTCTTCCCCTTACGTCGGGATTCCGTCTCGAAAGCAAATATTCTAATTCGAAATCTTCGAAATCTTCGAAACCTCTCAATTCGTAATATTCCAATTTTACCCTCAACGCTAGCACTAAAAGCTATCACATTCCGTCATTCCTAAACACAAAATTTTTCTGTAGTCCCAACTTCTAAAAACGTCATAAATGCCGAATTAACCCCTATCGATATACCCAATTTGAAGGGTAAAATATTACCCATATGTCAAGTTTTACAATATTATATATTTGGCGGAAGTCGTAGTTTCTTCTACTCCAAGTTTTTATTTTGATCACTCTTTTTCTATTCGCCTTTTCTAATTGTTTACTTTCGTTTACAGATCATTTTGTTCCATTTCCATTATGCTAATGCTACTGTTTGTCCGAATCATGTTGCCGTTCTTATTATTTCACAGCGCGTGTTTCTTCCGGGTTACTTTCTTCCTTTAACTAGGTTGATGGATAGCATACGAGGACCAGACGCAGTGATTGTATTGGGCGATGGAAGCTATTTTTATGGAATTTTTGACTCTTTATATATAACTTCTTCTTTCGCTTTCTCGTTATCTGATTTCCAGGGCTTATATTTGACTTCAGTTTTCTTGTTTAGTTTCTTTTTTTACTTTTTCCTTTTTGTGCTCATTGATTCGTCTGATATTACATTACACAATGGAAAGGGTACCGTTTAGATTTTACCTCATCTTTTTCAATTTCTTTCCTTATTTGTTCTCTCAACTTTTTTCTATAATTCCTATTTTACCATCTTCCGCCTACCTAGGTATTCTCACCATGCCCTGTCAACTCTTAAGATTCTAAAACAGAATTGCAATAACACCAAAGCTAATAAAAACTCTATTAAACGGATTTCAGATCAGTAAAAGATTAATACTGCTCTTTTTTTTGAAACTTGGTTAAAAAACCCTAGGAGCGATATCCAATTTTTAGCCCATCAGACACAATCCTTGCTTCCTCCTAACCCTTCTTATTCTAGCTTACTTCACCTCTCCATTCCTAACTGTTCTTCCAGAAGACCCTTTAGTTTCATTTCTGTTTATATTACTCCGAATTACGGTTTGCACAATTTTCCTTTTCAGACTTTTATCCAGTTTTTCACCTTTCCTTTCATCATAAAGGGTGAATGAAACGTCCACTCTCCTCTAATCGCACGATCTCAAAAAAATCTACTCCTCATAATGATCTCTTCCTTCTTTCTCCAATTTGTATCTGAAATCACTCCTCTCTTAGTTCTTATCCCCTACTGTTCCTAATCTTGACTTTAGTTGTTCATAGTGTACTTTAGACAGCATCTTTGGAAGTGACCACGTTCCCTGTCATCATTTCTTCGAACGAAATCCTCTTTTCCTATTTCATTAATCCGTTTTTTGCTCCAAAATAAGTCTTTCCAATGCTGATTGTCATAAATTCCTCTTTCGTTGATTTTTCACTCTCTTCAGTTCCTACAGACTTGAATTATTTTTCTCAATATGATTTCTTCATGGATTCTGTTTCTTAACTTTATCTTCTCTCCCTGTCTATCTTTCAGCTCGTAAAAAAGTTAAATCGTTTTCTTTTCTGTGGTGCAATCAAGACTATAAGGGGCTACTTTTGACTTGAGATTAATCACTTTCAAATTCTTCCGCTCTTATGTCCTACTCTCAAAAACTTTCGTCCTAATAGAAGGTTTTCAATGCCGGAGCCGGATTTATTCTTAAAACGACTAAAAAAGATGCGTAAAAAACTATTATAATTCTTTTTCACGCTCTATTTCTCAAATTTTGATGGTGGCCAAAGCTTTTAAATTTCCTTTATTCCAGCTTCCTTTTACCTATAGCCCCTCCACCGATAAATTCATTTCTTTCATTGAATCTACACAGCTTCTATAATGTCGCCTTTCGCCTTCTTCCACTTTCGCACACTTTTTTGATCACATCTTTTACCTCCATGGGACTGGAAACACCCTCCATAATTTTTCTAATTCCGTCCCTGGAATAAATATAAGTTCCTTTCCCATTCTCGATAATCTGTCTAATTCATCTCTTCTATTTAAACTAGTTTAATTCTTCTTTGGTTTGCTTCTAATCCTTTGTCTTAGTAATACCTTCATATCCCAATTTTTTCACAACTTGTTCAACTTCGCTGGCTTCCGGCATTAAGAAGTAGTTTGAGTTTATTAATTTTGACTAGGAGTCTATTGGAAATGTTTAGTTTATTCGATACTCGTGAATAAAAATAAACACGTTGACTGGCTTTCGTATAACTGAAAATTGAATTCCAAAAATATTATGTCATGCCATCAATATCAAGAACTTACACACACTGAGCATAAACATAAAACATAATTTATAAATATTAAATTTTATTAACATAAAGGGGTGAATTTAAATAAAATTTCACGCAACTATTCAAAGTACTGTAATAAGAAATCTCAATGAATGTTTCATGTAAGCCAATAAATTCACGATTTGATATTACAATAATATTAAAAACGTGAATAAAAATTAATTGTTTACGAGATAGTATTAGTGAATATTTCGAAAAATTTAAATATTAGACCATTTTTTAAAAACATCGAGCCCGTTTTCTCCGTTTTACTTTAGAAGTTGTCCATAAAAAAAAAAAAATATCTTCAGTGCTATACTGCTTAATGATGGTTCGGTTTAACCGGTGTTAAACGTAACAAATTAAAAGGTGCCATCGTTAAAATACGGGAATTATGCATATCGTTGTTCACGCTATAAAGCTACTTCTAGCATCGGTTTACATTTGCAAAAATTGGTTCGATTATTATTTTTTTCGAACAAAACATTCCTGTAATTACTAATGGTTGCCCGATCGAAAAATTTTCAATAAAAATTGTAATCGTTATTTAGTTACAGTCTACGATTTATTTCAACCTTTCATTCAGTCAGCTTATTTCGCAGTTTTCACGTTTAGGCTGAGGATTCTTCTGCAGTATTCACCTGCAAAGCCATTATTGCCAAGGACTTTTATCTGTTGTCGAAATGCATATATCAATTTGACGTCAACGGATCATTCAGTTGTGTAACGCGGGTCATTATTTTAAATATCAATCACTTAATAACACAGCGAGACCTGTGACCCAAGCGTAGCTAAAGAAAAAAATATCATACAGCGTTTACGTGCACATTATTCAAATTTAAAATTACAAAAATCTCAAAATTACCATCAAACCAACAAGAGTTTTTACGAATGTCCGGTTTGAAAACGGAATTATCTTCCATGATATCGGTAAATTGACAAATAAAAGTCATTCCGGTCCAAACTAGTGGAACACCCCAACCGTATAATCGATATAAAATGAATCTATTCCTGGTTCCCGACCTTTTCACAAACGCCGACTTAATAGCCCTAAAAAAAAATAATTATATCTCATTTAATTACAAGTAAAATACGATACCACTAGTACTCAAAAACTGTTACCTTATCAATTAGCGTAATTAATGATAAAATTATGGAAACAAAAACAAACATTTTGAGACTGAATTTGTAAATTTAATACGTGCTGTAAAGAACTTTTCGAAAATTCCCTTTTTTTAACATTGGAAAAGAAAACATTAATAATTAATATTATATTATTTGAATATCTGAAGGAAACTTAAATATCATTACACTTCATTTAGAATAGAAAATCAAAAAGTATTATTAAAAGTTAACTTAAACATTTTATTTTAATTTGAAAAAACGTGAATATTAATGATAGATGAATCTGATACATATTGTTGAGGCTAGACCCAAAACAGTATCCTCTTTTTCGTAATTTGCGATGGGGTACAATTATGGCGCTATTAAATGATAAGTGTCTGAGAGGTAAATATTTTTCTTGCAGACGACTCGCTTTCGCGACACTTTTGGAAATTAAATTTAAAAATAAATTCAACCATAGCACTAGAATACTGCGCAGTGATTTCATTTCTACTAGGCAATTTGATATAATTTATATAATTTCGTGTTGATTTGATACAATTTATATCCAAGTGTCCGTGTTACGTGGAATTAAACTTATGTAAGCAACTTTTTGGAAAGGCATGTACATTAACGAAGTGTTTTTAATTTTTTTGATATATATATATATATATGTGTATATCTATCAGGGACGGATCCAGAAGGACATGGGGGGGATTACATAATTACATAAAATCTTCTACGGTAGGCAGTCGATTTAGAAATACCTTGTTTCATAAAGAAAATCAAATAATGACCTCTTTAAAAATTTAAAAATGTTTTAAAAATACGTAATTATAACAATTTAATTTAAATTTTGTTTTATTTTTAGGTGAAAAATAAAAAAATTATAAAATTCTAGCAAAAATGGTAGTTTAGAAATAGTAAGAAAGATAGTATTTTTATTAGACTTTACTTCTTTTTTATTTTTGTTAGTAATCCAATCCCAATTCTTTGTTCGTGAGCAAATTTAAATATATATATTTCTCATTGAACTATTTTCATTTACATTACAAAATAGAAATTAAAAATAAATAAGAAAGACAAGAGATCGATGACAGCTGGGTTTAAAATAAAATGAAAACGTAACATTCATAGTTTTACAAGAAAACAGTATTCAATATTAATTATAATTAAATCCGTAGGTAACATTTATACAAATCTTTTGTAGTATAAATTAAGTGTCTCTGTTATAACAGATTTTTTCATAGATGCTTTGGTCCGTTGGGGGGGGGGGGGGCTTATCCCCCCTCCGATTCGTCATTGGATTTGTACTGGGTTGTATGTGTAACAGATATATCTGCTGCGATGCAAAGAGCACACTAGCCGGTGTAGTAATATAAAAAATAAAAAAAATCATAAAAAAAGAAAGTTGCAATTAAATATATTGTATTCCATTTTTGTAATAATGTAAAAACATATAAAATCACAATAACAGAAATATATTCACTAACCTACAAATTACAAATTGGCATGTTTTGAAGTGACGTGTACCCCATATATTCATAGCTACCAACAATAAAATTAAAGTTAAATATTCAAAGCGGTATATAAACAAATGAAAATCGTTAGTTAAAGCGGTAATTATATGACGAAACCGGTATGGTAAAATATAAAATAAAATAATAAAAATAAAGTTAAATAATAATGAACTTTAAAATAATTTTAAAAAGTGGATTATTATTAAACGTAATTTAGAATTAAATTTAAAATTTTTTTTAAACTTCTTTTCTATATATAAAAAATTGTATATTGTTATTTATTATTGTCAGTGTTAGGGGTCTAGATAGTTTAATTTATTATTGCCAATTTTAACTGTATATTTGAGATTATTAATAAACGGAGAAAATTATTAGCATTAGAACTTTAATGATTAAATAGAAATAAAATAAAATATGGAATTTAGGAACGTAAAATTCGATTCAACAAATAGCCAAACATATAATTCCCCTATTTGGAAAAATTAAATCATTAGCGCTGTTAATTCTATGAAGAAATCGGCGACTGATGCTGACAATTTTCACATCCTGTTCCTAAAAAAGACACCAGAATGCATGTATGACAAACTACTTCACCTGTTCAACCACATATGGACAACACGATCCTTCCCAAGGCAATGGAGAGAATCCGTAATAATACTGATACAAAAACCGAACAAGAACCCGATACAATTAAATAACTTTTGACCAATATCATTAATGAGGTCTTATGTAAAATTTTCGAAAAAAATCATCAATAAATGACTAACCTGGGAAATAGAATATAGAAAACTTTTATCGTTAAAACAATGTGTCTTCCGACCATCACGCTCAACAGCAGACCACCTTATCCACCTACAAACGATTATTCAGAACAACTTCATAAAACACAAACACACCTTTAGAGGTTTTTTTCGGTGTTATGAAAGCCTTTGATTGGATCTGGAAAAAAAATCAATCTTAACACTGCACAAATGGGGCTTCCGAAATCACGTAATGTATTTTATAGAAAACTTCCTATCTGAGCGTACCTTCCGAGTACGAATCGGTCGAGCTGTATCCGCATCAAAACGGCTTCAAAACGGAGTTCCACGAGGTTCCGTACTAAGTCCAACGCCATTCATCATTGTAATAAATAACTTAATAACATCCATTCCTGCGTCGATATCTTCTAAGTGTGTTCGCAGATGACTTTACAGTTTATACCAGTTGTAAAGATCTACAATCAGGTACTCGAAGATTACAAAACGCAATCAATAAAGCATATCAGTGACAACACGGAACGGTCTAGAATTCTCCGTATCAAAGACAAAATGTATTCACTTCTGCAAATTAAAAAGCTATGGAAAAGCCTTAACTGTTACACTAAATAACATGCCAATCCCTTAGACTCAAACCATCAAATATCCGGCTTAACATTCGACGACACACTCTCCTGGAAGCACCATATAAACGAATTAAAACAGTCGTGTCTAAAAAAGGTTGAATTTGATTTAAAAAAAACTATCTCACAGCTCAGAACTGAGTCCGGCAGAGCTGTTTTACTAAAAATTATAATGATTTCGTATTTACCGGTATAGCACAGGGAAACGTGTCGATCCCTGATAAGATGTTCGGTGCACCGCCGCTGACTTAGATCACAAGTAGCAACACTGTGTAAATTAGTAGTTGATGGGGAGCGAAAGCCGGCAATAATGAGAGGGAGATGATAACAATTCTCGTCTAGCGAACGGGCATGGCTGTTGAGTAGTTCTATTCGAGTGATAAGCACGTTTTTGCTACACCAGGTACAGGTTGTTGTTGGCGATCTCATCAACGGAACGAAGAGCGAATTATATATTTTATATTAAATGGTGCCGTGAATTAATGTATTATTTGTTAGTATTTAACTTAAGTTAAGAGCACGGATGGCATTATAAATAAGCTGCGACCAGAAGAAGAATTCT
Source organism: Icerya purchasi (assembly GCA_039619475.1). Classification (NCBI taxonomy): domain Eukaryota; kingdom Metazoa; phylum Arthropoda; class Insecta; order Hemiptera; family Monophlebidae; genus Icerya; species Icerya purchasi. The sequence goes on along the minus strand of CM077116.1, from coordinate 399,497,815 downwards.
GTACGTTAAAGATAGAATCCCGTCACGTAAACAAAAATTGATTACGAATAATCGTGAAGAAAACGTTCGCCGAATTTACCAGGAAGCGAAACAGAATAATAGCCGGTATCCGAGGACTACGGTCACAGTAACCGCCTAGCAGAATCGCGGAACATAGAGGACGATCCGGACAGGGATTTTCCGTCTTAACATATATATTCGTTCATTTTGTTATTTGTACTATAGTCAATTGTTTTGCGTTAATTGTGCGGTGCGACCGCTGTGTGAATGTATGTATGTATACAGCGTCACTTAGAGGGCCTCGCCTAGTCTGGTCTAGTCGTAAAAAATAGACCTTTTGAACAATTATTCGTACCGTATCTCATTGTAGAAAAAAGAATCAATATATGTATTAAATTTAGTGAACTCACTGCAATAACCACGTAATAGCAAAACAACGATATATATATATATATATATATATATACAGGGTGTGGCAGCATAACTTCCTTTTTTAAAATGCGCCACTTTTTTTCTACTAAATTTTGTTAAAGGGAAATAAACACAGAAAATCGAAATAAAACTACAAGGGAAGAAGAATACATATTGCCCCAATGGGGGATCTAAAGTATGTATTTCGATTTTCTGTTATTATTTCTTTAAAAAATTTAGTAGAAAAAAAGTGGCGCATTTTAAAAAAGGAAGTTATGCTGCCGCACCCTGTAGAAGTTATGCTCCGTTCATTTCCGATAGTGCCGATGGGCAGATCATAACAAAATCCATCGAACATACGTCTCTGTTTAGATTATGGTGCTTCAATTTATGGAACGGCAAAATCATCGATTCTGCGTACCCTAAATCTTATTCATCATTCAGCTATTCGACTAGCAACTGGAGCTTTTCGCACTAGCCCAACAATCAGTACATTAATTGAAGCTAATGAGTGGTCGCTAAAATTGCGGAGAGAATACTCAATGATGAAACTTGACACATATCTCAAAAGCAGAAAATGTACATTAAGTATACAAAAAACAAATGCATAATGTCGTCTTCCCCACTAAACAGGATTATTTCAATCTCACGTTGCAAACATCATCGGTACCTTGAACATCTATTACTCAGAACAAATTGGTCATCACATAATACCGTCGATACTACCAAACGTCACAGCGAACTTAAAAACCGACATATCACTGGCACTACAGAGCAAAAGTATGATGCCAAAACAAAGAGCCTATGATAGACTAATAGCCTCACTCGACTAATATGAAAAATTTTATACCAACGCATCAAAAACAGTCGAAGGCGCTGACTACTCCATTATACATTGAGATATCGCCATAAGATACGTTTTCCCAGTCGAATTTTCAGTGTTGTCAGCTGAACTATTAGCAATAAACCTGGTAATCAATTTGTCTAATGACTTAGGCTAACAGAAAATAGCTATCTTTATTGGCGCACTTTGCGCCATTTAAAGCATTAATCTTGATCATACGAAAGCTAACCATCCGACTGTTCAAGATATCAATCTATCGGCTAAGCAACATATGCAAGAAACTATCGTATGCTGGATCCCATCACATTCTAACATAAAGAAAAACGAGGAAGCTGACATCGCCGCGAAAGGAACGATGAAGGTGTTTGCGGTACCCCAATCTCAAATACACAACATCAAAAATCTATTTCACGATGAGCGGGACTTACTCTGGAAACACATCCCCACTACCAACAAACCCCGAAACGTCAAGTCAAACACGACTCCATAGAACACAACCATCTCATCGCGACGCGATGAGGTTGTAATAACTCGGCTCCGAATTGGACACACCGCATTAAATCATAATCACGTACTGAAAAAAAGAAAAAAAAACGCAGCTGATATGCTGCCACTGCGGACAAACAAAGTGTATACCACTCCGGAGGAAATACCATCCTAATCACAACATTTCAATAGATACGGTACTTTCTGATAACCCAGAGAAACTTAAAAAGACTATCCAGTTTTTGAAGACAACAAATATATATCCGTTCATTTAACAAAATAGCTTCGGTGCCTCTGACCTAAGTTGTAGTATATGGCACCTAAAAAAAAAAAAAAAAATACTGTTAATATATCATCTACATAACGAGTATAAAAAATAATATAATTATTCGGATCATTATTATCTTCATAATATTGAACAATATTTCACTAATGTAGATAATATTAGGAACTTCAATAATAATTATTATTGAAATAGAAATAGTTTTGTTTTATCATTATTTTCAGTGATTTTAGTAGCTTCGTTATATAACGTAAGTTTTGCGTATTTTTATGAATAGTTTTGTCAACCACCTCTAAAACATCCGGTGTGCTGATATTTGTTTACATTATGTTATATGATGTTAGTATGCTGTTATAATCTCTCCAAAAGTTGATACGAGGGGCGTTTCAAAAGTCTCCGACACGCTTTCAGATCTCAGCTTGTGGTAACCACTAACGAGATAAACAATACAACATTATATTCGAGACGGTTGTGCGAGTAAATGGTAAAAATTTCAAGGTTCTAATGGAGCACGCCGTCAGTGTCCGTTTAACCATGGAGCTACCACTACAGTACGCGTCCGGTTTTTCTGAACAACGTGCAGTTATTCGTTAACTCGTTACGAAAAAAAATTTTCAGGTAAAAAAATACACGACCAATTGAAAAATATACGTACGGTGATAATGCAATGTCGAACTGACCCATTCGTGAATGGATTCAACACTTTAAACCACGAAATTTGATACCACGATATGGAAACGGGTAAATTCACCGCGGCCGAAAAAATGCAAGGCAGATAAGTCTGCAAAGAAGCTTATGGCCATGATCTTTTCGGATTGCTACGGGCCTCTTTTGATCGAATTTATGCCTCGAGGTACCACCCCATAAACTTCGATAGTTACTGCCAAACGTTGAATAATTTGAAAAAACCCATAAAAAACAAGCAACCGGGCCTTTTAACGAAAAAACCAATCTTGATCTCTCGCGCGACGCTCCAGTACATCAAGAAATGGGAATGGTTGGTCTTCGAACACCCAGCATACTCCTCGGACCTTGCGCCGTCTGATGTTGATCTTTTTCTCTTGTTGATACGGTTTTTGGGTACACAACGATTTAATAATGATGACGAATAATTCAAGAACAACGTGACAACCTGGTTACAAAAGTTGGACGCGCAGCAGGCATAGAAAAACTCGTTTATCGTTACGACAGATGTTTAAATAAAAATGGCGATTATATCGAGAAATAAAGAATTTCATGACGAATCGGACGCTCAGTTCATTTTTTTTTGTAGCTCAATTAGGGACTTCTCCACAGAGTAGTGGCGGAGACTTTCGAAACGACCCTCGTATTAGTTTGTTATAAAAATAATTTAATTTCACATTGTAAGATAATATTTTACTTAGATACTTTGCCATCTAACAGGCAGATGCTGTTTTATAAAGTAATGGTCTAATGGTTGTGTTTTTACGTATTTTAAGGAAGTTAATGTATAGGTTGGACCAACACTTAAGATGGGACATACATATGGAATACATTGCAAAGAAAATAAGAGCAGTTTTACCAGCTTTATATACATTAAAGAAATATGCAACAAATGAAACATTAAAAGTAGTTTACTATGCGCTAGTAGAGTCGAGGATCAGATATGGAATTCAGGCATGAGGAATGGCGAGAAAAGCATACTTGGGGAAAATAAATAAACTGCAAATTAAATGCTTGAAATTAATAGGGAATCCTTAAGGGGAGAAACTGAAAGTGAAATAATTAAAAAAGAAAACGTAATGAGCATAAGAGGAATGTACTTATTACTGAAGATATGGGAGTACATATCAGCAGAAAAGAAAATTGAATTGGAGGAAAGAATAAACACAGAATACGAGTTGAGAGAAAAACATTCGTACCAACTGTCATTAGGAAGAACAAAGATGGGGGAGCAAACGGATAAATATATTATAACTCAGATGTTGAATAAAATACCCAAAAAAATAGTAGAGAATGAAAAAATATGGGAAAGAAAAAAGAAAAATAAAGGAATGGCTTCAGGAAGAAGAAAATATAAAAAAAATGATAAACATAAAATAAAATGACAAAGCGCAACAAAAAAACTAAAAAAAAACAAAAAAACATTGAATATAAAAGATAGAAATAGATTATTAAGTATTGATAAGTAAAAAGATAGATTAAGATTTATGTATATGTATAAATTAATTTAAGATGGTAAAGTGTTCAATAGGATAATTCGACGACAAGCGTTTTAGCTTGACGAAAATTTTGTATGTAAAAAATAATAAATACATATTTTTCAAAAAAAAAAAAAAAAAAAAGAAAAAAAAGTATTTGTGGCTTCAGGTGTTTATATTGTTAAATGTATTTTGTATCAAATATTGTTGTGTTATTTTTGATCACTAGTTTTATTTCGTTATGGAATTTATCGATCGAATCTTTGTTAATTGTAATGAGATAATTTTCACCCATGAACATTTCAGTTTTCTCAATGATTTCTGATTCTTTTATTACAATACGGACGTTGTACTTTTGTCTGCTTTAGCTACTATATATTTATTTTCGATTAGTTTCTTACTCAAACTACATGCGGAATTCTTGCACGTGTTTTGTTAGTGTGTATATTGTGCAATATTAATATTATGTGTAATTATATTAGATATTTTGTCAGTTACTATGTGTGACTAAAAGATTATTGTTTGTCAATTGGTAATTTAAATTATCTTTTAATTTAATTAAATTTTAATCCATCACTAAATGGGTGTTTCTTCGTCTTTAGTTTAATTAGCATTCGGCACGTTTATGTATCTCGGATAAAACTTAATATTATATTGCGGTGATGTTAAACGGATAATTTTTCAGACAATTAAATTTTCTTTGTTAATTATAGTACACTTCTTATTCATATTCTTAATTTTAGTTTTAATTTGAGTAATATATAAATATAAAATATCGCAGCTGAAGTAATTATTTAAATATAGGTGTATCTGTAATAATATATTGTTGGTGTTGTTTTTTTGATTTAATTTCTTCGCGTAAATTTTCTTACTTAGTTCTCTAGTATTCCTACCAAGCGGATGTTTCAACATATACTGCTGTAACGTTTCCGTTCTTTATTAAATTGTTCTACTCAACTTTAATTTTAAATTGAAATATTTATATACTTTTTTAAATTTCAATTAAATACATCAAACTCCATTTTTGTAGTAATATTATATATATATATATATATATATGAATATAAAGAGTCACAAAACAGAAACACATTAATTCAGAATTACAAACCAACATGTTTCGGAAGAGTATTTTCCATGTATTCGTGGTCGTCAATAATAAAATTAAAGTCAAGTATTCGAAACAGTATACAAACAACTAAAAATCGACACTTAAAATGATAATTATTTGACACAATCGACATGTTGAAATATAACAAAAAGTTTTTACAAGTGTAAATTATGTTCTAGGTTTCTTACATTGGCAATATTGCAGCATCAATTCGTATTCTTTCTTCGCAAATAAAATGCAAGATAATATAAGAATACAGGTACATAAAATATCCAAATCAGGCGGCATACGAAAAAAATTCTAGAAAATTGTGATTATGTTTTTTTTTTTCTGCCTAATCTTATTTTAAAAACAATTAATTTCAACAGTAATTTTGCAGGCTTATAATGTTACGTTTGTATCATTAATGAACTGGTATAATTATTATACTAAGACACCGGGAAGCTCGGAAATTAAGGATTTCATGAATGCCTCGTTTAATTTGTTTCATGGTTCATTACATTTTTGATACTATCAGATGTTTCAAAGTTCCCTGTTCATCGCTCATGTTGTTTGTATCGTCTTTCTTAATTCTGAACAATCACTTTGAGAAAGTTGAACAAAAAAAATATCTCGACCGAATTTCCAACATATCATTCAATATTATTGTCTACGCCAAAAACCGAACCTTTGAACTGCAATATTCTGCTCGCAACTCACAGTAAAAAACGATATTGTCGTTTTTATACTCTTTTTTTATAGAATATAAATTTCAGGCATATAATTTTCTAGATAAAAAAAATTTTTTTTGATTATTTAAATATTTTATTTTTTGAACATCTCGGGAAATCTCTTTTTCGGATATCTTAATTTCACATTTTCCGTAGATTTATTTATTATTGCGCTTCTAACAGTTTTTTTGTCACTTGCGCTTTGACAAATTTTGCATTAAAATTACAAATCGGTGTGAATTTTTTCAATGTAAATAAAATTATTCATTTTAAAAAAAAGCATCGTCGATGTACGCCATCAGTCAGGTTTTAATATTTCATTTGAGAAGATATATCGTCTGTGAAAAATCGTTCGCCTAACAACAACAGCGACGATTTATATTGCCGAGGCCGGATTAACGATTAGCTGTCCCGTTTGATGCGATATATCGTGCGATCTCTTATTAGAATGGAGAGAAATAGAGACAATTTTTAAATGGCGTCAGCGGCAGTCAACAAACGGGAGAAGAAACGAATAAAAATTGAATCCGGTTCCAATACAGAATAACGGAGAGAATAACAACTTTTGGAACATTCTTCTGTCCATTAATGACGCCGGCGTATTTTGATTAATATATATATATATATATATATGTTACGTGGCTGAGATTATTAATTAATTTACGTTTGTAAAAGTTATAAATGAGATAGTACATCGGTAGGAAGATAAACACAACTGTCAACATCGCCCTATACGCAGAGCATTGCATGATAGAAAAAAATATCGAGGCAATATATCAGCGCCACCTTCATCGTTTTCAAGAATTGTCTTCCTCTTCCCCATATATGAAAACATTTTAACTTAATTGATTTCTCGATTTTTTGATTTTAAACAAAACTACCATCGATGCCGGGGCCTTTTTTTATCTTTTTAATAATTTAATTTCGTAAAAATACTGCAACACGCGATACTGCTCGCAATATCTAAAATAATGTTTCATGCTTACGGAAAATCATTGACAAGCAATTTTCTCGGAAACTACAATAATTCACGGGAATATGAAGTTTACACAGGCAGAGGCGGGATGATATATCAGTACTTTTATTCTATTACCAGACAAATTTTAATTGAAAACTCGGATAAGTGTATATTTACAGAACGTCACCGAAATCAAATTCATCAAACTCAGGTGGATGTACGTAAAATGCTCGCCACTGTATAAGACCGGGAGTTGTTAAAACTGTTTTATATACGGGATTATTTCTTGAGAAAGAATTGGACAAACTGGAGAAGCTACGTTCTGCAGAAATAAACTGTAGAGATAAAAGCCCTTAAGGATTGTTAGCGTCCATTGAAGAGGATTTTGTACTGATCGAAAAAGCGGAAAATTTTAAGAGTTCTGCTAGTCTCGTACGGAAAAATTAAACATGTTCCGTACAGATAACTTACCTTCACTTCATTCGTAAGTCCTGTGTGCAGAATTTTTTCAAGTTTTTATAGTCACATGAGAGACAAAAGCCGAACCAAAGAACGCAAATGAATTATATGCGGAATGCATCAATAAACCGGCTTTAGGCGCAAAGCGATTCCGGGCAGAGCTTCGAAATTTTTCAATGAAGTTCAAGCAGTCGTAAATAATCGAATGATTTAAAAATGGAAAGCACATTTCAACTCAGTGGTACTTGACTCCTAGCCAATGAGAGAGGAAGAAGAAGAATTTAACAACTGGGAAGTGACCGAATAATTTTTTTCAATTTGAAGACGAAAAAAAATAAATAAATAGTTAACAAAATAAGTGAAAGGATAGAGGAGATAGCCAGTCGCTTAGCATCAACTCTCACAGGAAAAGAAAAAAAAACGACGTAAATTTTTTCCTGGCATGTTTTACGACTGCGAAGAGTAGTCAAAATATCATTCCTGTTACAAATAGAACCACTAAAAGTCCTATGTCATTACTGACATCATTATTGTTAAAACTCAAAATATTTTATTAGTTTTATAATTATTTAAATACTATTATTCAATTTTTCTTACAAATTTAATTTAATTTTAACACAATATTTATATTCCATGCGAATCAATAATTCAGTATGGCGGTTATAACAGTGTCGTTATAAATTGCTTTCGGTAGGATATTGCTTTAAAAAAAAAAAAAAACTCACAAACATTTTACAACATAATAACGTAGCAAAAAGAAATACAACAGTCAGAAATAAACTCTAGTGACTCTTAGCAAATAGGATGATGATCATTCGTTTATGCACGCAGTTGAATGTTGGTGAACGTAAGACTTTTGCTGGTTCTATTTGTAACAGGAAGGATTGCCGTCAAAGTCGGAAAAGAAGCGGGAAAGCGGCCAAACTTTTAAAGACTAGATGATTAAAATAATTCAAAGGAAAAAATAACAAAACTAAAACCAAATGAAGGAATATGAGGGAATGGCAAATTTTAAATGAGAGTAATAGAGAATAATGGTCGTCCAGCAAAAAGGTCATTCAGATAAAATATGATCAATGAATACAATGAAAGAAAGGTCATTCGGATAAAATATGATCAATGAATACAATGAAAGAAAGGTCATTCGGATAAAATATGATCAATGAATACAATGAAAGAAAGGTCATTCGGATAAAATATGATCAATGAATACAATGAAAGAAAGGTCATTCGGATAAAATATGATCAATGAATACAGTGAAAGAAAGAGAGCCGAAACGAAGCGGCTACAGTTGAGGAAATTTCAGCGATTCAGGAAGAAGACGATGATATTAAGAAATCTTCTAGAATGTCTTGGAGAAGTATTAAGTGAACCATGTACAAGGATTGAATAGAGAGGCGAAAGGGACCGGAATTGGAGAATGAATAGAAATAGGCGTTCTAGATCACAGTCTGCGATGAGTAGCTGAGGAAAGAAGAGCAATACTGTGGGTTGAGGGCAGGTGTCAAAGAGCTCACTGTTGAAGAAACGAGCTAGAGAATCGATAATGGTCAGGAATATTTTCACAAAAGTTTTTTTTTCCCCGACCCGACAATAAACCATTAGGCCACTGACAAGCAGATGTACCTGTCAAGGGTTGTATTAAAATTCTACTTTTTTACGGAAAATTTAAATACTACAAAATAAATCATCATCTCCGCAACTTTGAAGACGGTACAAGATGGCGGAATGATGTTTCCAGCGCAATTAATTATTTAAAACATATGTCACAGAGAAACAAGAAATGATTAACGTAATTTACGAGATCGATGCGAATATGCGCATTATTACACGACGAAGAATGCGAGAATTCTTCATTCGCAATTTTGCGTATAATAGTGGCACGAACCTACATTAGTTGAACGAGTCCGATACCAGGCTGCGAAAGAAATTGAAGGGTGAACGATGATATAGCAACTACCGATGGTCTGCGACTTTCTGTATTCAGTGCAATTAACTTGATTATCAAATTTTATCTCCGCTCACAAATTAGCGGAAAAGAGACTAAACGGGGAAGTCTTATTCCACTCGAAGCCGTCTCCTCGGCGGCGCAGTCTACAAAGTCATTCAATCCGATTCCAGATAAAAACTAATTTTCCCACTTCTACTGATGATCTCATGACATTTATGTTCGATCTCATAAACCGACGGATTACACGTAAAATTAAAACTATCCAGCAACATTAAGGCGTTTTGATTGTCGCTGTAAAATATAAACTTTCCGTGAGCACGGATAACGTTCAAAGTAAAATCGCAGGCCATATCAATGATCAATAATAACTGACGCTTCGGGTTGAAGCAAGAAGTCCTGAGACTGATGTTATAGCAAAGCAGAACCAACGAGACATACAAGTCTTGAGAATTTGCCGCCATCAGCGAATTTTTTCGATATGACCAGGGAATACGTATTTCTAATAATGCTGCCAAACCAATTATTCTCGGTGGATTGAGAGGATGAGTGCAAGATACCGAATCGAACGGGTGAAGTAATACTAATGTTAAGGTTGACGAGATTTGTGCTGTATGGTTTTGCGAAATAAGCAGAAGAACGACGGGAATTAAAGTATAAAACTGTGGGGAATTATTGTAGTCGGCAACGGTTATTTCCACTGAACAAAAGAGAAAAAGGTTATACGTGAAAGAGAAATTTTACTCGATCAGAAGAGGAAGAAGAGAAGATGAGAGACAACTTGCAGAGAGAATTGCGGAAAACTAGAGAGGATGAAACAAAAAGGAAACCCTGTAAGATGGCAGTAGATTTGGTGTAGAAAATTAATTAGAAATAACAAAATTGAAAAAAACTGAATTCCTCCCCCCTTCAGTTCTATGTGCTGTGTGTAATCACTATGGTCATTACAGCACACACGCGGGGAAGGGGGTCATGATGCTGAGTTAAGCCGCTCATTTTAATGAAGGCAATAATGCTGGTGATGGAAATTGCGTCGTTTGAAAGGATCCGCTCTATATTTCTCAGTAGGCCAAGTTGTTTGTTCGTAAGGCAGTAAACTTTTGGCAGATAAGCGGTATGTGAGAAATTATCGGTACGCTTGTCTAGCCGCACAAGGGACACATAGCCGGAGGCGCCGTCGTGTCGTCGATTATGTGTTTACAGGAGATAGCGATGTGGTCGATTCGCAGTCCTTCCGGTGGCCACCATGTAGGCTTAATGATTTTTAAGAATGTTGCCGTAGCTGTCCATTCATATTTCGTAGTATGAAATATTTTCGGAAGTAGGAAAGCGGAGAAGCTGAAAATAATTCGAGGGGAAACGGGAAAGTGAATAAAAGAGAGGTTAAGGTATTAAAAAAAAATTAAATAGCGACACAATGGTAGCGATCAAATTTAGAATGATTAGAAAAGGAAAGACATTATGGTAGGATGAAGAAAATTGGGAAAACTGAAGTACCAGGCAGCTTCAACTAGTCCGTTTAATGATAAATTTCGTTCCAACTTAAGAGGGCATTCAGTCAATAAGTTCTTATGTCAGTTTTAATTCTGCTGCTGATGTGCAAAAAGGTGTTTAGAAGGAGATTAATTTTAGAATATTTTAATAATCACAATATCGCTTACAGAACTTCTTTTCGCGTCTTTATCCGAAGTAGAGGTTTTCTAAAATATGAAATACACCTTTACGCATAGATAAATGTACAAAACAGCGTTTCATAGAAAATCAATTCCGCCTGTTAGGTTTATTTTCAAACGATACTATTACGACGTAAAATATAATAGCGATTCCGTTGTTAAATACAAATTGAAAACGAGGTGAGAATCAGTTGATACTGTTAAAAATATAAGGTATGCAAAGTGTAAAATTAACGGCTTACTTTCGATTATTGAAGTTCCGAATAGAGATTAAAAACTATATTCAGTTATTTATAGGTCAAATGTTTTTTTGTTTTTTTCTTCTTTTTTTTTCTTTTTTTTTTTTTTTTTGTAGAATTATTGCTCATTCTTGCAAAAGCACTTTTATGTAACATTTCCCTCCGTGGTAATTTGTGTTTATTTATTTGCTTTTTTATGCGAAAATACAACTTTAATTACTAATAAAAAGTTTGTTTTTTAAATCGTTTTACATCGGAGATTTTTCGTCGAAAATTACTTCGCTCGCGAAAGGTTTTCCAAGTTTCTTACGTTACCGCGTCAAAGTGATTTATGCGGATATTCCTTCAAAGTTCGCAATAGTAAAGTATTCGAGATCGCAGGTGTTAAAAACACGTGCGCTTGTGTCCAGAAAAAAAAATGATAAAAAAAAAATGATAAAAAAAAAAATGATAAAAAAGAAATAATAAAAAAGAAATGATAAAAAAGAAAAATTTTATATTCCTAGTTCAAACAGCCGAGATATGTTTAAATCATGCGAAAATTATTCTTGACTTTATATTTAGGCAACAACATTAAAAAAATTTCTTTGACGCAGTTTTGAAACGTAAATTTTTAAAATTTAAACGTGACGTAATGAATTTCAAATGATTACTTTTAGTCGGAATTTAGTGGCAGCCTACATGATGACGAGATTAATTGAAATTCCCGATTGACGAATTTTCGGAACAGACACTTTCCCGAATCATTTCAACTAAGCACTCATATTCGCCGAAGAAATTTTTTCCCGAAACTACTCACCCTAAAAATCAAAATTCGAGAACCTATTCTTTTTTCCCGAAAATGTGTGTGTTTGTCCATAATAGTTTTCACCTACTTCACAAAAAACAACATTGTTTTTTTTTTTAAATTTGATTCGCGCATTTAACTGTGCGCACCAAATTCAATAATATACACACGAGTATAAGTGTCGGCAACTAGCGGCAGATTTAATATAATTACTGCGCGATCGATTTAAAATATTATCAATACACTATTTACACTATGAGATTAACGTAGATTGAAAATAAAGCCGGACAAAAATTAGACAAAGATTTTTGAAAAACTCACAGTGCTTTCTACGGCAACTGGAGAGTTGAGTTTTTGAATCGACGTTTTACCGTAAGTGGAATATATAAAAATACGAACCCGCAAAATTTTAATATTTAAAGGCCAACATTTTGAAATTAAACGCGAGTGACTTAGCGCCATGGAAATGTACATTCGAATAAAACAAAGAACAAAATTTCCAAGTTCATTACTGATGAAAATCTAACGTTTCAGCACTACTGCAATGTAGAGTAATTCCTTTGAAAGTGACCCACCGGGGTCAGAGCTGAGCCCATGTAAGTATACTAATAAGTATCGGTGAGTACTGTCAAAATGGTAAGTAAATAACATTAATAGAAGTCTTTTTAGAGAAATAATTTCTTTACTTCATCTACCGCCTCGTAGAAATTAGCTAAAATATTTTTACTAGCATATAGGGGAAAATATGAACCTTTAAAATTTCCAATATTCAAGACCAACACATTTTTAAATCAAAAGGGCAATGAACAACTTACGATTAATTTCCTACGAAAATGTAGATTCGACTAAATATAATAAATTTGAAATTCCTATAGCGCGATTTACAACCTCATCATTAACGGACACATATCTGAACGTTACTCTTGAACGAATACCGGAGCTTTATAGAATACGGTAGGTAGCAACATTTTCGATTAGCCCAACAACTCTATTTGCCATTGAAATATATTTACACTAAAAATTGTGAAATAAAATTTTTTTTTACTACATTTACTCGAAGAATATAAAAAAACAAATGCACTAAAAAGTAAAAAAATAATTACTCGATGTAAAATAATATACCTTATATAGTAAAATATACGAGTAGATAAGGAGATATTACGGTTATTCTTAAACGACATTTTAATACCTTAATTAGAGAGATTCCAGTAATAATTAAAAACTACATTAAATATTTCTGATGTTTTCAATACACGGCCGCTAATTCCCGCCTACTAAAACTCAAGCTCCCCACTCCTTATTGCGCTTTCCGTATCCCCCCTCCACTTATCATTCTATCTATTGGTTCTTCTTTGTACATTGTTAGTATCTGATAGAATCAAAATTTAACTGGCAGCTCTTTCCTCCTTTTTATTTCTTGAAGTAGGATCCCGGCTGACGTGACTAAAAAAAGAAAAAAAATTGATCGCAGAGATTCCGCAGAATTTTTTCGAAATTTTAAAAATGTTTATCACTCTTTTACGTTTATAAAAATACTTTATTGACACATTATATCCGATGATGATAAATTTATTCGTTAATAATAAAGGTAAACATTCGTATGCATTTTTAAAAAAATCCATTTATTTTTTTTTTTTTAAACGAATAATTACGCATTTTGTGGCCGGAGGAAAATTGTACAAGTATGTAACAGTAATTATTCCAAAATAAAGAATTTGATAATTTTGAAATATACCGTTATATTATACATATATGTAACTATTTTAATTATTTGTGTCAGTTAATTTCATATTTCGCCCGTTTAAAATGTATCATATTCATATCTCGATGAAGCTATTTCGACTAAAAAATGTGGTCACTAAATTTTGCTGATTCGTGCGGATCTCCACTTCCCGCAAACCAAACCTCGGTTCGTAGGTAGTAATAAAAAAAGAATTTTAAAATAACCGTGTAATTAGATTTCGGATATTGCTAAACAATCGTATCCATTGATGACGATAATAATAATTTATGCTTTAATTTTTTGTTAAATTTCGAAGGAAATCAATGTCATTCGCGCGAGATATCTACCAATCGATTATATACGAGTACTGAAAAAAACCGGAAAAAAAAAAACTTATATAAAAAAATGGTAGAAAACGGAATGACCGATATATTTTCAATTTGGGAAGAGAGAAATAAGAAAAAATAGAGAAACAATTAAAAACTGCTAAAACACTTTTCAGCCAAATTACAGCTACTGCAACGCAATTATGACAACTAATGCGCACTGCACAAGGTTAGGAGAACGACATGCAGCCAAAAATAAACAGAGCGTTATTACGTTGCGATGCAGGCAAACTACAACATTTAACAGCGAACAATTAACCTTAATCAAAATTTCCGAAATTAAACTATGACCGGTTACCGTGGAAACTTACAAAATGTCCGAGCTTGTCGCGTTCACTGGTCATATCAATCTTCAAACGCTCATAATCACAAGTGCAGAAACCCACCAGCACTTGTGCATAGATCAGCATAATAGGAAAGTATCGCCATAGCGTTGTGGAGCAAAGATGTACATGCTCGATACATTTGTAAATTTTTTTCCTGCACTGTTCATATAATTTTAATCATTCCTATGAAAAACAATATAACGGTTTCTGCACACGGTATACGTAACAAATGTATATGTTTATTACAGCTTCGTATCAACAAAGACTGGCGCCAAAGACGTTTTTGTAATTTTTAACTTAGTTGTAGGCGTTGCGGATAAGATACAAATATAGTCCCATAGATATTTGCGGTCGCTGTAACAGAATTTCTAGAACGATCGAACAATCAAACTAAGGTCAACTAGCGACAATGAGTAAAAATCATTAAAAACAAAATAATCGTTTAATGCATTCCATAGGTAAAAGGGGATTAGTTGATTTCGGGTGCAAGGATAGTTCAAAGTTTTGGTCGTGGTCGTCAGATAGGATTGTTTCTATTGAAGAGATGAATATTTGTTTAAATTCGGAAATTTGAGTTAGGAGGTGATTGATTGGACCTTGAAGCATAGGAATGACAAGTAGGGGAGGTTGTTTAAGTGTACAGACGGGAGAGAATAACTCCGTCTTGTCTAGTGGTTTGAGAAGATGTTTTCCATGGATCTATAGATTATTAAGTTTTAATTTCTAGCGGGACAAAGTCCAAAAGGTTTGGAAAGGAGTTGTTTGCCGAGGTTTTAGTGAGTTTTTTCAAAAGTCGGATGATAGCGGTATAGGAATATTAAGTGTGGTAAATGAAGTATTCCGAATCAACTGCCCTCCAACTACCACCCGCACTGAATAGAGGAGGGACTTGTTGTATTTGAATTTTGTCTCAGCGATAAGTCGATATTTATCTGGAAAGTAATCCAAGGAGGAGGATAAGGATATTTATGTACACTCGCGTTTCATATAATTGCCTAGTTCACTACCTATTCTATACAGCTGAAAAGTACGAATAGGTAGTCGTTGACGCTCAGAAGCTGAGTATGGCACCCTATATGGCCTTCGTATAGGGGTAATGGCAAATCTTCGCAGGGCGGTCAGTAGTTTTGACAGTGGGTCGCCTGAGAGAAGGCTGGTTTACGGGAATAGTAATAACCCGATGAATTTGACAGTAATTTTTTTGAGGAAGGGGAAGGCTGTTTAGATTTAAGAATAAACTAAGAAAGGAACGGCACCCTCTGCAGAAGTTGAGAACTAGCTTCGACTGTTAAAACTTACATAAGGAATTTACGCAGCATTAAGGAGAACATCAATGACTTTTTTTGTCTTCTGTCAAACGTGAAATATTTTGCAAACTACCAAATCGAAAACTACAAAACACAACTTAGAAAAAACAACTCTCATCTGTTCACCGTGTTCTTATTGAACCAACAATATTAAAAAGGATTACTTCGAAAGAGAAAAAAAATCGTTACTCACCCAAAAGTTGACCATATATCGAAGCAAATAACGTTCATCCAGCAGAACGATGACAAGAATGCAAATAAAAGGGTATATCCTGAAATTGACATAAAAAAAATCAATAATTAGTATCGGAAAAAAGTCATAATTTGTTTCATTATTTAATATGTTTAAAAATAATGATTTAAAATTACACGTACATCAAATTTTAAATCAGAATAAACAGATACATAAACGGCCAACTCTGCTATAAACCCCTTTCAGGCCCGGATTAAGCGTGTGATAGGCCCGGGGCTACGGAAATATTTTATGGGCTCTTTTCGGAAGTAACAAAATTATCAATTTGATGGAATAACTAGATTTTCTTTAATTTAATTTAATTATATTATTTTGAATCCACGAATTAACATGTAATTATTAATATAAACAAAACTAAATATCATATAGAAACAGAATTTTCGATGCCAAAAAAAATTTTAAACAATGAATTTTTTAGCAAATTTTAACCAAAGATTTGCATAAAAGGATAGTGTGTGCGCGCATGTTGCGCTTGTACACACGCACACACATTCAAACAGACAATTCATAAAAACGTAAATTCCGACTCGTTATAAATTTCTGGTACGTTTTTACGAAACTCGAAATTTTACTATTACGAAATTTCCTCCTCTAGGAAGAAATAAAAATTGGTACAAAATTATTAACAAATAAATGTATTAAAAAATGCACACTTGCTCCTGTAAAATTAATTCTATTTATTTCAAAAAAAAAAAAAAAGTTGATGTATATGACAAATGATAGATTAATTTTTTATTACATGTCGGAAGTAGGTGTCTCTTGGGGGTCCCTTTTTTAAGACGGAGCCTGGGGCTGCAGCCCCCCCTAGACCCCCCCTAAATCCAGGCCTGACCACTCTCGTAGGTAACAAAGTAAAAGATCGCCGTTAATATCAAAAACAATAGTACTAATTTTACGAAAGTTATTATTCCGTTGTCGTTTGGAAAAAATAATGTTTTTTTAAAAAGAATTTCTTTAAACGACTTTCGTTTGAAAATAATTTGGGAAAAAGTACGCTAAAGTGGGTCACATATAGCCAGCCCAACGAATCTGAAACCCAGTTATTTTTAAACCCTTCTATACTTCACTACCTGTTATTTCTGATGATCAAAGTAACTCCAATACATATCCTTGATAAAGTACCATGGCTTGTGAATTTAAGCTTCTCGTATTGTACTTAAGGTTCTAATGGATTTAAAGAGAATACTGGGCCAGTTTCTTTCTGCTTGATTACTTTCCAAGATTTCCCTGCTACCGAATTATTTCAGGCTGGGTAAACCTGGGAGCGACTTGGACCCGGAACGAGACAAGTGACCTCTGATTTGGCAGCCAAGCACTTTAACCACTAGGTTACAAGAAAGCACGAATTGCACGATTTAAAACACTACGAAATTTTCAAAAAGCGCACATGACACATTTTAGATGGTACCTCTAACCGAATATTCCATCACCTATTTCGAACGCGATTATTTTTTATTTATTCAACAGCGCCGTAGAGCTTAGAAAACTGTGAACCTCAATTTCGTAATTTTCGACACGCCCTGTCGTCAAGAATCTGACTTTACCATAACAACTTCCGTAAAGATTATTTAAAATTCCGTTAACTTCGGTATAATTAAAACTAGTTCCCAGCACGAACGAAAGGTGAACTTTCTGAAAACGGTATATTGCCGTATAACTTTCATAATAGGACACTACAAATGACGCGAAATTCTAAAGATAATGAACAACGAAATTTTTTAATTTCCGAAAGTGGTGGTCGGATTTAATTTCGGCATGTCGTAGAAGGAAAAGTTTAACAGGTACAACTTGGAAATGCTAACGCGATATTTGTAGCGGAAATGAACAAGAGGTAGAATACAGTCAACGGAGATGAAAGGAATGATTTCTAAAATATCGTAAAAACGAAGCAAAAAACATACACTTTTAACAATGCTCAAAATCTGCAAGAGATAATTAAAATCATTAAAAATGTACTCTAGTCCGCAGAGACCTGGACTTCATGCATCTTATATCCTATCCTTTCCTTGTTCATTCATCATCGCCGCTATATATATTGATTACTTCTTATTAACGATATTTTTTTTACATCATATAAGATATAATTGACTCTCTTTTCTTTCCTAATTGTTTGTGGATAAAGGTGGCTAACAAGCCCTTCAGGGCGGGGGGATGTCTGAATTATATCAATTTTTACCCGTTGGAAATAATAGAGAAAATAAATCTAACAAGGAAATTACCGATAGAACTGCGAAGAAATATAGGAAACCCCAGAACTATAAATTGGTAATAAAAAAGAGAGCGTTTAGCCAAAAGAGCCGAACGATTAAGATCACAATGAAAAAATCAGTCTACGGCGGGCTTTGACCAAGTGATGAAGAGAATTCTGAAAAATAATGAATATCCAACATAATATTCTAGTATATCTGTTAACGACACACATTGTTTCCGTTTATCATATACTAAGTAAATTTAAACACACCACTATAAAAAATTATTTAATTTTTAAATACCCGATGCGTTTCGAAGACAAATCTTCATGATCACGGGAGTTATTATAATATATAAATTTAACAAAGACAATGACTGAATAAAAATAACGAAATTAAGTCGAAAGTGGTGTGTTTAAATTTACTTACTATATTATATTCTAGCGTGTGATTGGTCGAGCAGATAAGTACGTCTCAGAACAGTAACTGGCTTCTTCAAACCGAGACACATCAGACTCCTTTATGTTTTTATAATATTAGTATTGTTGCATAATGTTGCAAGCATCACGCGTACATTTATTTTATCTTCTGTAATTTGTACTAACATATATTCTTATTTATATGTACACTTTTTTTTTTTGAATTGAAATACTGCATTTGGCGAATTTTTTTTTAATTAATAGTTCATTTGGTAATTCTGCAGCTAGTACAGCGTGATCAAGATAGTATCTGGTTTGAAACAATAGTAATTTTCGATGTTTGTAGGTTATTAAAATAATATTTAAAAATTAATTTTCGGCAGTGAATACTGGCCCGAATAAGTGATGATCAGTCTAATTACCGTAATAAGATACATGTTAAACTGTTCATTTTTGTTGAAAATTTTTTTAAATATTAGTACGAAATTTTCGATTTTTGTTAATTTTTTATCAACTTTTACACCGAAGAATGTGATACAGTCTAATTCATTGTTCTTCTTCGCAATTAATTAAATTATCACATTTACGCTTATTAAAATTTAGATTTTAATTAGCAATTTTCTTAAAGTACATCTCGATTGCATTCCGAGAAGTATGCGCAGACCTCAGTATTTATTTATTATAAGTGGTAATGGCAATTGCGATGTTGTCAACGTGTAGAGGTAAATATAATTTACAAGTCGCCGTTTCAATTGTTACTATATTATTAATGTAGATGTTAAAAAGCAGTTTACGTATTGTATGACTTTATTATTGTAGATGAATATTATAATTTCGATTATTACTACATTTTCATTAATTTTATTTAGCGTTAAAATATCGCGAAATTTTTTTTATCTTACGACGGGGGAAGAAGAGGAGCTTATGCATTTTCTTATTTTTTGGGGGGTGGAAGCTAACAGTAAGACAAACATCTTGCATAATAAATGAACGGCCCTTTTCTTGTTTAATATTACGCCATGACAGCAGAACAGGATTAGATAACAGGTGAAATATCGAGTTTTTAATCACAACAAATTCCCCGGTCTGTCTTTTAGAGTAATAACTTTTCGCTATATATACAGCTGCCACTTTAAGCCGTACACAGCGAGCAAAAAATTTAAATCGTCTAAAATAATTAATAATTACGCAAATGATAAAAAAAAAAAAAAAAAAAAAAAAAAAAAAACAAGAAAATTTGTCATTCAGGCAGTTAACTAATAATTCGACTGTACTTAACGTTATCAACGGCTATTTATTTACGGTGTATACCGTCATTGAGAAACCGGAATAACAACATGTCGATACGGTATGACAATAGCAGCTTTAACAACAGCTATTACGCGTATCGCAAACAATGATAATAAAAAAGTTAAATCTTCCGTTTGGAAATCATTTTAATTGATATAAACTTCCAATGCGCAGTATGCGCCCTATTCGTTGTGCTAATACTTGTAATTCGAATAACCGTTACAACTGCGTCGATATTGGCTAACAGTTAAACGGCGTGGGCGTGTGCGTTGTCTAGTTGAGGTTTTTTTTGTGCTTTCTCGTCACCGTAATCACCTCTAACCGAATTTTGATCAAATTTTTGGCCAATTTTCATCTGGTTGTGCATTAGGTGAAGAAAGTATACCTTGGCTTCTGAGTATCGGTGTTCACCGATACTTATACTGGTGAAATTACTAATGAAGGATGCATCATTCGAGTCAGCTTACATTGTCAAGAATTATACGTAGTAAATGTAAAGATACGTCCTATTTCGTCAGTGATGAAAAACGGCGCTATGGGGATTTAAGAAATTATTGGAATCTATGTTTGTCCGTGGTTAAGATTAATAATATTTCAGTTATTTGTTCTTTTAAAAATCAGTTTTTTTCCAACCCACGTTTCTATCGTAAATTTATAATATTTTAAGTGTCAAAAGCATTTGTTACATCGTTCAAAACTTCTTTAAAGAAATCGCATTTTTTCATGAATTTTGATGATCACTCAGTTTCTGTTCACCGCTATTCATCGGTACTACCGCTGAGCGATGCACTCTCGAATAAACAAGGAATCACCAAAATTGTTTCACGCATCATAAGCTATGCGTGAACAAACATTTAAGTAAATAAAAAGAAAACACGACCAAACCTCTTTTTTCTAGAAGTCGCTGAAAAAGTAAAGTAAGTACCCCAAATCTTTGACAGGTATATCTAAAGAGGATATGGTGGCCAGTTCCTTTCGCTATTTGGGATGATTCCCACCTTTGCTTTTAGCCGAATTATTCCTGTGATATAACATCCAATATTCGATTTCAAATATTAGCTGTACATACAGGACTGCGACTTGAGTAACGAGACAAGCCTCAAACCAAGAACTAAATGGCTTAATCCCCTTGCGATTAAAAAAAAAAAAAAAAAAAAAGGAAAGAAAAAAATAAAGCAAAACCAAGTGTTAGCAAACGCGACGAACATGGAATAAATGGTAAAGAATTGAAAGAAACAGAAGAGAAAAATTCTACAGAAGAAGAGGAAGATGAGGATTCGAGAAGAGATAAATTAATCAGGCGTACAATTTTATACCGCTATAGGAATTTTTTTCGAACGATAAAAATGAATTGAATTTTACGTTATATAATTTAACAACTTTTTTTTTTTAATCATCATGAAAAAAAATACAGTTTTGCATTTTTTAGCGCATTTAGAAGGTGCGTTGGGAATAGTTTATTAATTATTTAAAATTTAGATTTTTTTTGAGTGAATAAATATTGTAAATGTTAAATAAAGGATGTTTTTTTTTTTTTAAATATTTCTATTTCTTCAGCTAATCTCATCAGCCTGTGTTTATTTTTCTCTTTTATGGAGCGCTATCTATCGGCTGACACACGCACAGAATCAATATAAAAAATAAAATAAAAAAAAAAATAGAACAACAATATGTATTACAAATGTGAAAAATAATTACATACTTTGTATTGCCACGATAAATGAATCGATTTAAAAAAGAAAAAAAATTTATCCTACAATCTTATCGCCAGAAAGTGGCTCAAATTTTAATCGTAAGATTTAGTTAATTTAGACACGTACAGCGGATTTAAAAAAAAAAAAAGATTAAAAAAAATTTATTTTACGAGCGTCATATCTTTTTTTAAATTAGAATAGTGACGAAGAATTTTAAGCTTAGTATATTCAGTGCCAAAATCCGTACACGCTGATTTCTAGAAAAGTACGTCTAATATCTTTCGACAATTTTTAAAGAAAATCCTTCAATTACGAAACAAGGACGGAATTCCTAGATTCGTTGTTTGATACGTAACTTCCAAAGCAGATATGCAGCTAAAATTATATATAAAAGTCTAAAAATTTCCCAACCTCAAAGTAATCTTCCAACATCCAATAAACTTTGCTTTCTCCTTAATTTCCTTTCGCGCTCTAAGTCGCTGTTTTCGTAAAAATGTACTCGTATTTTCTGACAGCAGTGAAGCTCAGAATCGAATAATAAGAACTGCTGAATAGAGTCACACTGATGAAATATGACACCTATACGCGCGGTAATTATAAGAAAGCGATATATTAAAACTGATACATATATATATATTTAATGATTTTCGCGATAGCTGATTTGCCGAAAACTAACAGATGCCGCGGTTCTAGAATCGGTAACAAATAAAAAAAATACTAAAAAATTAATAGTCGTTTAATACTCTCGCGTAGAAGGCAATAGTAAACATGCAACCAGCATACGCACTTAGATAATAGCGATGTATATATTCACGCTTGGATTGCACACATACATAAACCAAACATTTATAATATCAATCTGAAAAGCAGCCTCGTTTATCCTCGCGTTAAATATCGTCAATGACGCTGTATCGAATTAGTAATCGCGATGTTTGAAATTAAATAGTATAACTAACAAATATAGACGATGGGTGGAATTTGTGTTTAAAGCCCAAAAAAATGAAGATAAATATATTAAACTCGATCCTATCTCACCAAGAAGATACTCCCTGAACCTCCGGATGATAGTACTCTATAATTGTTACGCAAGATTAAATTACAACTGACTACGTAATTCTTTCGTTTTTTTTTGTTTTTTTTTAAGTATATAAGAAATTTGGAATTCTGTAGACTTTTTAGTTTTATATTTCCATTTCTTCGCTACAACTTTTCTTCTTCTTTGAATCCCGACTGTTCTCAATCGTAGGTGACCATTTTAATGTATTTCAAGATGTTTCGAAGCCGTCCCTCTTTCGTAAGCAAGGTGGACTATTTGTTCAGTATTCATCCCCAACCTCGCCTTGATGTCGCACATCCACGAGCGCCTCTTTCGACCGACCTTCCTCCTGCCCGATATTTTTCCTAATAAAATCATTTGCAATAGTGAATATCTTGGTCAAAGTATTTCCTCTTCTTGTCCTTTATGGTGCTTATTAGTTCCATATCATTATTCCCCATCATCTACACCGATTCAATACGTTCTTTAAAAATTTTCGTGTTTAATCTACACGAAACGATCATTTGAAACCTGATCGCGACACTATCTGTTACTTAAGTTTCATCTGTAACCTAGATTTAATTTTTTTATGAAATAATCGCCCGAATAAGATACATCGCCAAATCGTTTACCTTTTTGTTTCCATTAAATAATGGTCGCATTCGATGTTATTTCAATATACCTAATCACGAATAAAACGCTAAACGTGTAATTCGAAAAATTGACGATAGATAGCACTGTATTACATCATCGCGGAAAATATCAAACTAAATTCATCGTCCGTTCGAAATTCGATTACTTTCTTTTATCTATTGCTGTGCCTTGAAAACCCGTCTGTTTAAAACAGGAAAAACACCAAATTCGTATCTTCAGTTCTGACTCGGTATTCTTAAATCTTCTCCAATTTTAGCAATTATTGCTGAATCTAGTACACTATGTCTCTTCCCAGATCATATGTAAGTTATCATTTCCTTACTTCATGTACTCTATTCTTTTTCATTCCTACCTTTTCATTTATAAGAACTGGAAAAGGCTTTTATTTCTCTTCGTCTTAGTCTATTTTAGCTTTATGTAATTTCTCGTAATAATCTCCTATATTGTTCCTTCAATTTTGCCGATCCTTGCCATTTCTCCTTCAAATCTCTTCCACAAGCTGCAGTTAAATAGGAATTCTACATCACTATTAATTCTCAACTCCTCTGGCATAGAAGCATTTTTACTGATGGTTTCACGGGACCTGATAAGGTTGGAAGTTTTTTCATTCCTCCAGATTCAATGAATATTTTCGTTTTTTTCCTTCTGTTTCATCGCTTTTAAAAGATTAATAACTGTTCTATGTTTCAATTTTTTTTTTACTTGTAATCGCCTCTTTTTGCAATTAATTAACTATTTCTAACTTCATGAATGCTCTTCAAGCAATCTACTTCCCTCTTGCTAATTATCGATTTTCTTTTTTCTCGCTTCTCTATTTATGTTGATTCGCTTGAATTCCCAGCTGCACATGTATTGAGGATAATGAGATGACAGAATTTTTGGCTCGAGTTGTTAATTCCGGTCGTTCCCAGAAAGTTTACTTATGAATTGGCCATTGATTGCACTGAACGTGCCAACGGGTCAACCAACTCGCTGCCAGAAATGCTACAATGACTGAGAATCCGTAGAAGATCAATTAATATGGAACGAGATGCAAATAAATTAGAAATTAAGGAGCGAATGTAAAGAATAACTACATGAGTAGAAGGTGTAGAAAAGGGAGAAAATATTGCTAATAAAACACTTTTCGAGTCGGAGGATAGGAAGAATTTAGGCATCATTTTTGGTCGAAAATACAAAAGGACAACATGTGAAATTGTCATGGATTGGGCGAGAAAAGTAGAGGAAAAGTAGGGAAGTTAGGAGGATTCATAATTACTAAGCGCAAGAATAATGAAAGTGGAAGGATAAAGTGAAGATAAAACATGATTGAATTCATGTGGTACGGCGACATGGAAAAATTTCGGTTGGGGCCAGTTGAGCAACAGTTGTTGCTCAACTAACCCAATGCTTTGAAACAAAAGCAATATGTGTTTTTCTGTTAATTTAGTATGCGGACAGAAGTATTGCGCTTCTTAACAAGATACTTGGCTACGAAATAAGCCGGGAAAGGCAATAACTATCCTCGAGATACCAAAAACTGTTGCAAATTCACCGCCCCTAACTCAAACACAAGTATAAACATCACGAATGGTTTTCAAAATATGGGTATCTCCCCGCTTAATGCGGACACTTTTAGTAACGATGAGAGTTTTCACCTTCATTAGTAAATGAGCATTCAGATCCAGAATCTGTTTATCTGGAAAAGATCCTTCAGAACAAGCTATAATGCATGCCAGTGAACCTGATAGTGCTACAACCTCCACTAGTCAATTTGAAGAAGAAGCCGGTACAACCTAGAAAAAAAAAATCTACAATTAGACTTATCTCAGGTATTCTCTCCGGAACTTGTTCGACCACACCCAAAGGCAGGTCCCAAAAGAGATGAACACACCTATCAGAAGAAAAGCGGCTATTCCAACAGACACTCAAAAAAAAAAAAAAAAATACATTACAAGAGGAACAGAACAAAAAAATTTAAAAAATCAAAAAACGAAAGCAAAAGCTTGATAAAAAAAAAAAAAAAAAAAGTTTCTTTAAAAATATTCTTTGTTTAAGTGATGAAAGAAATGTAGATAACTATGCTTGCCTGGTTTTGCTGCGAAAACTACTGCAAAAGTTTACCGAGGGAAAAAGAGATCCAGTGCCAAGTTTGTAAGGAATAGGCAAATGCTACACTGTACCTGTGTTTGCATTAATTTAAATCAGATTTCTGAGAGATAAATTTCTTAGGAAACTTTTAAGGAGGAATAAATTACTTATCCATCAAACAAGTGAAAAATTGCTCAACTAACCTCGCCCTACCCTACAGAAAACGAACAACTATAATTTTAATATTAGTTCAAAGACAATTAATATCTAGGAAGATGGAAAAAAAGGAATAAAAAAAAAAAAAAAAAAAAAGGTTTACTTATAGAAATTAACAAAGTTATTTTCAAAAAAAAAAAAAAAAAAAAAGCGTGCAATTTTGATTATGAATTTTTTAGAGGTTTTTCATAACGCTTAAAGGATTCCGTATAAATATAATGTACGGAATACTAAAAAATTGGTTCAGAAACGACAAAAATAAATCAATCACGAACGGTTTGATTTATAAACTTCACAAAATTGGACCATAAACTACACTTACAATTCTCTTTAAGACAATCTATAAAACTTCAAGCTAACCCCGATTAGTGTGTATGGTAAAAACCCGTCAACTTCAAAAGTCACCGTTAAAAAATTCATAACTCATCACCATATAATATAACCCTTTAAAAGTGAAATTCAAAATATAAAACAAAACGCGGAAGAAGCCCTTTTATAAAATCAAAAACAAATTACGGATGAAAAATTATTTAAATCCCCCTCGTTCGGACCAAAAATGGAAAAAAACAGGACGTTCACTTAAGCAATAGCCGGAGGAAAAAAGTTCAGGAAATCAACACGTATCTCAATCATACGCTTAAAGGACCGTTTTATGGGAAAACTATAGCCGAACTTAGAAATCTATATTTGGCAGCTCGAACGTTATAAAAAATATATGTAGATTTTCTTTTCCGAGCATGTTATATATCGATGGAAAGATCGCGCTATTTGTCGAGAACGAAACCGTATTTTATTTCCTTAACGAAACTTTCGAAGAATTTCTTTGTTTTGAATTTAGTGTTATGTAAATGTAAATTATAGTTATCTCTACTACCTTAACGTGCGAAATCCTCAGCGCATGAAACATCAGGCTTGACTGAACTTGTTTTATATCATGTATCACAACACCATGAATTATTATTCCGAGACTACTTGGCATTGAATTAACTTTCAATTATTAAATATTCGTTTATTTTTTTATTTTAGGCTAAATGTATTAAAAATTGTCAAAAACAAGACAAAATAAGCGACTAGAAAAATAACGTTTTTTTTTTTTTCCGTTTTTTTTTTATTTAGTGGCTCTGCATTCAAATCGCTTAGTACTTTTCAAACAAAAATTCTCAGAAGAAAAATAACTGCGAATTATTTAGAATCTTATCTTTCACTTGATCAGCCCCTCCTTCTAAGAAATGTGCGAGAAAAAGTAAAAGAGCATCTTTCTTCGAATTAGAAGCAAACGCATGTTAACGAGAAAAAAGAAGACTTCGAAAATGTCTCCAACTTTGCTAGCGTAAGGGCATTCTGACGGACACGGGAAAGTTTAATGGATCCTTTTATCAGAAAAAGAATTAAAAACCAGACATACTAGTACTACAAACACTTACAGTTTTAACCTTGACATGAAACGCTCGACGAGTTCTTACGCGGCCGTTTATTAAACTTCCCCATTTAATTGAGTTTGACAAAAGAAAATTCCACAATTTACGTTTTTAATTTATGACTTTTTTCTTGAATTTCTGGTTTGACTCTTTTACCGTCAGTCCTATAGATAAGGCGATAGCGCTCGTTGACGACTCCTCACAAAAAAAAAAAAAAAAAAAGACAACAACAAAAAAACCCTCAATTCTGTTCCTTATTGCTAACAAAGCTTTGAAACACTTCCTCGAAATGAATAGGCCAGGGTGATTTTCATTCATTAAAATTTTCTTCAAAACACGGAAACATCGTGGTACAACGAAGTAAGTGTTTTTTAAAGCGGAAACGTTAAAAATTCAAAGAAAAAAAGTCAGAATTACTTTTAAGAAATCGAAAAATGCTTATGAATTTTACTTGCAACACGAGACTGTCACTTTACACAACGTTGATGTAGAGTTATCTCTTCTTCGATGATTTTCAAGCAAAAGCGCATTTTATTAGCAACAGCGTCATTCAGATTTTTCGGTGCTATATGCAGTTCTAAAAATTAAATATGACCCTCTCGAAGAAAGAAGACGCTTGATAGTAGCATCGTAAATAATTAAAATTTGCAGAAAATTTCGACTAGTAATACAAATAATAAAATTCGGGAGATAAAAAGAAATGCTGTGTACCGCGATGTGAACAGAACGCAAAGCGACCCTGAATATTGTTTCGGCGAGACCGGGCGATATTTTAATGAGAACTTTTTCAATATGGGTCATCGTGGCTCATTAAACTTCGTAGAATGATATTATTATTGCGATAAAAGTGTTTGTAATTAAGTTATGATATTTTGAGAAAATATTGAAGAGTGGGTGTAACTGAAGGCCAGACAAATTTAAACTTCACAGATTTTCCCCAAATGATAACGCAAATGAATCAGCGCATTTTGTAAATCTTATCTTTACAAAAGATCGAAAACGTAAACAATCACGAATTCAACTAAGAAAAAAATTTAAAAAACTCTACATAATACCATCACTATGCTCTGAGGCTTTGCTATGCACGAGGCTAACCGCGGCTATTGCTCTTAAGGTAATGACAAGTTTTCCCGGATATTCAGGTTAAAATGTGGAAAATTCGATCACCGAGCGAATTTTTATCAGTTCATGGTTCGTGATAACCTGCGTACTACTACTTTTTGAATGGTCTACTTTATTTTTTTTGTTTTTTACTTTACAATATCGAGCTTGTAAACGGCCGACAAGTTTCTTATTGATTACGAGCGTATACTTTTTTAATGGTTCTTAGTGCCAGCACCGACTTTCGACATTATATAAATTTACGATTATTTCAATTTATACAACATACGGAATTAATGACATTCTGAGAATAATTATAATCAGCAGCGGGAAATTCGTGGATTTTCAACGCAAGACGGAACTGATTAAAACCGCCGACAAAGCGCACTTTCTTTTTGAATAAATTACTTACTAAATCGAAATAAAACAAAAAACTAGCGAAATTCTCCCAACCGTTTTTTCGTCCGAAAATATTTCCATTAAGGCGGTAAATCGATGTTTTCAGGTGATGAGGCCACGCCCCGGCAGTAAATCGGTTGGCGACGTGATGGTGATTTTTTATTAATTTCTAATCTGTGTTAGACAGGTATTTCCTCCGACGTTGCTAACAGCGCTTATCTTCCTCCTCTCATGATGTGTTTCTTTGATCTCGTCTTATTTATCAGTTTAAAATTTCATTAAAACGAAATAATGAATAATTATAAAAAAAACATTTAAATGAATACAAATTAAGAAACGATTTCGGGAATATTCCATCTTCAAGTGGGAAAACAAAAAAAATAGGAAATCTCAGTAAAGAATAATGTAGCATATTTAGTATTTGCGCCTGTCCGACTAGAAACCCACAGGAAACCCATGCGGATAGAACGGAATGCGAAAGGATCATGGATTAGCGAAGTCGCAGAAGTCGGAGGAGAAAACGGGGAAAATATCATCGAGAGAACTCATTAAGTGCCGGATAAATAATCGAATAGTGCAGAAAAAAGAAAAATAAAAAAAGATTCAATTGATGTACGATGATAGAAAGTCCAGGAAGGTGAAAACAATTCAGTGCAAGACTGATCGTGGGAGAAGTGAATTCTATTGAAATGTCGCTTGACTGTACATTATCGAAAACGTTAAAAACATCAATAAAAGTAGCTAAATTATACCATACATTGATGAAAAATTTGTATACTTGAGAGACAAAAATACTGGCACAATCGGTAGAACCAAAATCCAAGTCGAACACATTTGATGGAAAATACTTTATCGCGCTCAAACCGCCAAATACAAGATACTTGTTGAGCGCACTTTCGATAATTTTTTTTCGCCACAAAATTCGACAAAACGTTATAAGATCCCATATTCAGTCAGTTCTGGTTTATGGCACAGAAGCATCTTTACCGCAAACAAGAAGTAAAAGAACAGATTAGAGATGTGGTTTCATAGAAGAACGCTACGAATGCTACGGACTAATAATTTCTCGAATGAAACTGTTCCAAATAAAGCAAACTTTCCGAAAACGCTAATGAACGAGATAACAGAAAGAAGAATTAAGTACTTGCCACATATCGCTAGAGGAAAGATATATGAAGTACTCAGACTTGTCTGACAAGGAAAAATCAATGGAAGGAGAAGTAGGGTCAAAAGAAAAACGACTGGATTCAAAACATCAAGCAGGCCACTGGAATTAGTTCCACACAGCGCTACGTTACAAACATGATAAACGTATACATCCTGCTCGAAGAAATAAACTCCCAGTTATTTAACGCACGTAATTTTGATTCATTATATAATATAATATAAAAAATACTAGCGCTCATCGTACAAGATAGTATCACCCTAGTGCAAATGATTAAAAGTCTCCAGCCATCGGTAGCTAATTATATCTCTCAACGAAAGGTAATAAAAATATCTTTAAAGATCGACAAAGTTTCATAAAAATATGATTATCTATGATAACCGCAGGATTAAGTAATTTATTATGGGAGCTACCGATGAGCTTAGTCACCTCCAGAACCATACGACATAGTTCATTAAAGTAATAGCAAATGTTTATGAAAAGGGTTTTCTTTATCAAATGCGAATTTTTTATCCAATTTTTATTATACATGTGTCTATTGGTACTTCGGTACAACCACGGATCCCGGAACTCCGGGGAACGGGCGTGTCCACAGGCGGTGGATAGTGGAGTGAATGATTGTTAAATAAGCAGTCGCGCGGACCATGATGGAAAGTCTCAAATAGATGATTCCAATAGTGACAGGACAATGAGAAGCTTCCTGATAAAACTCTACATAAGTCCGTTAACCAACTCATCTTCGGCGCGTGGAGGCCGTCGCATAAGTCTCCGTTGCTACCTTCTCAGTGGCAAGCTGCTGCCTTACAGTTTGAGTTTTTACTCAAAGGCTTGCGCGTCACCCCGAACACTAGTGTCCACTTCCTTGTCCTTTCTCTACTTAATTCTTATCTCCAGTCTCATCTTATTTCCATTTACCCTTAAACCTTTGTCTGGCTCAGTCGTCGCGGAACTTTCCGTGCCACTGATCAAGTCTTGCAAAGCTGGGTAATGGAGGAATCAACTGCGTTCTAGTTCCCCCATTTTCTCCACTATTACTAAATTTTCTTTTCTTACCCTTCCTTCTGCGCATAAATCCCGTTCTATACTCTATATACTTGTCCTTTCCTTCTTCTTTTCTCCTATTACATGTGTTACCTTTTCCTTTTATTTCTTTCTTATTCTTTTTCCTTTCTCAAGAGTCCCACGGCGAAAAGATGAAACTGGTGGTAGCAGGTTTGGTGAACTGGAATAGAGCTATTAACTGAAATGTTCCGAAGGCTTAAATGATAATATTACCGCAAACCCTGGAAAGAAAAAAACAGCTCATAAAGTCTCCCATTTGAGCACAGCCATCACTTTCGTCTGCAACATTTGTGGAAAAAACTGCGGTGCCAGGATTGGCTTGATAAGCCATTTAAGGACTCATAAATAAAAGACGGGAATCCATACTTGGAATCGAGCGGATATCATCATCGAATTAAAAATCGTTACGCATTTATTTCGACAACCTCGTCAGTGTTTGAAAATAATAATTGTCAGTTCGCAACAACTTTGTCGCTCCACTGAAATATATATCCCCCAAAACGCACTTTTTCCTTGAGGAAAACGAGTTACAAACTGAAGATTACCACTTAAAAAGTGAAAAGCAAAATAAAATAAATTACTTTGACGATCTTTATCGCTGAACTGATATGAAGAAATTAATTTAATTGAACGTTATCTGACCGATGACGACGCCTTCACATTACTGTTGCCACTCAAGTTACTGCTTACAGTACGCAAGGCAGATTTTCTATTTCGAATTTTGTATGCAGAAAAAGCTTAAATCGGCCATAGCCAGCCACAAATTCTTAATGAATTTGCATCCAAAACTATTTTAATATTATTCCAGCATAAACGAATCGATAGGGAATACCTTTCCTTTGCTTAGAAATTACGTCTTTTTTTTTTTGATACAAATGCCACAAAAGGACGTCCAACGTATTCCCACATCGGTTCAATATTTAAATGTCTGGCAGATTTGTTTCAATAAACTTGTGCAGTTCCATAGTAATCCTCTACTCTAACCAGAAGTTGAAAACACAAGCATTTTATTATATTCGTACACCCACAGACGATGTTCCGCAACTGCTACAAGTAATTAACTAGTGATTCTAAAACATCTGTTCTTTCCTCGCATTATTCCAATATGTATGTATACATATATATTCATACACACACGCATACATATATACGAGAGATGATTAAAAAGAACCTGAACTCTTCGCAGTGTTAGTTACCTATGCGAACTAACAAACTAATTTTCATCTGGAATAAAAGCTACAACTCTTCTCTAAACAATGGCCGTTAATAATTTTTTGTAATACTCTTAAGGTAATTCTTTCTTTAATAAACGCATCGCAAAGCTACTTCATAGTGTCTTCATTCAATTGGGCGCAGTTTAAGAACCACAAGAAGTTAAAAACAGGGGACGGTAGCTTTCATTTAGAAGAAACCCAGTTGCTAGCTCGCATAGGTAACTCACACTACAAAGAGTTCGAGTTATTTTTGATCTCTCTCATCGATATATATATATATATATATATATAAACACACGGTTTTTAATTCTTTTAATTCGTTAAATTTTAAAATAAAAAGATAGTACATGTATAGTGCTTATTATTTTTTTAAAATTACGTGAATAGATCGATTAAAACTATAATGAGTAATCGATCACATCGATGCTCCCAGTTCATTTTTGGTCGAAATTATAGTTCGTTCATTTTTGTTGGATTAACACAAATAGTGAATAAGAGCAAAAATGAAAAAGTGACACTGCCGCAAAACTAAGGAACCACTATAAATGGCACGAAAAAGAAAGTGGGGTTAAACAGAAAATTTTAGAAATAACGGTAAAATATAATAAGAATAAATAAGAAGTCTAGTCATTTTAAGAACTCGGCTCATTGAATAAATATAGTAAATGTACCGGTAATTGATCTACTGGATAATCCTAACTTGGTAAGTAAATATTTACAAGGATTACAGACAGAACCGTAACAGCAAATATCTATTATCATATAGATACCTTACAGCAAGAAAGCCACGTCCCAAGTTTGGCCGGCTTTCGGTAATCACATTTAATAACGGCATCCCAACGTCCGCAACGAAATTTCAAATTCGTCGTTACGATTAACAAACTCTGACACGCCAAGCAAACCTTGAGGCATAGAACAAACCGTACTTTGTTTTTAAAAAAACAGCGAAAATATGAAAATAAACTGAAAGGAGAAAAATGTGCAACAGAAAGAAATCTGTAAAAGTGAATTTAACGTGAAATATGGAAGAACACGATACCGAATATAAAAATTGATTAGTTTTGTTTTCCTGTAAACCTGATCAACTAATAAAATATGGGGTTATACGACGTGTCGCACAATTCAATTTGATCAAGTATAGTTTCAAATTTGAAAAAAATAAAATAAATAAGAAAAACCCGAAAATCCAAAAAAAAAAAAAAAGAAAACTACAAAAGAGAAAAGAATCCAGTACTCAGCAGTTATGTACTGGTATTATAATGCAAATACCACTGTAACAAATGACCGATAAATTGGCCCATATCATAAGCAAACTGTTTAAAAATTTCTAATTTAAATTTTGAATTCAAGACTTTTTTATTGATAAAGAATTTTGTAAATGTTTTAAAGTACGAACTTAAAATTTTTAAAGTAAAAAAAAATAAATTTATCACTCAATGTAAAATAATTTAATCACAAATTTAAAATTACTTAAAACTGATAGCGAATAATTACTCTGATTATT
Source organism: Icerya purchasi (assembly GCA_039619475.1). NCBI lineage: Eukaryota > Metazoa > Arthropoda > Insecta > Hemiptera > Monophlebidae > Icerya > Icerya purchasi. The sequence continues at coordinate 399,464,320 of CM077116.1, read as the reverse complement.
TCAATATCGTGCCTTAAATTTTAAAGTTGAATTAAAATTTTTGCAATTATTTTCCGATACTTCGGGAAAATACATATTGCAGAATAGTCTGAATTTTTTTTTTTAAATGATACATTATTTTTGCTTACTAAATAGATTAAGTTTGAAATATTTTAAAATACAAAAAGAATACATTTTTTTGAGCAGAGGAAGTCCTGATTGATGAACTGGACGAAAAATAAATAAATAAAAAAATAAACGAATACATACATTTACCATTGACCTTTTTTTAATTTTTAGAATCCCGACATTTTTCTTCTTTTTGTTTCGTTGTACATTGTCGAACGGTCGTGGTAGTCATGAAGCTATGAAAACGCCGTGGTATTTATACTTGCTTATGGAATTATGGTAATCCTGATACAAATAATTTCAACTATCTATAATCATAAACGACGCAATGGCCCATTGACTAGAACCGATAGATCACCACATTGCAGCCATGAGTTCGAAAACTAGCGGAACCAGTAAAAATTATTGAAAACGAAATAATCGCTAACAACCACACTAAGGCAAACGGCAAACTACTACATTACCACCATATGCATATAAATATCGGTACCTACACACATTTGTATATCGCTAAATCAAATATTTACAAGCAGTTCCAAGTGTAGGCCTGCGTATACTCGCGTTACACTCAAAGTATTTTTATGAACGCTAGATGCACACGGCTAAAATTTACAAATACGCCGTTACTTCGCTCGGAGTCGAGCAGTGTACGATTTAGGAATTATGTAAATTATGTTTTATATTAGAATTTTATTTGAAAAATATTAAAAAATACTACGGCTGTTTTTGTTTTACATTTTTCATAAACCGTAATGGAAAACTATTTTATTTACTATCAACATTGCTCTATGCGAAGGCAGTCGTAAACTACATTCATCTATAAACGCGAAAAATGAAAGTGCTGCAAAAAAAAAAAATAAACAAATAAATAAATAAATAAATAAATTCATTATATGCATTCGCGAACAATCAGCGTATTCGCATAAGTAAACAAGCGTGAACTTAATGCAAATAACACACTTTCTGCAAACAATTCTCAGAACTTTGTCACCAGGTATTTGTCAAGATTCCCTGTAATCGGTGAACTATCTAGTAACCAACCAATCAGCTCTCCCGGTTTAACGTAAACTTCTCTTTTTGTTCGTTTGTCTTTTTCATTGATTTTATTTTTAATCGCACACTTTCATACGTCAAGTTCAAGGTCACATTTTTCGTAGATACGGACCGCGTTACCAGGCATCCGGAACTATATAAAACGTATCATCTGACAAGGCTTTCTTAGAAGCTATTTAAATAAACCTGCTATTTAAATAAACCTGCTATTTATTACTGTAAAAAATCAATTTGCTGTAGTAAAAACGGCAATTCGTTTATCTAAATTAAAAGATATAATCACGACATATTTCGATTAGATAACACAATTTCGTGTTGAGTCTATCAGCGGAATGGGCACATCTTTCGGGTTCGAAACTGACGACAATAGGAAACGATAAATGAAATAATACTTGAAAGTGACAATCAGATACGTTATGAAGGGGAGTCAGAGTGTTGTTGAACTCCCCACTCCAATTATACACCATACATGTGGAGATGTCACTGTAAATAGCCGAGTTGTAAAATTAAAATTGAAAATCAAACGTACACATATATCAAATTATATTTCAGGTCGACCTCGATGTAACGATAATTTTTAAAAAAAGGTTTTGACGTCATTTACAAAGCGAAATTATTTTCAACATTTCATAAATAAATTTGCAGTATTTTAAATATAATCATTAGCATTATTGCTAGTTGTACGCCAGTAAAGTAAAGTAAAGTAAAGTAAAGTAAAAGTAAAGTAAAATAAATCCCATACCCCTGATAGAGTATCATGGATTGCGGAATTAAGCTTTTCATAATGTACTTAAGGTTCTAATAGATCTGATGAGAATACCGGGGCCAGTTTCTTTCTACTTGGGATCCGCCTTTACTTTCCCAGATTTCTCTGGTATAACCAATTCAATTTCAGATTAGATATTATACCTGGAAGCGGCGATTTGGATCCGGAACGAGACAAGTCTCGAACCCGTGACCTCTGGTTTAGTAGCTAAGCGCCTTAACCGCTTGGGTAGATGTTCTACAGCCTATGTTTAGCGTACATATTTATTATTTAGGAATTATAGCTGCTTAGCTCACTTATTAGCTGCCCTTCGTGTAAAAATTCTCGTCAGTGCTCCCGCGCAATTATGTGCTTCAGACTAACTATACGTCGTCCTTTTTGTTTATTCGATGATGTCCCATCATCAATCAGTCTTACACGCGAGATCGATGTGCCCCTAAACGAAACATGCAGGTTGATAACTAGATGTCTAAGACCAACTTCTCCACCAAAACTTTACGAACTTAACGTTATCTCCCCCCCCCCCCCCAGAAATTTGACGGGAGGTAGCTGCAAAAAAAAAAAAAGAAAATTGTAAAGCGGCCAACGACAAGCGACACCCGCTATATGAATATAAAGGATTGGCTGAAACAAGACTAAAATCCAGAAACAGCTTTCTACGAAAGGTCGAGAAGCTGACATGTACTGTAGAAAAGGAAAGATTTCGCATATAGAATATAAAAGCAAACGGTAACCGTAAAGGCAGAAGCACTGCTTAGCAGGAATCACTTAAATTATTGGAAAACCTTGGATAGACTGAGAAGTAGAACTGCGCGCACAAAATATAATCTTTATAAGTGGAGAATAGCGATCGATAGTGATCGATGTAAAGTTCAAGACTATAATCGTCTATTTACATGTCTCCTTAGTAGCGGCAAATATGAACTTGGAAGCTTATATACAGCGTGACGTTGATAACGACTTAATAAAATTGATAAAATATTAACTCAAGCTGTCATATATAGTCGACCGGACACGTGCTAATAATAATAATAATACACGCGTCATGGAAGAATGCCAGTAACTTGTCATTCTTCTACTTTACTAATTTCCTATTGTTCAGAGCAAGTCTAATTAATGATGCCTAATAATAACCTACTAATAGGGCAATCTTAATTTCCAAGTAGATGGACCTTAACACGTGCGCTATAACATTAAATTTTAAAAACGAACGAAAAAAAAGGGGGATAAATTAAAACCCCTTTCCGATACTTAGCACAGCCAACAACCCGTTGAACAATTAGAAGGCCGAGAATGAACGGATTTTATCACTGTGGCGCTGTTGGATGTAAATGCCGCTGCCTCGAATATTTAAGTTGAACAGTTCACTTGCAAGGCCCATTTCAAAAAAAAAAAAAAAAAAAAAGAAAGGTTCTTTATCTTGTTCTATCTAAATTATCCGGTTTTTGTGAATTCGCACTGGACAACACAGTTTTCATTCAGTCAGCGCCAAATAGAAGGATCTTAGCGAGATAAATAATACCGTAATATTACATCTATAATAAATCTGGTAATGAAGTTTGCTTTATCTTATTTCTTTTCTACATACTAATATTAAAAATAGTACGGAAAAACCTTCAATCTGATTTTCTCTGCATATTACATCGTCAGTTTTAATTACTTGGCATATTTCACGAACGATCATTAATCTTTTCTTATAAACGCGCATTTTTTATTTCATTATTTATCATCCTTGTACCACATTCTCTCTCCAGAGCAACATTGTTCCGCAGCGTATTATCGAGAAGTAACGTTTTGAATACCCATTAGCCGTAACAAATTACACATCGCCCCACAATCTTTCCCATCTTTTATTACATTGTCAAAAATCATGCTAGCACTTTTCGCCTTCAGCCGACCACCGGCCAGCTACCGTAGCGTAGTTGATTAACGTTCCAGTGTAAATTGAAAATATCGAAAATTGATGTCATTATTACACATTCTTCGATTCTCGTGACGCTTTTAGATACCGTCGCAAGGCGAATCTATTACTTTATCGATGGATTACTTAGCGAATCTCAAATCGCGCAATATTAGATTTCTTTCCTAAGCCGCTAATTCTAAACTACGGTAAAATTATTTGTCCTCTCCTCATCCTGATTCCTATCCATTCAACCGGATTCTTATCCTAAACGTTTCTTCTTTGCGGCATTCGACTTTTTCTGCAATCTGTCGCCTACGCTTCAGACACAATCTACTTCCTTCATCGCTTTTCCGTTTCGACTTTCTCCATTTCTCTCTCACTTCATATGCGACGCTGATCACTTGTTATTTGGCTGCTCTTCCATCGCTGCTGAATCCTCCTACTTCACTCTGTTACTAATCAGTCTACCTGTAGAGCGCCTCTTTCATCTTCTTCTTTTTTTCCTCCTGTTACACTGGCTCCCCCTTGGATTCTTTTTCGTCCGCTTTAAATTCTACTTTCCTTCATTTCTCTTATTGTTAGGGTTATTTCCATTTCAATCAACTGTCCAAAAAAAAAAAACAAAAAAACATCGCTCGCGCTAGGTTAATGTGTTTATATGTAGTATAAAATCCCGAATAAATTTCCAAAAAAAAAAAAAAAATGATTAAATAAAGAAAAGATTCATTGCTTACCGAAATTTTATCCGCATCAGATTTTACAAACGCGCAAGAAATGTACATTTCTACGCGTACATTTTGTAATATCTTTTGGTTCGAATTTACAACTATTCTTACTGTCGGAAAATGCGGCTTTCTAATTAAGCCTTTGATTCGCTGAAAAAATACCCACGCAGACGAAATAAACTAAGATTTTATTCGAGCTTACCATACGGAAGATGTCGGAGCATTTAAATCAGAAGAATCGCGATAATTATGACCACCTCTCAAAGCGATCCTCGAAATAAAATTGGCTTTAACGACGAGCTTACTGTTAGTTGAAAAAACGATTTTTGAAATTTTCGAAGAATTCCTTTGTCAGAATGTTTCAAAATCCTTAATTTACATCCTAGGTTTCCTTTTAACTATATTCACCTTCCTTATCCTTTTTGCGCTTCTAAAACTATCTGATTTCTTTTAAAGGGATATATTTTTGAAAAAAATTCCGTTCCAGATTCTAATCCCACATATCTATGCTTCGCGACCTTTTCTAATAATCTGTTATTTGCCTGTCGAACCTAATGTTTTCACCCGTAACTCTACGATTTTCCTTTACTTCGACGTTTTTCGTTTCCCCTTATAATTTCCACCTTAATCGTGTCCTATTATTATTTTCTGCTTTTTTTTCTTTCTTTTTTTTTTCACGTTGTCCTTTTCACCGGAATATTCTTCTATAATTTAAATTGTATTCTCTTTGATGTTTTCTTCCTTCTCAACTGAACGTTCTGAATTTCTTTCTCATATATACTGACACTTTCGGCTTTCTAGTCCCGGTGTATTTCTATCTTGTCATTTTTTTTTCTTTTTTATCCATCATTGTTCCTTTTAGTTTCTTCATTTAGCAATCTCTGATACAGTTGTTATCTCACTGATTCCCTTTAACATTGTTTTTTCTCTGTGTCAACACGTCCAGAAAAAAATGAAACAATATTTATATCTTAATCATATTCCTAGCTTTAGATTCTAATTGCACCGGAGAGAAGAAAGAAATGCTCTTTTTTAATCGTTTGCCTTTTATTAAAACAAAAAGTTGTTATAAAATTCACTTACCGAATACCGCGAAAATGAATCTTCAAATTCTTCGCGATATTTGTTAATTTCTGTATAGCAAATCTTTTATTTGTAATACGGTCTTTCCGAAATAGAAAAAGACATCCTCCTCGGCTAAAGATCTAAAGTTATTCAATACAAATATCCCAGAATTATACGATGATAAAACGTTTCTTTTTCACAGAATTATACTTTAGAAGTAACGCTTATAAAACTGATGAAGTGCGATATTATTATAGGTTCTTCTTTCAAAATGTTTATTTAATTGTTTAAAATATTCTAATTAAAAATTTGAAACTTGCACGAGTATTAAAAATAAAATTATTACACTATATTAACGAAATTACTTGATTAACACGTTGTTTCAAACGGCTTACACCAACCGTCGCCAAGATCAAAACTATTGTTTACTCGTTACGATTTCAGGTCTTGTTTATCGTTTCGTTAGTATAGTTAATTCTGATGATGGTTAATCTAAGCTAGCCGAAACACGTTAATCAAGTAATTTCATTAGCACGGGGCTCACCGAAAATAATTTTTTATTTCTAATATTATATAAATAGACCGGTAGCCATTCAAATATAATTTTTAAATTCCCGGTTCGAATCCTTCCGACATCCTGGCTACTAAAATTGTACAAGAGTTTACACGAACGTTCTTCCGCTTGTATAATAGAAAAACCTGACACAGATTGAAGCGAAGGCAAATATTAGTAGAAACAAAAAAATTGCAAATTAAATTTTTTTAGTTTTTTGGAGTTGTTTCATTCGCATTTTACGATATTTTACAATAGCCACTAATGAACTCAAAAGCACACAATATACGCTTATTTTATTACTACAAAAGTTAATAATGAAGTTTGAAGCGGGTTCACCTATGGATCTTCCCGATTTAAATAGTTCTGACATAAAATTTATTTGACGTCTAATATTAACATTTGTAAATCATACGCGCTATACTGCAGCGGGCTATTTTATAGAAATAAAAGTAAAACTTCACGATATGTTATTAAGTGAAGTACAATTAAAAATGTATTCATTTTCCACTTCGAATGATTTTTGTATTAAAACTATCGCAATTTTTACCTCTTTTCTCAATTTTACAACAAACTTCCCCGTTAATTACCGGGGTTTTCCCGGCTAGATGGCCTCCTGATAAATAAAATTTCATCTTCCAGTAGTTTTCTTTTATATCGATACGGAATCCCAGACTTTTTCCGAACGCGATATTCTCAGGAGTCGCTTAATACAAAACTCGTACCCAGAACTTAAGTGTTCTTTTCCAACGGAACTAAAAAAAGAAAAATGTTTTAGGTCTCTAATTTGAGACTCGAAAAATTCGGAGTCGCAGATTTTTTTTTTTTTTATCGAAAATACGTAAGTCACAATCCGCTTTCTTGAGAATTAGGCTTTTTTGAAAGCAATTGAAAAAAAAAAAGAAAAAAGCAAATAAAGGGGTGCGCAAAATTAAATTTCTGTCGTTCGCACGGGACCGACAATTCAAAAAATTGAACTACTCGTGAAACGATTTTGAAATTAATTACGATCTTCTTTTACAATTTTTTAATTCCAACGACACCATGGAAGCGACCATCGGAAAAAAAAAATCATACTAAATTCGACACGTTGACAAAAATTTGATTGGATACAAATGGTTAAAGAAAACGTGCGTCAAAGGGTTAACGAAAACTACGAATTTGCGATTAACGCGCGGGTTCGACTAGCATCGGTGATGTCGTTATAACGACGGCACGGCGATCGCTTTATAAGCTACCACACTAACGAAATTAGTCAGGGCAATTAAAAGGTCGCCTTTTGTTCGACGGCTCCCATTGATTCGAAATGGGTTCTTTTCAACACCGATTTTCACCTTCGGGAAAAGAAAAAAGTCGCAAGGTGCCGAATCCGGTGAATACACCGGCAAATTCCGTTTCTAGCTAAAAATCCATTCACTGCAAAGGCGTTGTGCTATCTTAATGCAAGATCCGGGACCTGTTGCGCCGCAATGGCAGCTGTTTTTACGAACACATTATTTCAAGGTTCTCGGCACTATTAAATAATAACGTTGATTTATAGTTTGCCCCTCTAAAATCCATTCCGCCATCACAATTCGACGAAGAAAACGCTAAGCATTGCTTTGAATTCTAACTATTCGGGTTTTTTCAGAAACGCTGACGCTTTGCACGGCATTCGGGGTCATACTGAAAAATCCATGTCGCGCCACATGTAATTTTATCCTTTCCATCATTTTAGAGTCTTCGCTTAACCTTACAAGAATGTTAGAACAGATTTCGTTGCTTTCGGTCAACGGTACTCTTGCTAACATGTAAAATTTCCTGAACGATTTCAGCAATCTTAACCATCTCTGCAATCATTTGGATGTTGGTAGGGCCAATCGATGCACACAATTTCATGAATTTTGACGACCTTTTCGTAACAAGTCCGCTATCCAGTCTCTTTTAATGCTTTCGCAAACTGCAGAAAATTGTTTATATAGCATAAAAAAAACACGCGCGCGTGATAGAAAAATCTCACCATGAGCGTACTTCTGTATGTACGGTAATGGGGCCTGTATGATACTTCAAGGTTATTCAACCCTTGTTTGCTGCTGCCCCTACAACAACAGGAATTGCGTAACGAGCACAGTATCAATTATGTAATGGCCATACCTTGTACATTTATTTGGATAATTTTTTGAAACTCAAGACGTTTCGAGGCAGCCGTAGTATATTTTATTATTATTATTATTATTATTATTATTATTATTATTACGAACCATTAAAATTTCTGCCGGGAAAATAGATCACATATTTTAAATTGGAATACGTGAACCCCGCCATTAAGGTTTTTTTCCCTATAAATTAAATTTTCTCCCTTCATTATCAGGTAAAAAAAAAAAATTAAATGTTTAACGGTATCAACGGATCCGGCGCTTTAATCCACAACAGTGTTGTAGTAGGTTCCTATTTCTGCCGTTCAGCCTGGATCGTAATCTAAGGCATTTTGTAATTATAATGTCTAGAATTTTATATGGAATTCAAATATGGGGCGAGGCTAAGAAAACTGAAATAAATAAAATAAGTAAAATACAGAAGAGGTGTTTGAAACTCATACTCCCCCATTGGAAGCAAAACGTCCCTGGATCAACATGGTGGAAGGAAAACAATGAAATGTCCCCCAAGATGTACTATTACTTTTACAGACTACTAGAATTTAACGTCAATAATATAAAATTACCATCTAGGCAAAAAACTCGATTGACAAGAAACCAAAGTAATACATACTACATCTATCCTCGCGGGGTAAATCTGCGAATTGATAATGCGGATGATTCGGTTTTAATTAAATTAGTAAGTACAATCCCGAATCATATATTAGAGAAAAAAAGAATTGGTGTGTGGAAAAAGGAGGTGGAAAATTGGTTAAAGGAATAGTGCAAAGATTGAACAACAAGCTACGTTCTGAATCTCTCTACCTTTTAATGCTCCTTTCTTTACACGTTTTTGTTTCTGACTTCCTAGTGTCTTTCCCGGACACTAAGTCGCAAAGAAGATTATGTTTTCCCTTTTTAAATATTGAACTGTCGGCATGTGATAATGTACAGATACGTATTATGGGGCGTGTTACGTAGTTGCATACGTATATATATATATTTACACTTAATCTTAACGCTATGGTACTAATATTATGATTATAGAATAAGTTAAGATAAATTATAATTTTTGTACACTTTATAAATGTTTTTAATTAATAACCTTAATTATAGTTACACAGTTATGTATCTGTAATTAGGGTTATTAATTAAAAACATTTATAAAGTGTACAATCACAGTTACGGAGGAAATCAAACATAATATAATTTTTGTATTGTATATATTTTTTGAATAAACGTTAATAAGAGTGTCGGACACTCACACAACGGGCATATTTGCCCTGTACGACCCACAACTTATTTAAAAAAAAAAAAAAAAAAAAAAATTTGTACAACTGTATTATATTGAAAGAAACAGCCCGTAAATAAAATCCTATGGAAATCGTTTATCCCTTCTATTGATTCCCGGTCACGCGCAAACATGCCAGAAAATATCTGATTCACCAAACCGCAACAGAAAGGTATTCCCGAGATATTCCCGGTGTGCCGAAAAATATGATTCTACTCGCAAATGCAGAGAAAGAAACGTAAAACTTTTTGACCGGAATTTTGTGGCTACAACAAAACTGAACGGACCAATGAAATCCGTAGCATCTACATTCAATAAAACCACCTTTTCACCATTGGAATTTTCAATTGGAAGGGTGGAAAGACTATAACAGATGGTGCTGAATGTCGTCTCCGTATCGGCGGTTCATATTTTTAATCACGGTCATATATATTCCAACGGGTGAGGTTCCTGTTACAGACCTGCGCCTTTCGTCAAAATGTGCTAAGATCTTGATGACCTAGATTTTATCCTACTTCACCGGTTTTATCAACAAATTAACCATTCGTCCTCTCTCTTTTTGCATTACTGAAATTAGCAACAAACCCCTAAAACATACAAGCTGCGCTCCTATAGTCACACGGGGTAGGGATTTACCAAAAAAAAAAAAGTGAATTTTCAATAATTCCTCCTAATTATAGAAAACCAAATATTACTTTGCAAGAAATGTGTGTTTTTTTTTAATTTTTACATGTCCTTAACGAGTTTAAATATAAATTTATTAATTAATACGAAATGCAAACAGACAAGAAAGTACATAATAACAAAATCAATAATTTTTCACTTTTTAACTATTGCAATTTGATTCGTAATTTATAGTTGTAATAACAAATTAAAATAGCTTACTTAGATTAGAGCTAAATTCCTTGAGTGAAAATATAGCACATTAACTTATAAACAAGATGATGAAAGGATTGCTTCAATTGCAACTCATGTTACAGGTAAGTAAACAGAAAACGATGTATTAAAATATAAATGTGTATTATTCACTGAAAATTCTTCGTCGGTTTCACGGTTCTTACGATCAAAGCAGTGCCTACTTCGTACGCGAAATAATCGATTAAAAACAAAAATATTTAAATAAACGAAAGTAAAAATAAAGCCGAAATAAACGTTTTCGCCAACAGATCCGCAAAAAAACCAAACTTTCGGGTTTATGGTTACCATTATTTCCTGAACAAAAACAATTTCCAACGATCATGGTCAATTATACTGCATTAGCGAACAATGCAAATATAACTGATTATATTTTAACAAGTTCTAGAATAAATATAACAAAAATAAAACCTAAACTTTTTGCCGCTAGCGCGCCCAGGGTAGGGGAAAAAAATAAACAAATCGGAGAACGCGCCAAGCGTGTAATAAAATGAAAAAAAAAAAAAAAAGTGTCAATACGGCAACTGCGTAATCTTTCTAAACAGCAGTAGAAAGTCTGCTATTGGACAGAAACCAATTCATCGAAGAAAATAGCATATTTATAAGAAGAATGTAACAGGAAGTTGTGTTTAATGAAGGAAATAAAAGGTAAAAAACGGGGAATCGGAAAGGGCGGATTATTTCCTTAATGCTGACAAGCGTAACAGATAAAAACTCTGACTTAACTAATGAATAAGTAAATAAATAGTTTTTTGTTTTTTTTTTGATTATTCCTATAAAAAAACAAAACAGGCATACGCATGAGTAACTGACAGATTACAGAAAATAAATATTTAACGCTGCGAATATATCACTACGAAAAGCCAGAAAAATCGGCTACAATTTTTTTTTAGTTTTTGTTTTTTGGCAACGCAAGAATTTTTTTTTTTTTTTTTATAACCGTTAATATGCGAAATTCGATAATCCTTTCTCAATCAATCTAACCTTCCTTCATTATCCTGTCCCTCTTGTGGAGTGCTTCTGTTACTTGGGCATGCTCTTTAACGGCCGTTTGTCCTTTCAGAAGCATATTAGTCGCCTGTGTACTTTTTGTCTCAGAAAGATTAATCTTTTAAAACCACTTTCGTCATACAGATGAGGTGATGCTCCTTACATTCTTTCTTTATTGTATAAGTCCATCATTCTTTCTAGGCTGGACTACTGTTGTTCCTATATATACGGCAACTCTTCTAAGTCTCTTCCGTTAAAGCTTGACCGCATTCTAAATTCCTATTTTCGTCTTCGTCTGGGTGCACGTATATCTACTGCAATTTCTGCCATCCTCTCCGAATCAAAATCACTTCCTTTGTTCATCCGTAGATCCTATCTAGGTTATCGTTTCTTAATTAAGCGTTTTCCCTCTTTTTAACCAATAGGATGATTATAGCTGCTTACTGCTCGATTTTTCACAACTGGCGTTTTACTCCCAACAGAATTCCAATTTTATCTTTCATTTCTGTTCGTCTTGCTAATTTTTCTTACTATATTGTCTTCTATGACAAATCTTCGTTCTTTTCTATTAATTATTTCAGTCCCTCACATCCTCCTCAAGTATTTCATATGTCAAGTTTTGTTAAATTCCTTCCTCACTCTATAGTTAGATCTGAATTTCACGTGGTTTTAAACTCTCTATATTCCAATTATGCCGGTATTTTTACACTTGGTCTAAGATGGCTGATGAGGTTGATACCGCCTTTGTTTTTCCTTCTCATAACTACTCTGAATACGTTAAACTTCCTTCTTGCTGTTCTATATTTACTGCTGAATCCGCTGCCATACTACATGCAATTCTTTCTATCTCTTCCTCTTCTTTCCACCTCTCGGATAAACTTCTTTTAATAGCTGCCTCCGAAAGTGTCTGGCCGGCGATTTCTTCTCCCTTACCGTTGTCTTCTTTTGAACTTTTCGTTCTTCTTATTCGCAACGTAATTCACGACTTATTCCTGTTCCGTTCTATCGAAATAGATCTATTCTGATTTCCTAGTCATGCTGGAATTGTGGGTAATGAGGTGACTGATTCTTCGGTTCGCTTAGGAACTTCTCCAATACTCTTCATAAATTTCCTGCTCACAATATTAATCATATTTCCAGACAGTTCCATAGTACGTTATGGAATGATATTTATTTTTCACTTTTCTTCAATCCTAATTCCGTTCATCTTTCCACCCAGCCTCTTTACCTTCTCTGACCGCTTAGTTTGACAAGTTTCCTTATCTTTATCGTCCCCTGATCGCTGCCATATGCCGGCTTCGTTTCGGTCATACCCTTCGTCACTTTTTCGTTTCTCCTTCGCCTCTTCACGAATGTTCCTCACTTTCTTCGGAACACGTTCTGTCTTCTATTCTCAGCTTTTGGATCTTGGTCTTCCTACTCCATACAATGACTTTTATTTTCTCTCATTTCCTTCCTCGTCAATTGTTCCTATTCTAGCTTCTTTCATTCATTCTATCTCGCATTAGATTGAAATCTGATACGTTATGCTCCTTTTGAGCTATTATTCAGATTTCTTGGTGGATTGGGCTGTCGCTCTTCGTTAGCGTACCCAAAAAATGAAAAAAAAAAAAATCGAAACCTGTACGAAACACCACGGCCCAACGAACTGCTCCACGGTAGCTGGTTTTCATGAAACTTATCCAAATAGAATCTATCGTATTATAACATAAAGTGACCAAAAAAATATATTCGCTGGCAGATAAAAAAAAATCTAAATGTTTCTCTACATATCGAATTGTCTAAATTCGAATAAAACCAAATTGGTAAAGGGAAAAAAATATATAGTTCTCAAAAATAATTTTTTTTTTTTTTCGATTCGGCGATAAATCATCACCAATACGACAAAAAATTACTTCCAGTCCGTGTAAGTTGCCTGCTATATATTTTTTCGTCCTTGGTCGAAGCTAAAATCCGTCGCAGCAATAAAAGGTAAGCGCTATTTACGATTGCTTACAAAAAATCTCCGCTCCTATTGACCACGTTACATTACCAACTATGTTAAACGTTTTCACTTTTAATCTTTACTACTCCTTACAAAACCTGTTTTGTTCTTTCATCTTTTTCCGCAGCCCTATTGTCCGTGTTGCGTTTCTTCTTTCGTCCCAACAGTTATCAGACGCGTTAGAATACATAATTTTCCTATCAGTTATACCTTGGGTAAAGCCCTCCATTAAACAGCCTAAAATCATAAGAAATTTAAAAAAAAAGTCATATTAATTTCATTGTATTTGCTGCTAACTTTTGTTCACCACTTTTTCTTCGTAGCTTCTAAGGGTACAAAAAAAGCGGAAATATATTCCTCAGTTTTTCCAGCCACAATCAAAACCCTGTCAGTACGTTTTTCAGCTTGATGTTTTTTCGATCCTACTTTTTGCGGCGGTTCTAACAGTGGCTCACCAATGTGGTACCGTATCTTACCGCGCTTCTGGCCGACAAATAAATTCCAGAAAATGTAAGACTACTTGATAAAAGAAAGCATTAATACCCGTCGAACAACGAATTCCGACGGATATAATATTCATTCCCCTAGATTTCAGTAAGCACATTAACGCTATTCCAAAGAATACTACAAAAACCAGAATACTATAGGTAAGATTACCAAGCCAATACGTATTCTAAAAGTTGTTCCCAAAGAAATAGAGTTGCAAACATACAAATAACGACAGTTATGGCAGCAATAATTGTAATATTGTAGCGAATGTTTCAAAATTTAATTACTTAAGAAAAACTATTGGTAGTACTGTAAGCTAGAATTACTACATAACAAAATTAATTTAAACAAGTTCAGTCAAGCATGATAATTCATGCGCTGAGGATTCCATATATTAACTTTGCTACAATTTACATTTAAGAAATCTGCCATAAAGAAAGAGAGACACGTCATTTTACGCGCTTTTTTGAACTTTTTGCCAACTTTGAAAGTTTCGTTAAGGAAATAAAATACAGTTCAATTCTCGACAAAAGAGATCTTTCTACATGCTCAGGAAAAAAATATTTTTTTCAAAAATTTCGAGCTTTCGACATCCCGAGAACCTAAATATGAAGTTGTAAGCTCGACTGTAGTTTTCCTATAAAACGGTCCTTTAAGCATATAATTGAATGTGTTTTGGTTACCTCAACTTTTTTACTCGGATTATTGCTTACGTGAACGTGCTGTTATTGGTCCAAAAGAGAGGATTAAATGAGTTTTTAACCGTAATTTTTTCAATTTTACGAAACAGCTTCCGCATTTTATTTTATATTTTGATTTCACTTTTAAAGGGTTATTTGGTGATAAGTGATGAATTTTTTAAGGGTGATTTTTCACGTCGTTTTAAATTTCATATTATATATTCCTGATGGTTTTTTGGGTTTTTTGCCGCTCAGAGTATTCGGTTAGCTTTCTAGATTGTCTTAAAGAGAATTGTAAGTGTAATTTATGATCCAATTTTAAAGTTTATGAGTCAAACCGTTCGTGAGTTATTGCATATTTTAATTGAATATTTTTATCGTTTTCGAACCGTCTTATTACGATTCCGTACATTATATGTTTACGGAATCCTAAAAATCAGACAATCTATCCTTACAGTACATACCGAATCGGGCCTTTGATGCCTGCAGTAATATTAAAGCAATATTTTAACACACTGATTTCATCTAGGTTATCTTACGCTATACTAGAGTAAAAGGATCAAGAGCAAAAAAGTCAGGAAAAAAAAAGGATAGAAATACACAAAACGAAAATGTGAGCTAGTGGAAAGAAATCGGTAAACCTGTCAGTAGAATGCGTTATTACTTATATATTTTGTGTAATAATAAGCTGCATACTAGAACTAAACTCTCCTACATGAAGCCGAAAGGTATAAAAATAACACAAAAGAATCATTACTGATTGATCTTGCGGGGAAAATTCGGACAGGCATTATAGATATCGAGAGGAAAAAACGTCGGTAAAAATTATGATTCTTAAAATTTGGCTACTTGATAATTGTAATGATTTCAATGTACAAATAAGGCTATAATGGAATCATTTAAACATTATTAGAGTGAACTATGTTGAAAATCGATGATTGCGTATAAAAAGATTGACACATACTTCTGTTTATATAAGATACTTTGTATATGATTAAATATTGTGAAGCTGTGTTAAGAACATACTGGCAGGCGGTTGACGTATAAGTTCTCCATATGTTATGTACTTTTAAATTTCAAAAAAACAAAAAAAAACGCTTTTTCTTGGGGGTGCTTTAACTTGAATTTCACTTGTTGTTAAAACAATATTGAAACCCGATGTTTTTTGGGTTCTTCCTTTTAGAAAGAGATGCTAGCAGAGCATATGCCTTTCCGTACCTTTGGGGTCGATAGATAAGTTACGAAAAGAGTAAGACCATTACTTACTTGTCGAGAAAGAAATTGTATGATAATAATAATAACGAATTTTAACGGCATTTCACTAGATTTTAGTAGCAAGTTAATATAATTCCAACCGCCTATCTCCAGGCTGGTCTAGAACTTCAGATTCTGAACAAACATTTGTAACATCAGCTGAAAAAAAAGCGATATTATGTTTATTTTTAATGTTATTTCCTAATAAAGTTTCAGTATAAAATACGTTAATAATTATAGATGTTAATATTAATTTGTACACCATTGTGTACCTATTAAACATTTTCATCACTAACCGCCTTTCACCAACTAGTCGATCCTAGGCACACTTCTACATAATTCATAAGAAAAATTGTACCGGCGAAAAAAATCTGTCTTGACCTAGTTCTTAATTCGTGCACCTCGCGCCAACTGCTTCTGGCAAATAAATATTTTTCGAAAAAAACATACTATGATCTAGAAAAATATCGCGTTAAATAGATAAAAAAGAGGTTTTCTATTCGTTGACAGAAATTTTCTTGCTATATTAACACTGATTCAACGGCCGCGCGCTTTATGTACATAAAACTAAATAATTATTTCGCGTACGGAAGAACAATATTACAGAGGAAAGAAAATAAAAATAAAGGAAAAAAACTAGCTGTACGGAATCTGTAGCCTACTACAAAGAAGTTCCTTATTGGCCACGTCGAACAAGTTTACTTAAACATTAAATTCTGATGATCAGCTCGCAGTCGCTGTTTACATTGCATTACAAACAACGCAACATAGGTTGGACACACGGTACCGACACACCTATTTTCTTCTCTCGTTCTCAGTACCTTCCTTACACAATTCGTTTTCTCTATATTCGTACTTGAACAAAAGAAACTACTATACTACTGCTCAACCAGCGCATTAATCTTGACAGCTAAAAAAAAGTGATATTTATTTGAAAAAAAAAAAAAAATGGAAATTATAAAAAAGGAAAAATAAAAAAAAGTGACAAATACTAACTGACGTTACATATAGTAGCAGCAAAAACCGCAAAATACCCTCTTAGATTGAAGCAATTTGAGATGATATAAATTAATCTCTCCAAAGTTATTCCACTAACACTGAAATTTCCATCGAGTTAAAACAAATAAAGTAATCAAGTTTCAACAAATACAGAAAAAATTTGAATGCATAAGAAAAACAACATTGAAATATTATAACTAATTTCCATGGCAGAGTGATCTTCGAGATCCCAAAGTAATTTGTGTGGGTGGCTCCGTCGATCAAACAACGAAAAAAGTATATAGCGTCTATAAATCTACCCTGTAGAAAGCCATACGCAATTTTTGTCAGATACTCGAAGAAAAAAAAAAAAACCGGATGATTGTTAATACGTTTAAATAAATTAGAATGAATAACGTGATTATATTAGGAAAAATGTTATCAGACTACAAAAATTATTCACCACAATATGAAATCGAGCGAGTTCCATAATCGACGAGTAGAACAGTTGTAGAAGACCATTCGGCAAGGTTAACTGAAGGGATGGGATAACGAACGTAAACGAGCAAACAAAAATCGGATGAGACGAAGATACGAAAACGGTAGCCGAAAGGTGTGTGGTATGTAATAAGTTGCTAAATAGACGTTCGTATTTCTCACCAAATGCCTAACGTGAGGAAGGAAAATAAAAGAATAGATTACGAAAAAAAAAGAATAAATATTTCACATAGGAATATAGAGTTCTACATATCACAACATCAACCGGTTCAAAGCCATAAAGACCAGATTTACAGAAATAACCAAAAAAGTGCAAAAGGTAACACTACCGAAGGTAATTCAACTTCTAAAGATAGTGTTCCATACTCACCAAACGGTATAAGATAGTTCTTGAGTGTATCCTCCTTTGTTAACCCATTAACGCCTAGCGTCCTCATTTGATGACAATTCTGTTTTACGTAATTCCGGAAGTTTCCTCGACTAGATTCACTCATATTCAATGTACGTATTCGAACCATTGAGTACAATCATAGACATATTTTTACCGTATTTAATTTTCTATTAAACGTGTTGTAAATTATTACTTTTTTCTATGCTCTGCGTCACCTGATTTATCTCAGCATATTTTTTTCACTTCATATTATCTACAAACATTTATAAACATTACTTTTAAACATTTTTTATTATTTTCCACTTCATGGATTTACCGTTCTCAAACGATGGCGTTATAAAATTTCCTCTTTAATCTTTAACGTTGCTATTTTTCACTTTCAAAAAATATGGAGAACAAAGTATTTAAGTCTATTGAAGAGATGGACAACTTTTTCAGAACGTATTGTGATATTATTGCAGTATATTAACGTTTATAAACTGATTGATAAAGAAGATATTAATGGATGATTTTCTTGAGACAACTACAGTACATGATATAGTTGAAACTGTTGAAGTAAGCGCTGAAAAAGAAAAAAAAATTAACAGCAGCTATAATACGGCAAAAGTCAAGAAAATCTATTAAAAAATACTGAACATCCAAAAAATACTTTCAACTAGTATTCCGTAGGGTCTGACATCAAAAGTTACCATTACGAACTACTATTTCGAATTAATCAAATCGTACCTCTTAAACAGATTGTTCCGCATCTTAGAACCAAAATGTACTACAGATTTATAATGCAAAATTACTGCGAAAAATCGACACAGCTCCGTACTTGGCCCTGTACTGTATAGCATGTTTACAACATACATACTGATTACGCAAAATGTCATGGTCGCCACATACGCAGGCAATACTGCAATTATGTCAACTGATACAGATCCCGTTGTTGCTTCATAACATCTTCAAGAGAAGATGTTTAGAAGAGTGGCTGGACAAAAAAAGGCATTGGAGCAAATGTAAGTAAATCGTTCCAAGCCACCTTCCTAACAGAGAAGGGGAATCGTCCGCCGGTCAACTTTTTTGTCACATTATTCTGCATATTTTATGCTTAAAAGAAGAACAGTTCACTCAAACATAATGTTTCATGCGCTGAGGATTCCGTGTGTATGACTATAATTTATGTTCGCATAATGCTGAATTCAAAATAAAGGAATTTGATTTTTTGCAGCATAAAAAAGGAGAGATACGCCATTTTTCTCGCTTTTCTGAACTATTCGGTAACACCGAATATTTCGTTAAAGAAATGAAATACGGTTCGGTTCCCGACAAACAGTTATCTTTCCAACAATAAATAGCATGCGAGGAGAAAAAAAATATTTCTTATCAGAAATGTCAAGTTTTCGGCGCCCCGAGGGGCTGATTAAAAATTGGAAACCCAGATATTCTGAACCAGAGAAATATACGGGGATGCGCATATTTTTAACCTTGTTCAAAACTTTTAGCTCCAGTACTTGCGCCGCAAAGTGGAGGACATTTCATTTTTCACGCTTTTTTTTTGAACTTTTCGCCGACTTTGAAAGTTTCGTTAAGGAATCGCATGACCCCCAAAAAAAAAATATTTTTTATCAGAAATGTCAAGCTATCGGCACCCTGAGAGTCTAATTTTAAAACTGGAAACCCGGATGTTCCAAACTAGAGAAATATACGTGGAAGCGCATATTTTTAACCGTGTTCAAAATTGTTAACTATAATACTCGTAGCGCTAAAGGGGGGATACGTAATTTTTAGCGCATTTTTTAACCTTTCGGAAACTTTGAAAGTTTCGTTAAGAAAATGAAATACGCTATATCACATGACCGCAAAAAATATATTTATTTCGAAACTTTCGAGCTTTTGGCGCCCCGAGGGTCTAAACATAAAGTTGTAAGCTCGGTTATCACTTGGTACCTAAGTTGAATTGTACTCTTTCGAATGGAAAAATAATCAGTAATATCGGTCCATATAAACATGAACTATGCGCGAACAAAAAATAAAAAAACCATACACGACGAACATATAACTTCCTTTTTTTTGTAAGTCGGTAAAAAAAGAATTACTTCAAAACACAAAACGTATTAAATATTTAAATGTGCAAAAAAAAAAACTCATTACATGAAAAACACACGCACAACATTAAATATGCCCTCAAAAAATTTTAAAGAAACATAATTGACAGGTCCTTGAATGTATTAATTTATTACTCGGTTAATAATTGATATTTTCGTAAACAATGATTAACGGTAGAGGGAAGTCAATATTTTTCTACCGCTGCTGCTAAAAATTACTTCCCACTCTCTGCAAGTATAACAATTTATAACATATATTTTGCAAAAAATTCTGAGAAAAATGTTCATGCTTAGAAATTTATTCTCTTGCGCGTTCATGATCATTTTTTAGCGTACGGAACTTCGAGAGATTACTCCACCATATTCGCCTTTCCCGTACTTTTAAGATGTTTAATCGCACTTTTTGCACTTTAAATTGACATGAGGTTATAAAGCAACTGTTCACAAACAAAAAGCACGTTTTTTGCTGAAGGACCATTATATTAAAGAACCGTGACCTTCTTTCGTGAGACGCTTCTTTCGATATGTTCGTAACGACCATTGCAGAAAATTATTAATATTTACGTATAAAATTTTTGACTATGCAAAGGCATCATAAAAAACTACAATCCGACAAGTACTCTTTACAATTGAAATAAAACCGAATAATCAAGCTTTAAATATCGCATTTTCCGCTGTTTTTATTAATCTTTGGGAAAAGTTCTCAACCAATTTTAACAATTTACGTCACATTTCATTCATATTTCAACGGCTACGTCTGATTTATTTTCAATTCATTTTTTCGGCATTTTAAAAAAAAAAAAATTCTATTTTGTACTCCCAAACAAGCTACAGGCCGCTTTTTTCAAAACACATTCGATTCCTATGATTTTAGCGTTTTTTTTGTTTGTGTTTTGTTTTTGTTTTTTTTTAAATTCAATTCTATGAATTAGGAAACCAAACCAAACAGTGTAGATTTTGATAAAACTCAGTGTAAAATTATCCAGTATTTCTAGTACTATCCTGAAAAGCTTTTTTCTAACATCTAGTAGTGATGAACATAATCACAAAATTTTTGTACAACTCGAAGATCGTATTTGTCCTAAATATAAGGAAATCAACCACTAAAGACTTCACCACAATATCCTGCCACTTTCACAATGAAGTCCGCCCAAAAAGAAACAGGATGAACGAATCCATACCATCCCTATTAATAAAACTAAATCTATGAGCTAATATAATGATGAAAATAATCAAAGCTTGTAAAATCGAATGTTAATCAGCATGTGAAACAAGTCGAAATGAAGGTGGATCATAATACGATAGTAAAGTTTACCTTCTTTTTTTGTAACTGAAGTAAAATAACGCAGTAGACACCACGCAATTTTAATATCTTAGAGCCTTTCTTTATTGGAATGAACTAATCATGTAAAAAATTGTAAACAAAGTAGAGAAGATCAAATCCATGATCAGAGATAACACTGCTCTTCGTTTTCTGTAAAACATATGAAAAAATTATAAAAAAATTCTCTTGATTCAGAAATCAAAGGAAAAAAGTCTCAAGCTAAAATCAGTTTGGACACCTCAAAAACAAATCGGATGAACTTGCAGTAAAAAAGCTATGCGATTACACTGAAGAATATAAAAAAGCTGATGAGATTTATAAACATACAATCTTCAAATCAATATTAAAATTATAATTTTACATTTTCTGTATTAATATAAATTATTATAAACAAACTTGAAACATAAAATTTAATGATTCACAAAATATAAAAAACCCGACCTGATTTAGAGCTAGATAATCTGTAATCATGGTAAATATAACTAAACTTAACGCTGCAAATGGAACGATTTCAACGGTGATTAACTATGTATCGATATATTAAAATTTAATTATCGATTTAAAATAAAGGATTATTCTTCAAAATGAAATTGTTATTAATTAAACTATTTTTAAATTTATTAATACACCATGCTGTTGCATGGTTCAATAAATTTTTGCCCGTTATTTATTTTAAAATTTTCAAGTACGTAAACTTACTTTATGTTTATTTTTTCTGTACATACCCGTGTCTAATTGCGGCAATATGTTCATTATATCGTATTCGGAATATTACATGTGCTACATTTTATTTTATATACGTATTATATATTTTTGTATGGCAAAATATCAACCCGGAATAATCATAGACACAAATTTAAATTTTGGAAAACACATCGAATTCATAATAGACAAGATAAAAAAAATTTATTTCAAATTAAGATCACTCTATATTCAAATATGTTCGGTTTCAAATATAAAAATAGAATAGTACTCCATAAAGAGCCATTTTTGGATCAATAACAGAATACTGCTCTACAGTATATTTTCCAGTTTTACGAGAAAAAGACAAGAATAAGCTGTTAAAATTACAAAGGAAAATATTAATAGGAACAATCTCTGGTTATCGCACAATATCCATATACTTCAGTCAACATCATAGCAGCAATAATAATACCTACAGACTTAAAGTTAGAAACTGTAAACTAAATCAAAACATGGAAACAAGAAGAACTAAAATTTTAGACAAAAAAAAGTCACGAAAACAGATCAATAAAATGAATTCAAGTAGTATACGACACTCTGGCAAGTCAGATGTGATAAATCAAAAACTAGTAACACGGGGGAAATAGTTCCAAACTTGGAAGAAAGACCACAAATGAAACATTTTTATACCGATTATAACTTCACTGAATTTTTAACCGGACATGGAAATATAATGGGGTGTCTATATGAAACGATTTAAAATTTCTGAAACAGACATCTGTATAGACTGTAAAGACTGTAAAGAGATGATTAACATTCGATTTTCGAATGCAATAAGTTTAAAAACGAAAGAGAAAAACGGAAAATAATAAAAAAATCAATAACCGAAATACATAAAAAAAACTTTTTTAATTTCATCAGCTTTGTCAACCATGTAATGAATAACAAAACAAAACACATCAACAACAAATAATAACAGTAACAATCAGAAACTCTGGCTGAAAAACCGCAAGGTACAGCGGAGTAAATAAATAAATAAATAAATAAATAAATAAATAAATAAATAAATAAATAAAAAAACAAAAAAAAAATGCCAAGTTTTACTGTCGCAGTAACTCTGTTAATCAGCACTTTCTCTAATTTCACTTTTGTTTCTTTTTACGTTCATGTGCATTGTTCTATTATTCCTCATATTATGTTTTCTTTCCTTTTTGTTCATGTCTTTTTAGGTTCTCGCAGCCCTCATTATTTCTGTCAACTTTTTTCTTTCTCTCTTTTCTCTCTTTATCTCTGATTATTTTAGAAAATGGTTATAGAAATTATTTATATTTGAAACTGGTAATAGTATCACCGTTACTTCTGTCTCAACAATGACTTTATAAGGGTAATTACAAGTTTCTCTATATATTCTTCGTTTTTTTACGTGTTTCTTCGATGTCATGTGGTAATTGTATGTTGCACAGTGCTCCCCGCTGGTGTTACTTGCTGCCTTTAACTAGGTTGGTTGATAGCATATCGTGGCCCCATAAGCAGTGATTTATTTGAGCGGTGGCAACTGAAATATATCAATTCACTGGAATAAAAAGTGATTGAAAACAGCAGCACAAGTAAAAGCAAATTTTTTATAATTCACATAAATAAAACACATATAAACATTCCACTATTAACACCAGCTTATTTCTAGTTAAAGCGTAGACGATAGATTGCAGAGAAACGAGAGGTCCGGGGTTGAATAGATAATTGGAATCAAGATTTGAAAATGAGGAGAGATAAAATAGTTATTTTGTAATTTAGAATGAGCAGCTGCAAAGAGAAACGAGATGTTGTTGGATTCAAAAACGTTAAGAAATCTCCGAGTCGAAGAAGTTAAACGTACTAAGTCATTATTTTCGATCCATGAGTGTTCAGAATCCACAAGAAATCAATTTGGGTAGACAGACAAAGAAAACGATTATGAAGTAGGGAATGTATGAGAAGAATTATATAGTCGGTATAAGGTAATTTGCACGATACTTTGGGGATTTGATATAATAAGGTCAGTCCGAAAGATCAGAGAGCAAAGAGATGAAATGAGCGACTCTTAAAACAGCAGTAGCCTTGGCGTGAGAAACTAAACAAATAGGAGTAATTTAAAGAAAACTCAGAACTACCAGCGAAGGATAAAAAAAAGGCTGCACCAATTCCATAGGATCCGTTCGAGCCGTCAGCGAAGAATGTAAAGCAGTTTGGGAAAATTAAAGTATTTAAGAATTCCGATTTCGAATGTGCGGAGCAGTAGGTTGCGATAGAATAATTGTAAAAAAAAAAAGAATTAATAAAGTAACGATGGGCGGTCTCGGTGTTTAGGTATTTTATATTTGAACGCTAACTGCTTCGCCCGGTTTGCATGACGAATGTACGAATATCGACTTCGAATATTTCGATTTCCTGTATAAATATCCCGCTATTATTGATACATTTGTCTTATTCGTTTTATAAGACTTCATTAATTATAATTCTGTTGAAATTTCAGCATTTTATTACTTACAAGGAGACCACCGTACGGCCTTGGGGAAACGAACTTCAATGATTTTTGATGTAGCGGTATAGTATACCATATGGGTATACTATGTGTAAAATATTAAAACGCAATACTTAAATATAATCGGAAAAAAACGAATTTAAAATTTCTCCACGCCTCATATATAGCTTAAGTTGTAGAACATTTCGCTTGAAATTGCCGTGACTTACGTGGTAACGTTCGTGACGTGTACTCACTCGATACACGGTATTAAATCCCCTTAGCTGTGCGCATTTATTTATTTTTTATTTATTTTTTCTCTATATAAATACTTATAATTAATTCAATTAATTAGAAAAGTAAATACATAATTTATTTATTACTTATTATTTTTTTCGATGATTTTTTATTTTAAATGTCATTCTACTATTCCACGCGTCTAATATTTTTGTAACTTTACGTTTTATTAAAATTATTACTATTTGAATATGGTAAAACAATTTTGTAATTTAAATCATATTTGCGATAGTTAAAAAGACTGATCTAGCTGTGAACACTTTTTTTTACTTATACATAAATTCTTATGATTTATTTATTTACTTATCGATTTTTTCAATGCTTTTTTAGTGTTTATTCAAGTTTAAATTCTACATTGAAATAGTAGAAATTAAATTAATCAAATAAATGATAAAAAATTAATAAAAAAATAAATGAATGAGTAAATAAATAAATTATTTTTTTACTTTTCTAATAAATGGATTAATTATAAGTATTTATATAAAAAAAAAAAGGGGGACAAAAGAAACACGCACAACTAGATTTGAAGCCGCGTATCGAGTGTATGCGTCACAAACGCTACCACTTGAGCCACGGTAATTACAAGCGTAACGTTCTATAACTTATTGTGGAAAAATTTTAAATTCGTTTACCTCGATTATATTTTTGAGTATTACAGCTTAATATTTCACACACAGTATATTTGTATGGTATACTATCACTACACCAAACATCATTGAAATTCGTTCCCCCGAGGCCGTAGAGTTTCCTTCTTGGTGATATTCATCTATTTGCCGAAAACAAGGAAACTCCTCCAAACTTTTCCGCAATACTTTTTTGACCCTTTTTTTCGAAAAGAACAAGATCTGTCGTATTGAACGAATGTACATTGTCGGAACAACATAGTTTATCGTTCGCGCCCATCTTATTACTTAATTAAAATGCTTCATTCGATGATACGCTAAAAAGATAGTTTAATTAGCTGTTTAAAATTTACTTTTTTTTCGGACAGACCGATTTATATTAAAATACGGTTTTATATATTTGTTTTTTTTTTAATTTTGAACTTGATCATATGCGTTTTTTTCTCCAGTACAATGATAAAAATGTAGGCTACAAAAAAGACGTACTAATACATAGCTGCGGGCACAACGAAACAAACTAGCAATAAGAAAACCAGTAATTTTCGAAATATTTACTTTTTGGAATAACGTCATTTCCAGATGAAAAAAGGGAGGAACAGTAGCGCCGCTATTAATTTCCAAGCGGTCTTTACTTATCAGAAAAAATCGATCACTAAATGAGCACTCGATGATACGGAAAAGTGTCTCGGAATGAGCAAATGAAATCCCAAATTATCCGTATTCCCACGATAAGGAGTAGGCTATGTGACGCCGTTCGCATTGGAAATAGAAATTTAAAACTTCCTTGCAGCAGCCTGTAAGACATTCCGCATAAGACGGTCGCCCGATTTATTTGGTAAATTACGCCTACACTAACGTCTTGTGAAGGCCGCTTTTCGTCTGGAAATGTAATCGAAGCCGCGTGGTAAATTGCTCAAGACTGTAACTTGTCAAATTTCCCAGGCCTATCTTTATTTGTAATTAGTGCAAAAGAGATTCCTGCATTACTACGTGTTCGAATTAGACGCTCAACATCGGCCCGTAGCGATGAATATATAATACATAATTTCCGTAACGAATTAGAATGAAATAAACTGTCCCGGTCTCCGAGACGCAGTTAAACGAATCGTTACGCATTCGCATGACGCTTTTCACAGAACGAAGAAAAGCAGTCAGATTTTTGCAAAAAAAAGAGACGCTACAATTGGCGAGCGTATACCGTTGACATAACGCAACACACTCGGCAAAACTCTTTGTATTTCTGATTTATTCCAGCTGATAACAGCCAATTTCATTTTTCACCATCGTTCCGAGTCTCACTTTTCAGATAATATTAGGACCGCGGCGACCTTGCAAATCAAAATACCATGATGCGATAAGTTAACCATGATTACAAATTTGACGTGTTCCGAGATGGACAACGTGCGAACGTTATCGAAAAAGAAAACAGAGTATTTTATACAATTTACATTCTGGAGAGGAATATTATTAAAAAAGCACCATATATATCGATAACGGTTTATTCCTATGAAAAATTGTATCGCAACAAATAGACCTTCATCGATATACATATCTCTTATTTTGTGTGTATTTTCCGCTAATCAAATCAACACAAAAATCTTTCGCGGGGGCACGCTCGTAAAGGTATAATAAATATCTTCGAAAAGCCTTCGAAAAATTGCAGTTAAATTGTATTTCGTCACCTTCCCCGATGAAACATATACTTATCACTGAAATTACAGAGGCCAACTAATATATATCTACTTATCTAATTTAGATAACGACACGGTATTAAATAACATGACCTGGTCGGTCCTCGTTACTCTCTAGCGGTACCATTTTAACGCAGAGAGGAATAAGATGAAACTGCAGACCTAATCACCGCTACTACCACATATGCAGGACATTAACTTCCTGCCATTGCCCGTAATTTCTTTTTTGCTCAAACTTTACTCTTTCGTTTGCTATCTGCCACTTTCCACGATAACCTTGGTCATCGACACGCGCCACTGACACACATTTTACCATTACAGCATAGAAGCAACTCTCTACGGCTTCCGCGTGTAAGGTTAATTAGTATGCTGCGTTTGAACTTTGTAAAGCGCGTCATTGGATGACTTTCAAAAAACTGACATGCTCGTATATAAAATATGCGAGAGGGCCGTAATTTACGTTGACGCGAAAGTTCCATCCCTCCTAAAAGGGTGACTAATAATATTAAATAAATGAATGAAAAAAAAAAAAACGTGCATCGGACTTTCTTTTATTGTAATGTATTCTTCTGTGAGATTAGTCGAATGGAAAAACCAACTACCACGGACCTCAACGCTTTTTTGGACATCAAGAACCTCAATAACATAATCAAATTTCTTAAACGTACAAAGCTACACTTAGTTTTATAAAACTACGTAACGTACTGTAACTAGACTAAGTAGATTATATAGCCTATGTAGGCAATAAAAATCTAAATAAATAAATAAAAAAAAAAAAAAAAAAGTTGTAGATTTATTTCCACCAGTGAAAACTACGATATAGATGAAACAAGGGGTGATGGACTGAATAGGGAGGAAATTAGTTAAAAATTGTGTATAGTTTGGATGTTGCTTGCGGTGCAAAGAAAGCAGTGTACCTATTATTATTGATGCGAATGACGTAAATTTTGTCTTTTCTAAATTACATTAAGTTCCAATTTCGAAAAACATTTGTGAAAAATAATGGCAACAGCGAATTAATTAATCGAATTTATAATAAATTATATATTTGAAATCATCATTTGCTCCCACAGATGACACCGCCGCGATTCTCAGTAAAGAGTGGTGCCCATTTTTATAAATTTTCCTTATTTATTTACGGGTAGACCTGGCTGCTAGATCTACCTTATCTAGTCGGATGTCTTTAAATACTCGCTCAACTAGGATCAACAGTTTTCCAAATCCACTTTTCCACAGAACGTAGTTAGACCAAACAATCTCTGGCTCAGATCCATAAAGTCTAGCACCGAGACGACCCATGATGACACCATTGCCAATCTCACGCAGAGAATCCCAATTCTATCGAGTCTGTTCTTGGGACACACAGCATTGTGTCTCGTGACTACAACTTTGGAAGGAGCCCTTCTCCATTGTTTATTATCTGGGCACTTAGGTTCACCAAGTGTGGGGCCACTGCTGAAGCAGCGATGACGTCTTGCCGACTCCACAAATCATGCCTCACAGCACTAACTGTTATCAAATCAACCGCACTCTGTTCGGACAGTGCTTAATTTTACAATGTACAAAAGTTAACTGGCTCCAACTTGCACTGGCTGGCCGTCGAGTTAGCCTAGTGACGTGAACTCTCGATTATTATGATAGTGGTCATAAGTTCGATTCTCAGAGACGGCCAAAAAAAGTATTGACTGATTTACTGAAAAGGCTAATTTAATGATTAGTTAGTGGCCAAATGGTATTTAAAGCCAGGTCAAAAAAAAAAACCTGCACTGTTTCCAGGCGTCGTAATAGCTCGCGGAGTTACGCGTAGCACCGAGATTCCTAAATAATAATTTAAAACAATAAAACTGATAGTATTTTTTAAGTGTCAATGTCGTTTGCTATTTTATTAAAACTATTCTAAAAAAGAGACCATTTTTACATTTTTTTCGATTACTATTGAGTATATGTCCACTGAAACCGCTCCGCTTACCAGTACACCTTTAAATGAACACCATCCCTAACTCCTGGAAAACTGCCTTAGTAATCCCTGTTCTTAAATCAAACAAAGATCCTTTCCTTCCTCAAAGTTACAGGCCAATTTCCTTATTATCGGTCCTTTCAAAAACTCTGGAAAAAATGGTGAATAGGCGTCTCTATTCCGTCCTAGAATCTTTGGAGATCCTATCTGCAATCCAGGTCGGTGGCCGTACATCAAAATCCGCAATTATGCACCTTCTGAGCCTCCAAAGGCAAATACTTACAGCCCAAAACAGAAAGCAATACTTATATTCGGTCTTTTTTGACCTTGAAAAAGCTTTCGACCGCGTATGGCGATATGGTGTGCTTACTAAGCTGAAGAACGCCGGAATCAGCGGAAACATGGGCAATTTCATCCTTAACTTTCTTTCTGATAGGGCGATCCGAGTTAGGATTGGCTCTAAAATATCTTCCGCCTTCCTTATCGAAAATGGTATTCCGCAAGGCTCAGCGCTGAGCGTAACATTGTTTATATTATACATAAATGATATGGCAGATTGTATACGGCCGCCTGTTACAGCCCGCTTATATATTGATGATCTTAATATATCCCTTCCTTCTAACCTTCCGTCCAATGCGAGATCAATCCTTCAATCAACAATCAATAACTTGGAAATATGGGCTGATAACAATGGCCTGGAATTCTCTCCGACAAAATCCGTATGTGTGAAATTTCACAAGAGACGCCGGCATGATCCCGATTCCGATATAACTCTTTTCCTAAGGAATTCACCACTCCCGTTGCTGCACACAATTAAATTCTTGGGTCTTGTGTTTGATGAAAAACTGTCCTGGTCACATCACATTCACCATCTTAAAAATAAATGCATGAAATCCTTAAATATACTAAAATGTCTGTCAAATCCGAAATATAGCATAGATCCTAAGCTCCTGCTAACTGTGTACAAATCTCCCACTTTAAGTAAATTGACCTATGGCTGCCAAGTTTATTCCTCGTCAAACAAAGCGCTCCTTAAATCACTTGACACAATCCATCATACTGCTATACGAATTATCTTGGGAGCGCATAGGACGTCGCCATCGTTGGAAATCTGTTCACTAGCGGGCATCCCACCCTTAACGGTTATCCGAAATTCTTATGAATTCAGAGATTTATTTTACTGGTACCAAGCTAAATTACGCCACAACGATAATTCAGAAATCCCACTACCGTCTTTTCCAAACGATCCCCTCCCCAGTGTACTAGCCCTCCTTAAGGAAAGAGGAATTAACTGGAACTCTGACCTTGCACATCAGCCATGTTGAACTCCCCTGGGAGGATACTCCGATTGTTGCGGATTTATCTCTGCTGAGCGATCGCTCGGACCAGGATGTCATTCTGCCGTCCCAGTACGTGGCGGAAAAAATGCAACTTTTTCCCAGCTACAGACAGCTGTATACAGATGGTGCCAAAGCAAACCCCCTCAATGGGTCCTCGCCGGTGGCTTGCGCCTACAAGGTGGAGGGAGTTGTTCATGCGGTTCGGCTCCACGACTTCTGTTCAGTGCTGGAGGGGGAGCTGTATGGTATTTTCTTCTGCTTGAGAGAATATCTGCAGTCTTACCCCCAACGTCGAAATGCATTTCTAATCACAGATTCCTTGCAATCGATTAGGACACTCCAGACACCTAAAACCTCTCACACATTATCTCGAAAAATAAAGCGCATCATTAACGTGCTTTTCCGGGCTGGCTCACAGGTAACATTCTTGTGGGTCCCGGGTCATACCGGCGTGCCGGGGAATGAGCGTGTGAACTTGGCTGCTAAGGCAGCAACATATAGTCCAATGCCCGAAGGTGCCCCTCTGCCTCAGCTGGGGCCACCCTTTTTTCAGCAACATAAGGCAGAGACATGGGAAATTATGTGGTCGGCTCACACATCATGGCTGCGATCCATTAAGGTGAGCACTGAGCCTTGGTGGCCACCGATATCCATGTCCCGCAGAGAGTTTGCAGCTTTAATTAGACTCCGCATAGGGCACACAGCAATATCCCACAACTATTTGCTGGAAGGAACATCTCCTCCCTCTGTCTGTTCCATATGCAATTCCCCAATTTCACCAACCGCTGAACACGTTCTGGAACATTGCCTGCCTGCAGGCACCACCAACTTACCGACGGTTGCGTTGTCAAACGAACCAAAACAGGTCCAGGACATACTAAACCATATTAGAGCGGCTAACATATTAAAACACTTCTGATCCTGCACTGATCCATGTGCTGTAATAATCCCGGTAATTACACACAGCACATGGACCATATAAATTTAGGGAAAAAAAAAAAAAAAAAAAAATGAACAAAAAATCATTAACAATCGGTCTAAATAATCACAAGATAAACATGAAGAAACATTCTAAAAAAAAAACAACAAACATATAACCTGCTTTTTTGAAGTCCGTAAAAATGTATTTTTTTTTTTTTAAATGGGCTCGGTGTTAACACTAACCCAACTACATGGACTTAGATCACCTACTCAGATTCTGAGGCGATCGGAGATAGAAAGTATAAAGGAAAGAAGGAGGGGAATAACGGCTGGAGATGGGAAGGAAAGGATAAAGGAAGCATTGAAAGGGGTAGGAAGATACAACGCCAAAAGTTCGGCGTATCCGTATAAATGTATAGAATCAATAAATGTAATTTACGATTTACCCAACTTCGTAACGCGAAAACCGTAACAAGATTTTCCTATTACCCCGACATAAAAATGACGTGGTCATTAATATTTTTTTTTTTTTTTTTGGCTCTAAAAACAAATTCCATCCAAGGTTATTAATATATAGTGCAGCGAATTGCTTAGAATTCTGGTCGGCATCAATATTAACTTATTACCGGAACTGCGCGGCTTTTATGAGAAATTTGATTGTTGCAGCGTCTTCACCGCGCGAAAGAATTTAATTGTACGGATTTATATAAATTGAAGGGCGCATGAAAGTTCGATTACGGGCACCTCCCGGAAAACTCACGAATTAAAATATTGAAAAAGGGAAATTTAAAAGAGAAAGAAGGGATCTGTTAAGGGTAAACCAGCAAAGTAAAAAATGATGTTTACCGCAAGCGGATAACTGTCAAAGGAAAATTCTGTGGCACCGTCGCGAATCATACTAATTCGAAAAAAACCTTTTAAGACGTTTTTTTTATATTTTCATTTGCCGTAACCACACGCTTGAGAATATATTAGAGGGTATATTAGAGGGTATATTAGAGGATATATTAGAGGATATATTGGAGGAAATATTAGAAGATATTAGAGGATGTATTAGAGGATGTTAGAGGATATATTAGAGGGAGTATTAGAAAGAGTTGCTCTGTACGGTCGATAGTTAATTATTGGAAATCTTACTATGACAATTGAATATTTACTATAATCTACAAGTGGTTAAGGTGCTTGGCTACCAAATCAGAGGTCACGGGTTCGAGACTTGTCTCGTCCCGGATCCAAGTCGCTCCCAAATTTACCCAGCCTGAAATAATTGGATACCAGAGAAATCTGGGAAAGTAAAGGCGGATCCCAAGTAGAAAGGAACCATTACTCTTAGTACATTGTGAACCTTAACTTCACAATTCCCACGCCCTATCAAGGGTATGGGACTTACTTTACTTTTTTACGTATGCCGTATTTGTATAAGAGACTTAAAAAGCAAATGCTTATTCGGGAAACTAGGTAGACTGTTTTTGAATAAAAAATACGTACCTATATAATACGGAAACACTTTTCATCTTTAAATGACAAACCACACTCCGAACTGTCGAGGTGGGATTTTCCAAAAGTTAATTTTATAGAAACCGTATTATACAATTCACAGTTTTATTTTATTTTTGATAGACGCGCAAAAATTTGTCCGAGATTTATTCGCCATATCCAGAGACGAACGACATTTCGTATAGAAGCTTTTTAAAACGGCGGAGGGCTGATGTTAATGGTCCAACTCTTATTATAATATCGTACAGTTAATAAATATTCTCTTCGCCATCTTTTCATTAACTTTGTCACGTACTCGCAGAAGTGTCATTGAAAACTGTGACGTTCGACCGAAACTGACAGGAATTAATCGAGCAACTTTTCCGACTAATGCCGAAATTTAAAGATGAAATTTATTATTATTTTTTCGTCAAAACAAAACACGCACGTGGTCGCTTATAGTAGGAAGCGAGTGCTTCGTCGTAGAGTTATTTATTTATTATATTAACCAGCAAAGGATTCTGCTAAAAGCTTCGTTTATAAAAGTCTAGTATCACTCGGCCGCACGAACACCCACGCAGTTGCGTCACCAACGGACTCGACGGTAAAAGCGTAAAAGAGCCGCATTTGTTTTATTTATCTCCTTAAATCGGATAAAAATTAACTTTTCATCGACTTCACCTACCGACAGCCAAGAAAAATAAAAAAATAATTTTCGGCGTTACGATTAATTTTTTTACAGATAATAAAACCGGTACTCTCTCATCGAATAATTACGAAATTTCAACAAATTAATAGTTTTCAAATTACATAACTTTCATACCGAGCCAGACACACACAAATATGTACATATTATATGTATATGCATATGTGTAATGTATACGTGTATGTATATGTATTATAGAATCGAAAGTTTTTCTATTTTTTGCGATTTTATCGTACAAAAAGCACTGAATACAACGACGGTGACTATTAAATATTTATGCGAAAAACGTGCCCCTTTTAGCAATAATATCGGATTCGCTTATTATAAAACAAACTGACCTCATAATGTTTATTTTTAGATGGATGCGTATATTTATACGTAAACTTTTTTTTATACGTTCGTCAAAGACGGAAGCATATTCCTTACGTTCGTTTCTCCATCGTTAATGTGAAAATAAAATTTTTTTTATTCGACGGACTTTTCTACAATTGATAAGTAAGCTAAACTAGCCGATTATTTGAAAAATTGTTTTTTTTACTTATTTAAAAAAACAATAAACTCCCTCAACAAAATTTGCTAAAATCCTTCACCGCAAACTTCCCTGTGCAACACATGTTTATCTACATACTGTCCGGGAAGATTCAAGGCACCACTTTCCACATTTGCAACAGTAACATTCATTTCAAATGATATGTTGTTCAAACAAAAATGAAACGTCTTCTTTTTTAGCTCTTCGCAAAGAAATGGAAGCATACAATTTAACCTCAGCGCGATTTTCATCTTCTGAGTATAACTATAGATGTTTATAAGAAGTTTTATTCAGAATTATGCCGATTTATATAGTCAAAGTCTGAATTAACATTTATTCAATTCAGTAATGTAAAGGATTTCTATTTGTGCCTCATGGTAAAATTCATTCGTTTATATATATATATATATATATATATATGAATAAAATTCGATCTCTCGGACCTCGCTATGAGGACATCCACCAAATCTAAAGGAGTGTTCTTCTGCAACATTTATGCAAAAGTAAATTTCAAATGACTACAACAGTCTTTAAAAATATATAATAATTTACCGTTTATGTAGCAATTTCTATTACAACCTCAGTCACATATTTCACAACGGTTTGTCATAACAGTTTTTCGTAATAAGTTTTTCATATTAATTCTGAGACAAGAATGACGTTGACATATACACATACATACATATATATATATATATATATAAACGCATAAAAAATCCGGCTCTTCCGACCTCGCTATAGGGACACCCTCTAGAACCGCAGATGATAGTTAAAAATAGTGTTAAAGTTCATAGCCGTTTGCTAGAAATAATTAATAATTTAAAAAAAATAAATAAACTAATAGCAAACTAAATAAATATAATGTACTTATCTTCAGTAACATTTTCAGACACAGTCCACCTTCAGATAGGAAAAGTTCGTTTCCCAGCTGAAGATGGGCTGTGCCTGAAAACGTTACTGAAGATAAGTACATTATATTTATTTAGTTTGCTATTAGTTAATTTATTTCTTTTTAATTATTTATCACAGATGTTAGTCTTTAATTAGGCAATTTCAATTGACTGTATCATTTTTTGGTGTACAGTTTACAGAGCGATTTCTATCATCATTTCACTTCGGTTATATAAAATCTTTACATATAACGTTAAATAAAAACTTTACATCTAGACACGCGGCAGCGTGTCAAGCCAAGTTCAAGCCGAGATAAAAGAACTGGCGACGACGCAGCAGTCGTGTGTATATTTACACGAATCATTTGGAGCTACTTTTAACCCCTTAATAACTCAAAATCCATTTAACATAAACATATGAAATTTGGTTTACTTATTAAAACTCCTTAAATTAACTAGAACCCCAAATTTCACAAATACAACTCAAACGGTTATTGAGATATTAACGTGTCTGATAATCGTCATTTTTATCACTGACTGACATATAGATCAAAAACCTAACCCACTTCCAGGTGACCTAGAAAGTTGAAATTTGGGGTCCAGCTGGCTAATTGTGTCTATACAAAGGAAAAAATCCCAGAAAACAGTGAAATTTTCATATTTTTTACGTAATTTCGTTCGTTTATTTTAATTTAGTTTACATCACAGTTAGATTGCTATAGTTATAGTTATAAAATTTAAGAAAGGCCGGGAATTGACCAGATTCGCTGCGTTAGAAAAATAACTGGCTCGCTGATCTTTTAACGGTCAACATGTTATTGTTGTTTAACTTCGTCCATTTCGCATATCGCCTCGAAAAACGCTGTTTTGCGTCTTGTCATTTCGTATGTTTGTCAGTCTTTTTTCACGGTTTATTTTATATTTGCCCCTTTTCATCGTTTCGGAAACAGTCGACTTTTAATCAATATCGAGTATTTCATCTTATTTCGCTAATGAACAATTTTTATTAATTGACCGATGGTACATTGTGTTAAACATCGTTCGAAAACATTTTGGTCCTTCGGAACATGGCGGTAGTTTTAAAGTTAGGGGATAGACGGACTTGATAACTTGACTTTCAAAAAGTGCTCACTTTGTAAGCCTATTTTGAAAAATAAACGATTTGAATTTGAATGAATAATAATAATAATTTCTTTACAAAAAGTAATGATATCCCATCGAAAACATTAATTTTAAAAGTGGGTTAGCCAAGTGTTCAATATTAAGAATATGCGTGGTTACCGACTTCGTTGACAAAGGAATTGAGATCTAAATGGGTGGCAAGTACTATAGATGATCCTGAAATTTATTTATAAGAGCATACAACATTCTAAAATAAATTGAAAACACAATTACTTATTTTTTTCATCGACAACAATGTTTGCTATTTAAAAATATAATTCTTAAATTTAAACAGTCGAATTATTTACACAAAGCAGATATTTAGGATAAATAAAAGCTCGATTTGACTTGGCTAGTTTTTACCAGCAAACCAAATTTTTAGAAGAGTAAGATACGTTGACCTTACCATATAAAAACAACTTCAACAGTTTCCACTTCACTCTGATTTTATGAAGACATTCGTGGACTATGCTGAAGCATATGATTGTATGTTATAATTATTGTATATGATGATTGTGATTCCTGTTCCATTAATTTTCTGATCAGTTAAGTACAGGTACTCTATGCACCTTGGGCACAGTCCGGCCAATTTCTGTTTCTTAAAGATTTTATTCAGCCATCCATCCGTGGGTAATGTTGAACATTTACGGCCATGGTTGTCTGTAACCTTTTCCTTAATTAATTATTATGCATCTTTCATTAGTTGGAACTATTCTTATATCAACTGGTTAGTGGTCAAATGGCTTGATAGTTAACTGAAGCCGGGCCAAGAAAAAAAATTGAGTATAACATAAAGAAGATAAGTTGATCAGCCAAATATAAGATGACTTGTATGTGAAAACTAGCCAAGTGAAATCGTGAGCTTTAATTTATCCTAAATATCTGCTTTGTATAAATAATTCGACTGTTCAAATTTAAGAAGTTATATTTTTAAATAGCAAAAAATTTTTTGTAGCAGAAAAAAATTTTTCGCAGCAGAAAAAAATAAGAAATTGTGTTTTAAATTTATTTTAGAATTTTGTATGTTCTTATAAATAAATTTCAAGATCATCTACAGAATTTGGCACCCATTTAGATCTCAATTCTTTTGTCAACGAAGTCGATAACCACGCATATTCTTAATATTGAACTTGGCTCCCATTTTTACATTTATATTTTTGATAGGATAAAAATTACAAGGTCGTTAATATAAATATTTTTTTTTTTTTTGATTTGAAAATAGTTGAATTTCTAGTAAAGGACTGTCCACTCGAGTTTAATTCTTCTATTTAAATCAAAAATATCTTTACATTTTTGGAAAAAAGCATTTGAATATATTCTCGTAGCGATGACGTACAGCTGTTAAACGTAAATACTAAACAATCATTACAAATATAGATTACAAGTAAGCCAAAGGTCAGCGGAAAGTTATAGTAAAAAGATCGGAAAACAATAAAATGGATTTGAGAAAAGACAGGTATAACTGATATAATAGAAAGGGTTCATGCACTAAAATGATAATAGGCTGGTCTAATAAAACACTCAAAATAGACAACAAAAAGATTATACAATGGTACCTTTGTGGAATTAAAAGATCCTGAAGACGACTACGTATGAGGTAGTATTACGAAATAGGCGAAGAGTATAGGTTTTATGAACCAGAATTACACAGAACTGAAATAAATGGAAACAAATAATAGATCATCAGACCGTTTAGTCTAAAAAACTCAAAAACAAATATCATACTGATTGAATAGCCAACTACGATGATGATAATGATGGCGATGGTGATGATGATATATATATATATATATATATATATATATATATATATATATATTGTAACGCTATTATTTAGTTACGCCTTCAGGGATGTCTTGCAAATATGGACGTAAAATTATACTATTAAATTATTATTATTGCTATTATTTTTTATGAAAATAATAATAGTTGTTCTTTAAAATCCATATTATCCACTTGACTACACCAATCTTTCTTAACCAATTGACTGCTAAAAATACAGTTAATAAATTCCCAAATAATTACATAAGAAAAAAAAAAGGTTATTTAAATATAACACCAAATTGTACGTATCACTGTTGTCGGTGGTGATCTGTGGTTTCGTGGATTGATGCTCTAATATCCTTTGGGCGGCCAAAACGTAATAGGTAGAATCCTTTAATTTTGTGTCCAGATATTACTTCTGCTGAAGTTTTACTATATTTCGTATTGGGGAACTTCGCGTCAACCAAATTTTTTCAATTGGTCAGTACATGACCGCAATATCACTGACGACTTAGTTTTTACTGATTCTTCCGTCACGATCTGGAGAAACCAAAAACAATTCCAAAAAAAAAAAGGATAA
Source organism: Icerya purchasi (assembly GCA_039619475.1). Lineage (NCBI taxonomy): Eukaryota > Metazoa > Arthropoda > Insecta > Hemiptera > Monophlebidae > Icerya > Icerya purchasi. The sequence goes on along the minus strand of CM077116.1, from coordinate 399,426,030 downwards.
AACAGTCACTGACTCCCCGACTGCAGACTCGAAAACCATGTCTTCTTCGATCATTTCTTTCTTTGTTTCTCCTTGACCAGTCACAATCATTTCTATCAATGGAGAGGGCTTTTCACTCGGCGGAACCGCGTGATGGCATATTCATCCCCGACCAACAACAGCATCTCACACTCACTCACATTTATGTATATCAGTGGCAAATCCTCTGTACTCCTTGTCATGTGGCGCAATACCAAGCAAATCAAAAACAACAATAATTTGTCAGTATTTCCCCAGTAGCAGAAATTAACTTGACTAAAGAGACAGTATTTCTGAGAAGTCGCTTTTTGAGCGTGCGAAGAAAAATGCTTAATGCGTAAAACAATAATAGTTGAATTTCGATTTCATAGTCTGCTCGTGTTTCGTTTGTATCATCGGGCGCTGCGAGTACTTCTTAGACGTTGCCAAGTAACTAAGAGCGTACTGAAAAGCATACACACACATTCAACAACAATGTAAACAGCCGATCAGGTCGAACATTTACAAACCACGTGTTTCTCTACTTTAACCAAGTTCGCATGGAGCGTTGTATACTGTAGATTTTTTTTTTTTGACCCAGGCAATAGTATACTCTATATATGGCTAAGACTACTGATCTGTATTACAGCGCTATCGTTATCAAGTGGCAATAAAGAGTACTACATCTAACTGTCTAATAGAAGTTTTATATAGTAAATTGTTATTGCGACAACATGTATGGCGGGCTTTGAAATAAGCGCAGCCGTTTATAATTTGTCTACATGCCAAAAAAAAAAAAAAAAAAACTACGATTTTCGACACCTTATTTTATTTATTTTCTCCCTATTTGATTTTATTCTCTCTAGTATAATACAATTTTATGTCAAACAATTTAAAATTATTTGCAAGTAAAGTTAAAATTTTGAAGCGTCAGACTACTGGTTAGGTTTTTTATTAGTGAATTTTTACATAAAACAAATTAAAATGGTTTATTATTTATAGTAGACTTGTTCATTTTCATTATCTAAATTTAAATATCAATTTTCTCTAAATAAATTTTATTTTTTAAAATTAAAAACAAAAAAACGTGGCTTCTTAATTTTGCACTTCACAAAATTAAACGAACCGCCGTTATACGGTAATAGTCTAAATTATTCAGACTAAATTTACATGATATGCGACATAAATAAACCATCAAAGCGAAAAGGAGTATAGCGTTGATGAATTGATGTCAATACAGAATTTAGAAGGTAGCCAGAAAAAATTTACATACGTTCGCGTCCGTATTTCGGAAAACATTTTAAAGCAAATTTTCCAATATAGCATTCCATATTTAGGATTTATAAACTAACTGTTTAAATCAATTTTAATACGTTTATACTTTTACCTGCTGATTTCATTTTGTTAGCTGTTCCATCCCAATTTTTATCCAGAATAAAGCGGTTACGCGACAATCATCGCAGTCTCTGTTGATACCGAGGTGTTTTTTTTTTTTTTACAAAGACAACACTAATAATTAATTCTTCACTTATTTCGGTAGAGTTTTAGCAAAAATATCTTCAGATTTAAAGATTATTTAAAGTCGCAACTAACACTTTATCTCACTGAAAATAAGTGATAAACTTTCCAGAATTTTTATAGACGATGTGCTTGATTGTGAAAAAAAAAATTAATCACCACGCGAGCGAGATAAAAATGAGAAGTTTCAGTTTGCTAGAAGGTTAATATTAAATAAATTGAATAAAAATCACTGCAATAATCACGCTTTCTTCAGAGAATATGCGCAGTTATCTAATGGATGTTTGAGAATTTTTTTATCAATCGGTGAACGCTTCGTGCACTAAAACTGACGATCCGGCTGCAATTCGTCGGCAGAAACGGAAGGGAATGAAACCGATATGGCAGTAAAGTCAAATTAATATTTCCCGCTTCGCTCATTGATAACAGATCTGTAACGATCACCCCTGCTCCATACAATAAGCCATTCCCTTTTAAATATATCACTCTACTCTCGATATCGCAACTATCCGCTATGTGCTTAGTCAAAGTTTAGTAACATCAAGTAATAGACTAAAATGTTTCGACAGCTTCCGTTTTTTCTATCTCGGTCGTGTTACTTTTTTCAAAGTGAAATCGGCGACTACGTCAAAAATTTCGACATAAACTAAATAGTTTTTCTCCAAAAAACGAAACAAATTCAATAGTCGAACGGCCTATTGCGTAAGCCTCTGAACACCAGTTTCCATCGTATTTATCTTCCAACTCCTTGCTATACGTCTTTCATTTCTCCTTATTCAGTTATTTCACGACCCTTGAGTCCTTTTTATACTCCATATCTGATCGTCTAGGCACCTGATGTGATATCATCACTTCTCCGCTTCCTAGTTCTAAGTCCGCGTCCACCAATTCGAAAAAATAGAAAAAAAAAATAAGGGGATGCCAACAAAAATACACCGGATTTGAAAAAATCATTTGAGCGACTTTTCCTTCTTATTTTTTTTGCATCTGTAATATTTTAACGGGGTCGCAAAAAATTTTAATAAAACCACGGTTGTGGAGATAAGTAACTCCAAAACTTGTCTCAATTTTTTTTAGATTTACCGATTTTATGACGCGTGTTTTCTGAATTATCATATTTCTGTTTCTTACGTATTTTTATACGCACCTTTTTTATTTTTATTATTCGCTCCCGGTATAATACGTTTTCGGAAATTTATTTTCTTCGTCAAAAAAAGAAAATAAATAAACACTTAAATGAAAAAACAAAAAAAATAAAAAGTCTTCTCGTACTAAACGAATGAATGTAAGCTTCTCTGTATTAGTTTCAAGTTCAGAAATGTCCCCATAATAAAATGCTTTCATTAGTCACTGTTTTTCCATTTCGAAATCGGTCTTTGTTTACTCGACTTCTTCACCGGCTGCATAGGTACCCCCGCTGCTATTAGAAAGCGGGCGGAACTGGGGTCCTAATGAAGCGGGAAAAGTTAATTTAACGTTACGAACACGTAATTTCCCATGCGGTGCGTTCCCCGTAGTTAAGTCCTCAAAATGGGAGCCACTTCCAGAAATAGTTAATTATGGACGCGCAATTTGTTCGCATCAGCGGCGGCTATTATCGACAGGCGTGAAACAATGTTTGGATTGGTTCCAATGGAATTATTGACAGCGATACAAGCGTTTTATTCTCGTTAAAACAAAATAGAACATTTTTACATGTGCTCCGTTATCCTGTCCGTCGGTGCCACCACCTTCCGAACCGATCCCACACAGTTTTAAATTCATTTTGTCCGAAATCACTCGAAATGACTTAATCCATCACTGCTTTTCGCCGCCCAGATATCTCCCCCCTTATGGGCACGTGCACACGCGTTGATTTAACACATGTAAATATTTACGTTGGTCGTAAAAACTCTTTGATCATTTCAAAACTATTTTCTCCAAACAGATAATGAAAAACACGTTCGCGATAACTTTTGAAAATACGTCAACGATGAAGTGCTTTTCGAAAAATCGTTCGATGTTAAATTAAAACAGGAAGTGGCCCCGCGTTTAAAGAACAATAGAGGACATTGCCATCGATCGCCTCTGGAATTAAAAATAAAATTTAACGTAAAAACAATAATTGTCCTCCTTGTCGCACCTCTCAGTTTTTGGGCGCGTTGTAATAATAGCAGGCTTGGGCTTTTATCGATTTCTAAGTCCCGGGTATGATTAAAACAACATTACAGATTTAAGCAATTACAATAAATACGTATTACTATTTTAATATGTTTTTAATTTCTGAAAGCGACCATAATAAAATGTTTTTTTACAAAAACAAAATTCCGATACTTGAAGGTTTATTAACAAAAATTTAATAAAAATCCACTACTAAAAGGAAAAAAAAGTAATTACTCCCGATAAGAAAATCTATTTTAGGGTGATATAACTTAGTATGGATATTATCGTAATTCTTATAGAACATTAATACTTATTATTCGATAAAAGATACATTTCAGAGTGATATAACTTAATGTGATATTATCGTAATTCCTATACAACACTGATACCTTAATTAGAGTCGGCATCAAATTCATATTACAATATCTAGGTACAATTTAATGAATATTTAATGCATTTCTTAATTATAGCTTTAATATGAATTTGATGCCGACTCTAATAAGTATTAATGTATAAAAATTGCGATTTAAGGTATACCACTCTGAAATATATTTCCTTATCCGGAGTAATTTTTTTTTACTTTTTAGTGCGTTTTTATTAAATTTTTATAATAAACCTTCAAGATATTTGGTTTTTTTTTGTTTTTTTTTGTAAAAAAGGCATTTTATTTTACAATTTTTAGAATTACAATTGAATTCTTTTCTTGATAAAAATCAACTTTTTTCTCACATTATGCTCCATAATGCTTGAAAAAAAATTGATTTTTTTTTTCATTTTGAACTGCATTTCCACTGTAAAAATATCAAAAGCTACATATTTCCATGGTAATTTGGCAAAATGTTAGTATTTAAGTCATTATAGCTAATCACATTTTGTTTGAGTGCACCTGTATCGCTTCCGAACGTTCTTCCTTCTACTCTTCTCTTCCGTCAATCGGTATTCCAACTCCGCATTGTGCATCTTTTGTTCTCTCCGTGCCATCACGGTCATTCCAGCGCTTGAGTCTTTTCTATCCTCCACATCTAATCGCATAAATATTTGATTTGCTTCTCATCCTTTTCTCTTTTCTTAGGACAATGTCTTTTTTGACGAACCCAACGGATTTTTATTAGGATTCCAAACATATAATGTACAAAATCCTATCAAAAAAAAAAAAAAAGAGAATCAATCGCCTCTCTTATACTAATAAAAAATTATCCAAAGACACCACATTTTTTTACGTTTTTTGACAAATACTCAGTTTATGTTCACCGATTTTCATCAGTACTCGCATGGTACCTAAGTTGAATGGTACTTCTTCTAATGGGCAAAGAATTAGTAAAATCGGTCCATATGAAAATGAGTCATGCGCGAACAAACACAAAAAAAAAACGCGACGAACATATATAACCTTATTCTTTTTTGGAAATCGGTAATCAGTAATTACGAAGCAATACCGAAAGCAGCGGTAATGCTATGTTTAAATAGAAAAATTTTTAAAATTTCGGCGGACAATAATCGAGTTTGACCTCCCTGAAGTGCTACATTTCTAGCATCAGTGGCGTCTCGGTTAAATTTCCTCCGGGGTTTACATTTTCTATATAATGCATATTTATTTCACTGCTAGCTAACGCTTTGATATTTCCTAAGCCTCTCAACAAAGGTTGTAAATTTAAAATGCACCGATTTAACGTTTTTTTGTTGTTGTTTTTTTTTTTTTTGGTTTAACCTTCGTCCTTTTATTATAAAACTTTTTTAATTTTAATTTCTATATTTCTATCTTGTGGTGCTTTATAAATTTATATACTAATAAAGCTAAATTTGACGTTAGATCTGCCACTATCTGAGTTACAGTCACTCGAAAGGTACACAGCTCTGAACGGGATTTCCGTTCTAAGTTTGTTTCTACCCTGTTCGTAAACTGTACACTGCCAAATAAATCGATCTATTGTACCCTCTGTTCTACAACCACCGCATGCTCCATCGTTGACAATATTAATTTTAGTCAAGTGAACGAGGATTTTGTTGTCGTGCACACAAATGCATATTTCGAAGACGTATTTGTAATAATACATACAGAGGAAACACGCCCATAATTATATGTTTAAAACTAGTAGAAGTGTCGGAGTAAATGTTACATCGGCATCTAAAAAATATCATTTCTTCTTATTTCTTTTTAAGTTCGTTATTGAATGGCTTTTGAGGCGTGTTCATTAAACAACAACGACAAAAAAAAGATCCGTTCGAATTTATATATATATATATATATATATTATATAAGATAAGGTTGTAAATTTTTCTTTTGAATTGCGTATTGAAAAATAACCTTTAAAAAAAGAAACCTGTTCTTAATTAAAAACGAGAAACTTCCATAGTGGGTAGTATTAGAAATGACATTATTATTTTCGGTAAACATCGCGTTAATGAAATTACTCGACTGACGGTTTCGGATAGCTTATACTAATCATCATCTCCGATGGTGCTTAGGCTGTCCGGGACGTCAATCGTGTAGTAATTTTATTAACACGGCGTTTACTGAAATTAAATTTATTTCTAACGACATTTTATGCCGAGAAAAATCCTACATGTTAACTTTTATTTCTCTTCGTCTAATCCATTTTGACCTTACGCAATCTCGTGTGGTATTTTTCTTTTTTTCTTATTTGGGTTCGTGTGGTATACTTCAATATTTTTAACTTTGCTGATCTCTGCTGCTATCTGCGCAAAATATTTTTTCCACTTTCACTTTTCAAATCCCTTTCCGAAATAATAATTATACGGGAATTCTAAAGCACTACCAATTTCCAATTTCCCTCGCGTATAACAGTTTTATTTTAGCTTCTTTTATCCTTCCAGATTTTAACTACTATTGGAATCATTTCGTCTTCCTTCTTTCTAATCTATCCCCTATGTTCCGCTGTTTTCATATATTCGCTCCTTTTCTAATTATTTAATTATTTTAGACTTCATGACTGTGCTTTTCAAGTGATCTGCTTCACCCTTCCTGATCATTCTTCAAATTTTATCATTCTTCGCATACACTATCTTACTTGTTTTCTTCCTTTTTTCGCTACTCCATCTCTATTAATTTGCCGAAAGTTTCCAAACACTTCGTTATTGCGGACAATAAAAGTGAATGATTATGTGGCTCTTTTTCTGGAAAAGCGCACATTTTAATCTCATATCTCCGTGTAAACCTAAATTCTAGTATCAGTTGTTTCCACTGATTCTACTTTCGCGACGATCGTTCTTTTGGTCCATCTGTTCAATCTAATTTCCCTTCCTAATTCCCCTAGCGTTCCATCGAGTTTTCTTCACTTCCCCGTTCTGCTGTCATTTCTACTATTCGCCTACGCTATTTTATTCGTACTTATCTCCCTCCCCTCGTTTTCGCTTTTTCCTCGTTTTCTCTCCATATTGTCCGCTCCATCTAAATAAAGGAATGATATCCGTAATGCTAATCGCATCTTCTTTGAATGTTTATCTCGCTTTCTGTTGAACGTTATGTTCTATTTTTATTTCTTTTTTTTATGGGTTTTCTAATCGCGAGTATTGGCCCAGAAAAATGAAAGGCATGGATAAAATAGAACAGCAGAGCTATAATTTTATTTTATCGGACACGGAACCAACGAATACTTCGAGAACAGAACCGATCAAGAGGACAGCTAGGGCGGCATTGTGAGGAGTAGAAAAGACGAGTTTTAAGAGTTTAAAATGGAGTAAATCACGCTCACGAGATAGACAGAAACGCTCGAAAAATATGTCATCTGCGTTACAAACATAATAGAAATTTTCAGTATCCAATGAATAATAAGCAAAATGTTGCCGGGGGGAAACAGTTTAGAAAAGATTAGAAGAGACTATGCTCGAAATGAAAGCAAAAAAGTTTAGTAACTATGAATCGACGCGAGCGAGAGAAGTAATAGAAGCAAGAACGAAAAAAAAAAGGACAAAGTCAAGCAGGAGATAGAAGCGTTGTGATCTACATTTTCAACTGCTAAAACTCAAACTCCCTCCTACTCTTTAGTTTACATCTTATACTCTGTCTCCCCCCCCCCCACCTGTCATTACAGTTATTGTCTTTGGATATTGTCGATATCTATCCGAATCATATTTTAACTGACGGCTATTTCCTTTGGTTTTTGTTTCTGGGTACGGTCCCTGGCTGACGTGCCTGAAAAAAAAAACACTCTTTTTTTTTCGTCCCCCCTTTGGGCACGCTTATTTATGTGCCAGAGGACGAAACAAAAATAATGTTCCAAATGCATTACATTAATAAAGTAGAAGTAAAGTGAGTTCCATACCCTTGAGAGGGCGCCGGGATTGTGAAGTTAAGCTTTTCATAATGGTACTAAGCCTAATGGATCTGAAGAGAATACTGAGGCCAGTTCCTTTATCTCGGCCGCCTTTACTTTCCCAGATTTTTCTGGTACTCAATTATTTTAGGCTGCGTAAGCTTGGGAGCGACTTGGATCCGGGACGAGACAAGTCTTGAACCCGTGACCTCTGACTTGGTAGCCAAGCACCTTAACCACTAGGCTACCACGCTACCTATATTACATTAATACTAACATTTAATTATTACTGTTGTCTCTAATTGTCATCGTTGCGATAAATATAATTTACAAAATGTTGTCTTTTTTTTTATAATTTCTTTTCAAGCACAGTAAGTGTTTGTTATTTTAGATTAAAAAATTATATACCGTTAAAATATTTCAGAAATTTTAAATGCGACAAAACTGTACGAATCAAATAACAGAAATTGCGAAATATTTATTATAAAAAAAAAAAAAAAACTTTAGCGATAATTTTTAAACTGTAGTAAAGTTTTTGCGTTTTATTGCGATAAAAAAGAGAAAAAATTAAAATACGAGAGAATTTCTAATATTTATGTTGCTATAAAATTGTATTTTAAAGTATTTTTATTTATCGACTGACAAGATAATAATGAGAAGAAAAAAAATAAACATCGGCGGAATTACAAATTTTACACAAATCCGAACGAGATCTTTGTTCGGACCTCCACTGAACCATGTAAAAAATTCCCGTCGCCGGACGGCTATACCAACTACAAGGCCCTTTACATGAGGCCGTGTGCAACACTCTTACAACAAACTTTATTAACACATCTGGATTACGCTCTGTTTTTTAGATACGACAGTAACCTTAAAACACGGAATATGGAGATGCAAATCCCGGGGAGGGGAGGTATGGAAGAAAAAAGTCGCACTCTACTATCTGCAAACGTGTGCAATTCCATAATGTATACGGATTTTTTTTACCCCAAAGTAAGGAATTTTCTATTACTTCTAATCGATAATAACACACTGTTCACCAGATCGATGCTCACGGTAAAACTGCAGGTGGCTATAGTCTAATATTTTGTTTTGTTTTGTATTGCTATTATTATTATTATTATTTTTAAATTCCTCAGCATTGTGGTTAGATTATTGTTATAAAGTTAGCATTAATATAAAAATTATTTGTTATTATTATTAATATCACATTTATATACTTTTAAATTTAGTTGAATATTATTATTACTAAATAGGGATCAAGAGCAAAAATTTTCCGTAACTGAAATAAATTTAATTAACATAATGTCATCGTCATATTCATTATTGATACTGTTTCTATAAATGCTACTAGTGGTATATAGCCCTATACTCCCTATTTTTATTACTTACACACGTGTTATTTCTATTATTATAATTATAATATAATTATTATTTTTACTTGTATTAGCATCCTTCTGTAGCGTTTTTGAAGCGCATTTGGGATCTACTAAGGATCGAGGTATATGTGTGCCCTAGTAGTAATTATGCTTAAAGCAGACTGTAAACATAGGCTAACTTATGTGTATTTAAACCGGGTTTTTAATAACATACTTCGACTTCTATTCAAAACACTGCAGTCAATCCATGTCTTAAGAAAACTATGTAAAATAACAGTTGATGTATGCGTGAATATATGTCTGAATGTAATATGCTTATATTTTAGAGTATGTTTTGTATATTTGAATGCAAAGTGTAATGTTTGTTTAAGTATATGATGTATATATGTAAACTTTTTACTCTCTTCATTATTTTTTTAGCCTCTCCATGGTTTTTTGTTTTTTTTGTTGTTTTTTTTCTTTCTGTTACTCTTTTTTTTTTTTTTTTTTGTCGATTTGTTAGATAAGTGAATTATTTTTAAGTACGTATTTCTTCATTACATTTATCTGTAGATTATAGGAAGAGATGTGAAACTAAAATTTTGGATTGAACAGTAAAAGAAGAAGCGCAAACGGGGAGAATGTTTTATCATGGAGAAAAAATTAATCACTTACCGAGCGTGGTGCAAAGTGTGGAATAGTCGAAGATCGGCAAATGAATGACGGCCAGAATGACGTAGCCGAGAAATAAAGTGGCCACGTAGCACATAACGGTTTTTCCGTGCAGATTTTGCAGCGCCGGCAAGCAGACGTAGACCAAGAAGGTGAACAGTAAGAAAACGCTGGAAAAAATCGCTCCAATAAATACTGCCACGTGTTTGACAGCGACAAACTGGGTCTCGTTCTCCGTGTTGACGAAACATCTGAACATGTAAGTACGGTTCGACAAAATGTCCGACTTGCCAACATTTTCGACGCAGTACTGCGAATCGTCCAGCAGCTGGTTGTCGTACGGCAGGTATAGGTAACCATGATCGGTCAGATAGTGTTCGTCCAAGCCGTCCAAATGTAACGGAAACTTCTTGCAATTAAGTCCGTACAGGTAGGAAGGCCGAAGCCCCGGTACCGGTATCAAATCGTGCCCATTAGCCGGCACCCGGTAAAATGTCAAGTCCAGCGCAATTTGCGAATTGTCGCACTGTTTCGTATAGTTTATCATCTGTCCGTCTGGGCAACACTTACGTATGCACAATTTCTTCCGCTGCCGGCAAACTTCGCGATAGTCTTCGCAGTATCTGATTACGACATTCTCGAAAATGTCGTCCGTTAAATCGACGCAGTAGTCTTCAAACGATAAGACGAGCGGTTTGTCGCCGACACCGTCCGACGATGAGACAATTACAGAATTCGCCGGACTGATCGATAGCCGATTGTACCGAACGATTATGTCGGTGAGCACTTCGGTATCCCAGTCGCAGGCCGGCACTCCAAGACTGACGTTGACGAACGACTCGACTTTTTTCTTGACGGTCAACTTGATCAAATTTGGAACGGTCGAATTATTGTTCGACGCGTATTTGTTCCAGCAAAACTGATTCTGCGTATCGTACGAACGAAACGACGGACAGCACTTGCGCAACGATACGATCGGAGCGATCGGAACGTTCGCGATCGATGCACCGCTTTCGCCAGCTATCCAGTAGCGGAACTTGGACTGTTGTCCGATAATCGCGTCGTAGCCTAAATCGGAAACGGTCACCGTCGGTGGTGACGTCTCGGCCGCCTCTTTACTCGCGTTCGCAGCACCGTGCTGCGGCTCGTGTGAACAAACGATTCCGACGATCTTACCGGTTTCGCGATGTCTATCCAAACACGCGGTCAACTTCGAATTATCCAGCAGATGATCGACCACTACCAGTTCGTAGCTGGAACATCGCGGTAAACCGACTGTCAACGATTCCGACCATATCGTAGTGAATAGAGCACCGTCCGCTACCGGGACGCAGCTGAAATTGTCCGAATCGATCAGAGTGATGGCCGGAGTATGAATCGAAAACGAGGTAAAAATATCGTCGGACGGTTCGGGCGCCGATACGTTATACTCGATAGGGAACGAAAATTCGAAATTCAACGGGCAACATTTTCGCAAGTCCGTCGAAACGATACGATAGCTGGAAAAAAACGCTAACGAGAGAAAGAAACATTTTAAGAAATCGATCCTATTGATCATTTTGTTATCATCAAGCGCATCGGAAATCGATAAAAGTACGAAACGTATCGACCAACGAGATCCTCTCCGGAACAGGAATGCAACGCAACCGAGCCTCAATGATCAACTGCCTAATCAGACCGCAACTGAATTGCTGCGCGTTGACCGACCCGGCCGAACGTTATAGACGGAAGCAAACATGTGACTGAGTCGCTGGCCTAGCAGTGCAGCCATTTAGCGAAACAGCCGTAATAATTTCGTTGCAATAACCCTCGACAGTGCGTAAAAGTATTTTATCAATACTAATTTTTCGCCAACGAATTAGCCCCGCCGTTCCCATCGTTTAAATGATAACGGATTTGTTTGTTTTTTTAGGCACGGGAGGAGGGGGCGATTTCAGCTGCGACCAGAGAAATTCGAAAAACCTTTAATTTTATACTTCAAATCCACACTGACAGTTCGTATACAAAAACAAGTTTTTAGTCAAGCATGATGTTTCAGGCGCTGAGGATTCCGTATGTTAAGTTATAACTGTAATTAACATTACAAAGAAATCAGATTTTTCGAGGCTGTAAAGAAAAAGAGACACGTCATTATTCACGATTTTTTTTGAACTTTTCGCCAATGTTGAAAGTTTCGTTAAGGAAATGAAATACGGTTTTGTTCACGACAAAAAGCGATCTTTGCACCGTATATCACATGCCCAGAAAAAAAAAAAAAATTAAAACTTTCAAGCTTTTGACGCGTCAACGGTCCAAATATAAAATTAGACACCCGGATGCCATAAACTAGAAAAATATACGGGCATTCGCATATTTTTAATTTTGATCGAAATTTTTAACTATAATGGCGGCGCTAAGGGAGGTCACGTCCTTTATTGCGCTTTTTTGAACTTTTTGCCAACTCCGAAAGTTTTGTTAAGGAAATGAAATGCGGTTTCGTTCTCGAACAATATACCACATGTCCGGGGAAAAACGCATTTTTTTCAAAAATTTCTAACTTTCTACGCCCAGGCGGCCTAATTTTTAATTTGGAAGTCAGCATGCCCCAAACTATAGAAATATACGGGGATTCGCATGTTTTTAACCTTGTTCAAAATTTTAAACTATAATATTCGCGTCGCAAACGGTGAGCTGCACGTGTAACTTTTTTGAAATTTTTACCAACTGCGAAAGTTTCGTTAAGAAAATAAAAACGGATTCGGCAAATAGCGATCTTTAGAACAATATATCACATGCCTGGGGAAAAAAAAAATTTTTCTAAATTTCCAAGCTTTTGGCGTCCTGGGGGCCTAAATATAAACTTGTAAGCTCGGCTATAGTTTTCTTACAAAACGGTCTTTTGTGCATAAATTCGAGATATGTTTTGGTTTTTTCTACTCTTTTACTCGAGCTATTGTTTATGTGAACATTCCAATTTTTTTTTTGCCATTTTGGGGCCAAAAAGGGAGAGACTATATTAATTGTAATTTTTTGATTTTATGAAGGAGTTTCTGTGTTTTGTTTTATTTTTTTTGAATTTTACTTTTAAAGGGTTATTCGGTGATGAGTTTTGAATTTTTTTAAGTGATTTCTGAGGTCGTTTTAAATTCCGTATCATATACTGCTGGCCGGTTTTTGAGTTTTTTGCCGCTCAGGGTAATCAGTTAGCTTTGTAGATATGGTTTTAAAGAGAATTTTAATTGTAATTTATGATCCAATTTTGAAGTTTATAAGTCAATCCGTTTGTGAGTTATTGTATATTTTAATTGAATATTTTTATATCGTTTCCGAGCCATTTTTTTTTTCCCCTACCCTGGGCGCGCCAGCGGCCTTGACCCAACAACATGAAGAATTAAGAATTATAACTAAATAGCCAAGCGGTCAGAAATGAAAAAGACAAAGGACAGCAGCAATGGAATAACTGAAGGCAATGGGAAGGAAAGAATATAGGTAGCGTTAAAGGGAGTAAGAAGACCCAAAACTAGAAGTTGGGCGTAAAGAAAGGAGCGTTCGTTAGAGAGTGTAGAACATTCGAATAGGATGTGATTTGAGTCACAAATACAAGAAGGCTCAGAAGCGTGAAGAGAGCAGAAAGGAGAAGGGGACAAAGCGAATCGAAAGCGAGAAGAGGGGAGTAGAGAATGATTGATTCTAAGCCTAATTAAGGAAACAACAGTGGAACGACGACAGGTAGGAATAGATTGAAACCAAGGCAGGAAACTAGGAACCGGTTGAATAAGACGGTACTGTGAAAAGCGATTTGAGAATAAAGATGGATACATGTCAAACCAAAGTCCGAGCCATCTCATTAGGATTCCGTACATTATGTGGGAAAAAAACTGTATAAGGGAAATTCTTTTAAATTATAATTTTACTTATTAAACAAATTTCTCATCGGAAGTTACGGAAGAGTTGTCTCGTTGCAGACGCAAGTCGCTGTCGTATATACACCTATTATACTACTACCGAATATTAGGCTGGAGTAAAATGAGCTGGCTATTCTTTAGATTCCCACTGGACCCTCTTAACAACATATTACGAAAAGAACTTGATTTTAAAATCCTCGATATCTTAACTGTACATTATTTTTAACGAGGAAATATATCAAGAATATTCGTAACCGAGAATCTTTGCGTTAGACGGAAAAATAATAAATCGTTGTATCGTCTTCGGTAAAGCTTATAATGATGGTTCTGCGAGAAGATTTCCCGGTACCAATCAAACTGGCCTTGCTGTTGGTCTTTGTATGACTTCAAAATAGTGTACTGCTAGTCAATCATCCAACGGCGTATGCCTATTACCAGGGGCGGATCCAGAGAGACATTTTGGCGAGGGAAATTGTATAATTACGCAATATCCTTCACCTTGTTTCATGAAGAAAATCAAATAACGACCGCCGCAGAAATTTAAAAATGTTTTAAAAATACATTATTATTACAATATAATTAAAATTTTATTTTATTTTTAGATGAAAAATAAAACGAAATTATAAAATTGTAGCTAAAATGGTAGTTTAGAATTCGAATTACTAGAAAGAATAGAACGATAGTAATTTTTATTAGACATTTTACTTCTTTTTTATTTTTGTTATTAATCCGATCCGAATTTTTTATCCACGAGCAAGCAAAAAAAATACATATATTTCTGATTGAACTATTCTCATTTACATTGCAAAATAAAAATTAAAAATACATAAAAAAAACCAAAGATCGACGGCAGTTGCATTTAAAACAGAATAAAAACGAAACATTACTAAAAAACAGTATTAAATATTAATTATAATTAAATTCATAGGTAACGTACAAATCTATTATAGTATAAATTACATTTCTCTGTCGTTTTTCAACGAGTTTTTGGTTTTTTTTTCGGGGGGAATGTCCACTATTTCCCTCCCTGTGGATCCGCCACTGCTATTACGTATATTAGCGAACTTTAACCGACTTTTACAACCAACATGCTCTATACTTTAGAAAAAGTCAGCGGATATAGACGATATTGCCGCTGACCAATGCTGAACGTCGCCACTACGGCGATCTTAAACAAGTTGATTTTAGTCCTTGCAGCCGCCTCCAGCCATCAGTTTTAGTCACCAGGCCTGCCGATATCAGACCGGGGAGCACCAGCAACAGTTGCTCGACGACTAGAACACATCTACTTAGAATGTTAAACGGTGGTACAATCGGAGAGAATTAACCATATTTCGCTATCATAGATCTGCGGAAGTTACAACGCGATTATCTATAATTATCTAACTTTACCGCCGTGTTTTTATCTACACCTTCGTCCTCTCACACGTACAAATATCCTATTAACATTATCGAATCGACATTATATCTATAACAAAAGAAAATAGAACATCTTCCATCACCAAAATAAATTACTTAAAATACAAATACGAATAGGTCACCGGTTGCTCAGCCCTTGCACCTGATAACAGTGCTCGCTGTAAATTATCCCTACAAAAACCGCCTCATACAACTGAACCTTTTCCTTCTACGTCGTACATCAACATTCTACCGAAAGGAGCGAAAAAGCCCCAACATCTACCTAAATACACAATTGTACTCCACCAATGACACTCATACACTGTCCAGCTAACAACACAAACAACAGGATGTGCATCACACTCCTTTCCTCGCAGCCAAATAACACGTCATACCTTACTTCAGAAATTCCTTTTACCGCCCCTTCCATCCATCACCTCCGTCTCAGACTCGTAATCACTGCCCAGCCGGCAACGTATAACGACGCACCTATGACACATACATTATACCTGGAGTAATTATCATACCTTTTAAACCTAACAACGAGAAAACCGAAATCAAAACTATCCTTAAATACTATTAGCATAATAAGGTAGCTAGAAATCGTTAAGTATCTATTACCTATATATATACAATAAGTACTACTATACGATTTTGTTAAGATTGTGCGAGGTTCTTATTTGGAAGGATCGTTCTTGCGAATTTTTTTGCACAAAATTTTTTCCATTCTTTAACCAGGTAAACTGATAATTTAACATTTCCGTTTTCTGTTTAGTTTCCCAAAACAAGGTCCTACAGTATCGTGATAAATTTTCGTCAACGAAAATTTTGAGCATGGAAGTGGTGTTGTCTGTTATCTCTTTGTCCCAGATTACCTGAGCCTTTTTTTTTAACCATCAAATCATCGACAATTTTGCGATGAGCCTTCACTATTGTCGGGGACTGTAGAAGTTTTTATTTCTGGCCGGAAGCTGATGTACTGCCACGATATCATCCTTTTAAAAATTGGGCAGTTCACTTTCACGCATATTTTTATTACAATATCTTGTAGATTTTCATTTAGCACTTGTGACACTCCATGCAGTTCAAAATTCTCACGCCTTCCGTACTACATTAATTGATGTACTGTGGCCGTTAGTTCCAAAATCTTTTCATCTTTCTTTTGTGTTTCTAACGTGAGCCTTACACTTACTCAAAAATTTGAATTCTGCCATTATCATTTCGTTTATTTTCAGCGTTTCGTCATATTTGTGCCATAGAAATTCCATAGTGTGTACCATTTCTGAAATGTTATTATTGATTTGCTTTAATCTATCGTTTACATCAGCACTCTGATTTGCTCATCAATTTGACCAACCGCTGTGGCTTGATTTTTTCGTCTCTTTTCATTTTTATCCACACCATCAAGGCTTATTTGTCGCTTTGGTCTTCCCTTTACCATTATGTTTAATTTACATTAAAATAATTACATTATTTTGACTTATTTCTGATCTGTTAGTTTCTTATGAGTTATTGTGTTCGTAAGTATTTAGAACACCGCGATTCGATTAAACGATGACAAAATATCAAACACGTAACATACGTCTATCAACCACGATTCTTTAACTTTGTTCAACCTTCTTCTTCTTATCGTATCGATCAGCGTCATAGTTCCTTCTTCGCCTAGTCGGCAGCAATCTGGATCGCACTGTCGGGTATAGGTTTGGGACATTATATCTTTAAATTTTCACTGCATTGCCAGTAAGAGGCATGTAAATAGATGATCCGAGTTTTGTTCGATCCCGCAGCCACATTTATTACTCTCTGACATACCCCATTTTTCCAAGTTACTTTCGGTCCTTCCTGTTCTTGTCCGCATTCTATTTACGGTTTTCCACATTTTCCAGTGTAATTCACTTCCCGCAGGCAGAATCAATTATTGTCATTATTCTATTTAATACCATTGTCTCGAAAGCTTTATAAGTGTGACATAATGGTGATACCGGCTAAAATGTCTAGGATCTGTTGGTGGTTTTCCTGGTTTAAGCAACGCTACAACATGTGATTTCCGCCATTCCTTTGGTATTTGATTGGTAGTTATGCAATTATTTATCATCGGAAGTAGCCATTGTTTTGCTTTTGGTCCTAAATTTTTTTAATCTGTTCGGTCATTATCCCATCTAGTCCGGCTTCTTTCCTGCATTTCATTCTATGTATCACGTTATCCAGCTCTTTTAAACCCAAAAAGTTCGTCAAAGACACTCTGGGTATTATTAGTTTCTATTTGCATTTTCAGCTTTGTTTTAATTTTATTTCCTTTGATTTTCTCATTCGTCAGCAGTGTATGAGCTATTTGATCAGATGTCACATTTATATGCTCTTCTGGTTGTTGTTTTTCGTTATTCATATTTTTAATTAGTTTCCAAGTCTTCGGACTATTTTTAGCCATATCTAACTCTTCAATTGTCGATATCCGTTCTCTCTCCCGTTCCTCTGCGATCTTTCCCAGTACACGTTCTCCGACAAAGATTGTTGATGTCGCAAAAGGATCGTCTTCATATTTCTTATAATACTCTTCCAAATCTTTAAGCGTATCTTGACATAGTCATTTTATATTCTCTATGCGACAGCCTCTAGGAATATGATTTCTTGACACCCCCTTTAATATTTTAACAAATTCACTGTAGTTATTGGAGTTAGGTTGTATTTGTTCGATTTCTATGTCCATATACTTCGAGAAATCTGCCCAGTTGGCTTTTTTGAAATTGAATCTTCATTTAAAGGGCACAGATCGTGGTTTTATAATTACATATATCTGGCACATTATTGGCCTATGTTGAGATCTCGGAATGTGTTCTAAAACTGCTTTAGTGCTCATACTACCTATTTTTTCACTTACGGAGATATTATCAGGGTTATACCCTCTGCGCCATCTTGCACTGCCAAATGAGGGTGGTAATTTTGGATCATGTATCATGCACTTTCTGCCTAATCTTCCACCGCTTTCCGTTTTCATTGTCCTCTGCATATCCCCAGCTGCCACTATGACTATTAAAATCACGAATTATAATCTTTGTATCTCTATTTTTATAATTCTTGGGTTCTTGAAATACAAAGGGCGCACTGGGTGGTTTATATACCGAAGTTACTATGCATTTTCTTACATCAATTGTCAAAATTTCTACATCCCGATTTTCTGTAAATTCTGTCAAAACTATTTCCATGCTTGGCTTCAAAAATATTGCACTTCCATATTTACCATGCGGCCTATCAATTGCTAATCTCATTCCTTTAATACTTGATTTTTTATGCTCTGTCCCGCGATGTGTCTATTGGATTCAGAGTACATCACATTTTGCCTGTTTTGCAGATACTTGCCAAAACTGTTTCTTTTCCTGCTATTAATCCTTACATATTTTTATCGATATCACTGTTAAGGTTGGTCCTGAGAAGAACCTTTTCTGTTTCTGACCGCGGCCGGTAGGATTAGCCAATGAGAATTGCATTGTAAATTCCAATTCATTTTTCGTAGTTTCCAGGGGCACCACGCGGAAGTACCTACCATGCACCCTCGTTCAACCTTAAAGTACTATATCACTCTAAAACATTATTTTTTATCGAATTGTAAATTTTGAAGCCGGTATTAAAAAAAAAAAAAAAAAAATTTTATTAAAATTCGTCTTTTTCGTTATTCTACAAAAAAGTAACCCGCTTTTAAAATGAATAACAGACGAAATGTTAAAACAATAGGGCAAGGCTTCTTTATCACGTTTATAATTTTATTAGTGTTTCACCTTTAACCCGTAACAGTTCTGAAAACAGAATTATGTTATGGGGTATATAAGCGGAAGCGATGGGGCACAAATACTAATTGTATTATTAACGCGACTAACAGGCTAGGAAGTAGATAACATAGATGATGGCTACGAATAGAAATGGCAGTCACGGTGATAACGTTAACAATATAAATAACATTTATATCGCGTGTTAAAAATGAAATGATGGTTATTTGGTTATATATACATAAAAGACGTCCATTTTAGAATTTCAAAAACAAAAGAAAAAGTGTAATAATGCAAAGACCATTAGTTAGTTTTGATTAAACATAGATCAAAAACACAAGCTCAGAAACACATTGTTAGAACAAGTGGATGGTTAGGGACTGCACGATTCGAATCAAAATGACCGGCAAGATGCAACATCTGTCTAGCCAAATCGTCTCCACAGTCTCCTAGCGCTGATTTCTGTTCCATGTTTGCTGCACAATACTACCGATCGAAATCATCTACCTTTACAACGAACCGATCGACCGTTCACCGCTCAGATCCGATCAGCCATGTCGGCTAGTTTTCGGAGAGAAGTCGTTTCATTAGCACCCGCTAACATGATTTAAATATGTTACAGTAATCGCTCTGACCAATTGAGTCGTCGACACCTGCTGGGACGTGCATATGCCTCAACAAGTGTGACGCTGGAAAATTGCCCAAAAACATTTTACACGGTAAGTGCCATGGCGAAAAATTACGCAACGAGTATGACAGCGTTGTTAATTCGGTAAACTACATCATAAATGAAGCGAAGAACGTCTTCCTCCAGTAAACTGAGGAGTTGATAAAATTAGAGTGGTCTGTAATTTGAAATAAATTGAATTGTGTCTCAAGGTACGCAAAAACCATTGCTTCGAAAATGTTGAAACTTTCACTACAGAAACAGAGGAATACCTCTGTTATGTCGTTCGCGATGTAGGTGTTTCGTTAAACTCAGACGCAATTACTTCATCCATCCTTAATCTTAGGAAATATACTCTGAACGGTAACTGAAATAAGAACGACGAATGAAATGTGAAAGACGAGTAAGTGTTTGTTTAAATATATAATGCATAACAACTGTCGAGCAGCCAACGATGCAACGACTATGGCAAGGATATTGTATGTAGAAACTATAATATAGCGAAAGGTGGAACCGGAATGATTGAGACGTACTAGTTAGTCGGTCTGAATTCTTCACTGGCTAATAATACGCAGTTGAGGATGAATAAAAAATAATTCAGCGAGCGAGTAAAAATAAACACATAAAAAGGCTCTGGCCGTTTTATTGTATGAATACTACATGTTCGAACATTCCAAGTTTCAACACCATTTGAAGCGATCACGGTACACAACTATTAGTAAAATGATGAAAAGGCTTTATATAAAGGAAATAAACAACTTTATTTAATCTTAATTAATCGAATACGAATGACGACGAATCATAATCCATATAAAAATTATCTGCCCAATCTAGTAAATCCACCTTAGAAAAACGCAAGGAAACTAAACTCCGTTAGCTAACCAGTCTCCCATTCTGATAATACTAAATCCTTCAGCCTTCGCCAATTATATACATAATCAAAACGTACACCTTAATATAACATGTAGATTACGTTATTAGAATTCTGCTACGGAATATCCTAATAAGATGGTTCAGAAAGGACAAAAATATCAAATAAAAATCAATAACTCACGAACGGTTTAACTTATAAACTTCAAAATTGAATTATAAATGAGAATTAAACTTGTATATATCTATGACAACCTACCATTTTGCAAGCTAACCAATTACTCTGAATGACAAAAAGCGGTTAAGAATATATAATATGGAATTTAAAACGACCTCAAAAATCACCTTTAAAAAATTTATAACTCATCACCAGATAAAAAGTGAAATTCAAAATATAAAACAAAATGCAGAAGCTCTTTCATTAAATCAAAAAATTATATAGACCCGATCACCCTTATGGGTCAAAAACGGCAAAAAAAAGGATCTTTACGTAAGCAATAGCCCGAGTAGAGAAGTTGAGAAAACCGAAACGAATCTCAAACATATGCATAAAGAACCACTTTATAGGAAAACTATAGCCGAGCTTTCAGTTTTATATTTACACTCTCGGGGCGCCGAAAGCTCGATAGTTTTGAAAAAAATATTTTTTTTCCCGCACATGTGATACATCGGTGGAAAGATCGCTATTTGTCCGAAGCGAAACCATATTTCATTTCCTTAATGAAATCTTCAAAATTGGTAAAAAGTTCAAAAGAACGTGAAAAATTACGTGTAGCCCCCTCCCCCCTCTTTACGACGCGAATATTATGATTGGAAATTTTGAACAAGATTAAAAATATGCGCATTTCTGTATATTTCTCTAGTTTGCAGCATCCAGATTTTCAACTTTAGGATTAGGCTCTCGGAGCGCAGAAAGTTCGAAATTTTCGGGAAATTTTTTTTTTTTTTCAGGCATATGAATGGATAGATTGCTATTTGCCAGGAATGAAAACATGTCCATTTCTTTAATAAAACTTTCGAAGTTGGTGGAAAGTTTAAAAAGCCAAAAAAGTACGTGTCTCTTACGGCGCTAAAGATCAGATTTCGTTGTTAGTTTTGTGTAAATGTATATTATAATTATCTTTGAGTTAACATATACAGAGCATCCTCAGCGTATGAAACCATGCTATATCACTTGTCGCGCTTTTTTGAACTTTTCACTAACTTTGAAAGTTTCGTTAAGGAAATTAACGTTTAATATTGTTCAGCCTCCCTTGTGTCCCTTTCACCCTCCTATCTTAAATTTAATCTGTGATGTAAATCACGTTCTATTCGAATGCTCTTGCATCTCCTCAGAACTGCGCGTTCTTTATTCCAATTTGCTTGGCCTCGGCTCCCGACTCCTTACTGTGCCCACTACATTCTTGCTCTTCCGTCTCCTTCTGTTCTCCCTGTATTGGCTACCTTCATTTCTTCTATTTCTAATCGCTTCCTAATATAACCTACAAATCCCTACGTTTCACCATTCTGTCAGTCCTTTGCGACGGGTAAATGACCTGTGTTGACGCCCCCCCCCCCCAAAAAAAAGTACGGTTTTGTTCCCAAATCTTTTTATTAGTATCACATGACTGAAAAAATATATATTTTTTTTTAAATTTTTGAGCTTTCGGCGCCCCGAGGGTCTAAATATAAAATTATACGCTCGGCTATAGTTTTCCCATAAACCGGTCCTTTAGGCGTATGTTTGAGATACGTTTTGGTTTCCTCAACTTTTTTACTCGTGCTCTTGCTTACGAGAACATCCTTTTGTTTTGCTATTTTAGTGCTAAAAGGAGGATCTATATAATTTTTTAACTGTAATTTTTTTGATTTTATGAAGGAGTTTCTACGTTTTATTTTACATTTGGAATTTCACTTTTAATGGCTTATCTGCTGATGAATTATGAATTTTTAAATTATTTTTAAGATAATTTTATATTCCATATTATATATTTTTAACGGTTTTTTGGATTTTTTGCCGCTCAGGGTAATCGGTTAGCTTTGTAGATGATCTTAAAGAGAATTTTAATTGTAATTTATGATCCAATTTTAAAGTTTATAAGTTAATCCGTTTGCGAGTTAAGGCTCGATTACATTAGGCGAGTTTACTAGCTACTAGCCAGCAAATTCACTATCTGATAGTAAACTCGCACGGGTGTAATCATGTTGGTTAACGAAGTAGCAGATTGCAAACTATCCGCGAGGAAAGTTGGAAGGTGGGCTACTTTACTCGCTATTCGCTGGCGTGCGGGCTTGTTAGCTAGTAAACTAGCCGTGTGTCATCATAGTTGCTAGTGGACTAGCTGCGAGTATCTAGAATTATTTTGTTCAGTGTGCCTACAAAATGTCGCTGGAACTAGTTCGCACTGGAGTTGTTATTTTAGCTGCTTCTATCAAGAAGGAGTTAAAAAGAAAAGAAAGGGAAAGATTGCGTCGCAGAAGTGTGGGTAAAATCGTGAATAGAAAGACGTAAAAAATGTGGCGTATCGAGCGGGTTACTGAGAGAGTTGAAGGATGAAGATCCTTCAGCTTATGGAAATATTTCTATCCAATTTGATGGTTTCGATGAATAAACTTCCTCAGTACCGCAGCCACTTTTTTTACTTTTTTCAATTTTGTGTAATTCTTGTCTGTAGACATCTTTTCAATTGCTTCACATCCATTCTCCCAACTAACTGCTTTTCATTATATTCCATAACACGGGGTACTGCTGGTAGATATGTAAAAATTCCACAATACAATTCACCGTTTCACTTCATTATTTAACACAGAACAATACCTTCTAGCAGAAAAGCACACCAATAAGTCAACAACAATGAAAAAGAAAAGCAACACGTGGTTTCCACCTGCTACCTAATTGGTTTCTGAGCGAGTGGAATGACGCGAGTGGAATGACGCAAGTGTCATCATCACTATCTCACTTGCTGATTTGCCAGCGTGTAAACGCACAATCTAGTAGCTACTAAACTCGCCTAATGTAATCGAGCCTTTAGTGAGGAAATTCAGCATAAAATTTCTCGCATTATCGTCTATTTTCATTCGTGTGGTCGTGTTTAGTTGCAGCTAGATGCTCATTATAACGTATTGTAAGTGTGCGCCGTGTTTATCCGATGAACGATTTGTTGCACCTGAACAAGTACTATAAATTTTGTTTATATTTATTACTATTATTTACGAATTAATTTACATTTATTAGCTTTAAAAGTGATCTATTATTAGTTATATAGGATGTATTGCTATTATTTTTGAATAATTTTATGATATTATACTAAGATTTTTTATTATTGCTTTAGTTATACTTTCATGAACAGAATTTTCAGTTACTTTTTTGATACATCAGGAATAGGTATATATTCGTGTTTAGATGATATGTTATAGGCTGTTAGTATACATATATACTTATTGTTAATAATGATATAGTTCGGTTTATTAATTAATTGATAACAAGGTTTTAATAGTGCATACATATTTTTTAGTTTTATGTTATACTAGCTGACCCGGCGAACTTCGTACCGCCCCAGAACCAATAAATATTGTGTTAACTTATCAGCAATCAATACTCAAAAAAAAATTAAGTTCAATAAATGTACAAAAATCAAAATGAAAAGTATTTTTATTACATTGAAATAAATGTAATTCACGTGGCAGCAAGGCATTATCCCTCTCAATAACAGAAATCAGTATAAATTTACTTTGAAAAATTAAAATAAACTACTTTTTGGAAACATGCTTTTTCGGGCTATATCATCAGCTAACAACACATAGTACACAATCAATTTATATACTTTTTAATAAAGTGTGTACTCTGTGCAGTTAGCTGATGATGAGCTATACACGAAAAAAACCTGTTTCTAAAGTAATTTAATTTCTTAAAGTAAATTTATACCCTTTTTAGGATTTCGTACACATATAATGTACGGAATCCCAATAAGATGGTTCAGAAACGAAAAAAATATTCAATTATATAATAGCTCGGAAACGGTTTGACTTATTGGAATCGGATCATAAATTACAATTAAACTTCTCTATCTATGACAATTTACAACTTTAAGCTGACCGATTACCCTGGTCGGCAAGAAACCGTCTAGAATATATAATATAGAATTTAGAACGATCTCAAAAATCGCCCTTAAAAAATTCATAACTCATCATCAGATAACCGTTTAAAATCGAAATTCAAAATATAAAACAAAACACAACAGCCCTTTCATAAAATTTAAAAATTACGGTTAAAAAATTATTCGAACTCCCTTTTTGGGCCAAAAATAGCAAAAAAAAATGAATTTTCTTCATAATTTTTTTTTTTAATTTTGTATTCTGCTATTCGTGACGGACAGAAATCCAACAAATCAAAGATCATAAAAATCGGTCCAGCCATTGATTTAACTAACCCGACTTTGTTTTATATACAATGCCTCTCCCACAGGAAGTGAGAGTAACTTTGGTGTGAGTAGGCACCTACTCACAGCGCGTTCGCTCCGGGTACATCTTAAAGCCCATTTAATTATCTATCGAATGCAACAAACCGGGAGTTTCTACCTCCCGGGGGTTCGCCCTGCAGCATCGATTTGAAAAAAAGTGTTTCGTCGACCGCCACCGTTTGTTTAGGCAAAAAATTACAACATTTTGGAAGAAACTGTATTTCAAAATTTTTACATAAATTATTACCCATCTTCATCATTCATATTAATCTTCTCGAAATAGGTACCTCTGGCTTGTAAAGGTCGCTTTAAACTCGCCGACAGGTGTTCTGTTTAAAATGGTCTGTACCGCATTCACGACTTCTTGATCGGTGTCGAATATTTTTCGAAATCGCGCTATGCTATCGAAATATTGTTGAATTACCGAGTCGAATATCATCAGAATACGCTTCTTCTTTTAATAAATCTAACGTCTCTTTAGCCGTTTTTTGCAACCAACAATAATAACGAATCACATACCGCTGTTCTTGCTCGATACCTTTCTTATCCATGTTGACAACACAAAACTGCACGTGGTTTTCACAATTTGCGTCTTACTCTTTCGACTATAAAACACGTAAAAATGCTCGTAGAAACGTCCGGTTTGTTGCATTTGACAACTGATGGAATAACCTTTAGGATTATCTGATTGCGAGACCCGTTACGATCCGCTCCGCTTGAAAAAAATTATAGGGGTTGACAAAACACTTTTTTTTTCAAATCGATGCTGTGGGTGTAGGGGTGAGGTATGAACTTCCGGTTTATTGCATTCGATAGCTAATTAAATGGGCTTTAAACGCGCTGTGAGTGGTTGCCTACTCACACCAAAGTTACTCTCACTTCCTGTGGGACAGCCATTGTACATATATAGATAGTAGACCCGGCCATGCGTTGCTATGGCTCAGTTGTAATACGTTGGATTAATATTATAAAACTAATGTTTACTGATAAAGATAAAAACGTTTTAGCCAATCTAAAAACACACGGGATTGAGCCTTCGAATTCACTTTCCGAGTGGTTGGAAAACATTTTCAACGCCTGCACACGTTGATTTTTGTGAATATATTTTTATGTGTTTTTTACGGGCATTTAGCAGTCGAAGTGATAGACGTCTTTTTATATATAGCCTTTTTACAACATTTTAAAATTTTTTTTCTTGCTAAGATAAATAATAAATCACAATATTTATACGACTGAAATATAAAATTGGCACTCACCGCACAAATGTGAATATATTCATACAATATTACTGAAAGTTGCGAAAATACCGAACGCATTTTGAAAACGAAAACAAATGGATAATATGCGAGTAACGGACGGGCAGATGAAGCACATTTACCGAAACGAAAACACGAATAGATCTGAATAACTCGGAACACGAAATACATGCAAAAAATGGTTGATGCACTTATTGTAATGTTTCCGGTCAATCTTTCGATTTCCTGTCGGTAATTAATTTTTACCTTTCAGTTGTATAAATGTCTCATTGTTGCGACAATCTCTTTGTGCTTCTCAAATTTCTTTCGTTACCTGATTGCCGGACGTGTGTTTCATTTTTCTTGATAGTTCTCGCGGTACTTGTGAAGTGTCGGGTCGTTTATTATTTTCTTTTATTTTTCCCGATTTAGGGTGTACCATGTTTAAGAGAAATGCAGACCGCTTTGCACTGTACTCGCTAAACGACCATTCGCCTACATTGTTCTGCTACATCCTTTAATTATATTTTTAGTTTATCGTTGCGACCATTTAATGACGGAACATTTAGTCCGCTACAACTCACAAATGTTAGATGTAAGCACGTCTGTGATCCAACCAATTTGAAAAAATTTCCGACTAAATCACTGCAAAATTTAATAAGAATATACTGCACATAAGAGGAGTTTTAAAATGTGCACAACATATTCTCAGTAATTCACTTTCACAAACAAATATATATATACGCAAAACATTTAACATCTGCATATAAATAGGCAAAGTCTTTTTTCGTTTATTAACCGATTTTCTTTTTCATTTTTTGTTTGGTAGCTATTAAAAAGCAGTTTTTTTTCTTATTCTAATATAAAATTTATACAAAAAAAATAAAAAAAGAACTGTTTGTTAAGATATTTTCCATTCGTTTATGTTTGTTTTTTTTTTACTGCATGCGTAGCGCATGATTTCCGGACCGTCATTAAGCGACCGCCCGCTGATCGGCTGATAGTTAAGACCGACGCCCTTTTTTGCCTATTCCTTCCTCGCCGTTTCCAGGTATCTGAAATTACCCGCTCGTCTGTTTGGCCTACCGCATGTTTTATTGCTTAGCGTAATCTAGGCGAATTTTGTAATTTCCGTGCAACTTTTTCAATTTTTTTTTTGTAGGAACCTAATTTAAATCTTAGCCAATATTTTAGAAAAAAAAATCAGCAAAATCGGTCGAGCCGTTCTTGAGTTACAGTTTTTTGCGAATTGTGCAATTTCGGTGCAATTTTTTTTAAATTGTTTTTTTTACAAACCTTCTCCTAAGAACTACGAATACAACAAAAAAAAATTATTCAAATCGGTTCAGCCGTTTTGGAGGAGAAGCGAGACCCACATAAGGGAACTCATTTTTATATATAAGAAGATATAACATTTTATTAATATATTTAGCTGTATTGCACCGACGTATATAAGGGGGGGGTTTTGGGGGTTTGAACCCCCCCCCATTGGCTCTCATAATATCACAAATTTTAGCCAATTTTACTAGTAACCATATGAAGTTTATAGTTATTCACAAGTATTCATAAATATACAATTAACGAACTAGGCTCATGTTGCACGTTGTCGGATAACAGCCTGTTTCCTTGTCTAATAGTGAGAGGAAAATACTGTTGACTGTTGTCCACAGCTGATGGACAACGTGTAACATGGCCTTCACCGTCGACAGTGTGTGGCGCGCCCGGCGAAAGCGATCAGTTTTCACAGTCGCGTGGCAACATCGTTTTACATATATACGAATTTTACGTGTGCGTTTTAAAGAAAAATTCGCCTTCCAATTTTTAAATAATAAACTTAAATTAAATTAATATAAAGTTTGAAAAGTGATGAAGCGAACAAACCAGCAGTCTCTTCTTGGTGGTTATTTTTCGAAAAAACCACGTGACACGGAGTCGCATCAAGAAGAAGTGGCAAATGACGGCCCAGCGAATAAAACGGTTGATAAATCGAAAAGAGGTACGTTCTTTATTGTCTTAGTCATCTTTAAAAAGCAGTT
The DNA here is from genome assembly GCA_039619475.1 of Icerya purchasi. NCBI lineage: Eukaryota > Metazoa > Arthropoda > Insecta > Hemiptera > Monophlebidae > Icerya > Icerya purchasi. The sequence goes on along the minus strand of CM077116.1, from coordinate 399,397,779 downwards.
TATGTTTCGAATTTTTTTATTTAATGATTTCTTTATAAAGCCCATGTTACACGTTGTCCGACAACAGCGTGTTTCCTTTTCTAATCGTGAGAGGGAAATACTGTTGGCTGTCGTCCGCTGTTGTCCGCGTTGCCGCAGACAACAAACCAATGTTGGTTAATAAGTTACACAATTTTTTATTTAACTAAGCATTAATACGCATTTAATGCACTAATATGTAAATAAAATTTGGTTAGTAATAGATCGATTTATTCTATTTCACAGATGGAGCGGATTTGTCCTCTCTTGGGTCCACTGCTTACGATATTGGAAGATTTGTTAATAGTGCTCCGAGTAATGATGAGGAAAAACTTAAGGCTTTAAAAGAGCCTTGGAGCCCACCAGATAATTTCAAATTTCCAACCTGCGGCAAGAGAAATCTTTCCTTTCAACGCCACTGGACTGCCAAACACTCATGGCTTGTCTATTCTAATGTGATGGAGGGTGCACTTTGCAAACTATGCGTTTTACTTGGAAAAGAGCGAGGCGGGCGTGGCTTGCAAAGTCTTGGAGCATTTGTCAGTAAACCATTCACTAACTGGAAAAATGCTTTAGATAGCTTTAACCAACATGCTAATACGAACTACCACAAATTTGCAGTAGAACAAGGAGCAAACTTTGTGAAGATTGCGGAAGGCAAATCCACTGATATTGTGGATAGTATGAATCTGGAAAGTCGTAGAAATGCTGATGACAACCGCGAGAGATTAAAAGCAATTGTAGAAACCATTATTTTATGCGGAAGACAGGAAATGGCCCTACGAGGAAGCCATGATTATGGAGAAATAGGAGTAGATGAACCTTCCCACAATGATGGCAATTTTAGAGCACTTCTTCGTTCCCGTGCTCGATCTGGCGATGCGGCTCTTAAGAAGCACTTACTTTCACAAAGTGTGCACAATAGAGCCATGTATACTTCATCGGGAATACAAAATGAAGTGATCGATCTATGCAGTAATGCCATCCAAACAGAAATACTGAAGAGGGTCAAGATGGCTGGGTTCTTTACCGTATTAGCAGATGAGACTCAAGACATATCTCGGCAAGAGCAACTAACACTATGTTTGCGATATGTTGATTGCTCGGGTCAAAAGTCAGTTATTCGGGAAGATTTCGTTGAATTTATTCACGTGGAAGATGTTTCAGCTCAAGCGTTGGCAACGACAATTTTAACACATCTGTTGTCTTATAACTTAGATATGGACAAATTTATTGGACAAGGCTTTGATGGCGCTACGGTACTAAGTGGAAGATTGCGAGGTGTGAGAGCAATAATTACAGAGAAATACCCGAGAGCGCAATTCGTACACTGTGCAGCTCACGTCTTAAACTTAGTTTTAGCGCATTCATGTGAAATTCCCATGATTCGGAACTGTATGGGTACCATAAAAAGTGTTGTAAACTTCTTTAGACAATCTCCACTACGAGATAATCTTTTGGAGAAAATCGCCGATAAAATCAACTCAACATGTTCAACACTTATCTCTCTCTGTGAGACGCGCTGGACTGAAAAGCATGCGGCAGTAGAACGATTTGCGCAAATGTTTCCCGTAATACGTGCAACGTTTGAAGCACTTCAAGAAGCTGTTAGCAGAGATGTCGCCACTCAGGCATTTCAATTGCAAACCGCTATAGAAAACAGCCAGTTCATTGTATCGCTGGTTATACTAAGAAAGATTTTCTCATATACCGCAAACCTAAACAAGGCAATGCAAAAAGTCAATATCGATTTAACAAGGGTTTGTTGTTTTGCAAAAACTATAAAGGCAACTTTGCAAACCATTCGGAACGAAAGCCAATTCTCGGTTCTTTTCCAAGAAGCGAAGGAGATGAGTCTGAATGACATAGTTGTTCCAAGAACGGTCGGAAAGCAAACCCAGCGGAACAATGTACCAGGGGAAAGTGCTGAAATATATTACCGTCGAAATATATTTTACCCGTTTGTTGACCACGTTATTACAGAACTTGAGGTTCGTTTTAAACCACATGAAGGAACGATTCAAGGGATTCAAATGCTTTTGCCCGAAAAGACGAGCAAAGACCCTGAAACCCAAGAGAAATTGAAAAATATAGCAAAAGCGTTTCTTGGTGAAAATGAAGGGACAATATTCCTGTCGGAATATGAACTATGGCATAATCACTGGAAATCTGTAGAGGAAAAACCTGCCACTGTGGTAGATGCTATTGACTGTTGTGATGCAGAGTTTTTTCCTTTGATAAAAAAGCTTCTAATCATATTGGCCACACTACCGGTATCCACTGCAACCCCGGAAAGAAGTTTTTCCACTCTAAAGAGAATAAAAACTTACATTAGAAACAGGATGGGCCATGAAAGAGTTACTGGTCTTGCTCTTATGAGTGTTCATCGTGATCAAGCGATAAAACTGGATTCTGAAGAAATTGTAACTAAGTTGGCAATGAAACGTAAACGGCTCAATTTGGAACTTTGAATTGCATTTGTAAAATATTGATATATTAATATTTTACTTAATATAATAGATTATAACATACAATTATTATAATTGAATTGTTTTATTTCACATTGAAAAAAATTTTGGGTTTGAACCCCCCCCTTTCGGAAGCTATATATACGTCCGTGCTGTATTGTAATTTACTAATTGTCTAATCGTTATTTCCGGTTTGTATATCTTTAATAATGGCATGAATGTAAGTAATTAAGAACTAAACTAGATATAATTTAGAGTATAGCTTTGATAAAAAATTATTTAGTTAGTTTTAATCATTAATTTCATTTTTGAGCGAAACCTGTTACTGGGACCCATAATGGAACTAATTAAATCACTGCTATTAATAAAATCGTTAATTTCATTAACAATTTCAAAACTAAAGATTATAACAGACTTACTTTTATAGGTTTTAGCTATTACATAATTATTTGGGAATAAATAGTTATTTAATGCTTTTATTGCACGTTTGTATTTCCTATACATACCAATGTTATTACTGCTAATGATATGTTTAATATTTATTGTTTTTGATTTTTTTTTTAATAATATGACACCTTTAGAAATCTTGTTATCATATGGCAATGCTGAAATTTAATGCAGTTTTTATAAAGTACATTAATGACAGCAAAATAAAATATTAATAATAAAAAAAGAACAAGGAAAAATGCAATTTGAATTTTTTATTCAATTATAAAGTAAGTTAAAATTTCTCAGTAAAAATCACAGCGTGCACAAGTAATACTTTAATATAATATTACGAGAATTTACCGTTAATGAATTCTCGAACCATCTGCAGTGATCTTCTCGGTTGATCGTGTGGAACCATATGACCCGCATTTAGCACTAGAAGATCAGTAAGATTTCCGGCAACTTTATACTGTCCAGCTTGTATGCCTAATTCGTCATACCATAATATCAGATCGCTTTCATAATATTCTATTGCACCATTGAAATGCAAACTTTGAAGGAAACTTCTAGTTTCTAAATAACTACAAACGGTGTCCAACTGACCGCTGTAGTGTAAGATTTTATAATAATTTAATAATTCCGAAAAAACCAGGGCTGCCGATTGTAAAAAGTCAAAAGACATGGAATAAAATACATCATAATTATTTTTTATATATTTCAGATTACCAACGTGAACACATTTGCGAATGTAATTATTTTCAAATAATTTCTCTATGCTATATGACGCCGTGTCCGCATTTGTATAAGAGTACTCAAAGATCCGAGGAAATGAGTATGATGCATCCCAAGGATCATAATATACATTGAAAGCCTCCGCATAGTCACCAGCACGTATATAGGTTTTAGTAATGTCTTCTAAATCGTGAACTACTTTCGAAGTCTTCAAATCTAAAAATCCTAACTGATACAGTTGCTCAGAACGCATATTTATATGATCAGTATCGATGAATCCGTTTCCAATTAAACAGCCTTTCAAATTAATATTAATTGGCTTAGTAATATCCGAATTCTTTTTATGAATTTCGTACGCGATTGATGTAAGGAATTTGCCAGCATACGATTCTCCGGTAAGGTAAAATTCATTTTGCGAATATTCCGGAAATAACTGAAAAAACTGAACCAATACGTTGTACATATCTTTGACAACGTCGTCTTGGTTTCTAGTATAACCAGCATCGTCTTGCGTAAAACTGAATCCAGTTCCAACCGGTTGATCAAAGTACAATACGTTAAATTCGTTCGTCCACGCGTACTTCCTGCGAATCAGTTTGTCGTTAGATTTCAATTGGTAAGGTCCATTTTCCATAAACAAGCCGTATAAGGAACTAAAACCAGGACAACCATTTAACCACAGCAAAACTGGAACTTTTTCAGGATTCTGCTCACTGAGGAAAAACCAAAAGAACAAATATGAATTGAATTCTTCGTTTACGGTGAAAAAGCCGGAATAACTTACAATATCATCATCCGGCAATATGGGCCCTACTCGACTCGCACTTTTTCCTTCTTCTATTTTACCCGCTTTGATATACGATGTTAAGAATAATGGTTCGCCGGCATCTTCTTCAACAGTGTCGTATACATTTTTTACTCTGTCGGTGTTTGTTGGAATGACCACATGACTGTTTACCATCAAGTACAAGTGGAAAATTATGAACACGCGAAACGCAACTGATACGAACATGCTTTTTGTCTTCGTTATTATTTCGATGGTTTCTAATAATTGCTTGCTGTAGTTCATACGAGCCTAGAATCAATCAGGACATAAATTTATTTGATAATTCTTCAAAATTTATGATGTTGATTTTGGTAAAATACTTAATGGTAACAGTTCATTTCTCAAATGAAATTTTATTCATTACTGAAAAACCAGTTATACACTATAATTTTAATGAAAATTATACGGGTTGTCAGAATATTCGCTTTTTTTCTTTTCTTCAGCTTGCCAACTAAAACCATTAAACGAGCGAAACAATTTACGAAATACTAGAAGGAAGAAAACAAGTTAGATCGTATTACAAGCCAAGGAACGAAGAAAACAATAATAGGAACTAAAGAGAAGGAAAGAAGCGCAAGAGTAAAAGATGCGTTATGCGATTTGGGGACAAGTCGGCTTAAGAGCTAAAGGTGGAAAGAGGAACATTCAGCAACAAGAACGGAACATTTAAAAAAAGAAGATGGACTCCAGAAATTAAACCGCTATTTTGGTGTAGATTTATAATGTACGATAAAGGCCCAGAAGTGTTTCCATTTTCTCTTGTCTGGTATACATCCGTCCATCGATTTTTCTCTGTTTACAAGTCCCAACGATATTTTTGCTTTATTACGCTACAATCCTTTTGCTGTAAATTGATGTTTCCGGTGTTAGCCTTTTTTTTTTTTTTTTTTTTTTTTTTTTAGTTCAGCATCTGCCTTTTAGATATTTTTTTCTTTTGTTTAACCCTTTATAGAGTACTTTATAGAATTTTCTTACTTTTAATTTCTATATTTCTATTTTGTGATGCCTTATAAATTTATACATTAGTATAGCTGGACTTGACGTCGGATCTACCACCATCTGGTTACAGTTACTGGAAAAGTCTGCAGTTTTTCCTTTACTGTACACTGCCAAATAAAATAGTCTGCATGCTCCATTATTAACTGTATTAATTTTAGTCAAGTGAACAGTAGTTTTTTTGTGTCCCGTTCGCAGTCTAGTTATCGTTACTGTATAATTTCTCTCGAAGTTTTTAACCTCTCTTAAACCAAGGAACCCTTGGAATATAATTCGGTATTTATATTTGAGTTGTATAGAATATTGTCCATTTTCTGTGTTATTACTTTATTAAGAAATGTTATAAAAACGTGTACTACAGAAATTATATTTTAAAAAATATTAAAAATAGCCGACATGTTTCGGAGTGACGTACTCCATAATCATGGCATTAATAAATAAAGTTAAAAGTTAAAACGATGTCATATTTGTCATCTTATAAATTAATACAGTATATCGATATGTTAGGATTGATTCTTAATTTTAAATAGTGGGTTATTATTAATTAAAATATTTTTAAATTTATTAATGTAGTATGTTTCGGCGCTATTAAGTAAGTTATAATTATCGAGATATTTTATTTTTACTAGAACGGTGCAACTAATAGATGCTCAATAAAGTTGACTCGGATGAAATTAGTAGCGGTATTAATGCACTATTCTAAGCATGGCAGAATATTTGTAAGGGATTACCTATAGATTATGAGGTTTCAGCGCTGTTAAGTAGGTTATAATTATTAATAGCGCCGAATACTACACATAGTTATTACTTTGGAGGAACCGAAGAAGGATTTCGGTCTAAAACAGTGTAAGCGCTGCCAATTGTTTGTACATACCCCGAACTACTGCAATTTACCTATTCGTTGTGTAACGTATGCAGGGAAACACGAAACAAACAAGTGCTCCAAAGATATTGAGGATCCTGTCAAATGTGCACTATGCACGGGGGGGGGGGGGTCATCCGGCAAGTTATAGAAGATGTCCCATCTACAAGGAACAAGTACAATTTTACAATACAACCTACACGAAAAAACAACATCCAGTTAATTATGGTATAGTACAACAACCTACAGAGAGATATCCATCTTCAAAAAAAACTTCTAGAGAAACATATGCAGACAAAGTTAGGTTGCATTCTAGCAAAATGAGGACAGTCCACTCGCCAGAAACCCACAATGAAAATACCTAATAATGTTAACATCATTCTTATCAGAATTCAAGTTTCTAATAAATCCATTAATTACTTTATTTACGAAAGTTATCGATGGACTCCTGCCACAGATGCTAAGTAGTACCAAAGTGGTCACTCAACATTCATTGGTGATAATGTTGTGGAACGCTAATGGAATAATTCAGAGGAAAAATGAGCTGGAAATATTCCTAAATCAGAATGTTATAGATGTAGCATTGATATCTGAATTGCACTTAACTGGAACAAATATCGTCAGAATACCTGGATACAATATATATATATATATATATATATATATATATATATACGACTAATCACCCAGATGGTACCGCGCATGGTAGCACCATGATCTTGGTAAAAAGTTCATTTGTTCAACATAGACAAATTTTACAAAAATCTTATGCCAACCAAATAGTAACAGTTAAATTATTTTGCAGGTAGCAATCCCCTAACAATTGCAGCCATCTACTGCCACTCTGGAGTCTATATTGCGAAGGTAGAATTTACTATGATCACCAAGAATCTAGGTAGCCACTTCATTTGTGAAAGTGATTTCAATGCAAAAAATCAAGAATGGGGCTCGAGAATGAACAATAAACCTGGGCGTTCCTTACATAATTTCATTCGCGCCAATTCTCTTTCCATACCCTTATCTATGACTCCTACCTACTGGACTGAACACTTTAACAGATTGCCGGATACGCGGGATTTTTTTTCATATGTCCAGGTTTGCAAAGGTACTATAAGACATGTCACACTGTAAGTGACCTATCATCCGATCGTGTACCGGTAATAGCCAACCCATCATTCAACATAGACAGATTAGACAACACAATCGAACAACTGATTGGAATTATTTTGCAAACATTATGGAAAACAATATCGACCTGAATATTCGACTGAAGTGTGAGGAGGATCTTGAAGTAGCAGTTAACAACCTTACAGAATTAATACAGACTGTGTGCGTTAACTTTACTATATACGAATATTACAGATTTTGTTCCTATGGAAATTAGGTATCTAATAAAATTAACGCCAGCATCGAAAAAAGCTCGGAAATCAAATCGTTATCCAACTGCGAAAGCTACATACTATCAACTTCGTTATAAATTAAAGGAAAAAATTAGGATTTATAAGAACAACAATCTCAAATAGTACCTTGATTTATTAAGCGCTCAGGATAACTTATTATGGGTAGCTACCAGAAAAATTATGCCACAGCATCACGAACTGTGTAATATTAAACTAGCAGATGGAAAGTGGGCCAAAACCGACGATAAAAAAGCTACCGCATTCGCAGCTCATTTGGAATCATCGTTTTCTCCATAAACGGACAAAAACCCAGCACGCACAAAATATATCGATCAACCGTTACAACTCCAGCTCGCTAGTAGGCCATTCTTTCCAAAAGACGTATATAATTGTTTATAAAATTTCCCGCACAACAAGGTACCTGGCGATGATAAAATAAACGGAAAAGTGCTATCCAACTTACCAAACAAAGCGGAAATTCTTCCGTTACACATTCAACGCCATAATAAGATTGGGCTACTTTCCGAAAGCCTGGAAAAAGTCCTTAATTTTAATGGTATGTAAACCCAACAAAACTCTGACTTCGTTATCATCTTATAGACTCATTAGTCTTCTGTCTACTCTATCTAAAGTTTTGGAAAAGCTAATATTAAGAAGAATTCAACCTGTAATAACTGCTAGTAAGCCAATTCCCAATCATCAGTTCGGCTTCAGAACCATCCATTCGACAATACAACAGTGCCATAGGATAGTGGATACAATCTCAACGAATCTGTAAAGAGGGGAGGTATACTCCGCGGCCTTCCTGGACGTATCTCAGACGTTCGATCGAGTGTGGTACATTGGTCTACTTTATAAACTCAAACAACTACTACCTCCGGACTTATATTTATTCTTTCTTTCTTATCTGTCTGACAGAACTTTCACAGTAAAAGTGAACAATGCAATATCCAATGAGAGAAGCATCTTGGCCTCAGCTCCGCAGGGTAGTCTGCTAGGGCCCATTTTATATTCAATATACACCGCAGATATACCTACCTCTAACCAGACTATCGTAGACTCTTTTGCGGACAATATAGCCCTACTGGCTTACTCTGCAAATTCCAACTATGCAAGTTTAGCTATTCAACAGCATATAAACAAAATTCAGACATGGGCAGATAAATGGAGAATTAAATTCAATGAAGCGAAATTTCAGCGGGTCGCATTTGCAAATAGATTGGTTACATGTCCCGGAATAAAAATAAATAATAGGGAAACCAAACAATCAGATTCTGTGAGATACACGGAAATGTATTTCGATAGACTCACCTGGAGATATCATGTTGCTCAGATCTGTCAAAAAAATGCCACTCGAGTTTTTTTTTTTTTTTATTATTGTTTATTTATTTACTCCGCTGTACCTTGCGGTTTTTCAGCCAGAGTTTCTGATTGTTACTGTTATTATTTGTTGTTGATGTGTTTTGTTTTGTTATTCATTACATGGTTGACAAAGCTGATTAAATTAAAAAAGTTTTTTTTATGTATTTCGGTTATTGGTTTTTTTATTATTTTCCGTTTTTCTCTTTCGTTTTTAAACTTATTGCATTCGAAAATCGAATGTTAATCGTCTGTTTCCTCTTTACAGTCTATACAGATGTCTGATTCAGAAATTTTAAATCGTTTCATATAGACACCCCATTATATTTCCATGTCCGGTTAAAAATTGAGTGAAGTTATAATCGGTATAAAAATGTTTCATTTGTAGTCTTTCTTCCAAGTTTGGAACTATTTCCCCCGTGTTACTAGTTTTTGATTTATCACATCTGACTTGCCAGAGTGTCGTATACTACTTGAATTAATTTTATTGATCTGTTTTCGTAACGTTTTTTTGTCTAAAATTTTTTCTTCTTGTTTGCATGTTTTGATTTGGTTTTCTAACTTTAAGTCTACAGGTATTATTATTGCTGCTATGATGTTGACTGAAGTATACGATATTGTGCGATAACCAGAGATTGTTCCTATTAATATTTTCCTTTGTAATTTTAACAGCTTATTCTTGTCTTTTTCTCGTAAAACTGGAAAATATACTGTAGAGCAGTATTATAGATCCAAAAATGGCTCTTTATGGAGTACTATTCTATCTTTATATTTCGAACATATTTGAATATTGAGTGATCTTAATTTGAAATAAATTTTTTTAATCTTGTCTATTATGAATTCGATGTGTTTTCCAAAATTTAAATTTGTGTCTATGATTATTCCCAAGTATTTTATTTCTTTTACTATTTTTATTTTGTCGTTATTTATGCATAAGTGCTGTTCAATGCAATGTACCATTTCTTCCCTGTCTTGTTTTCTACTTATTAGTAGTGCTTGGGTTTTATTTATGTTGAATTGTAAGCCTAAGTTTTGAATGTTTTTACTCAATTTTTTTATTGTTTCATTTATATTGTAAACTTCGTCCTTTTTATTAATTCCTGCTACTAACATTATATCGTCTGCGTAGCTTATTGCAGTGTTGACTGAAATGCAAATTAAGAACTTCGCTCATTGCTATGTTGAAGAGTACTGGCCCTAGAACCGAACCTTGTGGTACTCCTGAGTTGACACTCCTGTTGTATAGGATTTTGTTTTCTTGATTAAATAACCCAATTCTTCTATCTGTTAAGTAGTTATGAATTATAGTTTGTATTGTACCAGATATATTTTTTCTTTTCATTATTTTTAAAATTTCATCAATTTTTATTTGATCAAATGCTCCGGATATGTCAAAGCTGATTAGTAACGTATGTCTTGTTCGTTTTTTATATTTTTCAATGTAATCGCATAACTTTTTTATTGCTAGCTCGGTTGATTTATTTTTAAGATAGCCGAATTGATTTTCGTTTAAAATCGCTTTTTCTTTTATTTCTATATCAAGAAAATTTTTTATGATTTTTTCATACATTTTACTTAAACTAGACAGTAGCGTTATAGGCCTGTATGATTTCGGATTTGTTAAATCTTTTCCGGGTTTGTTTATTATTTTAATTTTTCCTTATTTCCAGACGTTAGGGAAATAATTTAGTTCGATACATTTTTGGTAAATAGATTTAAATATTTTTTCGTCTACTTTGTGAAGAAGTTTAATCATCTTGTTAGAAATTTGATCGTGTCCATTAGCTTTCCTACTGTTCAGTTTTTTGATTGTTGTAGTTAATTCGTTTTCACATATTTGAAGAGTTTTATCTGGCTGAGTCGGTTGCAACTTAAGTGTTCGGTTTGGAAATAATTCAGCAAAAATTATTTTATGTTTTTCAATGTTATCGTGTACGATGCATCCACCGACATTAAAAGCAGGCATGTCTACTCTTTGTTTGGTCTTGTCCATACATATTTTATACGGCTTGCTCCAGATTGTCGACGAATTAATCAGTTCTTTCCATTTTTCATGCTTTGATGACTGCAGTTCTTCCTTGTATTCTTTTTTCAGTTTTCTAATTTTAATCCTTAATGATTCCACTTTATTATTTGTTTTATTTTTGCTTTTGTATAGTCTCCTTTGTAGTTTTTTTAGTATCTTTTTAAAGCTTTCTAATTTTTCATTCCAATAAGGTGTGTCGCGAATTTTTGTTTTTGTAAGTGAATTGTGGATTAGTACTTTTATTATGTTTGTAAATTCTATGATTTCGTTTTCTAAATCTTCTTTTTTAGTTACTTTTTCAATATGTTCTATTTTTCGTTTTATTTGAGGTAGAGCATTGATAATTTGTTTTTGAAAGATCTCATAGTCAACTGTTAGTGTATTTTCATTTAGTGATTTACTATCTTTCCTTATTGCGAGTTGCAGACATATTGGTTAAGTGTTGCGTTACTGGAGAAGGTAATATTTTTATATTTCTAATGTTCTGGCTGATTGTTTCGTGGACAATTATAAGATCAATTACACTGCTCCCATTGTGATTGTTAAAAGTTTATATGTTATATGGATTAGAGACGCTTAGATCATTGGCAAATAGGAATTCTTCGAATTTTTCTGCTCTTTTCGTATTATAGTTTATATTGTTTAAATTTTCGTATATCGTTGATCTAACGTTAAAATCATCTAACAGTATCGGTTTTAATTCCTGAAATTGTGTGATTAAATGGTTAATTATAAGAATGTGTGGATCTATACTTTCATTAGGGGAAAAGTAGGACGCAAATAAAATATAATTTCCTATTTTAATTGAAATGATATTTTGAGTTGTTCCTATTATTGACAAGTTTATATTTTTATTATAGGCTATTGCAATATTCGGCTGTGTTATTTCATACTGTTTATTGTTTATTCCATATAGTTTGTTTTTGTAAATATACGGTTCCGGTATTATTATTAGGTCTTGTTCACTATTTGTTAATATTTCGTACTGTTGAATTTTGGTTCTGCCCACATTAAGTAATAATATATTTAAATTACCTTTCATGATGTATTATTTATATGATTATTTTGCTCTTTGGGAGTGTTTAATTGAGAAGATAATTTTTTGATAATTTTTGTGAACTGAATTTTTGCTGATCTACTATGTAGGATAGGTTTATTTTCAATTAGCATGTTCATTAAGCCATTTATGTCTTCCGTAAATTCTTTTGCCGTCTGGAGAATATCTTTTTTCCCCTTACACAATCCTACAAATAACATAAAATTATTTAACGGAAGCGGATATTTATCTTCATTTTCCCGGATATTTATTTCTAATGGTTTGAATATTTCTTTTTTTAATATCGATTCATTTTCTTCTTCGTCTGCTTTTATGGACTGGTCGCTGTCGTATGTTACTGTTGCCTGTTCTTTTGTTTCTGCTGCATCATCTGTTTGAGCGTTTTGGTCGTTTAATAATATATTGTTAATTTTGGGTTTCTTTTCATTTTTTAATTTATTACCTGACATTATTGATTCGGAAGAATTTGTTGATAGTGCTCTTTTAGCAGCTCCATTTAAGAGTTGCGTTAACGGAAGAGTGGGGAAGTTGATGTCAACGTTTACATTTTTATTGTCATTTATTTTATCATTTACGTTGTTTGAAATGTCTTCGTCTTCTATCGTGCTGGGACAGTTTTTACTAGTATGTCCTTTCTCGTTACATACAAAACACGAAACTGTGTCTGGAGATAGAAATATTCGGTATGTTATTTCTTCGTAGTGTATAAGTACTGTTTCAGGGATTTTTTTGATTTCCTCTGGGTTTATAAAAAATTGTCGTTTGGCATTTAATAAGTGTTCGTATCCCCTCGTTTCTCCCATCCCGTACTTTATAAAAGAGATCGGGGTTTCTGGGTTTACATTATAGTCTTTTTTGAGTATTTCTTCTATAATGTGGTATGGTATAGAAGGACAGACATTTGAACTTATTATTCTTTTTTTAGGGTTTATTAGTCTTCTTATATGTATTACATCGTTATTTATTGTGATTGTTTTGTGTGTGTCTACTAAATAATCTACGAAATGTTTACTGGATAAAAATATCGCAAACCTGTCGCGCGACATTCGTGATACATATTTTAAATTTTGGGGTTCTATGATTTCTCCTATTTTAATAATGTAATCTTTTTGATTGATTCCTTTCGGTATGTTAAAAACTATTGCTTGTTCTTTTGATGGAAAATTAAAAGCTGATGCTGTTTTAGCGTAACTGTTAGCATTGTTGTTTGTGTAGTTAGTATATGAATTGTTGTTACCTGATTTCTGTTGGATTTGTTTACCTATATATGAAGATATTTCTTCTGATAATAGTGGTGACGGTAATATTATTGATGACGATTGCTGTTGATGTGTTGGTAAAGTTGGTGTGGGAAGTTGTTGAGGGGTTGATAAGTCGATGGCTGTATCAGGCGGTGTTACCGTCATAATACTGTTAACGTCCGTAGCCCGCACTAGACAAAACTACACACTATCGCGAAAGATAAAGATAAAGACAAAAATACGTAATTCCGTGTGTTCAACTAACGAGAGAACGTTTATTACAATAAACGCATGAACACACGACCGAACTATCACTTATCAATTGCCACTCGAGCTAGGATACTATACCCTCTATTAGGCAGATCTTCTACTCTAAGCCTAAGCTTAAAAGGATCCCCATCTATCTAACTATCATAGCGTCAATATGGAGGTATGGACTGGAGACATATGGATGCACTTGTGCAAGTAACTTATCAAAAATCCAAAGCCATCAGTCCAAAATTCTCCGAACAATCGCAGCTGCCCCTAAATACGTCTCCAATATGACCTTACACACTGATTTAAATGTCCCCTTTGTTCGTGAAGTCTATACCACACAATGTAACCAATTTTTTGAAAAATTAAAATTAAATCCAAATCATTATATACATATAAAATGTACACTAAAACACTGCCGGGCAATCCTAAAAGGAGGTTAAAAAGAAGAAAATGGTGCCGTGACGCTCTTCCAATAACATAACAAATACAATTAGTGCGGAACGCATAATTCATATACGAGTATATAATATTCATTTTATAACACTATATGCCAGTATTCTAAGAGCCACATATAGCGGCCGTTAAAATACTGTTAATACACTCTTTATAGTACTGGCAGGATTCTATGGGCCATACTTAACTGTATAGGTTGCCATGTTATCCTACTGATCTATGAAACACATCTTATCAATAAAATAAGTACAATTACTGATAAACGAATAATTCATGTATATATATATATATATATATATATATATATATATATAATATTCATTTTATGCAGCTATACGCCAATATTCTAAGAGACACATATAGCTGGCGTTTAATTAACTATTAATATCCCCAAATTCTTCTTATACATAGTACTGACAGGACTCTATGGACCATAATTCACTATATAGGTTGCCATATTATCCCACTGGCTTTATAGAACACGCTTATTCCTGTTACAATCCTATTATTATCTCCGATTCAGTTCTTCATTGGAACGATGAGTTGGCTATTACATGGTTAGTAAATATAAGGAAGAGAGGTCACGAGAACTGTTAATGGTTCTTAGCGGTACAGTGAAAAAAAAAAAAAAAAAAATTAAAGGAAGTATATAAATATAAATATTTGGGTGTCACTGTTGATATGTTTAAATGAAATGAACGTATTAGGGGAGTGAAATTAGATTTTCAATTCGGAAAAATTCCCCGATCGATGATTCCAAGTGGAATGTGTTCAGAAAAGTGTGTAGAATAACATATCAAAATGCCTCCACGAGAAAATGTGTGCTAAATTTTTTATTTAACAATTTAACTGCAAAAATGTGTTTTTTTTGTTAATAACTTTTTTATTTAAATTTTTCGAAAAAAAATTATAGCGTTATTTGAAAGAACAAAAAATTTTACAAAAGAAACATACATGACATTTGTTTTTCAATTGGAATTGAGCGAGCAGTAATTTTTTAATTAACGCTTCGATTCGGGCTGCGTCGAGCCATATACTAGGCTCAGCTGAGTGTGCACCTGTGCGAACGCGCGCACCGTGCATAAGTGGCTATAACTTTTAATTAACAAAAACAGATGACATAAAACCAATTGCATATTAAAAAGGATAATTTTTAGTAGTAGTAGCTCATATGTTTGAATGAATTTTTAAGTACTGTAAACATTTTTTTTAATGAGTTTCAAGTGAAATGTCGCACGAATTTTTGATTATTTCATAAAATTCGACGAAACTTAAAAAAAGTAAACAAATGCACGGATGTTATGTTCAAAGGGATTATCTAAAATAGGTCGTTTGGCAAAAAAATTAGAAAAAATTATTTTGCAAAATTCGAGCCTTTAAAGTTTATCGATTTTTGAAAAATGCATTTTTCCACTTCCAGTTTCTAACTTTGAACGTTAATAATAAAATCTTAAAAAATGATATCGACATTTAGTAGGTGGTCAATTTGAAGCATATGATGTGTACTTTAAGGCCAAATAGTTTATTTTATAATTATTATAATTTTTGGTGATGTTTTTCAGGCATAAAAAAAAAAAGAAAATTTTACTCAAAAAGTCTAAATGTTTAAACAGAAGAAGAAAATTTTTTTCAACACTTTGATTATATGAAGGTGATAGCTGAGATATAAATCTTGAAAAATACACCTTATTATAATTTTATTTTTCAATGTAATAACCATTAAAAGAAAAAGAAAAAAAAAGAACTTAAAGAATTTTTACGATACGAATTAGTACCCTTTCTTTTATCATCATTCGATGAATCAGATATGCGAAAAAATGTTAAATCTCAATTATATGATATATTTACAACATCATCTACTGCTCTACACGTACTAAAAAATGTACAATATGTTATTGATGGAAGAATGTTACTGCATCGAGTACCATGGAAAGTAAATAAAAAGTCTGGTATAATTTGCAACAGCTACATCTTGTATCTACGAAGAAATCATGGAAGCAATGTTATTGCAGTTTTCGATGGTTATAGTTCAGATAGCGTGAAATCAGCAGAAAGAATTCGTAGAAGTCGCAAACAAAAATGCGCAGGTATTTTCTTCAATGAAGATATACCGCTTACTGTTGCCCAAGAAAAATTTCTCTCACATGAAAAGAATAAAATTTCTTTTATAACTTTATTAACCGATAAACTGAAAGATAATAATATTTCTGTAGCTTAAGCAAACTGACGATGCAGATACTCGAATTGTTTAGACTTCACTTCGTCTAACGAATTCAACATTTTTTATTGTTTCCGAAGATAATTGATGTTCTGGTTATTTTAGCTGCATTATGCCCTCATGACAAAGAAATATAACTCTTAAAACCAAGAAGAGGTAAAATAGAAAGAAGTTTTTATTGTTCAATGGTTATGTTAAAACATTATCTGAATGCAAAAAATTGTATCATTTTACTACACGCGTTCAGAGAATGTAATACAACATCTTTTTTTAATCATGGAAAAAATTCACTTATTACAAAAAAATTTAAAACTAACAAAGAACTGCAAGCAATGGCACAACTATTTTATAATAAAAATTGTTGTATAGATGAACTTTTTGAAGCTGGTGTTAAATATACATTGGCTTTATACGGAAATGTTTTGTTAGAGATGCTTCAAAACGAAGAAAAATTACCGTTTCATTTTACCTCCTATTAATAACGCAGTATTGCAGCATATTAAAAGAGTAAATACAACAGTGGTTGGGTGAAAAACCATCATCACATGAATGGCGATGGACGAAAAAAGATATTTTTTGTCCTGTCAGCATGACCGATCCTCCGGCACCCGAAAAACTATTACGAACTTTATTTTGCAGCTGTAAAAGTGGCTGTGAAAATAATTGTGGCTGCAAAAAAAAACAGCTTATACTGCAGCGTTGCCTGTTTGAGTTGCAGTGGAGTAAATTGCTCAAACAGTTCTCAAGTATCTGAAAATGAGTACGAAATTTCAGAAGATGCTTCTGAAATTGCAGAAATTTCAGATTGCTCAGCAGAATTAGTAGAATGTTAACAGAATACGCATCAGAATCAGAAGATAGAGCGTAATTGATTCAAATGCATTGTAAAATTATACGTATATGTAACCCAAAAATTTATGCTCTTTCAAATAAAAATACATCAATGACATTGCTGTGTATATTTTTTTTCCTCTTAAATACTAAATGAATACTTTTGGAGCAGTTTTATGACATTATTGTTTAGAAAAAAAGTAAGAAAGTTATTATTTTTCATTCTTGAGATGAATTTTCCATATATTTAATTATGATCAGTCATTTTGGATCCACCATTTTCAATTTTTTAAGTAGAATATCAAATTTGTGATAATCGTATCCAGCAAATCCCAAAAAATCTATGTTTTCAGGTAATTTTCCAATATTTTTACGTGTCCATCGGCCATTTTGAATTTCTAAAATCTGATATCAAATTCGTATTCAGCACCCTTGAAAACCCCTGTATACCAATTTTTATAATTTTTCATTAATAAATATCTGAGAAATTAAATTTTGCAACTAATTTTTCACTTTTTCACTGTTATTGAACAAATAAATAATTAGCACACTTTTTTAAAGGGTGGCATTTTTAGTTAACACTATTAACAAGCGAATACAAAATATTTCATCAAAAAATATAGATGGCAGAATTATTCCGAAGTTTAGGCCTGATTTTGTCTAATTTCGCTCCCCTATATAGATAGCATTGCAAATAACTTGAGGAAAACGCTACCCAGTCTCTATCAAATGAGGAACTTTGTTCTAAATACCTCAACAAAAATAATGGTTTGCGACACATTATGTCAAACACACTTGTACTATGGTATTATGGCCTGGGGACATACGAATAATACAAAACTAAAGCAATTCAACTATTTACGGGATAAACATTTGAAAGTCTGTGCGGGGAAAAAATATGAAACTCTCTCAAATGTAAATTCCTCGAATACTAACAAAAGACATTTGATACTTACCCCGAAAAAAATACTTAAATATAATTTGCTAATTAAATACCTAGAAAAAGGAATCAGCGTAACACCCATAAATAAATTTAATAATTATAGTTTGAATAACGTTAGACAATATGCAGTTCAACATAGAAGACACGCTAATAAACATGAAAACAAACTACAACAAATGGTTTTTAAAAAATTACTTAATAATATACCTATAAATAAAATATTATAGCAAAACGATGCCAAAATAAATAGAATTAAAATAAAGAAAATGTTACTAAAATTTAGATAACAACGAATGTAAGCATTATATTAATCTATATATAATATTTGGGTGTATATGTGCATGCATGGGTACATGTGTGTGTGTAAGTCAATCTGTAAAAGTTTATATGAATATATCGCTACTTGAGGTTTACATTGTTTTGATGATGTGTGTGAGATAGATATATAGTGATTTATACATATATTAGTTATAGATGAATAATTATAAGTTACAGAAACTAAGTCTGTAATATTTATTAAATAAATATACGCATGTGTATTTATTTTGGGAACTCGCCGACAAGTCAATTGACTTGGTGGGGACTAAATTGAACTGCTTTAGATCCCTGGCCACTGTGGTATCGCCGGTAACGATCTTGCTGACTCATTAGCATGCTCGGCCGCAGTAAATAGTCGTTTCATGGGCAGATTTTCTTCCCTAATTCTTTACTCTCTCTCTTTTTGTTCTCACCGTGACTCTTGGACTGATCTCTATCCATCTCTTTTCTCCAACCTTGACTCCTTTTACCTTCGGTCTTTCCCGTCCTCTTCTCATTGGTTTAACAATTTTCCTAGTGTCAGCCGTTCTGCCACTTCTTCCACGGTTTGCCTTCATTTTAATCATAGTTTGCTCCCGACTTCTTGTTTCCGCTTTGCTCTGGTTCAATTTCCTTTGTGTCCCTTTCATCCTCCTACCTTAAATGTCACCTGTGACGCAAACCACATTCTATTCAAATGTTCCTTTATTTCCTCAGAACGCGCGATCTTTTATTCTAATTTTCTAAGCCTTGGCCTCCCTACTCCTTACAGTGCCTTCTAAATTCTCGTTTTTCCATCTTCTTCTGTTGCTCCTTTGTTAGCCGCCTTCATTTATTCTATCTCTAATTTTTTTTTTGATATAACCTGTCACTCCATATGTCTTTCTATTCTAATCTTTTGTGTTGAGTGAATTCCCTGTGCTGACGTGCCTATAAAATAAATATAAAAGAAATAAAACAAGAAAGAAAAAAAACAGGTATGGCGCATAGTTTTAATAAAAAAAAATGTAAATATTTGCAGTGTTTGTCACCACTGAAATGTAAATATGAGGAAATACGTACGATTAAAAAATATTTCTATCGTACACAATATACTCTGTTTGCTCCTTTTACTTATTGAAATTTCTGTTCTGTTGCCGATGAAGGAAATACAGCTACCGAAAATTAATTCGCATCGTGGCGTACATTCTATCGTTGATGAAGGAAATATGCCTGTGGCTGTTAAAAATGAATTTACACCGTGCCGTACATATTTAATTATAGTACCAAGTGCGTTACAATATTATCACTTCGTGACTTTCGTACATTAATTTATATATTTGCAAATTTTAACTACCGTACACACTTGTTCAATTATAATATGTCAGTATTTCAATATAATTTTAGTGCATGTACGCATCTATTATCGGTTTTTCTGGCCACTTCGAACAAACAAGACTTAAAATACCGTTGATGGTACTACTAAATACTTTTAGTACGTATATAATGTTGGAAATGATCTTTCATTAGTTGGTAATTTTGCTAGTTGCCTTTTTAATTCAATGGAGTAATAATAGTAAAGCATATTCACAGACGACTCCATTCTCCACTGCTAATTCATTTCTATCTGACTTAATTCAGTTTTCAGAATTAAACATTAAATGTTTTTTTATAAACAAAGTATTTCAATACTTTATTTTTTCCTCCATGTGCAATTAGAATGTTTTCTTCTCTTAAATGAATTGCGTTATTACCAAAATTAATAAAAAAACTGAATTACACTTTATAAACGTATTTTTCTCCTTCACATACAATTTTGACAAGGGGACAATAAACAGAATTGAAAACAACAGATAAAAATATAGTACTTGGAACTCTACATTCTGTTCGAACATATACGTTCACAGAACCACACTTTTCATTTACACGCACACAATTACACACCCCAACATAAATACTGACAACATAATTCACACTGCATTCGTGAGAAGTCTAGTAAGTAATTCTATATTCGGAAATGATGCTGGATTTTAGTAAATGCTCGCTGTTGTTGTTTTCGTTGTCCATTTCATGCGCACCGATCGCTCCTTTCCAAATTATGGAATTATTTCCAACTCGCGCATTAAAGTCCCCCAGTATTATCAGCCGTTCATTTACTGAAATTTTATTAATTGCTTGCTGTCGATCTGAATAGAACATGTCCTTAGCTGCATTACTACTATGCAACGTTAGTGCATATGCGCTGATCATGGATATTATAGGGCTAGATGGGAACTTTATTTTCATTACCATATGCCTATCATTTATTGCGTATGGCTCCTCCAACAAATAAGGTGTTACTCTATTACTGATCGCGAGACCTACTCCATTTAGGTGTCTATCAGTTGCTTTATTACCCTTCCAGTAAATCGTATAGCCGGTACTCTGTTCATTTATTGCTCCTTCTTCTGACAATCTTGTTTCCGATTGTGCTGCTGTATCTATCTTAATCTCTTCAATTCCTGCATAATTAGTTGTTTTTTGTTGTTTTTTTTTAATGTAATATACTATTACGAGGAAGTCTCTATTACTTTCAAGTTTTATGGTTTAGCACAACCCCAAAGTTGAAACCTGTACGTCCATTTAGGTTATAGAATTGTTGTATATATATTAGTCTTTGTTATGCGTTGTTAGTACACTGTTTCTTAACAAAGAAATGGGACGATAAGACGTTACAGAGTATGGATCTTTCCCAGATTTCGGAATCATTACGATTTGCGCAAACTTCCATTGTACCGGGAGGAAATATTGTACGCGAAATACTGCGTTACATATAGAAGTGAGCAGTACTATAGCTTTCCACGGAAGTTTATTTAATAATTCAGCGCTTATTAAGCCGAAACCCCTGGGCTTTTCTTCTTTTTCAGCGTTTTAAGCAGACACCCAACCTCGTGAAGAGAGGCTAACTTTATTGCTGAAGATAGTCCGTATGGACTAGTTATAAATGCATGTATTTCCCTGTCCGTGCTTGCTTGTATGTTCAGCTTAAACACGGTTGCCAGGTATTCAGCAAATAAATTTCACTTCTGTTTATGATCTTTCGTCCATAACCCGTTACCTTGTTTCACCGGAGGAATATGTTTATTCGGTTGACTAATATTTTTGGTACACTTCCACAAGGAATAATCATCAATTGCTAAGGGTGATGGTTTAGTTAAATAATTATTGAATGTGTTATTTTTGATTTCTTCTAAACGTTTTTTTAATTATTTTATTTTATTATTTAACAATTTTTTATCCAAAGGGTTTTCCGTTTAGAACCCTCTTCTTCTAAGATTTCTCTTTTCTAAAACAAGTTTCCGGACTGATATTGGTTAATTTTTATTACATTTTTTACATTTAAAAAAAGGAGTGCTTAAGGAGTTGTTGCTTATATTTTGTTCGTTATATACCGTACGGCATTCTCGATGTCAACTGGGCGTTTTAAAGGAATTTTTAAGTTTAACTTTATATCCAAATAATCTCTAAATGATTCCCAGTCTGTTTTGTGGTTATATAAATGTACATATTTGCTCCTCTCGGCATATAACCGGATCACCGAAAGTTAATTCCTTTTGTAATGAAAAAATCTAAAAGATCCGGTATCTTACGAATTAGTGGTGTTCTTCGTATTGGTCTGTCTTTTTTATCCTGCAGTTTTCTAACATTCCATTCACCAAGATTCTATGTGTTTGTTTTAGTTTGATTTGTATTTCCATATTTCTTACTGCATCGCATAGATACCCTCCAGCTGCGGCATACTGGGCAGATTCATTATGAAAATAACTGCGTTTTTGACACCTTTTCTAGTCCCCTCCGTGATTGCGATAAGCAGATGCCTAGTCATATAACCTGCCGCCGAACTCCAATTTCTTCCCAACCCATTGAAGAGCGACCATCTGGATTATACCGTCTCTCGTGCAGGATCTATGACTAAAAGCTTCCAATAAACCAAACCTGTTTCTGTCGCCACGATTCCATCGCCGTAGGACTTCATAATAAAAGAAGAAAGAAACGGGAAGAAAGAGAGATTGGAGAAAGAAAGAAATAAAGAAACGAGAAATGAGAAACGACGGGAAATGCGCATATTATAGGAGCACAAAAGCTGATGCATAAGTAACAACCATGTCATCCATCCAACTACTCCAGTTACCCTAATGGCAAGGATGAGACCAGGACGATTAGACTGATGCAGTTGGTGCAGTTAACTACAAACAGGAATAGGATACATATATCTAGAAAAAAAAGGAACAGAAAGAGATGGGTAAGGAGATAGAAAAAGGAAAGAATTAGGAAATCTCTTGCAGTTGGTTGATATAATCCTTAGACCAAATCCACAAGAAACGTATTAGCTGCTCTTGTATCAGCTTTAGTCTTTTGGTTAGTGTGGTAAAAACTTTTTACCAGTGGTAAGGTGAGACGGGCAGATAATGATTAGGTAATAAGAAAGTGAGCTGATGCAATACTCATACAATATCAAAGCGGCCGAGAATTAAGTATGGATTCTCTATTTTGGACAACAAGGTTAAATATTATTCCTCAAGAGTAAACATATGTCTGCGGGTAGGGTTAATAAATGCCTCTTCGCGGAATTTACAGTGACTTCACAAATACCCCAAAAATGAACCCACCCTTGGAGGCATGAACGTTGAGACTGGACATTGCCACTGGCGTCAATTTGATCCTTTTATTAGTCGAAAAATTCAGGAAATCTACAATAAAAGATCTGAAATTCGCCTCAAGTGCTGCAGCAAAGGAGGTATCTTAACTTCATTTAACAAGATAAAACAAAATTAAAAATCTAATGGCCAAACTGGAGAAGTACAAAGAGAAGGAAACTAAGCAGGCTCATTCTACATATTAATTGAAAGTACTTTTACACCATTTCTATAAACACCTATGGAATTAAAGAATTTACTTCAATAACCTTTGGGGTTGCATACTAAACAATTTAACACATTGACTTAGAATAATTATAAATATTGACACAAACATGACAGATCAAAACTGTAGGTAAAATATGTTGGTTCTGGCACAGTGGGCGGGGTAATGTCAGAGAGGGGAGTGTATATGTGACGGCATAACCCAACTACCTCTAAAAATAGTCAAAACTCGCCCAACATCCCTTACATGAGGGGTGACACTACCCCCAAGTCCATCCCTTCCACAGTCCTGACTATTTAAAACTACCCCTATATCTGCTGGAATGTTAGCCTTCAGTGTCCACCCCACCACTCCCATCTGCTGGAACCACCCCATAAATCTCCTGAAATGGTATACTCTAGCACTGGAACTACCCTCTACTACCCTACAGTCTATCATTATTATCATAACCCAACCTGTACTGTAACCCGCCAAATAATTACTTAACCGCCTACAGCTACCCCCATATTTATTTATTTATTTATTTTACAATTTTCCAGTGAAACAGCTTACGCCAATTACTGTACATCACAATATAATAAAAAAGAAAGTAAAAGAAATTGGACTATTAACAATTATGTATTAATAAATATACTCATATATACATGTTTAAAGAACTAATATAAAGTAGTAGTTAATGCACACATACACACACATGCAGCTATATATATATATATATATATATATATATATATATATATATATATAGTAGGTTACGTATGACGATTCTAGTGCACTGGGTGAGAGAGCGAATCGCGGCGGGGAAACTACCCCTGATGACGTCCCAAGATATTGAAGATGCCATCAACCTTAACGATTCTTAACTCAGCCTTGCCATACCAACTCCACCAATCAACAAGCCATATCCTGTAAAATCAAAAAGCAAAAAGCCAAAAACTGCAGAAACAGACACTCCTATTAAACCAGTAAGCATAAAACAACTACTTGAAAGCATAAACGAAAACGTCACCAACAACCAAGATAAGTATCCGCTCAGCCACACCAATCTTGCATTATTTATCGACATGAGCAAAGGGCAGAAAAATATTATTGAGATAGCTGAACAATTCACCACTGATCACAGCGCCCTCATCAACATGCTATGCGAAAATTACTGATTCCTCAGCCACCGTTCAATGAAAACAAAATTCACTAAAATTATACACAAACTAGAAACTATGGCCCTTGAGGAAGAACCTTCCAGCGGTTCTGAATCTGAACCTACCAAGCACACTTCACCAACTGCATGAAATCACCTAATACAATATTCCAACACCCAACAATCATCTCCTGGAACTGTAACGGTCTTTACTTACACCTTGAAGATCTCCAACTTCTCCTAAAATTCTACAATCCAGCAGTCATAGGGATCCAAGAAACCCATTTGAGACAAGACCAATCATTCAAGTTGAAAACCCATTCCATTATAAATCTATCGATACCCACTACCACAATTGCTCATGAAGGAGTATTGCTCGGTATAAGAAAAGACATATATTTTGATGAAATCACCTTGAACACAGAACTTCAAGCAGTCACAATCAGAATTTACCTCCAAGAACCAATCACAACCTGTACCATATACCTTCCTCCAAATCAAAGCATCAACGCTAAAACATTCTTAGAGGTTATCAATGATCTTCCTACACCTTCTGTTATTTTTTGCGATATGAACGCACATAACCCATTATGGGGTGGAATAAAAACAAACGATAAAGGTCTGGCAATAGAGAAGATTTTAGAGTACAAACACCTTAATTTGTTACCGCAACTGAGTCCTACACACTACAACCTATCTCATAGAACAACACCTTGGACTTAGCCATTTGCTCGCCACAACTCAGCTCTAAATTTCAAAATTTCTTGCACACTGATTTGGCTGGAAGCAACCATGTACCGGTTGTAATATTATATACTACCACTACTACTGCACCTTCTAATCAAATAACATGGAATTACTCTTAAACAGATTGGCCTAAATTTGCTGATGCATGCCGTAACAGCCCTCCCCCCTGACTTCTCAAAGGATATAAATGAATTAGTAGAAGAATTTACTGCCAAATTAGTTTCCCTAACTCGAACATTCACACTGATGAGGCGCTTTAAAAAGAAAAAAGTACCTTGGTGGAATCACAAATGTGTGGAAGCCCTCAAACTACGAAGAAAAGCTTTACGACAACTTAAATCTCACCCCTCACTCGAGCTACACATCCAATATCAAAAAGCTAAAGCTATTGCACGCCGCACATTCAAAGAAGAGAAACGTGAATCTTAGAGAAAATATACCTCTTCCATTAACTCCTCCACACCAATTAAGGAAATTTGGCGAAAAACTGGAGCAATTGAAAATACACACCAAACTACATCTCCAACGGTCATTCAACACCTTAACACTCTTTACACGGAACCCGGAACCATAGCAGGAGCATTCGCTATTACTCTACACCAAATATCTAGTAACGACTCCCTTGATCCAACATTTATTCGCCATAAACTTCTGGAAGAGAAAAAGCAGCTACACCTTGACTCAGACAACCAAGAGCCATACAACATTGATCTTACCGAAACTGAATACAGCAACGCATTACGTAAAATGAAGTTAACAACTCCTGGACCGGATGAATTGCATATCTCTATGCCGAAGCAAGCACCTGCAAACATTCACGACATCTTACTTAAAATATTCAACCGTATCTAGACTCAACACGAATTTCCTAATGCATGGCGTAAAGCAACAGTGATCCCTTTCCTCAAACCAAATAAAAATCCGATACTAACTGACAGTTACAGACCAATACCGCTGACTTCAGTTTTATGCAAGCTCTTAGAAAAAATAATTAACGCCAGATTGAAGTGGACTCTCGAGCGAGAGAGCCTGCTCACCAATGCTCAATGTGGCTTTTGCAATTCCAGATCAACATTAGATCAAGTTCTCTTTATACAGAATGCAGCATCAGAGAGCTTTGCTAAAAAGCAACACCTTCTTGCTGTTTTTTTCGACTGCAAAAAAATCTTTTGACACTACTTGGAAGCACAAAATTTTGGTAACCTTGCATGATTGGAATATCAAATATGGTCCACTGTGTTGCTGCTTTTTTATCAAACCGTCAATTTCAAGTCCGTATAGGCACAGACTTACCAAATTCTTGTGAATTAATTAATGAAGTCCCACAAGGCTCCGTAATCAGCCCAACCCTACTCAATATCGCGACAAGCGACAATGTAACAGCAGTTCACCCTCTAGTAAGACCAGCCACTCTTTGCTAACGATTTCACAATCTTCCTCAACTGTACCTACCTCCAAATGGGGCCAGAAATATTACAAAATACTATAAACACAATTCATCGTTGGTCGCTCAAAAACGGATTTCAATTCTCACCTACAAAAACTACCGCTGTGCACTTCTGTAGAACTCGTCACTGTCAATACCAAATCTCTGTGCACATAAATAACAATCCAATAATCTCAAGTAAATCAATTAAATATCTCGGTATGATACATATTTGACGAAACTCTCACTTAGAAGCCTCATATACAACAGCTGAAGCAAATTTGTACCAAAAAATTAAACCTCATGAAGAAATTATCTCATACAACATATGGTGCGGATAGATTCTCTTACATATCTATAGAACGGTCTTCAGAGCAAAATTAGACTACGGAACAGCAATCTATGGCACAGCACGACCCACTCTCTCCATCACAATGCAATACGAATTGCTACTGGTGCCTTTCGAACAAGCCCAACAATCAGCCTCTTATGTGATGCAGAAGAATGGCCGCTAAACCTCAGGAGGCAATATTTAGCTATAACCACATTAGCTCACTCAAAAATTGGAAGAAACTTGCCGGTTAAAGCGCGTATACCAGTAGCTGCTCCACATCCTAATCAAATCTTCCATATCTTTACCCAAAACATCCTTGCATCCTTAAATCTTACTCACCGCCATCATTTTCCAGCAGCCTCCCTCTTAACCCTCCGTGGATAGAAAACGCTGTTACCGGTATTCCATCAACGATTCATATACAAAAAACGTATAAAAATGGCGCTTCACCAGAAATGGTCTAATATTTGGACAGATATACCACTCACAAACAAACTACGCCGCATCCGTGACTCGACCGCTCCCTAGCACACTTCTGCACGTAAACACAGACGTAAGCAAGTGGTCCTAGCCAGAGTCAGAATTGGACATTACACACGCCTACCTTCTTGAAAAAAAACACAACCGCCGGACTGAATGCGACTGCCGTCTATGTGTTGAACATCTCCTGCTCGCTTGTCGAGTACAATTGGTAGATAAACCCCATCAAGACCTTGCCGAAGCGCTCGCTGATGAAGAGGGTAGAAAAGAAGTATTGCAGATTTAACAGAATATGCGACATGTATAATTTAATATAAATATAATAATGTAACTTATGTATCCGTAAAATAATATAGTTTCCAATTTTAGCGCGCTTTACAAATTAATAAATAAAAAAAATCCTTTTCATAAAAATAAAAACGAGCTAAAAATGTTTTAGACAGTTTTAATTTTCTGCTGTTTTAAAATCGCTTATGTGTGGATACAAACCACTGAAATGGTTTTAACATTTATTTTTGAAATGAAAACCTGAAATTTATTCGAAGGGGTATAAAAATAAAAGTTCCGTAATATATTTCAGATGAACTGGAAATAGTATTCTGCCTTCAACATAGCTATTTTTTCAATGCACAATTTTGTTAGAGTAGTTTAGGCTTTATCATAAATTACTATAAATTCTCGGTACGCTACAGTTTGAATCTTTAAAATAGCTGACTCCAAATTTTCAGTATATCGCATTACAGTGACCTAAAATCAATAATTTCAAAATTACATTGTAAAATCGTGAAACTTTCCCATCGTTAATGATGCTATCGAAAAGGACGATGTTTTTGCGGCGTTATTACTCAACAAATCAGGCAAAGATCATAATTATTCTTCTGTATACGATTCTTCGCAAATTCCACTCCAAACTATTATCATTACCGAATCGTGCTTTTCTCCGTCTTGAGTAGTAAAACTGTCCTAATTTTCATCTACTATATGAAATATAGCCTGTTCCTTAATTTTCTGGCTAAGAATTAAATTTCTTTTCACTGTGTTTCAAAAAAATCTTCTTTACGCTCACGATCCAATTATTAAATTTGTATGAGAAATAACTGAATTCAGTAATTGAGCTCCAGATTTTTTTTTTCTTCATTGTGTACACTTTTGGTCTTTCGTTTAATCCGGTAATTATATGACTGCCAACATATCTTCGTCCTAATGTTTTAAACTGAATCTGAATATTGTTATTTCTTTTTTGATTCCCATTATTAATTTCGTATTAGTTTCATACACGTTATAACATTTTCATGAAAATGCGCGAATTCGCAGATAGCATAAAACAAGAAGCAACTAATGAAAGCTGTCTAGACCATAACTCCAGAATTCAGAATAACAGTGCCGTACAGGTTTATCATGGTACTGATTACATTTGTAACGCAAACATGGATAATGTACATCTCTCGTAAGGAAGAATCTGCACCCCTTCCTTCCCCAGCTTCACACTGATAGCGGAAGAAATTTCCAAAAAAAATTTATTAACAAAAATCTAGACTTGCGGCAGCGTGTCAAGCCAAGTTCAAGCCGAAGAAAGGAACTGGCGACGACGCAGTAGCCGTGTATTATATTACACGAACCATTTGGAGTTAACCCATTAATAACTCAAATTCTATTCAACATAAACACGTGAAATTTGGTTTAAACTAGAACCCCAAATTTCATAAATACCACTCAAACAGCTATTGAGATATTAACGTCTAAAAATCATCATTTTTATCACTGACTGACATATAGATCAAAAATTCTGATTTTTATCACTGACCGACATATAGATCACAAACCTAACCCACAGTTGAAATTTGGCGTCCAGCTGGGTAATTGTGTGCATACAAAAGAAAAAATCAGAAAACAGTGAATTTTTACGATTTGACACATTTTCCAAGCAATCGATTTTTATTAACGGCTAGCGCACTTTAAGGCTTCGTTTTTATAATAAAATTCCAATCGAGATACTTGCGACCTGCCGGAAAATAAATTTAAAATTGCTGTGAAGCAAGTTCTGCTTGACAAATCTTTTTATAAAATAGATAGATCTTAATGATAAAGGCATATTATGGATCGCATTGATTCCAGCGCAGCACAGGAAATTAACATTGTATACTGATTTTAACATACTTGTAAAAAAGAGATAAAAATAACATGACATATTTGTAGAGCCCTGTGCGCAGCAGTAAGGATTTCTTGCCACTTCTTCCACTCAACCATACAGATCCGAAGTGGTGGTAGTTTTAGAGTTAAGAGACAGACGGACTCGATAACTTGACTTTCAAAAAATGTTCACTTTGTAATCCTATTTTGAAAAATAACCGATTTAAATTTGAATTTGAATGAATAATAATAATAATTTCTTTGCAAAAAGTAAGGATATCACATCGAAAACATTAATTTTAAAAGTGGGTTAGCCAAGTGTTCAGTATTAAGAATATGCGTGGTTGTCGACTTCGCCGACAAAATAATTGAGATCTAAATGGATACCAAGTTCTGTAGATAATCCTGAAATTTATTTATAAGAACATACAACATTCTAAAATGTTAAATTTAAAACACAATTTCTTGTTTTTTTCTGCTACAGCAATGTTTGCTATTTAAAAATATAACTTCTTAAATTTGAACAGTCGAATTATTTACACAAAGCAGATAATTTATGATAAATTCTAACGATTTGACTTGGCTAGTTTTTACTAGCAAATCGACGTTTTAGAAGAGTAAGATATGTTGACTTCACAATATAAAAACAGTAACTTGCATATAACATAAAGAAGATAAGTTGATTAGCCAAATATAAAAGATAACTTGTATGTGAAAACTGACCAAGTGAAATCGTTAGAATTTATCCTAAATTATCTGCTTTGTGTAAATAATTCGACTGTCAAATTTAAGAAGTTATATTTTTAAATAGCAAACATTGTTGTAGCAGAAAAAAAAAAACAAGAAATTGTGTTTTAAATTTAACATTTTAGAATGTTGTGTGTTCTTATATATAAATTTCAGGATTATCTACAGAACTTGGCACCCATTTAGATCTCAATTCTTTTGTCGGCGAAGTCGACAATCACGCTTATTCTTAACATTGAACACTTGGCTCCCATTTTTACATTTATGTTTTTGATCGGATCTTTATTCACATGAAAAATTACAAAATTATATAAAACTTTTTGTCTTTTAACTTTAAAATATATTTAAAAAATTGATCGATCACTATTGCCACTAGTAACTGTTGACAGCAGAAAGTTGTTGGAAAAAATGAAGAAATAAAAATGAGAATGTTTGTCACGTAGCAATTCTAAAACATTACTCTTTTAATAATTCCAAACTTGTTCTCTCCTTAAGCGGACAGTTTTCAATTAATGCTATCAAACATTTTTCTAAAATTCAATCAATAGAAAAATCCAAAAATGACATTAATTCACGGTTACGTTCAAGCTAAAAAGATCGCAGCGATAATTTTTAGTTATCAGGAGAAAAGGCGCATCGGTTTGCTAATTAAATAACGAGTTAAAAGAACTAGACGAAAATTAAACTCCGAAAAAATTCCAGTAAACGTTCTTCACTGACGGAATGCGAATGCAATTAACCTAATACACTTTTTCGGTAATTAAGCTAACGTGAATTTCACCGTGTTATATAACGTTACACAATGCCATTAAGGAAAGTAAAACAAAACGAAAAAATCAACAGTTTTCCAAAAAAATTACATTCCGTTAAAAAACCTTCTTGCAGTTTAAAAGAAAATAAAGCGATCAGCCGAAATTAACAAAAAATTAAAAAACAAATAAATTTCATCAAAAAAAATTAAAAATCTGTATCCGCAAAGGAATGTTTAATATCTGCTACCGGGGGAATGTTATTTATATTCAAATTTGAAATCTTTTCTCAACTATTGTAATTTGCTGTTGTAGTAAAATAAATTAACTTTAATAAAATGCTAGAGACGAAAAGGTTAAAAGATATTGGTGAAGAAGATGTTCTCTTAAATGTGTAATTATGGGAGATCACCGTGTGAGGTGATGTTTAGTTGAGTGAAACTGTTTATTGGATCGCAACAGACAAGTGTTATAAAAAGATTGATAATCTTCAGCTAAACGTGAAAGATGAAGATCATTTTTCGTTGAACGATGATAAACATGTTTCCCGCAAAGAGAAAAAGAATCTTTACATAAATATAATTCTAGATAAAACAAAAGTTTTTTTTATGAATTTCCAAGTACAGATTTAAACCGGTATTAATACATGGGCGAAGCCGTGGATAACAGCTAGTTTGTTTATCTAAAATCATAAAGCAAATAATATGATATACGTTTATAAAATAAAAGCATAGAGAAACTAATGGAGGATTTCGCTAATGAGAGTAGAAATGATTTTTTAATAATAAGAAAAATTCCAGAATTACAATTCTTCGTCTGACTTCTTTAAATTATCACTGGCGTAATGTTGTCCGTTACATAATACAAATAAATTACACGAAATAAACTAATAAATAACGGTGCACCGCTGAGAACGAGAATGTAAGAATATGTCAAATTTTATTGTTGGTCGTAAATGCTCAAGGATCACCGCTGAGCGAAGTGCGCACTGTACTTTTGGAAATGGCCGGTGAGCGGTGACAGAATTTGGCGAACAAAGAATCGGAAAAAAAGAAAGTAGAAGGATTTTTATCGGCAGTCATTCGGAGTTTTACACTCTTAGCACTACTCAGTTTTTTAGCTTCTCTCGTGGTTTATTACCGACTCGTTGAAGAAGTTACCCACAGTAAAAACGTTTACCTCGTCTTAATTAACTGTTCAATTTTAAATTAGGTTATCCGGAGGAAGTCCGGATAAACTATCGTTCCGAGATTCGTGATTAAAGAAACTTTTATTATAATTTACCTGTCCCAGCTCTGGCTGATCGGAATCACCAGAGCCCAATAATTAGCAGACCGACAACGGAGCAGGCACAGTGGATCACCGTAGACAACGGGATACACAGAATTTAAATTATTATTATAATCGTTGGAATTTGTACATTCACGTATATATTAGTATTCCGTATTTTCAGCGGCCGGTCGATTAAAAAAAAATTGTCCGGGTGACTATGTAATATAAAACTTGAAAAACTTAATTGCCTATCTTTATCACAACGGAATAGTAACAATTGTAAATTTGATAAACCAATCAACGGAATAATAAAAAATAAATAAATAAAACAATAATAATAATAAATAATAAGTTAATACACCCACAGTACAAGCAGAGATTCCGTATATACCGCTTCATTTAGCATCCCTGGTAGGGAATGTACTAAAATGTATACCGCTTCAACAGAATGCTAAAGGCACTATTAAACCCGGAAAATGAAAAACGACAAAAGCTCTCTGTAAAGCTCAAACGGGAAGAAAATTAAAAAATAAGTTACCTCGGTCAACTGCTATGAAGCGAAAGTTAAAATTGCTGCAGATTATCCTGCAAAGGAAAAATTTGAGGAAAAATGTGAAAGAGATAAGAAAAGAATATCATGAAAGAAAAACATACGTGAATGAACAAATCTGGAAACAATTTCAGAAATAGTGCAGGCATCCAGAGATCAAAAATTATTGTGTCATTTGTCACCCACGCGTAAGTTTTATACGACATCATAAGAAATAGAAGGCAAAAGTAATCTGCGAATTAGGCAAAGTTTACAATAAAGCATCGATTTACAGAAAGATTGATTAATTCAATTATTGTATTACCCAGTCAACTTCCACAAAAATTTTGATCAAGAATAGCAATGTACACTTATTTGCCTCCTCAGATTCCAATTAACCCAGCTACAGCAGTGACACAAATTTTATTCATTTGTTTTTTATTATATAATCGATTGTTGAATATATACATATATATATATATGTATATATAAACTCGGACATTTTGGCTTCGCAATGCTGTGCCCCTTGACCCCTCTGCAATATTTCTATCTCTTTCTCTTCTATAATTTGTATAAAATTATCAAAATTTACAACGTAACTCTAAATCGATCCATATGAACATAATAAAATAATCACAGAAATCCTGTAAAATATAACAAACGTTACATAAAATTGAGACATTTTTTTTTAATGGGGGGGTAGCCTAATAATTATGTTATAATTAATATATTAATTACAACGTAATTCTTAGGCTACCCCCCCCCGCCATTCGAAAAAATGTCACAATTTTATGTAACGAAATATGTAATGAAAGTTAAATGTTAGGATAGGATTTTTGTGATTATGTTTTGTTTTCCTTTTTGTGTTGATGCCAGTAAGAATTACGTTGTAAATTTTGATCATTTTATACAAAGTATAGAAGAGAAAGAGACATAAATAAAAGCAAGAGGGGTCAAGGGGCACAGCCCCTTGCGAGGCCAAAATGGCCGAGTTTTATATATATATATATATATATATATATATATATAAAACTCGGCCCTTCATGACCCTTCATCGCCAGGTCTAGTTTTTCTATAATTCTTATGGAAGAGTAAACTTTTTCATTATCTGCACCGTTCGACAACATTTTTTCCTTACCTTTTTTCATTACATAAAATCGTGACATTTTTTTGGGACAGATTTCGTGACAGGACACTTTCCCTGATGACTAAAACCTTTTTTTCGTTACCAAACAGTTTCCCATTTTTCTGTGTCTTTGGGCCGGCCCTGATATTTAATCTCTGTAAAAATTTAGTGGAGGGGGGGACCAAAACCCCTTAAAAATTACACCACTGGTAGTTACAGTTTCGCAGCGAAAAGTGTTCAACGTACAAGGCGCATCCAGCTCGCTCAAAGTAAAGCACCTGGGGTTCATTAAACGCTTCGATCTGCCTAGCTGTTAGGCTGTTACTGTGTGTGTGTACATTCTTCTCAGTACGTTCTAGCTTAGGAAAAATATTCACCCGGCTAACAAAATACGATAGTGAACTTATCATTAAATCGGAATTTACTACTACTCAACACTGTCGGGTGACTAGCGTTTTGCATATTAAGCACTTTTATGTACATATAGGAAGAACTGTTTTAAACGATTGAACGATACAGGAAAAATCTAAGTACGTTTTTGGTAAATATATCAATATTGGTTTATCTGCTTTTATATAACAGTCATACAAAAACTATTTTTTAAGTAAATAACAAACTCGCATTTAAGTCTAAAAAACGTCGTCGCCTTACTCATTCCAACACAAATGAAACACAACATTGCAAAATAGTAATATAATAATTTACTATTGTGCTGTCAAATAACGCTATAAAGCAGCGTTGATCTCGTTCAACTTATAATGTCAAGAATACCTTGATTGTATTATGCAATTTCTTATATGTAGATGTCCGCCTCGTTTTCATAAAAATTTATTATTATTTCGTTTTAGACGATTTCCTAAAATAAAATAATTTGAAAAAATGTTTTTGAAAAAAAAGGAGTTCAACTTCAAGGTCAATTAAAAATTTAATAAAAACGCAGTAAAAAATAATTATTCAGTGAAAAATAATTACGATAATTCACTTTAGGTTATATCACTCTGAAATATATTTTTTATCGAATAAAATTATTTTTTATTTTTTAGTACGTTTTTATTAAATTTTTATAATAAATCCTGAAGGCAGTATTTCTTTAAACATTTTATTTTAAAATTGTTAGCATTATAGTTGAACCTTTTTTTTAATAAAAATTATATTTTTTGCCAGATTATTCTCTACGTTTTTATACGGGTTTCAAAATAAAACTTGTAATTAATATGCTTTTAATTAATACTAAATAATTAATTTATTTCCTTACATATTTTATTAAAAATATTTAAACAATATAAAATTATCAAAAAAAAAAATTGAATTTAAAATATAATATTGTAAAACTAAAATATAATTTATTTAGTGAATTTAAAGTGTTAATTTTTTTTACAGTTAATGGTTTCTTAATATTCCTGTGACAACTGTCATTAAAATAGCTAGCAACTCAATTTTATAATTACAGTGTTCGTGAACAAATTAATTTTATAGTTACAATGAAGTATATTTCAAATTCACAATTTTTATCGTTAAATTTAAATTTTTGCTAAAAATAAACTTTTTTGTTCGATTATTCTCACTATTTTTATATATTTATCAATACGAGTTAAATTTTCATGATTTATAGGTAAGCACATAAATTTTTTATACCATAATTATGTTTTAATATTGATGAAGATTAATTTTTTTATTACATGAAGTATACATAAGTATAACCCCTTTCTTTTTGAATAAATAAAAAGGTATAACATTTTTACAGATTATTATTATCTTATCTACGATCGGTACTTCAACCTCGGTCCATCTTCCAGCTGGCTCAGGTGTTCTACATAAAATGTTCTACGATTTCACTTCTTCGATCGGATAACGTTTTTTAATTGATTTAATTATCAGCCGACAACATCGTGAAAAATTATAATTTATTTATTTATTATTAATTTATTTAAATTTACGTGCCATGAACAGCAACTATCGGCTAGAGACACGGATAAATATAGATATGTATATGTTAAATAGACGAATTACGGAATTTATATTGCATAGTATAGCTTTGCGTAGTTCAGGAAACCGATTAGGTTCGAAAGGATAGTAGGGTCATCAGAGAGGATATCAGATAAGTAGGAGGGAAGGTTATGTGTTAATCTGAGGGAATTGAACTGAGGACATTCTGTGAAGATTTGGAGAATAGAAAGTTCAGAGTTACGTATATTGCAGATTGGAGCCGGTGTCTTTTGCAATAGGTAACCCCATGTGTGAGTTGCGTATGTCCCAGCCGGAGTTTGGTAACGATTACATAATCTCTTCTTCGGCTTAGGTGAGTCTTCCATGGTCGGACATTCTGCTTAATTCGGCAACGTTTATTTGGACACGGAACGTTGGTTCGATAGTCAATTTTAGGTAGCGAACGAAATCTAAAGCTGGTACCGGAATGTCTGGCTCAGGGAGAATCGTTGCGGCTTCTTTGGTTGCTTTGTCGGTCAACTCATTCCCAGGAATTCCCGAGTGACTTGGAATCCAGAGGAATTATATCGCGCGAAGTGAGGCTGATATCTGTAATTTGACTATTTTCTTCGCAATAAGGTGTTGTTTATCACTGAAAACATCAGATATGGATTTTAAAGCCGTAAGATAGTCAGAACAGATTACTACTGAATTGTCTGTTTCCTGGTTGAAGAAGAACTGAAGTGCTAGGAATATTGCGTAAAGCTCAGCCGAAAGGACAGAAAAGAATTCAGGAAGTGAGTACCGAATTAGCACGTCCATAAAGAAGTCTGATGCGTTGCGGACATATGAAGATATTCGGAGATGGAATTTACGCTTCGGCAACAATTTTATAAATCAAGATCCAATTTGACTGGATTGTGGTTCCATGGCCGAATTAGTTCGACTGAGTGAGAGATTATCTGTGCTGGACTCAAGTTGATAATTGATAGTATCCGCTGATAATGCGATGAGATTGCCTCGCTTGCTTCCATTCCAGTTCAAAGAGTAGTTGATATTACACATGGAGGTCTGAAATTTGAGGCTATGCATTGCGTATAGAAATTAGACAAACGAACCATTTGTCGAATGTCCGGGGGCCATTCGGGCCTCTCTGCACGTAGACTATCGATAGGAGTGGTGCGGAATGCTCCTGTAGAGAAACGAAGAGCTGTAGTATGGATGGTATTTAATGATTACAAGTAGTTCTGATTGCCTATTGTGTATACCTCCGAAGCATAGTCGCATTTAGATCTTATTATTGCACGATAAATTCGGAGAGTAATGAGACACGGTCTGATCCGTAATAGGGTATGCGCGAATTTCCTTAATAGATTAATTTTCTGGAAGTAGAATTGTTTCAATTGCTTCATATTCCATGATAGAGTTTGATCAAAGAGTAGGCCGAAGAAACAAACAGAGGAAGCTATTGCTATCCAAGTTAATGGATATTTCGTTCTTGCATTTCCGAACTCGATAAATTATAAATAGTCGTGG
Source organism: Icerya purchasi (assembly GCA_039619475.1). Lineage (NCBI taxonomy): Eukaryota > Metazoa > Arthropoda > Insecta > Hemiptera > Monophlebidae > Icerya > Icerya purchasi. The sequence continues at coordinate 399,360,344 of CM077116.1, read as the reverse complement.
TCCTTGCTATGGAAATTTGAAGGCCGTTTTGAAAGCACCATTCGGAGATTCTTGATGTACTTTCCTGTAATACTTTCTTTCCAATTTTTATACTGTTTCAATTAACGAAAATGGCGAGATCGTCAGCAATGGGCACTACACCGGCGGTTGAACAACGGAAGATCATTGATAGCAATATTAAATAGAGCCGGGCTGAAGACGAGCCTGTGGAACTCCCGTTTTTTAATGAACGTAACGAGGAAGAATGCTTCCCTGCCGGAACAAAAAATTTTCCAAACTGAAATTTGTAAAGTAGATTTTTCAAATCTAATATTTTGTTCAGACGACAGAGAACTATTTGTTCGAATATTTTGCACAACACCGAGTTTAATAATAATGGCTGATAGCTTTCTGCAAAGATTCCTGTTGGATTTTAAAATAGGGATAATAATCGATGTCTTCCAAGCCGAAGGAAATATGTTTAGAAAGTGAGCAATTCAAATGGAAGTACATTAAGTGGCTTATAATAGATGAAATATACTCGATTTCATATGAGAATTTAGGTATAATTCATTTAAGACTGCAGGAATTCAAAAATAATGAAAAAATTTTTGGTGGAATAAACGTTTTGTTATTCGGCGATATCACGCGATTACTACCAGTCTTTGCTTTGAACAGCCAAAGTGGACTATTGCAGAAATAAATTTATGGCATCAATTCTCATTTCATGAACTGTTGTCGTTAATTTTTTTTTTACGCCGATCTCTTGTCCTATCTATCCCTTTCCACTTTTCGCTTTCACTCCTCTGTGTCCATTCGTTTATTTTTAAATACTCACATTAAATTATTAAAATTAAATATCGCTATACTTTATCTCCAATTTTTTTTTTGTCGAAGTTCGTTTGTATTTAATAACTATTTTATTTCGCCCGCAATATTTATATTATTTTTATTTTATTAATTCGTACGCTAGCGACAATATATAAAAGGTAGCCATTTTTTTAAAGGATGGCGTCGGTTTTTGTTTAAAGACAGTATGGCAGTCGGCAGTCTGCATCAGGTAGTTGAAAACATTGCGTGTGTCGGACATTGGCGTGGTCCATTTCTTGTGTGTTTTGCGGTTGAGAAACGTGTTCCTTTTAAAAGTGTACAACAAAATGTATAAAGTGTGTCTATCGTTTTATATGTATTTTAACATTCGTTAAAGTCGTTTTATATTATTAGTTCGTATGTAAAATTATCCATCGAAACTTACATTCGTTCAATATATGTTTTTAATAGTTCAGGTGTAGTAATAATACTAATAAAGGGGATTTACATAAACTTGTTTGTTTTTTCGATTATCTTTTCGCGTTTTTATAATTATAAATAAATAACTTTAAAATTTCGGTCGACAACATGAACTATCAATTAATATGCGACAGAAAAGTGACACAGAGTTTGTAGATTTATTAAACATGTTAAGATTTGGAGAACTTATAACTTCTCAGTTACAAATACTATATAAAAGAAGACGTCTTAATTTTAATGACGATTTCACAGACGGTGCAGCAATAAGAATTTTTCCAGCTGTTAAATCAGTATAATCACATTATAAAAATGTGGTGTACGCAATAAAAGCTATTGACGAACCACGAAAACTTGCAACATACAACAAATGAATACCGAATAATGTCATTCCTCACGATGCAAGTTAGGTATTGAATCAAGAGTGATGTTAACACGTAATATTTTTATCATTACTGGACTTGTGTATAGAGCTATGGGTGTAGTAAAAATATGTATCTGGCCTGCATTAATCAATTAGAGGAAGGTGAGCTGCCTGCAGCTGTTTGTATAAAATTTGATGATAATACAATTGCAACTAGAATTAAAGATACAGACGGTTTAGTATCAATTGCACCTGTATGTGCAACTTTTCTAGCAATGAAAGGTTATGGAAATGTAGAACAAGCCATGCTTCCACCTATTCTCAGTTGAACCGTAACAGTGCACAAACTTTAAGGTGCTGCTTTAGAAAGAGCTGTTATTGATTTGGGGAAGAAAAATTTTACTAAAGGACAAATTTATATTGCACTCAATTGGATAAAAAAATTAGAGAGTATCACTGTTAAATTTAGATACAAATAAGTTGTTTAAAAAAAAAAAAAAAACGCATGACGAAAAAGCTTTTAAAGAAATGTTAAGATAGCGAAAATCAAATATTACTCATTTCTATCAAATCATTGACCCGTAAGAGAGAAAAGATAAAATTTCCTATTTAGAATTAAATTAAATATCACCAACGACTGGTTTTAGAATGAAATTACTTCAACGCTGACTGATAAACTGCATGGTAATGATCAATAAATATTAAAATGTCACAACTGCACTACATTGTAATACATCTGTATTCATAAGTTATGTATTAAACTTGGTGCATTTTTAATAAATTATTATTTTTTATTTTTTAGTACATTTTTATTAAATTTTGAATTAAATTTTTATAATAAATCTTAGTCAGTATTTTTTTTTAAAAAAACATTTTACAATTTTTAGCATTATACTTTTTAAAAAAAAATTCTTGCTAAAAGTCAATTTTTTTTCCACATTAATTTCAATATTTTTTGTTTAAAAAAAAAAAAAAAAGAAAAATCGATTTATTTTAAGCTGCATTTCCACGGTAAAAACATCAAAATATATAATCGTTTACCTTATTCAAAGGTACATTTCCATGGTAATTTGGCAAATAGATGGTATTTTAAGTCGTTATACTAATAAGAAATTATTTAAAAGACCACATTTTTTAACGTTTTTTGACGAATAGTCAGCATAAGTTCACCGATTATCATCAGTACTCACATCGTACCACCGTTGAATGATATATTTTCTAATGGACAAGGAATCAATAAAATCGGTCCACAAGAATATAAGTTATGCGAAAAAAAAAAAAAAAAAAAAAAACATAGAAGACAAAAGTCATTAAAAAAAGACATCATACGGTTCTTTGTTTAATAATGATGGTTACACTTTTTTCTCTTATTTTCTATTTTACCAGCAGGTATAAGATTGACGAGGAGAACATCAAAAGTGTTGGTCACCGATTTAGTCCAACTTTTCTCAAATGGTAGTATTCGGTAAAAAACGAAAATGTATTTCAACAAAACCTGATAATCCCGTCTGATTCCTTTCCGTCACTCCAACTATTGCAAGATACATTTTCATCAAAACACAGTTGCTCAGCGCATTAACGTGATCTTAAACGCAATGTATTTAAACTCTATTTTAACAAAATTCATCTGAATCCTAGATCATGCAGGAATCCCTGGACATGATACAGTGGATTTGGCCGTCAAAGCTGCCACACTCAACAACACAATTTCTATAGTCTTATTCACTCTACTGCTAAAGACCTCAAGCAGCATTGTAAACAACTAATACTTTTTCTGTGGAAGCACCATTAGTGTGAAACAGAAAGCAATAAGTTTCTGGAATTAAAAGTAAAACCGATACCGCGGAAATTCTCAAATCGAAAGTCACGTTAAGAAGAGATAGTTATCGAATCTCTCCCCCTCCCGGCTATTACCATTGTGACGAAGAGGGCTTAACGGCTGACCATATTTTTACATGCTTAAAAACAGCTTCTTTCCGACTCTCCCTTCATGTTCCTTCAAGCCGTGTTTTCTCGCTCTTAATGATCAGCTCCATAGATAAAACAATAAATTTCCTTAAATAAGCCAAATTTTTCCATCTCATTAAATCCCGTGTCTTTCCTAATTGAGCCCTGAAACTCTCTGTGTAGCTATGTGACTCATTAATTAGATAATAAAAAATAAGTATTTGTAACAAAGTAAAAAATCTAAATTAAGAAAGAATAAGATTCAATCGAACCAACTCTATTTAAAATATCCTAGGAAATAAAAATGAAAAAATAGCAAAAAATAAATTTTATAAATGTTATTTTTAAGCTGGAGTTTCTTCTCTTTTAAATTCCAGCGAAATTTTCTGTTCAATTGTATTTTCATCCAGTTCTACCTGAAACAAAAAACAAAACTTGACAAAACATTTTCCTGTATTAAATATACTTATAAGTATAATTCGCAAGTATTAAAGATCAATTCGTTACTAACTAGTATATATTATTTTTTTCACCACAAATACCATCGATCAAATAACTGCAACCTCAAAGAACGATACATGCAACGACTAGAAAAACACATAAACCATCTAACTCAGAACCTAATAATAAACCGGTTCAGATTCGTACACTTAAAAAGGCGTAATTTAATCAATTAATAAACTTTGTAACTTACATCGCTAAGTATACGCGCAGTCACGGTCAAACGGATTTTTTGAATGGATGCGTGTGGGCGGCTGTACACCCGTTCGTGTGCGTGCGGTGCATGTGCATGATATAAGGGTCGGCGGCTACTGAGACGGATTCCGTGTAATAGAGAATGGAGTTAAAAAAAAAATCACATTCCTCTTCATTGGAATATGAAGTAGCATAATTCGAATCTAAATTAATTTAAAATTACTCTACTGCGCTGTTTAAGAATGTTTCTAATGCGAACACCATTTACGTAATTCAACAATGACCAATTGAATTATTACCTTACTCTACCACCAGAACAATACTTTTATTACTATTGTATTATTAGATTAAATTAATAGGAAACTTAACAAAAAAAAGAAAAGGAAAAACGATTTTTTATAGTGACAGTAATAAGAAGTATTTTTATAGTATCACGTTCATCAAATAATAAATAATTTTCACTACATTTTTTAAATTAAAAATATATAATTTAAAAAACGAAAAAAAAACAAAAAAAAACTAATAAGCTCAAGAATACAAAGACACATGCACATACGCACTGATACAAACTGGCGCGGTTAGTTTTCGAAATTCAAAATTATTTGTTTTAGTTGCAAGAAATTGAATATGGTGCTATCTTTTAGTTAATTTGTAAAAAGAATTAATATACACGTGCTGAATAACGGTGTTGGATTTTATCATGATTGTAAAGTACAATACTCGGGGAAGGTAGACTTCGTCGAGTGTGAGTAATGACGATCGAGGGTTCGATAAGACCCGATAAATTCTTACCGCTCAGGGATGGTAGATTGCATATATTGATTCCAAGAAAGTAGCATATTGTTCGGCTAGCAGAAATACATATTAGCTGGAGTGGCGCAGGTGCTACGCATGTAACAACCACCGTACGTGCAGAAACACGTAAAACGATAGAAAAATGTTGTAATTACCGGTAAATGGTCGTCAAAATATTTATTTTATAGAGATAGTAGTTCGGCTTTGGTCGAGACTCTATCGCAGTATAATTAGTAGGTAATACGTATATGCAACTGTTGCTTTAGTTGCCGATTAATTTTAATCACACAGTGTTGAGAAAAGTCTAGTCAATCAAACGGTGGAACCATTGTCACTCGCATTTATGATATTGGTCACATTTAGTCTAGTTCATACACATATACGTATTTTTCATGCCGTCTAGTCACGGATAGCGTTTTTCTTAAAAGGTTTCCTGCTATTAACGTTTTATTTACCAGGAAGTATCAAGAACACTCGGACACGGGTCTATGGCGATATTCCCGTGGAGAAAGAAATTCCCGTTCGATAAACTTCGCGAATTTCTCACACTGTGCTGGCAACGAGGAAAAAGTAAATATAAAAAGCCTATTGTTTTCCGGCGCTAATGTTCCCGTGATTTTTCAAGGAAACTGACGCGGCCAGATCTCAATTTAGAAACCACGAAGGATTGAGAATTCCGAATTCGTTGAACTGGCTTCGCGAGCAAGAACCCGGAAGGATTAAGTCCGGTAAAGTTAACGCTCTGAACTGCGGAACCTCAATAAAGAAACGTCAGAAAGAGTGAATTTGTAAAATTGGCTTCGCGGAATAGGGACAGAGAATTTGTAAAATTAGCAGAGTTCGTGAAATTGACGCTACAAATAGTGAACCCCGATTCAAAAGTCAAAATTCATTAAAATATGTATTAAATCGATTTTTCGGACCTTGCCATGGATTTATTTCCGAAGGCCTTGTATGAAAAAAGAAGAACTTAAATTTCGTTTAAGCAACTTTTCGACCATTTGGGGGAGGGGGGGGGGGGAATTCATTTACCAGGAGAGCCTTTATCCAAAAACAATAAAAAGAAAAAAAGTCAGTTATATATTATCCGATTCGATACCGTTAATATGAAAGAACAAATAGCAAGAATAATAAGTGGAAAAGAAAAGGTAGAATATAACAGGCGCAATCAGGATTAAGAATCCCAAGTTTCAGCAAATAGAAACACACGAGCAAAACGTTCCCCGGAGATACGAACACATTTAAAGAATATATAATTAGTGTAGCAAACACCTGCATCATTTGAATGTAGAAGACAATATGGAAGGAAGCCAAAGAAAAGCGAAGGCGGAAAAGTAGATAATCAAGAATAATTAAAAAATAGTTGAATAATAGAGATAACAACAGAACGACGAAGTTAATGAAATAAGAGAAACCGTACACCGAAAGGAAGAACGGGTAAAACAAACAGATAAAAGAAGCGTTTGTTAGAAAAAGAGGAAACAATTATTTGACCAAAATCTGAAATAAAAACTCGTACTCGGTGGTAGTTTAGAGGATGGGATTTTTTAAAACAAGAAGTGAGAAGCAGTTACCGGAGCCAAGGAATCAATTACCCCATTACCAAAAATGTCCAAATGCTAAGAACCCACAGTAAAAACCAATGTGAATGAAAAGAAGAGAAGAAAATATGTGGATAAGTAAACGTATACGAAGAATAATATAGTCGCAAAAATGGTCAAAAATAATCAAACAATTTAAAAAAAAAATAAAATAAAATTTATAAATTAATAGTTTAAGACAAACTTAATTTTTTTTCATTCATACTGAATCCAAAAAAATTTATTGTAAAAATATTATATGTGAAGAATTTGTGACTTACAGCCTACAACTTATACTATTTTTTTTTTTTTTTCGAATTGGCCATCTTAGGACCACGATATTTCAACTGTTTGGAACTTTTAGCTTCCTTTTGTATCCAATATTGCCGCATTCGCTGTCGATGTTGCTCTTTTCATTCTTCGGCCCACTGTTTTCCCCTTCCTGATTTCAGTTTAACCTTAAAGCTGACATATTCTGCTAACTTCTTTCTCAATGGGTGGCTGGTTTCAATATCACTTGATTCTATACCAATTTCGTTTACATCACTTTCCATTTCCTCAAACCAACTCCATTTATTCTTTCATCAACAAGTTAGCATTGAACGTGGCGAAGAAAGCAGGTTTTTTGTATCTAATTCTTCTGGAGGTCTTCCATCTATTCGAACTAGTTGGTGCGGCTTTCCCGGAAAATGATAAGCTGCCTGCATCGCGGGTTTGCGATGGTGGATTGTGTACCACCTGGGGTAGTTAAATGAATTGTTTTTGCCATCATGTTTTAACAGTTGAAAGAAAGTAGGTATGGGTCGGTTATGTGCCGACCGATATACTGCCACGGTTGTTAGCCGTGGAGATCAATTAGCAGCCGCTCCTAACAAGGTGTACAGACGCTGACCAGATAGCCGCTCCTAACATGGAGTACAGACGCTGACCAGATAGCCGCTCTACTAGAGTCAGACGCTAACCAGAGAGCCGCTCTACTAGAGTCAGACGCTTCTGGATTTCGGTTACTACTGAGGAGAAAGTGTTTTATGGTTTTTACGGCGACCAAATCCCGCCGAGGGTGAAACATTCGTAGGATTTTGCAGACTTTTGTAAGTAGTTCCTCTAGCTACTCATCTACATTCTCTTGTCTCATTGCTCTGTCACTACTGGAATCGTCTGCTTGAGACTTTCAACCAGAAACCGCTCTTGGTTCAATAAAGCATACTAAACCAATGCTACGTAAAAGTGACCATATATCAGTCGTCACTATTTTCAAAGGGTTTTTATAACGGAAAAAAAATTAAAAATAAAAAAAAACCTCTCGACCAAACATAACTGCAGACTTATTAAAGAAAGTCTTCCTCTTAAAGCCCGAGAAACGCAATCAGAGTCCTCTTTATGTCTTCGTTTACTCACAAATAAATTAGAAACGATCAAGATTAATCATTAATATTAAAAAGATTTTAAAAAACGTTCAATGCGGTGATTGTTAACTACGTAATTTAAAATATTATCTCACCTCCGATAACTCCATAAATTTTTTATTACTTTCAACCTTATCAAAGGATTGCAAATACTTTCGACGATATAACAGGACAGTATCGACATGAGTTTTGTGTTTCATCGCTAAATCTAACGCCCTATAAAATCCGTACTATAAATTAATCTTAAATAGGCAGAAAACATTATTCTTAGATGTTTTTTTGAATAAACAGTGTACGATGCTTACCGTGTCCAAAGATGCATTCGAATGTTTAAAAAAATCGCTCTAAAAATAAAACCTTTCTGCAACAACAATGACTCAGCATCTTCGACATTTCCGCCCATCAAAGCTATCTCAGACAGCTGTATGGCTTTTACTTTAATCGACTAAACGGAATTCAAAAAAATTGTATAAAAAAAAGAATAAACAATCATCAGAAATACACTTATACGCGGATTAAAATATTAAAAGTTACCAATAGCTGTTTCACAAAAAAAAAAAAATATTAGTCAAATAAAAACAGTACAAAAAAATAACGTTGTACCTTGATGTGTTTTATAAAAAGAACTTTATCCAATAAATCGACAGCGGCGTAGGCTTCTTCAGCAGTATCCAAATCTTTTTCACTTAACGCTAATCCAGCTAAACAAGCCCACAAAATATCATCCTATATTGTTAAATGATAAACGTAAAATTATTCGTATAGTTTTTAATTTTTCGAATAAAATTATAAGCAAAACATTAAAAACCAATTAAACATTTAATAAATATGTAGCATTTAGCATTTTTCTTGCACTGAAAAAAAAAAAAAATCCTTAAAAAATTTAAGTTTAATTAAACTTATTGAAAAAATATATAACTTATACGATTTAAATAAAAGACATTTAAAAAATTTAAAAAATTTAATATGAGTTATAAAAAAATAGGTAAAAATGGTACACTAAAATAAATTACATATCTACTTTTAAAATTTTCTTTTACTTTTTTAAAAACAAACTACGTAATAATTTAAAAAATTAAAAACGACACTGATAACGAAAAATCTACAATCAAATGACCATAACTGTATTTTGGAGCTGAACTCCTCTAACTCTAAAACAGATGCGATATTCTTTCTCTTTCACGGATTCTGTAGAATTGGTGGAACGTTAATTTATAAATACAAACAAGGAATTAAATTCCCCAACTCGAAAACTCCTAGAGCGATAAGATTTTAAATCTCCACTCACCTTTGCGTATTATCTCTACGCCCATTCTTTGGGAGGTGGCATAAGCACAGCATTACCATATATGTTAATATTATTTATTGATTTTATTGTCCGAAGTAATCATGACAAAAATTTGTAATTACACATTTCATTAATACTAACAGAGTTAATTTTAAAGCATTGACTTACCTTAATTGTTCGACACAGTTTCAAACATTCTTGCCATTTATTAGATGCTACATAATTATACAAAACAGGAACTAATGGTGAAACACAATTATGTACTACTGAACCATCTGATCGGCGCACATCTACTTGACTCTTAACAAACCCAGTTATTACAGGAAATCGCCCGAATTCGCTATTAATAAAAAATAACATTTTAAAAGTGCGAAGTTGAAAAACTCATAAAAAAAGAAAAACCAGTAATACCTTAATAAATGTTTACTTACACAAATGTTATATGTGTTTTTAAAAATCACCCAACAACTCAAAATAAACCCATAACTTAAATAATATAAAATTTTACGTCTCTTATACTGTTATTAGTTAACTAATACAATCTATTTATGACTATAGGTTAATTATAGTATCCTAATCAACACTTCATTAGAAAAAATGCAGTTTAAAATAGTAACTGTTCAAAAATAATATATATCTTTATTTTTTAAAGGACAAAATTAATTATTCAAAAACTAATAAGCAAAACTAAAAAATTAGAGTATTCTTTCTTGTAATAAATAAAGTATATTTAAGCTATTAAAACAAATTAAATATTTCATTTAAAAAAAAAACTTTATTAGCAATGATTTATTATAAGAAAATACCTCTAAAATTACACATCAAATGTTATACAATTCTAAATAATTTTTATACATAAGTTAAATTTGAATAGTACTATTCTTACTCGATCACCGAGTATGAGATTAACTTCTAATTCGTAAGAAAATTAGAGGGCAGATAGTAGCGCAACTGAGAAGCACGGAAGCCGAAACGTAATCTAGCTTCCGTGCTGCCGCCCAGTGTGAAAAAGGGTATCAGTGGCGAAGTGAACCAAGACGATTGGCCTACTCACGTTGATGCGATTGTTCGCAGGACGCTAATACACACGACTACATTTGGAGCTAACTATAGTCGCTTGTTATCGTGCTATAAATGCAGCCCAAATGTGTCTACTGCTGCATACGAACTAGCGCACGTTTTCTGTCATCGCCTGGGATCGAATTCGAGACTTGCAAAGCCAAGCGCTCTAGCAACTAAACCATCGCGACGACTCGAATTTGAATACATCTAATTATAAAAAAAACATCCGGCAAATACAACATGTGACTAATTAAAGATTTTAAAATTTCTTGGATTAGAACACACGCACTTAAATATCTATATTTATGTTTCACACAAAAAGCTCGTTGTTCAAATTTTATTTTTAAATTTACAAAACTAAAAATTAAAATAAAAATTTACATGATTTACACTTTCCACGCATAATCAGGAAACATTGGAAATGTACTTTAGTTTATTCAAGATAAAAAAAAATAAAACACAACAGTTTAATCAAAGTATATGTGCACTTTTATAGTAAATTCAACCTATAAAACAAAACAACGTAAGATAACATGGTTTTGTGCAACTATTGGTGCGAGATATACGTTCGAATAAGTAATAATTGTATACTGGCTATTCTTGTTTAACAACGAATATTGCACAGAACATACACCGCCACATGTTAATTCGTTTATTAAAGAAAATTGCGGAATAAAAATAATTATTGAAATTATTTCCAGAAATATTATCGTTTGTTGCTACGTTCCTAGAACGAGATTACGTTTATTATTTTTTCCCTAAGAGCATAAATATCAGCCTTTTTCATAATAAAATCATGGCCGATAACTACAGTATGAGTCATGCTTTGCATATTAAAACAAAATACAGTTGGTATTTCACTAAAATATACAAAATGTTTACATAAATGAATCATTAAACTCGTTTATTCAATCTTTTAACTTAAAAACAAGCATATTCTTCAACAATTTTTGATTTCATATTTTATGTAGTCTAAAGTAAAAATATTTTACTATTTTAGACACCACTGTTATTCTGACATGTTTTTGGTTTTACATAATTAAGTGAAGCTGAAATTTAATTTTGGATATCATGCTCATTTAAGAATTTAAGCTTATTGTTTAAATTTTTTTGACATTAGAACGCTCAGTGGTAAGATGCAACAACTGACGTCATATTCAACATCTGTAATTTACACTTTTTATCACATAAAAACCTCTAAAGTAAATTTTCTCAACATCTAATGACCGTGATCCTAGTCAAATCGTTATCAAATGTGTCGCAAAATAATATTTATACACACGTACGCGCACACCCAAACCCACACAAAAACACAGACATTTACTTAAAAAAACACTCGAAAACAAACATATTCATAAAATTTCCAATTTCGATTTTAAGAGTGGTTACAATAACATACAGCTTAGGGAAGTTAAAAATACTGCGAAGAGTGAACAAATAATAATAATAAAACTTTGAAAAAATGGAAATGAAACAAACCGATTCTATAAAACAAAATCGAACAACTAGATAAAAAAATTAAACTGAGATATAAAATATTGGACAGCTTTTCTACTTCTGCAATTATTGATGATCAAATTAAAAAATAAATAAGCGCATTTTATTATTATTATTATTATTATTATTATTATAACAGCATAATTAAAATAATTCACGATTGGGCGAAAAAAACATATTGCCAAAATGTGAATATTATTCTTTTACTTTGTATCCTTAACAGAAGTTACTCTCCTAAGCAATCTATTATCTACAAATACCACAGCTGGATAATACCATATGGTAAGTGATGTATCCTGAATTCCAGCTAAAATATTAACCTCCGAGTTCCATGCAATCGACTGCACCATGACACCTAAGTAAAAAACTTTCCCCGTTTTATAATTTATGTATAAAATTAAAGAATTAAATTACTGCAACATTTACTTTAAAGAAAACGTGTGGATTTTAAAATTCTTGTTAAAAACAAATAAAAGGGAAAATTAAATATGTTATTTTTTACAATAGTTATAGAAGAAAACAACATTTAATTAAATATACAAGGAAAACGAAAAAAATTGATCATGCCCACACAGTATGCGCCATAAAGCGCGTAATTTTTTAAATAAATAAAAACGAAATATTTATTTCCTTATCAACACAAACCTAATTTTTCTATTTTTCTATTAGATGAAATTCCAGGTTTCACAATAATAGATAATAAATACAAATCTCGGTTTTTATCGATAAATACTAAATTACGATCATTGCTAGACCCAGTCTGATTAAGCGACAGTTCAGCGATACCGATTTTATGAGAATACGTAGATGGACCAACAACGGAACCCAAGTTTAATATATGAATTACTGAAATAAAAAATAAAACTAATTTCAGATAAATAAAGTCATGAACATAAACATACATACAGTTCAATTTACATTTTATATTTTTACAGTTTAATATTATTTATCACTTCATTTTCAAGTATGAGTAAATAAACACCAAAAAAACAGAAATATAATAAATTTACAAAATTTACAATTCATAAAAAATGAAAACAAACATGTCTTCAAGCCACGTAATTTTATAAATTTTTTACGTTCTCGTCTGCTACTGTTTATTTATTCATGTTTAATCACATTTTAATAATAATGTCAGTTTATTTTAAAATATTTATGTTTATTTTTTATCAGTTCTGTCATTCTTTACTCCCTACTTTAATTTATTCTATTGTTCATATTTTACGCACGTGCGCACGCACACATATGAGTGTATATATGTATAAATTGATAAAGAACTTCTTTCCCGTTCCAGAAGACACTTAATAGAAAACTCGCTATTCTTGCGCAGATCGAAACCTCCTTGGACTAATTTTTTTCTAGGTCTCTAATTCGGGACCTCAAAAATCTATATTCCTTGGAAATTCACGCCCTTTCAGAAACTGATAAGCTTTTTATTTTCCTTCTTGTACTATGTGCATGACAAATTTCCAGATTACTCACGACTTCCCCTTGGCTCAGTATCTTTTCCAGAAATTCGAAAACTGTTAGAATAAAAAAAAAAACGAAAACATTCAGAACTGACAAAAATGCGTCTTCATTTTCATCCTCTCAGGCTAGACGTGGAATAAGAAAAATTAGAAGAAAAAGTCCTAATTATGCGAATTTCTTTATTCGACATCAACGTAAGATAAAAGACGAACAATTACGGCGATGAAATCAGTAAAATTTTATCATAACACATCTCACGTAAAATTTAAAAAAAAAAAAAATTGGTATGAGCGACGGCGTGACAGTACTGACTGGAAAAATTAAAACGGTGTGCACAGAATTTGACTAGCGACAAACAATCAACAGTAACAGTAAAGTCACAGATTCAAACCAAAAGTTATGTACGAAGAACAGGTAGAATGTTCCAGCAAATTACCATCACACTCTTTGTACTGCCTGTTGTTAGTGGGACATTATAATCTTCCTTCAGTTCAACGCTACTCGGCAGTAATGAATGGGGTGCACAGATCGCTAATCTCCGCCGTACCACCGCTTGACAGCCATTAACGCAAAGACATCTACACAGCCCCAACTCCGACGTGTATCGAAACTCCGACAATCTCCAGGATCCATGATTTTGACCGAGTAAGTGTCCTCGATACGCTTCGGCCGACAACGACACACTCCAGGATGATCTCAGAAAATTCGAAAATAAAGTGATTTTAACCAAATAATAATTTCTAACTCGAGCATCACCGCAAGATAAATATCAAATATGTCGAATTTCACAATGTGCAGAGAAGTTCAGACAAAGATCCGAAAATTTCTGAGTAATTTCAATAAAACATCTGGTAAACTACGAAATAACAAATTATTTTATTGTATTTAAAATTCTTTTTAAGAGCATTCATAGTTTCTACCCAACTCATTTTTATTATTGCTGGAATATAAAATAGCTATAATTAAAAAATTTTGCATTCATGCAACCACAATAAAAACTAAGATGTGTCCATGTAATTACTAAAATGTTATTAACAGCCCAATAATAAATAAATAAAAAAAAACAAAAAAAAAACGTTTATTAAAGATTTTGCAAAAATAACATTAAAAACTCAGACCTTTATCATCCAACTGATCCCTGACGGCAAGTGTATCATTACTAAACGAAATCGTATTCTTATTTACATTTTCACATTGCATATTAGGCCACTTTGGAGAATACAGTTGTCTTCCATCATATCCATACACACCGAGTACACTTCGTTCCATTATTAAAAAATGTCTTTAATGGAAATTTAAAAAAAAAAAAAAAGGTTATTTAAATCTAATGTAAAATTTTTAAAAAATTTCTTTTATTTATCACAAAATATTAAGTAGTTATTCAGGAAACAAAAAATAAATAAATAAAAATAAATCGTTATTTTATAATATATTAAACCGTTTATTACCTTTCGGCCAAAATAACGAACAAAACAGAACCCTCCTTTAAATCGATTATATTCGGAGTATTAAAGTTATTTACATTGTATATGTAACACTGAGCCGGTGTAGTTACAACTAAATGATAATAAGATATTGACATGTGCACTACACGTTCTGGAAATTCCAACTTTTCCATCATATCTTCATTTACATCTCTAACTTGTAAACATTTCTTACTGACTAAAGTTACATTGAAATTTAACCAATCGCAATGTCTAAAACAAAACCAAGCAGAAACAAATTAACAGTTAAAATTGCTATGATAATAATAAAGTTATGCAATCAAAACATTTCACGGAAAAATTGCCATATAAAGTTAAAAAATATCTATATCCATTAAAGGACAATTATCGGTAATGTAAAGACAACAGTGTAAAATTACACATGTGCGACAAATGTGAATTTTGTGAATTTAGTATCTGGTAATGATCAGTGCTGAAATATTGGTGTGTCAAAAGTAATTATGAAATTTATTAATTTTTGTACCTATCAATGACATGCGCCAATAGTAACTGTCCATTAGCGCATGCAGCAGCTACTTGAGTACCGTCAGTTGACCATGCCATTCCATATACACTACCACACTTTGGTTTTTCCAGACAATACGACCACTAGAGAATATTGTTTAAGTGTGAACATATATACTTTTGCGGTTCAAAACATTTAATTTTTAATTCATTTGAAAAAAAAAAAAAAAAATTTCTTCGTGTCATGAAATCTATAACATTAACAAGCGATTTATTTAAATACAATTTAACCAATTTTTATAATTTAACCCTCCCAGTATTTTACATTATATTCCTATGCTTGATTACATTTTTAATTTGTTTAAAACTTATCATTTTATGAAGGTCAAATAATAAATTTTTATTGCTTAATAAATCTTATTTTTCAAATTATATCTTTTTAAATCAGTAGAAAATTTTTAATTCTATAACAAGAAGTTTAATTTCCTATAATGTTTTTTTCTTTTTTTTTAGTATCTCGTTTATCTTTTGCGTTTTATGGTAAACTTGTCATTCCAATTCAAATTAGTAATTTTAAATTTCGTGCTAAAGAATGATCTGTCTTAACGCTTTTTCTTCTTCTATGTAATCCACATTTTATTCATTAAACAACCATACTTCTTCACATTTAAAGATTTTTTTTTTCTACATACCTGTTTTTTCAATAATTTTAGTATTGAAAATGCTTATTCAAGAAGACTTTACACTACATACGATTTCCCGAAAATCAGTTTTTACATGCATTTTCACAAATAACTCAAGTTAATATTATATAACTTTTCTTACGTGCACCCTAATCGTTTGTAATTGTAAACAAGTTCCGCGTGATATTTAGTTTTTCTCCCAGCCATTAATTTTGCAAAAGAATAAACTCCAGTTTTGTAAAAGCAATAGTTTAGTCTTTAAATATAGTGCCTTACCGTGAAGTAAAATGTATTTGTCTAACTTTTCAGCCAAGTGTTCAGTGTGTGTATTGGTCGTCTGGTCAACTTTGTAATACTTTAGAAACGATCAGTTGTTCTTGATAAAATTTTGCTTAATTTTATTGTGTTAATAATCCTAGTGACAAACAGTTAACATAATCCGGTTTGTTAAACGAATACAAGCCAATATTACTCAACGGTTTATAAACTAGGACCGAACAGTAATAACATCTGACGATTAAAGAACTTTTGTTAAACCTCGAATTTATATCATTTAGCATCCAATAATGAAACAAATAATTTACCAATCGAAAATCCCAGAATTTGTAACGATTTAGCTAAAAAAAAACAAGGAACCCAGATCCATATTAAATTGTTATTCTTCGAATAAGTACTTCACAAGAATTGCAGGACTACACAGTGCGTCCCGAAAGTTTCCGGACTGACGTCACAGAGCTCCCCAAAAAATTACAAAAATATAACAATAATTTTTTTATTCGAAATAGTCACCCTTAAGAGCGATACACTGGTCAGTGCGCGTTTTTAGGTCATTCATACATTTCTAGTAGGCCTCTTTTGGAAACGTCTTCAGCTTGGCAGTTACAGCCTCCTGGATCTCTTCTACGGTTGAAAAACGGTTTCCTTTCAGCTCCATTTTGAGTTTTGGGAATAGAAAGTAATCCGGGGGAATTAAATCGGGGAAGTATGGGGGGTGGTTCAACGTTGTGATCCACTTTTGGGCCAAAAACTGACGGTTTATCGTTGCGTGTGAGCAGGTGCAACAGGAAAAAATCTCGACTCGGAAACATCTGCGGTATGACGTGTCCAATTCTTTTCAAAAGGCGAATCAAAACCTCTTTGTAGAACGGAGCATTCACGGTTTGGCCAAGGGGAACGAATTCACGGTGAATGATTCTTTCGCTATCGAAGAAAACAATCAACATGGTTTTGATTTTCGACTTTTGAAACCTCAATTTTTTCAGACGAGGAGAATTTGGGCCGACCCATTCCGCACTCTGCTGCTTCGTTTCTAGATCACAGGCGAAGCACCACGATTCGTCACCCATAATTATTTTATTGACGGAGTTAATCATTTGCAACAAGTCTTGAGAATGCTCGACGCGTTGGTCTCGTTGCTCCGTGGACAGCGAATGAGGAGCGAAGCGCGCACAAACCTTTGGTTTCTTCAAATCTTCTTGGATAATGCGTTGAACTATTGTTTTCGACATATTCAGGCTGTCCGCAATGGAACGACACGTGACTCGTCGGTCAGCTTTCAAAAAATCCGCCACACGCTGGATGTTTGCATCGTTTCTTGTCGTCGCTGGTCGGTCGCTGCGCTCGTCGTCAACAATTTCCTCTCATCCCTCACGAGAAAGACCAAATCAATCGAAAACAGATGTACGGGACATAGCATCGTCACCATAAGCAGTACGAATCATTTCAAGAGCTTTGGTAGCCGTTAAACCGGCTTTAAAACAAAATTTAATCGCGGCACGTTGTTCTAAATCTTTCTCCATAGCGAATTTGTAACCGAGCGCACATACACACCTTCACTTAAAACGACATAACTTCAAGGCCAGTAGCCGCATACTGATGAAACTTCGCACGTTTGTTTACGAAGGTTCACGCCATAACTCCCCAAAGTTTCAAAGAGATAACGCCAGTAGTACCGATTTTATAAACTCAGACTGGAAACTTTCGGGACGCACTGTGTATATACAAAATTCGATTCTTTGGACATGCCATAGGAACACCTTCTAGACCCCCTGATAATAGTCTTCTTTAATTCTTACAAAAGTCTTTAAACATTACATATAATTGATATAAAAATGTTACACAATTATTCATATTACTCCCGGAATAAAAATAATATAGTTATTAATAACATATACACTTTCTTAACTTCATGGTATGCAATGACCATATTAGTCGTTATTTTTTACTTTTTATAATAATTGCAAATAAATAAATAATCTACTATCTGAAATATTTAAAGTTTAAACTATACCGAACCATTTAATAATTATAAAATTTCAGTATTTCATTAGAGAAAATTGATAATCGGAAGCATTTTGACATACATTTAATATATTTATTAAATTAATTATATAAATGTGAACACTCAATATATTGTGATAAATTTAAAACGCAGAATATAAAAAAATATAAAAACATTGACTAGTTTCAAACTATTTCGTTATGAACGAAATAGTTCGAAACTAGTTGGTTATTTATTATAACATATTGAGTGATCACACCTACATAATTTAAAAAATTGATAATCTCTAAAAAAAAATCAATACTGCAATATCCTAACATTATTGCTTTATTACGTAAGCTATTAGGTTTATAAAATTGAAAAACATACAAATTCAATATGTATTGGACTTCTGCCATGATTAATAAACTAAAAAATTCAATTCTAAAAGACATGAAAAAAGAGTAAAGGCCAATTAACCTTTTTTTTTTTTTTGGAAAACATTAAGACTAACACCACGCTTGTAATTTAAATCCTAATAAAAATATACGTGTAAAAAAAGAAGTCAACTTCCCGTTAGGACTATATTTATCTAAAAAAAATAACTAAAATATAGTAATTGCGAAAAATTCCTTGCCTACATGTTATTAGTAGTGGTTTAATAAACATAGAATATTGTACGAATTGATCCATTTCCAGAACAAACTTGCCAAGTTTTCAAAGGTCTTAATCTTGCTCAGTGCTTTAATGAAAACTTTCCTAGTTTGATTTGGAAATTTATGAATTCATTCAACGTTTTCTGTTTATACTTATCAAAACACTACTAATGACATGTAAGCAAGAAACTTGGCATAATTTTTGCATTTCTGTTATTTTTTTCAGATGTAGTAATAACTGAGTTTGGGGAAGAGTTCATAACATTTTATTCAGATATTTGTAAACCTAAATGATATTTACTTACAAAACCTAAAATGTCTGTTACTAATGTTTCCTCTTTTTTATGATTACTTTCAAATAACTTTCTAAAGCAGGAGACACTCCATATCAGAATCCGCCATATTGACTTTTATTGATTTTTGATTTTTCTCATAATTATTACTTTAAATACTATCTCTGCTGCAAAATTCAAAGCTCGAGATCGACTGAAACGATCCTAATGATCTATTAATCAGTCAATCAGTTAATGCCCAAAATTATGATTTTTGGACGCTCGTATCTTGGAAAATATTAAAATTTGGAATACTACTTCTTTCTGATAACCTTAACCTTCCAGAAAATTTCGCACTGCAACTTTATATTTTCTATAAAAATTTTAACTTAAAGGAGTTTATGTCAAAATTTTACCAGCGACTTCATTCTCATACTGATACTAACTGTCATAAAAGATAAATTAGTTTTCTTACATAATTATTGAAATTACTGATTTGGAAGCAAAATTATTGTTCAAAACAAGATAACCATCTGACACAATTAGTAACATTATTTCAAACATGAAAAGTTAAAGTCGTATTTTTTTATCCACTTTGATTCGCAAATAATGATCTTTAGATATGTTTATAACGACTAACTAATATTATTTGAAGGACTAGATTTGAAGTTATACGGATAAAAAAGGACTACACACCCAACAGATTTAGGAAATAAAATTAATATAATTCCGAATGTAAGAACGTGTGTTTAATTAGTGCATAAATTGAATTAGAAAATTAAAATACAATTCTTTCATTTAAATAATAAGTTTGCAATATAGTATTAAAAATAATAATAATAAAGAAATGTTTAAAACATTCGCAGTGATTAACCATGATGTAAATAATTTACGGGCAACTGCGTTTAGAAAATAAAATGTAAGCTGACCGAAACATTCAGCGTTGTATTCTTGAATTAAATACATTTTATTTTCTAAACGCAGTTGTCCCTAAATTATTTACATCATAATAAAGAAATGTCAAAGATAATTACGTTACACAACAATTAATAAGTAAAAATACGTTCGGGTAAAAATCAGTCATGACATAAAATTATATTAAACTTTTTTTACGCTTAAAACCTGGTTATTGCTAATTATTTAACAAACAGAAACGTATTTAAATTATACCTACACCGAATTTATCACATAATCTTAATGTATTAAACGAACCGACCGAAAAATAGTCACCAGAATGAGACCAACTTAACGACGTAATCGGATGATCGTGAACAATACTGGAATACAACTGACGACCATATGTATCCCACACCTATAAATAAATTTTTAAATAAATTACAATGAATTTAAAAAAATGTTTAAATTAAAGCAGCATCTAAATTTTTAACTTCCCGAAAGTGTAAGTTACCATAATCACCCCAAAACTCGAAATTCAAAATTTTATAAATATAAACATCTTTTCAAATAAAAAGAATACGAAAAAAAAAACTTCTTAAACAAATATGTATATGTTTGTGTCTATATGCGTGCGTATTGTGAGCGTACAAGTATATATAAATGTTTGTGCGTAGGGTATATAAAGAATTTAATAACACGTGCGATGCCATTTACTTGTGCTTCATGGTTCGATCCATGTAGAATTACGATCAATAAACTTTGAACAAATTTAGTGCGAAGGTTTTCGAATAATTTTAAAAAAATGCCGAAAAAAATAATTTACTTATTTTGTAAAACTAATTATAATGTTGATTTAAACACATACATGGTACAATTGTTTTAAAAAATGAGAGGATAAATTTGAATTAGAAAAAAAAACACTTTTAAAGATATTTTTTATACATTACAAGTATCTGTAACGTATTCCTGGTGTAAATAAAATTTTGTGACAAATATGTATTATATCGGGACATTATTAGCATCATATTTACTCGCCATAGCCCATTCACCTCATTTTTTTTTAACCATTAGTTACGTGTAAGGCCCAAGATAATTCACGCAAAATTAATATTAACAGATATAAACAAAAAAATATATATAAACATCTATATGTAAAATACCAATAAGTATATATTTCTGACCATACTTTTGGAAATCAAGATTTTTTTTTAAAACACGTATTTTTTCCGTTGATATTCCCAAGGCAAATGTTAAAATCGCTTGGTTGGATATTTTAACAAATGGCATATCTCAATAAACTTTAGTAAATCCAGAGCTATTTTATTTTCTCCTAAACGATCTTCATTACCAACTAAAATTAATATCTTAAGTAACTTTTATTTAATTACTATAAAGTTGTGTATTATTGTGTTCGATTTTTATCTTTACAAAGTGTCGTAATTCTGATAAAATTTCACGCCGCTTTCGATATCGGTGCAGCAGAGTATGTATCGATCCTCTTCACCCATCAGATGCAGCTTACCGCAGCATGAGATGGACAATGCAGCAACAAGTCAAAACACGATGCTACACAACACGAGCGATCGCATACTGATAATAACGCGATTACTAATAACTCTAACCAACATATATATCACTAGTACGTCAACAATAAATAATTCCGCTAATAATTCGATAACAAATCAAACAATCTAACCACTAATACCGATACCAAAATAGAAACAATTTCGAAACAAACAACAACGTTTTCAGATAAGTTAAAATCCAAAAAAATACCTTCCGCCCATTGTAGAATTCGAATACTCCTCAGAAAAGCAAGGAGTAATATTTCCGTTTATCGAGAATACCATCCCCCGCGATTATTTCTCGGCATTAAAGAATTTCGTAGGTAGTCCGAAAAATATCATCGCAGAATCTAAAATCAACAATAGCCGAGTTCTGATTTTTCTAAAGTCTAAAAGCATAGTTAAAAATTTCATAACCAACGGAACCACTATATCAGTGAACAACATAACTATTTCTAGTCAGAGATTGAAAACCCCCGCCAGAAAGATATCTCTGTCTAATGTATCGCCAACCATCCCAAATGCAGTTCTTAGCTAAAGCTTTTGATCTAGTTGACCATGATCTGCTTATTAAAGATTTAGAAGATATGGGCATTGTAAATAATCAACTATTGTGGTTTAAGAATTATTTACAAAACAGGAGAAGCGTAGTAAAAATTGCAGGTAATATTAGTAATGAAAAGGTGAATCGATATGGAGTAGGTCAGGGTACAATACTGGCTCCTATTCTATTTCTTATATACACGAACTCATTATATAAGCACATCAAAAATGCAAAGGTTTATGTATTTGCCGATGACATTGCATTATTAATGGAACATAAAAATCTAAAGATAGCGAAAAAATTACTGCAGCAGGATGTCGATAATCTCAGTAAATTGGCGCATGACAGGAGGTTATGTATAAATGTAAATAAATCAAAACTACTCCGTATTCCCAATATCTCTAAACATATGAGTCACCACCCGCGAATCAGTATACACAATAATGAATGCTTACATGAACGGTACGGGAATACTCACCCATGTTCATGTCCACCTCTAGTGAATGTAACAGATTTTAAATACCTAGGAATATATATCGATAAATCATTGAACTAGAAAAAGCACATACAAAACTTAAATTCGAAAGTAAGACAGTCAATTCCAGCGTTATATAAACTGAAGACGGTTCTTTCATATGGGACATTACGGATATACTTTAATGCATTAATAATGTCTAGAATTTTATATGGGATCCAAATATGGGGTGAGGCTAAAAAAACGGAAATCAATAAAATAGGCAAAATTCAGAAAAGGTGTTTGAAACTTATACCCATTGGAAGCGGAGTGATACTACATCAACCTGGTGGAAGGAAAATAATGAAATGTCTCCAAAAATGCATTATTATTATTACAGATTACTTGAATTTAAATGCAATAACGTAAAGTTACCTTCCAAACCAAAAACTCGACTAACAGGGAATCAAAATAATACCTGTTACATTCATCCTAGAGGGGTAAATCTACGAATCGACAATACAGATGATTCGGTTTTAATTAAATTAATGAGTACTATGCCCAGTCACATAATAAACGAAAAACAAATCGGTGTATGGAAGAGGGAAGTGAGGAAGTGATTGAAAGAATGGTGCAAAGATTAAGGAATTTTGCTGCATCCTCTTTTCCATTTATTTTTATTGTTGCATTTTTTAGGGCTCTTTTAGACCATCTATTTACCATTTTCCTTTTCTTTTTTGTTTCCTGTACATTAATGTATGCAATGTCCAATATATAAGCGGCTCCTATGTATGGGTGTATTATTGTGTAATTCATATATATAATTGCGTCGATTGATATATTTTATTTTTTTTTTATTTTTTTGGTTTAATACGTTCGATCTAAGTAGTAAGAACGATTAATTGTAATTTTGTTTATTAGAATAAACGATAATAAGAGTGTTGGGCACTCACGCAACGAGCATATTTGCCCAGTGAGACCCACAACTTATTTATTTATATATAAAAAAAAAAAAAAAAAAAAAAACATTTACAAAACGTATTGAACCTAAAATTAGTCTCGGCCATATCATTATTACGAGTCAGCCCTAATGATACCGAGTTCGGTCATATCATAAGTTGGCGGAGACAGGTCTATGTAAAAAACACTGACTCTGTTAATGATATACCTAAATCATTTTTGATAATGCACAATGATCGCGAACACAGAATATTCTTCACGCAGATAGCCCGTCAGCCCATGAATATACCCCGAAACTTGAAGAGAAGGAACAAACAGTAACTGCGACTAAACGCCCGCACCCTCTTACGCCTGATCCACCAATTACAAACGATGAACCTACCTATCCCGGTGTTAACCCAGACGGTAAAATGGACACAATGTCCCATATAACGATAGAAAACCAGGCCGATCTTACCCCAACAGCTACGAATGATCAAACTACTAATCCAGAAACTTCAAACAATATTAATCCTGTCACATGTCCCAAAAAAACAAAAGAACTCCTAAAATCAATTGAGGGTAATGTAACCGAAAACTCGCACTACCCGCTACCTTATTCAAATTTGGTAACCCTAATGGACCTAATACAGGGACAAAAAAATCCCATAAATATCGTTAACAGTTTCACCAGCGAATAGACGGCTTGATAAACATGCTTTCCAAAAATTACACCCTACTGGATAACCGCGCAATGAAAACACGTTTCTCCCAGCTAATCAAAAAACTAAGCTCCATTCTGCAACCGACCCCCCACAACCTTCTCCGGTGTAAATAGAAATACATGGACAACTAAAACAAACAAGACTATATTTTACAGTTTACAGTCATGGCTCATAATAACACTATAATGCAGTGGAATTGTAGAGGCTTCTACAACCAGCTTACTGAACTTAAACTTTTAATAGCCACATATGCCCCCAAAATCATATGCTTACAGGAATCACATCTGAAAACATCCAATAACCCAACAGTTCACAATTACACTGTAACGAGATGTAATTATAACCAGGGCATTCGAGCAAGTGGAGATGTTATTACCCTTGTGCAATCCGATCTACATGCAACAACTATAAATCTAAAAATGTCGCTCCAAACAATCGCTGTATCAGTCAACATACCCTCTCTTTCAAGCCACCCTATTACGATATGTAACTGCCATATTCCTCCTAACACACTGGTAAATTCAAATGAACTAAAAAAGCTGCTAATGCAGATTACTCCCCCCGCAATTATTGTCGGAGATTTCAATGCCCACTCACCAGTAGGGGGATCAATATCGGCCAATAAACATGGAAATATCATTAACAAGCTAGTACTGGAAAATAATTTAATTGCCATGTTCCCCCCTAGCTATACATATCTCAGTCAACCCATAATACACTCTCAACAATTGACATAGCGCTAATTTCTCCGATATTATTTCCAAAACTTCAGTCAACTGTATTGGAGGATCTATGCTCAAGTGGCCATTTCCCTGTGTTCCTACATACAGCACCAGTTTCACAAGACCAGGAGAGTCTAAGCTGTCCACGGTTTTTATATAATAAGACAGATTGGGAATTATACGCGTTGAAAGTTATAATCCTTAACCAGCCATCTGCATCTGTAATAGAAAACATTAACCGTCTAAATCAGGCCATTTTCAAAGCTGCCAGAGCATTAATTCCAATGTCATCCGGTTGCTACTGAACCCGCAGAGTACCGTGGTGGTGCCCTGAAATTGAAATGGCAATACGATGTCGGAAACGGGCGTTACGAAAATTCAAATCGTCTGGACTCCTGTCCGATTTAATTATGTTCAAAAAATGCAGGGCCGATGCACGATCAATGATACGAGCTAAGAAACAAGAATCATGGCACGCTTTTATTTCTTCGATATCGACTACCACATCAAATCACTCCCGATGGGAAATGATAAAAGCAATTAACGGAATCTGTCGCTCTAAGTCTCTTATCCATTTAAATGACAACGGAATAATCATATCCGATACTACACAAGTTGCAAATTCATTCGCGCAATACTTTTCTTTAGCATTGTTTACCACATCATACACAAATGTATTTAAAGCTCGAAAAGTCGAAGTGGAGTCATCAGAAATATGCATTCCTCAAGATGCAACAGCTTCGTATAATTGCGATTTTACTGATGCGGAACTTAATTTCCAACTCATACATCACACGTGTAATAGTTCTCCTGATCCTGATGCCATACATCCGTACATGTTAAAATATTTACCACCTTCTGCAAAATCCTACTTATTACATATATACAACCAGATCTGGACGTCCGGCTCTGTCCAACACCAATGGAAAATAGCCCAAATTGTTCCTATTCTAAAACCAAGCAAAGATCCTCTCCTCCTTCATAGTTACAGACCTATTTTTCTCCTAAATGTGATATCCAAAACAATGGAGAAAATGGTGAATAGACGTCTCATCCATTTCCTTGAGTAGAATAATCTCCTTTCCTGTATAGAAACCGGAGGGCGTAAGATACGATCATCTAATGATAATCTATTGAGCCTACAGCGACAAATTTCGACAGCATTCCTCTGCCGACAAAGCGTACATGCAATATTTTTTGACATGGAAAAAGCGTTTGATCGAGTATGGCGGCGGGGGCTATTAATGATACTACTAACCGCTGGATTAACTGGCAATATGGCCAGCTATATTTAAAATTTTCTAACAGGAAAAAAATTTCAAGTTAAGATTGAAACTACCAATTCAACAACTATGCCGCTAGAGAATGGCATTCCATAAGGCTCTACCCTAAGTGCAACCTTATTTATATTCTTTATAAATGATATAGCAAATTGCATCACACCTCCCGTTACTACCGACTTTATATCGACGATTTGAACATTTCTTTATCTTCCAGCCTTCCTTCCAATGCCCAAAATATTCTCCAAAAAACAATAAATAAATTACAATCCTGGTCAAATACCAATGGTCTAGTGTTCTCTGCTTCCAAAACAATATATACTGAATTCCACAGAAGACGTGCTGTCTCATCTGCTATTTATTTTACACTAGATAATAATCCTATACCCTTCCAATTTACAGTGAAATTCTTGGAACTATTATTCGATTTCAGGTTATCCTGGCGTCCACACATATCAGGTTTAAAGAAAAAGTGTTTAAAATCCCTCGGCATCATTAAATATTTATCAAATCCCAAATATATATAATAGCCACCCCAAGCTCCTTCTCTCAATATATAAATCCATCGTCTTATATAAAATCATGTACGGGTGCCCAGCCTACTCCCAAGCTTGTCATTCCTTAATAAATTCATTAGACGTAATCCATAATTCTGCCCTTCGTTCGATACTAGGAGCTCATTGAACCATTCCTTGTCAGGGTGCCCGCCGATGTCATACTATAGAAACTACCATAGACGATACAATACTCTTTTGTCCTTAACACGTACTCCTTTAGCTGGTATTAATTCTTCACGTAAACCAAGCTTCTCAAATGATCCTGTGCCCGAAGTCCTCGACATATTAGATTTAAACAACATAAATCCAATAAACCCTCAGCACCAAAACCCCACATTAATCTCCCCATGAGAGTCCCCAATAATAAAAACAGATGTAACACTTAAAAACAATTTCAGACGGCTATCAACTAATGTTATCGAAACAGCTAAAAATACAATAAATAAATACACCAACCACGTTATAATCTACACAGATGGTGCTAGAAATAACCCCACCACAATCACATCGCCGACAGCATGTGCGTTCGTAGTATCAGATAAAGGGTTTTCTTTCCGACTCAATGATGGATGCACAGTACTGGACGCAGAAAGTGCTCTTTCTGTATGGAAAGTTTCATCCCAACCGTCCAGCACATATTAGTAGATTGTATAGTATTCGTATCAACACGAACGTTCCTACCACATAAAACACTCCCCGAGTATTACCAAACTCTCAAACAGCGACATACTCAATCATTAATTTTCTTAAAATAAACAGAATAGCTAAAGTAATATAGTCACAAGTCCCACACAGTGTGTTGTGATAGCTGCAGCAGTTAAATACGGCAAACTGAAACTTAGGGGATTCTATAAAAAAAAAAAAAAAAAAAATCTTAAGTAACAATACTGAATGGTCGATTCAGTTCAAATCCTTTGAAGTTATTTTGGATAAGAAATTAAAATTAACCATATAAAATAAATTATAACAAAATGAACCTTATAATTGAAACAAATATCACAAAATGATGAAGAACTGTTTTCAAGCAGAGTCCATCTTCAGCTTAATAATATAAAATAACAAAACACTTTGCACGCAAGACAATAGTAACAGAGGTATATATAAGCTGTACATAAAATGTACCTAAACAGAAATGGGTTATGTTATATAGAAATGTGTACTCATTCTGAAAATGATTTCTGCAAATCATTAACAACAAAAGGATACACACACAATTCAGAAAACTTTTCCACGGTAAAAAAAAACTATTTAAGAAATATTATCAAAAAAAAGTAAAAAACAAATTAATTTAAAATAAAATTATTTCTATGTGCGAAATTTAAAAGAAATTTACCAAAATAATCGCTAAATTTAATAAAAAGACACTGCAATTTAAAAAAAATTAAACAATATGTAAAAATTTACTTTATATCTACAATCTTCTCCGCCGGAAATAATTAAACCGTTGTTTCCATTCCACGCAACTTTCAAAATTAATCCATCGTGAGCTTTCCACTATGTAAAAATCATTTTCACTTCATATTATTTTTAAATACAAAAAAATAATTGTTTTTTTTTTTAATTTTCAATAAAAATAAGACTTTGTAAAATATTTATTAATATCAACAAAAATGAAAAGCTTAAAATTTCTTTTTACTTTTCCTACATGCAAAAAAAAAAAAAACAGAAAAAATAAAAAAAATCACTGGAAAGACAAAGTGACGAGTGCGATGAGCAATGACGGAAGTACTTCATCACTGTCACTAAACCGTTAACAGTACTATTCTCAAATGAGGCTCCCATATAAACACGACGATACGAACGTATGAAAATTAAATTCAACAAAATTGACGTCACACATAACCATTAAAAAACTGCAAACGGCCAGTCTGTAGTAATATTGGCGAACAATCTGTTCGATCTGCCATTTATAAAAAAATTTAAAATGCGAAGGTTTCGCTACTTTCCGCTACTTGAATCTACTTTTCCGGCGAAAATAAACCGCTCCTCTCTTGCTAGGTTTGTAAAAAGTTCCTTGCCATCAACTAAACCTTAATGTTGACGCGCCTGCACAATTTCAAGTTTCCACTGAATCATGCCAGTTTTACGTCACTAGAACCGGATAATGTCCAGCTGACACTGCTGAGTTTTCTTTTCATAAAATGGCATTTAACATAAAGCCTTTTATTAGATCGTGCTTCAACAGTCATACAAAATTTTTAAAGTAAAGAAACATTTAAAATAAAAAATTTAAAAAACTAAGAATTATTAAAGCCGACGACCATTAATAAATTTGATTTCAATTTTTAAAAATAATTTAAAATATAAAAAAACGAAGTGCAGCATTTAATAAAAATAATAAAAGGGTCAAGGGGATTGATGCGAATACATAGGCCGTAGTTTCTTTTCTTTCTTCATTTACCTCTTCTACCTCTCCTAGCATGTTAAAATCTAAATTCCTCATCCACCTCTAATAATTGTACTGTAGCGCTAAGTTGATGCTCTCGGTTGGTAAGCCCCCAAAAAGGTAAAATAAAAAAGTAAAAATTTGTAACTATTTAAATTTTAAGAATTATATGATAATATAAAGAAAATTCACTTTTAATATCAATAAAGAAGCAACGTAGGTAATTTTAACATCTTGCAAGTATAAAAAATTTAAACATCCATAAAAAGGCATAAGTTTTTTAAATGTGATGAAACAAAATTACTCGACAGTATTCTTTAGTTATATCTAAAGAAAATTTTTTTCAAAAGTTCGCAAAAAGCTACATTCTCAAACAAACCGATATTAAATAAATATTTTTTCAGAGACGAGACAATATGAATTCAATAAGAAAATAGTCTTCAAATGATAAAAAATCACATAATAAAATGTGAATTAGAAATATAAAAATATATGATTAAAATCATTTTATATATCGTCTACGATTTAAGTAACACAAAACACGGATGATACTTACGCGATTAGCTTTTACATTAGAAGCCAGTGGCTTTATAACTAGCATTTTATTATTAGTATATAAAATCTGATTTGAATCTGGGCTCCACGTTGCACAATATATTGACATACTTTCTTGAACAATTGTTGATCTTAACATTCCACTCCTAGACCAGATTTTAATCAATCCATCCTCGCCACCTAAAATAATAGTACGTAGATAAACAATGTTACTAACTCAGCGTTAATAAAATCTTATTTTGTAAACGACAGACAAATTATCCCAATTTCAAAAATCTACGTACCTACATTATTTCTAGATAAAAAATCTCGAATTAAAAATTTGGAATAATATACACATACATATAAATACCAAAATGATTACCGATAAACAACTACTCATATCAGCAGTAATCAGTATGTATTAAATTATACAATCACAGTAAAAATAAATATTTAATTAGAACCTAAGCCAAAAAAGTATTAAAATAAACATAAGTAAACAAATAGCAAACAACAATCAGAAAATGTATATAGCAGGGGTGGCCAACACGTCAACCGCGGTCGACCGATCGACCGCGACGGTTTTGAAAGTAGCCCGCGAAGCTAAAGTTGAACAATTTGCCTTCACTTAAAAGTTAATGTTTGAAAATCTGAATGCGATTGATTATTCTTACCAGAATAGACTATGCAACGTAGCCAGGCATACTGTTTGTATTTATCCCGATGAACAATGCAAGCGAATGTTAACTTTTAAATTAATTGTAGTCGTAACGCATGTGCATGTAAATGGAAATCGCACAAAATGACGCAAAATCATGTGCCAGACAGCAAATAATGAGGTTATTACACACGGTTCGTTTGAAGACAAATTTATATGTAATAAGTTTTAATTTAAAATTATGCTAAGAGAACTTCTGCCACAAATATGCACTCATATTTACAAACTAAAGGTGATTCATATCTTCAACTAAATGATCAATAATGGCTTCTTGATCTTTCTTTGTTCTGCGATATTATTGAAAAATTACACCAATTAAACCAGCAACTAGAGGGTAAAGGTAAAACAATAATAGAGATGATAAGCATTTTGAAGTCATCTAAAGAGAAACTAAATATGCTTGCAATTCAATTAAAACGTCGTGATTTAAAGCATTATCAAAATCTAGCTGATGAGTCTAAAAATAAAAAGAATCATACAACAAATATGCCGATATTATTGCACTGCTTTTAAAAGAATTTGAAAGAAGATTTCTAACATTAAGTGAACTTGAAGATATTGCCAGTTTTTTGTCTTGCTCATCTAATGACATCGATGTCGAAAGTGTAGTTCAGAAACTAAACAACTTTCTCGATACTACAAATTTAACAAGCTTTGAAAAAGAAATAATAAATATTAAATGTGACATAAATCTTAAGTCACTGGTTTCAGATTGTAATTTTTGGAAACTGACAAGAAAAGATAAATATCCAAATATATGGACAATTGTTACACGTTTCAATGCCTTCTCTGGATCAACATATTTATGTGAATCCGCATTTTCATTTATGAATGCGATCAAAACAAATTACTTTATTATCATCTTTTAAAGCTTGGTCTTCCTGCTCCTTTCAATGCTCTTTCTCCACCTATTCTCTCAGTTGTTCCTATTCTAGGGGTGTTCCTTGATTCCATTGCCGACAAAATAAAAATATAATTTCTATTCTATTCCATGCATCTATTCCATTTTGCTGGGCTAATGCTCTCTGGTAGCAAACCCCAGGGGGGGGTAAAAAAACAAAAAAAAAACGCAATTAACAAATCAACATTTGGAATCATGTTTGAGAATTGCCTTAAGTTCATATGAATCAAATTTTGAGAAACTTGCTGCACTTATGCAAGGTCACATTTTTATTCATTTGCTTATTTCCGGTGTATTTTTTCTAAGTTAATAAGTATTTCATAACGAAAAAAATAAAAAAAAGTACAATTATTATTTTTTTTCTTTATTTGCTAAAATTTTTTTGTGTACTTATTTCTTTACATTGTAATTTTTTTTTTTTAAATTTCATAAATATTATTGTGCTTCATAAAATAAAAATATATAATCATTTGTTTGCTTTGTTTGCCATAATATTTTTTAAAACTGAAATTCTTGTTAGTTATTTATTAAAATATCAATGAAAAATTTGAAAAATCCTGAAATTGTTTGCCCATATTCACAGTCGCCCGCAGATTACATTTTACAGAATAAGTCGCCCATAAGAGATAAAAGTTTGGCCACACCTGGTATATAGTAATATATTTACCCACAGGAAAATTCTGGCTCATTATGAACAGTAAATTCCTGTGGATAAGTATGTCATTACATACAGTTTCTGTTTGTTTGCTATTTTCTTAATTATATTTATTACCAATATACAAAAAAAAAAAAGGATACATTCGTCGGCTTTTTTTTTTTTTATTGTTTTGTAGTTCGTGCATAACCCATGTTCATATGAACCGATTTGACTGATTCTTTGTTCATTAGAAAGATTACCATTCAATTTAGGTACCACATGTTAGCCGAACTTACAACTTTATATTTAGACCCTCGCAGCGCCAAAAGCTTGAAAGTTTCGATTTTTTTTTTTTTTTTTTTTTGGGCATGTGATACATCGCTGGAAAGATCGATATCTGTCGGGAAAAACTCATATTTAATATCCTTAACGAAACTTTCAAAGTTAGTGAAAAGTTCAAAAAAGCGCGAAAAATGAAATATCCCCCTACTTCGCGGCGCGAGTATTATAGCTAAAAATTTTGAACAAGGTTAAAAATATGCGAATCCCCGTATATTTCTCTAATTTGGAACATCCGGATTTCCAACTTTAAAATCAGGCCATCGGGGCGCCAAAATATCGACATTTTTGAAATTTTTTTTTTTCCGAGCATGTAATATATCGTTGGAAAGAAAGATGTTTGTCGGGAACGAAACCGTATTTAATTTCTATAACAAAACATTCGATGTTGGCGAATAGTTCAAAAAAGGGCGAAAAATTGTGTATTTCCCCTTCTTCGCAAAAAATCAGATTTCTTTATTTTGAATTTAGTATTATGTAAACATAAATTATAGTTTTATATACGGAATCCTCAGCGTATGAAACATCATGCTTGAGTGAACTGTTTTTTTTTAAGAATAAAATATGTAGAATAATGTGACAAAAAAGCTGATTTTTATCAAGAAAAAAATTCAATTATAATACTAAAAATTGTAAAATAAAATGCTTTTTTAACAAAAAAGATAATACGGACTTTAAGATTTATTATAAAAATTTAATAAAAATGCACTAAAAAGCAAAAAATAATTATTCGATAAAAAAAATATACTGCAGAGTGATGTACCTTAAAGTGATATTATTTTATTTTATTTTACTTAAGAAATAACTACAATTCTCATAAAATATACTATAAATTTACACCACATATGCGCATAATAGCGATTATGGTAATTATTATACAACATTAATATATACTTATTAGAATCGGGATTAAATTCATGCTAAAATAATAATTAAAAACTACATTAAATATTCGTTAAATCGTACCTCGATATCGTAATATGAATTTGATGCCGACTTTAATTAAGATATCAGTGTTGTATAAGAACTATGATAATACCACCACTTAAGGTATATCACTCTGAAATATATTTTTTATCGAATAATAAGTATTAATGTTCTATAAGAATTACGATAATATCCATACTAAGTTATATCACCCTGAAATAGATTTTCTTATCGGGAGTAATTATTTTTTTTCCTTTTAGTAGTGGATTTTTATTAAATTTTTTACTTTTTAGTGCATTTTTATAATAAATCTGGAAATCGGTTTTCTTTTTTTCTTTTTAAACATTTCATTATATAAATGTTTTACAGTTTATTCCGAGATGGGAAAAAAGGTAATTATTTTCAGTGTTATGACATGAGCAAAGATATTATACAGCAATAGCATTTCTTAAAGAAAATATTAACGTCTAGATAAATCTTAGTGTCAAATCTTGCGGTTTAAATCTTTTTCGTTGTCGTATATCACTATTACTATTTTATATGTCAAGCATTAAATATAAAGACGGAGGGTGCTCCCTCAAACCCTTTTTACATCGAATTCGATAAATGAATTCATTTGAGACAAACCAAGGAAAATATTTTATTTGCATAATTTATAATTCTAAAAAATAATTAAACCAGTAAACATTACCTTCTAAGTACTACTTCTTGTATTAAGCTAATACTTATTTAAATTTTTAAAAAAATTGTATAAAATAATGAAATCAAAGAAACATTTTTAAAATAAATATTTAAACACTAACATATTTAGGAGATTTGACTCCATTAAACTGATAGGTATGCCCCGAAATACAGTTTATGAGGGCCTGTTCACGATTTGAAATAATAACAGACAGAAAGTTTAATGCTTTACCAGTCAAAAAACCCGCACCATCTGGACTCCATTTTCCTACCAACACAGCTCCTCTATGGGCATCTACTGATCGATCAATGCGACCGGTTTTTCCAACTATGTGAAATTTTCCTGAAATAAAATGTTTTAATAAACATTATTAATATTAAATAGCCTAAGACAGCAGTTTTATTAAATACTAGCTGTGACTTGCAGCTTTGCCGTGCACATTTATACATTTCTTACCAAAAATATTTGTCAAAATCAATTTTATATCACTTTTTAAAATCCCATTTCTTTAATTACTACAGTTATATTTTTTATCTTCTCCTCAACTTTTCATTTGTTTTATACCATTTACTTACTCAATAATCATCTAATCACCAACTAGCTTATTTAAACTTTAAATGGAAATAATTGTGTATACTTTTTTGTAAATTAAAATTTGTATTTACACCAAATTTCCCGTTGTAATGACATTGCAATTGTTATATATAACCCAAAACGTTCCAATAAAATTACAGTTGTAACATAGTAAGTAATTATAGTTACTGCTCAATGAACTACAGTCCATAATAATTCAAGATAAAATACATTTATAATATTGGAGTAACATTAGCACTACTGCACTCAAGTAGAGTGCACAATATCGCATCGAGCAATGTCGCTATATTAAAGTAATATGACTACTCATGCAATGAAGCATAGCCTGCAATACCACGAAGTTAATATATTTATAATACTGAAGTAATATCACCACGCATGCGATTAAGAAGGATTCACAATACCACAGGTGTTACCACTTCGTTTAGAAACCAGTTAATAATTAATTTTAAAATATACACACGCCTAAATGTTTTCTTAACAGATCTCCTGAATAACTTAATATTTTTAATTCATTTAATTAGCTCTTAGCTCTTATTGTTTCATCAAAACATTATCATTATAATAAACCTGGGAATCATTTTGCGTGCTGGCATAAGTTTACAGCTCTAGTAACAAAAGTCAAAGTACTTGACATATCTATTGAATATTCTCTTTCGCTTTTGAACGATTTCCCATCATGTCAAATGTCAATAAGAAACCCAACAGTTTTAAAACGCACCTGATGGACCAAATAATGCATAGACTTTATAATACAAATTCGGTTTTGGTTGTGATCTTGACAGACAACTAAACTAGTCTATTTTCGGAAGCTTTATACACTGGAGATATCCGATGGGAATTACATATTTACACGAATGGAAAAACTTTAAAAACCTTCACTTTCACTTACTTTACAGTGGATTTTACATATCTAGAATAGTGTGAAAAGTGAAACGATAATAACTAATTTAAAGAAATACAGCATTTTAAACAATTTTCATAGTACTGAAAATGATATGCTGTGAAATAAAAATGGACTAAATGAATTTGAAACAATAAGTCAGGATAAAACTATACAGGAATCATCAGAAGGAAATAAGAGATTTAAATAAATAAGAAAATTTTCATCAAGTTTGCAATATAAGAAAATGTGAATTTTCAATTAATAATAACTTAATACATCCACCAATCTTATATAACCAAATTCATTTTAATATTCAAACTATTTTCTACATTTCTGAACTCTCAAAAATAAATTTTTATGTTTTAAAGTACACGTATAGGTAAATACGGTATATATTATTCAGTGAAATGGATACCATCCGTCGAAGTCAACAGCAATTGTTCTAAATAGTTTTTTTTCCCAATTCCTTGACTTTTTATAAAACAGTGCAGATCAACTGGATATACATTTGACGGGAAATCACATATTTTAACAGAATCTTTCGAAATCACGTTCCATTTCATCAAACATCTGTTGTCACTGTTAAAAAAAAAAAAAAAAAAAAGAGATCAACAAACATTATTTAAAGTAAGTAGTTACATTAGTCATGTTAATAAATATTAATAATATTTAATAATATTTATTTAATTTTGTTATTATTCGTTCGTTAGACTTTTCATTTTATCTAGCCAGATGTTCGTTATGTAAAAAATATAAAATAAATTGCTGGCCAGCGCTCGTTGGCGTGTTGTTCGTCTTCGGTAGTCGCCTTTCGTTCGTCTAGTTTTATTATGTCGTTTCGTTATACGCTTTTAGCGTCTCGTCCTTTCGTATGTCGTTATTTCGTTTTACCCTTTGTGAAATTATTTTAGAAACAGTCTTTTTTAAGACTTCTATTCGTTCAATCGTATTCAATTAAAATACAATTTACTA
The DNA here is from genome assembly GCA_039619475.1 of Icerya purchasi. Taxonomy (NCBI): domain Eukaryota; kingdom Metazoa; phylum Arthropoda; class Insecta; order Hemiptera; family Monophlebidae; genus Icerya; species Icerya purchasi. The sequence goes on along the minus strand of CM077116.1, from coordinate 399,323,891 downwards.
ATTGACCGGTTTGAAAAATCATTCGAAAAATATAATTTGGTTCTCCGTAATATTAACGAAAATATCGTAACATTTGGTTCTTCCCGAGCCGGATACCGTCGAACAAAGACTTTTCATCATAAAATTAAGTAAGTCCGTTCCAATTTATATAAGATTAAAAAATTTGTTTAAACTAAAGTCGTTTCGCATTCGTTGTCCATTCCGGTCATTAAAATTTTTCGCATATTATCGTTCGATTGAAATGGATAAGTTAGAAAGAAAACGTCGCTATATAAAAAAAGCAACTAGCATCAATTCGAGCTCGTATTTTAGATTTCTTAAAAGAAACTTCAAATACCACGGTCGTAGTAAAAGCTGAGAATGAATTCGAATCTTTTAAAACTTATCATGCGCAATTTGAAGAGATTTCCGAACAAATTCTCGAATTAGGTGTCAAATCAAATCCAGAAAATGAAGAACAGCTTGAAAACGCTCTTTTTAAAGAATGTGAAGAATTAGTATTTACACTGAATTCGATTAAAACCACGATCGCGCAGTCGCTAAAGATAAGTTCTCAACGCAAAACGATAGAGATTCGATATTAAATTCCGCATCGATTGTTCGTAGTAATGTTTCGGCTCAGCCGAGGCTTCCTAAAATTGATATACCCGAATTTAACGGCAACCCTCGCGATTTTTTTAAAAATTGGAAAAATTTATTTTCTAATCTTGCCGTTGATAATCCGGATATACCTAATATCCAAAAATTATATTTTTTAAAACAAGCTCTAAAAGATAAAGCAGCTCCGATAGTTCGAGATTTCGAAATTAACGATCATTCTTTCGTCGAAGCTTGGTCGACCGTTTTAAATCGTTACGAAAATAAACGAGCGATAATCGAATCGCATTTTCTCGATCTTTTTCATTTGCGCCGCGTCAAAAACGACTCCAACATTCAGGAATTATTAGACTGTATAAATATAACACACTTCGAGGCTTGAAAGTCGCGAATGAAGGTCGCGACAATTGGCAATCTTGGATTTCGTTTTTGATATCGATGAAATTGGACGACGAAACACGTCGCGACTGGGTAAAGTCTTTAACGGATAATACTAAGTATCCTACGTATGAGGAAATCAAAAAGTTCCTTGAAACTCGGGTTCAAGCGATTGAAAGTCAGCACTTTCGTTGCAATGAAGTCTCTAAAAAAACCGAGAAAACGCAGTCGTTTAGTAGTTATTCAAAAAATAAATCGACGTTCGTAGCGTCTTCCACAGCCACGTGCATAATTTGTAAAAACTTACATCCACTTTGGAGATGTCCAGAATTTATTAAACGAACTCCGAGTGAACGTTACGACATCGTAAAAACTAATCGTCTACGCATTTTATGTTTTGCGAAAGATCATCGCGTTTCCGAGTGCAGAAATCGAAAATGCACAAATTGTAATCAAAATCATAATACAATGTTACACTGCAACAATTTTAAATTGCATCTCAAAAACAATTCGGCAGAATGTTTTAAAATCGAAAATCCTTCAACAGTCGAGAGTAATCCAAATTCACAGATATCAGTTGAGTTAGTCACAGTTCCTCTAATAAAACTTGCCAACAAGTTTCAACAAATAATCTGGTAATATTACCAACGGCAGTTTTAAAAGTTAAGGTCCGAAATAATCGTTACGTATTAGCAAAAGCACTTCTTGACTCTGCTTCGCAGGTTACGCTAGTTACCGAAAATTTCGTTCGAAAAAATAATTTACCGTGTTTTCACAACTCGAATGAAACGTCTATAGTAGGTATAACTTCAGACATTATCGATTGCAGCAAATCTAGTTTCTTTAATATTCGCTCTCGATTTTCGAAATTTGAAATTCGCATAGAACCAGATATCGTTCCATTTATATCCGTATAAATCATCCACAAACGTTATTCGTGAAACGGCTAATAAATTTAAAGACCTACGTATGGCGGACGAATCGCTCAGCCGTAATAATGTCGATATCTTAATAGGAGCAGAATATTTCGAAAAATGTATTCTCGACGAGAGAAAATCATTCGACAATCTTTTTATTCGCAATACTCATTTTGGATGGATAATTTCCGGTTGTGAAAAATTTAAATCGAACTTTCCGTTATTTTGTCACATATCTACAAAATTAATCGATTTACAAATTACTAAGTTTTGGGAAATCGAAGAGGTCAATCCACAAAAGGAAATAAACCCCGAGCACGATATGTGTATAGAACATTTTAAAACACCGATGGTCGTTTTATCGTTCGATTACCTCTAAAAAATGATCGTAAAAAATTATTTAATTCTCGTAATCACGCTATTCGTTCGTTAATCCGTATTGAAAAATCGTTGAAACCAGAAATTAAAATTGAGTACATAAAATTTATGCGAGAATACTTAGAATTAGGTCATATGGAACCTGTTAAACCTATAGGGGAAAGGGGGACATAACGGGGACGCGGGGCACGACGGGGCCAGCAACATTTACAAGCAACCACAGGCACTAGACGTATGTTGTTATCGCTAATAGGCGACCATTTTACATCAGTTTTCAGTCTGACAGTGACTGGCGACTAAACTGCTTGCATTTGATTTTTACGATAAAAAGATTTTTTCAACGTCATTTCATCTAATTTTGAATGATTACGAAAACGCATATAAGAAATTAAGTGTTTAGATTACTGCTACCGTTTTTTTATTGTGTATTTCTAGCGACATTACTTATTGATATGTTTTGAACAAAATCACTCTAAATCACTTCGTTTTCTTTTTTATTCATTATTTAAAATAATGTTAGACATGGGGCATAAGGGGGACATGGCTATGGGACATGATGGGGTACCCCATTATGCCCCTGTTATGTAAGTATTCTGAAAGAATGGTCCGTTATATTTATATAATATAATAACTCCCGCAGAAAGAGGACAGACGGTTACGGTTGAGGTATGTTTTAATGCAGCCGGAATTTACATGCCTCCAATGCTAATATTCTCTCGACAGAGAATGAAGCAGGAGTTATTGGATCGAGCTCCTCCAGGGACGACCGCAGAGTGTAACGCTCGAGGCTGGATGACTATAGAAACGTTTTTATAACCTGGTTCCAACGGTTCGTCAAGTTTTCTGGTGCGTCAATAACTAACTCAGTCTTGCTTCTTCTAGATGGTCATGTAACGCACACACAAAACATAGAGGTTATTGAATATGCATGCAAGAATGGCGTTGTAATGCTTTGCTTTCCCTCGCACTGCACCCGCAGGCTCCAACCCTTGGATGTTGGCTTTATGAAACCTTTGAGTGTATACTATGACCGAGCCCGCCCTAACTGGTTAAGGTCGCACCCGGGGCGAATAATAACAATTTTTCAAATAAGCGAAATATTTGTACATGCTTATGTTCAAGCTGCAACAATGTTTACAGCAATCAATGCATTCAAAAAATGTGCCATATGGCCATTCAATCAAAATAACTTCACAGATTCAGATTTTTTAGCTGCATCAACAACAGACATACCGCTAACAAATGATGAGCCTAAAACAGCTTCTTTAACTGCTGAAATTCAGCAACAACTGTCGCCTTCCCTTGAAGAGGACCCAATTGAACCACTTTTGTCTGCAACTACGTCACCTTTACATCAGAGAACTCCTATCTCAAAGCCTCAGCCCGGACCATCAATACAAAACGAAGATAGCCTAATTCGATCTCCAATTCGAAAAGTATGTCGTAACTTAACAACTTCCTTCGAAAAAGCTTCTCCCAAGGACATTCTCGCGATTCCAACAGTCGAACAAAGAAACCAAACAAGGAAAAAATGTCGCAGAAGGAAAACTGTTGTTCCTACTTCAACCCCCTACAAAAACGAGTTAGAAGAACAAGAACAATTTAAACGAACGAAGAAGTGTTTTAATCCATATGATCCCAGGTTGAAGAAAAACTCTGAGAAACAGAAGACCCAAAAAGTTCACTCTGATGTAGAAAATGTAGACAAGAATACCTTATGCCTGTATTGCGTTGACGTGAACCACATTTATTTGAAGTCTTCGGAGCATTGGGTGGCCTGCCAGCTATGTGGACGTTGGGCTCATACAGCCTGTGCTGGGGTTGACGATAGAAATACAGAAGAAATCCACATCTGCTTTTTTTGTGACGAAAAATAATCATGTACCCCATACTGCCCCTACTATGGGGCACGATGGGGTTTTCATGAGAGTTTCATAAAATTAAAATTAAAACATTATTTGATTAGTTACTTTACCAAATTCTATGCCAAATGACAATTTAATATATAACCAAAGTGTTGTGATTAGTTTTAATTAATAAATATATTCTGTTTATGCTTTTATTGTTTATTTCCCTTAACGTCCCCGTTATGCCCCCCTTTCCCCTACTCGATAATTCTAAAGTGACATATTATATTCCACATCGTGAGGTCCTTCGTCCATCTAGTACGACCACAAAACTTCGTGTTGTGTTTAATGCGTCCAGAAAATCAGACTCAGGACTTTCATTAAATGACTTGCTTGCTACAGGTCCGAAAATTCAATCCGATTTATTCGATCTACTTATTAAATTTCGTTTTCATAAATTCGCCTTCGTAGCCGATATAGAGAAAATGTATCATCAGGTTCTCATACATCCAGAAGATCGCGACTTGCAAAGAATCGTTTGGCGAGAATCGACTAAAGAACCCATACAAGAGTTTCGATTAACTACAGTGACATACGGAACCGCGTCTGCCTCGTTCTTAGCGCAACAGTGTTTGAGCATATTAAGCGAAGATATCCGAGAATCAGATCCTGAAGCTTCACGAACCTTAAGAGAAGATTTTTATATGGACGATCTTCTAACCGGAGGAGATAATTTGGATTCGGTAATGCATCTACAAAAATCTATACATGCTACTCTGGAGAGTGCTCATTTTTTTCTTCATAAATACATGAGCAATTCTACAATATTCTTAAATTCGTTGAAACCTTCGCTCGTTGAAACCACACAGAACTTCGAATTTTCTGAGAACAGCATACACGTTTTAAGATTGACTTGGAACCCTCTGAATGACGTATTTCAGATAAGGATAAACTTAAACACATTACATGAGCTTATTACCAAAAGAATTTTATTAAGTGAAATAAGTCGCATTTTTGATCCGTTAGGTTTGGCGTCACCAGTTACCGTTAGTTTGAAAATTTTTCTTCAAGATTTGTGGAGACCCGGACTCAATTGGGACGAACCAATTCCAGAACAGTTTAGACAAAAGTTTCGTTCGTATTATAATGAATTAGCTCATTTGAGAGATTTTAAAATTGCACGCACCTTTTCATCTCTTAGTAAATGTGAAGATCGTTTAATTGGGTTCTGTGATGCCAGCGAAAAGGCATACTGTGCTGCAATTTTCCTCGTTAGATTTGGTGATTCGCACGAATCATCTTCCAGGCTAATTTCGCGCTAAAACTCTTGTTGCTCCGATTAAGCAAATAACTATACCTCGTCTTGAACTGCAAAGCGCATTATTATTATCAAAATTAATAGTTCGAGTTTCGCGTAGTTTAAAAATTAATTCGAGTAATATTTTTTTATTCTCTGATTCTACTGTCGTATTGATCTGGTTGAACCACCCGCTCGAAAGATGGAACCAATTCGTAGCAAATCGTGTTTCCAGCATTTCGAAATTAGTTTCAGTAGACCGTTGGTTTTATGTGAATACACGCGAAAACCCTGCTGATTTAGGTACAAGAGGAATTTCTCCGTCTAAATTTTTAAATAACGTCTAGTGGCTACAAGGACCTAGTTTTATTAAAAATCATAATGATTTTGATGCACTTAAATTAAATACTAAAACAGAAGTCGATCGATTGCCCGAATATCGAATTAACCAAGTGTGCACTAATACAGTTAACGTTAATAAGCCAACTTTATGTTTCGAAAATTTTTCTTCATACTCGAAAGTTTTGAACGTTATCGGTTATTTATTAAGATTTTATTCGAATTGCAAAGTAGCGCCTGACCAACGAATTAAGTCAAGTATATTGTCAGTTGCTGAAAGAAAACAGGCGTTCGTCTCGCTCGTTCGTAATTCTCAATTAGTATCCTTCGCAACGGAAATTCATTCATTAAAAGTATTAGGCAATCTAGTCAAAAACAGCTCGTTGAAACGGTTATGTCCCTTTTTGGACGAAAATAATATTCTACGTGTAGGCGGTCGGTTAATGCGTTCCGATTTTTCCGTCAACGTAAAACATCCGATTATCCTTTCGTCAAAAAGTCACATTTTTAAATTATACATTCGATTTATACATGAAACTTATTTTCATGCTACTCGTACATTCGTCGTTAATTTCATAAAGTCGCGTTTCTGGGTAACTGATGGATTAAACAAAACTGTAAAGAAAATCCTATTTCAGTGTGTGATATGCACCCGCTTTAAAGGAGTCACTATGGAGCAGATAATGGGTCAGCTGCCAAAGGAGCGCATTTCGTATTCGAGGCCGTTCGATTTCGTAGGCATCCATTTTTGTGGTCCGTTCGCAACCAAGTGTATCGCTCATCGTTCTTATAAATTTGGAAAATGCTATGCCGCTTTTTTCATTTGCTTAGTAACACGAGCCGTTCATGTCGAAATCGTTTCGAATTTATCGAGTGCAAAATTTCTCGATAGTTTTAGTCGTTTTATTGCACGAAGAGTCACACCTACTCGTGTGCATTCTGACAACGCTACAAATTTTGTCGGCGCGAAAAATCAATTGTGTCTGAATACTGAAGATTCGCTGAATTTTTCTAGTTTCCGTGGAATAGAATGGGTATTTATACCACCTCGTAGCCAACATCATGGAGGCATTTGGGAAGCTGCTGTCTGGATAGGAAAGTTTCATCTGAATCGAGCAACTAAAAATTCAACTATGTCCTATGAAGATTATTCTACGATCTTTGCCGCAATAGAATCGATTTTGAATAGACGCCCTATTTCATACAAAGTTCATACGGATGACGGTCCAGCGATTTTAACCCCTTCGCATTTTTTGATCGGTAAACCTCTGATCCAATTGTTCTACCTGAATCAATAGATTTAATGGAATTATGGAAATCCCATAGAGCTGTGTTAAACTCATTCTGGCACAATTGGAGAAAGGATTATTTAAATGACTTACAAGTTTGTAACAAATGGTTTACTCGGAAAAATAATCTACAAGTCGGAGATGTAGTATTAATTAAAGATGATAAATTACGTCCCGGTGACTGGAACATGGGCGTAGTAGTCACGACTTACCCTGATCCAAATGGTGACGTTCGTGTTGTGGATGTGAAATCTCAAACCGGAATCAATCAAGCGTAGATCCATCTCCAAATTAGTTCGTTTGTTTAATGATGAGCCCAAGCTCATCGGGGGGGAGTATGTTAATAAATATTAAGTATATATTTATTAATTTTGTTATTATTCGTTCGTTAGACTTTTCATTTTATCTAGCCAGATGTTCGTTACGTAAAAAATATAAAATAAATTTCTGGCCAGCGCTCGTTGGCGTGTTGTTCGTCTTCGGTAGTCGCCTTTCGTTCGTCTAGTTTTATTATGTCGTTTCGTTATACGCTTTTAGCGTCTCGTCCTTTCGTATGTCGTTATTTCGTTTTACCCTTTGTGAAATTATTTTAGAAACAGTCTTTTTTAAGACTTCTATTCGTTCAATCGTATTCAATTAAAATACAATTTACTAATTGACTTGAAAAATCATTCGAAAAATATAATTTGGTCTTCCGGAATATTAACGAAAATATCGTAACAAGTCACATCAGTTCATTTTTTGTCATAATTTTAGTTAGCTCATTTTTGCTGTTATTCAGAGTGTATGAATTAACGCAAACTATGAATAGCAAATTATGGTTCAAACGCATACTGAAAATGGCGCGCGAAAAAAGGGAACATAAAAATAAAATGTTAAAAATAACGTTAAAATAATATAGTATAAATAAGAAGTGCGGAAATTTTAAAAATAACTGCATACTAAGTAAACTAAATTAACGTACTTGAATAAACTGGAAACATTTCTACAGCGGTGTTGAAAAATTCGTGCATCCGTTGGAAATGTGATACTCGCTGTGTAAAGTAAAATTCCGCGACAACACAGTAGGGGAAAAGATCTTTTCTAGTACCACATTTCGGAATTTTACTCCGAGCTTCACGCCATAAATGTAAGATGTTATTGGTGTGAACCCTAGTAACCGAATTAACATACGCTTCTGAATGATTTACAGTCTGGTGAGTATAATTGGGATCCAACACGAAAGGAGCGTGTGTACCTCTCCCATTTGTCGGTTTGAATAATGGAACTTGAACGGATAATACGGCAGATAATTAGAAACAGGGTTTCAGAGTTTCGGTTGCGAACAAGGGATAATAAATATAAGTTACCGGATGAAATATCAACAGTGCCAAAAACTCATAAACCAGCTTCTTGTCGCGAAGCAGAGGCAGATACAAACTTTATTTTCATGAAGTTCGCTTCATCAACCTGAACAATTAGATCCTTACCTGCTAAAGGAGTCAAATTTTTATTGAAATAATGCATCATAACTTCACAGCAAGAATCGTTAATTTCAAGTGGAAGAGTAAATAAACACGTGGATTACGAATGTACAGGACTATAACAACAAAATGTCCACACTTTTAATACGGGAACCTTACAGCGAGAAAGCCACGTCCCAATCTTAGCAGATTTTTGGGAATTGCACCTAATATCGCCCCAGTTCGTCGTCACACCGAAATTCCAATTTCTTAATTATTGTTAATAAACTCTGACACACCGAGCAGACCCTAAACTATAGTCTGTCAAGCAAAAGAAGACCGTTTACGTTTTGTTGCCAAGCGTGAGCGTTGTTCAATGTAGTATACTAGCAACAGGGTGTATATTAACGCTTGACGGATATTTCAATATTACTGAAAAAAATCATATTGTCTCCCTTTGCTGTTATACCTCCCCTTTCAGAAAGCAGTAACCTCGTTTTTATTTCATCTCTGTATATTCATCCGTTCTATTTTTCCGACCTGTTCTGATCCAGATGGACCAACTGGTGTTAACGAAGCGAGTGTCATATGTGATACGTGGACTGAAGGTTAAACTGAGGTACCTTAATTTCGTGACGTCGCACGTTCCGGTTGTTTTACAAATGGACTTCTTGCGCTTGACAAACTATACATACCAAATCGTAATTTGTAAAGAAAAAAAAAACACGGTAAAACTAAATTTAAGGAAAAACATGTAAAATAAAGAAATCCGCAAAAATGAATTTAACCTTTGTAGGTGTGGGTGTAATAGACGTAATGAACTTAGGTACATTGTTTTCAAATTTGTAAATTTAAATTAAAATTAAACTGATATTTTTTTATTAGTAAGAATTTTGTGAAAGTTTTCAAAATACCAGCTATGTAAAATAATTTAATCATAAATTTATAACTTTCAAACTGACAGTAAATATTTACATTACTTATTCTAAGAACATTTCAAGTTAAATTAAAATGTTTACAATTACATTTTAGAAATATATATATCACAAAAATGTCAAATTGTTTTAAAAGATATATTATTTTGCTTATTAAGTTACTTTGTTTGAAATATTTTAAAATACAAAAAGAATAAATTTCTAGTTAATTTTCAGAAAGATATAAAGCAAATTCATCGATAGTTATTTATGAATCAAGTAAATTAAAAACGAACTATAAAGTAACAAGTTGTAAGTATCAATGTGAACTATAAGGAGCAAAAGAAATCGATGGGACCAATGTAAGAGTTTACCTCATCTAAATTATGAAATATAGCTTACCCACAATAATATAAATCTTCTGACGAATTCCAACCAACTGCGCATAGTGCTTCTTGTGTATTGGCACTTTTTGGTACTGATAATTTTAATTTCATTTTATATAATAATTAACTTGAAGAATAATTCATTAAACAATGTACAACATGCAAATAATAACACTAAGATTGAAAGTGCACCGTTTAGTAACTAGGTAACCATCTTTTAGAATTGTAAACACAAAACATCCCTACAATGATTGGATACTCAGACCGAATTTATGTTACTATTACTTAACCAACAATTAATTTTGTTGATTCAACTGTTTGATTCTCCTTATCATTTTATCAAGTTATTAGTTTTTTTTTTACATTTATTATACGATAATGCTATATAATCGTCTAAATTCACAATAAATGCATAATAAAACATGTCTGGTATGACATTAATTCTGAAATTTTTTTAAATCTTAATACTTATTTAAACTATATACTATTAAACAATTTTGTATTATGATAAATTTACAATGTTACCGTAAAATATTGAAACCATATTGTTCTTAAATATTATAGTAATATTAATAATTTGCTGTTAAAATTTGGTTTATATCTACTGGAAAACAATGCTATCTTTATAGTTTCATAAACATTACAATTTTTTATTACATTCTAATTTTTCCTGTATTAAAATCATGTTACAATATTTTTAGACGTGATATTTTAACACAAAAATAAGTACTTTATTTGTTCAATCCCTCTTTCCGATTTAATAAATGAACTTAGCCATAATGAAAAAGTCTAATGCATTTTGCGGTTTAAAAAATTTTATAAAGTTGAATAATTCAAAAAATAATGATCACAACTTTAAAATAATTGAATTTTTTTAATGCAAACATTCGGTATAAGTTAAAATCCGCATAAATTGATATTTATTTTTAAACTGTGCAGATATTTTAAAAACAGCAATAGTATAAAAAACTAGACTTGAAATTTTTAATAACACATTAAGAATTTTAAAAATTTAAATTTCACATATAATTAAATTTTATTTTTATTATTAATTTTGTCTTTATTGTTCTTATTAACATACCCAGTTTCTTATTACACTTATAAATTTTAAATAAATAAGAAGGAAATATTTTAATAAGTGAAGTAATTAAAAATTAAATAAGTTTCATTATAAATATTTGTTACGAAATCGCAAATTATACATAAAAAATTGAACCCGTAATGTATTTTAGTAAATAGTGTAAACATAGCCTTAAAAACGGGGAGATAAACAAATCGATAATAAAACACCGCTTAAAAAGTATAATTTAACTGTAAAGAAGATGATGTGATTGTTACATGTATGTTTTTGAAATAAATTAATATACTATTTGTTGTGATGGCCTCAGGCCAGATTTTATCAGCTTCGGAAGAGTCCCTTTTGAAGTTACACGAATTTATTGCCGGCGTTTCTAAAGGGATACAATCTGATTATGAAGAAGTTACGGAAACTGCTCTTTGTTTATTAAATACATTACCGGCAGCTAGGGATGCGGTGTTAGAATACTTTTTTACTGTTTTCCATCATTCAGTGTTTACACATTTTTCATCGCATGAGGTTTGTTTTAAAATTTAAATGTATTCAATTGAGTTTTGCAAGTTTTTTTATCGGGAATTTATATTTACGATTTTGTATAATTCGAGCTCTACCAATTAACACTTTGTAAGGAAATATATAAATATTTTTTAATCAGACAGTAATAATTATTCTTTAAACATAATTTACTGTAAATAACTTTATGCTAGAACAGAAGGTACACATAAACTGAAAAAGTTAAATTTTCTTACAACATTTTTTGGTAATACCACATTCAACAATCTGCGTTTAAAGTATTTTGTTTAAATAATAATTTAAATGAGATATCGGTTTCGTTATACATGCAAAATTAAATAACAAAAAATTATTTCTTTTTGCATGAAATAATGGAATATTTTTAAAAAAAAGTATATTAATTTAGTGTACAAATGTTTTTTCATGTAGGAATTCAGAAATTATACTCTGTACTTAAAAATATGTAACAATTTAGTTTTTTATGCAATAGTATTCGAATAAATGTTAAGCAGAATTAAAGGCGATTCTAACGACCTAAAAAAAAAAAAATCAAATATAAGTGTTACGATACAAATAATTAAATACGAATGAAAAAGTTTTAACTCCTGAATGAAAATAGTAAATACTTAAATTTTTCATTGAAATTAAAAAACATTTAGCAACTAAATCGCGTATGTTATGAATACTGAAAATATGTGAAAAAAAATTATTTGAACAGTTAATTGCAATTAATTTGCAGGCTAAAAAAAAAAAAAAAAAAGAAAGAAAACAAAACATTAGTAAAGGTGGCCAAACGTTATGAAATCAGAAATAAGCTTAACTTCAGCCACAATAATTTGTACAGATTAACTTCCAATTCTGTCGTCGTTATATTGAATACCGTGTACAGATCAAGAGTGTGTTTTTGATATGTGTTCGTCAAGTGTGAGTGGATTATGTTTATTGTCTATACTGCTGTCAGTACGCCGGTTTAATCGTCTTTACCCGTATGGATCACATTATCTTCATTGTTGGGGTTTATGTTTAGATGTTTCTATTAACATACGTATTTTCGAGTTTTTGTATGTTAATTCATAATTTTAAATTGTATGAAAGTTTATGCGAGGATGTACTTGAGTGTATAAATAAATTTTTATCTACAGTTGCCCTTTTTTATGCAACCAACACTGAATAATTGATATTATTATTATTAAAATTACTTTACAGTAACCTGCTATAAGGTATTTTAGAATAATGAACAACAAAATGGAAATACTACAAACTCAATTGGAATATAAAAGGTTTAAAAGAGAATCCGTGATTTTATGAGGGCATAGTTGTAACTATTATGATCAGAGATGGACGACCCCCATTCCAAAGCTGATTCCAGTCAACTTACACTTAGAGCCGTTAGAATCCACTTACATGAAAGCAAGTCCGCTCTTTAAAATCGACTCTGAATGTTAATAAAGCAGATCTCAATTCCAACTTGTAGAATAGAACAAGCATTAAACAATCAACCAGTTTAATATAAATTAATCAACTCTGAATTACGAAAAAAAATAGCGGCAGCTCGACTTATTGTTCTTTAAAGAAGTGTTAGCGAAATTGTCAACACACTTTCTATGAATCAGTTGGTTTTCTCATTGTATGTGTGCATATGTGTCTGTACGCAGATGTGCTGTTCACTAAAAGAAAAAGAAAACCGACATGTTGGATAGATCGTCTGTGTTATTGTGTTAGTGGTGATCGGTATATAAGATTCCCGAATATATGTCAGAATTGAAAGTTATTTATATTGTAATTTTAAAAATTAATTTGTAACAGCTAACAGAAAACTTTATATCGACTCGACTCTGCAGTTGATATAGAATCAACTTACGCGATCTTCTACTCGATTCTAAGCAAGTCGACTTGCACTCCCGGAATCAACTCTAGAGTTGACATGCGCTACAAGTTAAAGTTGCCTACATCTAGATATGATGTCATTCTTTGAAAATTAGCGTGAGGTAAAATCTTAATAAAACGATTGCTGATTCCTGCCGAATTATTTTTAAAAAGATAGAATTCTTTACTTGATTGGAACAGCTAAGAGTAATTGCAGTGAATAGAATTTAATACTGGAAAATTATCTAATTTTAGAGATTGTGAGGATACATGGATATATTAATAACTGATAAAAAAATATAAATTCTGATTATTATGTTGGTGTATATTATTTCCGTCTCTTAAGTCTTGAGGTGCAGTATCAACATACATAATATATGTTGTACACCGCACATTTATTTTCAAGTAATATTTTAATTCTTGAGAACTTTAACCAAAAAATTCCTAGATCAGTAGAAAATTTAGTTTATATTACTGACAACTTTAGAAACGGTAACCTTTTTAATTTTAATATATCTTGAGTATGCGCAACCAAAGGCGCACTCAGGATTTTTTTTTGGTCGGGGCTAGAATTTAGAAGAAGAGTTAGGGGGTGGTAACTCGGTACCTCGACTAAGTACCTATCCATTTCCGTGGTCTGTAAATTAAAATTTAAAAAAAAAAAATACAAAATTAACGAATATTATTTTTTTTTAAATAACAAAACTGACGAATTTTATTTTAAAAAAAGTAATAATAATAATAGAAACGTAACATTATATTTGTAATATAAGCAAAAAGTAAATATGTACGTTTTAAAAAAAAAATAAGTAAAATAAAACATTACAAAACGAAATTAAGATTTCGAAGATTTTTTGGGGGGAGCAATGGCCCCGTGGCGCACCCCCTTGAGTACGCCAATGTGCGCAACAACATTAAAAATTTCCAAGGTAATACTTTTTTAAATTTGTTTACGTTGAAAATATTTAAAATTTATTCGTCATGATTCGCGCTGAATTTTGAAAGGCTTTTAAAAGGTGCTGATTCATACTATGCAGCACGACACGGGATGATAAAATTTTCTTTATTGGTTTTTATGTACGTACATGTGCACTAATTAAGCATAGGAGTGTACGAACAAACATAGATCGACATGACACAACACATTGACAGAAAATAATATTTTGATGGTATATGCTTTGCGGCGTCTGTTAAGTCTGATGAACGAAATTACATATGATTAAGAATTCTTTCCAACTAATTCAAAGTGTTTCTGGAATTCCATTAACATTAGAAGATGTAAAATTTGAAGATTTTCTGAACAACGTAGACTAGGAGTGGACGCGCATATGATCAGCGAGAATCGCATTCCAATTTTTCATATATTACAGGGAGTCACACCACAATTACATCGTATTAAACACAAAAAATTCAAATTTAATTAATATTGTTATATATTTCGCATAAAATAAACAAAAAAATATAATAAAAACTAATATTTAACGAAGAATTTTCGGGAAATCTTTGACATTTCGCATGAAAGCCGTTCGTTGCAATTTTGCGAGATAGTGATTGATCAACTGTGTCTGAAGTTTGGTTCTGACACGAGTTTCAAAAATTTAATTATAGAATTAAAATTGCGCTGTAATTGCAATGTCTAAACGTCATTGATTTCTAATAATTCCAATTGCCCAGTAACCTTCGGAAATACCTCTTTGATAGTATCATTAATAAATGAGTTCACAAAATATACTTTTCAAGTTTTTGTAAAGTGTATATTACAGTTAAACGTGTAAAATAAATAAAATAAAATAAAATAAAATAAAAAAAATTGGAAGAAAATGTGACGTGAGAAATAATGTGTGAGTGTACTTGAGAAATCTAGTTGTCCATCAAGGCTGAATAGTTCATTAAGGACCGTTGCAGGCGATACGCGCATCTTTTGTGGTTGATTTCGATAGGTAGGGATTGCAAACGGAACGAGAAGTGAAAAAAGATCCAAAAATCGGTCGTCCAATTTTCGTTTATTGAATTATGTGACCATAAATAGCTGAAAAAAGTGTAAATTCAATGTTAATGTCAAACCTAAAATACAACCTTTGCAACTATCGAAAATAGAGATACTGGGAAAACTTTACGTGTGCACCACCGATAATGGATAATACTTCCTTTAATTATTCATTGTCGTTGTAACATTTATATATAGTATTTGTTTATTGTTGTTGCCTTTTCAGCGGTCGGGCGTTCAAAAAATATCGGTGTAGGGAATTATTGAATGAGTACTTGAAAAACTTTACTACTGCATTAATAAAGTTACAATAAAATTAATAAATAAAAATATAATTTATATAAACTAGTAACGGTTCCTCGTGGAGCCATATAATTCGCAGTGACGTACTCCAGAGCATAAAAATAAAACGATAATATTTCTTCCAGTTTTTCTTTGAATTTTCCTATAACTTTTCATTTTGATATTAATTACATCTGTTTTTATCCATGAAAAATTATTAAATATTTTGTTCTCGAGATCATAAACCGAAAGCCAAAATTTAGCTTCAAAATTGAGTACAGTTTGTACTAGATTAATATTTTTTTCTTTTCCTTCTAAATTAAGAACTAACTGGTTGTTAGGTTAATTAACGACAGTAATAACGATGAATTTCCCTTTACCTAGGGCATCACCTGCTACACTATATTAAAGAATATATCCCTGAATTATAATGTAACATACATGCAATAAAAATATATGGTAATAGTGTCGGAAGAGCAAACACGCGCAAGTTAATTTATAATCAAAACAAAAATTGCACAATATCTTGACTTAACAGAAAATAAACACATTATAAAATCTGCACAACAAAATATTTGTTACTTGATCAATTTAACAACATTTGATTAAAAAGATTTTGAAATTTAAAAAAAAAACTAATTAATTTTTCAGGGGGAGCCGCACTCAACTTAATGTTTGCCCACCGTTGCTATAAACTTTAAGAATAACTAAAAGAACACTTCGGCCTCTCAGGCTCATTAATGCAACTTCTTAATCTCATATTTATATAACAGAGCAGTATCCCTTTCCATGCCTTCAAGTTCGGATTTTCAAAAAAACGTTCTTATTTGACATCTTCAGTACATACATTATAGGCACATGAAATTACACGTAATGATCACGATTCGTTTGGACTGTAGCGTAATTTTTAGTTTTTTCAAAAACGGATTTTGCCTTTTTTGTGAATTGCAAAAAAAAAATGTTTGCACGCTTTTAGTAGACCACATAAGGTATCTTCATTCAATATTACAATTTGGTAAACCTATTTGTAGCAGAAATATAACACGACGTGTATTTTTTTAAAAACGGTTTTTAACCACCCCTTAAAATTCGAATTTTTATAAAAACGTTCTTATTTGACATCTTCAGTGCATAAGTAATGTTCACGTAAAATTTCAATTATCTGTTATAAATGGTTTCGACTGCAGAGAGATTATTAGTTTTTTAAAAAGCGATTTTCCGAATTATACCCCCCCTTTTCACCTCTGAAAAATTTGAATTTTTTAATGTATTTTTACATAACGTCAGTACATAATGTCATCGTATTATGTGTCAATTTTCAGCTTCATAGACCTAGTATTTTCAGCGGTCTGTTAATAATTGTTGTGCCATTCAAATATGTCCAGATTTTCTCTTATATATATATATATAGATATAGATATATGCATACACACATACACACGCTTAGGAATATTTAATTATGATCAGATGTCTTAATACTTAACGAGTACCCAGTATGACAAATCATAAAGAAGCTTTGGTAGCCATCATCTATGATTTAATAAGCAGGAAAATCAGTGACTAACGTTTATTAACTGGGGCGGGATTACTGATGTTTACGGTAGCCTAGTGGTTAAGGTGCTTAGCTACTAAATCAGAGGACATGCGGGTTCGAGACTTGTCTCGTTCCGGATACGAATCGGTCCCAGGTTTACCCAGCCTGAAATAATTTGATACCAGAGAAATCTGGAAAAGTAAAGACGGCTGAGAAAAAGAAACTGACCCCCTACTCTCATTAGTACCGTTGCCCGTGGTACACTTAAATAAAAATGATAAACAAAGTAATTTAAAATTACATATAAAAGTTTTGCTGTCGTTTGATTTGATTATTAGTACTGAAATCCATTTCCATACATTAATATAACTTGATTAAATGAATTAATATAATTATTAAATACATTTTATTAAATTTGCTTTTGTGTTTAGGGTAATGAAACGGAAAAGAAAGGAAAAGATGAAACGGAAAATTCCCTTATTGAAAAAATCCAGAAAACTTTATCCGATTTTATAAATTCAAATTCCGAAGTATGGGCTCCGATGATCTCAGAATGGTCACTTGATCTTTTAGGTAGTTAATAAAAGATATCAGCGGTTAATGTTAATTAACAGTTATACTGTAATATTAAATTTCTACACAAATTAATTTAATAATGTGTATCCGTCTTTGATTTTTTCCAGGTCAGATCTCAGTAAAACATGCTCCCGCATATAATGGATTAACCTTAAGCGACCGTTTACAGCTATGGATGGCATGCGATCCTACACGAACTTTAATAGAAATAAATATGCAATGTTTACAGTTTCTTATGGATTCGAGTACGGATTCGTGTGTCAGCATTCTTCTGGGTAAATCATTTTTGTATTATAATATTATGTTTTGCTGAATAGAATAAAAGAAGAAAAATAATACCCTTCGATTAAAAATATAATTTTTTGTTTATTAGACAAAAGTCTTTCTTACAGTCCGCATTTTGACTGGGTAGTAGCTCATGTTGGAAGTTGCTTTCCACGAACTGTTATTAATAAAGTATTATATTGCGGTTTACGAGATTTCTGCGTCAATGAACAAGACATGAAGGTGGTATTTTTTTTTATTTTCGTTAACTTTCACTGTAATAATTTTATCACTGTTATTTATTCGGGCGAATAAATGTACAGAACACGAAAAAATCCATACTTACGGTAACGTTATATAATAGCATTTTTCAGTTTAGTTTAATGTTACTGTAGTCTGTTTAAAGTGTTTAGTGTTGAATTCATTGTTAGTAAACGTTTGTCTTGATTTCGTTATTAAAAATAAAAAGGCGCCATGTTTTTAATACTTAGCTTATATCAAAAAACAGTTTTTTTCCTCGACAACAAATGATTAATTTTAGTAAATAATCGAATTACAGTGATGCGACAAAAGTGTCTCTGGCATCATAGCAAAAATACTTCTTAAAAACAAATAATACACAGCTGCGATAGAAGATTGAATATCGTTTGTGTTTGTCCGATCTGAAAAAAAAAATAATAATCCGATTTTATTAAGTTCTTCAAACATATACTACACGAATTAATGTTTTAAAATTATAATTCCTATTCGAATGTACACACATGATACACCATGTTTCTCTTTGATGTTTGTGTGTGTGTGTGTATATATATATATATATATATATATACTAGGGGATGGGTCTCGCTGGCCCGTTCCTTCGCACCTTAAATTGTGTTACATTGTAAATTTTCATAAAGATTGCAGCGTTCACATATACTTACTTTTTTGTTAAAAAAAAAAAAAAAAAAAAAAAAGGAAGTACACCAATATTCCAATTAAAAAGTGAAATTTAGATTAAAATATCTGAAAAACTGAAACCGCTAGCAGGGTAATATATGAGAGGAATATAAAGTAAGTAAAGCAAGAGCCATACCCCTGACAGGGCGTCGGGGATTGTGATACATTTAATTATTTTTGGAGACCTCAGTATGCAGGTTAAAAAGAATATCAATACTGCAACTCATATAGAATCGGCTGTAGAAGTTTTTAAACATTTTTTGCTTAAAACTTTATTTTCACATTTTTCAAAATTTGCACTCTTTAATTTTAAAATTTTGGGGGTCTCGTGTTTTTCCTATATTTTAGTGATTGATATACATCTTTTTAAAAAAGAGACCAGCTACCATGAAAGTGACTGTGGATTTTTTTTTAGTTTTCAGTCTTACCGCTTTAAGATTGTATTTTACTAAAAATTTTGGTCCCTAAATATCAAAATTTTTCGAATTTAATATTTTTCCTACATTCTGGAGACCTTATTATGTGGATTAAAAAGAAAAATTTTAAGGGTCTTATAATTTTTTTATGATTTCACGAAGAAAATACGTCGATTAAAAAAAAAATTAACTCTGGTTACTATAGAACGGGCTGTACGATTTTTTTTCTTGCAGCTTTATAATATATATATATATATATATATATTTTTTTTTTTTTGAAATGTAAATTGAAATTGAAACTAATGAATTTAAGTACATAGTGTAAACCAATCCAATAGTTATTGCACTCAATTTTCTAAACAGAAGAAACAGCATAATGATGATGATGATGAGCACTTTAAAAAATAATAATCTGTTAAATTATATAATTTACCACCGGCATATTTCGAAATAATCGCGAACTAATTATAGAAATATGTTATAAAGAAAATTTTCGTGCATTATTCAGTAAAACAAATATATTTAAAATAAACATTAAAGAGATAGAAAAATAAATTTCTTAATACAAATGAAAAGATAAAAAAATAGCGATAAATAAATAAAAACTAATAAAAAATAAATATGAGATTATTATTGTAAATTTCCTTTTTAAAACTTACCGAGAATTCTGTACCTTTTCCAAACCATATCTTCTTTAAAACTACTTTCGTTCTTTAAATTCCACTATGAATTCCCACATGTCCTAATCTGTTTTTACTAAATACATTTAACTCGGTTCGTTCAATATACCTTAGTAAGTTCCCAGTTTTAACTGATGATGGATTAGCTCCGAAAACGTTCTTGCGGATAAATATATTATTATATACCGTTTCTGTTTATTTGTTATTTATGTAATTACATTTATTTTACGACTCCATAGCAAACAGATTAGTAAAATTGTATGTAATCAAGATTATAATATCTATAAGCTAAAATAAAAACATTTTGTTTTCCTTTAAATTGTATATTGTGAATTATTACATTCCCGAAATATTTGATTATCAGTATGTGTTGTTTTATATCTTCTCTTCTTCATTCCTCAATCTTATGGTAGGATTGGTGGACAGTTAAAATTGTCTCTCAGAATTTTCTGGATAGCGTTATTTTCTTCATGCTACCATAGCATTTTGTCTGTACATCATGTTGTATCTGTTTAATATAATTCTGCCTCGGTCTTCCTCTTAATCTTTTCCCTTCCAAAGAGCCTTCAATTATTTGCGTTAAGTATTCATTATTTCTATATACATGACCTATCCACTTGAGTCTTCTTTCTCTTAGCTTTTTAGTAAGTTTATTTCTTCATTAATTAACTTAAAAATGTCTTTGTTCTTTGTTTTGTCGGTCCATTTTATCTTCTCCATTCTTCTCCAGCACCAAGCTTTAAATGCTTCTAGCTGTTTTTGCATTTTTTTTATCTATTTCCCAGCTTTCTGATTTATAGAGTAATACACTCCACATAAATGTTTTAATAAATTTTTTCTTTAAATCTATGTTAATATTTTTTGACGTTAGTAATCCTTTCTTTTTTGTGAAGGCTAACTTTGCCATTGCTATTCATTCTTTTATATCTTGTACACATCTTCCATCTTCTAATGTGATGCTGCCTAAGTATTTTTGTCTTTTTACTTGTTCTGTTATTTCTCCGTCTATTTTGATATGTATTATTTTGTCGAGTTCTTTTTTACTGCATCTCATAACCCTTCTCTTTTCTTTTTTTTTTTTTGATTTTTTTTAATGTTATACATCTGTAAGACTTGATTCATTTGATTTAGGGAGTGGTTTAAGTCCTGCCCGTTTTCTGTTATTATAGCTATATCATTTGCAAACATGAAGATGTTTACTTTCGTTCCACCAATAGTAATTCCAGTATTACATTCTTCTTTCCATTGTTTTATCATCTGATCTAAATATATATATATATTGTTATAACGATTAAAAAATATTACCACGTTGTTAATTAATAGCGCTATAATCGTGACTAGATTGGAATATTATTTCTAACAGTGTTCTATATCTTAGTCCTATACCAGGTAATTGATGTAACGGATTTTCGTGATCTGTACAATATTTATCCGTCTGTGTTGTTTACAATTCAGGAATTATGTCTTACCTATATTTATTAGATACCGAAGCTGAATTCTGTGGTAGGTATTCTCGCGCATCTTGCACGGGCACATTTTAATGACATAAAAGCGGAGTTGCACAGTTTATTTATGGTGAGTTTTATTTCATTATCATCATTATTGTTATTATTTTATTGAAATTATGAGTTTTCAATATGTAATGAATGAATGAAATCTTTCTATTTCATTATTCTTTGTAAACAGTGGAGTCTCTCAAAATATCCTGAAGTAAATACGCAAGAGGATAAAAACATAACAGCTCAAAAGACGGCTACAGTTCCGTTCCTATTACAGATATGTTCTCTAGCGCCTGTGTTATTAAAAGCTCTTTCGCAGAATACAATACAATCTTGTAAGTTTTTTATTTATCCTGCAGTATATATTATTGATTGTGATATATTATACATATATTATTTTTTTGCATTCAGTCTGCGGAAATCATTTGTTGTAATATTTTCTTCCAGTAAATGTTGAGTTGTTACTATCTTTGAGCACATCTGCTCCGATGTGGTGGACTTACTTTGAAAATGGCCGAAAAGGTTTAATCGATCTAGTAATACATCTGCTACTAAATTTTGAACATAATATTCCTCATATTGTACCGCTGCTTTTTGAGATGGCTACGCTTAACGATCTTGACATTCCATCTGCTAGTTTGATAGCCGCAGAATTAATCGGTAATCTTAACTTTATATCACAATAAATATTTTAGAATAAATTTCATGCATTTCTAACAGTTGACTCGAATTAATCTCACAGTGCAATTGTACTTATTGAAAAAAAATTAATTAGTTTTAGTACGTTTTTGTATCTGCATTCTTCTGTTCATTTTTGCCCACATACTAAATATTTAAACCAGTTTTTTTTGTTTAATCAAACTTTTTACATTTTCTTTAAAAAAAACTTGTATTGTTTTTAGATTACTAAAAGGGGATATTTTTTGGTTTTGCCGAACATTTTCCAGGAAAATAAAAAAATTTCATTAAAAACTGTGCAAAATCTTAAATCAACAATCAATTCGTCGTCAGTCAATTATTAATACTTTTGCATTTCATTTTACTTCGGAGCTTTATTACGGGTTTTCCTTAATTAAAATATGTAAAAAAACAATCAACCGGTGAAATTTATTTTCAATTTATACTTTAATTAAATTTAGAAATTCTGTCGTTATTTCAGAATTCCTCATCAGCGAAATACATATCTATTTAAGAGCAAACAATGCACCACCATTTGTGCGATGTGTATCAGATGAGATATCGTCCTTACATCGCTTATTGCTTTCAGAACAAGAATATAAACTTAGTATGATTACTCGCTTTTTCTGCGTTATAGGTAATATTTTATAATATTTATTTTTTCATTTGTAGTTAACTTTCTAACCGTAGATAATATATTTAATTGTACAAAGAATTAAACCTCTGATTTTATTTTTGAAATGTAGTTACATAGGGTAACTCGGAACGAAAATGAACGAGTGTGGATAAATAAGAAAAGTAGATATCTAAAATAATTTTATACAACAATTAGTAAACAGAAAAAAAAAATATAAATGAAATGAAAATGGGCTGATGACAAGAGGAGTTCAATTTTAAAGAAATATAAAGACGAAAATTCAACAAAAAAAAATAGAAAAACAGACGTGTAAACAAGGTTAAAGTTGTAAAATTAAATCAGAGTTAACCATGTCTGTAATGGTAATGGTAAAATAGACCTTCAATTATCATGGTATTCTATTATTCATGACGATTGAAAAAATTCATTAAAAAATATATTTGAGATTTTTATTTCTTTATTTATATATGTGTATATACAGGGATGAGCAAAAGTTAGGGTGCACTATCGAAAACTGCACGTGTGCGTTTGCACCCTGACTTACTCACCCCTGTATATTAGGGTGGCTCTTATTTTTCAAGGTTAAAATTTTTAATCTCCCAACCCGTAATCTTGTTCTCTTATATGAAAAAATCATAGTGTTAAAATTTTGGCTAATTTGGTCAACTTTAAGACGTGCCGATATAGCCAAGAAGATAGCGCCAATAGCGCAACACAGCGCGCGCGCGAAGGTACACTTCCGCTGGTTACTAGACAGAGTGGTTTAGCGGGTGTTACGCAGTAAAACAGGAACTCTCATTACAGACTTAAAACGTTGAGATTATACTTGAAATATCACAATTTTTTTCTTATCCTTCTTTCTTAGGTGAATAATTTTATTGATAAGAATAAAAAAATCGTTGAAAACACATTTACAGTTTGCCACAAAATAGCTAAACATGAGCGTTGATTTTTTCGCATCGGAGTATTTTTTTCGATATTCCGCTACCACTTGAAGCAGGTACTGTTTTTGATCTTCTTTTCGAGTCAATTTATTGTTGTATTGTTCAATTAATTGTACGCCGCGTTCAGCTGCATCATTGACCACTTTCATTTTGGAAATTAATTCTCTACTTTTTAGATAATCTTCATCCTGCTCCCATTCACTTGGACTTCTGGGAATCAAATCGGTGTTAATGCGAAATGTCTCAAAAAAATTCTTGGTCAGCGAATTAACAAATTGATCTAGATCTCCTCGGCATAAATTTTCCAAGTCAGAAAATTTAATCTGCAATCTTCTGTTGGGTCGAGATCCAGGTTTTTGTGCATTCTTTCTTTCACCTCATTACTGACATCGTTATCAAAGAAAGCGAAGCCAATTGCTTCTGGAGTTAGATACCATATATGTATGTCGAATAAATTGATTTACAGCCACTTTTAAAACTTCTTCGTCTATTTCTTCATAAGAATTCAGTTTTTTTAGAAAATTAAAATCTGAATTTGTTGCTTTTATAGTAACCGGAGCTGAAAACCGCGCTTCCACATAAGTTGTCACAATAAAAATACAAATATCAGCTAAACCTTTCGCTTCTGAAGTTTTCAGCTTAAATTCAAAGCGAAATAAATACATTCTCAAGGAGTATATGACCTTAGACATTCACCTTGCGTGATGCGTGGCTCCGGGATATCGAAATGAAAAATTATTTGGAGTTTCTCCTAGAAATACTAAGCATAATTCTAAAAATTCTTGGTAATCGTTACGAGGCTGATGTGTAGCAAATGTATACTGCAGGAATGTAATCAGTTGGGATTTTCTGTCGTCGTTAAATACTGATCTCATTTCTTCTTCCATTAATGCTAAGCGAAAATTGTCTTTATTCATCTTTGACTACTTGTTTTGGAATTTTTTAAAAATAGCAACATTTGGACCAGAAGTGCGAGGAATTTTCAGTTTGAAAACAGTTCTTACAATCATTTCAAAAATATGGTGACGATACGCCAAATGTAATAATTTGCGGTCAAGGAACCGCTCCAAGCGAACACAAGTCCCTCCTTTGTCACCAGTATTAACGGCAGTTGTGTCAAAGGAAATACATTTAATAATACAGGCACAGGATTTTTTGGTTTTGGTCGAGTAAGCGTTCTTGACAAGGCAAAGCGACTGCTAAAAAGAACGATGTCCGAGAGATCGTGAATTAATGACACTTCGGAAAATATTTTCTACCTCGGACACCGTCAAACGATAGCGCTGCAAGTACCGAATCCGTAAAGCTCAAAACAATATTCTCACTTACAATTGCGCAATAAATCGGAATAAGCAACCACAAAAAATCTCTTCACTCTTTTCTTTGCCTCACTTATACAGTAGAGAATCCTTATCATACATTTAGAACAGATATACAAATGATGATACTGATCAGAAATATTACATCAGAACTACACTGCGTTGCTGGCACACAGCAGTATAGAGTGCCAGGCGCTGTAACGAGGGAAAGCAGTATTTGCAGCGCGCATGTACGCTCGTTTCACCGAAACGCTTTTCGGCACGTCTTAAAGTTGACCAAATGAGCTAAAATTTTAACGGTATGATTTTTTCATATAGGAGAATAATTCTACGGGTTGGGACACCTAATTTTACAATATTTAAGTTATCAAATCTTTTCAGAGACAGTTATTTTCGTTATTTTTAGGATATCGTACAAATATAATGTATGGAGTTCTAAAAAGATGGTTCAGAAACGACAAAAATATCAAATAAAAATCAATAACTCACGAACGTTTTGACTTATAAACTTCAAAATTGTAACATAAATCACAATTAAAATTCTCTTTAAGACAATTTATAAATTTAAGCTAACCGAATATTCTGGGCGGCAAAAAACCATCAAGAATATATATAGTACGGAATTTAAAACGATCTCAAAAGTCACCCTTAAAAATTAAAAGTGAAATTCACAATATAAAACAAAACGCAAAAGCTCTTTCATAAAATAAAAATATTATCAATAAGAATTCAGCTGGAGTTTAAGTAATTCGAAACAAGTTCAGTCAAGCATGAGGTTTCATGCGCTGAGGATTCCGTATGAAAGTTAACAATAACTATAATTATTTAGTATGTAAGAAAATTTGTTTGAATAAACTTCCATTTTTATTTTATTATTTTAATTTAATATGTTAATAAATTTCAGAGATCTTTTCTAATAATAATTTAAAACAGTAAAGCAAAATACTAATTTGAATCGAAGGCTTAGACTAATTTGAAGTGCAATGTAATGGTTATGAAGAAAAATTAATTAAATCCTTTTTTTTATTTATTTAATTTATTGGTTTAGATTTAATAATACTAATATTAAGGTTTTATAATTTTTTAAAATGTATAATTTTGTTAATCCCTACACCTATCTTTCTTGGATAGCCGACCGTTAAAGACATTTAATAAATATATATATAAACGAAAACACACAAAAAATATTAATTAGAAATAATATTAGTGCTACGTATCACTCTGCTGCGGCTGCTAGAATGCTGGTGCTCCCTGCTGGCAGGTTGGTGTACGTTGGTGATTGCGTCCTGGATTCTCAGCGAATGTAAGGGTGAGACACGGTAATCGAAATTATAGTTTACGAATTTTGTAAATGTCACTAATTTGAAAACCGAATTTCGAGGCGATTTGGTTACTTTGTTATCAAATTTCTTTCGGTTGCAAGACCAACTGATTACTTTACTAAAAAAGGTTGATATAGTTCCGCGATGTGACAAAGACTGTCGTTCTACTGAAATGATTTTTTAACAATTCGGTTTTTTATATCGACTCTCTCAATACGTTAAACCATTATTAATTTTTTTTTTTTTATTTATTTACTAGCATAGTGCGTTAAATTGTTTAACAAAACGAAATATTATTCGCATCTGTTTTTCATCAGGCGGACATACCACCTAAACAATGATGCGCTGAATCCGTTCCTTTCATTACAGTTCATAACAACACTAACACAAGCCGTAATGAAAATAACCAAACCGAAACCTGCGATCCCGTTCCGTTTCTTAGCCCTCGTACTAACACTACTAACGCAAATTATAACGATCCGAACCCAATTCTAAAAACTGCTGCAGTCTTGTACTCCGATAAAGCCAAAAGAAAAATAACACCGATTAACAAACTCGTTTATTCCTTGCATTCAAGAAACCTACTTAAAACAAAACCAACATTTACAACTAAAAAACTATAAAGTTCTTGAATCAAATCCGGTGCTTGCTAGTTGTGCGCATGGGGAAATAATATTAGTCGTTCGTGCGGATATTAGCTTTCAATAGATAATGTTACCATCCGATATTCAATCAGTAACAGTCGAAATTTGTACGCCAGCTCCACGGGTGTCTCTAAACATAATTCCGAACCGTATTTAGGAACTTTTAAAGTTGCCAAAAAATTCAAACAGTCCCTCCACTCTAGCGCCGCGAGTATTACAGCTAAAAATTTTGAACACGGTTATATGCGCTTCGACATATATTTCTCAAGTTTGGAATATCAAGGTTTGAAATTTTGGTTAAGGAAATTTCGTTCTCGACAAATAACGATCTCTCCATCGATCGTGACCGGAAAAAAAATATTTTTGTAACTTTCGAGCTTTCGGCGCTTAAGGTTCCGAATTTTAAGATGGAAACCCAGATGTTCCAAAGTAAATAAATAAACGGGGACGCACATTTTTTTAACCTTGTTTAAATCTTGAACTACAATACATAAGTTACAAGCGGAGCTACACGTTATTTTTCACAACTTTATGAACTTTTAGTAAATTTCAAACAGTTTCGTTAAGGAAATGAAATACGGGTCCATTCCCGAAAAATAGCGCTCTTTCCAATAATGATACATTTGAAAAAAAAAATTTTTACAAAATTTCGAGCTTTCAGAGCCCCAAGACACTAATTTTAAAGTTGGAAACTTAGATGTTCTAAACCAGAGAAATATACATGGATGCCCATATTTTCTACTTTCCTCAAAACTTTTAGCTATAATACTCGCGTCACAAATCAATTCTCGTGCTTTTTCGAACTTTTCGGCAAACTTTGAAAGTTCCGTTACGAAAATGAAATACGGTCTCTTTCCCCATATATAACGATTCTTCCAACGGTATATAACATGCCTTAGAAAAAAGAAAAAAATCAAAATTTCGAACTTTCGGCTCCCCAAGGGCCCAATTTTAAATCTGTAAATCCATATGTTCCAAACTAGAGAAATATAAGGGGATGCGCACGTTTTTAGCCGCGTTCAAAATATTTAGCTGCAATATTCCTGGAGGTAGGGGGGAGATACGTAATTTTTTTTGTTATTTTGAACTTTTCGGCAACTTTGAAAGTTTCGCTAAGAAAATGTAATACGGTTTCGTTCCCGACAAATAGCGATCTTTCTAATGATATATCACAAGCTCGGGCAAAAAAATATATTTTTTAAAAATTTAGAGCATTTGGCGCCCCTGGGGTTTAATTTTAAAGCTAGAAACCTGAATGTTCAAAACTAGAGAAATATACGTGAAGTTGCATATTTTCTACCTTGTTCCAAATTAATAGCTATAATACTCGCGTCGCAAAGAGGGGGCTACAAATTAGAGTTCGAGCTTTTTTGAACTTTTCGGCAACTTGGAAAATTTCATTAAGAAAAGGAAATAAGGTTTCGTTAACGACGAATAGCGATCTTTCTAATGATAGATCACAACCCGGGGGAAAAAATATTTTTTTTCAAAATTTTGAGCTTTCGGCACCTTGAGGGTCTAATTTTACAACTGGAAACCTGGGCGTTTCAAACTACAGAAATATACGTAGATGCGCATATTTATAACCGTGTTCAAAATTTTTAGCTATTATATTCGCTTCGCTAGGGGGCTAACACGTCATTTTTCCCGCTTTTTTGAACTTTTCAGCAACTTTGACTGTTTCGTTAAGAAAATGAAATACGGTTTCGTCCCCGAAAAATAGCGATCTTTCTAATGATATATTACAAACCCAAAAAAAAAAAATATTTTTTTTCAAAATTTTGAATTTTCGGTGCCCGCGGGTCTCATTCTAAAGTTGAGGAGCCGGTTGTTTTAAATCAGAGAAATATACGTGGAGTCATGTATTTTCTACCATGTTCCAAATGTATAGCTATAATACTCGCGTCGCAAAGAGGGGGCTGCAAATTAGAGCTCACGCTTTTTTGAACTTTACGGCAACTTTGAAAGTTTGGATAAGCAAATGAAATGCGGGTTCGTTCCCAACAAATAGAGATCTTTCTAATGATATATCACAAGCCCAAGAAAAAAAAAAAAATTTTTAAATTTTGAGCTTTCGGCGCCCTGAGGGTCTAATTTTTAAGCTGGAAACCTGGATGTTCGAAACTAGAGAAATATAGGTGGAAGCGCATATTTTAACCGCGTTGAAAATTTTTATCGATAATATTCGCGGCGCTAGGTGGGGACACGTCATTTTTTGCGGTTTTTTGAACTTTAGGGTAACTTTACATAACTTTTGTACCGTAATTTTTTGATTTTATTAAAGTACTCCTGCATTGTAGTTTATATTTTGAATTTTACTTTTAAAGAGTTATCTGGTGACGAGCTATGATTTTTTAAGTAATTTTTGAGGTCGTTTAATGTACCATATTATATTATATATTTTTTGGGTTTTTTGCCGCCCAGGGTAATCGGTCATCTTCAAGTTATAGATCGTTTTAAAGATAATTTTAATTGTAATTTATGTTCCAAATTTGAAGTTTATAATTCAAGCCCTTCGTGAATTATTGATTTTTATTTGATATTTTTGTCATTTGTGTATCATCTTATAAGGATTCCGTACATTATATGTATACGGAATCGTAATAAAATTATAAATGCAAATAAACTATTCCTTTTTTTAAACAAAAAACCGAACTGCTAGGTGCCTTTTGGCACGGAGACAATGATTGCAAGTATATCTAATAACATCTAATGGGATACATAACTGTTAGAAGGCAAACACGAACGCAATGTAGATGAAAATGAACAGAGACGGAAAGAAGTTGTCATAATCAGCTGTTGTAAATAAACAGAGACCTGTTTTACACTACCGTCTGATATTCCTTTGAAATAACGACTGCAGTGTGAAATATAAATAGACAGGTAAACGTTTACATTACTGCCGCCATTTCATTTTTGTCAAGATTTTAGTTCGTTCATTTTCGTTGTTATTCACGGTGGGTGAACTAACACGTGTTAGTTCACCTAATGTGAATAACAACGGAAATGAGCGAACTGAAATTACGAATATGACGTGAAAAGAAGCGAAGTAACGTAATGATCATACGAGAAATAGAGCGAAAAGTGAAATATCGAAAAGGGAATATTTTGAAAATAAGGAACACATACCTTAATATGCGGGATACATCTCGCCGGCGGTTCTTTGGTGAGTAGTCGGTCACATGACGAACAAACCCTACACAGGAAATGATACTTTTTAAATAAATTTTAAAAAAACACCGCAAAAGTAAACAAGAAAAATGATACTTTGAAAAGGAAAGAAAAAAGAAAAAAGTGTAAAAACCTGAAAAAAGGAAGAACCCAATGTTTTATGTAAAATTTAATGGCATCTTTTCAACAAATGCCATCAAATCAAAGTAGACCGGATTACAAACGTCGTCACATAAATCAATCTCCATTGCGAAAATAAAGGGCAACAAGCTAGAACGTGCGGAAATTATTTTAATAAAATAGAGAGATGTTTAATATGAAAAATTACATTAAACATTGATATAAAAAATTTACATACCTTGAATCCGAATATATAAATGAGTGAATCCAAATTGAAATGAAAGTGAAATGAAAGAATATAAAAACAGTCAGACGAGAGCAGTAGAAAGTAGCAGCCAGTAAATAAAAGTAAATAAAAATAAATTTAAAAAAAATAAAATAAACAAGCCACCAAACAAAAATAAACCTCAAGAGATGAACTAAATGAACTGTAAAGACGGAAAATAAACGGGTGCCGCCTATGTAGACGCTTACCCAATTTTTAAATTTTATATTATGACTTCCATAGAATTTTAAGATCATGACATACCAAAGGAATACATTATAAATTTTAAAATGATTTAAACATGAAATACTGCACATACCTTAATATGCTGGATACAGCTGGCCTAAAATGAGAGAATATAACAACAGTCAAATGACAGTAGCAGTTGGTGACCAATAATTTTTTCCTTTTTTAAATTCAAGTGGCAACTAGTAAATCGAAATATTTGTTCAGATGTCTAGTTTAAATAATCGTGTAATTTTGAATGAAAAGAAAAAAAAACAAAAACAAAACCTATTCATTATAAAATAATACAAAATAATTTGAAGTTGTAATTTAAATTATTTAAAATGTGCTTAAAAATTTTAAATTTAAAATTTATATTTATTAATATAATATTTACGAGACATAATATATTACTAAGTGAACTAGAAACAATGTACGAACTTGCGCTGTCGTGCAATAATACGAACCAAAAAAGCAAAATTAACTGGCGGCACTAATGTAAAGTTTTACCATAAACATTTTTGCGGCGTATATTTAAGAGTTCTGTTAACTGTAGGAAAACAAACAAAGATGATGAATATTACTAAATCGGTTGAGTTCTTTGTCGAATGTTTTTTGTTTTTTTTTTTTTTTTTTTGATTTTGATGAGCAATTAGTCTTATTTAAAATGTTATAAATTAATAGCTCCCCATCATTTAAAACGTAACATAAATTAGTTGAATTTGGTTCTAAAATACACATTCGTTATTTTATCTTTCTTTTTCATTTGTATTTAGCAAGTTTATTTGGTGCTATATTCTTTGAATTTTCTTTTGTTATCTACGGTTTTGACTATATGTAGTGATCAAATTTATTGTTTGTATGTATGTATATTTAATTTTGTTTTAAAATAAGTTAAATTCATCATATATATTATAGTATCGGGTACATTTTTTTTATTGTAATGTAAAATAATCAAATTTGGAGGTTGTGAAATCCTTTTGTAAGCTTCGTAGGTTTTAAAAAATTTTGGAAAAGAGCAATAAAGGTACAACGCATAAAAATACACATTCACAGGAAATGCTGGGTGAAAAATACATACGATATTCCAAATTTAAAATTGAATTTGTATTGAATTTAGCATTATGTAATTGTAAATTATGGTTGTTTTTAACTTAAGAGAATTCTCAGCGCATGAAACTCCATGCTTGACAGACTGTTAATTTCAATAATACAAGCAAATGTTTTGGATTTACTCAACTTATACGTTAATTCTAATACAGCGAGCATCATACAAGAATCCTTTTACATAAGTACATTATAGTTCAATTTACACCACAACAATTTCTCTATCGGTAAAGACTTCTGTTATGGCATTTATGAAATATTTAAAACTAATTTTTTTTTCCTTTTTTATATTCTTTTTCTTCTTTCGTGTTTACGATTAAAAAATAGTTGAAAACTGTTAGATAATAATATGATTCCTGTCAGTTTATTTTCCGCGATTTTAGTTCAGTTTAAACTACAACTAAATCAACTAAAATCGAATAATGAGGAGATAAGAAATTGTATTTATTCAAATTTCATAGAAAAGTAAAAATTTAAAAGTTACGCTAAAATCCTTAAGTAACGTACATACCTGAATGTGAGATATAAACATTTTTGAAACAATGTTGAAAATTTACGTTCGCAATAGAACCGTAATTTGTCATGCTCGACGAACTGCTTGCCAGCATTGATCTGTTTGCTATTTCCGATATTAAAAACTTATTTATTTACATAATTTCAGTATAGATATATTGATTACCGATCACAAGAAACGTGATACTTTTGATATAGTTGACCGTGGCTGTTATTTTTGGGGACAAAGTATTACTCGAAAGAACATCTAAAGACATAGTAAATAGCAAAAAAGTTAAAGAGGTATATTTAGACGAAAGCTTTAACCTTTTAATTTATTATATCATTCCTGCGTGGCTTTATGTCATGTCCGTCTTGGCTGGAAGAATATAAAGGGCTGTATGGCATTTTGATCTAAATACTTGATGATTGAAGTAAAATGGTTACTAATAATTAGGACATATGTCGACAAATTCTGAAATATAAAATAAACTGTTTTTATTCAATAGCAAATTAGTAGAATTACATAGTTACCATTAAATAAAAGATCAAACATACAATTTATAGAAATATATTAATAACAACTCATTCTTGTACCATGAAAAAACATGAAGTGTTGCGAAAACCCGTTATGAAATGTGTAATTGAAGCTGTAAGGCTGAGTATCCGCCAGCTCTACGAAACCCCCGACAAGATCGCAACGATACTCAAAGTGAGTGACCTGTCGGCGATGGTTTTTTTACTTCTGTATACAAGGATGAATGTGTAAGCCGTTCAACGTGTTTTAAATGGTATCGCCGATTTAAAAGTGGACGGAGCTTGTTGGAAGACGATCCGCGCGAAGGACGACCGAACACGACGACTACCGACGAAAACGTGGCTCGTGTGCAAGCTGTACTTGCTGAAAATCAGCGAGAAACATTTCGGTTCATTGCAAATGAACTAAACGTGAGTACCATCGACTTTTAAAAAGTACACATTGCTTCATAACAATGCGCCATTGTACCGATCGATCATCGTGAAGCAATTTTTGGCGAACTTCTTCACCCTCCTTACTCGCCTGATCTGGCTTCGGCTGACCATTTCTTCTTCTCTAAACTAGAAACTGTTATGAAAGGGACTCAATTTGACAGCATTGAGGACATCCAACGTGCACTGACCGAGCATTTAAAGGCGATATCGGCAGAAGACTTCGATAGCGCGTTTCACAACTTGTATGAACGTGCGAAGCGGTGTGTAGATCGTAACGGGTTGTACATTGAAAAGTAAATACGTTTCAATCTCCTCTCCCTTCATTTTCTTTTTTTTTAACGGTAGTCCGGGAACTTGTTATGCCAACCGTGTATATGTACATTTAAAAAAATATAATTTATTATATTATTTGTTCATTAATATTTGCTTATATTCCGAAATTCTGAATGATAGTAAAATAGTCTTAAAACATTATAAATTTGTTTAATAGTTGAATACATTAATAGTGATTTTATATGAGTAGTTTAGCATATATAGATTCTCTTATTTAATTGACAATAATTGTTTTAATATTATACTTTTATATTGTGACTTAAAAGGTTTTATATATACTACTAATGTAACTAATATGACTGATTTTAATTACATTCGGTTGTAGGTAAACATAACGATCATATGACAGCATCCTGTATCGCTTACTTATTACCGCGCAGTTATGATGCGGTTCACATTACTGGTCTGGAAGATCTGATTGTCGGATTAAACGATTTTCGAATTTTTAGTTTTGCCTTTTCCAGTGTTCTAATTGATTACAAAACAAACAACACTGAGGATAAACGTAATTATCATTTAACACTGTGGCGTACTACAGAAAAATTACTGACGTGCGTAAGACTTCGAAAAAAATAAACATTACTTTTTATTTAAAATAAAATCACGGATTCGTTAACCTTACGTTACCTACCTAATATTAGACTAAATGCGATACGAAACATTTAAACTATAAATAAATTTACATTTAAAATATAAGTAATCTCTACAACGAATAAACGCTAAAAATAAATTATTTTTCAAGCATAACCAATTTCATGAGGTAAACAGCTAAATGGAATAAAACGTGTGATATCTGTTTTTAGTCTTGTTTTAAATAGGACTTGGGTCCATTTTAAATTACGTATTTTTGTATTAATCTATGAAAATACTTTTAAAAACATGCTTAAAAAAATAGTGCACTTCAGTGCTTTTGAATTTATGTAGCGGAACTTATTTAATTTGAATTTCTCTATCTTCCTTAAATATCGTATTGAATTAATGTGAAGAAATAAGAATTTAATTCGATTTTTCTTTTTAAATGATAATAATATTTCAAGCAAAAAATTTAATAAAATATTCCCAGGCGAATTCAAAATTATGCTACCTATAGTTGCACAGCGTATAATTTTATTCTTCTAATGTTTCGTTCTTTTTCCTTAATTTATTATTCAGCTAAAAATAATAAAAGGTTAAACATTTAATTGTTAGAATATAAACCAGTTTTTATCACTGTAACCGAAATTAATGCAAATAATTTTGTTTTGTATCTTTTTAAAAAAAGAATTCATGTCTTTGCAACAATTTTAAAACATTAACAAAATCGCTTTTTAAAGAAATGTATGATTGGCGTACATATTATATATAATGTTAGTTTCCGTAAAAAAAGTAAATTAAAACTTGGTGCTTATGTAAATTTATTCTTCAGCACTTTTTCTAAATCTAAGGAGCATAAAATTGTAATTAAAATCTTCAGAATAAATCGCCTTGTAATTTAAAAATCCACTCGACTTCCAGATGCGTTTTTACCGTCCATCGGAAAAATTATTTTTATTTCCGATGATAAAGTGCATTCGAAATATTCGATGCATTTTAAAATTACGCGGCAGTTTATTCTGAAAAAATTTTAATTGCAATATTAATTGCATAAATCGCATACATTCTTTAAATTTTTTTATACCACAGAGCATAACATTTCTTATCTGAGGCCCCTTTTTTTTAGAATTTCATACGTAAAATTACATTTCATTCAAATTACTTAATTTATTTTTAATAGTGTTGTGTAATTTTATGTTATTTCTTAATAATTCGTTTTAAATTAGTCATTTCAATATTCTTAAATTCATTCCAACATATTTTGACTACTCTATAAATATTATATACAGGTGGGAACAGAAATCTGATAGTAAAAGTAAACCAGTTACCTTCGGTTTAGTGGATAATTTTAAATTGCTAATTGAAAACCTCAGACTTAATGCCGGAGAATTAAATATCGCTTCCAAAATTGCCTCACTAATTTCTCAACTATTAACTGTGAGTCATCGCCAGTTGTTTGTTGACGAATCATTGTTATTGGTAGAAGCTACCTTTTCTTATTTCTACTCGGTCTTGATTAACGAACAAGGTATTTACAATTTTATTTTTTTATTATATTTTTCCGTTCATATTATTGGTTATTTTCAATGTAAATTACGCTTAGTAATTAACAGCTGGCATGTTGCTTTTGTTTTTAATTAATTATGTTCTTTTGATGCGGAAATATTTAATCGGTTTAAAAAAATAAAAAGAAAATGTGTCTCGGGACACAGGGCAGAAGTGAAACTTCAAATGCGTTTCCCCCAATATCGATTTTTCAAGGTTATAGTATTAGTACCAAATTTATCAAGAGTAAGAACCAAATGAGGAGCTCTGTGCTTCTTATGATCCTATCTATAAGTTTTCACTTAAAGAAATACAACAACAAATAAAAAATTAGTGCATTTGTTTTATTAATGTTTTCATTGATTGTTGGATTACATAAAAGATACAATAGGCTTATGATAAGTAAAATATGAAATATAAGTTTTTGATGTAATTTTATCAACATATCTAGAAAATATTGCATTAATGGGGTAGTTACATATTTTAATTCATTTGGATTATTCGTAAAATATAATTGAAGTTCGGTTTGAAGAAATTCTATTAAAGGCAAAAAATCATCTGATACCAAATTGACGTTAAAATCTCCAGCTAAAACAACTGGAAGTGTATTTAAATTTTCTTTTAATAAGCTTGAACCATCGGGAGCGAAAGGGATTAATCTTCTTTGTATAAATTTAATTATATCATGGACCCTTTGATTTGGAGAAATATAAATGGCGATAATAATTTATTTTCCATCTTCCGTATTACTTGAACAGTACATATATCCCCAACGTCGATTTGACCAAAATCTAATTACGTAACATTGTGTATTGACCTATCATTATTAGAAGTAACAATATTTGACTTACCGTTTATATTACGATAAACTGCAATCCCTCCTGCTCAAACGCATTTTTTATGTTTGATTAATTTTTAATATTTTAAGTTCTAATACTTATTTATATATATCAAAGTGGTATAAAATGAAATAACATGCAAAATAAATTTTAATTCAATATATTTCTGGCTGCATGTTTATTACGAATTTTTAGATGTATTAATACTTACTGTTCAGAAGAACTATTAGTTATTCATAATGTACGCTTGCTCCCTCGTTTTGCGTATTAACTCGCCACATAAGGCGCGCTTAAAGAAATTTCATTTAAAAAAAAATAAAAGTGCAGAAATTAAATTTTATTTCTGAATAATATTACAAGACTAGAATAAACAAAAATTTCATTTTTTATATGCTTAGTATTACTAGTAAAATAACGGAAGTTAGTATCCTTTTAGAGTTAAATGGAACTAATTTTATAATTAAGCGTGTACAATTGCTATCGTATATTTGTAACTCATAAATCACTAATTTTCTTAAATAATCCTATATGTTGAAATTTTGTATATTATTCATCCAAAATAATACTATATTATATTATTTTTTTTTGGCACTATTATTTTCTTTGCAAATTATTAATCGATGGTATGTCTGCATTGTTGATGCAAAGATATTCATTATTAATAACGAAAAAATAAGTTTTATGAAATAACGAATGTGATCGATCGGAAAGAAATTTTTCTTAATTACATCGGTAATTGAAAATTTTTTAAGGTCGTAACGGTCACTTAAATCGGTTTCTTTCAAGATGAATTAATATTTGAAATAACAAACGAATCAATTTTTGTAGATGAAATGAAGAAGCATAATTACTGTTCTATAATGTACAAGTTGTTATTCAAAATGTGCGTATCATCACCGGTGTACGTTAGATTGCAAGCATTGAATCTATTGTTGGTTACTGCATTGAACCCTCCAATTTCGCCAATTTTTGGTGCCACTCTTAAGACGGATAATCCAGATGTACTCGATTCTGAATATTCTCTTTTGAAAAATAACATAACAGTGGTAAGTCTACACACATCAGAAATAAGTTGTATTTTTATCGATTATTCTATTTATCAATATTCATTACGCAATAATTGTGATTTAGACGGATAAGTTAATATTACCGGCCCAAAAATCGATGTCTGTTTTTCAAACTGGTATTCTTGGAAGCGGTATGAAGCCTTCTCTTATCAAGTCCAAATATTCAAAATTTCAAATTGAATCAAATACTCAGCATTTAATTAACGCTATCAGATCGTGTTGCTTAACCGAAAACATGAACATCAACGTAGAAATTGTCTACAATTTCGCTTTATCATTGGTTCAGTTAGTTTCCACAGATATTATGTTCAACGGATTTCCTTGGCCGGAAGAAGAATTTTCTAAGGTAAGTGCTACCCTTATTATTATTAATAGTAGTTGTAGTAAAGTAAAGTATAAGGAATCGATAAATTTTGTTTAGACAAAAAGTTTTGTGTTAATAGGTTTTTTTTTTCGAAACATGAAATTGTAATTATATATTTAAATCTTGCACATTTTGTAATCTTTGGGAGTTACAAGATTACATGTAATCTATTCTCAACCAAAGTTGGACGTGATCGATTATTTTTGGCAATTAATTCCAAAAATGGTTCCCACAGTTGTAACTATTTACTACTCGATTATTACGTAACATATCATAAGCAAGCATCCATATTAAGTGTCCCAGCTCATTTTTGTGGAGATTTTGGTTCTATTTACTGCCGTTTATAATTAAAATTCGTTCGAATTCAAACTGTAAAAAACAACCATCAATGAACGATTTCAAAACTTATACAAAAAAGGTAAGATACTTCATAAAACAATGGAAAAAATAAAATGCTGATTTTCAAAGTCTTCGTTTAAGTTATGTTGCATAGAAACCCCTCATATCTTTGTGCTTGGTAGTTTATCATCGGTCAATTGATGATGGGTACCTATACTGCATGCAGATACTATAGCTACCAAACACATTCCAAGCATTATTCAGTCGACATAGGAATGTCGACGTCGATCGAATCTAGACCGAGAAAAAAATCCCGCCGGTCAATAGCTACATTCAATCAATTGTCGCGTGTAAAAAAAAAAATAAGTGATTTTGACAGATAAAGTGTATTTATTGTATAGACAGTAGTTCTCGAACAACGGGTACAGTATTTACATAATTTACAAAGGAAGTCGTACATGACAAAGGAGGGCGGGTACTGAAACACAAAATTTATTCGCGCGTTTCAAACCGATTGATGTGCCCAGAAAAGACCGCATCGATGTAAGCCGAAATGCGCGAGGTAGAAATTGCGAAGTTGTTGCTTAATTTTAATCTTAGTTCAGTACGCATAAATTCGATAAATTCCAGTCCGTACGGTTCTCGTAAATCCAAATTAAAGTCTCCTCCAACAAGTATCGGTATATTAGGCCGTCGCGATAGCCTAGTGGCGTGAACGCTCGAAAGCCGTTAGATTTAAGACAAAGAATTCTTGAATTGTTTCGAACAATGTATTGAGACAGACCAGACTGGCACGAGTAAGACTAGTTTTACCGTTGATCGTCGTCTCAACCGAGCAAATGTCGCCGATCTCGTCGTGAGCTGTTGCGATTCGCTTCGCGTTCATCTTTTTCAGATCGACCTTGAACAAATCATGCTTGATCGATTGCAACTGCTCGGAAAAACCCATATTATCGCATATAACGATACCGCACGAACGAATCGTATTTCGTTTAAAACGCAAAACCGTGCGAAAACCCAGTATTTTGATCAATCTATTGTTTTCGATCCACGTTTTAAAAAGGAAAAATGATTTACAGCGCGGAAATACGAAATGGGAACTTACATCCAGCAAATGAGCGTTTAACGATTGCATATTGAACGTGCACAACGAAAGCGAGGTAAATTCGAATCAGGTCGAGAAAATCACGGCGCACATCTATCGTGTTTAAGCTATGCTGTTCGAGACGAGCAAATTCGTTCTTTAAAAAGATGTATCGCGAATGAATTATACAAAATCTTCACTAGCACGCATTTAAACTGCAGTTATCCAAGTGTATGTGAACATATGCTGAACGAGTTTATTGCTAAATTAACGGGGAAAAAAAAAGATTTAATTTTTTTTTAGAATAATATATTTAAGATTATATCACCAACGATAATTTTTATATATCTCCCGAGTGTGGTGTAAAAATTATGACCACATTAGAAATAAATTTTTCTTCTTTCTCCAATGTATCGCACGATGATAAATCCACGGTTACCTAAAAGTTGAGCTCGTTTTTTTCTACTAGTCAATTTTCAATGATTAATTCTGTAAAATGTATTCGCAAATACTGTCAGTTTTAATTAGTAGTAGCGACTGTTACATAATATGAAAAAAATTATCGATAATTAACCTCTAGAAACTCACGACTAAACCTCACTTGGTGACTTTAACGCTTTTAATATCACTATAACCAGCTAAATTCATCATGTCTCATTTTGTAAGCGAATACTTTTGTGAGCTTTGTTGTTTTAAATATTCCTTTTCAAAAATAATGAATTATTTAAATATTAATTATATATATTGATATGACTCGGACTATTGGTCACTCTTTCGGAGCGCCAGCTGATATGATTTCAGTGATGTGAATTTCGACTTCTAGTCTGTTTAGGGGACCTCTTGATGTAAAACTCGTTTTCTTCGACAAAGTGATAACAATAAAAAAAAAATAAAAAATAAAAAAAATAAACGGGTGCCAGCAACACTCGCGGTGTTGCAATCGGATGACCCTCAGAGCATTAGGCTTTTTCGAAAAGTATCATAAAGAAATTTAATAAAGAAAAGAAAAATACAAATAAAATCACAAAAACCAAATTCGACCACGACCCGGCCCCTGAACGGTGGTGGCCTCTTCACCTCGGAGATATTATCTAGCCGATACCACGTATCCAATAACGAGAGTTTTACCAAAAGCGCGTATATTTTCGTAAAAAATTACAAACAAACAAAACGGACGCGCACAGAATTGATATAGACCAGAAAAAAATTGTACGAAAAAATTTGACTGATTAACATAAAATTTTGGCACGGGAATTGAAAACGTGCGACATGGCGCAATAAGATTTCACGAAAAAAAAGGTAACACGACGACTGGATAATACGCTGCCACGCTCGACGACGACGAGAGCGGTAAAAGATCTTACACGATGTGTTTTACTAAATATCTCTAACCTATAACGATTAACATCTGATAACGCTAACAATTGTACCGATGTTTCTAGAATATCTAAATAATACTACCGCGTTAATTATCCTGCCTGCCTTTGCGGGTTTTTATAATATTCTCGCGGCTCGACATTACTCGGCACATCTTATTCAGTGCTTCTTGCCGCACACGCATATCATTGTCTTAGCTGCTGACCACTACCACCCAGACACTATAACGTCTCTACCCCAGCGCGACTGTGTACTCGACGATCACGCCACCGAACTCGGGGATTTTTGATATCGGCCAAATAAGCAACCAAGACACGACAAAGCGGCAATGTAAAATATATCGACGTTTGAGAAGCCGAGAATTAATGAATAAATCGGAAGAATAATTTCTAGCTCGAACGTCGAATAAAAGATAGCGCCAAAAGTACCGAATCCGTATCAATATATATATATATATATATAAAGAGAAAGAGAGAGAAATGTATAAGAATGTATATGTTTTACATTTTAAATACAAGTTTTTTGTTAGAATCTTTAATATATTATTTTTTCTTTCTTTTAATGTTATGTG
Organism: Icerya purchasi; assembly: GCA_039619475.1. Lineage (NCBI taxonomy): Eukaryota > Metazoa > Arthropoda > Insecta > Hemiptera > Monophlebidae > Icerya > Icerya purchasi. The sequence goes on along the minus strand of CM077116.1, from coordinate 399,282,485 downwards.
TGAAAATATGAAAAATTTTTAAATATTTTTAATAAAAGTATAATCATCGTACAAATTCGATACTGTAAACTATCTAGAAACTTATTAAGTCAATATTTATTATTTACCTATATCTGTAGTTACAATGTTATTACGAAGTCTATCATTAAATCATGTAGTGATATACTTATGTGTAATAATGTATATAATTTAATATTCCATTACCTATGCTTGTTTTGACTATCTACCTTACTTTTACATTTTCCATTACTTAGTTAATCGATACATTTATTTTTAAACAAACTAACATAAATTAAAATATAAAAAATAAAGAACGAATCATATTGTTATGAAAAAAATAAAATAAGTATTTTCTTCAGCCAACTATATTTCATTATTTTAAAATTTACAACCAAATATAAGTTCCAATATTTGTTTTATTTTAATTTAATATTTTTTTTATTACAATTCTCATTATCTATAAATATTAGTATTAATGATATCTCTGATTATTTGTTAACGTTAAAATTGTTTTATTTCAGTAGTTGTACATTTATCATTACGTGATTTCTTAAAATTTTAACAGTACACTTTAGAACGCGATATATCAATCAGGCATTCGTTTGAACATACTCCGGTTTTATGGTCGATACTGAATTTCTTCGCTCTACAACGTCCGACATTGTGCTATTGTTCTGTTTTACTGCGAGCCATAATCGCCACTTTAATTCCAAACTGGTTCAACGTGCAGTATGGGCGTTACGTTGGCAATGTGGAAGAGTTGAAACAGATAACTATACGAATCTTAAAAATTATGTCACTTGGACAACTGCTACCTCCACCACTGGATACGATACAATTAGTTATACCACATGTACCTCCGGGTCAGGTAATGATTAAAAAAGGAGTTCACTTTCATTTCTTGTTTATGTATACTAACAGTCTGAAAAAATTGCTTTCTCTTTATACGCCATTGTTATATATTTCAAATAATAATAATAAATGAAATTATTCAAATTTGGTTTAAGATATGATCTAAAACACGTTAAAAGCAGTAATACACTTTTTTTCGGCGTATGTGCATTCTGCGAATATTTTGTTATTGTAGACATACTGCTTAGGGCTAGGGCGGTATTCTGTTCCTATTTTCGTTCAATTTACAAAAAAAGAAAATATATTAGCTGTATTTGATTCATTGTTTTATTTTTTTTTTTTTAATAATTTGTAGGTAGTAACGTTACTAAGAGAATGTATTTGGAACTACATGAGAGACCACGTACCGGCTCCTGCTTTATTTGCCCGAGATGGTAATGGTGTTCAGTGGCGAGATCCGACATTATCTGTTGTTCCTAAACAATATACTGAACCTCATAGATTTGTTCTAATGAATAATCTTCTAGAAACACATAATTTATATCGGAAAATCTGTATGAATCTTAACAAAAGTCCCGAATAAGGATTTTAGATCATACAATTACCGTAGAAAAAACTGTTAAATCTCAGATTCATCCGACTGCCTAGAATTCTGATGAAATTTGCTGAACAAATAATTTCATAGTAACAGGTATCGGCTATGTAGAATGTTAAATTTTTTTTTATTACTTTCAATTATGTTCACTCTGTTAAATAAAACCAATATAATGATTCTTCTTTTAGGTTCTTAATAAGTTACTTTTATTTTCTAAGTAGCAATTCATTTTTTGTTAAAGCTTGAAATTACTTTAACGATTCAAATTCTTTCTTTATTGCTGGTATATAAATGTTCTTTTTCTATTTTTGTGATTTTTAAAATATACTATTACTTTCTATCGTTTACATGTTTAGCCGATTGGGGATACAAAATGTCCCAAATGTTGTAGCCTACAAAATATTAATCTGAAACAGTCAGTTATTTTTTCCTTAAATGTGTCTAACGCAAAATACAACGAGATTTTCTTTTTGTCTGTCTGTTTGCCTTAAAGTTCACTTATCTATTACATATCGTGGATTCTATTTCAGAAATTATTTTAAAGTCAGATTTTTAGTAATAAACGTAAGTTAAGTTAATATTAATATCATACGCCCTTTGTGTCATTTTATATACTTAAATAACATGAACAACACCGGTAATTAATACAAATATATTAAATAATAAATATTAAAGTCACCGACATTTATATATCGTACTGCTAAACGGATGTTACATACAAAAAAAAACCATCTTGGATTATTATGCAACATACCCAGTGACACCAGATATGAAAAAATATTTAGTTTAAAATCATTTTAACAGTTATATAATTTTAAAAATCATTTCTATGCAAATTGTGTGTCCAATCATTATTCTGGAACTGTCGATGACTTTGTATTTCAGAATTACGATTTGGAATATAATCTATTGGGGAAAACTATTTTTAAAATTATTTTCTGTGACGCATAATATTAAATAAAAAAAAACGTGATGCAAAATACTAACGTAAAAATAACTAACCTCCGGGGCTGAGACATGGTGCATGGGGGAAAAAACAGAGCTACTTCCTAGAGCTTACTGTTTGCCCTGTCATCTTGTTTTATTATTGTTTCTTTTTTTACAATGTTTAAGTATTGAATCTAATGTAGAATCTTAATTACAATTATTTCTTTTTAATTTTTTTAATTGTGGCACTATTATTTTATGAACAGTGATTTGTTCGATTACATAAAAAATAAAATTTTGCTTAAAATACACTTTCAAATTTATAACACTTTAAACTAATGTTTTGTGAACACGTATGCAACTCTTACAATATTCCAAGATTTGGCACGAAAATGTGTATATTATTAAAATGGAAAGAAGTATTTTTTCGAAATTTTTAAAATCTTTCAGGAAAATTTACACTTTTTTAGTCTGTCATAGTAAATGTTTATACGTTCTAAATTTCAAATTTTTATAGCACAAATGTATCAAATTTTATGACAGTTTAATTTAAAAAAGGAAATTAAAAACAAACTTCATAGCATTCTTTGAGTATTGTTTATAATTATTTTAGATATTGTTAATGACCTAAAATAGAAGAAAATAATTTTGTTGTATATAAAAGGTAACTGAGACATTCGGTGATTACTTTTTTTACAGAACTCTTTTATGTATTTTTCATGTAGTGTTTACAATGTGATAAAAAGGTAATATAAACGTTTCCGAAATGTTATCAATAACCTAAATATGTTTTATTATAATTTTTTTTTTTTTTTTTTTTTTTTTTTTTTGTCGTTGCTGTCGTTAACCAGATCACTACTGTGTATTTAATAGAGTGCAAAATGCAGCATCACTCAATTATTCTTAATTTTTAATTCTTATATTAAACTGTAATTTAATTCGATATATGCTAAAATATTCTAGTTTGTTTTATTTTAAAAGAAAATTGGTTCCTTATTATAAATTAAAGATTAAGTAAAATTTTAGCGCTTTAATTCAATCATAAATATTTAATACAGTATTGAATATTTACTTGATAATGGATTAAATCGAATTTTATATTTTTTCACTCGATTGTTTTTACTAATATTTTTTTAAACTGACGTTATTTTTAAAAATTATTGTATAAATTTTTACAGTTTTGGCCTACCAGAAAGAAAGTTAAGATTATAATTTTATTATGTGCTCCCTGAATTACAATAAATGAAGATATAACTTTTTTTCCTTTAAATTTATTTTCAAGCTCAATAATGACGAATGTAGTCTATCGTTTTGTTCTACAGTCTATGTAAATATAAGTTTTTAGTTGTTTATAAATGTAAGCGTAAATAGAAATGACGTTCATAAATCATTATTTTAGTTACAGTTATGTGTTTTTTTTTTTTTTAAGTAATAAACTTATAAAAAGAAATTAAAGACCATAAAATAAATATTTTTATCTCTCCTTAGATAAAATGAAATTTGTAGAATATTCGATAAAAATGTTCCTCGCCGTTCTATAAAATTATCGCCCTATTTTGTACTGCGTATTTATGTATATCCGAATTTTAAAAGAGAAAAAAAAAAGAATAAAATTTAGGGGAAATATAAGATTACGTTCGAATAAGACTTAACCGATAAGTACGTCCGTTTTATAACTATAATTTATCACCGAATTTAATATTTGTCCGTTATAAGTTTACGTCAAAGAAATATGATTTAATTCGTTTAAAATGTGTATTAGTTATTGTAAACAAGATCAAGGGGACGAAGGTTTTTAAATTGACGAATTTTGTATCGACGATAAAGATACTTAGCGGTTAATTAATAATAGAGAAAAACAGAAATGAACATTGTCGAGAGTAAATGAATGGTTTCAACTTGAATTATCGAAGTTATGAAAAAAGAATGAGACTTCTCTACGAAATGCTGTTGCATATTACTGTTTTTGGTTGATTTGGTTCTGTTATTGTAAATTCCTCCTTTAAAAAAAAAAACGGAAAAAAAGAAGAAAAAAAAGACGTCAAAAAGATCTTTTTTGTATAATTCTAAGTGTTGAGTAGTTGCGAATTCCGATTTGAAGATCCGCTCGATTGTTGTGCTTTGTTCGCCAGACATTATGAATGCTTCTCCAAAATTAACAATTTACAAAGAACGCATTGAGTAGCATACACTCACATACAACAACAGCGTGCATAAGCAAAACGAATCCAGTACTTCGCACATTTTGCACTGCGAAAACGGCTCTACTGCTATTTTATCACAACGAAGTGAGGTTCACACATCTAATTTATAAATACGCCTGACGAAATATATCACTCGCGAATATCTTTCGACTGATAAAAAACGGTACGGAAGCGGGAGTGCAGCGAACCAATGGTTATTAGGTCGCCAATTTAGACAAATTTATTAATGTGAACAGATGTATTCGCTTTTAAATGCACTTTATAATGTAATTTTAATTCTCTTCTAAATAACGTATTTCATTTGTTTCTTGTTAGGAGACAAAGGTGCTGTGTATAGTTCAATTCATGGTTCTCAAATTAATATTACTTAATAACCCTTTTTATTTATTTAATTTTGCATTACTCATTTTTGTTCATATAAATTTTTTTTTTTTTTCGAAATTTAAACATCAATTTTACGTAAATTTAATTTTTTATTTTTTGAAATTAAAAAAAAAAAGTGGCTTCTTAATTCTGCTTGGTTTAAATAGTAGTGCGTGCGATTGTATGTAGAGTTAATGTCAACGTTTTTCTGTCTTGGAAAAGTGGTAGGGGAAGAATCAGGGGATTCGCCACATACGTATTGCGAACCTCGCTGTCGAGACACCTTCTGTACCCTCAAATGGTAGTCTCCTGCCTTTCTTACAAAAGAGTGTTTTAGTAGAAATTTTCTAATTGACGGTTTCAGAGCGATTTCTGATAGTTTTTTTTACTTCCGTTACATCTACTTTATACAAAATTTTCGTATAACCCCCGGTGTAAAAATGATGCCATTCTTTTTCTTTTAGTGTCATTATTTATTAGCTAAATTCCATATTTCGCTGCTGCTTCAACTAAATCTTTTATTGTTATTTTTCTAGTTCACTGTTCTAATTTTTCTTCCGTGTAATAATTCATATTTCTCGCCTCTGGTAACATGGCCAAAATAACTCGACTTCCTTGATCGTATTAAATGTTTCCTTCTTGGTATTTACTCTTTCCAATACTTTGTCGTTTTTTATTTTTTGCATCCACGATATTCTCATGGATTCATGCGCAGCCATATTTCTCGCACTTCCTCCAGGTATCTTAATGTTTTTCTCGTATACGTTGCTGCTTCATAAATGTAGCATCTTATAAAGTCTTTTCTTATGTGCAAACTTAAAAATGAGCCGGTAAGTAATTTTACATTTTTTCAAAAACTTTTAGTGTAATTACATCTCTTGAAACGGATGAATCAAGCACGTTCGTGATATAGCTGCTTAAGTGTATTTCAATTCTAAAACTTCCATATTTTTTTTTTTTTCCATTGCTTGTAATAGTTGCGTTGCCTTGTGTTTTGTGGCTAATTATCATGAACTTGATTTTTCCTTCACTAACTGCAAATCCGCATTGTTTACCTATCGAATGATATTCAGCAACTGCTGAAATTCTTTGCAAGAGTTTGCTAACAGAACGGTACCATCAGCGTATCGAATATGTTTAATACGTTTGCCGTTTACTTTAATTCTGAAGTTCTTGTTCTGTAATGCATCTTTGTGTTTTTAGATTCTGATGAGACACTTTGTGTGGTGTTATTTGTATTATTCATTTTTAGCTAATCATCTATGCCTGAAAACGTTTCTAAGTAGTATATACCGTTCGTACATTTTAGTTTGTATTTTGTTCCAAATTATATTTAACAAACAGTATACTAAATGATACCATATTAATGCTTGTAGTGATTGTAGAATAATTAACAGGATGAGCAGTCATGGATTTACACCACGGACTGAAATGGGCTACAGCCCACAGCGGAAAATTCGAAAGGCGACAAATTTTGCATGAGATTGAACAGTTCTTTTTTTTTTTTTGAAAAATACTTAAAATTTCCAAAATATTATTACATATTATGGCGTTTTAGTCATAGCGAAGTAGGAGAGGAATGTGATAAAATCATTTTTTAACTTGCAAAGTTAAAATGGGAATATATTGATTTAGGTAAAATTTCCAAATGATTATAGACAAATGACATGTAAGCAGGGGAATCGAGAAATGAATTTAAAATTAACGAAGTGTAAACCGGAACGTGCATTATTATTAGGCAATATGGTTATATTAGCAGTTAAAAGAAATTCTCGAAGTGTGCACGTGACATAAGAGGTCAAACAAGACTGGAAGAAAAACTAAAAATTCACAAGTGTAGTAGCGGTATCTCATTGATACGACAAAAATTAGAAGGTTTTTCGAAGAATTATTTGTGTTATTTCTTGCCGTACCAAACGATGAAAGGTGCTCAAAACAGTGTGGCACTGAGGCACTGTGGGAAGCGTGCTGGGCTCATAACCTGTTGAAACTATTCTGAATACTGAATCTGATGAATAAACACCTTAACGGCGAAAATAATATATTAAGAATAAATGTGCACTTTATTTAATTTGTAATCATTTAACAAACAAAAGTAAAAACTCAATGTAACTGGAAAAACCAACTCTAACAACACTACCAAAAACACAATTACAATAACGTGATAACATAATGGGAAAAAACACAAAGAAAGATTAGCACTGAATAAAATTTGCTCAGCAGAACGCTCCTTTTTTCCTGCAATGTTTTTCTGTGAACTGTGTGTCGCGAGTTCTAATTTAGTTTTTCTAAACAACGCTGCGCCTGCCGAAATAGAAAATTACCACCCTGTACGATGCTGATGCACAGAACTTACGTGGTTCTGTTTTGTTTCTCCTTCGATAGAGTTAACGTTAAATGAACATATATATTTGTGTGTGTGCATGAGCGTTCCAATATCTATTAAGTATTATTCTTCCAGAGATAAAATGAAAAATGGCAGAATAGCGAGGGAAATGGAACAAGCAGATTATTAAGTATGAATTCGCTAAAAGAGAATCTTCGAATTGCCAGAAGAGAACAGCAGTTTATTAATATCCACAATAATACATTTTGTTAGGTGGTTACAATTATGTCACGGCACATCGATTAATGTTCGGATCATTCTCGAAAGATGACATCATAGATTTGAAGCCGATATGGAATAATTGTGATAATTAACTGATATTACGGAGTTGAAAAAAGCGAAGATCATTTCGCACTGTTGTAATATCCATTAGTGTCTTCAGTGATCCACCTAAATATCGAAATTATTCAAGTTAATTTTCCGAAAAAAACATGAAATAGTGCAAAAGGCCAGAGCTACAGAGTCAAGGATATTTAGCATTACTGCGAATTCAACAGTAGATAAAAATTTACGTTCTTAATCAGTTTAAGGAGGATTTATTTTTCTAATTTTAAATGTCAAAGACCGAATTACGTGTATAATTAAAAAGGAGCTATGTACTACGTTTTATGAAAATTTAAGCCATTACAGGAAAGTTGTAAACTTCATATTACCGTTAAGAATGTTTAATGTGAAATTGCGGCTTTTGTTAATAAAAATGGTTGGGTAGTAGTGAAAATCGGCGCTTCAACAAAAAAAAAAAAACCCAAGTCCTCGCATTATTATACCATCTTAAATAAAAGCTAACAACCCTGATTGATTTAAAAAATACCGTACCATGAAGGACATCTCCAGCACAATTGAGGTGATCTATAATGGAACTATCAAACATGTAAGAGGTTCTGAAAAATAAACAGATAACGAGAACGTATTTGTGAGGTGAACATATTCTTTTAGAAATAATACAGTTTTAGCGAAAACATATTTTCAACTAATGATTATACTAGTAGGGAAAATGGAAACGCGTAATAATGAAGATTGAAATATTTGATCGAGAACTTTTGAAGTATATTTTTTTTTTGATAAATCGCGAAGAGGTGAATCCCAACTGGGAAGTATCATTATGAAACGCAAGTTGCTCAAGGTAACTCGCAGTCTCGATAGTTCTACGAAATTTTCAATTTTTTGAGGTTAATTTTTAAAATGGAAAATCATAGAGAACCGCAATCAAATTTTAAGAAATAAAAATAGAAACGGTACCAAAACCCAAAAACGTGTTCACTAATTGATTTAAGTGGATTAAAAGTTTTTAATCACGTTATGTTTCGATATAAAAAGGTCGAGCAAGTCTATAGCCAAATATATTTATCATGCGGGTGAAAAATCCGAGGTGTGGGATTTCATGTTAGTTGTATTTACAAGCATACCCGGTCGGTATGGAATTTAGATCTTAGTATTACAAGATAAACGATAATACAACTTTTATCAAATATTTTTTTATTAACAATCTATCGAACTCTTCTATTTGTTTTTTATTAGTAAGGAATGAGATATATCTTTTTTACTGAGACTCTTGTTCGAACAAACCAGGGATGAATCCAGTGGGGTTTTTAAAATTTCCCCCTTCCCCAGAACTTAATACAAGCTGTTTAAGAATGCAACAATTTAATAGGAAATAAAGTTATTTTTATTCGCCTTGTCTACAGTTATGTCAAAAGTTGTAGCCAAAACATTTTGAAATGATTCAATTAGTCGTATATTTTTAAATTTCAAAATTACGAGATTTATTTTTGACGGAAAAATGAAACTTCATAAAATACGGATAAAAAAAGATGATCTTTTAAAATTTGACTTTGACGTTTGCTTGTTATTCTATGAAACAACCGATATAAATGTGCGGAAGATGTAAAATACTGACGAGCTGAAAAAAATATTAGCTGCAGTTCGTATTTTTGTCAGCCTAAACGGGAACTATTTCACGTCGATCCATTTATCATTAATATCACAATAAGTTGTTTAAACGTTTCTTTTCGGTTTTCATTTATTCTTTTTTTTTTTTTTTAAAGCGACATGACCTATAGATAACTTCATTTCGCGGTCTCTGTTGCTTTTTTAAAATAGCTGAAACAACACGGCTCATGGGCGTTGCCAACGGGGGCGGGGGCAGCCCCCTCCCCCTCCTGAAACCTTCAAACTTTTAATCAACTGGCCATGATGAGTATTCATAGGCGCGTAATCATGGACAATTTGGAAGACTTTAATAATAAAGTAGTAGAACAATTTGCCAGAAACCCACGAAAATTATGTTTCAATTAATATTTTATTCTTGTTTAATAAAATGCTAAGCCTTTACAACTTATACATATTTTATTATTTTTCCTATAACTCGTATCCTCTTTCTATCATCTTGCCCCCCCGGCTCATCGGCTGGCGACGCCCTTACCACGGCTTTATCATAAAACGATAATTAACCGGTTAGAATGTTTTTACAATATGTTCTTTAGTGCTACAATTAGAATTAATAATTTTAAATGACTACATAAACTAATCGTTCAGGCCAAAAAAAAATTTAAAATCAATTGAGAAAACATTGTTTATAATCGGTTATTTTACTTGAAATTTATTGTTCACACTTGCTTTTTCATTATTTTAAATTACATAATAAATCATTTTTTACATATTTGGTTTTATTCGGGAATATCCCAAAAAAAATTTCTCATTAAAAATATAAAAAAAATCTGCCCCTGAGAACATGAATTTCCTCCCCGAAAACAGGTTCCTAAATTCTCATCCCTGATATCAAACTATCATTTTTGAATCAGTTTTGCGTATTTATATTTAAAAAATTTAAAACTTTCAAACTGATAATTCGCGCAACTTAATTTAAGTGTTTTTTTTTTTTTTAAGTTTTCGTAATCATTTTAATATTCGATCCGATATACAAGTTACATAGCCAACCGAATGAGGCAATAATACGATATGCGTGCATATTAATTACGGTTCGATAATACATTCTTTAAGGAGATATTTATTGATAGTTTCTAATTTCTATGATAATTCAAATTAGCGGAATATTTAATTAGTGCTCGGATGGCTCAGTTTGGTTTTTTCGTCTGAATTATTCCTCATTTTTTTATTTAAAAAAGAAAAAAAGTACAATATATATATATATGTATATATTGAACGTGTCGATTAATAAACAGGCCACTCATTTTTTATTCTGATGTAATCTCATCTGAATTATTGCAATTTGCGTAGGAGAATCTGCTGTTAATACAATACAATCTACTCTCAACGTCTGGATTTTTTACCTGTTACGCGTTTGTGAAAGTTACCTTTCGACTACGCTACCTTATCGTTCTATTATTATCTGCGAATGCATTAAAAATATTTAAATCGACTGATCGGATTTCTTTTCTTTTTTTTTTTTTTTGTCTTGCGAAACGTAAAATAAATTTGACTATATATCTCTGCAGCATGCAATGATTCGTTGAAAATTTATTCGAAAATTAATAATTTCAAACGGAAGAAAGAAAAAAGAAGAAATTAAAAAGTATGCGCTTTTACATCACTTTTTAAAAGTAAACAACACATACGAGTATTATTAATTTTAGCATGCAGAGACAATGATTATAACGACATCAAGAATTTCTGCGAATTAGCCAACCGGAATTCACTATCACTGATCTAAATGACGAGATGAGAAACTACGAAACCTAAAATGTTGCAATTGCCCTTTCGATAAAAGTACGCGACCTGTCTCAAAGAAATCGGAACTTCCAAAATAGCCAGCCTAAACTCGTTTATATCTGTTTCCTGTTTCTGCCTTGAGGGATTTTTCCAGGGCCGTTTAGCACATCTTTGTACGCAAACGTTTTTCAGTTAATCTGCAAACGTTTGAGAGAAATCTTGTTTCGACCGTACTGTCGGTGAAAAACAACTTTCGAAGATTTAGTTTTTTCGGAAAGCAAGGAGGGAATTCTGCAAATATTGTGAGAAAATTACGACAGATTGTGTAGGCTGTATACTCGTCAGCCGATTCGAAGGAAACCAAATATGCAAGATTAATGACGATCCAAAAACATATCGGTTGAGAAAATTCCTGTCGTATAGTTGACGGATTCCCCTAGAATTGTAGAAGAAAAAGAGTGAGCAAATATGTTCGCTTTCGCGATCTTTACTGAAAATCTGAAAATGTATCGCAGCTGTTGGCTGCAAAATTCGTTGCACGATCATACGTACGGTTGAATAGAACGAAACATCTGTTAAAATTTTTCGAATCGATTAAACGAAGACTTTAAGAGTTTTTTTGAAAAACGTCTAATAACGTCAAATCGAAAAGACAGTTTTTACCGCATCGGATACGAAAGTTAGCGCTGCGCCGAAGTCATTCACAAATCAAAGTGATGCTTATCGCCTTCTTTGATGTTCATTACGAGTTTTGCGTAGCTGGAACATCGAAAAAGAAATTGACCTCTACTCCAGGCAGCATACTCTGAACTGTGTGAACTTGAAACATTCAAACCGGGCAAACGGAGAATTATTCAGCCCACTCCACGTTGAGTTCGGCATCTATTATTTACGAGTTTGCCGTCACACCTAGTAGTACGGTCGTTGTGCTCTAATTGCGCTACACGCACTTGATGACGATGCCGACACTGCTTTCTTTTTGTTTCCTCGAAATTTGAATTTCAATTCTACACACAACTAAAAATTCACATCGAGCTTGAGAAGACGCAATAGCAGCCGGAACGAAATATTAACTGAAAAAGATGTTACGGATATGTTTTAAAGTTGATGCATTTCAGATCAAAATAAAATCATTTTACGCAAACTCGGTTTCTTTTTAAACAGACAACGTAATTTGCGTGTACGACATAGCGGCTTAAATATACGCGATAACATTACGAATTTATCTAAATATGCGACACGGTCTACTAAAAGAGACCTTACCGGCCGAAAACGAGTGTTCCAGGAAGCAGCAGTTAAACGAAACAAATCGCTCGCGCGTTAGAGGTATTTTCAAAGTACTTTTTTACGTGACGATTACGAATTAGAGAGTAAATGGCTATTAAATCGATGGATTAATTTTCGTACCGGTAACGGATTAGCAATTTCCCGATTAAAAAATTATCTCGATCAAGTACGAAAACAGCAAATACTTTTGTAAACCATCTCCACAAAGCCAGAAATCAAAGAGCGGATTATAAAATCTTATGTAAAAATGGTAATAACAAAACAGGGAAAGTAGTATCGTTCGATTTTGCGCGCAAACAGTTCATTATCCAGTTAGTTCGCAATAACCGGAAAGCGCACGTTTTAAAGCAACAGGAAAATGCGCAGTATTCGGAATTACAAATGAAAAAGTAAAAGTGCAGTTCAATTATTTGTCAACGATAAGAATAACATCGGAAAAGAGCCAAACCAACACTTTTGTTTTGTTAAAAAAAAAAAAAAAACGAAAAAAAAATTTGTTTTAGTTCAGTGATAACTGCTCAGGACAGAATAAAAATAATACTGTTCTTGGATACCTAATGCGGAGGGTAGCCAAAGGACCACAAAAACGATATCGTTAAATTTCCTCTTTACAAGGGCCGTACCAAATTCTCACTCGACGACAGCTACTTTGGCGTATTCAAGTCAAAATATGCCGTAACGGTGACATCGATACTCGGGAAGATTTAATGAAATACGTTACTGCCTCGTCTCCTTCGGGTCATAATAAATCGATCTCTGTTGAAAATGTAATTTGGTACGATTGGGCTAGTTGTATCGAATAATTTCACAAACCATTAGTTGGAACAACAAATTTTCACAATTTCATAATTTCCTCGGATTCTCTAGAAGTAAAGCACTTCGCAGACAACGACGAAACGACACGACCAAATTTCAACTCTTAAACTACAATCTGTAGATCTCCTGGAGGCAAAAATTACAACAACCTTAAAAGGTTCATCTATTGAAAAGCAGCGGTTTTTGTTTAATAACATCATTCGGGATTTAGTTTTTAACATCGCAAAAGCCGACGATGTAGCTCCGCTGCCTAAAAAAAAGTTCGTTTCAAAAACGAAAATGGACCAAAATTTTAGAATAAAACGAAAACTGCATTACCTGAAATAAATAACGCTCGAAGGTAACCAAAACGGCGATTCCATTAGCGCTGGAGAAGTTAGTAACAAGATAAAGAAAGTGTAAGAACGCTAAACCAGATTTGAAGTTGCAATCCAAAAAAAAAGAAAAAGAAAAGTCGTAAAAAGTGGAATTTATTGTAAAAAAAAAAAAATACATTTTATACTCTTTTACAGTTTTTAAATGTTCTTTTTTAAAATTAATTCGAAAAGTAAATATTAAATCTGGAAATCTACCAGTTGTTTCGTTGAAAAGAGCGTGTACTTTTTCCTATGAGAATCGACGAAAAAGTGAAAATCGATTTTTCGGACGATAGGTCTCTTCTAGTAAACCGGGTTACATATATGGATTTTTCTGGAAAGATAATGTATGTATACATTCTTCTGATTGTAAGATAGAACCCTTTTGTTATTGTCTGCAGCAACATACAGTTCACTAGTCGTTTACAGCCAATTACTATCATCGACAAATGAAATTTGTCCCGTTAAGCTAGTCACCAATTTTTTTTTCTATTGTATGATCGAAATTCAGCAATCGATTCCGTTTCCGCAAACGGTGAACCTTTAATCAAAAACTGCAGTGAAATCAGACTAAATATCACTTCACGGAATTAAATGCGAAAGCAAAACGTACATTAAAACTGAGAGTGTTAAAAATAACGATAAGGTGAACATGTAAGAAATAAAAACAAAACAAGAATGTTTCAATTATCAAATAAATGATAATTAGCATTCTTCAAAGGCTCGTACGTTTTAGTTCATCTTCGATAAAATTCAGATTATAAAATATCCTCGTTCACTACAGTAAACGGATAAATTTAACGCATTAACCGTAAGTTTTCGTTTGATTTGTCGGCTAAATTCTTGTTTGTACGAAATTTTTCGGAAGTCTCATGATATTTCCGTGTCGTCGATATTTTATTAATTCCAGTTCATGTTTGAAGAAAAGTGACGTAAAATATTTAGCCTGTTTCGGAATCTTTTGTTCGGGTGCTATTTAAACATTACGATTTTTTAAATTATCTCGCGTACTCGCCTACTATTCGAAGCTGCAAATTCGATCTATTTACTAAATACCTCGACCTTTCTCGAGTGATTTTTACTTCACTATTATATCCTGAATCACAAATTATTCCCTTTAAGCATTTGCTTGTTTCAACACATAAATTTATTCGATTCAATCGTAGTCCATCCTTGACCTGAAATCTTTAATACTACACCGTAGTGATTTCGGATTAGAGCTCAAGGTAAATTTATTAATCCTTTATTCGGATCAGATTTTCATACGATTTGTTGGTATTTAGAAAGTAGATTTCGTACATTCAACTTCTTAATCAAAACACTTTTATTTCTATAATGGTAGTATAATTCTTTCCTTCCTTTCCAGAAGCCAAACAATGTAAATGGACACATTTGGAAACCATCGTTCCTTTTAAAGAATTACTCCAGCTTTAAAGTTACACATCATTTTTGGAACTATTTATGTTCACACTCAAATGCGTGCATACGAACCTTGTGTATATATATATATATATATGTGTGTAGACAAAAGGGTCAGACACCCGTATAAAATAGCTGATTTGCGTTGTTTTAATTATATTGATTTCAACTTACGAGGCTGTGCAAGGAATTATTTACGATAAACTGCTTAATGGTATTACCATGGAAAGAGAACACAAAATTTATGGCTTCGCCGAATTAGTGTACTGTGTAGACATGGTTGAGCAGTGTATGACAACTCCGTCTTGACGATAACTTATGTACAGACATATGTACGTAATGCCTCAATTTAGTCGGCTGAACGAAATCACCCTTCCGTTTGCTTATGGCGCCTCCGTCAGCTTCTTAATAAAACCAGATAAGCACGGTTACCATGCGCGTTTAGTATTCCGTCAACGTCAGGCGATTTAGTATCGTTTTTCACTTTTGTCGCAGCCGATCAACTCACGATGGAATTATCTGAGAACTTAAATATATTCGTTCTTGCTTTGTTTACATTTTTCTTCTGTCACGGAATTCGGTGTCAACAGATATTTGCTTTCGATCCGGATTTAAGCCCCAATAATAATAGCTTATTATCGAATGAACCGTAAGTAGTAAATTTTTATTTTTTATTTTTTAATGATAATTACCCGCTTTTTTGAAAAAATCAACAGGCATGCTGAAATTGGACCAAAAATAAAAAAGTAAATACAAAGTATTTTTCGATAAATTTTTCACCTTAATATACATAAGAAAAGTAAAAAAATTTTGGCAATTTTCAGTTTAGTTTAAAACGTACAAATTTTTTATTTTAACGTATATATTTATTTTCCGTTTCTTCTTAGTTTTTTTTTTTTTTTTTTTTGTAACATTAGATCCAGTGGCGGATCAACGGGAGGGCAAATAGGGGACCCCCCACCACAATCGATGAAAAAATTTGTTACAACAGAGAAACTTAATTTATGCTATAAAAGATTTGTATAAATGTTACAACATATGGATTTAATTATAACTAATATTTAATACTCTTTTCTATTGAAACTATTAATGTTACGTTTTTATTTTATTTTAAACCCAACTGTCATCGATCTTTTGCCTTTTTTATGTATTTTTAATTTTTATTTTGTAATTTTAATTACAAATAGTTCAGTGAGAAATATATGTATATATAGTTTTTGTACTTCCTCACGAACAAAGAATTCGCATCGGATTACTAACAAAAATAAAAAAGAAGTAAAGTCTAATAAAAATATATACCATCTTTCTTACTATTCAAATTCTAAACTACCATTTTAGCTAGAATTTTATAATTTTTTAAATTTTTTACCTGAAAATAAAACAAAAATTAAATTATTAAATTGTAATAATTATGTATTTTTAAAACATTTAAAAATTTTTAAAGAGGTCGTTATTTTATTTTCTTTATGAAACAACGTATTTCTCAAGTCTACTGCTTACCGTAGAAGATATTACATACTTATATCCCCCCCCCCCCAAATGTGGCTCTAGATCCGCCTCGGCTAGATCAATTTTTATTTCTGCTTACAACAAAATGTGTTACGCGACTTCTTCCAGAGCATTCTTTTTCAGCACTAAAAGAATCTTTAAACTAATTTTCAGGCTACAAATAACGAAATTGAATCTTTTTTTCAAAAACATTCAATAACATCGAGTTTGTTTTCTTTTGTCTCTTTCTTTTTTTGAAATGTGTTAAAAAGTATTGCGAAGTTAAAATTTTCGACTCCGGCTGACAGATTTTTTTATATTAATTAAAAATTATATTACTAACTTTGATCTCGGTTGGCCAAGTTTTTAATTACCTTTCATCATAAAACACTCTTTCTGTCTCTCTTTATTTACCTCATTATCACGCAGTATTTGCGCAAAAAGGTTAAGATCCACTGAGAAAACATTTACAACTGCCTCGAGAGTTTCGATGAATACTTAATCTAGTCAAATATCTCGGTTTTGGGGAATATTTTTCCGCCGATTCATCAATATTCGCCGTAATGAACAACTATTGAAATTTACTAAAAAGTGAAGGCAGACGTGAGTTTGGTAATTTCTATTTCGGGAATGTTGGCTGGAATCACGCGTTATAGCATGAACGCACTGTGGGGGATTTTCATCAAAGTAAAAAACATGAATAGTTTACTAAGACGGTGTTAGCGCTTAATTCTTTCTAAAAGTCAAATTCAAGGCGAAACGATGGTAAGTCATGATCGCAAAATTTCGCGAAATAATTTATTAATTATAAACATAAAATAAACACCACAACAACAAACAAAAATAAGTATGAAGTAATTTACACGTTAATAAATGAAAACAAATGCCTTATTTTAGAAATATTTTCGGGCATAGCCCATCATCAGCTAACAACATAGAGTACAGTCTAGAAAACACCATGCAAAGAAATCGGGGGACTTCATGTATATTCATAATTATACATATATAGGATAATAATTGGGCGATGGAAAGGTGAAAAATTATTTACAAATAAATTAAAGACGATGGAATATATAAAAAAATCAAAAGCAGAATTTCGTTTCCAAAATAATAACGAATTTGAGGGGTAAAATTTCAAAATAAATATTAAGAACATGTATAAGGAACAAAAATCTAAAAGGAATTAAATTTTTATATTAAAAGGAGGCTTCAGGTCCGTGCTGAGAATTTTATGGAAGGGGGGGGGGGCATTTTCTTTGCATATTTATTTTATAAATAACAATACATTTTTCACTAATATTCATACTATTAATAATTTCCTTCATTTTGATTCATGTATTAATAATTTACGTAAATGAAATACAGTAATAAACAATAAAAATTACATATGTTATTGATTACACTCGTAATAAAAAAAATTGCATAAGATATTAATGAAGTACCTAAAAATATGGAGCATATTTTTTCTCTTTTTTTAAATATAAGAACATCCCAAAATTTTGTACTTTGAAAAATACAAAAAATTGTGCAATCAAAACCCTGTACAGAAGTGGGAAATGAATAAAGAATATATATGCGCTAAATAATATATCGAATATGAATAAACCGCGTTAGTGAAAATGATCGCACATTATTATATACCAGTTTGTAGTACAAGAAAACTATGAGCGACATTTGTTAATAAATTGACTCCTTATCTACCTTGTCGATTACAATAATACAGATTTTACACAAAAATTAATGAATTTATTGAGAACGGCAAAATTATCATTTAAAAGCAAATAACGACAAATTTCTAAAACTTAAAATAACAATGACGGAAGTTAAGCCAAGATAAAAAAGAAAGAAAAAAAAAAATCCATTACGAATTGAAACTGACGTTGTTAATCGATTTTTTGTCCTTTTTTGGGAGTATTGGTAAAATGAATTGCTCGTGACATTGGATGAGCGCCAATTTGACAGCCTCGAGTAAAATGAATTGATTGGTTTATTCAGAGTACCCGCTCTGGATAGTCAACAAAAGAAGCTCAGGTTCGAAAAATTGATGTTATTATCTTATCCTTTCTTTTAAAAAAACAACTAATCATAGACTTTTTCAAATAATTTTTTTTTATTATTTTTTTCTCGTTCAATCGTGGGCTACAATGTTTTCGGCGGAAATCTTACAGTAAGCAAAAATAACGTCGCATTTCCGCTTGATTCGGTTATTATGATAAAAAATACTTTTTTTAATTAAAACAATTATTAAAGAAAATTCGTCTAAGAAATCATTGCCTGATTCGAAATAACTGTCAGAAATAAAATCACTGCTCGCATAGCGAATAAATTACAAATAATCTATGTAATTTCTGAGATTCTGAGCCAGTAAAAAAATATTAACATTCTTCTAGAAACGTTTACTCCTTCGAAGTTTTACACTGAAACTGTGTTCCAGTCACCTCTTTAAAATGCAATCCGCTTTCTAGTCGGAAAGTATCGCAAATTCAACAGTGACAAAATTTCAAAAATCAGTTCGTTCTTGATATTACTTTAAACGGGTAAATATATTCCTTCTTTATAATCTTAATCTGCATAATATTAGCGAGAAGGAAACGAAAAGTTACCAAGGTGAAAACGATAACATACGAATGGTTTGTACGGCGTTCCATGGAGAAGTTTGGAATTGCTAAAATTTTCTTTTAATCCTATCGTTAAATTTGACTGGTTTAGTTCAGTTATGTTTAAAAAAAAAAAAAAAAACCTGAAAGAGCGACGCCCCTCAGAAAAACACATTTCATACCGGTATAAGTAAAGTAAAGTAAGTGTCATATCCTTGATAAGGTATCATGAATTGTGAAGTTAAGGTTCACAATATACTAAGCCTAATAATAGATCTAAAGGGAATGCTGAGGTCAGTCCCTTTCTCTCGGACGCCTTTACTTTCCTTCTCTAGTAGCCAATTATCCCAGATTAGGTGTAAACCTGGGAGCGATTCGGATCTGGAACGAGGCAGTGTATAACAGATATTTAATAAAAATCCAAGAAAATTAAACGAAAAGCTAAATAAATGTGAAGAGAGATCGTTTGAATTATTAAAATTCAATTTTTTAACAGCCACATTAAATATTATATCGTCGTCGCAAAAATAAAATAAGTGGCCACCAAACCGAGAAAACAGAAACCAGAAATTTCGGATGACTGGAAAAATAAAAATTCGATTAGAGAAAATCATTTAAAGTAAAAAAGAAAAGCGTTTTTATTCCGCTACATAATTAAAGCCTCTTTTTATAGGCTTTTATTTAACTCGCTTTGTCATTCAGTCTGTCCGGGGGAAATCTTGCGAACGATTATTCACCTACTTCCCGATGAATTAAAAAAATGTCCTTTTGTCCTTTTGCAGGAATGCTTGTTATAGATGACAATGCAATACTATGCAACGTCTGGGTTTCCAGCTTTAAAATTAAACCCTCGAGGCGCCAAAAGCTCGAAATTTTTGAAAAATTTTTGCTTTTTTTTTTCAGGCATGTGATATATTGTTGGAAAGATGGTTATTTCTCGATTTTATTTCTTTAATGAAACTTTCGAAGTTTACAAAAAGTTCAAAAAAGCGCGAGATCTAATATGTAGCACCTTTTTTGCAGCGCGAGTATTATAGCTATAAATTTTGAACAAGGTTGAAAATATGCACATGTACGTATACATTTCTTAGGTTTCGAGCATCTAGGTTTCCAACTTTAAAATTAGCCCTTCGGGGTTTCGAAAAGCTCGAACTTTTGCAAAAAAATAATTTTTTTCCGAATATACTGTTGGAAAGAGCGCTCTATTTGTCGGGAGCAAACTCGTATTTCATTTTCTTAATGAAACATTGGAATTTTACTAAAAGTTTAAAAAAGCACAGAAAATTACGTATAGCCCCCCGCTTGTGGCTCAAACTTATAGCTAAAAATTTTGAACAAGGTTAAAAAAATGCGCATCCTTGTGTACTTCTTTACTTTGGAATATTTGGTTTTCCAACTTTAAAATCGGACCCTTAGGGCACCGAAAGTTCGAAAGTTTCAAAAAAAAAAAATTTTTTTCGGTCATGTGATATATCAGCGCGGAAAGATCGCTATTAGTCAAACATTGTGTTTCATGTGCTTAGGATTCCGTATGCATTATATAAAAAACGAAACACGATATAATTGAAAGAATGCGATCCATTATATAATAATAAAATGTAGCACAAACTTCTGTTAATGTCCTATAATAATCAAGATATTAGATAGAAATAAAGCAAAATATGATTCTAACTTTATTGTTTTTTATTGAAATACACATAGTAAAAAGTCCAAACTAAAAAAAAAAAAAAAAAAGTTTTTTTAAAAATAGGTTTTTATTTATGCACTAAGAAGAAGCATAAAATAACTTTATTAGTGTGCGACTACCAGATACGCGTGTCTTAATATTAAAATCTGAAACTATAAAATATTATCTGAAATATAAAAACGAGGGCCGCAGATTAATAATTAATTATTAATATTATAATACAACCTAAGCCAAAACTACAATCACTATTTAATCTTGTTCCATTGTTGCGCATGACAATACCACACACACACCGAATATAGTTTTGTAACTGCGGCCCCCGCTTTTATATTTCAGATAATATTTTGTAGTTTCAGATTTTAATGTGGAAGATGCGTAAGTCGCACACTAATAAAGTTATTTTGTACTTCTTTTTAGTGCATAAATAAAAGGCTATTTTTGAAAAAGTTTTTTTTTTTTTGTTATTTATATAAAATATTATCAATAGTGATAAACAAAACTAGACTATTTTTTTTTATTAATCTATGTAGGCCTCTCTATGTACAGGGATGATTTATGTTTTTGTCGCCCTTGGTTATAAAACTTTCGAGTGTAGAATTCGAAAATTTTTTATGTCCTACAAGTTACAAGTATAAAGCAAAAAGTCGAGAACAATTATTTTCTTTTTTTTTTGTGTTCTTTTCTTTTATTTCACGATAACTACTCGTAAAGCCACTCTAACGTGCATGTCGTTTTGTTCATTCCGCGATTCTATTAGTAACGAACAACGTTAACTAAAAGTGTAAATTCGGAGAATTCGGAAGATATTTCTTTAAATTTGTTGAAGAATGAGTAATAAGAGATTACTAGGTATGTAACAGGGATAATGCGACGGTTTTAAGTGCACGTAAAAACATCAAGAAGCAAAGATTACGTATGTAGAATAGTTCATTGAAAATACTAGAGGGTTTGAGTGCAGAAAAAAAAAAGTATTTCAAAAAAAGTGAACAATTTGTAGTAAATTTTCGCTTCATTAAACGCATTGTGTGGAAAATTCTTCGTGTAATTTTTTAAAAAAATTTTTGAATTTACATTTTTTTTTCGTTCCAACAATCATTAATTATTTAAACTTGAAACATTTAAATTCCATTGGATTTCCAGGAGCATATGAAAAAAACTTTATTGACTTTAACCCGATAGTCAACGGTTTGTCGAAGAAATTAAATTTATCATTAATTACGATATAAACTAAATATTTCAGAGATTTCATTTGTCAGTAAAACGTACAAGACCAACAATCAATTTTTTTTTTTTTCATTTCGGCAATTCGTGTAATATTCGCCAGCATGTTTTAGCTTTTTTCATCTGACAATTCCAGTTCTTCGAAATCCACAAAAAATTTTTACTAACTTTTTACAAAATACAAATTCTTACATTATTCTTGAGATTTTATAAATCTCTTTAAGACTGACCGAAATAGATCACATGCCCCCTCGCCTCACAAGAGCTGCTGGAAAGATTACTATAGCTTTAATTGAGGGCGTGTTTTATGCAAATAAAAGAGCGGTGTAAAGGCACAAAAAATTGATTAGATCATTTTGAAAAACTTTCTATTTATTTTATAAATAATATAAAAATACCCATAAGATTACAAGGTTACATCTTTTTACATACTGCCCCCTCGCCATCTAACGACTAAGTAAAGCGAAGTCTTTTTTTATTAATTTACGGCTTTGAATAGTTTCCCGGGAGGGCTGAATTCCACGTAAAATAAGTTAGGATTTGTCCCTTTTTAAATTTGAACATCCTTTCTTTTATAACAATAAACATTTATACCCCCTCCATTCATATCTAAGAAAAATTTTTCTTTTTTTTTTTTTTTTGATCCGGCGATTTTAGCCACTATTATGGAAAGATTTAAATGATAAAATTTTTTTTTTTTGTCGTTTAAAAGTAGCCGTTTTAAGTATTCATTTGTAAAACTCTAAACACTTGTGTTTAACATTACTCTCGTCGCAGTATAACTAATAATTTTATATTTTAAACATTGAAAATTATTTGTGAATTTTGGTCCCTGTTCTGGGAACCAATGAAAAGATTTCTTTACTTACGGAAAGGGGTTCCCCAGTTCGTAGGTCCCATTTGAAATGAACTAATCAAACTTTGACTAAATTTATGTTTTTGTGATCGATGAACTTTTCGAGGTTGCCTTTTATTTTAACGAGCGAACATATTAAACTTCGTTATGAAACTTGAATTAAGGCGGAAAGGAAGAAAAAGCAAATAAGAACTTTTAACAACCAAGGTGCGGACCACAGGATTTTGGATCCTTTTTCAACTGCATACAGAGGTACTTAAAAAACTTCTATAAGGTTTCAAGAGAAAAAAGTGGCAAAATTAACAATAAATGAGAACTAAAATTTAAATTTCCAGAAATGCCGGTGTTGTGGGCTGTAGTACAAAAGTTACGAATAGAATTTCCTTCATCGCATGTAGTGGGTGGTGGATTTAATTCATTAAATGTCTGCTGCGAAAACAATGATTACTTTGCTAATAAAAATGAAATCGGGTGTTTGAAGATTAACATTATTGCATTAAGCTCACATTATTCTCATTAGAAAAGTTTTAATGATGGTAGTTGTAAAATTCTGTTTAATAATTCTACATTAATTTTGTTATAATCCTAGATTAATTTCATTAAATAAATCTATAATATTACATGCTATAGCAAACTCTTTCCTATCATCATTTATCGCTAAGTAAACATATAGATAAGACGAAAATTTTCTATAAATTAAACATTTCCGTTTGGTAGAGGCTTTCCTTCAAAAAATTTCGCTTTTCCCGGAAGACTTTTAACGAATTAAATCCGCCACCCGCTATATACAGTGAAGGAAATTCTATTCATAACACTTTTGTAATACAGATCATCGGAAAAATTTATAAAATTTGTCACGGGATTTTGTTACCATTGCACGAGGTGATAAATTAAGCGATGGGACGCCACAGCTGATATTACGTTTAACAGTAAAGCAGGCTGTTTTAATTCTAGCGGTCCTATTTTCAAAACGATGATCGATAATTAATAACCTGTAACAGTTTTAGAAGTTTACAATTTTAAAAAGTTTCGATATACTATTTTTCGAACGGGTATTTATTTAAGAAACGAAAACTAAGGCGTTATTTTTTATTCATAAAATAAGTTATAACTTATATTTACTGCGGTTAAGAAGAAAAAAATGAAAAATGAAAAAAACCAAACTTATTTTCTTCTTCTGTAGCCGGTTAACACGCGTGTAATTATTTATGCGGTTACAGTAATTTACGTCGGTTTATATGATATGTTTTGGTTTTCATTTCTTCTTTAAAAGTTAAAAAAAAAAATTTAATTAAATTAATAAATAATCGGTTACAATACACTTTTTTCTTCTTAAAACGGTTTTAAACCTTTTCAGATACATCCTCTTGTACGACAGGGACTTTCGCCACTGTAGTCCGACGGGTTTTACAATTTATTCTACGCTATATCGGTTCGGTTGTAAAGAGTGCACACTCTATCTCTGACTGGCAATGCGGGTCTTTTATGCTATCTTTGAATCGTTAAAGTTCGTAATATTTCTTAAAAACATTATTTTCAACTGTAACACATGCTATTGATCGATACAATGTAAAAGGACCGTATGACAATAAAAAAGACACACATATACGGGCGTGTACTGGCTATCTCGGTATTTACGTTAATTTAATGCGTCATCACCGGATAACATAAAGAAAAGTTGGTCTTGTTGAGCAGAATTATACCTTTATAGATCCGCTCTGTAATACTGCCTATGCTCTAAAATGGCTACAAATAAGAAACATCGCGATTTTCTAATTTTAGCACTTCGCTGCAGCGTTGGATATGTAGGTGTAACTAGAATGCGCGTAAATTTAAACACTGACAATTATTCTCACCACTTTTTCACACTTGAAAATTTAGAACCATAACCACGTTAATAATTGAAGGCAACAATTATCTTTCATTAGGTAATTAATGTTGCAGCGGAGAATTGCGTCAATTAACGTGAAGCGGGATGTTTAATCACGCAATTTCTGTCTACCGAAATAACTCCTTCTCTGATATATTGAAGCCTACTATACTTCGAGACTACACCTATCGCACCTCAACGTGCCTATCGATTTCTCCCCTTTTGGTTAATTTAATACGATTCATGTCGAAGGGGTTGTTTATGCGGTTTTCTCTTTATTTCCACCTGCAATTTTAACTTATTCCTGTTGTCGGCCGAAATTTTAAAATAACTTATTTTTAATTTGCAAAAAAAAAAACGAAAGATGATCAGAAAAAAAAAAAAAACAAACAAATCCACGGAAATTCTCTTTATTAATTTTATTAATACATCCGAACTATTACGAATAAAAAAAAAACATAACAAATAAAAGATAATTTTCCTTACGGCTTAGTATTAATGAATATCAAAACAGATATAAAAACGATAGACACGCTTTATTGCGTATATTTTATACTCTGTTTCAATTGAAAATCGCAAAAAAAAACCACACACAATGGCCTACACCAATTCGACTTACGCAACGTTTCGCAACTACCTGATGCAGACCCGGACGGCCATGCTGTCCTTAAAAAATAACCGACGCTATCCCTTAAAAAAAAACATATGGTGACCTTTTCAATCTAGAATACAAATTGACAAAATAAAAATATAAATATTACGGGCGGAATAAAATAATTATTAACTATAAACCGACTTCAATAAGCAAAATTAGAGATAAAATGTAATGGTATTTAATTTTAATAATTTAATAAAGAGGAAAATAAGAATTTAAAAATAAACAAATAGACACAAGGATGCGAAAGCGGGAAGGAAAAAAATCGACGACAACATTTCTGGCCCATTCTGACGGATGTCTTCCCTCAGATATCAACCAGAGGTCGATTTCGGGAAGAAACTTTAAGTCAGGATACACCGCCTCCCCTCTTTCGGTGGCGTTGTTCCCCAACACCTTCATTACGGATAACTTTAATTTAGATGAACATGTATCATAAAAAATTATAAATGAACGGAACTGAATGTGAGGAAAACAAAATATAAACAAAAATTAAAGGGGAAAAAAATATTAACAGTACTTTCATTATGTAATCCCAGTGAAATCAATAAATCGTTTTACTCCTGTTGTATTTCGGGGTGCTGGAAACTCCTTTACCGCCTTCATCTTTAGGAAATCCTTCTTCGGTACAAAAGGAACAGGACTAGCGTTAAGCATGTGTCCGCCGCAACTACACTCTTCTTCCATTTGCGGACAATCCTGACAGTTTCAGTTCTCTCTGATCGGGAAGTACTATATGGCTTATAATTGACCAGACGACTGTTTGGTTCCTCGATGATGTCTATCAGATTCAGGTCGATTAATCTAAGCCCGCTCACATTATCGGCAAATCTGCGATGACGTTGATGCACATTACACAGTATCTGGTCACGTTGATGCTCGACATCTTTTCCAACCTTAATTTCTTGTTCTGCAAACGGCTGGAAAGGCGGTTCTGTTATATCTACTTGACTAAACAGGACAGAGGCACTTTTTTCTATCGCCACGTGCATCGCTCTAACTTTTCGTTCTGGTGGATTCTCTTCAACTAAATCACATTCGGCCGAAATTATCTCCTCTGATCCCATTTTAAGAATGAAACGAAAAAAGACAGATAGTATACTGACCGCAATACTTTTTCGCGTCTCTTTTTTTTTTTTAATTTTAAGTGTGAAAAATACCGAATGAAGGAGGAACCGAGACGAATAACTCAAGAAGAAGAAACGATTCACTGGTAACGGGAAATCAGTCGAATAAACAACTCCGTTCTTGTGTGAAAAGGAAAGAACTGATATTAATCAGTGTGACAAAGGAAAGTATTGCGTGCATATATCGAGAATCGATAAAAAAAATTAAACTCGAACAAGGGAAAATTAAAAGGCTAATGTAGGATAATGTTAAGAATGGCGACATGACAAAGATTAGAACGATCAGAACTGGAGACATTTTTTGAGAAATGAATAGGAAACAAAGCGAGCTGAAGTGATAGTGGAGTAGAAAACCAAACGGCTGGAAACCCTATTTAGCGAGGACGAAAAGGAAGCTTTGAGCGCTGTGAAGGAACTATACTAAAAAATTAAAAGAAAGAACAGACTAGAAACTCTCGCAGTGAAAGAAGATACTTCCTCATGAATATCTTCCAATATTTGAAGATATTTATATAATTACGTTTTTTTTTTTTTTTTTTGATAAGAGCTTTGAACATATTCTTCTTTTTTTTTCAGTTTTTTAAAGAAACTTTCTCCTTAGCACTTCTACATTCTTTCCTCGTTTCAGGTAGACACTTCAGATTTCATTAGTCGGGTTCATGAAATTAACCTTTTTCTTTTTTTTTTTTTTTTTTTTCTCTATTGAGCATTTTAAGAAAATTACTATAATATGTAGACAGAATGTCGAATTGCAATTTGTGCTTGGCCGGAATATTTTTTATAAAAATTCAGATCTGATTAGTGCGCATCATTATGACAAAAAATGCTTCGAAATGCAAAGTATTCAAGAAATATTTTGATCGGGCAACTCTGTCGTTTCTTCGCATATTGGTCGTTTCTTAATCCAATATTCATTTATCGACTACTTCATATCGACAGTCACAGATACTCTCTCTTTTGGCACAACGATTCAACGTTCTATTTACCGCCGAGTGTAAAAATATCTACACGGTGAATCGCGACAATCTACTGAGTCGGCCAGCTATCAGTGTTGTTTCGTTCAAGTAGGACTTTGATATCCTAATTCTGTAAATTAACAATAAAGAAAAAATTCACTTGCGCCGGGTTAATGTCTATAGTTAACGAGCACGAAAAAGAAAAAAAAAAAAACCGCTTAGTCCATTTCAAAGTTGAAAATCACTTCTTCAATCATCAGTTTCCGAAAGTCCTTTTGTCAACTTCCAGATGTAGAGCATTAAGGATATGTCTGGCTTTAGCATTTGCTTTTTCGTGAAAAAATAAATTAGGGAGGGAAAAAAAGAAACGAAAAAAGCCTTAACGGTATTAATGCTGCGGTAAAAATCAGTTCTGAAGTCGGCGTCCCACCAAAGAGGAGATCCAGAAGTTTGTTTCCTTTCCGCGAAGGGAAGTATAGGAGAGACCGATAAGGAGAGAGGTGAATAAATTGAATTAATGAAGGAATTGTACCGAAAGATTAGATTAGGATCGGGCTGAATGTGTGAAACAGAAAAATCGAAGATTTAATAGAATTTTAAGCAATCTGTTTTCGAAAGAAACCACTAAAAAGCATTGAGGAGACAAAAATGGTGGAAGATGGAAAGGGCGTTAAAGGATGTAAAAGTCGGTGTATGTTGGCTGCAAAAAGTACCAACGAATGTTTCCTGTGAACACGGAAGACCGATATTAAAGAAGATGAAAGACCAAAATTAATAGATGTTGAAGAATGTCTATAGTATGTAAGTGAAAATGATTATTAAGGAAAACGAGGTTGTTGGATACAATTTTCAAGGGTAACCCTTTTGATAACTGGTACGTAATAATGTGTTTTTTAGTAATTCGGCTTTTGACATAGAATTGTCTGGCTCTATGAGTTTCTTTTGTTTCCAATATATTTATAAATCTTTCATTCAGAAATATTATATTCTAGCTTCCTTTATCAATATTTCCCCTGTGCTTTTCTCGATGTTTATACGTACAGATAAAGTGTCAGTATTTAATATTTCAGTTCAATTTTCTTATTATTTATCTCATGATAAACAAGTTAGTTCTGTTAACTTCTCTACTTCATTTCTTTACACTACGAGAAAGACTTTTCATGGTCTTCTCACTGTTTCTCCCTCGGTCCTTCTCATTTAAATATTTACACTATCAATTTCGCTTCTCTTTCTTTGATTTTCTCCTCGTTATTTTTCACTCTTATCGCATTGGATTATTTCCTATTCCTAATTTACCGTTTTACTTTTCCGTCTAAATCTTCTATTGCTTTTACGCTTCGTCCTTACGATCCGGTTTTAGTTAATCTATCGTTCAACAATACGTTGTTTTCTCACGTTAATTGCTTCTGTTACCTAGGAGCTTTTCTTAACAATCATCTGTTATTTTCTGAACATACCGAACATCTTTTCTCTTCTACTATTAAAAGGCTAAATTTGCTGTTCGTGATCTTTTCCATTCGGATCACGTCCATCATCCGTTCCAGATTTTCATTGCTGTTCTTTTACCTATAGTTGTACCTCCAAGTCCCGTCTGTCTAAATATGATATACTCCGAAATTGCTTTGATGCTTTTAAATCCACTTCAATTCCAGCACATCTTGCCGAATTTAATTCGCCAGCCCCGTCTCTTGGAGATAACGAATTTTCGCTTTAAATTCCACCCTCTAATCTCATGTTCTTGAAAAAAAAATTTCATCTCAAATTTTAGATCCGATATTTATACTTCTCTCTTTTTAACGATCGTGTTCCTTTTATCTATTTCTTCTGTTTTCTGGTTTCCAAAGTTTATATTTGTTTCCTGTTCTATTACCGTTACTACTATTTACCTACGTTTTAACAATTCTCTCAGCATTCCTCGCCCTTCGTTTCCTCTTCATCCGCATGAAGCATAATCTACGACGCGGATCTTTGATCTTTTTCGGTCGAACATTGTGATATTCTTACATACTAAAAAAAACTCAGGCTTCCTACTCTTTGCCGTGCATCTTACATCTTATTTTTTCTTTTTCCACGCATCGTTCTGGCTGTTGATCCATTTATGCTGTTAATGTCTGACCGAATCGAAATTTTTGACTGACCAAGTTTTCTTTCTTTTTATTTTGGTATGTAGGTCCATGCCCCCCTCCCCAGTCCTTCATCACAGTATAAGCAAAAATGGAAAATATTTTTCATCTAATTCTTTGTGTTTACGTTGCAAAAAAGAAAATAAAAAAAGAAAAAAGACAAATGCTTTAAATTGTGACTAATCATTCAATTTGAATTCTTTAGAAATACAGATTTGAAAAAAAAAATTTGAATGTGCAGTACCTTACTTAGCCTTGATTTCCAACACCGTTGTTTAAGTGAAATAACTTTCTACCCTAATAACTAAGTTTTAATCTGCCTGAAAAATTATATTTTAATTATTCAAATAATCTACTCTCATTCATTTAGGCGTTCGTTAAAATTTTTCGGATTTCTATTAATTAACTATTATAATATTCTAATATGATACATATTTTTTTTGGTGGGGGGGGGGCTGCCCCTTCACTTGCCACGGCACTGGAAAACAGAATTATAACAAATTCACGAATTATATAAGTAACGGGATTAATTTAAAAAACTGTCATACCTCAGAGAGTCATTCCGTAATCGTGATTACAAGTTTTTAAATTTTTGCAATTTTACTTATATTTCGTGAATTTATTATATTTCTGCCTTCCGTGAGTTTAGCTATTCCTTCTCGCACAGAAAATGTACCATTTTAATATTAATAAATGTTAATATTAAGATCTTTTTTAATTATTTTTCTGTTGACAGATAATTTCAACGCAAATATTAAGATACGTGATAGATTAAAAATACAATTTTGTAACTTTTAACATATAATAAGTAAATAATACCAATATTAAACAATTCATTTATTACTTACTTATTATATGTTAAAATAATAAAAAAAAAATGAGGTTACAAATATCTATTTGACGATAATTTTGTAACTGTTGAAAAGAGCCAGCTGTTTCATTTAAAAATGATATTTTACTTCATAGAATCTGACAATAGTGACAGGTACAAGAAATCATTAAAAATGCTCTTTAGTTTTATTTAAATAATTCATATAAGTAAAAATATTATCTTACACTGATCTGTTAAAAAGTATACAAATGTTACAAAATTACAGCGAAACGGAGTTTTAGTTTTGGGAAATATTCTATAAGGATTAATTTTTAAAATTCGTAAAAATTAAAAACATTTTCTTAATTTATTGATTCCTTCATATTAACACTGTTGTAAATAGTCTTGGATTTACATCACGGACTTAAATGGGCTACAGCCCACAGCGGCAAAATTCGAAGGGCGGCAAATTTGCGTGAGATTGAAAATTGCTTTCTTTTGAAAAATAATTAAAATTTCCAAAATATTATTTCATATTATGGCGTTTCAGCCGTAGCAGGGTAGGAGAGGAATGTGATAAAATCATTTTTTAACTTGCATTAATGTACAGAAAAATTAAAATGTAATATATTGATTTAGGTAAAATTTCCAAATGATTATAAACAAATAACATGTAAGCGGGGGAATCGAGAAATGAATTTAAAATTAACGAAGTGTAAACCGGAACGTGCATTATTATTAGGCAAAACAGTTATATTAGTAGTTAAAGGCAATCCCGGCTGGTCGGCATGATAAGAGATCAAACAAGACTGTAAGAAAAACTGAAAATTCATAAGGCTAGTAGCGGTATCTTATTGATACGACAAAATTTAAGAAGATTTTTCGAAGAATTATTTATATTATTTCTTGCCGTACCAAACGATGAAAGGTGCTCAAAGCAGAGTGGCGCAGTAGAAACGTGCTGGGCTCATAACCCGTTGAAACTATTCTGAAAATCTGAATACTGAATCTGATGAATAAACACGAACGACGAAAATAATATATTATGAATACATGTACTTTATTTAATTTGTAATCATTTAACAAACTCACAATATAACTGTAAAAACCAACTCTAACAACACTATAAAAAACGCAATAACAATAACGTGATAACATAATGGGAAAAAACACAAAGAAAGACTAGCGCTGAATAAAACTTATCACTTAACGATTAATAGATACATAAAATTTAGTGTGGTATTTTTAAATAAGAATTCAACTTTAATCTCAACAATTTCTAATCAAGAGATATAGAATAATTCCTCTGCCCTACGACCTATTTCTTTAGCTTCTTGCCTAAGGAAACTCTTTGAAAACATGCTTAACAAACAGCTTGTTTGGTGGCCGGAACACAATAACTACTTCCAGACAACCAATTTGGTTTTTGTCCAGGCTTAGGCGCTCCAAATTGTATCAGTCTTTTCCTTGCTGATATTTATAAATCGTTTATTTCCAAAGAATTCACAATTGCAGCTTTTATGAGAATAGTAAAAAAAAATTGTATCTATGTTCGAATAACTCTAAAACTGGAAATAATCATAATAATGAAAATATTATTATTCAAATGGCAAATTTAATACGAAGTAAACATTTTCAAAATGTATTTCCTGATTTAGACATTGCGTTTAGAATTTATCTTTCATTATTTTAAACAAACTGCTCAGCAGAGCACTCCTTTCCTGCAATGAAAGAATTAAAAATTTTTTCAGATCAACAATGTTTCATCAAAAGTTAAATGATTTATCTGCTTTATTTATTGAAGAACAATTAGTAAAGCATTTCAGTTTTGATGATATAATAAACGAATTTGCATCTTTAAAATTGCGTCGTAAAAAAAATGTAAACTTTAATTGATACATGTAAAAATAATGTGTGTATAAAATTATAATGAAAGTTAGGTATGTTTTAAAAATGTATAAAATTTTTTAATCGAAAACTTTTATAACTTTTAATTGAAAATTAATTTTTAATTTTTATGTCCTTTCTTACTTTAGTTACTCGACTGTATTTTTTATTACTTAATTTATAAATTATTCTAAAGGCGGCAGAAATTATTGAACCCACAGCGGCATTTGACTTTAATGCGGCCCTGGTTGTAAACATTTTCTGTTTTTGTAAGTCAGTCAAGCAGAACTATTTCGCAAACGCAATATGAACAATGTCTTTTTGCAGTTCGTTACAAACTCAACACTGCCCCTCCGAAATACCACTGTAACTTCATTGTCGATAAAGTCGTTTATTTATCGAACTCACCATCGCCGTTAATACTTTTACACGCGTCTTCTCGTATAATTGGTTTTTAATCGATTGTAAAATTAAAAAGGCATAAAAGATTATTGCAGAAATATTTCGCTTCTATACACAGTCGGACGTGACAGAAGCAATGTTTCTTGCGTCGACCGTACGAAGTAAACCGTTGCTTCCAGTTTCTTTAAAAAACAAGTTGACACGACCTGACACGATCTCCGATTTTACCTCCTGCGATAATGGCGATAATAATAAATAAATAAAGGAAGAAAAAAAGAAAGAAGAAATAATCGACGAGGCATCCGGTTGTGACAGCGACTAAGTGTTCGTAATTAATCGCTACCGCTCGAAGCAACGAAGAAAGTTAATTTATTCCGCTGCCTCATTTTTTCGCTAATTTCTCCGATCGCTTTAGCAGACGATGCGGCAATTGAACTACATTAACCAGACTCATATTGACGCGCGCGCGATACCTTCTCCTTCGACTAATTAGGTTATCGCATCGTCTTTACCGTTTGTTTCGTAAAATTTGCTCTGATTCTGCGTAAAATAGGAGTTAATGACATAAAATACGACTTCATTTTTTTTTTTTTTTAAAAACACGTATAATAATATTAATATCACCGGTAATATTTTCTCGTTGACGTTCACGTCAGCCTTACATTAATAATATTCGTGTGACCCGTTCATCATCTAGTATCTTTTTAATTTCACTATTTTTCATTCCTTTCTCTTACCTTTTCTGCCCATGTCGGAACAAACTGAACCGCTATTAGTATACGTAAATATTTCATCTCGTTTATGCTTTCTCGTATATTTTAGTATTCTGTCTGATGGTGTTTTGCTAACCGATTTCAGCCTTCCCAAATAATATCGCATTTTCAGTTAAGTCAGGAGCCTTTTTAAAAGAGTTCGTATTACCTTTATGTGTATGCGTGTTGGGTGATAACGGCTAAAAATTATTCTTCAATTTTCTTTCTTTTTTTTTTTTTTTTTTTTTTTCGATGTCAAAGAACATAATATTTTACAATGACGAGGTATTTTAGCATCACCGCTTTATATTTTATGTCATTTTTTAATTTCTATACACCATACATTTCACATATTGTAGTAGATAACCATTACTATAAGCGATATTTTATATTGGGCAATACGAAAACGCAGAAACCAATATAATTTCCTGATAATAGTCTAACGCATGCACCAGTTGTAAAATCTCTATTTACCGTTAGGACATAATCTGTCTTACGATATCACAATTTGAACAAACAATTATTAATTCGAATTAATATAGTTTAAATAGTTATGTTAATGAAAACTTGACTGAAATTATGTGAGCGCATTAGATTTGATCCCCTTCTAAACGAACTTGTAGTACTTTTAAAAATTTTCAATAAATTTAATCTACCGGATACTTCATTCTGAATCTATTCAGATAAAAATTGAATTTCTATTACTCTTACAGTTGTATTTTTAGCGCCGTTTTTTTTTTCTTTTTCTTTTTTTGCTAAAATAACGTAAAACCATAAACTTTATTAAAAATACATTATTATAAATTCAAAAAAAAAAAAAAAAAAAGTTACTTCGACAAGTTTTAGACATGTTTTATGCCTTTTAGGAATATAAATATAGCGGAAGAGAAATGCATTGCTGATGCGTCTATAGCATTCGGAATGTACTCTGCGGTCCGTTCATTCGTTTTTCAGATCGGTTCTGTCTTGTGTTTTCCTTTTTTTGAAATAATTTCAAAATGGGAACATTTAGAGATTTCTCTACGGAATTATAAATGTAGTAATCGAAAAAGTACGTTAAAATTGTAATGCGAATGACGGTTTACATAATATCTTTATTGCCGCGTGATTATCGTAATTTTTCTTGGCCTTAAAAGACACATTAAAAATTGCAAAAGAAAACTTCCATTATTATCTGCAAAGTATTTTCACAATTGTTTTCTTAGTGAAGGGCACTGCTGCCAAGCGATATCCGTTTAAACGAACTACGATATTGCTGGATTAAATAATTACGGTACCTCCGATAATTTCTATACGTATTAATAATTAATAATATTATTCATTTTTATATATTATAAATAGTTCTATTAAATTAATATGGATTACAATTTGTTGTTAATTATAAATTATTAATATCCAACTGTTCGCATAAAATTTCGTACAATTCGATGTCAACCATGCACACGAGCAATCAAATAGAATCTAGGAAGGAAAGAGAAACAAGTTCTGATACAGCAAATCGACCATTTCAGAACCAGAATTATTTACGGTTTTGTCTCCAAATCCCATCTGTCTGAATTCGGTATAATGCGAAATAATTCGTGTGGTTTTGGCTTGATGTTTTTAAATCCTCTCCAATTTCCGAAATTCTTGCTGAATCCGATACACCAACCCCTGTCCTTATTTAGGTTATTATTTCCTCACTAAACGTCATTCATTCACATAAACTGGCGCTTTACAGGAACATCGCTATTTTAGTTTTTATTTCTCTTCGTCTTAATCCACTTCAACCTTATGCAATCTCTTGTAAAAATACAATTCCTAAACTATTTTTTTAGGTAATAATTAATCAGGGATTCTACAGCACTATCAATTCCCAATTTCTCCCGCTTGTATCCCCATTTTCATTGTTAGCTTCAGGGGGCCTGATAATGCTGGAGCTTCTTTTATTCTTCCAGATTTTAATCGGAATAATCTTTTCGTTTTCCATCTATCTGCTCCATCTTCACAAATGATTTAATGGCGGTCCTAAGGCGCGCTGTTTTCATATAATCGCCTCTTTTCCAGTTATTTAATTATTTCTTATTAGCGTTCTTCGAGTGATCTGCTTCTTTCTTCCTGATCATTTTTGCAATTTTATCAATGTCTTGTCCATTTTCTTTCTCCTCGCTACTAGATCAGTGTTGATTTGCTGTGGGTTCACAGCCACATGAGTATTGAGGATAGCGAAGTGATTCTTTGATTCGAATTTCTGCTTCCGCTTGTTAGTTTCAAAAAAAAAAAAAAAAAAAAAAACTTCATCCCCTAATCTCACTGGATTCTTCGTTCTCTTTCTCCATCTGTTCAATCTAATTTTTCTTTCTAAATCCCCTTGAATCTTGAGTTTCCTTCGCTTCTCCGTCCAATTGTCATTTTTATTCTATTGTAATCATGCTCTTCTGAGTTCATCTTGTTTTTATTTTTTCCTTATTCCTTCTCCAAATTTCCCTACCCGCATGAATGAAGATATGATATCTATAATGCTGATCACACCTTCTTTGAATGTTTATCCCTTTCTGCCTAGTGTTGTGCTCTATATTTTCATTTGCTAAAGCTCAAGATTCCTACTCCATGTTGCGCATTTTATATTCTGTCTTCTCCCTTTCCATCCGCCATTCCAGCTATTGTTTCTCCGCCGTTGTATATTATATCTGATCAAATCATAATTTAACTGACGATTTTTTCTCTACTTTTCATTTCTATGTGCAGGTTTCTGGCTAATGCCCCCCCCCCCAAAAAAAACAAAACAAACTAAAATGATACGATATAACGTATTAGAAGTCGTATATGCTAAAAGGACTAGCATGAAGCAGGACACTTTGTTTGTTAGGCATCGAGGCGATATGCCCGCGAAATATTGAAGAAATGTACCGACAAATAAGCGCGAATCAACAACACGCCTTAAAACCGGATAACATAAGAAAATACGGAAAATAAGAGAACGCCACCAGTCTCGTAGCTTCCTAAGAAAACCATGAAATGTCAGGTAATGAAAATTTCGTTTTGCCACGCAATCCGGCTAATAACCAGCCTTCTCGGGTACGGTACCAGAATATGAAATACACGACTGAGATCTCTCGCAAATTCTTCTTTTTTAAATTAAAAGATCTGAACCGTTTGGGAACTTGGAACGTAATAGGCTGACGTTTCATGAATATGTCCGGGAGGAACGGGATCGAAATAAACAAATTGATTGCGTCGACAACAGATCACGGTATCTCTCTCTCTAGTTACACGACTCGCTTATGACGGTAATAAAATAAAGCGTCTTTAAAAATTGCAATTACTGTCTCGTCTGAAAAGTCATCCCGGAAGAATAAAATCATTTGAGATACTTTTTAATTACGGATAATAAATCCACATTCTGCTCTTGTGGAATCGGCAATATGTCCAGCGATGCTCTCGGACACACAATTAACTATCCAGAAAAACTGACGTCTAATTAATTCGCGAGTTCACTTCCTGACACTTAATTACGTCTTTGCGATTTTCTTTCGATAAGTAATTTCCGTTTACATATATATATATATATATATATATATATACAACCTTTTTGACGTTTTTTTCGTTTTACTTACCATGACGCACGTATAATCGCGGTAACGAGCAATGAAATGCAACCGAATAAGCTCTATACCATATCGATTTAAAATTTTAATCGCTTGATTAAGGGCGAAAAGAGTTATTTATTGCATCATTATTAAGGGTTCTTGTCTGAAGCGGTACAACGGCACTAAACCTGTTTCCGAAACTCGTTACTGCTACCATTTAATTCAGAATCGCTATTGCGAAATGAACCGTTTGATGTAACAAGCTACATATGTGTTAAAAATTCTGAAATTCTTTACCACTGCATTTCCACACACTTTTACCCGCACCATTCGCCGACTAAGTAAACAACCTGTTTCTTTACTTGCAACTTCTGAAACTCGTCGCCGGTAACTCCCAGATTTTGAACGTATTTACACCGCTTCGTTGTAGGGAAAAAAAAGGAAACTTCCATGATAATGTTCCCTAGCTTCTTCAGAAAGCTCGGCCTTAAATAATACGCGAACAGTTGCTTACAGATCGTAATTTTCAAATATACACCTACAATGTATGCGCGATTAAATTGGTTGTTTATTGCATGTCGTATATAAATCACCTGTTCATTCGCATTCGCCTGCAGGGCATTTTTGAAACTTCACTAACTAAACGCCCAAAATTGGCAAAATGAAGAACACGGAAAATTAATTGAACCGCCGTATAAATTGCTCCTATGTTGAAGTTTTTTTTTTGTTCTTTTACCGCACATTTAAAGAATTGCCGCCATCTTCCTGATAGACTGATTAATTATATAGTACTTCTTCTGGTCTTTTAAATATTACTTAAAAATGATTTACATAGTAATCGAACTTATAGTATAATTAATAAAAAGTGTAATCAATTTTACACTACTCTAGTAAAAAAACAGTTAAGAACTGACTAAAGTGTATTCCTTTTCTGCTACCGGTAATTATACTTTTAACGTTGCCTGTGGTCGAATTGCAACATTGACTTCGATGCACGTCTTAATTGAATTTATTTTTTCGATGTTGGAAGATTTTTTTTCTAACCCAAATTAGATAATATTAACAGTTACCACACAACTACAATATTGTAAAATCGCCTAAGCTTGTTTCCATTAATTTTCAGCGTTTTATTCCAATCTTTTTTTGATATAAACGTTTAGTAAATAAATTAATTCATTTCAAAAAAAAAAAACACATAATCGTTATATATTTTTACACCGTATTTTCCATTTTCTACCTGCTGAATTTGCATACATATGTGTGTATACATAGCACATTAACAATGTACATTCGGTAATTTATATATATATATATATATATATATATATATATATATATTTAATTTATAATCTGCAACTATGAAAAATGTGTCTTTCTATATATTTACGATTACTCTCTCGTGCAATAGCTGCACCTTCGGTGCGATTTATCGGCATAATAATAATAATAGTGAAGCTACGAAAAATTGTTGCGAAATGAAAAAATCAGTTATTTCCATTTCTAATTGGCAATTTATTTTACCTATTTTGTAATTTTTTTATTATTTACATCTAAAAAAAATTCTGTTTTAGAAGCTTTTGCCAACAGAGAATACATACTTAGCTCCTTCGACTCCGACAAAGCATTCGATACATTCTAAAAGCATAAAATAATACAACAACCGGTCGATTGACGTATTCATGATTGATGGCTTCTTTTCATAAAGAATTTCTTAAATAAAAACGAGAACATCTCAGTGTATTACTTGATTTCAAGTTAAAGTTTGATGACCGTATCCTTTTGAGTTTTGAACAAACGAACGCGATGTTTCTACTACAACTTTATTATCGAAACTGTTAACAATGAGACTTTACGACAAGTTTATATACAAAATGTATTGGTTTCTGGAACATTCCGATAATATTCAGAAACATCGATTGGACGATTACAAATATCGATATACTAGAAACTTCTAGATAAGTGATAACTGATAACAGCATAGAATAGAATTATGAGAATAGAAATTTCAATACTTTCCCCTAATCGAATAATTTTAGAAAAAGAAAACGAACGCAAATATAAAACTATACAAAGTAATAATGAAAGAAATTAAACTGGCTTAAGGCCTAATTTTCTTCGTAAAATTAAAAGTCGAGTACGTGGCATAGGCTTTGTAAATAAATCTGCCAACTGGGATCCAGATTCAATGTGGCAAACCTTCAGCATGCTCTCCTTGATTCTGTCGCGGATGAAGAAGTGCTTCCGTTGAATGTGTTTCGTGCGAAAATGAAATTCAGAATTCTCTGATAAGCGTTTGGCAGCCTGATTGTCGATATACAAAATAGGAATTTCTGACAAACCAGTAATCTCCTTTAACAGCCTTGAAATCCAAATGATTTCCTTTGATGCGGCATCAGCTGCAATCATTTCAGCTTCACAGGTTGAGTCTGCTACGAGTTGTTGACGACGACTAAACCAGGTAATTGCTGCATCAGCAAATTTGATTACAACTCCACTGGTTGAACGATAAGTTAAATGACATCCGGCAAAATCGGCATCACTGTAGCAACCAAGTGATCGACTATCTGGTTTGCAACTGTAGGTTAACTTCAAATCTTTTGAGCCGGATAGATAACGGAATACTCGCTTAACTCGTCCTGCATCTTCTAATGTAGGGTTTTCTAATGACCGTGACAAAACACTTACGGCAAATGCGATGTCGAAGCGAGTACCTCTTGCTAAATACAGGAGTGCATCGACTGCAGATCGATATGGGAAATCAATAGGTACTTTCCCCGTCGCTCCATTCGATAACTTTTCTATAGGGGTGGAGACCGCGTTGCATCCGGACATGTTGAAACGCTCCAAAATCTTTTCAACAAACGCTGATTGTCCGACTACTATGTCGCCATTGACTTGTGAAATCTCAAGACCAAGGAAGTAGGTAAGACTCTTGGCTACAATCTTGAATCTAGACTTGAGTTCTCCGATGAATATGTCCAAGTCTTCTTGATTGGATGATATTACTAAACCATCATCCACGTAGAGTGCGACAATTAGTTTGTTTAAATTTCGGTGTCTAATATATACGCACGGATCTTCACGACTTTGTTGGAATTTTAGTTCAGTCATGAAGTCGTCAAACCTTTTATTCCAACACCGAGAAGCTTGTTTTAGTCCGTAGAGGCTTCTTTTCAGACGACATACACGGTTTGTGCCATCCGAGTAACCGATTGGTTGTTTCATATAAATTTCTTCGTCCAAGTCTCCGTAGAGAAATGCAGCGGATATGTCGAAATGCATCAGCTTCATTTTCTCCATGGCAGCGATAGCCAATAATAAACGAATTGTGTCTAAACGAGTGACCGGACTGAACGTATTTTCATAATCAATTCCGGGTCGTTGTGCACAGCCTTGAATGACCATTCTTGAACGATACTTGTCGATTGTGCCATCTGGGTTTCTTTTTAATCGAAAAACCCATTTGTTGCCAATTGCAAATTTTCCTGGAGGAAGTTGGA
This sequence comes from Icerya purchasi, assembly GCA_039619475.1. Classification (NCBI taxonomy): domain Eukaryota; kingdom Metazoa; phylum Arthropoda; class Insecta; order Hemiptera; family Monophlebidae; genus Icerya; species Icerya purchasi. The sequence continues at coordinate 399,242,110 of CM077116.1, read as the reverse complement.
CTAAGTCCCAAGCGTCATTATCGCGCATTGATTTCAATTCTGTATCCATGGCTTTTTTCCATTCCGCGCTATCATCTCGTTTCATGGCTTCGGAATAAGTTTTAGGATCATCCTCGACAATGAATACCTCCGCACAAGTGACGTAATCTTTTAAATACTCAGGAGTTTTCCGATTTCTCTTTGGTCTATCACTTGTAGCTCGTTCCGCATCTTCATAATCACTTTCTGATGAGGATTGTGATTTCTCAGATTTGTCTGGTTTTTCATCGTCTTCAGACTTATCTGGTACTTCCTCTTCATCGTCGTCGTCGTCATTTTTGGTGGCTGGTTCCTTCTCCTTGAGTGGGAGGAATACTCGTTCGTCGCAGTCACCAATTTTCTCATGGAACGTAACGTCTCTGGATAAAACAACATCATGTTTTTCAGGTACATAAATTCGATATCGTTCATCACCATCGTATCCGACGAGGTAACCAACAATGGCTTTTGAGTCCATTTTTCGTCTTTTCTGCGCTGGTACGTGAACGTAACATTTAGAACTGACAATTCGCAAATGTTTGATTCTTGGTTTCTGGCCAAACCAAATTTCATAAGGCGTTTTACCTTTGACGGATGATTTTCCTAATCTGTTCAGTATATACCCAGCGGTGGTAACTAATTCTGCCCAGATTGCTGGAGGGAATTTGATGTCAGGATTCGAGTATTTGAACGTACGCGCCATCTCAACAATCGTGCGATTTTCCCTCTCCACTGCACCATTTTGCTCTGGTGTATAAGGCGCAGTTGCTCGGCGTGTTATTCCGTTTCTTTCAAGAATTTCATGAATTTCGGCATTATCAAATTCTCCCCCATTATCGCTGAGGAATTCTTTGATTCGATGACCGAGTGTTTTTGCTTGGGCAAGGAATGCTTTTAAAGCATCCTTGACAGCCGTCTTTTCCCGAGCAACGAAACATTGGCGAAAATGGGAATAGTGATCCTTGATAACGATCAAGTATCTGCGCCCAGTGAATGATGGATCAAATGGACCACATACATCACTTGATATCAGCTCGCCTGGTGCATTGGTTAGACTCCGCGTACCAAAAGGGAGACGATGTGCTTTCCCAAATTGGCATGGTTCACAAATATCATCATCCGGTTTGACTTTGATATTTAATTCTGCTTCGAGTTTAGCCCGGACATACCGCTTGTCCATGTGACCCCATCGTTCGTGATAGAGCTGTAGGAGTTGGCTATTCTCAACGATATTTGCACACACTTCTTGCGGTTGAATTGTGTGGAACGATGCACGATATAGTGTGCCGTACTGATCTCTCGTACCAGTGAAGATGGTTTCTCCATTGACTGAGAACTCGCAGTGTTTCAAATCTGATTCAAATTTACTGCCTGGATTCCGATCGTGGGCAGCTAATATTGAAAACAGGTTACGAGATATTGCAGGTACATACCAGACATCATGCATGGTAGATATTCGCATTTGACCACTTGAATAATCCGCGATTTCAATGGTGCCACTACCAATTGCTTGCAATTTCTCTTTTCCTGCTGCAATAACCGTACAATTTCGGACAAATGGTTTATACTGCGTAAACCAATTGAAATTGTTGGTACAGTGCTTGGTTGCACCGTTGTCGATCCACCAATCATCGTCTATCTTATTGGTTGATGCCGAGAAGACAGTGCTACTATCGGCGATTAGCGCTACCTTCGTTTCCGTATCATTGACTGAGGCTGATTTGCGACCATATCCAGGTTTACCAAGTTCTTTGGCACGGGCTGGGTATGGAGGCTGACCATCGGCTTTCCATCGTGAACATTGCTTGAGCCAGTGTCCTTTCTCCCCACAATATTTGCAAAGAACCTCCGTGGTTTGACTATTGCTTGATTCGGTTTTATGTGGGTTGAAAGGTTTTTTCGCTTTTGGATTGAATTTGCCTTTCTTGCCTTGTGCCTCCAAAACCTCACCAGAATCGGGTTTTTGAAATGGTGCCACATTCCGTTCGTGGAGAATGAGGGCAGCGGAAAGATCGTCGATTGTTTTCGATTTGTTGGCCTTCATCAGCAAGTAGCTTGATTTGAACGATTCAAGCCGTTGCGGAAGAATATGAAGCACTTTCGAGACGAAAAGTAACTCGAGAAGCTTTTCAATACGTTCGACTTTTCGATTTATTAAACCAGCCTTGAGATCGCGATATTGGTTTTTAATCCGCGCAATGACCGATGCAGCATCTTCATTTTCACGCCATTCAGCGCTGAAGAAGTTGAGACATTGACGGAATAACTGGTCTTCTGCCTTGTTGCCAAACTGTTGCAGAAGAATCTCCCATGCTTCTTTCGCTGTTGTCCGTCCAGCGATTCGTTCGTGAATCTCGTCACTGACGCAGTGAGATAAGACGATTTTGGCCGATGCCGCGGCCTTATTCCAGGAATCGAGCGCCTCTCTCTCAGCTTTTGTTGGTGTTTCGGAGAGAGTGGGTTTAACGCTTGTACCCTCGACGATTTCCAACGCGCCATAATATTCTAAAACATCCATTACCTTGTCTTTCCACAGTGGCCAGTCATCCGGACCCTTGAGCGGCTTGATACCTTTGAGAAATTCCATTTTCGATTGATGTGTACTCGCACACAAACGTGAATCGAACGATGAAATTAATTAACGCGATAGCCGATCACCACTGATAAGAAAAGAACCGATAAGAACGATGAAATACCGATTGATCGCAATAAACTATCGAACGAACTGTTCACTCGCGTTTTTTTAATCGATAGAATTACGAATCGCATTAAATACACCATCACTAACGCGTATCGAACACGAAACATCGAATCATTATACTTAAATAACAATTCACTTTCGAACTAGTACGTTAAAATATTAAACATACTAAAATCGCGATAACTGTTAATTACGAACACGAAAATCGCAGATTAAAGCGTCTGCGCCCATAACCTTTTGAGTTTTGAACAAACGAACGCGATGTTTCTACTACAACTTTATTATCGAAACTGTTAACAATGAGACTTTACGACAAGTTTATATACAAAATGTATCGGTTTCTGGAACATTCCGATAATATTCAGAAACATCGATTGGACGATTACAAATATCGATATACTAGAAACTTCTAGATAAGTGATAACTGATAACAGCATAGAATAGAATTATGAGAATAGAAATTTCAATATATCCGACAAATAACTTTAAAACCGATCCGTAGATATATTATCACTTATTGTTCGTTGCTGTTCGCTTTTTCAAAATTTACATATGTTGTTATTGGTTGTTTATTACTCGCATGTACGGTCACAGTTAGAACTGCGAATATTGTTTTTGGAATCCTTCTAATAAAAATCTCAGCAGTCTACCCTCTTCCATATATTAGCAACATATGGATATTTTTTTAATACACAACTTATATTAATTCGCTTCATGTGTTACATAGTATGCGCGTCCATATGTGCCATGGGTGTATACGTGTTACATGTGATTGGTGGGCGTATGTGTGTGCAGATATGTGAACGTGCGTGTAACTTCAATACAATGAGTAATTACTGAGAACGTATTTTATGTACATAAGGAATAAATTGGTTTTTGTATCGAACATTTGTTAAATTTATATTAATTCGTTTCATGACACATGTATGTTTGTATGTGTTACATAGTGAGTGTGTGCATATGTGTATGGGGGTACATATGTGTTGTATGTGATTAATGAGTAGCTAATAAATAGGGCAGCTGGTGCAGTTTCCCCCGAGTTTCCCCGAGTGTCCAGGTTTTCCTCCGACATTCCTGGACAGTTCCTCCGATTTGTCGTCCAGTTGCTCAAATTTCACCCAAATCCTTGTCCAGGTACTGAAAATTCACCTCAATCCCCGTCCAGGTACTCAAAATTCACCTCAATCCCCGTCAAGGTGCTCAAATTTCACCCAAATTCCCGTCCAGGTACTCGAAATTCACCCCAATTTGTGTCCATGTGCTCAAATTTCACCCAAATCCCAGTCCAGGTGCTCAAAATTCACTCAAATCCCCGTCCATGTGCTCAAATTTCACCCAATTTATGTCCAAGAGTCCAAAATTCACCCCAATTTATGTCCAGGTGCTCGAAATTCACCCAAGTTTCCCCCGATTCCTCCGAGTTTCCTCCGGACGGTTCCCGCACATTTCCAGTAAACCGAACGTCCAAACAGTGTCCAGAGGTCAATAAACTACCCAAAGTGTTATTCGGGGGCGCAAGTAACCCCAATTAGTGTCCAGGTACTGAAAGTTCACTGAACTTTCCCTGAATTTCTTTGAAATTCCCCCGTACACGTCCTGCTCGTTTCCAATAAACCGAACAGATTATTAATTAACATAAGTACATTAATTAACGTCCGAAAGTAAACCAAGTCTCCACTAGCCCCGCCCACCCGCTGCTTTACCACGATGTTTTTTAAAATTCCGAGGCCTAAGTATGAAAATTCCAAAATTTAACCCCAATATATTATTTAAAGCGTAAATCTAACCTATAACTCCAGTTCACACCTCTCACACGTATATTTCGATCCCGCGCACGCTCCGGTCGCCGACGCGAAAGCGCACGCGCCGATCCCACGCATATTCCGATCTCCGCCGCGATATCACACCCACACATACGCGCTCCGTTCCCGATACCGCGATTATTTCTTAAATATTTCAAAGTCTAAGTATACATAATATAAAATTAGCCGAAGCATATTTTTTTTATTTTCATGATTCCCCGATCTTACTGCCATATGCCAAGACGCACGTCCCGATCGCGCGCATATATCTAACATAACGTTCTACGCCGCGATAGCGCACACGCCGATCCCCCGCACGTGTCGTCCGTTTACGCTGCTTCAATTATTTTTTTAATTATTATTTTTTTTTCACATAATAACCCAATCCATGCTCTGTTGTCTAAACCTAACCGGTTATCCAAAACATTTACAAATTAACAAATCAATTATTTTTATAGTCTAAATTAGCCTTAGTCTCCTTTACCCCTTCCACCCTCTTTTCCGATCAATTTCGTTGTTTTAATATCGAATATATCGCATTCAATTTACTTTTACTACGACCATTAAACCCCCGATCGACGCTCCCGACGTCTTAGTCATCTCATATTGAGAGGTAATTATTTTTTTATGTGACCGCTATGAATGCACACCGTCCATTCACGCACACCCATCTGCTATCGTTAGTTCCCATACCGTTCATAATAACTTTTATTCAACTCCAAGTATTATGGAATTATTCCAATTATATATTTTCTTCACTCCCGATCATTTCTTCTGACCGTTCATAATATTTTTATTTTCCTCCGGTTCTAAAAATAAATCCTACAATGTCTTCAACGCGATGAATGCGCACACATCTTCTGCAGTTGGTTTCCATACCGATCTTAATAATTTTTCGAGCCTAAATATTATAGAAATAGCCGAAGTACATTTTTTTTCGTTTCTGATCATTTCTTCCGACCGTTCATAATATTTTTATTTTTTCTCTGGTTCTAAAAATAAATCCTACAATGTCTTCAACGCGATGAATGCACACACATCTGCCGTCGTTAGTTCCCATACCGTTCATAATAACTTTTTTCAACTCCAAGTATTATGGAATTATTCTAACTATATTTTTTTTCGCTTCCGATCGTTTCTCCCGAACGATCATAATTTTTTTCCAGACATATGTATTCAAAAATGAAATCGAGTATAATTTTATTTAACACGGTTTCATAATTTCCCTCTCCATCCCCTATTCATCCTACACAAATTACAATTTTTTCATAATATATGTTCTAGACCCAGTCAAACAATCAACTCTCGCGGAAGTGTAGACGCTGTCTCCAACACCCATTTTACCATCAGTTATTGTATATTATTGTCAAATTATTTTTCCAAAAGCCTTTTTAAAATTTTTTCATGTTCGTACATATTTTTTATTTGTACGACATTCGTTTCCATGCACACACGTTTCCATACCGATTGTAATATTTATTTATTTTTCATCCCCTCCCAGACTTCATACATATCCCACTGGCACGTTCAACGATAGTTTCTTTATTGATCCTGTACATTTTTTCTGCATTAGCCGCGGGAGCGTAGCACATCAATCCATCCCACACACTATGCGTCCTCATATATTTAATTTTTAATTAACGATCTTTAATTATTTTTACTGGTATTATTTTTCCTACACAATCACTCCATCATACATACTTTACACTGTGAAAATAATTTTAGCCTTTCGATAGAGGAAATCTCCGATCACTAAATAATTGTTATAGGCGTCCTATTTTTAATATTATACACATCTCAGTATAATTATTAAACGAAGGAATTCGCAGCATCGTTGCTGCAATCGCACCAGGCTTTCTTTTTAGGAATCGTCAACCTCTGCAGGTATACGCCTCATCGCTACACCAACCTTTGTCTGCACGGGTTGCTTATCTTTAAGGCCCCTCGTGTGTCGCACACTATTTACCGTTATTCGAAAGAAGTATATTTTTTACGCTCGCACACGCACCTATACGCACACATTTAACATTAGGGTCATTGGTCAGGCGACATTTCCAAGAACAATTACTGCTCCGCTGTCTAAGCTGCATCACCGGTCGTTCGCAACATTATTGATGAAGCGCCCTTTTTTACAATAGGATAATTTATGACGTCTATACACCTTTTCTAGGAATCAAGGTAAAAGCGACCAATCTTTCCCACTGAAACCGGTTTTTAGACACGCCCCCAGTCTTTCTTTTTAGGAATTGACAACTTCTACAGGTATAAATCTCATTAACATGACAGCCTTTGTATGCGAGGGTTCTTTATCTTCAAGGTCATTTATGTGTCGCACGCTATTTACCATTATTCCACAGAAGAATATATTTTTTTTTTTGCGTTCGCATACACCTGTACGCACACATTTAACATCAGGCTCGTTTTCAAGAACAACAATCGCTGCTCCACAACCTAAACCGCCTCGTCTCGCCATTCACCCGCAACATTATTGAAGCCTCTATCATGTACCTGCATTTACGACCTTTTACAACAGGATAATTTATGACGTCTATACACCTTTTCTAGGAATCAAGTTGAATGCGGTCAATCTCTCCCGCTGAAACCGGTTTTTCACACACGTTACACAATGGTATAATGTGTAGTTCAGGGCTTCGTCTTCCACCGCTCGTTTCTGGAGGTACCGTTTGTTAGCATTAACATGAATATGATACTGCCGTGTGGTAAGAGCATCATACAGAACGATCACGTCCGAGACATTTACTAGACGCATAACCCGCATGCTTATGTAACTGATCTATACACTAAAGAAATCCTCCTTAATCGCTCCTGTTAGACTGGTGGAGAGTAATGGCCTCGCACTACTATTTACCGATAACGCCTCAGCTTCAATCACCTCTGCACAACCATGTAGTAAACGTTATCTTCCTTATTACAATCTTATGTTTGTTACACTATTTTTCTCATTTTTAATTAATTATACCCCGTTTTCCACTATTTCACCCCATTTTCATACATTTTAGCACTTTTACACTGTTTTCGTCAATTTCTGCTATTTCTCACCGTTTTTTCAGTGCTTTTAGTCCTTTCACACAATTTTCCTCAATTTTTCGCGATCTTTCTTACTTTTTTCTTCCAACTCTTTACTATGACTATATTCAACCGCGATAACCTTCTCTAGGCTTTCTTTCAACCCCTCAGTCTCTACTAGGCACCTCACACACTTAGCGACCATCGCCGCAGAAGAATGTTTTAGGTATTCCATGGGGGTCCTCACTTGCATATGGAGATGTACCAGTTGAATCAATCAAATCTTTGAGAGGGTGGTATGATGCATCAAATCGGGAGTTGTCTTCGGTTATTCCGCTGCTAGAGCTCCTCCCAACATCTTCAATGTGACTATTATACTGATGTGCGATAAGAGCGTCCATCAGTTCAAACGTGTCATAGATATTGACTAGACATCTGCCCAACACGCTTATGTAACTGATCTATGGACATCTTTAAGCACCCCCTCTCCCCCGAAATCGTTCCTATTAGGCTGGTATGAGTAAGGGCCTCCTGCAACCATTTATCAATTACCATGTTCTCGTCAATCACCACTGCACAGATATGTAGGAATTATTTTCCTCTATAAAATATTCTCGCGTTTAACACTGTTACACCATTTTTCCAGTGCTTTTAGTACCTTTCACGCAATTTTCCTCATTTTTTCATGATTTTTCTTACCTTTTTTTTCTTCCAACTCTTTACTAAGCAGATATTCAACCGCGATAACCTTCTCTAGACTCTCTTTTAGCCCCTCAGTCTCCGCCAAGGCACATCTCACGCTTAACGACCATCACCGCAGTAGAATGTTTTAGGTATTCCAAGGAGCTCTCCACTTGCATATGGAGGTGTAACGGTTGAATCGATCACATCTTTGAACGGGTTGTCTGATGCATCAAATCGGAAGGTGTCTTCGTTCATTCCACTGCTAGAGGCTCCGCTCGAGATCTTCCATGTGATTATTATGCTGAAGAGCGTTCATCAGTTCAAACGGGTCCTAGACTTTGACCAGACGTCTGGCCCAGCATGTTTACACAGCTACTCAGTACAGTAAGGATATCTTTAAGCACTCCCTCCCCCTGTAATCGTTCCTATTAGGCGGGTATGAGCAAAGGCCTCATGCAACCATTTATCAATTACTATGTTCTCGACAATCATCGATGCATAGACATATAGGAAATGTTTTCCTCCTCATAATATTCTCGTGTTTAACACTTACACTGTTTCCATCATCTTTAAGTAATTATAAACAATTTTTCACTATTTCTCTACATTTTCATGCATTATACTACTTTTACACTGATTTAGACAATTTTTGATGTTTCTCACCATTTTTCCTTTGTTTTAGCTCCTTTCACACAACTTTCTTCAGTTTCTCACTGTCTTTGTAAGGTTTTTTTATTTCTTACAATTCTTAACTACATTATTCTTCGTATGCATATGCTTCAGGAATATGTTCTACTATATCTACAACAAATCAATGCTAATATAACTTGCTAACCTATGATATGATGCGGTGTGTAGGTGTCTGTTTATATGTATAGGTGAGCGAGGACGGGTGATTGTATATGTTTGTATGCTTTTGCGAGTGAATGTGGGAGTCTATGCAAGTGTGTGGGGGTGCGACATGCACGTGATTATTACATTGTTGTAGTCCTCGTCATCGACGCATCATCATAATTATTATAAAAATTGTAAAAACATATTTGTCATCGTAATAACTGAAATTAACATTAGTACATTCCATCAGGCACCCAATATACTTCAGAGGCAGAGTTAAAATGGGATGCGGCCAGTGGAGAAATAGCCGTGACTGAAATCTCAACTAGATATACGGTTTTCATCACCAAATTTTAAGAAGATGTATATTTTTTCTAGAAGTTGGGAATAGTAGTCTCTTGAATAGCATGCAAAATGTCAGAGCGACGGTTACAATGTGCAGGTCTATAAGCATGCTCCTTTTAAGCCAGTGAGAGCAAGGGACTCATGCAACTGCTTCCCAATCACTTCCAGCACATAAGCCTCAGTCGCATGCACTGTCATGCAGGAATTGTATCCATCATTATCATATTTTTATGCTTTAAACACCGCTTTTTCCTCAATTTAAATAATTATAGCCAATTTTCAACCACTTCTCCTCATTTTCTTACATTTTAGTACTTTTACACTGTTTTAGTCAATTTCTGCTATTTCTCCCCATTTTCAAATGTTTTTACCACCTTTCACACGATTTTTCCTCAATTTTCACAATCTTTGTAAGGGTTTTTTTCCTAAATGTGGGTACTTTAGTCATAAATGGAGTAATTTTCTGCGTGAGGAGTACTTTTCAGCTCGACGTGTATACTTCGTGATATGACATTCAATTCATTATTAATCTATGTTTCAACAGGTTTGTGGTCGGTTGTTGGAGGTTTACAGAACTTTCTGTTGCATTGCTTATAGTATAATGGTTCTTGTATGCTAGTGAGATGATGGTGTTTGGTTGGGAATAATAAACATGGGTAAGAGAAGGAGTGCGTCCCATCAAGCAAGGGGAGTGTTGCTTCGTAATTAACTTGGGTATTGCGCGCATTGCATGGCAGTTATAATATGCTCGAGCGAAAATTAGTCGCTGTACTCGCATGGCGTTCATGTTATTCATTAAATGTTCACACTGAGAGATGCAATGGGCTCATCAACTTATGGATCCATGCGATCACTTCGATTTTTATAATTGTAATATGCACTGAGCATGTATGTATTCCAACAAACCCATCAACTCTGTTACAGATAGTAATGTTTGAGGATAGATAGTGAAACGTTCATTAGAACATGAATGTGTATACAAAGTGTTGTTACATCACATGTATGTCATCAAATTAACTAGAATGTAGCGTCTATAGTAAAAAAAAAGAAATGAGGGGTTTTCCCTAAGAGGGCGACTATAATAAAATTGATGCGATTTTAGATGGAAATGGGGTATTTTACAGTAAAAACGCTGTTTTGCACCTAAATGGTGAATATTCTGAAGGTTAAACGGAATTTTTCACACAAAATTTGATATTTTTTTATAAATGTGGCTATTTTACTCCTACATGGAGTAATTTCTGCATGAGGAGTACTTTTTGGACTGACATGTATACTTCTTGATGTGGTATTCAATTCATTCTGAAGCTATGTTTGAACAGCTTTGTAAATGGTTGGGGGAAGTTTACAGAACTTTTCTATTGCATCAGTTATAGTATAATAGTTTTTTTGTGCTAGTGAGATGAAGGTATTTGTTTAGGAATAATAAATATGGGTAAGAGGTGGAGTGCATCCCCATCAAGCATGGAAGAGTATTGTTTGGGAATTAACTCCATTATTTGCACACATTGCAATACAATTATAATCAGTTTTGGTCAAAATTACTTGTTGTATATCGTTCATGTTATACATTAAACATTCACACTGAGAAACGGACTGGACTCTTCAACATCAAAATCCATGCAATCATTACACTCTTTTTCAACAATTTGTGACGTTTCATACTATTTTTTAATGTTTTGAACGGCTCTTATGATGTATTTCAGCACATTTTCAAAGGTACAAAGTTAGTAATGCGAAATAATTTTAATTATTTCGACAGTCTTTACACACAAAATAAAATACTATACCCTTAACACACTCAACATGAAACAAATCATTACAAATAGAAATAAACAACGAAATTGCTCAGAAATTTTAATGAAATTTAAGAAGCATAGTGTATATGAAAAAGAATATATTCTTTAAATCAACACTCCAAACTTGCAGTTTCAGAATATCTTCTTAAAATTTGGTGATGAAAACCGTATATCTAGTTGAGATTTCAGTCACGGCTATTTCTCCACTGGCCGCATCCCATTTTAACTCTGCCTCTAAAGTATATTGGGTGCCTGATGGAATGTACTAATGTTAATTTCAGTTATTACGATGACAAATATGTTTTTACAATTTTTATAATAATTATGATGATGCGTCGATGACGAGGACTATAACAATGTAATAATCACGTGCATGTCGCACCCCCACACACTTGCATAGACTTCCCACATTCACTCGCAAAAGCATACAAACATATACAATCACCCGTCCTCGCTCATCTATACATATAAACAGACACCTACACACCGCATCATATCATAGGTTAGCAAGTTATATTAGCATTGATTTGTTGTAGATATAGTAGAACATATTCCTGAAGCATATGCATACGAAGAATAATGTAGTTAAGAATTGTAAGAAATAAAAAAACCTTACAAAGACAGTGAGAAACTGAAGAAAGTTGTGTGAAAGGAGCTAAAACAAAGGAAAAATGGTGAGAAACATCAAAAATTGTCTAAATCAGTGTAAAAGTAGTATAATGCATGAAAATGTAGAGAAATAGTGAAAAATTGTTTATAATTACTTAAAGATGATGGAAACAGTGTAAGTGTTAAACACGAGAATATTATGAGGAGGAAAACATTTCCTATATGTCTATGCATCGATGATTGTCGAGAACATAGTAATTGATAAATGGTTGCATGAGGCCTTTGCTCATACCCGCCTAATAGGAACGATTACAGGGGGAGGGAGTGCTTAAAGATATCCTTACTGTACTGAGTAGCTGTGTAAACATGCTGGGCCAGACGTCTGGTCAAAGTCTAGGACCCGTTTGAACTGATGAACGCTCTTCAGCATAATAATCACATGGAAGATCTCGAGCGGAGCCTCTAGCAGTGGAATGAACGAAGACACCTTCCGATTTGATGCATCAGACAACCCGTTCAAAGATGTGATCGATTCAACCGTTACACCTCCATATGCAAGTGGAGAGCTCCTTGGAATACCTAAAACATTCTACTGCGGTGATGGTCGTTAAGCGTGAGATGTGCCTTGGCGGAGACTGAGGGGCTAAAAGAGAGTCTAGAGAAGGTTATCGCGGTTGAATATCTGCTTAGTAAAGAGTTGGAAGAAAAAAAAGGTAAGAAAAATCATGAAAAAATGAGGAAAATTGCGTGAAAGGTACTAAAAGCACTGGAAAAATGGTGTAACAGTGTTAAACGCGAGAATATTTTATAGAGGAAAATAATTCCTACATATCTGTGCAGTGGTGATTGACGAGAACATGGTAATTGATAAATGGTTGCAGGAGGCCCTTACTCATACCAGCCTAATAGGAACGATTTCGGGGGAGAGGGGGTGCTTAAAGATGTCCATAGATCAGTTACATAAGCGTGTTGGGCAGATGTCTAGTCAATATCTATGACACGTTTGAACTGATGGACGCTCTTATCGCACATCAGTATAATAGTCACATTGAAGATGTTGGGAGGAGCTCTAGCAGCGGAATAACCGAAGACAACTCCCGATTTGATGCATCATACCACCCTCTCAAAGATTTGATTGATTCAACTGGTACATCTCCATATGCAAGTGAGGACCCCCATGGAATACCTAAAACATTCTTCTGCGGCGATGGTCGCTAAGTGTGTGAGGTGCCTAGTAGAGACTGAGGGGTTGAAAGAAAGCCTAGAGAAGGTTATCGCGGTTGAATATAGTCATAGTAAAGAGTTGGAAGAAAAAAGTAAGAAAGATCGCGAAAAATTGAGGAAAATTGTGTGAAAGGACTAAAAGCACTGAAAAAACGGTGAGAAATAGCAGAAATTGACGAAAACAGTGTAAAAGTGCTAAAATGTATGAAAATGGGGTGAAATAGTGGAAAACGGGGTATAATTAGTTAAAAATGAGAAAAATAGTGTAACAAACATAAGATTGTAATAAGGAAGATAACGTTTACTACATGGTTGTGCAGAGGTGATTGAAGCTGAGGCGTTATCGGTAAATAGTAGTGCGAGGCCATTACTCTCCACCAGTCTAACAGGAGCGATTAAGGAGGATTTCTTTAGTGTATAGATCAGTTACATAAGCATGCGGGTTATGCGTCTAGTAAATGTCTCGGACGTGATCGTTCTGTATGATGCTCTTACCACACGGCAGTATCATATTCATGTTAATGCTAACAAACGGTACCTCCAGAAACGAGCGGTGGAAGACGAAGCCCTGAACTACACATTATACCATTGTGTAACGTGTGTGAAAAACCGGTTTCAGCGGGAGAGATTGACCGCATTCAACTTGATTCCTAGAAAAGGTGTATAGACGTCATAAATTATCCTGTTGTAAAAGGTCGTAAATGCAGGTACATGATAGAGGCTTCAATAATGTTGCGGGTGAATGGCGAGACGAGGCGGTTTAGGTTGTGGAGCAGCGATTGTTGTTCTTGAAAACGAGCCTGATGTTAAATGTGTGCGTACAGGTGTATGCGAACGCAAAAAAAAAAAATATATTCTTCTGTGGAATAATGGTAAATAGCGTGCGACACATAAATGACCTTGAAGATAAAGAACCCTCGCATACAAAGGCTGTCATGTTAATGAGATTTATACCTGTAGAAGTTGTCAATTCCTAAAAAGAAAGACTGGGGGCGTGTCTAAAAACCGGTTTCAGTGGGAAAGATTGGTCGCTTTTACCTTGATTCCTAGAAAAGGTGTATAGACGTCATAAATTATCCTATTGTAAAAAAGGGCGCTTCATCAATAATGTTGCGAACGACCGGTGATGCAGCTTAGACAGCGGAGCAGTAATTGTTCTTGGAAATGTCGCCTGACCAATGACCCTAATGTTAAATGTGTGCGTATAGGTGCGTGTGCGAGCGTAAAAAATATACTTCTTTCGAATAACGGTAAATAGTGTGCGACACACGAGGGGCCTTAAAGATAAGCAACCCGTGCAGACAAAGGTTGGTGTAGCGATGAGGCGTATACCTGCAGAGGTTGACGATTCCTAAAAAGAAAGCCTGGTGCGATTGCAGCAACGATGCTGCGAATTCCTTCGTTTAATAATTATACTGAGATGTGTATAATATTAAAAATAGGACGCCTATAACAATTATTTAGTGATCGGAGATTTCCTCTATCGAAAGGCTAAAATTATTTTCACAGTGTAAAGTATGTATGATGGAGTGATTGTGTAGGAAAAATAATACCAGTAAAAATAATTAAAGATCGTTAATTAAAAATTAAATATATGAGGACGCATAGTGTGTGGGATGGATTGATGTGCTACGCTCCCGCGGCTAATGCAGAAAAAATGTACAGGATCAATAAAGAAACTATCGTTGAACGTGCCAGTGGGATATGTATGAAGTCTGGGAGGGGATGAAAAATAAATAAATATTACAATCGGTATGGAAACGTGTGTGCATGGAAACGAATGTCGTACAAATAAAAAATATGTACGAACATGAAAAAATTTTAAAAAGGCTTTTGGAAAAATAATTTGACAATAATATACAATAACTGATGGTAAAATGGGTGTTGGAGACAGCGTCTACACTTCCGCGAGAGTTGATTGTTTGACTGGGTCTAGAACATATATTATGAAAAAATTGTAATTTGTGTAGGATGAATAGGGGATGGAGAGGGAAATTATGAAACCGTGTTAAATAAAATTATACTCGATTTCATTTTTGAATACATATGTCTGGAAAAAAATTATGATCGTTCGGGAGAAACGATCGGAAGCGAAAAAAAATATAGTTAGAATAATTCCATAATACTTGGAGTTGAAAAAAGTTATTATGAACGGTATGGGAACTAACGACGGCAGATGTGTGTGCATTCATCGCGTTGAAGACATTGTAGGATTTATTTTTAGAACCAGAGAAAAAATAAAAATATTATGAACGGTCGGAAGAAATGATCAGAAACGAAAAAAAATGTACTTCGGCTATTTCTATAATATTTAGGCTCGAAAAATTATTAAGATCGGTATGGAAACTAACTGCAGAAGATGTGTGCGCATTCATCGCGTTGAAGACATTGTAGGATTTATTTTTAGAACCGGAGGAAAATAAAAATATTATGAACGGTCAGAAGAAATGATCGGGAGTGAAGAAAATATATAATTGGAATAATTCCATAATACTTGGAGTTGAATAAAAGTTATTATGAACGGTATGGGAACTAACGATAGCAGATGGGTGTGCGTGAATGGACGGTGTGCATTCATAGCGGTCACATAAAAAAATAATTACCTCTCAATATGAGATGACTAAGACGTCGGGAGCGTCGATCGGGGGTTTAATGGTCGTAGTAAAAGTAAATTGAATGCGATATATTCGATATTAAAACAACGAAATTGATCGGAAAAGAGGGTGGAAGGGGTAAAGGAGACTAAGGCTAATTTAGACTATAAAAATAATTGATTTGTTAATTTGTAAATGTTTTGGATAACCGGTTAGGTTTAGACAACAGAGCATGGATTGGGTTATTATGTGAAAAAAAAATAATAATTAAAAAAATAATTGAAGCAGCGTAAACGGACGACACGTGCGGGGGATCGGCGTGTGCGCTATCGCGGCGTAGAACGTTATGTTAGATATATGCGCGCGATCGGGACGTGCGTCTTGGCATATGGCAGTAAGATCGGGGAATCATGAAAATAAAAAAAATATGCTTCGGCTAATTTTATATTATGTATACTTAGACTTTGAAATATTTAAGAAATAATCGCGGTATCGGGAACGGAGCGCGTATGTGTGGGTGTGATATCGCGGCGGAGATCGGAATATGCGTGGGATCGGCGCGTGCGCTTTCGCGTCGGCGACCGGAGCGTGCGCGGGATCGAAATATACGTGTGAGAGGTGTGAACTGGAGTTATAGGTTAGATTTACGCTTTAAATAATATATTGGGGTTAAATTTTGGAATTTTCATACTTAGGCCTCGGAATTTTAAAAAACATCGTGGTAAAGCAGCGGGTGGGCGGGGCTAGTGGAGACTTGGTTTACTTTCGGACGTTAATTAATGTACTTATGTTAATTAATAATCTGTTCGGTTTATTGGAAACGAGCAGGACGTGTACGGGGGAATTTCAAAGAAATTCAGGGAAAGTTCAGTGAACTTTCAGTACCTGGACACTAATTGGGGTTACTTGCGCCCCCGAATAACACTTCGGGTAGTTTATTGACCTCTGGACACTGTTTGGACGTTCGGTTTACTGGAAATGTGCGGGAACCGTCCGGAGGAAACTCGGAGGAATCGGGGGAAACTTGGGTGAATTTCGAGCACCTGGACATAAATTGGGGTGAATTTTGGACTCTTGGACATAAATTGGGTGAATTTTGAGTAGCTGGACGGGAATTTGGGTGAAATTTGAGCACATGGACGGGGATTTGAGTGAATTTTGAGCACCTGGACAGGGATTTGGGTGAAATTTGAGCACATGGACGGGGATTTGAGTGAATTTTGAGCACCTGGACAGGGATTTGGGTGAAATTTGAGCACATGGACAGGAATTTAGGTTAAATTTGATCGCTTGGACACAAATTGGGGTGAAATTTGAGCACCTTGACGGGGATTGAGGTGAATTTTGAGTACCTGGACGGGGATTGAGGTGAATTTTGAGTACCTGGACGGGGATTGAGGTGAATTTTGAGTACCTGGACGGGGATTGGGGTGAATTTTCAGTACCTGGACAGGGATTTGGGTGAAATTTGAGCAACTGGACGACAAATCGGAGGAACTCTCAGGAATGTCGGAGGAAACCCTGGACACTCGGGGGAAACTCGGGGGAAACTGCACCAGCTGCCCTATTTATTAGCTACTTTAATGTATGTATGTGTGCATGTGAAAATGTGTGTAAGTATATTAAAGTATATTTTGCTTATAGCATATATACACTGTTATGCATTTATTACATATATGTACATATGTATACATTGTAATCGACTTCATGCGGTTATGTATACCCTTATTGTTCTATTATATGGTGATAACAAACGGTCGAATGTGTTTGCGTTCTTAGTTACTAACTGATGGCATATGTTCATATATTATAACGGCTAGGTACGTGCTCAATTGTATTGTACTTTAATTTCTAATTCATACTGGTTAATTTTTGTTTATTTCTATTATTTATCTAATTAAATATTGTACTTACAATGCGGAATGGGATCACTACTTGCTCTAAAAAAAGCTGAAAAAAAAAAAATTTCAAGTCACCGCGATTGGACAGATGGAGAAAACTGTTGAAGAGAACATTGATCTTAACATTAAAGGAAACTTAAGTTAACAATATTATGGAACCCGTGCAGAGTACAATTGAGAATTTTTTCTCTAAGTTTAATCTAAAACTTGATGAAATAGCGAAACAGACCGAGTCAAACTTGCATGTACTAGAGCAATACACCCGGCATAATACAATACGTATTTATGGAATAGCAGAAAAAGAGACCGAAAACACCAATGAAATAGTATTGAACTTGGCAAGAAACAAGCTATGCAGCTTGATATACCAGACTACGCGATAGACCGATCATATCGGGTGGGCGGCCACCAAGTCTAGGTTAATACTAAGTCGAGGCCGATTATTGTAAAATTTATTTCTTATAAATACAGACGGAATATTTACGATCGGAGGACTCAGTTGAAAGGTACATCAATTGTACTACGAGAACACCTAACCTGTAAACGTGCGCAACTAGTGTGCAGTCTTGTGCAAAAGTATGATACGAAAAGTGTGTGGATCGCGAATGGAAGAGTTCACGCTATGTAGATGAGAAAGGTGTGAAACGTGCTATCGGCAAGCTGTATCATGAGAGTACATCAGCTGATTGATTTATATTAGAATATGTATCGCATGTCGTCTTTAGCTAACTATATTACGTTTAGAAATATTATTATGTATTTTTGTATATGTGTGTTCATGAGTGTTACCCTAAATGTATATCTGAGTAATTTTCTTTTAGATTAGTTTATTTACGCTGCATTCAATTTGTGTGCAGTGGGGATGTAATTATCATAGTATATGTGGATACCAGTTCTCCAAATTGGTCAAAGGAAGGTTACAATAAGTTTTACAATTATTTATTTAATTTCTTTCTCTCTTTTTCGTCTCTTTTGTTATTTGATACGTTTGCAAAATAAAGTCGGCTTCAATCCGTACTTTGGCTAAGATAATGATGTCCAACGTAAATGTCAATTAGGATGTCTCTATCAAAATGTAAGGGGCTTTTAAGGGCACAAGGGTCTCCCAATTACACTTAGCAGTTTTATGTAATAATTTCGATATAATTGCTCTATCCCTTGGCTAATCCATTATTACAATAACTGTGAACTTATTGATAACAGATACACAGTCTACAGGGAGGACAGAGATTGCAGTAACACGAAAGCAGCCAAAGGTGAAGGAGTTTTACTGGCCTTAAAGAAAATTATTCCAGCAGAACAGATTGATGAATTGGTAGCAAATCCGTCATTATGCGACCAATTATGGGTGAAAGTTAAACCAACAGTTTACGGCACCCCGTTGGTCTATTTTATTTTCCGCCACTAACAGATAGAGTTATATTAATTACAACGTAATTCTTAGGCTAAAAAATGTCGAAATTTTATGTAACGCAGAATGTTACAATTTTGTGTAACGTTTGTTATATTTTGTAGGATTTTTGTTATTGTTATTTAAAAAATGTCACAATTTTATGTAACGAAACAATATCTTAATTTTATATAATGAAAGCTAAATGTTAGGATAGGATTTTTGTGATTATGTTATTTTTTTTGTGTTGATGCCAGTGAGAATTATGTGGTAAATTTTGATCATTTTATACAAAGTATAGAAGAGAAAGAGACAGAAATGAAAGCAAGGGGGGTCAAGGGGCTGCATTGGGACATTTTTTTGGAACTTTTCGTCTAAGGGGGGTAGGTTAAGAATTACGTTGTAATTAATATATATATATATATATATATATACTAGCCGACCCGGCGAACTTCGTACCGCCTTAGAATCAATAAATGTTGTGTTAACTTATTAGTTGAATTAAATTCAATTTTTTATTAAGATAAAATAAATACTCAAAATTAATTAAGTGCAATAAATGTACAAAAATCCCATGCTCACATGTACACCCCGTCCGTTACTCCCATATTATCCGTTCATATTTGTGGTTTAATGTGTGAACACACACACACACCATACATTATATATATATATATATATACATGGGTGTCACCAGCGGGGGCAAAAAGGGGCAGCTGCCCTCCCCCCTGGAACTTTGAAACTTTTTAATTAACTGGCATTGATGAATATTCATAGGCGCGTAATCATGGACAATTTGGAAAACTAATTTTTTAATTAAGATTTTATTCATGTTTAATAAAATATTAAGCCTTTACAACTTATAAATTTTATTTTTCCTATAACTCATATCCTCTTTCTATCATCTTGCCCCCCCCCTGACGGCTGGCAACGCATTTTGCCCCTCCCTAGCTCATCGGCTGGCGACGCCCTTGTATATGTATATAAGACTATTTCTGAATGTTTACAAAAATCAAGATGTAAAGTAGTAATTTTAGGCAATTTTAATATTCCAGATTTCTTTAGTACTATGAATATGGATATAAACCGTTTTACTAGTGCCAAAGTAATGGATTTATTTAAACTATTGAACCTATCTGGACTGATTTTATGTAACGCTGAAACCAATTCGATTGGGAGAACTTTGGGTTTAGTGCTTGTTAACGTTAGTGGAAGACCCCTCACTATCCCCAAACGATTTATTCCATCCACCTCTAGGAGTAGATATTCCCGTATCACCCGTGGATTTTAGAAAGTTAAAGAATTGTGCTTATCAGGGTAATGTTGGATTCCGAAATTTTAGGAAAGCAGATTTCTTGAGGATGTATTATACGTTTTCGTCAATAAATTTGAGTTGTTTATTTGATATTAATAATAGCGACAATGCAGCAATATTTTTTGATAAGATACAGGAAATACTAAGTGAGACTGTGACATTGTGTGAACATAGAAGAAACGAATATCTCGTTTGGTTTACTACTAAAATAAGCCAAAACGTAAAATAAACATAAAATCTATAAATTAAGTGCGAATACAGGAATAAACGCAAAAATGAATAAAATAAGAACAGATGCAAAGCAAAGGAAGAAATAAATAAAGATAAAGGTTTAATTAATAAATAAAATAAGATGCAATCTGGATATTTGTTGTCGATAAAATTTTTTATTTTTTTTATATCGTTATTTTCTTTACTCGTGTGTAAATATGTTCCGTATTATTTTTAGTTATTAAATTCGTGCACTAGCGCCGCTTTAAACGATCGGCCATTTTTCTAAGGGATGGCGTCGGTCTTTGTTTAGACGGCATGGCGATCTTTTTGTTTGGGTCAGGCAGGTAGTTGCGGATGTTGCGCGTGTGAGATTCTAGCGACGGCCTTTTTGTGCGTGTTTTGGTCGCGTAGATGTGTATGCACGTATATTTCCGTTTTCTATTTTGTAAATTAAAGTGTGTGAACGTTTAGATAAAGTCGTTTTGGTATTATTTGTTCGTTATTTTCGTGAGTTCTTGTTTTTGTTTCTCCGTATCGATATTTTGTTTTGTGACCCGGCGCGCATCGAGGGTCTTTACAAATTATTTTTGGGATTGACTACTTTCGAATATATCGTGTAAAAACTATTCGAGTTTAATTATTTCGGTTTTATTTTTTTTTTTGAATTTTACTTACAAAGATATATATTTTTTTTAAATTATTTTATTTACAACAATATTCAAAGCAAGGTGAAACAAAATCTATGTTTTACTTTTTAAAAAGAACTATAAGTTTATAGTTATAATAAATTATTTTTCTTAAAAATAAATTTAAATATATTAACAGATTTGCAACTTACCTACATATACTAACCTGGCACATATACATATACCTTTTCCCTCATTCCTCTCCTCTCCTATTTTCCTTCTATCTTCCTGTTTTCCGAAAAAAATATACTTAACTATATAATTTACTTACCCTATGGTTAGTATACGTTTAAAATTTACGCATATATATATATATTAAAGATAGTACTACATTTAATATTAACTCTACAACAAAAATAGAACAATTTCACTATTTACATAAATGATAATAATAATAATAATCAAATCAAATCAAATCATTTTATTGCTAAAGACAAGTTAATATAATACATTAGCAAAAACGTATGTACACAAATGCGCAGAAATAGCGCGAGTAGTGGGATTATTATTATATAGCAGAATAAATAAAAAGGCAATAATTGAAAATAGAGATAAAATCCTTCTAGAGTTAAAGATGAGTAAGTATACAGTGAAATAAAATAAGTACAGTAAAAAGCAAAGGTAATAAACAGAAGAAAAAAAACAAAAGAAAAAAACAATACAACGGAAGATCATACAATGACCAAACAATTATTGGCTACAAATATAATAATAATAATAACAATAATAATAATAACTGCACAAACCGAATATCTATAAAGACATAATAGAGTGGCCACAATGATTCATTGGAGTCTGTATAAAAAACACAGCATCCCATCAAGTAAGAAATAGTGGAACATAAGCCTGATAAAGTAATTTGTGATAATCAGAATAAAATACTGTGAGACTTTCGAATTCAGACCGACAAACACCTAGAACATAATATGCCGTATATCACTGTAGTCGGTAAAAATCGAGTATATGTGGTTGAAATATCAAATCCTGAAGACAGCAGAATAAGAGATAATGATCAAGAAAAATTATTACGGTATAAGAACCTGCAAATAGAACTTACAAAGTTATGGGGAAAAAAGGTAATTATTGTTCCGATAGTAATTGGTGCTCTTGAAGCAATTCCATCCGACCTAAGAAAACAATTCTGTTACTCGCGCCACTGGAGTACATAAGCAACTTAACTCTAATAATTAATCTTTATTCGTATTTGCATCCAGAAATCTCAATAAAGGGTCCAGCCGGTTAAGGGGAGAAAAAGTGGCTTTAAACCAAACTTTATAAAATAAATATATACATCTATTCGGCCGATTTTAAAAATTCTTATTGGAGGTTAAAGATAATTTAAATTTCTATAACGGTGATTTTTTTTCAGATTTTTAAATGCTAAATTCAAATTTTTAGATACGTTCAAAATTTTTAAAATGTCATAAAACAATTTTTAAAAAATTGAGTAACGACGAAAAAAACATACATGTATTTTAGTGTAAACTATCTACAAAAAAAATTTCAGATTTTTAAAAGTGGTGGAAGCGGTTCAAAAAAAATAAAAACATGCATTTTTAGCTGAAAATCCTCCTGAAATTCAACTAATAACAGCGGAATAGATATATGTTACGTATTTGAACATAACAAGTTTTCCTGAATTTTTTCAGATTTTTGGAACGGATGGAACAAGTCAAAAAATACATAAAATCATGCGTTTTTAGCTGAAAACCCTCTTGAAATTCAACTAATAACAAAGGAATAGATGTGTTACGCAAAGGCGCACTCAGGATTTTTTTTCGGTCGGGGCTAGAATTTAGAAGGTTAGGGAGGGGTAACTCGGAACCACCACTAAGTAACTATCTATTTTTGTGGTCTGTCAATTAAAATAAAAAAAAAAATACAAAATTAACGAATATTATTTTTACAAAAATTACAAAACTGACGAATTTTATTTTTAAAAAAATAATAATAATAATAGAAACATAATATTATGTTTGTAATAAGCACAAATTAGGTAAGCATACGAATTTTATTTTTTAAAAATTAGTTAAAAGTATATAACATTACACTTGTAATATAAGCAAAAAGTAAATATGTATGTGTTTTTTTTTTAAATGAAGTAAAACAAAACATTACAAAACGAAATTAGGATTTCGAAGATTTTTTGGGGGGAGCAATGGCCCCGTGGCACCCCCCTTGAGTGCGCCAATGGTGTTACGTAAGATAACGAGTTTTCCTGAATTATTTCAGATTTTTAAAACGAGTGGAACATGTCAAAAATTAAATAAAATCATACGTTTTTGGTTGAAAACCCTCTTGAAATTCAACTAGCAACAACGAAATTGATATATTATGTTACCAGCATTATAATAAAATGTTTTTCTGAATTTTTTCGGATTCTTAGAACAAATGAAACAAGTCCAAAAAAATGAAAACATGCATTTTTAGCTGAAAACCCTCTGAAACTTCAACTGGAAGCAAACTATAAAATGTAAGTTACATAATTTGTCGTAATGTTGTTGCCTAATCTGCTATTATGGGAATTTTAAATTCATGCAAAATCTCTATATTTTATTATTTCTTAAAAGCATCATAATTTTTCCGTTATAATACATTAGTTTTTAATACGTTTGTCATATTTAGAACAAAGAAAACCCGTAAGTTTTTTCAACACTCTTTAAAAGTGAAAAAATGGGAAAAAAATCGAAGGCCATCGTTTAGCTATTTTTTAATGATTTGTAATAACTAAGTTAGCTCAGAGCTAGAGCCCTGTGCAGTAAGAATCACAGAAGAAATTCTTGTCGATTTTACACGTAAGGTTTCAACTAAAGACTTTAAAAATACGCAAAAAAATACATAGACACAAAAATATATTGGCGCGTGAAATAAAAAGGCACGCTATTTCATTTGCGCTGTGCCAGAGCTCATACGGGGGCCCACGAGGGAGGCGACTCTCTTCAACTTCACGGTTTTTCTTTGTTCTAAATATGACAAATGTATTTAAATTAATGTATTATAATTAAAAAATAATGATGCTTTTAAGAAATTAAAAAATCGAGAGATTCTGCACTAATTTTAAATTCCCATAATAGCAAATTAGGTAACACAATGACACAAATTATGTAACTTACATTTTATAGTTTCCTTCCAGTTGAAGTTTCGGAGGTTTTTCAGCTAAAAATGCATGTTTTCATTTTTTTTTTTTTTTTTTTTTTTTTGATTTGTTTCATTTGTTCTAAAAATCCGAAAAAATTCAGAAAAACATTTTATTATAATATTTGTAACATATATCAATTTCGTTGTTGTTAGTAGAATTTCAAGAGGTTTTTTTCAACCAAAAACGTATGATTTTATTTACTTTTTTGACGTGTTCCACTTGCTCCGACCGTTCCAAAAATCTGAAAAAATTCAGGAAAACTTGTTATTTTCAAATACGTAACATATATCTATTCCGCTGTTAACAGTTGAATTTCAAGAGGGTTTTCAGCTAAAAATGGATGTTTTTATTTTTTTTTTTAACCGCTTCCAACACTTTTAAAAATCTGAAATTTTTTTTGTAGATAGTTTACACTACAATACATGTATGTTTTTTTTCGTCGTTACTCAATTTTTTAAAAATTGTTTTATGACATTTTAAAAATTTTGAATGTATCTAAAAATTTGAATTTAGCATCTAAAAATCTAAAAAAAAAAATCACCGTTATAGAACTTTACATTATCTTTAACCTCCAATAAGAATTTTTAAAATCGATCAAAAAATGCCTGAGATATCATAAAAAACCCAAAAATCACAAAATGGTTACTACAGCAGCCCGACTAGGGGTCTGAAACTTTCAGCAACAATTACTTTCTTCATGCCCTAGAAGTATATATTTTTTTTTTATAAAGTTCGGTTCAAACGCACTTTTCCCTCTTTAACCGGCTAGACCCTTTGAATTTAAATACGGATACTGCGTAGATAACTTTGTGACTTGCAGATCGTTAGATAGGATTCAAGACACAAAGACGTTCATTCTGGCCGTAAAACAGTAAGGCTGTGAGAAAATACATAATAATAACAATATTAATCAAATCAAATCAAATAAAATTTATTTTTTATACATAAATAACAAAATTATAAAATGGAATAGATAAAATAGAATCTTTACTTAACTCCTGCTTATATGCAAAACGCATGAACAACAAGGTACATTACAGTACACAGGCCAGTTTAATGAGAAACTAGCCAGTGCTTACAATCTGTGCGAACGGAAAGAATATATATCTGTGTACAATATATTAATACACGCACGCACATACACAGACACACACACGTGCATTCATATTTATATAGACTCAATGTGTCTACACATATGGATATACACTCTCATATGTACACACATACTCACACATGTACATACACATTCATCGATGAATGTACTCTCACTTACTCACACATAGGAATACAAAACGTTAGATTAATTTAGAAGAAATAAATTTGATGCTCACCTGTATAATTAACATAGAAAAATGAATAATAACATGATATACAAGGGCATCGCCAGCTGATGAGCCAGGGAGGGGAAAGATGATAAAAAGAGGATATGAGTTATAGGAAAAATAAAATTTATAGGTTGTAAAGGCTTAATATTTTATTAAACAAGAATAAAATCTTAATTAAAACATAAGTTTTCCAAATTGTCCATGATTACGCGCCTATGAATATATTCATCAATGCCAGTTGATTAAAAAGTTTCAAGGCTCCAGTGGGGGGGGGGGCAGCTGCCCCTCTCCCTGCCCCCCGCTGGCGACGCCCATGATGATATATATAATAGTAATAGCTAGCGAACAATAAGTATATCAATAGTAAGACAGGAATAATTTTCTAGCGGATACATGCTGGCATATATGTATGGGCTAAAGATTATATGTATATGGGTGCATATATCAAAAACTTAGTAATATATAATTTTGCCTACATACTATTTAAACACATATTTACAACAGAACTATTATTAATTAAAATTATTTCAAAAAATATCACACATATACCCCATCCCATATGACTCATATCCTCTTTCAGTGATGATAAGATGATATAAATATGTAATATAATACTAATCTAATGTCAAGTGATGAAAACTAATATTTATAATCATAAAGTTATAATAAGCATGTGTGTTAATTTAATGTTAATATTAATAATATTAATAATATTAATAATAATAAAAAAAATATTTCTCCGATAATTCGTGGGTAAAGTATTAATACGAAAAAAACGAATATGATAAGGAGAGAAAATTACGATCTATCGCGGAAGATAAATAAAATGCGGTGAAAAAATTATCCTGTTTTTTTTTTTTATAATCAAAATTCAAACGCACAAAACCGCAAACAAAAGTTCGTAAATAATAAAATAAATGAAGTAATACTGGAGGGAGTGAAAGAAGAAATGATGATATGCGTTATTTCACCTGGTCTATAGCTGGCCAAAATCGTAAAAAAGAAACAAAAAAAAAAAAATTATAAACACAATAACAAACGCTTAAATTGAACATAAATGAATATTCTAGAAACGTTTTCGGGAATTTTCGCCATTTTCGACCAGAAAAATAAAAGAAAATTAATAAATATAAATTTAGTATTACAAGTATATTCGAAGGAGAAGCAATTAATATTCAATCGGAAGGAAAAATCAAAAAGAATATTATCAAAAATACAATTAGAAATATTTGATTTTTTAAAACAACAATCATACTAATGTATACAAAAAAATATGTATTAATACTAAAAGAGTATAGTATGATTGAATTACTTCATTAGTGATAAAGTTAGTATATATTGCGGATTTTTGGGAAGCGCTAATTCGCCTATTTTCAAATGAAGAAGAAAATCATAGAAATGTTAATGAAGGGACATGCAGGATGGTCGAATAACAGATTAAATCACAATTAATAATCGAGATGTATAGATAGATACGCTAAAGGCGAGTAGTGAAATAGTCTCAAATGAACCAAACGAACGTTGTTATAGTTCAGGCTGAAATTGTGTTTTTATTTGATAGCGATTACCTTTGACAATTAAATTTGAAAAAGTTGTTATATTAAGACATCAGAAAAAAAAAAAAGGTGTTTGATATTTCAAAGGAGCCCTCTATTTACAATGTTTTAACATTTTAAATTGGCCAATAATATAACATATAGTTGTTCTTCGTCGAATTAGACTATTAGGAAAGATCGTTTTGTTCGAATACGAATTTATTAATCGTTTTTCTCGTTCATTATAGTCACTACTTCGTAGTCGCATCGAAAGTTATAAGGCCTTGCACGGAATTCGGTATATCCGTTCACGCTGTAAGAGCTCTAACCGATTCATTGGAGGACAAGTATGATGATTTTAAATTTTACGCGTCGATCAACCTGGCCGACACGTCTGTTATTACTCTGGAACAGCCGATACCTTGGAACATTCCGCAGATGGTCTATATGCAAGTAAGTTTTCACGACGAAGTTTATTCATTACCTTTTTAAAATGCGGAATTTACCGAAACTGCATGCGTGACGAATTTGCCACTGTTTTGAGATTGTTCACGGTAAAATGTCTGCTTAAATAAATAAATAAATAAATAATAACCTATTTCGATCTTATATAAAGCTTTACAACTTCGACCCGCTGCCATCACTCATTGGCGACAAATAAATCGTACTAACAAAAAAAACGTGTCTCATCTTTATCGGACTTGAAACATGACAGCGTTAATTAACCGTGATAAAATGGTGAATTAAGGATCTGCAGTTTACTTAAAATTATTCGATAGCGTAGAACATTCCAATCCATTTGCAGCGTACTTAATTGGATAAATTAATGGCGGTAACCGTGTCCTTTACAAGGTCTCTTCCAAAATACTTCATCCACTTTCCTCCTCAATGTCTCAAATAACGACGGGAATATTTTATTTTTAAATAAAATTTGATTGCGTCGGTGATGCATTTTTATCGAAATCAAAAATTGTCTAAAATAAATTTACTTTACCCTACCTAGGAAAAGTTGTTTCATACCCGAGCCCCGCCTGATAAAGGGGCCTCCAAGAGACACCCACTTCCGACATGTAATAAAAAATTAATCTGTCATATGTCTTATACACCTTTTTTTTTTTTTTTTTTTTTTAATAAATAGAATTAACTTTACAGGAGCAAGTGAATATTATTTTAATACATTTATTTGTTAATAATTTTGTATCCATTTTTATTTCTTCCTAGACAAGGAAACTTCGTAATAGTAAAATTTCGAGTTTCGTAAAAACGTGTCAGAAATTTATTTCAAGGTAAAACGTTGGAATCACATTTTTTGAGAAATGTCTCTATGAATGTGCGTGCGTGTATATACGCGCAACACACGCACATACACTATCCTTTTTGGTTAAAATTTTGCTGAAAAATTCATTATTTAAAATTATATATATATATATATATATATTTTTTTTTTTTTTTTTCTTTTTTTTTCGGTATCGACAATTCTATCCATTGCCTATATGATATTTAGTTTTATTTACATTAATAATTATAAGTTAATTCGTGAATTCAAAATAATATAATTGAATTAAATTAAAGAAAATTTAGTTATGCTATAAAACTGATAATTTTGTCACTTCCGAAAAGGACCCCTAATATTTCCGTAGCCCCGGGCCTATCATACACTTAATCCGGGCCTGCCCGAGATACCAACTGTTTCATCACCTAAGATCAACCAATAAACCGATTCTTTAATTTCGGCAATAATTCTTTTTTTGTAAAATATCCCACAAAAATATCTGTTAAAATATTTTGAATTTTCGGTGCCACTACTTAATCAAACGATCTCTGAACAGTTCATCTCCACCAGTGTTAACTCTAAAATGAATTGACGATTTTCCATGAAGAGCAATATCATGTGTACTGCCAAAGCAATGGCGGAAAGAATGGACAATAATTTATTCGGATCCTCTTTTGTGGTATGTTTTTCACGTGTGAACTAAACATACATCAAAGAATAATTTCTCTTTATGATTTCAAGTAAATTAACTGATCCCATCGAAGTATTTCTATCCTAAACAGCATTATATAAAATTATTTCATATGCCTTATTTAAAAAACAGTTATTTTTTCTTTTCATTTTATGCTGGCCGAAAGCAGCTACTCATTGGATACGCTCATAATAGTATGATAACTGCTTCTTTAAATTTATCATTTTTAATTTTTTTTTTTCTTTTTTTTTTAAATTTCCTTATCGTAATATTTCCTAAATTAATTACAAATGAATTTTAAAAAATTACCTTCTTTAGCGTTACACCTCCCAGGCTAAAGGATGAAAACATCAAGGCAAATTGAATTTCTACTGAAAATAAAGGACAATTATAAATATTAATGTTGTAAACACTTTCAAATCGTACCTAGTTTCAGTGGGGTATAAATAAAGTCAATTTTTTTTTGTTGTTGTTTCGCGGGGGATCAAAAATATACAATAGATATAACAGATTTATTCACAAATGAAAAATAAATAAATTCAACTTAACTATAATCTAAATTTCTTTTTATCTTGTGTTGAAATCGCCTGTTATCCGAATTTACTCCAAACACTGGGGGGGGGGGGGCTCGCGTTTGGCTTTGATCCAGCTACTCGAATATATTATAGTAAGAAGTTAAATTCTGAGAGCGATAAACAGTAGGTTTTCTTTATTTGTGATCCCGATCGTATAATGTTCGGTTGTTTGTCGATTTCAGCTGAATAAGGTTCTTTTTATCCCTTCCTTTTAAAAATCGGTATTCCCACTCCATACTGTGCTTCATTCATTCTCCCCGTTCCCCTTCTCCTTCTGTTATCCTAGCCCTTGATTCTTTTCCGTCGGCTATCTCTGATCGTGTAATGATCTGAGTCTCTCTTGCCCCTCTGTGCCAATATTGACGAACCCATAATAAATAAAAAAAACTTAGCTGAAGGCGATGAACAGTAGGTTTTTCGATTTTTGATATAGATAATTTTTTTAAATCGAGAAATTTCTTTCGAAGCAGTAGCGACTGGAAAAACAACAACGTTTTGATGCTTGAAAATACCTGTTGTGAGCATTCATCTAAAACCCGATATTATTTCGTTCTTTCTTACTTAATTCAAACGGATTTCCTTTGGATCTCTGGTCATGCCAGAATCGAGAGAAAAAAGTTAGTAGTTACCTTTCTTTTCCGGTAGGTTTATTCCCGTTTTTTCATCTTCCAATATTACCTTTCTGTCTGCAACTGCTTATTCCAAACTATGGTATAGCTCGTACGTCTCTTCATTCTCCAGCTCGGATTCTTTTTTTCTTGTCTATCCAGCCTTCCCTTCCTTGTTTCCCCTGATTTTTTGACTTTCCTTCTAAGCGTCGCTCCAACCTCTGTGCAATTTGCCGCCTACGCTGTGGACACAGTTTGCTTCCTACCTCGCTTTTCCATTACTCTCTTGTGCCGTCTGTTTACCATTAATATCACTTTAAGGAATCACGTTACGTTTTTCAATTACTGTGCTACCTAAAATTCAAGATTGCGGTTTAATTTTCTACTAAACAATTGCGGTATAATGTAGAAAGTTAATTTTACTTGCGCAGAATGATCCCTATGGTCAAAGTCGTCTACCTTAGACACGTATTATTATTATTTCGAGTTTTTGTATTAATATCTAGCGCAATAATTTAAATAATGATCCAATTGCCCCGTTCTATTATCCTATCTTTAAATTTTGTCTCGTAGATGTTATTATAGTTAGGTTATTTTCCAATACGCTGTTGTGTTTGATGTATAATAATTCAGTTTATAGTATATTTTTTCAATTTATTTATTTTTTTTTTTTTTAAAACGCATAATAAGTTTTGAATAACTTTAACTTTATATGCGATTTGTTACATTTATAATGGTACTGTTAATTAGGAAATTACTTCTTTCGAAACACAATGTAGCCTTTTATTCATTTACTTATTTTTCTCTTTTAATAAAAGAAAAGGAATATTTTTGTACGTAACGCATGGTCGTGCATTGTTTCTGTTTACATAAACGTGTAATTAACGGAATTAGCGAGATGATTCAGAACGGAAGTGCTACTCGTTAACTCCTTTTTCGACGGTCTAATCCATATAATCCTGTAAAAATTCTCATAAAGGAAAAAGCAACAGTTCACATTCTTACACAGTAAACTATCAACATGTCAAACTATTGTTACCGGTAATTTACGGTTTTTGTAATAATTTTTACTTATAAATTATTTTATGTCGCTACATTTACCATTGCAGTTTTCTGCTTTTTCAGTTAACTTATTTTCATTGCATTGTTGATTTCCCTTTCTGAAATTTTACCTTTATTACGGTCGCCGATTTGTAATTAATGGTTGCAGTGATGCATTCGTTTTTCGTTTTCGACTGTTTTATCCGCATAGAATTTTCGTAATTATTAGATGCAATAATTTCCTTTAAAATAATTTGTGTAGTCGTCACGCTTAATTATTCCAAAATTCTGTACGATGGACATTCTTAGACTTCTTTAAATTTTACTTAAAATCAAAATTAACACCCAGTATAACGATTATTAGAATTCCGTACGCAACCGCAATATACGGAATCGTAATAGGATGGTTCAAAAACGGCAAAAATATTAAATTACAATACGCAGTAAGTCAAACTTGAATTAAAAATTAAAACGGTCTTGAAGACAATGTATATAACTAAGCCGCTAGAAATATATAATGTGGAATTTAAAACTATTTTTAAAAAATCACTTATAAATACATGAATTGGTCACCGGATAACGTATTAAATGTGAAATTTAAAATACGTAACAACAGAAAACAAAAAATCTTTTCGTGAAATAAAAAAGTTTTATCGGTAAATAATTTATCACAAAACAAATAAAAAAAACACGTTCGTATGAAGCGGTAGCTCGAGTATTTCAGAAAACCGAAACACATTTTAAACATGGGTAAATGGAAACCTTAAAAGAAATATACAGCCGATAATGTTACAATTTCGTATTATCAAAACGATCAGACTTTAGGTTCTTGCATATTCAAGCGTTGAGGAAAACGCTGTCAACCTTCCTGCCACATGTGCAACTTCTAATGAACCTTTTTATTAGCGAAATTCCAATACACAATATTCTTCTCCCAACAAAAAATACTGCCATCCTAATCTGTGACACTCCATTTATGTTCCGCTTTTCTCTGATTCAAATTCCTTTTATCTTCTTCTTAACCCGTTCCTGTTTCTTTCCCTTGGTTCGTTTACTTTCCTCGTCTGCATCGATTCATAGTTACTAAACTATCTCGCCTTCGTTTTTTCTTTTCTAAACCGTTTTTCCTTGTAACATCTCCCTTTTGCCTACTGTATCCTTAAAATTCCCATTTTATATTTCTCGAATGTTCCTGTCTATCCCGTAAACATAGTTTACTCTATTCTCAACCCTTGCCTCCTATGTTCTTTTTCTACCTAACCTCTCAGTTATTCTGTTCTAAAAGTATTTTTCGGTTCCATATCTGATAAAATAAAAATACAGTTCTTATCCTGTTTCGTTACACTCTTCCATTCTTCTAGGCTACTGCTTTTTATTAGGACCTCCTCCCACACACACACACAAAAAAAAAAAGTGTAACTGTACCGTACTTTTGTTAAAAGAAACGAGAAATGCACATGAAGAAATAAATTTTCTCCGTATCTAATTAATTATTATTAAATATTTAAAATTTCCGTAATGATGTCTACTGAACACTATTTTTAAGTTGAAATCGTGCTGCCTTTATCAATTTCTGATGTTTTGAAAGTTACACCTTTTAATTTAACGGAAGATTTTTGTTGCTTTACCTTCAATTACCATCGATCTAATCAATGGACGGCTCGAAGATAGTGTCCTTCTTAGCGATATCTGAAAAAAATAATTTATTATAAACTATAAATTCACAAATTATAATAATTTTCGCGGTATTTCTTTTTATCTAAATATTTTTTTTAATTATTCGTAAAGTTTCATTCAACTTTTATATTTGATGTACACTTATGCAGTTATTATTCTAGCATAGATGTTTCCATTTGTTCAATGCCTATCTTCTCACAAAAGATATATATACACAGGGCCGCATTTGAGAGGGGTTCCCCCCCCCCACCACCCACGAAATGTCTGCGAAATAATAACTACTTGCATTACATGGATCAAAATTTAGAATAAATTTCTTTCTTTTCGATTTTTGACAAAAGAAAAGAAAATCAAAATTTTTATGAATTCTATGGAAACGACTATTTTTTATTCGTTTTATTGTAGTGTTCAAATATTGCATATACAATAATTGACTACAAGGCTTTAGTGTACCATTTATAAATATATTTCATGATAACACACACACACGCACGTGCGCGTACATATATATATATCTATATTTATAAAAATATTTTCATATCACCCCCCCCCCCCCCGAAGTTTTGATCTAGATACGGCCCTATATATACATATATATGTGCAGGGGCGGATTAAGGATTTACGGAGCCAAGGACTAATCTTGAATGAGGGAGCCCTCTTCGAAAAAAAAATGTTGAAAAAATTGATTATCATATATGTGTAAACAAACAAGCAAAAAAAAAAAATACTATGTACGTACGAATGACTAATAAAATTAAAATTATGCTGTTCTTAAAAGATCAACTTTCTTACCCTAACAAACTGAATATTACATAAACTTAAGCCATATATGCATACATACATACATATATATGTATATATGTGTGTGTGTTATGTTTGTGACCGCAAAACTCAAAAAGTAGTGGATGGATTGACCTGAAATTTTTACACAGCGTCGTATTTCTAGATAAATGTGTTTGTATATACTTTTTATCCTTAAGTTCCCCCGGAAACGAGAAATTCTGAGCATTTCCAAAAATAATTTAAGTAACGCAATCTATGATTTGCTTTCGACATTATAGAGAGGAATTGCAGAAAAACGTATCATGACTTTATATGCGGAAGGATGTATAATTGCATAAGTGTGTGTGTAAATACAAATACATGGCGACAGTCTCCAGTCACTGATTAGATGAATGAGAAAGAATATATATGGGTGAAAAAGGGGGTGCGCTGCAACAGGTTCATTGCAAGGAAATGATCATAAACGTCATGCAAGCAAACTAGTTTATGATGATGATGAAAAAAAACCTGTTCTTTAGGACACTGTTCGTGATTTTGAGGTGTAAAGTGCTGGAGAAAGTTGAACCGCATGGCATTTGAAATTGTGATTTACACTATATTGTCTTTTTTCAAAGTATTCGTCATTTTCTCAACAGTTTTCTTTTATTTAAATGTGCATAGTAAGATAAATATGTAATATCAATAATAAATTAAATGAATAAAATAATATACCATATTCGAAAAGTCAGTATGAAAAAAATAAATCACGAAAAAAATGTAACGGAGAGCAAAAGTAATTAAAAAATACATGATCCGAACGATTGAAATAAAAGAATAAAATTAAACTGGAGATAAAAAAATAAAATTGTGACGTAAATAAATAAGCTTAATTTAAATTATTGGAGAATGTATGTAATGGAAACGACATATAATCAAATCACTCTTCATCAAACCAATTTTAACCTTTTATCATCTCGGGTTTTTTTTTTTTTTGAAATACAATTATTAATTAAAAGATTAATATACGGTTACACCTTTATTTTTACCAAGTACCTTGAAAATGCCGGTGAGGTGTTCGATATAAATAAATTATTCACCGTTGTATCTGCATGTATCTATTAAAATGATATTTGTGCAAATGTATACTCTGCCTATAGATTGTAATTAACTGAAGGGATACACATTAGATGAAGCAACATAATATATAGCCGAAAATATAAACATGTCATTTATTTTAAAATTTCAATGCGAGTGCTTGAGTGTTTTTAAAATAAGCAAAAATCAAAAAAGGGATCGTAATAGAATTAATTTTAGAATTCAGTTTCATAAATTTTACATGTGAACGTGTATATATATATACAGGGTGGGCCAAAAGAACATCCCGAATTTTAAATGCTCGTCAAATAAAGACTAATATACTTACGGAAATGAAACAAACGTTGAAATAATTGTACACTATTAGTTTTGAACAATACTCCGTATGAATAGTCACCATTTTGATTTTTACATTGTTGCAATCTTTCCTCAAAATTATGCATTACTTTTTTAAGAGTTGGTTTTTTAATCGCCGCAATTTCCTTCTGAATGGCCAATTTCATCTCGTCGGTTGTTGCTGGTTTACCCTCGTACACCTTGCTTTTCAAGTAGCCCCATAGGTAAAAATCTGTCGGTGTTAAATCCGGACGCGCGGCGGCGAAAACAGCTCACAGTTTCGCGAAATCAAGCGGTCCTGAAACTTCTCTCTTAATAACCGCAAAACATCGTTACGAATATGTGGTGTGGCCCCGTCTTGTTGAAACCACGTTTTAGATAATGCAATCCTCTTCCGTCTGAGCTCCGGTAGAAAAAACTCGTTTAACATTTGGATGTAGCGGTCGCCGTTCACAGTAACATTCGCTCCGTCCTCCTCCTCGAAGAAGTAGGGACCGATTATCGCTTTCGCACTGACTGCGCACCATACCGTGATACGAGGGGAGTGCAAGGGTACCGGGTGAACGATTCGAGGGTTCTCAGTAGCATAATACCGCATGTTTTGTTTATTAACGTTACCATTTAAATCGAAATGCGCCTCGTCGCTAAAAAAAAACATAATCCAAATCGACGTCTTCTTCCTCCAGCATATCCAAAAATTTATTACAAAATTCTAACCTTCTTGGCTTATCTGTTGGTATCAATTCTTGGGTTAGTTGTATCTTGTATGGGTGCATATTGAGGTCGTTTCGAATTATTCTTCTGAGTGAAGTACGGGGAATTTTCAAGGCGGAAGCCTGGCGACGAACGGATCTGCGCGGACTTCGCGACAATGCTACGCGCACTTTTTCGATGTTTGTCGGGGTTCTAGACGATCGACGGCGACCTTGATGGTTGACCGCCACCACACTACCGTATTCTCGGAAGTTTTTTACCCATTTGAGGATACTTTTACGGTCGGGGGGATTGTCATGACGTTTTAAATCAAATTGTTTTTTAAACGCGCGTTGTACCGCGATTACACTTTCACCGTTTTTCACAAAGTACTCGACAACGAAAGAGCGTTGTTTACGCGTCCACGACATCATGACTACTAACCAACTATATTTATATTAAACGGCATATTATTTAGCGCCAGATGGCGTCGCAATCGCCACGCTAATTCACAGTGTATGATTTTGACGAGCGTTTGAAATTCGGGATGTTCTTTTGGCCCACCCTATATATATTAATTATAACGTAATTCTTAGGCTACCTCCCATTCGAAAAAATGTCCTAATTTTATGTAACGTTTGTTATATTTTGTAGGATTTTTGTTATTGTTATTTAAAAAATGTCACAATTTTATGTAATGAAATATGTAACGAAAAAATGTCTTAATTTTATATAACGGAAGTTAAATGTTAGAATAGGATTTTTGTGGTTATGTTATTTTTTGTGTGTGTTGATGCCAGTAAGAATTACGTTGTAAATTTTGATCATTTTATACAAAGTATAGAAGAAAAAGAGACAGAAATGAAAGCAAGAGGGGTCAAGGGGCACAGCATCTTGCGAGGCCAAAGTGGCCGAGTTATATATATATATATATATATATTACAAAGTAATTCTTAGACTACCCCCATTCGAAAAAATGTCCCAATTTTATGTAACGTTTGTTATATTTTATAGGATTTTTGTTATTGTTATTTAAAAAATGTCACAATTTTATGCAACGAAATATGTAACAAAGCAATATCTTAATTTTATATAATGAAAGCTAAATGTTAGGATAGGATTTTTGTGATTATGTTATTTTTTTTGTGTTGATGCCAGTAAGAATTGAGTTGTAAATTTTGATAATTTTATACAAAGTATAGAAGAAAAAGATACAGAAATGAAAGCAAGAGGGGTCAAGGGGAGCAGCCCCTTGCGAGGCCAAAATGGCCGAGTTTATATATATATATAAATGAGTGTACAATGGCTCCCAAGAAGTCTTTAGAAGCGTTAGACCGTACACTGAAAGACTTGCGAAATAATCAGGTTCCGTTTGGTGTATCGAGGATGACTTCAGGCAAATGCTACCAATGATACCTTGCTCAACACCGGCTGATGAACTGCATGTTTGCTTAAAATTTTTAACATTTTAGAGCACAGTAAAAAAATTTAATTTAAAAACGAATATGAGAGTTTCCATATTTTCAAGACAATTATTCGAAGTTGGTAACGGTACTGTATCTACAAATCTAGAACCAGGAAAAAAAACCTTCCCCTCTAATTTCTGCAACATCATAAATCCAAAAGAAGAATTAGTAGACAAGGTATTGCAAATCATCGAAACAAATTATCAAAATCACATATGGTTGAGTGTAGGAGCCGTTCCAGCGGCTAAAAATGTTGATATACATGATATGAACATCATTCTAAACAGAATCACAGGTGAAACAGTGACATACAAATCTATTGACTCCGTAATCGACCAAAGTGAAGTAGTTAGTGAATTTTTCAATGGAATTTCTTAATTCACTCGATATTCCTGGATTACCGTCACACATTCTGAATTTGAAAATTGGAGTGCCAATTATATTATTCCGAAACATCAGTCAGTTAATGTTATGCAATGGTACACGATTAGTAATAAAAAAAATTGACGAATAATCTAATTAAAACAACAATTCTGATCGGACCTCATAGAGGTGGAAACGTACTACATCCATGAATAGCACTTATTCCGACAGATATGACGTTCCAGTTCAAACGACTTAAATTTCCAATACGTCTTGCATTCAAAACGCATGGACAATATTTGCAAGTGTGCGGTTTGAATTTAGAAAATAAATGCTTCTCTCATGGGCAATTATATGTCGCATGCTCCAGCTGATCTACATATTTATGCAGAAAACGGGAAAACAAAAAATGTAGTACATTCATTAGCTTTACGATAAAAAACTATTTTCAGTGAAAAACATTTTTCTTTCTTTCCTTTCATTCCACAGCAACACAAAGTATGGTATTAAATTGAATAATG
Organism: Icerya purchasi; assembly: GCA_039619475.1. NCBI lineage: Eukaryota > Metazoa > Arthropoda > Insecta > Hemiptera > Monophlebidae > Icerya > Icerya purchasi. The sequence continues at coordinate 399,203,868 of CM077116.1, read as the reverse complement.
TGTTTTCTCAGTAAATCTGTATTTACTAAAATAGTTTTATTTACTTCCCCAATAATCAAGAGCGTCGCCAGCCGATGAGCTAGGGGGGGCAAGATGAGTTGCCAGCCGCCCGGGGAGGGGGAGAGCAAGATGATAGAAACAAGATATGAGTTATAGGAAAAATAAAATTTATATGTTGTAAAGGCTTAATATTTTATTAAACAAGAATAAAATCTTAATTAAAACACAATTTTCGTGGGTTTCTGGCAAATTATTCTACTACTTTATTATAAGTCTTCCAAATTGTCCATGATTACACGCCTATGAATTCTCACCATGGCTACTTGATTAAAAAATTGCAATGCTCCAGGGGTGGGGCAGCTGCCCCCCCACTGGCGACGCTCATACTAATAATTAATATTAAACTGAGCCACAGCGAAGCGTGGCCGGGCTCAGCTAGTATATATATATATATATATATATATATATATATATATATATATATATATATACACATGTATATATGTTAATATTTGTAATTTTTTATTAATAACATTATGTTTTATTTTTCTACAAAAAAATATTTATATATATATATATATATTAAATATTGTAGACAACAAAATAATAATCGTTTTTTAATCAAATAAAAACTTTATTTATAATGCATTATCTACGGCGGCGGTGTTGGTATTGTCGTTATAACGGTTTTCATGCTAATTTTGATATACTCATGCAATGTTTTTAATCATATTCTTTTCTTTATACAAATTGAACATACATGTTTAAAATTCCATAATTGTTTATGTGATCAGAATTCTCTTTTTCTTTAATAAATTACTGTATGAACTGAAATACCTTCAACTCTTGTTTTCTGCCTTTTATATTTGAAATAATTATTTCTAAAAATTCGCAGATCCCCCAAACTTTAACGAATGGTAATTATTCGGTTCACCTAAAAGGAACGGATCTGTCCAACAAACGATTACTGTTCAACCGGAATACAACGTTACAAGTGATTAACAATTTCCTTGTGGTATCAATTCAGACATCGAGACCCATTTATAGAGCTGGTCAAACTGGTAACTATAATTTTGAACTAGTAATTAATTTTCTAACTTCTTATTAAATTCAAAATTATGCATTTCGATGTAAAAAGAAGTTGTAAATAAAGATAGTTTATAGTCCTTTCAGCAACGAATTTGACACAGTCTAAAAGTTGAATGATGAAATTTCATTCATAAACGTAAACAGGCGGAGAAATTTAAATCAAAATAATTTGTATACTTGTTAGTAGAGGAGTTAATCTTAATTAAGCTGCAAATTTTCCTATACAGTTTTTCAATCCATTATTCACTTTAATGTTATTCTGAACCGTTGAATTAAAAATGAATTTTCCCAAGACACGAGTGAATCAAACACACCTAAACTTCGTTATGATATATAACCAAAATTTTTTGGAACAAAGTTACATTGTTAAAGAAATAAAAAAATTCGAGCACAGAATGGTTTTCCTAATTTGAATCATTTTAACTTTTAAATTATCTGTTCGAATTTAAACATGCACAAAATATTCTTATATTTACTCACCAATGAAAGTGATTAAGACATGATTCAAACACTAGAAACTACGGAAATAGATCTTCAGATATATTTTATAAGAGTAGTATTATCGTATATATCGAAAGTAGACTTACCCTAAAATTTTAATTTTTTAAAATTCAATTCCGAAAGAAAAAATAAGAGATACTGTTTACGTGTATATTAAAATAAATGCGTTAAAAACAAAAATCAAATGTTAACACAGTAAGCACTGAAAAATTTTGTCACACAGGGAGATCAATATTGAAAAAAGTATTTTGGCTATAGAAAAGACTTCACTACTATATTAAAGGTAGGAAATATTTAAATTAATTTTTAATAAATTTAGCGTAAAATTTATAGTGAAAATATTAAAAATTACATCAACAGGGTCGTAACTCACGTGAAATTAGTTGCGAATAATTTTATTTTCACTAAAAATCAACATTTGAGATTTTTATTTTATAAAGAAATTGTAAAAAAAAAAATAAAATGAGTTTTGTTCAAATTTTTGCGTTGTACAGTTTCATTAATAAATAGGACCAATCTTACTTTCACCAGTTTAACGTTTTAATTTATTTTTCCAATTTTCAGGTAGAATGGACAACTGCCCCCTCCCCATCTCCTCTGTGACGCTTATGGTTAACATGGGCGTCGCCAGCGGCGGCAGGGGGCACCCCCCGGAGCCCTGAAACTTTTTAATCAACTAGCCATGATGAGTATTCATAGGCGCGCAATCATGAACAATTTGCCAGAAACCTGCGAAAATTATGTTTTAATTAAGATTTTATTCTTGTTTAATAAAATATTAGGCCTTTAAAACTTATAAATTTTATTTTTCCTAAAACTCATATCCTCTTTCTATCATCTCCCCCCCCCGGCGGCGATCAACTCTTCTTGCCCTCGCCTGGCTCATCGGCTGGCAACATCCTTGATGGTGAATACAAGTTATTGTTTATTTTATTATAAAATAGTAAGATGATAGATTTATTATACAATTTAATTCCCTAATGAAGTTTCGCCAAAGACGTAGTATAGCGTTAAAATCAGTTAACAACAATCCACCAAATGTTTGCAAATGCGCGTTTATATAGATACGAGATTTTGATATTGATCCCTTTACCGGTTTTTAAAAAATCAATGTCACTGCAAACGAAATTTTCTTTAAAAGTTATCCTTAACTACTAAACATCAATTTTTAGCTAACATTTAATAAATCAGTGATTTATATACCTATTATTATTATTTTCCTTTAGCACAAGTATTCAAATACACATATTTCACATTAATATACGTTGATAATGTCATTATATATAATAATCATAAATATATTACTATATACAATCATATAATTTTCTTTCAGTGCTGTTCCGAATTATTGCCTTACAAACGACTTTGATTCCGTTCGATGACATTTTAGATGTGTTTATAATAGTAAGTTTACATACAGTCATTAATACACTTATAATATACTCGATCGTGTAAGAACGTAACCATCGTCTCGTATGAGATATTTTTAAGGAGCAACTTATCAGACAAATTTTTAAAATGGATACTTATTTTCGTGAAAATTATGACCGAATAGTTATATAAGCCTCTTAAACCACGTTTTTCATCGAAGTTTGAATCGAATTTAGAGAACGACCAATCTTAAAAAATCCAAAAATAGTTGACGTTACTAGAAAATTCCCACTTTAGAAAGTTTTCTCAACAGCACGCTTTATTCAATGAATTCTACTAAAAATTGTAAAGCAAGAAATCATCAAAGAATTTTTGAAGAATTATGGACAATTGACTTTGTACATTTTTATGTATTTTTGTAATTTGATATTTTATGAATCAACAACTGTAGTATTTAATCTTGATTTTATTTCCTTTTGTTATCAGTTTTTAATTTTTTTTTTTTTTTTTTTTTTGTATTTTTGAAAACCTATTCTTTAAATATTTTGCAACCTTTGTTCCTTTTTTAAATTATCTGCTTGTGAAGTAACGAATTTAATTTAGCTTTCTTTTCAGCAAAATATTAGCTACGTTTATGTTGAAAGATGTCGAAAGATATATATAAAATTGAATGGAACATATGTAACGTTATATTTTATGTTGTTTTATTGTCTAATTAAGTGGTTACTTCCACTCAAACCAGCTGGCAGTCGCGTTTTTACACACGAATGCGTCATCTACATCACGACTTAAACTAACTAAAACAAGAGACTTAATTTCATAATCTTTTTTGAGGGAAATGCATCAATGGATACACTTTCTACTTGCGATTTACTGAGAACATTTATTAGATAGCCTCACCATTTGGCTAGTTAAAAATTATTAATTAAAACAAAAAAAAAAACATTAATTTATTTTTGATACTTACATTATCTTTTATATTAAAGAAAATGTATGTATAATTTGTTTATAAAAAATATATAAATTTAAATTTTTTTGCCGCAAATTATAGAACAAATATGTCTTTTATTATTTCGAAGTATTTTAAACATTTTAGTTAAACATAAACGATTTTATTTTATACTTATTTTTATCAAAGTAGCTGTTTAACCGTAAAATGTTAAAAACAAACATTTAATTTTTGAATAAATATTGTAACAATTTTACACTTTCTAATAATATGACGATTAATTTACAAACTGTATTTCTAAACTCGTCCACATCTTAAATATAAATGTTTATATACGTTTATAAAAAGTTATATACCTTACCATTTGTATGTTTAAAAATTACTTTCAACGTCTACAAAAAAGAATAGTGAATACTTCAGTGAAACTATTTACTTTAGACATTAATTTAAATCTATTTCATCTGATTTCCTAACCGAAATTTTTTCAACAAAATTGCATTTAAGTGTTATTGGCGTACGCTAGTGTAAAAGTTAATACTTCCCGCGTGAATTTTAAATAATCACGTATTTTAAAAATTACTTTAATAGTCAAGTTAATACTATCAAACTGAGAGAATGTTCACTAAAAAATTCAAATATTACTTCATGAAAAAGTATCTAAAATATTTTTGTTTAACATTATATGTGAAATATTATTTCTTTTAACAGTATTAAATATTTTAAATTAATTATCGACACTAAAATACTAAATACAATGTAAATATTACAAAAAACTTTTGTGCTTCGAAGAATAAATTTTCACTCTACAAACACTATGTAAATTATAAAGTGGCGGACATATTTTGACTGAATAGGCAAACATTTTTTTTTTGCTTTTATGTATCTTTTTAAATAAATTTTAAATACAATAAGTTTTGACATTATCGGAGATGTATAAATGAGAAGTTAAAAAAAGTTAATAATTTATAGAATGAGTTAACTCACAAGTAATTAATGAATTCAACAGATTTTGTAATAGAAGGAATCGAATGCCACAAAAAGAATGTTCATTTACATTAAAATACTAGCGGACCGGGCAGTTGTTGTTCTGCCTGATCGTCAGCTTGTCTACTATTAGCGGATTGAGGCAACGTTTTTTTGGATATTCTAATTTTCTACCGTTGCCCAGAGCAAAATCGAAAAAATAAGTGCAATTTATCATTGTCTTCCGCCGTTCAATTCTCGTGAAATTAAAATTTTTTTCAACAAATTTAATAAAATCGTAAAATGAGGGCCTACACAGCTGGAATGTGAATGAGTACGATATAATGACAGTTAGATGATAGTAACAGGTGTGGTACCGGTGGATAATTTGGACCGAGGCAGCAGTCCATTTTTTCGATTCTGTTTCTTTTTATATATAACGACATACAGAACGACAGACAGGCATACATTCATTAAAAATAAAACGTGGACCATGAGTGCAGATTACAAAAGAAGAGTATCTCTGATGCTACCCGGAGACTGCTGTCAACATCATAGACCAAACATGTAACAAATTCGCCAGTGATAGCAAGAATAGGGGAATAATGGAAACTATGCGAAGACATTAAAAATCGAAAAATGAAATATCCTGGCTCATAAAATAAGAGAAAACGATTTGTTTCCGATGGTGGAATAAGGAAAGATACATTTCATCTTCTTCAACCTGATTCGAGTGTAGCTTAACCACTTTTCATGGACTCCACCATTTGACGAAATTTGTCTTGACTTTTTGTGACCCGGAATAATTCTCCTACTTTTGTAACTCCAGTTCATGTCTTGATCCTTCTTCCTCTTCCCCTTTTTCCTTCTACCGCTCCCATCATTATTGTTTGATAAAGGTGAAATGTTGGTCGTCTTATAAAATGTGCAAAAAATTTGTTTTTCATTTTCTAATTATGTCCATTAGCACCGATCCGTTTTTATCAATTGTAGCACCTCCATACGACTGTAGTTGCATAAGGATTTCGAATTTGAGTGTGAATAACATTTCCAGTAACAAATATTAAAAATTTCGTTGCAGGATTTTTTATTTCTCTATAAAATATAATAGAAAACGCTACCTTTTTTTAAACTCTCTGCAATGATTACAATAGCTAACCTAGGAGTGCGACTTGTTTGTTTAGATCATGTCATGGAGCTTTGATGATTTCAGTAACGGAACGCAACGTATTTATTACACTTATACCAGAAATTAATAAAATATTATTTAGAATTTATTATTTATCATACTAATCATTTTATTTTAATTTTAATTAATGAATTTTACGATTTTGAGCGCACTAAAGATATGATCACCACTGAATAACACACTGAACTATCGCTTTCAATTTAATTCTTTTTCGCAAAAGAATATCAATATTCAATGCGGAATTTGTTGCTGCTATGAAATCATGTGACCTGCTCAGAACTGTCAAACTAAACGTCACATCATGACGATATTTTTGCCATTTTTTTTTATTGTTCCGACTTTTTCGATGGATTTTTCAAAATTTTCTTTCATACAAACCTTGTCCCGAAAATTACGCACACAACAAAAAACAATAAAACAGTCAAATCGGTCGAGCCGTTCTCAAGTTATGATCTTTTATACATGCGCAATTGATTTTTATATATTAATGTTGAAATCCGACGAACGACAGAATTCACGACCGCGATTGAATACCGAAGAGCAGTGAATAATCCGCGTTTTCCACGTTTATTTACATCATAACCGCATAAATAACGGATACCAGAATAATTTATTTACTGTGGCGCCATCTATCGGCAATGCTAGTAATAACTGTTATGACTAGATGGCCACACTTTCGATCAATGTTTATTTATTTATCTTTTTTGACTTTTAAATCGCCTAAATTGTTCCCTCTGACCCCACAAATAAACGGTCTAAATTTCATAAAAATCGGATGGATAGTTTCAGAGTCCATCGAGGACATACAGACAGAACGACAAACAGAACAACATACATTCATTTTTATATATTAGGTAAAAATATAATTATGTAAAGAACTTAAAATGCAGCTTAAGGTAATACCAAATACTCAATTGAATGGGTATCTCAACTTCATTGTTATAAATAAATATCTATATTAATCGTTTGTTACTCAACTGTTTATAAAAACTGTGTTTCATAAAGTTCAAATGTATTCTCATTTAATGTTAACTTAAGGGGGGGGGGGGGGTATGGGATAACGGGTCTAAAAAAAGCACTTTTTTTGAGAGTAATTTTTAAAGAGACTATTAAAGTTATTTTATTAAAGTTTTTTGCACATAGTTATATGGCATTTCAAGAACATTCAGTAATTTTTTTGTCAAAAAATATTCATAAACAAGCCAGTGAGAGCGAATTGTCGGAGGCCATTTCAAAAAAACACGTTTTGCGGTGTCCACGATAACTCGTTACAAAATCATCCGAAACACGAATAGTTGGAAAAAATGGTTAATTTAGAAGTAAATCTAGGTCGCAACGTTGTCCTTTTATTTCTGAAATTTTTTTTTCAATTTTTGGCGGTCGGATGAAGTCAAAACCACGATATTTACCCTAAAAATGGCGCCATTTTATAGCTGTAAAATCGGTCTCGAGCGGAAAAAAAAAAAAAGGAGAACGTTGCGACCTAGTAAAATATGTATTATAAAACTGTGTTGAACCCGAACCGGATCGATACAGAAGTTTTTGAGATATCGTGTCCACCGACTTCAAAACAGTAATTTCGAGAAAAATGCGTTTAAAGTTTTAAACTATGAAAATTGGAAGAAAATTTTTTTTTTTCTCACTTAAACTGAATCGTCGATGCCAGCACCATAAAGCAAGGTACCTGCTGCACTTACAATGTCCAAGGCTTCCTTTTGCTCTATTCTTTCTATTATTCTAGCCTCTTTTGTCTGAAGCGCAGCTTTTTGTTGGGCTCTTTGAATTCGCGTTTCATCGGCTGTTTGAACGTACTGATGAGCACTTGGACCGACGCTGATTTTCATCTCTTGTAGGAAGGTTAGTAATGCAAAATTGCCTTCATTGGAAAACATTTCTTGCAATTTCTACTAAAATAGGGCTACTGGATAAAATTTTTGGAGTGATCTTCCAAATAAATTGATTTAGGCTTTCGTTATTGTTTTGATTAAATCCACCAACACATCGCTCTAAAAGCTCATCCTTGCTTAAATCTTCATAAATTAGCTCGATTGCTTTTGTTATATCATCTAGAAAAGGTTCATAATCGTGCTGGAAATTTTCTATTCCGGTGGCTGCCAAAGATTTTTGATAAGCGCACTACAAGTCAGCGCCGGCCGGACACTTATGATATGCTGTGGATTTTTGTTCGTTGATTTATAATGGAAAAAGGTCGCTGAAATCGCATCTTTCATTTTTTGCACTGAATCACAATTTCTTTCGATTGCTAATCCATAATACACCGTTAATTTATCAATTGTTTTACCAGTGAGTTTTCCTTTTCCAGAGAAACTTAAGCTTCTTCTAACCTAGTTTTTCCAGCCTTTTTTTCCGGTTTTTATTTCTGTCTCTCTTGTTGTGTTTTTTACAAGATCACGTTTGCCGATCCTTTTTTGAACGTGGCCGACGCATTTTTATTTATTTATTACAAAGTCTTCGCCATATGGATGGCATTGAATTACATCGGTGAACCTTTTTAACTATCATGGTCGTCGATGTAATTCTTATACTCGACGTCGTACTTTTCCTCCGATCGTTGAAACATTTCTTTTATTACTGATACTTCCATGTTTCCTGCAGGTCCAATTTGATATACTTCACATTCACCATGTTCCACGTGCTTGGTATGCCATTCTTTAAATTCCATTATATTTAATTTTTTCTCCCAAGTTTTATACCTTTAATAGTGCTCACTTTTAAAGCAAATATCTATAACTTTTCCAGTGTAATATCCTATTAATGAAGAAACACCATATAACGAAAAGAAACCTCGTTTTTGCCAGGTACCGTCACCGACTAGGCCCTTTGAAAGAGAAGGAAGCAGCTGCTCCGGTTAACTGCCTGCCGCTTTTGGCCGGCTCAAAAGGGGTGCAGCGCACAGCTTACTATCTTAATGAGTTTTACTTCAAATGATCTGAGGTTTTGAGAAAATATTTCTAAGAATTTGTACTTTTATATGATAATTTTTCAGAAAAACGGATTTATCAAAGTGGTTATCTCACCCCCCCCCCCTTAACGTGATTAAATTTTAAATCATTTATGAATATGAAACATCTGCTTAAATATTTATTTTCATAAATTGTGTAATCATAAATATACCACATGCAGTACTGGAAATAATAATTGTTAGTGTATGTTTTACTACAAACAAATTTAAAACCATATATATAAATTAAGTTGTTAATTTATCTATGTAAATGTTTACGGCGAATATTTAAATTACAATATTAAACAAATAATTTATGGCAAATTTCATAAGTTGAATGCCAAAAAAGTTTTAAAAATAAATTTATTTTATAATGCCAAACCAAAAACGATCGGACATAAAAAGGAAATTGTGATATTGCAATTTGAAAGCATAATTATAAACGCTAAACTGCATTTATCGGTCATTTTAAGCTGTATTTTCACACATATAAACCGAAGATAATGCTTGAGGTTTAATAAGTTAACAAAAAAGATAAAAAATGTGCTAATTTTTGAAAATACACAATCTTATATTACCTTAACTTTTTCTAAACACAAATTATTTGAAATCGAATGTTTTTCGTTTATTATATGATGCTGCAAGTTAAATTTGTTTACAAATCGCATACAGCACACAGCCATTTCAAATAAATTCTCCATTACGACTTTTTAACAAAATAACTACGGTAATTAATAAAGGAAATTATAAAAAAAATTAATTTGTAACAAAATAATTATGTTTATTGACATGCTATATCACTTTTAGTGTCAAACTTCATCATCAGCTTTTTTTTAAAACTTTGTACTTAATACTAGATTCGAAAAATGCAGTTTGTTTTGTGTCCAGAACTATGTTAAAATTTTAGTTCAAAAAAGAAATTTTATTTAAATGTAATGTTATATATGAGAAAAGTGAGAAAAACATTGATTTCCTTTTTTAAAATACAAAATGGAAATATTTTATATTTTTTGTACTTACTCACGAACATAGAAAAAAAGTAAAGTCTAATAAAAATACTATCTTCCTTACTATTCAAATTCTAAACTACTATTTTAGCTAGAATTTTATATTTTTTTTATTCTTTACCTGAAAATAAAACAAAATTTAAATTAAATTGTAATAATTATGTATTTTTAAAACATTTTTTAATTTTTAAAGAGGTCACTATTTGATTTTCTTTATGAAACAAAAGAAAGTAAAATAGGATACAGTTTGAGAAATAACTAATACACGATAATTATGTAAATAAGCGCGCGGTTGTATCAAGCAGATACAAAGAACTGAGCGGTGTCCGCCGCATTTAAAATATGATAACAATGGAAGAAATATCGCAATAAGCGCTTAAGTAATAAGAAAAACGAAACTATCATGTTAAAATGGCTGAATAGTGCCTAATCGTTATTATGAGGTGGTTATAGCAGCAGGAAAGAATCCAGTAGGTTTTTTTTTGGGGGGGGGGGGCAATGGTCCTTGAGAACTCTAACCCCCCTCCCACGCGAACTTAATACAAGCTGTTCAAGAATGCGGCAATTTCATAGGAAATCAAATTCTTTTTTTGACTTTGTTTACAGTTATGTCAAAAATTGCTGCCAAAACATTTGAAATGGTTCAATTAGTCGTATATTTTTCAATTTCAAAATTACAAGATTTATTTTTGACAAAAAAATAAAACTTCATAAAATAACAATAAAAAAAATGATCTTTTAAAAATTTGACTTTGACGTTTGCTTATTATTCTATGAAAAAACTGATTTGCTTGCATTGCAAATGCGCAAAAAATGTAAAATACTCGCGAGCTGAAAACGATCTGTTATGATAATCGAAGAGCAACCGAACTGGAAAATCCAAGTTTTGATAAAGACGTTTATAATCGTATCCATTAATAGATCTTTCACTAGAACCACCTCCAGCCAACCGGTGTATCAGTCAATAATTGTGAGAATATATTGATATTCACCGGAACAAGGTAAAGGTCTAACTAAATCGCAGTGTACATGTTTAAAGTGAGAATTTGGGGGAAATTCGTTGCACAGTGGTTTCATATGTCGGTCAACTTTGTTGCGCTGACGCAAAATATTGTATGAAGTTTAAAAAGTATCCATTTATAAGAAAGTGTTATATAACTTCTTCCCATACAATGTTTTTAATACTTCCAGAACTTTAAATTTTGACTCATTTCTGAACAACATTCTGACAATACTACACACATATATCAACTGCTTATGGCTGAAAAAGGATGTGTACAGGGAGTGTATATTTGAACCTAATCAAAGTCCACTTTTTACGACTTATTGATAATTATAATACAAATTGTAACTATAGGAAGTTCCCAATCTGCTTGAAATGGTAGTAGTTGCATGTAATTTAATTCGTAGAAGAAAAACAAATTTTCTGCATAATTCTATCTGCAATACTAGAAATTTAGAAAGAGGTAAAATTAGTATCTTTGATTTAGTTTTTTTTTTAGTTAATAATTTAAAATAAAAAAAATAAATAAAGTCAATCTAGCATGATTTTTAAGTTAAAAATAACTACAATTTACCTTGATATAATAGTACTAGATCCAAAACAAAGTATTCAACTTTAAATTTGTAATAATGTATGTATTTTTCATCTAATGTTCCCTAAATGTGTATTTTTGAGTCCTCATATTTATAAGGGCTCAAAAATTTTTTGTCCTCTTATTGCATTTTTTTTTAAAAATATTTTAAAATCTAAAAAGCTCCGTTAAAAATCGAAGTATGATTAAATTATAATAAAAAAAAAATGATGCACCTAATGTTACAATATGACGCGAGTTTTATATCTTTTAACATAACTAAAAAAAATATATATACAATGAAAATGAGTTATAATAACACTAAAGAGAATGGATTATTTGATGGTTATAAGTGGCTCATCGTTATATTTGGTATAAAATAAAAAATTATAATTTCTTGATGTTCAAAATTTCCTTTTACTGAACAGTTACTTCGTTATGAAATATTTTACAGAATAACGTTTCATTAAACAAATATTTAAGCTACACATATGTTTTTAGCAAATTCTAAAGTAGAGAAACGGATTTTTTTTTATACATGAAATTCTAAACTAATGTAAAGCAAAAATTAAAAGAGAAACAAATTCCTATATAAAAATAACAGTAGTTCAGTTTTTTTCTTACTTCTCAAGAAATTTGTAATTTTCAATTTTTTATCGTAATGAGACGAGTAGAGCAGTCTTTTTGTATTTTCTTCAATAACCTGTAGGTAAGCATTTAATATATCACGTTAACCGCCAGTACCGTGCCCAGAATTTTGAATGGGCGGGGGGGGGGGATTTTCTTTGCATATTTATTTTATAAATAACAATACATTTTTCACTAATATTCATATTATTAATAATTTCTATCATAAAATATGAAGCACATTTTTTCTTTTTATTTTTAATGTAAGAACATTCTAAAAAATCATCAATATTTACTTTAAATTTTTGATTTCTTTCAGATTTATTTGTATTTATAATAACTATTTTAGTTCTAATGGAGGGTACCCCCCCCCCCGTGAACACGATCTTGTTAACCACATAAATGGAATAAAGAAAAACAGCATATTCGTATTTGCTGCATTTAAACAAATTATACTTTTTCACAGAATATGATCAGGAACCATATTTTTTTCTTTAGTTAATCTGCAAAAACCTTTCGAAGTTAAATTTTCTACCGTCACGTCGTTATAAGTGATAATTTTTTGTATACCAAAATTTTGGTCATAATAACTAATTTGTAACTACACCCCATAACTTCACTGCAAATACAAACTAGGAATGTGATCACATATACATATTGTCAAAACTGCAGATAAAAGAAACTTCAAAAAACATATCACAAAACTAACTGGGTAAATATGAATGAAAAAGAAAAATCGAATAACGAATTGCACAATAACACATTAACAAAACAGCGTGTGGCTATGGCGTTTATTGGCGTTTGACATATCGGCGTAACTCATAATAACATTATACAAACGTCACATGACGTCAAATACGCATCTTAGGGTGTCCTAATTGCCTTCTTAAAAACAGTTGATCCAAAAAAATTTCAGCAAATTATTACTTTTATCTATATGACGTTCTAAATTACGTTATTATTGCTATATTTTTTATTTTACTTTATTATTTACTAGAGTCTATAACCAATTCGAAATTCATTTGCATAAATGTTGAGATTATTTTTCACATTGTTAATGGTGCATTTTCAATAAGAACATACATACATTTCAATATCTTGTATATTAATATAACAGATTATAAAAAAGATGCTAGTTTACAATATACATATTTTAACTAAAGTATATTTACAGGTTTGAATAAATCTTTTACATTTATCTTGGATAATACGTAAGCCTTCTTTTTAATCTACATTGTATTATTCTTTTTTAATATAGGATCCAGATGGCCATATTATAAAACGCTGGTTGTCCACTTATACAAACAATGGTATATTCGTTAAATAATGTTAATTTCACTTTATATTTTATGATGTACGCAATTTAAATACCGTATACATAATTATTTTCGGTCTTTTTAAATATCCATTTTCTAATTTGGAAGACATTATAACTAAATAAAAATACTTTTTCTTCTATATTTAATTACTTTAATAAAAACAGATGAAATACTGCGAGTACTTTTATATGTTGAAACAAATGATGGACAATTTTATTATAAGTGTTTAATCACAGAAATAACTATTACAGTGATCACTTAATGAAAAAAATGAGTCATTATTTTTTAATGTTAGTAAGTTATTTCATTTTATTCGACTTTGAATTAATTAATTGTAATTTGCTACAGCGGAGTACTTTTTTAATATATAACCGTTATTCTAAAGAAACAATTAGAGAATACAATAGTACGTAAACATTATTTCATTTTCTACCTAATAATATTAATGGCAGAAGTATTGCGTGTACTTTAAAAATGATTTTTGTTGAAATCTGCGAAATTTAATAATTTCAAAAATGATTTTTTTAAACTTATTGAAAAGAGATAAAGACCCAATCTAGTAATATTCCGTGGAAGTTAACTTTTATTCGTCCATAACGATCTTTAAAAAATATTTGCAACATCTAATAAAATTTCAATGTAAATTATAATTTATATTATTATAGATATTAATATCTTTTGTATCACAATATATATATGCATAATTCCATATTTTCGTGTTATGTAACTATCATTTAAGCATCCACATATTTTATCATTATAATTAAAATCCCCTATTGGGTCGATTATGGGTATGCTATTCACTGAATTACTAGTAGACTAAAGCTGCATGTAGCTGTTTCATTAACACTAACACCATTTAACTTCGAAATAAACAACTTCGATACTTTTACGCTTCATAGTTGGCCAACACAAATGATTTATCAGACGCTTTAGTTTACTTTTCGTTGAATATTTGGTGTTAAAAACTTACGAATATACATAACCGCGTATATGACCATACTGAAGTTCAATCAATTTCGCTTATTTTTTTGACTCGCAAATTATTCTTCAGTAAAATGGTTTATTTTAACCGGCTTCCATTTCATATAAATGATAAAAGTCGTATTATTGAGTTTTACAAGTAGCACTGTTACCATTCTTGAAATCGTAAACCTTCATAACTGAAATTACTCGGTGATATACCAAACATTGTTCTTTAGTGTTGCTGCCATATTTTTAATACTATGATTCCACATAACTGAAATTTTTTCTCATTTAATTATTAGGAGTGTGCAGTTTGTCGTTTAAATTACCAAAATTAGCTAGAGATGGAATTTGGAAAATTAGAACAAAATTTCACTCACAATTCGACGAAAAAAACATCATAGTGGAAACATACTATCAACCTTTTTTTGAGGTACTACAAAACTTTAAACGAAAACTTTTATTTTTGCTCTTTTTTTTTTTTTTTTTTTTTACAAATAAAATGCATGAAATGAGACGCTGTTATTTATTTGTAGAAATCTATTATTTTTAGTAAAATTTAGTTAAATGCAATGAACAACAGTTAATTAATTACTTTTGAACGTATTTTTTACTATCAAATACTAATTAGGTCATAGTTTCATTACCGTCATACGTGACTGAAGACGAAGGAGTGATTCGTGGTGCTGTTACCGGTATCCTTCCGTCTCAAAAATTAATTCGTGGCAATGCTACTATTCGATGGTCTGAAAGAAAATTTAAAAACGAAGAAAAATTTACCAGTCTTAAAACAGAATATTATTTTATTGTAAGTTATTGTTTCGTGTATTCAGTTGGCTATTTTTAATAATTCCGTTTTAATATATACTCATATCATT
Organism: Icerya purchasi; assembly: GCA_039619475.1. Lineage (NCBI taxonomy): Eukaryota > Metazoa > Arthropoda > Insecta > Hemiptera > Monophlebidae > Icerya > Icerya purchasi. The sequence continues at coordinate 399,188,473 of CM077116.1, read as the reverse complement.
TATATATTTACTTAAAAGGTACGATTTTTAAAAACTTAATATTTGTGGCGCAATAATTTGAAGAAAAAATTGCATTTAATAAATATATTTTAGTACGTTTAAAATTATCAAATTTTTTTTAAAATCATAAGTAAAACCCTATACAATGAATCTGAAAGGAAACGTATCCTCCATGTTATGCAATTCAAGTTTAACGTTTCCACGATGTTATTATTTTTGAATAAAACTTAAATTTAATATATGTGTGGCGCTGAATAAAATTATTATATTTCGACTTCATTATAACTATATCTTGACCTGTATATAGCGGCCGATACAAAAATTAACTACCTATTATTAATGGAAATTTGCAAGGAAATGCAATGTATAGTATATATGTATAAAGCGAGAAATGTTCATGACCGCCGTACCCAAAATACTGAAAAAACCGGTTGATCGACACCGATATACTTAAAAATTAACGCCCGTCAAATAAACTGATGAATCACATCAAGTAATATACATTCTATTACTGGCGCTAAAATAGTTATAAACATTTTTGTCGAACTACTATAATTGACATAAAAAAATTTATTAAATCATCTTTATTTTTAAATAAAATACAATATTTACCGATTACGATTTTAAATACGACAAATCTCGTATAAACATACCTAATCAGTAAAGCAAGGGCTAATAACTCCCAGATTTTATACTATAAGTGCATGTAAACCCGCATAAGCTATATACAGTTTTTTAAAGTTTTTTTCCCGCAGGAAAAGAAAACCCTATTAGTTATTTTTTCATAATTTAACCACGTATAACTTTCCCCAAAATCTAATGGTCTCAATATTACATCACATCAAACGACTTAACTGAAAAATAAATAGCACCATAATTCTGGGAACGATCTACATAAAAACGTAAATAGGACGTACACGTAAAGACACTTATTTAAAAAGTGTACTTTTTAAAAAATTTTCATACCCAAAAACATAAATATATCAAAAAATTTCCAATTTTGATTTTGAGGGTGATTGCAATAATTTTCCCACCTTCTAAAAATTGAAAATTCTTTCGACCTAAAAAATTCTCTGACACCGTCAGAAGTGGACTTAGAACTTGCGACCGAGACTTTTACGCATGAAAAAAGGAGAAACTGAATTTTTTTAAAAGGTCTCTTTTTTATACATGAATATACTAGTACGTGTATGATTCCTACATAAAGAAACAACATATGAAATTCATTTTGCTCACTATTAAAATTAAAATATTCTAAATACGGTCAACCATGCCTCTTATTTGATTAAGCTAAGATATGATAAAACACGTAAAAATGTTTTATTAGTTCTGTTATATAAAATTAATACCATCATAGCCTTTAGTAAACCAAAAATGTATATACATATATATTATATATCATGCATATATATATATCATACATAAAAATAAAATTGAGAAAATTTTCGAAACTATTCCTTCTTCCTACAAGAAAGACAATTGAATTTAAAGGAGCCTTAAAGCAATATTATTATAAATGTGTATATTACGGAAACCTCCTTGTCAGCTGCAATGTTTTTTTTTTTTTAAATTCAAGTAATGGTAGAAATACACCCATAATGATATCTCAAATGTTTCATGTTGTGTTTTCGTATCGTTTTTTTATTTTATATTATAAACTCGAGGAAAACTGAACAATCGTAAAATTGTTTACACTATCTTAATTACTGTGTATCTGTTTTACTAGAAAGAAGAAAAATACCCTATTTCATTAGATATGCAACTAATTAGAACTATTCTCGGAGAACACATTGCCGATGTTGAGATCAAAGTTGATGTTGCTTTAACCGACTTTGTTAGCGGAATCACATGTTACGGATATTCACACGTCAGAATTATTACAAGTAAATTGACGTTGAGATTTCTGAGTCGATCGCCAGCGTTTTTCACGCCCGGAGCGCCTTTGCATGGTCATGTATGTACGTAACATATTAAAATACATTTTTCGATATTCGTATTTACTAACTAAATCAATTCTCATACATATAAACGTAATTTAATTTTTTTGTAGCCAAAAGAAAATGCGCACTTCCTGCATGTTTCGGAGTTTTTAAGAATTCCTTGTTGTTTTTATTTTTTGAAATAGCAGTTAATTGAAATTTCTCGTTTAACACTTTTATATATGCACCGTGTGCGATAAAGTTCTGTTCGAGGGTAGGTCTTTGCCAACAAAAAATATATATGACGCATTCTGAGAAATCATGCCTTAGGGTGACCGACAGTAAAATTGATATTTTTATTGATTCTGATAGTAAAAAGTACGAGAAATTCAATAGAATTTTCCGCAAGTCTCTAGCTTGTTTCATTAACGAGATATAGCGTATCAAAAATGAAAAATGTGGTAAACTACTTTTCGAGAAAAACGAGCTTAAAGTTTGGCAAGTTAGAAATGTTTTCTACGGATGATACAGCACCTAAATGTAGTATTTATTTGACAGATTCTTGTAGAAAAAATTACGAGGAATTCAATAAAACTTACTGCAAGTCTCTAGCTCCCTTCAGTAACGAGATACAACATGTTGAAGATGACTCATTTTAAAACAGTTTTCCAAAAAAATGATTTCAAAGATTATCTTGTACGAATGATAAATTACCTTTCTGTGCTTCAATTAGACAGCTTCTCATGTAAAAAAAAAAAAAAACGAAGAATTCAATAAAATTTGGAGACAATGAAGGGAAAATATAATAAGAAATAATGGAAAACGAAATTACAAAAATACAAAAGTATAATACTAGAGACCAGTACATAGTATTATTATTACGAAATAATATTATTCGAATAGTCTTGCGATACCCGAACCTTCTTTACAATATTCGCAAAAAATTTTTTCCGCAAATTTTTCATTCGGGCTCCTGAAAGCCCCTAAGGTACTATTTTCTTCGGCCACCTTCTAAGGAGCAATCGTTTTCCTGGCATGATATTCATTAATTTCAGTCATAAGCCGTCGTCATCGAAGCTTTTTTGACATAAGACAATACCAGGATACTTGGCGTCGAATGTAAAGTGGTAATACTGCCTTATGCGGGGAATCTTCTTCCATTTTTTCTTCGCTAAGAATTCTGTCCAATCATAAAGGTCAATGTAAACTTTTCCCTCCTCGGTGCTAGTTCATATCGCTTCATTAACTTCTGATTGAGGTATTGAGGCATTCACAACTTTACATAAATCGTCCATATCGTGTACTTCTTCTTGACGGAACTTTTTCTTAATGAGGCCAAAAGCCCAGTCACACGAAAATTCGGTATGGCCTACTGGAAGGAACATGAATTTGATTTTTGTATTTAATTTGAGAAGTACATAAAAGAGAGATAATAAATCATCGAATGATTTATATTCTGAGCGCAGCAGTTATCAGCATGTAGTAGCATTTCTTTCTCGCCTATGCTATTTCTTTCAATGAAATCGTGTAAGAAGCTGATGACACAATTAGAGCCTTTACAGGTGACGACACTCTGGGGAATTAAATAATTTCCTTGATGATTAACACCAAACAATCGGCACAAGAAATACAGCGGCCCAGGTTGCTCGTTCGTTTGTAGCGGTTCATTTTCTCTGCTCTTGTCTCCATTGTGTAAAAAACAGCTGTTCCAAACCTGCTTCGGCTAGCCGTCTATTACTCGCCTTCCCATGTACCTACGGCTACGAAACTTTGCCACGGTGTAGTCAAAACATGATAGAGAGAATAACTTCCCACTAAAAACTCAATTTCGATAAAAATAATCAACTTTTTGACCGTTTTTCGCGTCTAGCGTGAAATTATGTTTTTCACCCCGAAGGTATGATTTCTCAGAACGCGTCACATATGTAAAGAAAAAGGAAAAAGAATAGAGTTCAAAAGAGAAGAAAAATAATTATGCCAAGTAAGAAGTTTATACGGTGGCCGATTTTTTGCATTCTCCATTGTGTGTCCTTGGAATTGGTTACGGGTCACACTAAATTATCGGTAAAGTTTTTTAGTTTTAGGAAATATTTACTTTGACTTTATAACTAACGTAATAATGACACTCGCCAAAAACAATCAATTACTCGGTTTAATAAATTATCTAGATTAATGAAGTAGAAATTGTTTTATTTCTAGATTCTAATTCGCGATACTCTACCAACATAGGTATCTGGACTAAATTACTGACGTTCATAACAGCATGACACATTTCAGATTTTGAATGTTTTTACAGTGCTCTATAGAGAAATCATTTAAATCGGTACTATTGCAATTAAACATCAGCACAGACACATAAACGTAGAAGCAATAAATATTTTTAACACCGGCAAATTTTTCAGCCCCTCAGGCGTATGAAACCCAAAATCTTGGATATCTGTTAATTAGCATTTTAAATTATTTAACCTGCTATTATTTATCTATCCCTTTCATATGAGTTACTTATTTAGTTTTAATGAGATCGTAGCCTAGAATTTTAAAAAAAAAATCGATAAAATCGTTTCTACCCAAACCTTATTTTTGTTTAAAAATAATTTAAAAGTAACATGCAAAATAATTTGTTTGGGATTCTAAACCCGCATTACTCATTTCTTGTTTTCAAAATGGAAATTAAAAAAAATATATATTATATATTTAATAAATTAGCTATTTTCATTGAATCCAAAATAGGTCTATCTTTTCAAACAAATGCTATCTTTTTTCAATTGGACGAAAATAAAATAGTTTTTCCGATAATTCTGGAACATTACAACATATTAATTAAATCAAAGAAATAATTTAAATGCCGTAATAAGCAGTTTTAACCGTGACCATTTTTGAATATAAAAGTTATAACTGAATTTCAAAATTCAAACTGTGTAAATGTCACAAGTACGGAAATAGAAAGTAAAAAAATAAATTAGTAGACTATCTGCAGGTTTGACAATTAATCGTCAGTATTGAATTTTAAAAAAACCGTAGCATACAAAAATATACATGTAAATTTTGCAAGAACTTGCGTCACGAGGAATGAAACACATTTACATTTTTTAATTTTATTTTATGTACTATTGTTTCCCATGAATATGAAGCATTGAGGATAAAATTGACGTGACTATTTTAATAATAGAAAAATTCTGTTTTAAGTGTTTTTAATTACAATAATATTATTTACAGTTATTTATCGGAAAATTTTTGATGATATTGTTAAAAAACATAAATAAAAACTGATTATCAGCCCACCGTTAAAACGTTCTCCTTCGCCAAAACTAACATGCTGTTCATTATTATTTTTTTTTTTTTTTTTTTTTTCTATTGAGACCTTGTGCAACCATACTGGAATGATCAGTTTAAAATTTCTATCGTTCGGTAGATTGTACTTACTACGATAGTTAGGCGTTTTAATTTAATAGTGTAAGATAGTTGGGTTATCCGTGTTAGCACTGAGCTAAAATTCTTACTTCTTAATGATAATACTGAATCAAAACATTTCCTAAAAAGAAAAAACACTGCCGCTGTTTTATAAAACATCGAATAACATCATAGCCACGTTTGTTATTGCTGCTTGATTACTTCATTTTATTTAAATTCTTCAACATTATATTAAACGAATTAGAATTATGGTTCCGCTTTAAACTAGGTACTTTTCGAATATTCTGAGAAAAAGAATATATATATACCCCTGCTGAAATGAACAGCAGTCAAGCAGATAGTAATGAACAATCGCGCAGATATCAAAGAAGGAATATTTAGAACTTTTCATATAAACACAGCTAACTGGACTGTATAAAATAATTCCAAAGGAACATCCGATGAACTGCGACACAAAAGGAACAAACAGAAAATATTTGAATAATCAGTTTAATTTGGTACTGTTAATAATATTTACAAATAACGCACGATAGTCAGGTTGCTAGAACGACAGAACTCCAAAAAATCGGGGTCGTTCTGAATTTAATAATTAACGATGGTAAGTAAAAACTTTTAAAAACGAAATAACCTGTCGGGTGGAAAACAATGGCGAACGTGCATACTATCAAATGCACGTGGATAATATCGATGTATAGACATACACACTTGTTAGTTGTATACAAACGCTTACAATCAGTTTCAGGTGTAGTTTTTTATACGCATTCGTATTAAATACAGAATACTGTCATTAATACGATATATTTATATAATAGGAATGTACAAATAAGTGATCAGAACGTTCGAAATAAATATGACTGAGAGAAAAAGATTTTAGTTACGAATAAAATCGTTGCGGCAATAACTTATATTTCTTTTTGATCTCCGAAACAGGTGGTATTATCGTACGAAGATGACGAACGAGTTCCGGAGGAAATTTTAAAAACAAGCTTAATAACGGTAAAAATTGAAAGTAATGACGAGCAGTTAAGCACTGTGGACGATATCATAATCAACGGAAAAGAATCCAGTGCCATTACCGGCGATTTTTTTACCGCTTTACTGGAAAACGAACGTCGCGACATTTTTCTCGATCAGAATTTATTAACTTACATTTTCGATATTCCTTCGAACACGTCGACCAAGGAATTTCATTTATCTGCCAGCTGCGTTATAACTAATGAAGGATCTAATATTACGGTAGAGTCTAGACTGAAAGTTCTCAAATCACATTTCGCCAGTGGCAGTAGAAAATATTTCAAGGTGTGGACATCATCGAACAATTTGTTGCAAGTCAAAGACTACGCCATATTCCACGCTATATTGAATTTCAAAACAGACTGGTTTAATTACATAGTAAGTTAATAAAGAATCTTTTTTCATACCGTTTGTCAAATATATAAATATAATAAGTTAATAATAACAGATATAATAAACAGTTATAACAAACGAATAGTAAGTTAATCAGTAGCGATGGAAAATATACTTTTTTCGATGCATTTCAATCATTTCACATTACTTACAGGTCTAAATTTTTTTACGGAATCTTAATGAAAATATTCGAGAAGGTTTTAATATTTTTTTGTCTACATCTGCCAAATTATTATTTTGAATTTTTTTCAATTGTTTACTTAAAAAATCGGTAAATTACTCCCAAAAATTTCAAGAAAAAATGCGTAAAGCGCTAATAGGATTAAACATACTTTTGGTGAAATCCGCGATATTTAATTACGCAGTTATTAATGTTTTATGATTAACAATTTTTAGAAATATCAAAAAAAGTGCTTTAATACTCTCTTAACATGAAATACGTTTTTAAATGACGGTACATTTTGTAAAAAACGTTACACGTACCACGCTAAATACACCGATTTTCTTCAATTATCGAAGTTAAGCACCGCCGGGCCAGTTTAATACTTAGACCGGTAACTGCCTAGGAAAACCTGATATTGTTCGCCTTTAAAAATATACGTCGCGATAACCTAGTTGCCAAAGCACTTGACTTCCGTCACAAAGGAAGTCGACGACAGAAATTATTACAAATAATTAAATAATCGGTAATAATCACGCGGGGAAGACAATGACAAACTATCATATGCGCGCTAGTTGTACAGTAGGCAGACCCACTTGGGAATGCATTTGTATATCGATAAATCAAACATTTACAATCAATTCCAAGTGTAGTCTTGCGTCTACACTATATAACAGTGGCCGGAAATACTACCTACATCTGTACAACTAAAAAACGTACAAACAGATAGTCGCATACGCCCAGAAACTGAATATGCACTACAAGAAAGAAAAATGTTACTAAAAAAGAGCCCATAACAATGGAATATCATTTAAATCATAATTTGTATCCTTCTTACGAAAGTTTAATCTTTTATTTCAACAAAATTAAATTCTGAAAAGTTTCGAATTTTTCACTTAGTTTTTCACATTCTGCTTTTATTTCGTACTTATGGGCATTGTAAAAAAGGTTATTGAAAATTGCGAATCAGTGCAAAAACGTATTTCACGCTTCCACACTTAGCAAAAGGCTTCTCGAAGTTCATAAAATTTTTTCGTTATTTTTAGGATTTCGTACACATATATAATGTACGGAATGCTAATAAGATAATTCAGAAACGACAAAAATATTTAATTAAAGTATCCGATATCTCACGAACGGACTTATAAACTTCAAAATTGGATCATAAGTTAAAATTAAAATTTTCTTTAAGCCAATCTATGACTTCAAGCTAACCGATTACTCTTGGCGGCAAAAAAAACCTAAAAAACGTCAGGAATATAAAATATGGAATTTAAAGCAACCTCAAAAATCACTTAAAAATAACTCATCACCAGATAAACCTATAAAAGTGATATTCAAAATAAAAAATAGAACGTAGAAGCTCTTTCAAAAACCAAAAAATTCTATACATCTGTGTGGTTCAGTCCTAAAACTGGTTTACATCCATGATGATCCTTCTCCAGTACTCTCGGCTTTCTGCAGCCCTCTTTAAATCCGCGTAACTGTTCATCCCTGCATCTTTTAGTAACGTCACGACAAACGAATTTCGTGGTCTTCCGTGTCCTCCTTTACCAGGTATTTTGCCTTCCAGTATAACTCGAAGTAATCCGTCATGTCGTAAGACATGACCCATCCAATTCAGCCATGTCTTGCATACACGGTCAAGTAACGGACCTGTTTTCAGATATTCTACTTAATATGTCTTAATTTTTTATTTTTTCCATCCTACACCAGCACTACATTTCAAAAGCTTGCAGTTTATAGGTAAAATATTATATGGATCTCCCATTTAGGCCCAAAAACAGCGAAAAAAATTATGTTCACGTAAACAATAGCTCGAGTAAAAAAGTAGAGAAAACCAAAACGTATCTTGAACTTCTGCACAAAGGACCGCTTTATTGGAAAATTATAGCCGAGCTTAAAACTTTATATTTAGACCCCCGGGAGCGCCGAAAGTTCAAAATTTTGAAAAAAAAAACATTTTTTTCCCCGGGGAATGTTATATATCGTTGGAAAGATTGCTATTTGTCAAGAACAAAACCGCATTTTATTTTCTTAACGAAACTTTCGGAGTTGGCGAAAAGCTTAAAAAAGAGCAAAGAATGACGTCATTCTTGCGGTGCGAGTATTATAATTAAAAAATTTTAAAGAAGGTTAAAAACTTGCTTATTCCCGTATATTTCTCTGCTTAGGAATATCCGGGGTTCCAATCTTAAAATTAAACCCCCGGGCGCTAAAAGCTCAAAATTGTAAAAAAAATTTTTCTCCCCAACATGTGATATATCGGTGGAAAGATCACTATTTGTCAGGAACGAAATCGAATTTCTTTTCTTTGACGAAACTTTTAAAGTTGGTGGAAAGTTCAAATAAGCGCAAAAAATAACGTGTCCCCAGCGCTGTCAATATTATAGTTCAAAATTTTAAACAAGATTAACAGTGTGCGCATCCAAGTTTATTTCTCTAGTTTGTAACATACGGGGTTTCAACTTTTAATTTGGACCCCTCGGGGCGCCAAAAGCTCGAAATTGCTGAAAAAAATATTTTTTTTCCGAGCATGTATTATGTTGATGGAAAAATCGTTTTTTGTCGTGTAAAAAATTTTATTTCATTTCCTTAACGAAACTTTCAAAGTTGATGGAAAGTTCAAAAAGCATGAAAAATTACGTGTCTCTTCCTGTTTGAGCGCGAAAAATCAGATTTCTTTGTTTTGACTTTAGTATTATATAAATGTAAATTATAGTTACGTTTAACTTAACATGTGGAATTCGCAGCGCACGAAACATCATGCTTGACTGAACTTGTTCAGAACTAAATACAATTATTCTTTACGTTATGGTCATCATGCGTTTTCGAGTTTGTTTAATTTGTTTCTAGTCGATCGTTAAAAAACAATTATAGTTGTTTTAAAAGTAAAAAATTAATTCAATTAATTTATCATACATTTCATAAATTTAATTTCTTCAGTAAGTCAATAGTAATTCGATTAAAAATCGGTTAGATATAGTGAAATTTTGAAAAACCATACTACAATTTTTGAAACATATTTTTAATAAATTAAAAAAAAAAAAAAAAATCTATTAAACATGCCCGCTCTCTGAAATTAAATACAAAATACATATACTAAAGTTATTTCTAATTTTTAATCCAGTATCAAAGTTTTAATCACAGCGCATTAATAATTAAATGTTTTTTTCTTTTAAACATTGAATATTAGACGGAATATATGTACTTTAAATTTTTGTTTAAAAATAATATGAGCAATTGATTATGTGGCAATTAATGCGATATAGATTGTATCGAAAGGCTCAGTACTACGGACACAAGCTGTAAATGTTATAGACGATTTCTCCTCACCTACGACATTTTCTGTACCGATTTCTGCTGATATGGCACCTTGGTTTCATTTAATTGTTTACTGCATTTCATTTAACGGTGAAATATTAAGTGATAGTGTTACAGTTCCTGTAGACGGGTTTTCTCAATTTGAGGTAAGTTGAATATGTCATTTTTTTCAAAACCTATTTTTTAAATTTTATATAAATAAACATACCTTGGCAAGCTTAATAAATACCGCGGACCTCCTAAATGCGAGTTTTTTTATAATACTTATAAAAGAAATACTGGAACCCCACAGATTTTGCCTTCGATGATTTGGAATTCGGGATTATTTGACGGTCAGCTGCTTAGAACTGCCCAGTAACGAAAGATTCACAAGACCAGGTAAATTCGAAATGTTGAAATGATATAATCAGTATCGTTCAATCACGATTCAAATTACTGAACCGTTTACGGATGAACTAGGAAAAATAAATAAAAAAGATAATTCCAGTATCATCACTCTAATAAGGAAAATATCCGGCCTTGGATGACGATATAAATGATTGGATATTTCCCGCTTAAAAGGTAGAAACAGTTTCAAAGAGCAGCAAAAAAAAAATAAGGTAAAACATAGAAATTCGATTGAAAGAAATACTTCGTGAATAACATAAATAGTTGTATTTAAAAAGTATTTAAGATGGGTAACAACAACTGTGAAAGTTTTAAACAAAGATTCACTTCTCTTCTTTTATTCCTCAATCTTTCGATTGGTGGTCAATCTTAAAATCGCTTTGCTTTTAAGCATGCAATTCAGGCCTTCTCTTTAATTAACTTGTATTTGTTCATCTTTGTATCTTCCATTACTTGTGAAATAAATTTTTTACTATTTACTAATCCTTCGATTACTGATGTTAAATGTTATTTCTTATTACATGTCCTATTGCACATCTTCTTTCACGTATGATCCTTCATTAATATTCTTGAACACTTTTGTATTTTTTTTGCATTTTCCTCCAACATCAAATTTCAAACGCTTCTAATTGTTTTTGTCTTCCTTTATTTATGATCCAAATTTCTGCACCATACAGACAGAAGCACACTCCGACCGTATACTTTTATTAATCTTTTCCGCAGTTCTACATTTACGTTTTTGGGTGTTAGCAATGATTTCTTTATAATAAAGGCGGCTTTCACCTGCGTTATCCTAGACCTTCTTATTTCCTGATCACACCTTTCATTTTCTGTTATTATTGAACCAAAGTATCTGTGCTTTTTTACATGTTGTAGTATTTCATTGTCTAATTTTATTTTTACTTCTTTATTATTTTCCGTTTTACTGCATCTCATTATCACAGTTTTCTTCTTATTTACTGTCAAGTTATAGCATTAAAAATTGAGTTTAATTTAATCAATGCATCCGACAAGGTTTTTTCACTTCCTGCTATTACAGCTATGTTATCCGCAAATCTAAAGAATTTTTCTTCATTCCCCGCCTATAGTTATCAAACTGTTACTAGTTTCTGTCCAATGTTTAAACGCTTGCTCTACATATATATATATATATTAAAAAGCAGCGGTGATGGACTGCGTCCTTGCCCTACTCCTTTTCTGACTTTCGCTTCTATTTCTAAGTTTCTACTAGTAATTATTAGTCGTTGTGCTTCGTATAGCTCTTTTATTATTCTTCTGTCCTTAAGGTCAATGTTTATTCTCGTTAAAGTTTGATCTAGAATGCTCCAGTCACATTTATCAAATGCCTTCTCTAAGTCTATCATTGCAATGTAGACCGGTTGATTTACTTCTAACTTTTTTTCAATCACCATACGGAGTCTTAGAATGGCTTCTCTGGTTCCTCTTCCTGATCTAAAACCATACTGCTCCTCGCTTAATTCGTTCTCTATTTTATGTTTTATTCTGCTTAATACTGTTTTTGTTAGTATTTTCGAGCAATGTGACAATAAGCTTATCAAGCGATGTTCTTCACATTTAGTTGTGCATTCCTTTTGGGTATCATCGTTAGTTTGTTGTTTTTTTTTAAATCGTTCGGTATTTCTCCCTTTTCATATATATCTGAAATTAATTTGTATATGTGTGTTTGTGCATCACTCTCTAATACTGTTATGAGCTCGCTGCAGATGTTATCTCAGCCTGCAGCTTTATGGTTTTTTAGTTCATTTAGGGCCTTATCAAATTCATCTCTCATTATACACGGACCTACATTATCGCTCGGTATTGTTTCATTGACATTAATCTCTTGTAAATATTTCTTAGTACTATTCATATCGCTGTATAACTTTTCTACATACCGAGTTATTTCTTCTATTAATTTTTTTCCATTTTCACTTTCAATACCATTTGATATGTTTTTATAATCTTTAAAGTATGTCAGACCTGTTTGTATGCATTTTCTATGTTATCTTTTTTAAAATTAATTTATACTTCTACGTATTTTGATTCAAAGTGGTTTTAGTTTTGATTTCTCTGTTTATAATATGCCTATATTTTTTGTACATGTCCCGACCCTTCTCTGTATTCGCACTTTTGTATTTCCTTCTTTCCTCAATTGGTTTTAGTGTATCCAAGGCTTATTGCATGTTTTGTTTTCTTTATCTAATGTTTTTTTTTTTTTGCAGCATTTGCTATTATTTTTTTCGTGTTATTCCATTTTTTATTTATGTTTCCTTTGTACATTGTTTCTAAGCTAATATTGAATTGCTCTTGATATTTGCATTTTATTTCATAATAATAATAATGAATATATATGCAGGCAAATATGTTGGAAACTTGTAACAAAAAAATGATACAAAAAACACAAAAATTAACAAATTCGTGAATACAAATTACTAAAATTTGTGTTTCAGAAAATAAAATGGAAAATTAGCAAGAATATGCCGAGTGAGTGAATAGGTCAAAAAATATCTTTTCAAAATACCGAATTTTTATGATCAAAACTAAATAACCGGAAATTAAATACAAAATGCGAATAGATAAACAGGGTCGCATATTTTAAATATTTAAGCGAAATTTTAGAACCCACAGGGGGAGAAAAAACCGCACAGAAGACTACTACAAAAAGTGAAGGGAGCATGCAGCTTAACATATAATATTTACAACAAAAATTGCATGTCCATATACACAAGATTAGACGTCGCAATACTACGGTGGTTAAACCAGAAGAACTATATGCAAGCGAAACCACTTCACTTTACACGCAAAAAAAAGAAAACCATTAAAAATATATTGAACGAAGAACGTAAAATTACGAAAAAAATGTATTACCCCGAAATTCAGAGGAGGAATATACAAACTACCACTAACAGTTCATTATAGGAGAGCCGCAAAGCTAAAATTCTACGGACAAATCAGTAGACTTCCATCAACAAGACTTACTAATAAAACATATAAAGAATGAAGTCTCAACGGCACCATGGATCAAACAAGTCAGAAGTGATCTACAGAAAGCAAAAATAGATCTAACAGGAAACACATGTAGAAATAAAATACAAAAATGGATGAGCAAGAACGAGATCCAGAAGAAAATAGGTACAAAGTGAGAACGGAAGAGAGAAGAAAGATCCATCGACAAAAAACGAAAGAAGCACGAAAGATTAGAAAAAAATACTCAGAAAAGTCAGATTGATTTGTATGCTCCTCCGGGGTCTGTACGTACTACACATAAAAGTTTTAGCTGTAAAGTATGATATCTCTTTTTCGAAAGTTAATTTCATTGCAACTTAGAAAGGTTAATATATGATCGCCATGAAATTTGTTTCAGCAATTCATATTTCTCTCTTGATTTTCTTTCCGTCTCTGTTGTACAAAAACCGCTAAAATTATTAATGAATTTTATGGTTTTGACAACTAGGATTCCTAATGAAATTTTCAGATAATACGATAAAAAAAAAAAAAAAAAAAAAAATCTGGATATTATCAATTTTTTTCCATCTCTCTGGTTATACATAACAATGCTTTGCTTTAATGTAAATCAGTTAAAACTAATAACTTTTTGTATACATTTAAAAGTTTTTTTTTAAAAATCGATAATTTTTTTTTATAATTTGTGAATTACGTTTAAAAATCTAGAAGAAAATATAGATATATTATCCGTTTTTTTGCTAAATCACATGTATGTAAGAAAGAAAAAAAAACATTCAAATTTTGTATACCACTGTAAAATTTATGTTTTTTAATCTTTATAAATAAAAAACACTTCAGACAACGTTGATGCTAAATATGGGTAAAGACCTTAAAGGTGAATCGATAGAAGCAATTGTAAGTGGCGCAGAAGGGGCCTTCATCGGAATACAAGCCGTTCGATCTAGCATTTTTCAGTTACAAGGCGGAAATGAAATTAGCCATTCATCAATAACTGACAGTTTTCAAATATTTGAAAACAATAAAAGGTAAAATATAATAATAATAATAATAATGCAGATATAAAATAAACTATTTTGTTCAGTAATTTTTTTGGTTATTTAAAACCATTTATTAATCAAAATCCGAGATAATAAGCATTCCCCGCCGATGTGGTAGCTAAACTGAACTGCCACTGAAGATAACTGAACCATTATAATGGAAACCCAGGTTTCATAAATTCTTTAACTACTCCCCTATAAAATTGAAACAATAATTTTCACATTTCAAGCACAAATTTTACGTACAAGAACTTTTTTTAACATAAATATAATCTAAATATTTTATTTCAATAAATGCGATCTTATTGAAAATGTTTTGGAGAATACTTTATTATCTTTATGTGCAAGTTACTAATTTAAAAAACTCGGTTCTTTATGAAATTTAAATTAGTTTTTTTTTCCCTTATTTTATAGATCGATAAGAAAAGTAAGTTGGATTTCAAGGGATGGACTGACCGCTCCGGAAATACGTTATTTAGTATCATTTGATTATACGTTTGATTCATACACGACTTTTGCTGAGCACAATTTAATCACGATGACTGATCTTGAATTTTTACGCCACAATCGCGGTAATTTATACTCCCATATTTAATGATGGTTATCTTTAATATTATTTTCATTTGTTTGTTTAAATTTAAATTTGACATTTGTATTTATTAAATTTTTAAATTTATAGATTTATGTGCCAAAAACGAAAACACAAAGCTACATATGATCCCATGTTTAAGTTCGGGTTGCTTTCCGCAGTCAAAAAAATGTGATAAAGTTGATGATTGTGAAGATGGATATGACGAATGGAACTGTAAGTTGCTGAAATACCTTTATCGAACTCTCGTTTTCACTTTCGTTTTAGTATTTTTACAACATACATTTGAAATTTTGAAAAAAAAGGACAAGCGAATAAAGTATTTATCAAATATAGTACGAAAATTGAATAAAGTATCAAATTTCAGCTATTGGTAAACTCGGTTTTTTTTTCTGTGCAGATGACTTAAATACTGTATTCAACGCAAACGTGTATTTAAGATTAAGTTTTAGACTGATTATAATTATTGTGATAAAAGAACGGTTGAAACATTGATCAGCAGCCATATAATAATATACATACATTGTGATTTTTAAAGTGCACAACTGTATCATTAATCATTTTTCACCGCAGTTTTCGACTTTCGTACTCAAGACAGTGATTTAATAGTCCACTAGTTGTAAAATTCATAGAATTTTCATAACATTTATAAAATTATCATAAAAATCAATAATAGGTGTTTATCTCAGAGATTTACTTCGTCGATTTTTAAAAATAAATAATTTTCACTTTTAATTACCGGCTTGTTACGATTTGATAAAGAAATAAAATAAAATAAATTCATCTTTAGGTAATATTCGCGTGATAATATTCTAAACATATAATAAATGTAAAATTCTTCCTCTATAATAGTACATTCTTCATTTTGGCAAATTTTTTAAGTGCAAAGACTTGTAGTATTTGAATAAAAAATGCCACACAGATTTAATGGAGTTTTTTTTTTTGACAAAAATCATAATAACGGTCATTAACTAAAAAGTGCTTTACATGTTCAGCCTTTAATATCACATCCTTAATAAAATGATACAAATTTTTAGGACTAAAATATTCGCGCGCTTTGTTTTGGTTTTTTTTTAGGAATTATGCAATTGTAAATTATGGTTATGTGTTCAACTGAACATACGGAATCCTCAGCGTAAGAAACATCATGCTTGACTGAACTTGTTGTATTTAATCAACTGTTTGTTAAAGGGGATTATCTGCCATTTTAGGATCTTTTCAATTAGTGGGAATGCATAAATCATCTTCGAAGAGAGCTTTTGAAATGAATGAGAGAGCTGATTATGCTATATCATTAGTGTCTACTATGTAAAGGGTTGGACTAAGTAAGTAGCACCCTATGAGATATATCGTTCACAAGTATGAGAGGGTATTGCCATGCAAACTACAAATTCTCTTTTTTGAAGAAAATGTGGATGTGAAGTGAAGCATATTGCCTTTTATGTTCTCCACGAATGCGGAGTGGAGAGAATTTTGCATGTGAAAACATCTTATACGGCGTATTTCGCTTGGAGAGTGAAAATTTTCGAACGTTACCATTACCTTTTTCGAACTTAAAATATTATTAATTTACACCATAGCGAAACATAATTTGGAAAAAAACTAATTTTTTATAAAACATAAAAATATCGAATGTTAATTACCATGGAAATGGAAATTCGAATAAGGAAAACGAATTTGAAATGGCCATAATACCATATATGTACAAGCTCATCACTGATGGAAATAGTATGGTATCATAACGTTACTTATACGGCGTTGAAAGCGTGTGTTTTTTTAAATTAAGAATTTTTGTTAAAAAATTTTCATAATATCTATGTTGCTAGGCTCATATGTATGTTTTCACATCTACCACGGGTAGCGAGCGATATTTCAATTTTTTTTTCCCCCTTAGTATTGTATCGAAGGCTTTGCTAATATCAAAAAATATCGCTAGGGCATGATTTTTATTACAGTAAGCTTCATTGATCTTGCTGCTGATGTAGCCTAGCTGGTGGAGCGTAGATCTGCTTGGTCCGAAACCGCACTGTGGAAAGTTTGCCGTCATGTTTTAGGAATCATAATAGTCGTTAATTTACGATTCTTTCGAATATTTTATAGAGGTTTGATGTTAAGGAAACTGTCCTGTAGTTGTCGATTTGAAATGGACTTTTTCAGGATTGAAGAAGGGGATTACGATCGCTTTTCTCCATACGATGGAAAAGGATTGCGAATTTCATTTCGTGTTGAAAATTTTCGGTAATAGCTGAATCACGTTGTCAGGAGCATTTTGTAAAAATTGTACATGGAAATTGTCGGACCTGGAGCCGAAGTTTTTGAGGAGTTAATGGCGTTCTCAAGTTCGCAAAGAGTAATGTCTTAATTGAAATGTCGAGCGCAGGTTTCATTAAATAGGTTATTGATGTTTTGGGATTGAGGGCTGAGTGTGGTGTTTGATATGTTGTTCAAGTGATGGGCGATGGCGTTAGCAATTTATAATGGATTTGTATTGATATCGTTGTTGATAACGATGTTTTAGGGGAGGAGGAAGATTTTTCTGATTTTAACCTACGAATTGCTGACAATATTTGCGAGCTGGAGACGGTAAAATTAATATTCGAAACATATTTTCTCCGCGAGGCTTTTTTTTTTTGCTCTTTTAGTAGTCTATTGAGCAACGGCTCATAGTTTATAATAATTAATCAGATTGAAATGGGTGGGAGATTTATTCGGGGGCTTTGAGAGCTTTTTTACGATTTTGGATTGCCGAACAGCATTCTCCTGTCCTCCATGGAACTTGTTTTTTGCGGAAAGTGTTGCTCTTCGATATAGATTGAGAAGTACTATTTAATATGCGGTCACTGAACGAAGAGATCAGGGTGTTTATGTTCTGAATGAGATCGAGTTTAGGTTGATTAGTTGGGGGTACGTGATCGCTTCCTGACATGCCAAAGTGATGATACGTCTAAACGAGGTGATTTACGTTGGCTGTACCAAATAAAAGGTCGATAGTTAAACAAGAATTGTGAGTATGACTGAAGTATGTTGACTAGTGCTGAAAATGGAAAGATCGTTATCTTCTAAAATCTCTTATATTATTTTGCCGTTATTATTTGTATATGAGCCTCTACACGGGGAGTTATGACTATTACGGTCGTCAAAGAATGAACGGTTAAGATATTTGGTCTATCACTACTTGCATCTCAGGCTTTGACACTAGGAGATTAGAAGTTAAGTGTAGGTAACAAACGGAAATTTTTTAGCCGAAATTTGCGTGAAATAGCTATGGCTAGTAAATGTATATTTAGATGGATTTCTGTGTGAAAGGTTGTACTTTTTATGGCTAATGCTAAGCCTCCCCGTGTGCGCGCACTGCATCATCTACTTCTTTCCGGTAAAGAACATGTCTGAAAATTTGTAAATACAGCGAACGTAATGAAAGTGAATGAAGAAAAAGAAAATTTTTAAATTAAGAAAATCGTACAATGTAACTTTAAATTTTAGGCGCACACAAAAATAAAAAATAAATAAAAAAAAAAAGTAATTCTCCATACCGTACGGTTTTTATGTGGTATATAAGAATTTCACTTTGTCTAAAAAGGGAAAGGTTATCGAAATGGTTGAGTTGACGTTTCTTCGAGGGCTTTTTACAAACATTCCCCACCGGCCACTCACAAATAACAAAATTTATTATCATAAATGTAAAAATTTTTGTGATTTTCTATATTTTTCAGAATGAAATGGTTAATTTTGCGAGTTTCGTAAATTTTATTTCTTTTATCCCCCCCCCCCCCTTAAAGTTATGATTTACTATATAAAACATTGAAAATCAAAAAGCAATTGTGTTACGTAAAAATACAGTTCGGAAAAGATCAATTCAAAAATATTGTAACTATTAATAATTTTTAGTGATTCACTAAATATACTTATGAAACAACTAGATTTACAAAAACCGACAATTTTTTCAGTTAATCAATAATCATAATTATTTTTAACGTGCAAAGTAACGTAACTTTTTTTCATGTAAATAAATAGTTTCTTGGAATATTTATAAAATGAAGTTATTTAAATTAGTGGACCAAACATATTTGACACGTTTGTGAAAAAAGTGAAATAGCATTTAAATAAGAATGTATTCGTCTGTAAAAAGTAATGCAACGACAGCTAACATAATAGTAATAGCGCTTCACTTATCCAGCGAAAAAATGTGTGTTGCCCGTATCGTATTGTGTACCCTGGTTACCGTGATATATATCTCAGAATTAATTTCTGTTTATGGAAATAGTTAGCTAATATTATAATATTTAAAATTAGCAACCTGAGCAATTTAAAATACTGCTTAATCATTTTATTTCTTTTTTTCATTTTTAGTGTTATTATTTTTTTATGTAAAAAATGTGTATTTTAATAGTATAGGTTTCCGCTATAAATTACAAAGTGCTAAAAATAATTGTCAACTTTTTTTTCAGGTGATATTAGTACAACAGATGACTACGTTTATAGAATGTCGCGGTCTAGTAGAAACTCGGTAAGTTTTTGAATTTCAAAACACTCGTTATGTTCTTCATTGTTTTGTTTTAAAATTTCAAACTGTTTTTATTATTATTATTATTATTATTATTATTATTGTTGTTGTTGTTATTATTAAATTAGAAATTTACTTTAATCATTTTCATTACTGCTAATTTGCGACCTTAGTTCTTAATCCTTTTACAGTTCATCTATGACATGCTGGAAGGTGATTGGGGATATAGAGAGATTAAAAAAAATGATCATCAAGGAATTGAATTTGAAGTTATGATTACACCGTCGACGTCGGATAATTGGTACTTTACCGCATTTAGTATCGATATGAAATATGGATTAAGCATCCTTAATTCACCAGTGGTGGTAAATTAATTATATGTTTAAATATCGAAGTAGTTTACTAAAATCTCTTTGAACTACCATCGAACCTAACATTTATTCAAAATAAACATGTTGTTATCATACGTGAATTTTCACTAAACAAAAAAGAAACACAATTTTTTTTAAGACAATTTAGAAATCAAAAATGAGCAAAATTTTAACGCAAATGATATGCTATTAAATAGAACGTCTAATTAATTCATTTTTGTGAAAAGTTTAATTAAAATTGTAGGTTATATTAATTTATTTTAGGAAATAATATAATATTATTTTAATAAATTCATCTTTAGAACAAAAAGAAAATAACAATATTCCATTTCTGACCGCCTGGCATTTTGTTATATCTATTAATTTTTCATGTTGTTGGGTCAAGGTCGCTGGCGCGCCCAGGGTAGGAAAAAAAAACAATGGTGATAATTAAAATTTATGCAGTTAAACTTTATAGTATAACAGTGCGATTCACTGAGTAACTATTTTATAAATGTGTCCGTAAATATGCATTAGTATTTCCACTTTTTACGAAGCTATGGAAAAGGCAAAAATTAAATTATTCTTTCAACAAACTATTATCATATATGTACAGATTTAAGGGATGGCAAATCACCTAAAAAAGAGGGCTCAGCATAAACATCAAAAAAACCAAGTTCATTGTGGCCTCAAGATAACTAATTACAGATAAAAAATTATTCCTTAACGGTAGGGAAATCGAACGGGTGGGAAAATACAAGTATCTAGGTTGTTGGATAACGGAAAATAATGACTCGGACGTAGAAATAAGAACGCGCATCGAGATAGCCCGAGATGTATTTATGAAGATGAAGAATGTACTTTGCGACAGAAAGTTAAATCTGGAAATCAAGAAGAAGGTGCTAAAATGTTATGTATGGTCCGTACTCTTATACGGGTGCGAGACGTGGACAGTAAAAGCACATATGGAAAAGCGCATTTCATTATTCGAAAAGTGGTGTTATCGCCGGATCTGGAAGAGATACCATGGACTAGAAAAATGAAAGATGCGGAAGTATTACAATTGATGAAGACGAATCTGATATTAATGGATATAATTAAAAAACGAAAAATTAATTTCTTTGGACATTTCATGAGAGGATCAACATATCACCTTCTGCACGCAATTATGATGGGGGCGGTAGAGGGGAGGAGGGGACGAGGAAGTAGAAGGATTTCTTGGCTCCAAAATATTAAGCAATGGACTGGAGTTATAAAAGTAGAAGAATTGTTCCAGATTGCAAGAAATCGAGACGCATTTCGTCATATGGTTGAATCCATGAAAAGTGGTTAAGCTATACCCGAATCGGGTTGCACGAAGAAGAAGAAATCACCTATGACGTTTAGCGCTTTGTTCAACATTTTTAGTCTTGTGTCCCGTATTTAAATGACGACCGGTGTAGAAGGACAGTCTCCCTGGTAGCAACGCATCTAATGGCTATTAGAAAAATTACATTTCACTCAACATGCCCTCATGTTTTTCGTCACTATTATTACATGTACCACTTATGCATTACGACGTTACCTTATTCTGGCTTTTTAAAATGTTTCTTAACCTATTTATTATTTTCATTATATTGAATTATTATTATATTGGTTTCACTTTGTACACAAAACAAAATTATAGTATAAAATCGAGCATGACATTTACAAAGATATTACAGAGAATTATTTGATTCGTGTATATGTATATACGTTGGTGTGATTTGACAGACTTTCTTAATATGACGAAGCATGTTTTTAATATTACAATTGTCTTTTTCATCCATTTTAAATAACAAAAAAATCAATAAAAATTTGTATTACATTAACATAGTTGTGATATTAAGATATTTAAAAAATAAATCCCATTTAGTTGTTATTATAGCCATTAGGTGCGCTGCTGTCAGGGAATTCCTTAAAAGTGAATAACGTCTCAACATTGTAATTTAAAACGAAGCTGACACGTGATAAGTTGAAAAATTTATTTATAAAAAATTACTTATTGTATAAGAAATTTCATAAAATTCTGACTTTAAAAATTTCAAATCTGGAATAATCATTTTATTTAACATTAAATGAAAATTGAAATTTTTTAGTTTCTTTCTTAACGGTTTAACTAGCTGTTTATTCATCCCCCCCCTCCTGAATGGTTATTATACCATTAAAATTGTATATATTTTTTTGAAAAGCAGTCTGCGCGTAATAGTTTAAATTTATTTTGGTACCTTTTGCAAACATATATAAAAGGAAAGAAAAATCTATTTAAATTTTGTTATGTTGTATAAAACATGAAATGCATACCAGCTTGAAAGGGAGTTGACCGCATTACATTAGTGATAAAAAAAAAAAGCAGAACGATTACATATTGTTAACGAAAATATAAATATTATACAAAAAACAAAGGACAAAAAGTATAACAAAAACAAAAAAAACAACAAAATAATCAAAATTATAGCCAATTTATACCATTAAAAACATCACTTAATAGTTTAGCGGTATCACTGACTAATTAAATTGTGTTTAATCCGACGATGTTTATATTTAATGTACATCCGGGCTAGCTGCTCGGAATTGTAATCGCCTATATTCCTGATAAGCATACTGTTATGGTGGGAACAGCAATGAAAATTTTTTTTTACTGTGTTAATTATAAAGTATTTTACATAGGGGGCAACTATAATTAATTAGACGTATTATCAATTCTGGTCCAGCGGGGAACGTTTAAAATACACCGACAACACCCATTTTGTAGTAATTTAAATTAATTAAAATCGGAATTTGAAATCGAGCACCAAACTGAAGCTGAGTAAGCCATTATTTAACGATGCGTTTATATATAATAAGCTTGTTTGTAATGTTTAAATAAGATCTTCAATTAATAATTAGATATACGGCTGTAACAACTCTATTTGTTTTCGCTTCAGCGTGTTTTAAGTGTTTCTTAAAAGATAATCTCTTATCTAGAATTACACATAAATATCGAACATGATCAGCTAGTCCTGGTGCCTTTAATACTCAGTTGCCTTGGGGGGATGGGATATCTACGAGTAAACAGTATAGCTTCTGTTTTAGCTGAATTAATTTCGATTTTATATTTTTCTAAAAATTTTAAAACCCGAGAACTTGCAGATGATAATAAATCGACGTTTTATATGAGGTACAATATATGACAGTATCATCAGCATATAAAGCCATAGCTTAGAGAGATCGGACAAGTAAACTGAAAGGAGAAAAGATCCCAGCACACTAAATTGAGGGACTCCTGCGACGGCAGTTCTGGTCATTGATTTAACATCTTGTAGTGAAACGTAAAAGGTTCCATTGCGTAAATAACTTCTAATTAATTTCATTAAATATCTTGCACAATTATATTTCAACATTTTGTAAATCAATCCATCGTGCCAGGTTGTGTCGAATGCTTTTGCAATGCCAAATAGAATTAATCCTGTGTATTTATTTACATTAAAATTATGCGTGACATGATCAGCGATCCTAGCAACTTGATGCCCAGTAGAACAACCCGGTCTGAAACTAAATTGCTCCACTGGAAGTATTTTATTACTATCGGCGAATTTATGAAGCCTGTGTAATATAACTTTTTCCGCTATTTTGCTTAAGTTGCTAAATACACTAATTGGTCGTATATTATTTACTTGGGAAGAGTCTTTCCCTGGTTTAGGTAGTGCAATGATTTTGACTGGTTCCCAGGGTCACGTAATATACTCGTCGTTGTATGCACTGAATTAGTATACACCGCGCTTCTGTCTGCTTCCCTTATTTTAAATAACTCAGCTTTTATACTTCTGTCTGTCTTCGAAATGTTTTTATTTCCTTATGTAACGTTAATATTGCAAAAGCACACCAAATGTCCTGAGACGCCTATTTCTTATCGATAACTTAATGATAACAGAAGCGAGTTTTCCTTTCTTCTAATTATCGTTTTTACATTTACATTGGTTTTATTGAAGATATCAGTAGCTGCGTCTTCTGAATTTTACGTGATGGAGTCGTCCGGTATCTCCTCTGTCTGTAAAAGGGAAAGCCGATTCTTATTGTGCTCGATTAATTTAATTCTATTAATTTTTTAAGGAATGTATCGTTTAATATTAACCTCATCGTTCTTAATCCGCTGATAGATTGGTCGTTATATAATTATCTCTTGCATAGAAAAATCAGTAGCTTCCACTACTGCTACCATTATATTTATCAAGAGCCTCCATTATTAATATCAATAACCTCCATTTTCTGTAGAGTATCTCCAATTGACGACAGTAACATAGCCATTATAAAATACAAACAGAACACTAAAACAACATTCCAATGTATAACAATATGTACCGAATTTGGTAATTTAATAATAAATCTTAACTACCGTTTTTAATATGACTGACTGCGAAGAAGAAAATAGCCCGTAAAGGATGAACGAATTAGAACGTTGAGGTAAACTTTTGAGAAGAATTGGAAAAATATAAACTGTTTAAAATTTTTCAATGTCTTAGAATTGTCTAGTGAGCACTAGTATAGAGTGCGTTTGTAAAATTCCTTTTATATTTTATAAAATTGTTTAAAGAACTTTTTATATACAGTTTACATAATTTTTTATTTTCGTATATTAAAATAATATATATAATAATAATAATTAGTTAATCGCTAAACAATATTACGTCAAAATAATTTTAAATAAACTAATTTGACTATTAAATAAATAATGAAAGTAATCAGAATTAATGTTAGTATTCAATATTCATTCCAGTTGGTACCTATTTTTAATTGATTACTAAACGGCTTCGTTTTTATGCTGCAGTTCTCCAGTGAAAGGCCATTGATGGCTCATATTTCGGGTCCAACTGAATGTCGACGTGGTGAACAACTCGGATTACGATTATTTATCCACAATATGGATAGCAATCGTATGTTAGTCACGATAACTTTAATCGGCTCCGAAGACTATAAATTTGTACACGTTGAAGCCGGTGGCATTGTTAGTAGTTATGCGGCACGTTTGTCTTCCGGCGACCATCAGATATTAATTTATGTAAGCAATTTAATCAATTACAAAAAGTACAAATAATCGATAAAACGTTGGTAACGTAAGAAAATAATTGAAAAAATGAATTTAACATTTTCATTTCATTATATTACTTCTTTTCTTTTTGGTGTCATATGTAGACTTGCACCGATCATTTATTGGTTAAATTTTATGATTGGTCGCTGCTTTAACCGAATATTTTATTGTTATTTTTCCGGTCCACTGTCATGCATATTTCTGGACCATGCTTCTACGTCTCCTCTTTCCATCTAGTTTTCCACTAATTTTCCTTGTATAATTATAAGTAATTATTCACATTTTTTCCTCTGATAATGTGACCAAAATAACTCGACTTTCTTTTCTTAATTATGTTAAATATTTCCTCTTTGCAGTGTTCGTCGTTCTTTATCTTCTACGTCTACGATATTTTCTTCATTGTTTTTCTCGTATATGTTGCTATTTCTGCTCCGTATAATAAAACAGAACAAATGTAGCATCTTATAAAGTCTTGTCGTATGCGCAAACTTAAAGATGAGTCCGTAAGTATCTTTCGCAAACTGTTTTAACGTAACCACATCTTCCCTTGAAACGGATGAATCGAACGTGTTCGTAATATAGCTACCTAAGTGTATTTTAGTTCTATAACTTTTACATTTTTTCCATTAATTACAATAGTTGCGTTACGATATTGATCATCATGAACTTAATGCATCATGATTATGGGACCGTGTTCCCGAAACAGGTCGGTAATTACATAAATAATACTGATAAAATTTTAATGAAATGTTTTTTCAAATTTGAATCATCAGAAAAGTCATGAATTATCAAGTATCTAGTATCATGATCTTCGTTTTTCTTTCATTAATTGCCAGTCCGTACTGTTTACCTATCGAATCATGTTCATCAGCTATCGTAGTTCTTTACAAGAGTCTGCTAACAGAACAGCATTATCATTGTACCGAATATTGTTAATACATGTTTGTTTAATTCCGAAATACTTGGTCCCGTAATTCATCTTTAAAAATCGCGTCAACATTTGAACAACGATGTTGACAAAATGCATTCTTATCTCATCACTCCGCATATATATGTACAAATTCTGACTTCATACCGTCTATACGAATTTTAGTACTTTGCTTCTAGTACAGGTTTAGTATTATTCTAACTTGCCCAAATGTATCTTTGACTTAATCATATATTTGTTACTATTTGTTTTTCTTCCCCTGTCAATATATGATGCATTAAAACTTCGAACAAAGATAACGTATTTAAGTACTAACAAACCATATCAAAAAATTAGAACACCGATATCCGGATTTGTCCTTATTGAAATATCTTTTTAATCGAACTTGCGTTCGCTTTCCTTTTAACTTTAGAACAGCTAAATACCATCTGACAAACTCATTGTATAAAATTTATTTTATAACGCGGTCTAATGATGAAGATGTATCTTTAGTTATTGTTTCCGTTTGAGGATGTTGTTTTCTATATTGCGGTTAAATTTGTGACACATTTGGATTGCGCATATCGTTCGATAATCTCGCTACAATTTATTCCGTTACGATTGACTCAAAAAATGTTTAACGAAGACCGAGCTTTCTACCGACAATACCCGCGATAGTTAATACGAATATAAATGTTAAAAATTATGTAAACATTCTGAAAATGCGAGTACGAATTTATATTTCTCAAACTTACCCTAATCCTGTTTCGTTACAAAGTTCGTCTATCGGATTATCTCATTTAGAACTATTTATTGTATCCTTGAGATTTATATTCATCTTCTTTTTGGATATTCTTTACAATTCAATCTGTCCATCTTTTCCTAGATCTCTCATATATGGCCGTATTTGTCATCAATCAGTCTTTATAGCGCACGATTTGACTATACTTCTTCAATCCAGAATCCCAATTAATTTATTCGCTATCGATATCTTACACATTAAGATGTCATGCAAAAGTTCATTTTTCACCATAAATAATCGCATAATCCAGATCCAGCAATAAAGTATTCTCATGTCCATCGATGTATGTTCGTACCTTGTTATGGTTGGTGAACAGTGCAATCCGTTCCTGTTTTATATGTCTTTTGATTTGAGATATAGTGGTATACGGTGATCTTATAAAGTATCGCTTACTTAAATCCATTTCATTTGCATCAAATTTATGTGTAACCGTCTGCCAAACCATCATTATCGATACACGAGACAGATCCTGAGTGCTTAAATTATCCCACCTTCTTCAAACTGTCAGTCTTTGCTCCGTCATTTTAAAGCCTGCACTTTTCGTACTTTAATCTTTAAGAAAAAAGGAGAAACAGGGGCATCCTAATTGCTTTAATAAAAATAATTTACGAGTTTCAGTTAAAATTTCAAATAAAATTAATAACTGAAAGAATTAATAAATACGCTACACATTATGATATACTTTTGAACAAAATTTCTATTTGTATTAATTCAATTTCTGCGTACGTCATTATTTGATTCGTTATTAATAAACTCGTAAATAAAAATATATCAACTTTAAAATAAATAATTAAATCAACATGTTTCGGAGTTATTTACTCTGTAATCGTGGTATTCAAGATTTTGACTCCGGAACACGTCGATTCAATTTTACTTTGCGAATTAATATATTTCTATTTACGTGTTTTTGTTGTTTTTTTTATATTTATGTTCATTGACAGAGTAGCGAAATGGACTGTACTTTTATTAATAATAACTTCATTTACTATCACTTCGAGTTTTTTTTTTTGCCATTTATTTTACCTACCGTCGGTAACCTAACGTAACCTTTCGTCACCGGTTTATACACCGGTTTGTTTCGTAAATAAGCGCTAAGTATTTATGTTAAGTTGTGCATTAATCACCCATTAATCAACCATCAAATTAATCATTAATAAAATTAAAAAATGCCCGCAAAATATTATTCAATTATGGTGTTAATATCTTTTATACTATTGACTAAATGCTACATCGCGGAAAATAATTATAAAATAAAACACGGAATATTTCACTGTCGTAGTTTAAGGGCAGAGTTGCACTGATTTAAAATGCTTTAACAACAAGTTAAAACGGACTGGCAAAAGAATATGCAAACGTTAGATAGGTAAAAAAATTCTTTCTAAAAATAACGTAATAAAAATATCTAAACGTAACTCAGATAACGCTATTGAACGGGTTGTTTTTGATTTTTATGTAATTTTAGAAATATAATATGCACTATTATGTCAAATATTTTTCCTTTTCTTTTTCATTTAAAACTTAATAAAAATAGTTCGATATTTTTTAAGTCGTTTAAAAAACCTGGTGTTTCGTTTTTTTTTCGAAATGGAATATTATTTTAATCGTTATTTCCGACTCTGAAAGATCATATAAACTTTTAGACCGGAGAATTTTACGATCTTATCAATAAATATTTTCAGATCGAATTCGTTTAATAGCTGTTTTCAATGGAATAATTATTCGTATTTTATTTCGGCGAATTAAAATAATTAAATTAAAAAATATGTAATTTCTATTAAAATTTTTGTTGATTAAAGTGTTAAACGAACAGCGACAAACATATCTGTGTATATTTACTCTCAAATAACTATTTAATGATAAAAATCTTGAATTTTATCCTTTTCAACAGATGCCGTCGAAATCTCAGCAACAACTGGAGTTTCCAATTGCTGTCGTTACTGAAAGCAATGAAACTGAAGTACTATTTAAAATATTTTCACAGACCAGCTCCTTATTTTTATCTCACAAAATACGGATTCAAGTAAGTAGGTTATACTAAAATAAAATTTAATTCAATCTTTTACACTGTTAAAAATTTAATAAAAATTACGTAATTAATATTTGGAAATCGACGTACTTACCGATATCATTTGCGGAAGTTCAGATTTTATTTTCTTTTTAAAAAGTTTTATCCATTTTTTTGAGTCGGAAGACATCTGCTCTTCTGAATGAGCATAGTTCGCCCTAATACTGTTCTTTTAAAAGGACCGTTCTTAATTCTGCTCTTCGCTTATGTTCTTTCAAAATAATACATTTTACGTATCTGTTTTTTAATTACGCAGCTACCAGCTTTTTTTTAGAAACAGTTTCCGCGAACAGGGCCGCAACAATAGAGGGTCCAAGAATGCCCGAGCACCCACTCAATTGTGATGGGTACGCCCAGCAAAGGCTAATGTCTTAATTTAACACTTATTCTGCGCAAACAAAATTTTATTGTAAGGTTATATTTTGACAGTTTAGCAGAAAATCGAATGAAAATCAAACAACTATGCAAATTGATGGGAAAAAATACACTTAAACCTGACGTCACATTTGTAATTTTGAAAAAATTGTTATCCTTTTTTTTCTTTTTTTGGTCAAAAGCTACCATCTTGAGGGACCAACGATTATTGTTTAAAAGTTCGATTCTGCTGCATCGGAGAATATTTTAAAGAATTTCTAGATATGACTATAACAATATATGCATTTTTTATCTAATTCTGTAAATAAAGAAAGAAAAAGCAAGACGACAAAAATTGCATTTCAGTAAAATTCAAATATTCGTAAGTTTGCTATGTAATAATTAGAGCTGCGTAAACAAATTTTTTAGTTAGATTAAATAATACCATATTCAATAAATCTTTAAATGTTGTTTTTCCGTTGGATGCGTTATAGTTGTTCCTTCGAGACAACTACTGTATATTGATATGGTCGTATCTGGAAGATTGATCCTTTACAGTGTTTATTAATGTTTTCTCTGATTTTTAATTATATCCATCTATTAACGTAGCTTTGTTTATTTGTAAAAGGGTGAAGGAGCGCTTATTAATAGGCACACGTCAGTATTTTTGGATCTAAAAAACCGAGCTTTGGTACTTCAGTATTTAGACGTTGCTGTAGAAGAAAGTCCAATTGTCCCTTATCAAGTTTGGAGAAGATACGTATACGGCAGTACTAGTGCATCACTAACAATTTCAGGTATTTCTATAATTATAAAACTTAGTAACAAATAACGGAGATAATAAATACCTAAAACGCGTACATATAACAAATGTCTGATATTATAAGTTTGGTTCAGGTTTTCGTTGCATTCACATGTTTTTTTTTAATTTCCACGTAGTAGTTGAAATATTTCAAAAAGAATTTAATTTTAAAAAAAAGATTGTAAAAAATGGAATGGATAAAACTTTATCTCCAACTTCATCCGATATTCTATTTAAATTTCAATTCTCGTAAAAGAAAGTTTTTTAGTGACAATAAATATCGGAGATTCAGTAGTTGTAGAGAAACCTCTTAGAATATATTTATACATTTCACATACCATCGTATTACTTAATGATTAATCTGATTGCAAACAACATTCGGCGTAAAAGATCACCTATCACAATCTGCTTCCTTCGCCGCTTTTTTCGCCTCTCACTTCTTTTACATTTTGTCTTCTCCGCCCTTTTTCTTCTCATTTTATATGTGACGCTAATCATATCGTATCTGAATGTTCTTCCATCGTTGCTGAACTTCTGAACGGTCGTTCTTTTACCCGTCACTTTTTCTTCCTTTACCCTCTTTCATTCTCGCTTTTCTTTCTTCTTCTGATATAACTGTCTTTATATCCTTTCTGTCCGTTATGTCTGATCGCGCAAAAATCTAATTTTACTTCCCTTTCCTAGTGCTTAGGCTAATGTCCTCATCGACGATCTTCCTCCCCCCAAGAAATCATATTCTAAATACCTTTCGTTGTTGATAATTTACCATTACAATTAAAATATCTTTAACTATTTACATTACGTAATTGCCGGCAAATGCAATTACCAACCCTTGATAACTGCCGGATAAACAGTTAGAAATTTTATTAACAACTAAATACACTATTGATAATTCGAAATAAGTATTATTGTTACCAGTATTAAGCAAAACTTTTTTTAAAAAATGGAATAACTAGAATATCCGTAACGATTTTTTATTGTGAAATTCATCAACAGCCGAAAGTCTCCCAGCGACACTTCAGGGGTAGTTTCATTTTAACGTGATATACATTTTATGAATAGGCCCTCATTGTATAAAAAACGTTACTGGAAAATGTTGCTTCATATGTTATAAAGGAAGGTTTAAATATACGCAGAATGTTCTTTGCGTAAATTTGAAAAATTGCCGTGTTTCATTATTTTTCACATTAATATTAAAATTTGGAAAAGAGTGTGATTTTAAAGTTATTTCGAATAATTCGTAAATATAATTATGTAATGAGGCGACCATGAATATCCCGACGTGTAGAATGCAAAAAGAGCGACGCCTTCTTTCACACAGAACTAGTACTATATTAGATCATTATACATGGTGTGCCCCATAAGTTTCAAGACTGTCACTATAAAATCGGTACTGCTAGCACCATCTTCATGAAATTTTGGAAACTAGTTACTGCAACCTTCCTCTCCCCTCGTACAATGTTTCAAGTTCATCTGATCACATGCAGCTGTTCAATAGCAGTTTGCGTAGTGGTATCAAAGTGGTCGCGGTCGTAATTTCACGATGAATAAAAATAACGAACAATGTGTTGCGATTAAATTTTGCTTTTAAAGTCGGTAAAAGTGCGACGGCAACGTTCGAAATGTGAAAAGTGACTTATGGTGCATCTGTTATGTCTCGTGTTACTGTTTTTCGTCGGCATAACCTTTATACGGAGGGTAGAGAATGGGTTGAAGACGACGAAAGGAACGGACGACCATGCATCACGAAGAGTAACGAAAACATCGCTAAAGTCGCAGCTGCGTTAAAGGAATCCACCGTAATGCGAGCTAGAGATTGATTGAAGAACTAACTGAAATACCAAGAAACGTCGTACAATGCATTATTAAGAATATACGCGCTAACCACATAATCTTAATAGTAAGTATAACAAAGTCGGTAATTCATTTTTTCGATGGTCTTCAGATCTGTAGATTGAATGTAGTGAACGAGTTGCTCTATGAAGATATCGATGGGTAGTATAGTTTAAGCGAGACAATTTATGATAAAGAAGATTGCGTTCTCGATCTCACGCATTTTAATAAAATTTAATAATCTCACATCATTTAATATAGGAATTCAGTTATCTAAGGAGCGTGTAAAGACATCTGCGCTGTTGGAAACCAACGCGTTACTCGTCACCATCTCCATATCACCAGGTGATATAAACATGAGGAATTCATGACATTTTTTCGAAATCAGTCGAGCAAGGTACATCAAAGCTGCGCAACTATTGAAAGTAGTTACTAAATATACATAGGGAAAAAACACCGATTATTCTAGCCAAAGATTTTAATGCTGATAAGAAGAATAATGGAGGAATACGAATTCTCATATGAATAGAAACATCTGAACAGCTTGCTATTTCGAAACTTAAGTACTTGTATCGACGCTACCTTTACTCGCCGGCCAGATACGATCGACACAGTTAACTACATCTCTTATTTTAGTTATCATAAACCTTTCTTAAGTACAACTAGCCAAGTTTGTATTAAGAAATTTCAAATGATTCTTCATATTCTACTTCTGCTTTAAACTGAGCAAGTTGGTAAAAAGTAGTACTGCGATGATAGCGGCGCGTATGAGAGTTGTACATCAATTAATTCAGAATTTGTATCCGTATAAAATTCATTTTTCATTACTACAAAATATTTTAGAAAATTTCAAATTGGTGGTCTAATTCTTTACATTTGGCTTTTACTTTAAATTTGCGGAAGAGTTATTAAAAGCGAATATTAAAATTGTGTATTAATATAAAAAATGTATTTCACGCTTCAGCGTTTTCAGTAATATGCTCAAAGTGTACGAAATTTTTTTAGTAAGTCATTCTTACTCCCTTTATAATCAATTTAAAAATTAAATTGAAAAAACTTAACTAACTAAAACTGATTTAATAAATAGAATAAGGAAACAAATGAAAGAAAAGAATAAAATAGTAAACTTTATAAAATAAAGAAAAAATAAAAAAAAGCCCCAACATATGAAGCTATTGTAAAAGGCGGAAAAAGTTAAATCATAAGCCTTAAATAAACAAAAATTTAGAGTAATGAAGAAATGTAATCGGAATATAATTACATTTAAAAAGTATTAAAAAATCATAACTATGAGTCCTTTTAGACAAACACCCAGTTGTAGAAAAATAGGTTTTTTTCATTTCTAATGTTTATCCCTTAAAAATACCTCTAGTTTTTTTTTTGTTTTTTTTTTTTTGCATTTTTCAAGTCCTCTGCTTTCAACTTACTATTTAAAATTTTTCAAACATGTTTTGTTTGCTCTACAAAGAGTTATTTTATATTTATTATTTTATATTTGATGCGTTTCTGTTGACAGTTAATTAATATGTTTTAGTACTTTTTGTATACAAAAAATATTTTGGAAATAAAAGACAAGCTTATATTACACTCGTTAAAAATTTCTTTATCTACTGATTTATCGTCAATGAAAAGCAATAACAGAAGTTTCAACGTATATTCATATATCTTGGGAACCTAAAAATTTGTAGTCAAAATTCTACTATATCGAATTAATAAATTATTCAAATATTGAAGCGTGTATATCTTATTTGGCTTTTTTATTCTTATATCAGGGATGCCACCGCGAGTTTTATTTTCGCGAACCTACTTTATTACACTGTTATTATGATGATTATCGCTTTTAATATGATATTTATTAATATTATTTTTATATATATTTTTTATTCACGCACATAAGAATGTTAATTATGATTTAGTTATTTATTACCAACTCGTACATAGATCTTTCGAGGACGGTCGACCGTAAGAAAATTTGAATATTCTTATTTAAAATCAAAAATAATAAAATACTATAATTTAAATGAAAAATTTCCACCGTATGGTGATTAATATAAACTTAAATAATTTATATACATATCTCGAATTCCGGAGGGGTATATAGTGATGCTGATTTGTTGTTTCTCTTCGTTGATCCTGTTTATCTATTTTCCTGACGTAGGACTTCTCATATGCGAATCTTTTCTTTCGTTTTATTTTAACCAAATTAATTCATTGATACTTTTTCGAATAAACGCGATAAAATGATTATGATTTTATACGGCCGAATATAATAACGGAAAGCGTCTGGCCAATGTAGTGGGCCACCGGCGCGGACTCCCACTCAGCCTTTATTTTAACTGTCTTTTTCCGACTCCAAAATCTGACTGATTATTCGTGAACGTATTTCCGATCTCCAAACCAAATCGAAGATCCCTCCACCGTCGGACGGCGTTTCCTCCAGCACTATTTCCATTACGTCAGACCTGACGTAACATCACTCCAGGCATCATCATCCCTGATCATTCGCCGAACTACACACATATTTACACTCACGCTCGCCTTAAATTCTATGTTAATTACTAATTTGTTTATTATATTTATTATTCATGTAATGTACACATTAAAATATGCTTAAACGATATCATTAATCGTACGAATGTTTATTCATTTTAGCAGTATATTCTGTTAAACGCTAATTCTTTTTGGTATGGTAGTTTCACATTCTTAAAAAAACATCATTATTTAGATTTTAAAAAAAATGTTTAAGAATCCTTTTAATATTTAAATCACAAAAAAAATTACACAAAAATATTTTATTCTTTATTTGTCCTTATGAAACTTAAGAACGTCTCGATCGGAAGATTATACGTTTTTCTTATCAATGTAGAAAATCATTTTTTAAAACCTTTAGGCTACAGTTTTAAATTATTTCAGTTGAAAACAGTCGTTTTAGAATTAGAGAAGTAAAAAAAAAATATATAAGATTAAACTTTTACAATTAATTGTAAACTCTTTTAATGTATCTTAGAAATGTCGGTTATTAAATATACGTGTACAAAATTTCTATTCGAAACCAAATTTAATACGAAAATTTCTCGTTTTCGAATGATAAATACTAACAGTAACATGAAAATTATTCCTCTCACTTATAAAGTTATATTTGTGAACTTAAAAAAATAGTTTAGAGCTCGCATATTACATAACAGATTTTCAAATCCGCGTATAAACTATTGCAGTGTTTTTCAGCTAACGTAAAAATCATCGAAGAAGCGATCAATAACGTTAGAAATATGCTTAAGTAGCGCATCAGCTTTTAATATCTTCTTTAACTAATTTCTTATATATAGCTGATTTTTTCATAAGAACCTGATGTCTTGTCGTACTCTTTTACTTATTTGTAACTACGCTTTTTTCACAACTGAATCGAGTTGCCAAAATTATATTTCACACTTTTTATTTTATTTTTTTGAACTTCTTTGACAAAAGATATATAATTCATTTTTAAAAAATTTCTACTTGTTTTTTCTATTTTTTTAGTTCAGTTTACGACATTAAAATCAAAATAAGGTTATCAGTTGTACGATGAAAAATGTATACCCTGTTGCTAAATTGAAATAATTAATAAAATAAATTGCACTACCCTTATATTAGCAAACAATGATAAAATAATAATATATTTATCGTATCGTTTTTGAGCTTAGACCATGTTCAACTAAGAAAAGGAAAAATAAAAATTGAAAAATATAATCTAAATTATGCAGTCGCACAAATTACAAACTCTACTGATTTATATTAGATGAAAACGAAAATTCGATAACAACTATGTTTTCTCACAGAATTTAAACACAACTGAATATGCAGAAAGAATGTTAGTTTAATGATAGAATATAAAAAGATAAAATATAAACCGGTAATTTTTATATATTCTATTTTTCATTGTTTCCCGTTTTTAGATAGAAATGCCGGTAATTCCTATTTTTGTTATATTCTATCATTAAACTCGCATACTTTTTTTATATTCAGTTGTGTTTTAAACTCTGTACAAATACACCGTTGCTATCAGTCAGTCGAATTTGTAATTAGTGCAACTGCGTAGTTTCGATTATATGTTTCACTTTCTTGAGCTGAAGATGGGCTAAGCCCAAAAGCGTTACGATAAGTATAAGTATATGTATATTATCATTTCATCATTGTTCGCTAATATAAGTAATATAATTTATTTTATTAATTATCGGTTGCGTTAAATTCTTCTTTGTTTTCATCAGGAGACTTGATTGGTCCAGCATTTACAAAAATACCTTTAACCATGAACAGTTTATTAGAAAGAGAATCAAAAGGAAGCGATTCAATCGCTTTCGAATTAGCTACAAACGTGTGGACGCTACATTATTTAAGATTAACGAGTCAGCTGAACTTCGAAATTACTAAACAAGTATTAGAAGAGTGTAATACCTTATATGCGGAACTGAAGCGTTATTTTAAGCCGGACGGGTCGTTTGTTAATTGGGAGCCATTAGCCGAAACACAATCCAGCGTTTGGTAAGTTATCTTCTACTAATCGTCCTCATAATACCCTGAAAATTGTTCATCATCTCTAAGCAACCTATATATACATATATATATATATTCCATCTCTGTAATAACATATTACAATATTAAAATATTGTAATATTTTACGATCACTACGCACAGGCTAACGTCTTGGATATTACGTACATTTAAACAAGCGAATTTTAATGAATGGGAATTTCATTTATGGATTGACCACGAAATATTTATCAAAGGATTAAAATGGATTTTAAATTTCCAAGAAGAAGCTGGGAACTTCGTTGAATCAACGAAATATGGATACGCTTTGGATTATAAAATGAATCCTAACGTAAGTATTTCTTATATTTTTGCAAATTTTAGCCGTGTATCATTACAATAATATAAGCATTGCGGTAGCCTAGTTGCTAGAGCGCTTAGCTTCCGCTACGAAAGTCTCGGGTTCGATCTCGGACGATGGAGAAATTATTACAAAAAAGTAAATTATAAATACTCGCTAATTCACGTGGAAGGCAATGTCAAACCACCACGTACACCACCATACTAGATGATAAATTGTATAATATACGTGAAAAATGTGAAAACAAGCCATCATATTCAAAATCAGTTAACTGAAATTTGCGGTCGAATTATTTTAAGTGAAATTGTTGCAAAAAAAAAAAAAAAAATTCTAAATACTGTACTATTTTAGCGGACGGAACAATAGATGTCAGTAACGTTCAACAATTTTATCTACGTCTTAGGTATGCCGATAAAGAGGAAGAGCAGTATAAAATTGTAGAAACGGCGCCGTTGGTTTTAATACGGCTAATGTTGTAATGTAGAAAATAAATGATGTTAGGCTTGAAATAAAGTATTTATGAGGACAGGGATATTATAATGCTGCTTCAGCGAGCAGTACATTTAATGGTGTTCAAGCTATAATTACGAACCTATTAAAATCAGCTATATATGTTCATCGTGCAAATCGAATTTAGCTATTTCTTCAGCAAGCAACCTTCCAACGATGTTAGAAACTACACAATAACGGTTGAATCAATTTGTGATTTTTTTTTTAACACGCCAAAAAAACAGCCATGTTTGAAAAAACATATTAATGAAAATGAAACCCTTAACAGTAAAAAATTTTAAAAAATTAATTCTACACGTTGAGCAGAACGGCATACTTCAGTACAGACATTTTTAGAAGTGCAAAAATAACATTATCGTTAAATGATATATCGGAATGGAATGATAGGAATACAGCAGTTCTAGGTAAACGGGTTTTTGAAAGTGTAGGTTCAAGAGAATTTATTATTAAACGTAGAATTTTAAATCATATCTTAGCATTCATTACGCCATTAAGCAGATTTTTGCAAGCAGATGATATTCATTTAGCCATTGCTATTGGAAATATAATCTTTATGAGAAGATCCAGAAAAAATAATTCGTGAAATTTTTAATAACAATCAAATTAACGATCATGTTATTGGATTCGAAATAAAAATGCCTCGCATCTCTGGAAGACAAATGGCAACAAACAGATTTAACGTGAATTTATAGGGTTATAAAATTAT
This sequence comes from Icerya purchasi, assembly GCA_039619475.1. Classification (NCBI taxonomy): domain Eukaryota; kingdom Metazoa; phylum Arthropoda; class Insecta; order Hemiptera; family Monophlebidae; genus Icerya; species Icerya purchasi. Next base: position 399,150,486 of record CM077116.1, on the reverse strand, counting down.
TCCTGAAAATTATTATCGTGTGGGTTTATTCATTCCATTCTCAGATTCAGTGCTTCGGGAATCAAATGGCAAATTTCTTGTTTAAAAGAGTGTATTCGAAAGTTTTCAAGTATTATTATCTCCGAAGACACCAACTGTGGAATAAAAAAAATTCACGCACTGAAGAATTGATTAGAGTATATGAGGAAGATATAAATGGAAATATAAGTCGAATGAAAACTTAAGTAGAATTATGGATGAAAAGTTTGTCAACATTAACTGATGAAAACATTAACGCTTGAATAATTAAATTATTAAGTAAATGCGATAAAAATTTATTTCCAACGTATATTCACGCTTATACGGGACAGCGATTCAGTACTTCAAAACTATTAAAGAATTATTTGAAAAATAACATGACAGAACACGATTGAATAGTCTTAATGTTCAAAGACATAGCTAGATAGAACCTAATGAGGTTTTGGGGAAATTTTGTAGAAAAACACGATGTCTTGATTTTAGCTTTTAAATTTTTACATTTATTTAACTTTTTCGCATTTATGTTTTATATTAATAATTTTAATTTTACATTATTGTATAACAAATTATTTTTTAATATAAACTAGAGAAAAATGTGTATGCGCATTACATTAAGGCTTATATTTAGTATATTATACAGTTTTCGTAAAATAATAATACGTATAATATAAATTATTTCTATTAAACTTAATTTCCTCAATAGAAAATTGATCGAATTCGTGAAATTATATGCTAATTGTTGCATTATTACAATTACTAAAATTACCATTAATTACATATCAATGGTTTTTTTTTTGGAAATTACATATTGCATAGACAATAAAATTATAGCTTTAAAGTGCAAGTATTTATAAAAAATTAAATACTGATAAGCGTTTTTTTGCTTTTATATTGTTATGAGCCTACAGTGAGTAACGTGAATAAAATATTGATTTTGTGTTTGGAATTCTGGCTTTACTATGCTGTGGGAAATGAAAAACATAGATTAAATTTTATATTCCTTATTTTATTTATTATCGATCAACACAGCATAGTATTTCGTATATATTTCTCTAGTAATGTTCGGACCGAGTAAAGTAAAGTAGTCGATTAAATGATTCGAACGGTTGGGAAGTTGGAATATAATTCCGATGCCGTACCAACACAATTATAATAACGTAAAATTAACTAAGGCTAGACGCGGATACACTGCCCGACTAAAGCGACGTAATTTTGCCAAAAATTACGCGTATGATAAGCATGATGTGTCGTTGCGACTGGTCGGGCAGTACCGACAGCTGACCGACTACCTGGGTTTTCGCGAGTCTTGCGGTCGTTCGTCAATTAATTAGTATCCGTTTTGGCTCTGAAAGAGTTACCGTTGTCGAAGCGTGTGCATGATCGGCGCACTAGCGTGAACTTTTTAATTAGATTTATTTTCCCGGAAGAAGAATTTTATACGTAATTGTTGTTTGTCGTGGATTACTCGTGTATATTATTTTTATGTTCGATAATATAATAAAAGTTACAAACTAGTCACCGAGAAGTTAAGTGTTTCAAAGTCACTAGAATACATATAAGTATATGCTATTTGATTAACTATCATATTTTATTTGTGAATACGCGAGACCCTGGGCAAATTAGATAATCGGAATGGACACGGCGGTCCGAGCCGCCGTGAGATAGCTTGATAATAAAGCTCAAAGGCTTCTTACTCTTGAGATACAAAGAGTGAGCACACGATAATATGTACACGTAAGAATACAGAGTCCATAAAAAAATTCAGCATAAATTGTTTAGCCCCTCTCCTGATAAACTTTTCATTCCGCCACTGACCTCCAGAATATTTACAGATATTATAAAGACATAATAGTTTTTGTCTCGCTTAGTATCTCATGATCGGCCATTTAAAAAAAAAATTGGAATAGACATATTAACGTATAATAACAGAGAATTTTTAACTGTAGTTGACTATTTTTCAAAATGGTTAACACTAATCCCATTGCGAACGCAAAAATATAGTAACTGCCGATAATGTTCCATTTAATTCAAATGAAATTCGTAATTTGCATCTGTATATAGATTTAACGTAATAAAAAATCCACATTAAGATGGGAAATTTGTAGATATTTGTAAAAATATATTAAAATAGTCAGAAGATACTCACGTAAATATTAATATAGTATTGTTAGAGTATTGTAATATTTCGCTTATTACCCACTTCCAAAAAGAAGGAAGTTATATGCTCGTCGCATATAGTTTTTTTTTTGTGTTTTTTTTTTTTTTATGTTTATTCGCGCATAACTCATGTTCATATGGACTGATTTGACTAATTCTTTGTCCATTCGAAAGAGTACCATTCAACTTAGGTACCATGTGATAGCCAAGCTTACAACTTTATATTTAGACCCTCGGGATATCGAAAGCTAGAAAGTTTCGAAAAAAATATTTTTCTTTGCGGTCATGCGATATGTTGTTGGAAAGCTCGCTATTTGTCGGGAACGAAGACGTATTTAATTTTCTTAACGAAACTTTCAAAGTTGTCGAAAAGTTAAAAAAAGAGCTAAAAATGACGTGTTTCCCCTTAGCGTCACGAGTATTATAGTTAAAAATTTTGAACACGGTTAAAAATATGCGCTTCCACTTATATATTTATCTCGTTTTGAACATCCGAGTTTTCAGCTTTAAAATTAAACAACCCTCGGGGCGCCGAAAGCTCAAAAATTTTGAAAAAATTATTTTTTTCCAGAGCATGTGATATATTGTTGGAAAGATCGCTATTTGACAGGAACGAAACCATAAGTAATTTCCTTAAGGAAACTTTCGAAGTTGACGAAAAGTTTAAAAAAGCGCGAAAGCTGACGTGTGTCTCCCTCTTGTCGATTCGAGTATCATAGTTAATAAAATTATAGTTCAAAAAACTATAAATACATGATTTATATGTAAGATGCGCTAAAAAGCTTTAATTTAATTTAAATTCTTTTACAATACTAACTTAAGAGTGAAGAGATAGACATCAATAATTAATTTCGATTCAAAATAAAGCATGAGGTGATTTCATTCGTGCAGTTCCTCAACAAATGTAAATAATATAAAATTATCCCATGCTTTATTTGGAATTGAAACTAATTATTTATGTGGACACCTCTGCACTCTTAGGTTAATATTGTAAAAGAACTTAATTTTTTATTGTGAATTAAAATGAATTATTGATGTCTATCTCTTCACTCTTAAGTTAGTATTGCAAAAGAATTTAAATTAAATTAAAGCTTTTTAGCGCATCTTACATATAAATCATGTATTTTTAGTTTTTTAAACTATAATTTTATTTTTAATTTTGTAATCTCAAAGGAAATGTAACAGAAAAGTCATATTTGATTATAATAATTTTCTGACGCTATTCCATGATATCTACAGTTGACCCTATCCATAAATTCAACAATACAATCAATCTAAATCCATTCTCATATACTTCCCGACGTCTAAATGATTTGAAATTTTTACTAATTGTCAGAACACGATGACAATGCAATATATTATGCAGAAAAAAAATGCTACATCCACAAATAAATTTACCAAATGTAGATATTTATAAACGGAATAGGCGAAACAACGGATATTCAGCTGGTCTCATTATGGTTCCCGCCACGATGCGGCGGCTTGGAGAAAAAGACCGGCTACAAATCCTTTGCTTTCGTCGACCCGCCACTTTATGGGGGAAAGCATAACGAGGCCGGCTGGGGATCGGTTTTCTTCCGTCTAGCTGCCGTGTTTTCGCGGGAAATAAAAATTATTCCGTTTGTAAATATTTACATTTTTTAAATTTATTTGTTGGGGTAGGTGTTTTTTTTTTTTTTTTGCATAATATTGCATTGTCATTGGTTCTGACAATCAGTAAAGTTTCAAATCATTGGGACATTGGGAAGTGCGTGAAAAATAGATTCCAAAATTCCATTACAAACATACAAAGTTATCACCGGTGAAATTAATATAAGCCACCGCGTTTTCGCTGGAAATATAAATTATTCCGTTTATAAATATTTACTTTTTTTTACTTTATTTATGGGTGTAAGTGTTTTTTTTTTTTTTCTGTATAATATTGCATTATCATCGGGTTCCGACAATTATTAAAAATTTCAAATCATTCGGACACCGGGAAGTGGGTGAAAAATGGATTTCAAAATTCCACTACAAACATACAAAGTTACCGGTGGAGTTAATATAAAGCGTATAAAAATTTTGAACAAGGTTAAAAATATGTACATCCCCGTATATTTTTCTAGTTTAAAACATCGGGGTTTCCAACGTCAAAGTTAGGCAATGGTGGCGCGGAAAATTCGAAATTTTTGGAAAAAAAAAAAATTTCCCCGACCATGTGTAATATATGGATTGAAAGATCGCTATTTTTCAGCTATGAAACCGTATTTCATTTTTTAAATCAAATTTTCGAGATGGCGATAATTTAAAAAAAATCGCAAAACATTACGTGTCACTTCCTCTTTTTAGCGGGAAAATTCAGATTCCTTTGTTTTGAATTTAGTATTATGGAAATATAAATATTATAGTTATCGTTAACTTAGCATACGGAATCCTCAGCGCATGAAACATCATGCTTGACTCTGAACGTGTTTTAGTTATTACTGCTGAATGACGACGCACTCAATACCAGCAAGTCTCTGACGATGTAATAAATGGTGACTTAGACCAATGTTACAGCATCACCTGCAACAGTCTCCGTCGATATTATCGAGTCCCGATAGTCCTCAATACGAAGTAACTACTTACTGGGAAGGTAATCACTAGCCGATCAGTGAGGACCAGTCCACCTCAAAAGCATTACTTAATAACAGGACGATCTCCGAGTTATTGCAGTTCAACCCGATCCTAAAAATTTCGGATAAAACTGAATATAGCTTCTGATTAATTTTATATTAAAAACCTTTAATTTTATGTTGATTTTTTAATATAGCAACAGACACCCGTTTTAGACACAATATATAGGTAAAAACTATAAAAAATTATATATCTTCTCGTTACATATGCCAATAAATTTTTTTTTCTTTTGTATATTCTTCAGACTGCTCATCGCAAGTCTAGATTAGCAACCCCTTTTTTCGTAATGAATTTGTATAAAAATCTTATCTGAAAATATATTTACTCGTTTTTAAAGTACAAAGTTTAAATTACTTCTTCTTATAAAATTTCTCCTATCAAAAACTTGATAGTCTATTAAAATTTCTCGAGAAAGTGATAAATGAAAATGTTAAATTCTTGTGAATTTTTATTTTTAACGCGTATGTTATTTCTAAAGTAGCTTTTGTATTTATATTTGTTTTGCGATTAATTTATTTGTTAATTTCCTCTATATGATAAATAATAAATCGAATGATATGTATCGTAAGTTAACTGGTTTTTTTTTTTTTTTCTTTTGAATTTGTTATGTGACATAGTTTACAAAAGCTGAAGAATACATTGCATTAACATCTCATGTATTAATTACATTGCAAGAATTATTAGAAGTAACGGACGGTCAGTTGAAGACCAATTTAAGTACAGCAATTTTAAAAGCACGCCTATATTTGGAACAACATTTGTCTTCCACACTAGACGCCTACTATCTACCAATAATGACGTATGCGCTAATGATCAGTAATAGTGTGGAAAAGGGATTTGCTTTCATCTTACTACAAGCCAACATGAAACGAAATCTTGGTAAATTTTTATCATTTTGCTATTTATAGTACTAGATTATGATTATATTTAGTTTCATATATGCCAGTGTAAAATATTGAAAAGTCAGGATAAATTTTTGACTTTGAATTATCTAATTTTAATTACTAATGATGTATTTTTTTCTCTTGTTGTATAGTGTAAATTGTGAACACCAATGACAAACGTTTAACTTGAATATTACATAAAATGTTCTAGAAACAAAGAAATATTAGTATATAAAGATGAACGCAGTAATCGTGATAAACCAGTATTACTTAAAATTATGTTCAATTATGTTAAATAAAATAACAAATGAAAATTAATATATTATCTCTCCAATTTCTTTCCATAACCTGATCTTCAAATTTCGGTCACCACATTATTTTTGACCTAAATCATACGAAGTTTATTCTTTCTCTACTGCAGCAATAACATATCAAACATACCGAAATATTAATAAAAACATTAAAACAAAAATCTGAATAATCCGCCTACACAGTTACATCAGTATTCTGTTGATAGAACTGAAAAATCTTTCAACAGATGCTGTTGATGGTGGCGCGCGAGTTAACTTTTTAAATAAATCTTTTAAAGTACATAACCAACATTAAATTCAATAATAACCGAAATTGGTGCGACCCCTTCCTTTACACTTTCAATGTGTTTCAAAAAGTAAAATATCCGAATGCTACATTTCTTCATCTATAACTTTAATATCATCTGCGTTTATCGTCTTAAATTATGTATCTAAAATTTAGCATTAAAGGTGCATCGGAATCACTGAAATGCATTTTTATTTGTCGTACGTTGATGTAATCAAATTTTCACTCTTAATGAACATTTCCTTTTGTGGCTTACTTTCATTTTCAATCATAATAATAAAACACGCCAAGTGTAAAAGATCGTCAACGTTTTGAAAACCTAAAGTTTTTATCCGACATTCGAATTCAGTATCTTCAAGACGCCTAACTATCAAACCAATAAGTATTGGAAGTGATTTCACATCAAATTGTTTTCGTTAACAATATTTGACTTCAGTTTGTTGCTGCTTGAAGTGCAAGACAGAAAAAATTACAATGATGTTTGATTTCTTTAATTCTAAAAGTATTTCTCCTGCAAGCGATAGTCAGCACCATCTTTATGCATGTGTTCCCATAAAACCATTATTGGTTTACGTGAAATTACAAACGGCGCGAATAGTAAAACAACAGCTCAACCAACGTATATCGATTGTTTCAGGAATTTTAATTCTCAGATCCTGTAATATAGAATGTTGGTTGCGAAACACGTTTTTACGCTTCGAAGATTTACAAAGCAATTTATAATATACATCTTTTATGAAATGCGAAGTTCGTTTTACAACTGCATTATTATTATTATTATTATTATTATTATTATTATTTCAAACACTTATATATTGAAGCTAAAGATGAAACATGAGCTCCGCAAGGAATGTATGGAATTATATATACATTGAGCTTTATAAGTCTTTTTCTTGTCCCGGATATGTTTTTCGAGAAATTTGAAATTGCATCAAACGAGCAAATCAATATTCATTAATTTCATAATACTTTCTGCACCAGCTTTGTTGCGAATTCGTCACTGCCGGAAAGGTGTTTATTTTGCTATATAATCGTCTATCACGTAATGTATTAGAACAGTAAAATCGTTACGTTATTCATATTTATCGATTCATCAGCGAATTCTTGGTCTAGAATTTCGCTATAAGTAATATTTTAAATAATATATGTCGAGTGGCCACTTTACTGCTGTATCCGAAATGAATTTTCATTTCGAAAAATATGTTTTATTAACTGCTCCGATTTTATAATGCGAGCTGTTTCTTCTTTACAAGAAAAATATAAACCTCTAATTAAAAATATGAATGATGTTCTATTCTCAGAGATGTGTATATATATGATTGTTGTAAAATTTTTTGTACGAATTGGTTAATGCTTACTTTAAATCCAGATATCTTCCATCGGTGATGCTCGTGAATGTTTTGTGATTTAGAGTATTTTTCCAACTTACTCGTTTTTCTAGCTGTTTCCGAATAATCCATGCAAGGTTCAGTAATAAAAATGCCGCCTGACTTTTGAATAGCCTCAATGCCGCTTTTTATAAATTTTTTATAATACCTACAAAATGCACCATCGCGCGTTCTTTACAATAATAAAGTTATTCATATTTTTCTGTCCAGTTATCATTAAAGGAAAATAATTGTTATTGTCTATCTGCGCAATTTGAATTTTCGTTACTATTGAGCATATTAACATTGTCTTTGCTATCATTTCGAATTCGTTTTGAAGAAAATAATTCGTGGTTGATTTTTGTGAACTCGTGACAGAGTGTTTTTAAGTTTAAAATTGTACTACGAAAGGTAAAAAATCTATTACAACACGTTAAACTTGGACAACATTACAGCACATCAAATTTTATATAATGAGAAATTTACGACATATTTTTATTTACTTGTAATCTTCTGCACTAATTCATTCGTTAAGAAGTCAAAATATACTTATCATATATTTCATAGATAGATGACTAATTCGTTTTTATTTAGATTAAAATTCGTTTGAAATAATTTCGTAATATTAATTTCAAAAATGCAGACGTTTATACGGAACTTTTCAGAAAGAACACAATACCGCCCGCATTTTATACAAAATTGTGACATGGGTATATGTTTTTCGGATGGTGCATAAAGTGTGATACGATTAAGTGTGCCGTTTTAGTAAAAATATGAACTCAAACTGTCGATCACAAATTAAATAAAATGCTTACTATGGTAAATGTAAATAAAACACTTCCTGTAGCTACCGATTGGTTGTAAGTGAAAATCATAACATTTCGTGACATTTCTTCGTCGTGACAAAATTTTTAGAATGAGCCCACCTATAAGACTTAGTCCATGTCAAATGCTCTTTCTCGCGGATAAAATACTACCGGTATGCTTTAAGATTTAATCGATTTTCGTGATTAAAAGCTAAATGCTCGGCGCTTATCTCACAACTAACAATGATTACTGTACATATAATATGGTAATTAAATCATTCGCCGGAAGATTGAATCAGTCTGGCCTAATTTAATAGATGCAAACGTGGTATTTTCTAATTCTGTTAACTGGCGCAGTGAAGATAGAATTACATCTTAGTTTCTTAAAAATTCCTGTGAAATATAATCATCTGGTAGAGAGTATACGTGTATGTGTAAAAATTTATATTGATAAAATTTTTCACGCTGTATGAAAAGAAAAAAGTTCTCTATTGTCGGATAGTATTTTTTCCGATTTCCTGAAGAGAACGAAAGACATGACTAACTGCTTTACTCACCAATTACAGTGAATGTCTGCTTCTACTCCTCAAAAATAGATGTAGTCGGAAAAGTAAGTTTAGAGCAACGTGTCATCAAAGAGACTGCAAAAAAGTGAACATGGACCGAAGTTATAGAAAAGTCATATACATTAAATGCAATTGTCAGCACTGTTGGAAGCGGCGTCAAATAAAAATACGTGTCGTCGGAAATACAACGTTTCCATCTGACACATTGTATCGAGTAGATAGAAAAAGTATTAAGAATTTCGCGGGCTTTTTAAAATCGGATTGGATCTATAATTTTTAGGCGCTAATAAAATATTCCTACAGAACAAAATGCAGAATCATCACTCCTTTTGATAATAGTTTAAGGAAAAATTATTAGATAACCCTTGGAGGACGACGAAGGCTTAGAGTATTATGATGTGTAACATTTAAACAGCGAGGTGACTTTCTTAATCGAACTGCGCTTTTTGATATTTTATTTTCCTTACATAAGTTCTGAAATATTATTTTTATTAATAAATGGATTTTTCCATTTGAAAAAGAATACTTCTTTACCCTTCCGCCCATTTATTTACGTTTATGTTGATTTTCAATGTTCCTCGCTTAAAGATATGATCCGAATTACTCCGCCTTACGTAAAAAGAAACTAAATTATCGTCAATTTTTGAAAAAAACAAAATTTATTAAAATCACCAAAAATTGTAATATGCGCCTTTAATTTTACTTTTCCTCTTTTACGATGATCTCTTTAAAGATAGTTTAACCTTTTCGAAAAGTTATTTATTCTTTTACTTTTATTTTGGAAACGAACATAATAACTTATTGCGTTTCAACCAGTAATATTTAAATTTTATTTTATGGCCAGATGGTTATCCATATTGGTCTAGAGAAGAAATTCCGGTGAATCCCGTCAAATTAGAAAATCAAAGAGCTTTTATTAAACCTAGACTGTACCATGAAGGCGATTCTTTAGCGGTGGAAGCAACGTCTTGGGCCTTGTTGTGCCATTTAATATGGGAAGGAGTAACACCTGTTACCGAAAAAATTACGCAATGGCTAATTTCCACTAGAATGACTAATAACGGATTCATTTCTACAATGGTAATTTTCCTTTAACCGGAAAGATCACTTTTTGCCAACTTACATTTCTATCGTGATGATTATCACCTTATTACTTCACTAAATTTTAATAATATCTATATGCCTTAGGATACGGTTGTAGCCTTCCACGCTTTAACCGAATTTGCATACAGATCAAGATTACTGGCTATAACAGACATTAAGGTTACTGCAGAGTTAATGGCCTCACATTCCGTAAAGAAACAATTCCGGGTTGTAAATTCTTCATTATCGTCGGCTAAAATTTTTCATGTAAGTACCATTTACCTCGCATTCCGTAATATTTATTATTCTTTAATCTGAATGATGTAATTTTAAAACTACACCCACAAATAAATTTAAAAAATGTAAATATTTATAAACGGAATAATTTTTATTTCCCGCGAAAACACGGCGGTTTGACGAAAGCAACAGATTCCTGGCCGGTCTCATTATGTTCCTCGCAGCAATGTGGCGCCTTGACGACAGCAACGGGTCTGTAACCAGTTCTTTTTTCTCAAAGCCGTCGCATCGTGGCGGGAAACATAATGAGACCGGTTGACAAGTAGTAAACATTTCAAATCATTTGTATGTCGGGAAGTATGTTTGCTGTATTGTACATATTGTTGAATTTACGGAAAGGGTGAACTCTAGATGTAACGGAATTAAGTATAGCTTTCGTTAAACACAGAAAATTATTATAATCAAATATGACCTTTCTGTTACATTTCCTTCGAGACTACAAAATTAAAAATAATATTATAATTTAAAAAACTAAAAACAAATGCTTTATATGTAAGATGCGCTAAAAAGCCTTAATTTAATTTAAATCGTTTTACAATACTAACACCTGAGAGTGAAGAGATGGGCATTAAAATTAATTTTAATTCACAATAAAAAAATTCAGTTCTTTTACAATATTTAACGTAAGAGTGAAGAAGTGAACATAAATAATTAATTTCAATTCAAAATAAAGCGTGGGGTGATTTTATCAGTAGTTTTGCAATCTCTCAACAAATGTAAATGATATAAAACCACCCCGTGCTTTATTTTGAATTGAAATTAATTATTAATGTCTACCTCTTCTCTCTTAGGTTAGTACTGTAAAAAAGAATTTAAATTATTTTGCGCTTTTTAACGCATCTTACATATAAATCATCTGTTTTTAGTTTTTTAAACTATAATTTTATTAATACTTTTCTTCATAATTCTAGTTTATAGTATAGGAGATTTTATCTAATTTATTGCTTTTTTCGTTTTTTTTTTTAATTTTATGTACTCTGACGTCACTTCCGTCTACAGCTATAGAGTTAATTTTTTTTTTTTTTACAGAGCTTTAGAGAAATTACATGTGCAGCATAAATGAATATCTCGACATGGATTTTTTTTTCATTAAACGAAATGATTTATAAATATAACCCAAAGTTTCTATACATTTGGTTTAACAGTTTGTTTCTTTTTTTAATCCCGAAAAAGTTCGTTTCCCATTCATGCAAAGACACTAAGTAAGCCCCTCAAATAAACGAGCAGGTAACCAAGTAGCGTTTTCACTTTTTTTAAACATTCATGTGGAATTTTTTTTTTTTTTATGGGCATGTCAGCACAGGACATTTACCCAACAATTTAATCTGTTGCGTATGAATTTAAACGAATGGAAATTTAAACTTCATTTAATTTGAAAGACATAAATTTGGTTCCGACTTGAAGAATAATGTTTCCTTGATAGAGCACCGTATATTTATAAAAAGCTCGATGAAATTAACCATACAAGCTCTGTATCCGCATTTCGTTTAATCCTATTTTGTAGGCCACATAATAATACCTGAAATACAAACAGAAATAATTACATAAAATTACATTTAAAATTTGATTAATATAAACTACGAAAGATTTTTACGTATTTTTAAAAACGTGTTAAAAAGCTAGAGTGACTCTTTTGGTTAAAATTACTGATATTCGTCATGAGTATCAACGGTAAGTTATTTTCATTTAGTAATTCGATAACGCTAATCTTTAAAACTCCCATACATACGTACATATGCTTTTTTTTTACGCTCACAGTTGCCGGATGTTTGGGGTCACATTAATTTGATAGCTACCGGTACGGGATTAGCTGTAGCTCAATTAGACGTTAATTACGGTATAGATTACGAACCTTTAAAAGAAAAACCAACGTACGATATATTCGATCTACACATATCAGAATTTTATTCCGCATTTAGGAATAAATCGTCCATCATAATACAAAGTTGTTTTCGGTAATTTTTTTTTAATATTATTTTAATAGAATTAAAAAAAGGATCATAATAAAATAAATGTGTGGAAACATTTAAATGGGGTACAGACAATCTGCAGTCCACTTAATAAGGTCGATAAGCAAATTTCAAATATTGTTTTATGATCATAAAAACGTCTATAGAATTATGTATAATTTTTATCGTTCACAGAGTTCATTTTCGGTCATAATTAAGATTTTTAAATGTAATATATATATATATATATATATAATGTATATATATAATTCTTATGAAAAAGTCAGTTTCATTTAGCTATCATTCATCACGAAGTGAAATAAATATCTCTTAGTCGTGAAATAAAAGCGTTACAGATTTTGTTACAGGATTTTTATCTAGCCCTAGGTAAGAACGAGGTAGTCTTTAATATTTCTGACGGTCCATCTTTGTAATTTATTCAATGTAAAAATGTATTATTTATTTATTTTTATAACGATATTTAAGCGACTTAAAATAATTACAATCTTTATTATATTTATTTCGGCTTTACTGCTTTACTTGGTCTTTCAATTTTAATTTTATTAAAGCTAGCGTATTATCTATTTCATTTATTAATGCATCAAAGAAATTTATTTGTTTGAAATTAATTCGATGTAATGTAAATTAAAATAAATCGCTTATGACTTCTGTAGGTAGGATAATTATTTCCCGGTAAGAATGAAAAAGCGTACTAACATTTAAATGGTGTAAATGAAAATTAAAATTGGAGTTAGAATGCAAGATTTTGCCTAGCAGAAATCATAAGAATTCGTCTGCATATTTGCGTCGCGCATATCATAAATACCATAGATTGTTAGAAGCACGATCAGTATTAGTATGTTTTTAAGAGGCAAAATTAATAGCTGGCTTTAGCCGGAATTTTCAAAGACCGTTATATCAGAAATGATTGTCGATATACTGCTAAGAGAATAGATGGTCCGGTATTTAGTCAATTTCCGATTTTTGCGCTGTGTTTATGTTAAAACCCTTTAATTTGAAGCTATTTTCATTCATGAAGCGCGTTTCTGTAATGAATGCTTTGTCTACCTCTTGTTTTTGCAGAAAAATGTGTGGTTTGCTTTTTTTTTGTGTTATGTCATTTGCGTTCCAAAACGTGATCGCGAGTGAATGCTGAGTGACTGTTCTTACGTTTTGTATTATTATTGTAAAATTATCTCTCAATGACTTTTGTTAGTAGTGATATTAACGGATTTAATAAAGATTTAAATTCATTCAAAAATGTGGTTAAAACTAATGAAATGTCGTCATTATTATTCTTGCCATTATTTCTAGTGGCTATATAATTATTTTTGTTATCGGTATTCACGGTAAGATTGCCATCTTTAATAACACCGTTGCTTTCGATATCATTGGTAGAGATCAATCTTTTTTGGTAGCTTGAACTATCAATTTTAGCCACATTTGCGTATGATCGACTGTGTCTATATTTTCTGGAAACCCCTAATAATCTCTATTGCTGCAATTATAGTTATTTACGTGCATTCGAGAAAAGGATGTGTGTATATTTAGTCTGCTGTTTGTAAACTGAACAGCTCCTATAACTTGCTGGGTAATCTTCTTCACACAAGGCACATTTTACTAGTTCGGAAGCATTATTAGTACAGGTTTTGGTGTCACGTTTGCCGGCACATTTAAAGCATCTGGTTGGTAGATTACAGTAGTTTGCAATGTGCCCAAACAGCTGGCACCGTTTACATTGTTTCAGTCAAGAAAATCTCTATTTGGTTCCTCAACGACTACAATTGTTTTTTAAAAAACGAGTAATTTGAAATATTTCGTAATTTTTTGGTGATGGTTTTAAATCTATGAAGAATATAGGTATGGTTGTTTCGTTGTTTTTCTTAAGATATTAGTAATTCTTAGGACCACCTGAAAACCGTTTGACTGCAATTCGTTTGTCATGTCGGTATTGATGGTGGACTAAATGTAGATTTTTTATTACCACCCTAAACGGTTTATCCTCTGCTAGGAAATAGGTATAATAAAAATATTTCTTTTCTTTGAGGGATTTTATTAGAGCTCGATAACTTAACGCGTAGGTTAATATTGTAAAAGAACTTAAATTTTTATTTTGAATTAAAATTAATTCTTAATCTCCACTTCTTCACTCTTATGTTAATATTGTACAAGAAGTTATTTTTGATTGTGAATGAAAAATTAATTATTAATGTCCACCTCTTTTAGGTTAGTATTGTAAAAGAATTTAAATTATTTTACGCTTTTTAGCGCATCTTACATATAAAGCATATTATGTTTTTAGTTTTTTAAACTGTAATTTTATTAGGTTATATTTTGTGAATATGCATAAGATTAAAATAAAGTTAAGATTACTGTATATAAATAGTTTATATTAAATATTTATATATATATTTATTTCTGAGGATGGCGTGATACGAGCCGAGCAACTGCTCGACGCGCCAGGTACTAGGCTTATAAATGAGAAATGTAAATTCTGCTTGCAATTTTTCTAAATTTCTTGAAAAAATTGCGGCAATCGTGAAAGAACCACGTTTTTTTTGTTAACTGAACTATTCGCCGTTTTAATTTAATTTCTCGCTTAAATAAAAATTTACGTTTAGCGGGTAGTAAGTCACTCTATTAGATAGTTTTTTCATTTATAAAATTTTCTATAGACTAAAGTACAAAATGTTCCGGTGATTCGCATTTATTAGCAACAACGCGGTAAGGTTGTAATAAGAATCACGGATGACTGATTATTCGGTAAGATCGTATTTCTTCATTTCACATAAACTTCACGTTTATCTGCTGATCATTACATGCGTATGGTCATCGTTCCTCTCTTGTAGGCGTGTACGAAACAGCCATCACAGCGCTAGGTTAAAAAGGGACAGCCAGAACGTTCGTATATTATTCATCTTTCTCCTTAAATAGATCACCGCTTATACGATATTTGGTTACTCGCGTACTCTATCATCTCTACTTCGTTTATACGTGCAATACTTTATTAATAATGAAAGTAACGTTTCATCAACTCACGACGTTTTAACCCTTCCTAAAATATTTAAAACGTGCCTAAAAAAGTTTTACTTTAAAAAATTATCACCGGTGGAAATTTATTTTCAAAAAATTGATTTTTACGTCGGAAAATAACTAACTCATCCCGGTAAAGTAAGAATTTTACTAAAGGGAGATACTAATGTAGTTTTTTTCCGGAATAATAAAACAGTATAAGGCCTGTCCGAGATTTATTTAATTACGGCATTATTAAACCGTTTTCATCATATTCGAGGAAAAAATTATTTGTTTTTTAGAATTTTCGTTCTTTTAAGCGCCTTTTATTTTTGAACCTGATAACTATTAGAACAATAGTGATCAGAAACTTACAATTTTCAAATTGATATAAACTTTATTCAAACAGTAGTGAAGTTATCGCGATGTAAAGATGGATCAAAAAAAAGAAGTTAACGGTCGATATTTACAAAAGAAATGAAGACTTTTAGTACCGATATAAACCTCGAAATAAGAAATTCTTGCGGTGATTTTTACAAAGTAAAGATGCCACACTCTTGTCCCTTATCTAGACCGTGACATTTAATTAACGCATTTTTATACGTTTTTTTGCCAGTCTCGAATTGTTAGCATTCACACCGTTTCACTGTTCTCGGTGGGTAAAAAAATATAGTTCCTATTTTATGTCGGAGGAATTTTTTTTCATGCCGTCACTGGTGGCCGAAAGAAAAAAACATCGGCGGGGCAACGTGCCTTAATCTCCCGCGTCAATATATTTCATCGTGAGAATTTATTTTTCTTCTAGGTCAGTATCGTGTAAGTGATACTCCCCTGAGAGCAGTTTCATCCGCATTTGCGGGAAATTTTATTCAATATATATTATTATTATTTCGAATTAGCCACTGGTGGACTACTACGTTGTCAACTGGTTCTGCCATTCTTCTTCCTCTCTTTATATATATATATATATATAACCTACACATATATATTATATGGTCTCTAATTCTTTGTCTCCTTGTTTATTTATCAACGAGTAAAAAGCCTAATGTTTGAAGAACTTTGGCAAAAATTGAAACTTTTAGGTCATCCAAAAAATCCAGAAATTCGGAGTTTCGCAAGTTCCAGATTCTGCACCTAAAAATTATACCGACAAAGACAGTTAACCTCAAAATTTAGTCAATAAGAATGAGCGAACCCATATCGAGTGAATTCCTGTTTTTTGGTACAGAGACTCTATCCATTCATTACTCTACATTGGCATCTACGAACCGAAAAAAAGCCAAATTCGTATCAATATATTATCTCTTATGTACATTCATACTTAAAGTCACGGAAGTATTATCTAAGTGTACACACGTACATCAACTTATATCGCAACAAGTAAAGTAACCTATTAAAGTAGGTAATTTTTTCCACTTTTTTTTTTTCTTTATCTATTTAAATATTTATTTTAATTTTAATTCGTCATATTTATTTACAATCCTTATAGTATAATACTCCGGAAAATATTATTATGATTTTTACTTTTTAGCGCATTTTTTTTATAAATTCCAATAGTAAATCTTGAAGTCGGTATTGTGTTAAAAAAACTTTTTTGTTAATGGAAAACTAATCTTCTCGTGTTTGTTGTATATGTATAACGTAAATTTTCTTTACACCTTGTTAACGTGTCGCTCTGGCCTGTACTAGCCGTGCGTCATCATCGCTCGCTAACGGTTAATTAATGTATTTAGAGATAAATCTGATATACCACAATCTGGCAGTAGCTGTTTTAATCGAAAGTTTTCTCGGTTGTACAAGATTGGACTGCAATACACAAGTTTTTGTTGCGCTATATTTTCTTTGTAATTTTTTATCTACCTATATGAATTAGGAATATAAAAAAAGTATAACAATAATTAGTAATTTTAACTTATCGTAATGATATTAATGTAACACTTATACACAGGTATGTCAGGAAAAAGCCTCCAGTGAGTGGAGCAGCTGTATTAGAAGTACAATTACCAACCGGCTATTTCCTGGTCGAATCGGAGGCAATAAATTTAATTAAATCAGGAGTACATCCTACTTTACGTGATGCTCATACAACGGAAGGGAAAACGCAGTGGTTCTTTGACTTTGTATGTTACCTGTTTATTTTATTACAGCTCTAATTTATTTTTCTAATTCGTACACTAGTACCGTTCCAAGTAATTCAACTTTTTCACCGTCGAATTAATAAAATGTTTCAAACATCTTTTAATGTTAAACTGTAATATCCATTTATCTATCAGTAGAGATGTAAATTGTATCGTTTTATGAATAATTGAAATCCGCCAATTGTTCTGTTAGTCCCTGGTGACTGTATGCAATGTTCCGGATAATAAAACGTAATTTTGATGATGTCACGTGAACTAAAGAATATATCGCTTTAATTATTTTTAAGCGATTTAAATTCATTTCATTTGAAATTGGTCAGCTAAAAAGCGACGTGAATATCGTTCTTTATTAACGGGAGATCGAAATATTACACACAATCATGAAAACTAATCTAATAATTAACGGGTTTGATTTATTCTATTTATTTCTCTCGTAGGTGCTAGTCGAGCAGCGACAGTTTGCAGAAAAATAATATAAGAAAAGGGGAAAATTATAATATCTACCTTTTTTTTGCAGTCAAAATAAAATAACTCCTTTTTAACTGGAAATATTTTTTAATTTCATAATTCTACTATGGATTTATTTTGCAAAGGGTTGTTAACCTCCACAATAGTATAGTTAGGTGTACTTGTAGGTGGGGAGGAGGGGGCATACCAATTAATTTTATTTTAGTTCTAAAAATTTAAAAAAAAAAAAATTACAGTTAGGTACTAATAGCTTCTTTTTTTTTTGTTATTCTTTCACTTAATGATTTATTGTTATAAACTATGAATATATTAAGTAAACAACGGATAATGTTAGTAGAAAAATGTAAGCGCTGAAAAGTCTAAGAAGAAGCGTTATTTAATAATATTACCGTAAACCAATAACAAACAACTAAAATGTATATGAAATAATTAGCTCTGGAAACGTACCTGAGGTTATGCGCTGTCGTCGACGAAAGAACATGTGGACGTACCGAAAGCCTAAAACAAGTTATTTACTTCCTAGGTTTTTTTTTTTTTTTCTTTCTTTTTAAATCTTCTCCCAATAATGAACTAATTCATTTGTGATTGGAACTTTGCAAATAGTACTTACGCGGTGAGTGAAATATACAGAGAAATTCGACCACATCTGGTTGTTGAAACTCAAAAATGGAAATTGGTGTTTGCGATAAATCAAATAAAATAAATACGAATAAAAATGCGAATCCCTTTTTCCTTTTGTTTATACTTTTAGTTTTTTCGGTAACATTTTGTTAGCATTCGTTTCGCTTGTCGTCTTTTATGCTATAACTTTGCATTTCCTGTAAATATTATACAAAAATTACAGCGCACACGTTTACATTTAAACTTGAAACTATCCACACATATGCTTCCCTGAAAATTTCTAACAAAAACAAATTTATTGTTGAGATTTTGTTTTAATGGAACGCTGTATATTTTTGTATTAAAACATATTTCGTTAAATCAAAATTATAAAAAAACGACAAAATTGTTATAAACATAAATCGAAAACACGACCATTTGAATAATCGACAGCTATAAAAAATAGTAAAAAAAAAAAATAATTGTAATATTTTTATATAAATCGGCAATAAGAAATTCACTTTTTCGGTGCGAGCAGGAGTTTCAGTATTATTTGTTTACATTTATAAACATCGATAAATACTTCTATTTTTCCACCTGCTTAGATTATATACGAGGGTGGTTCAAATATAAACCGGAATTTCGTCATAAAAATTTTTATTTTTGTACTTATAGTGCTCATATTTTTTACAATTTTTCGAGATAACCCCCTCACACGTTACGCACTTTTTCCACCTCTCCGGCAATTTTTTTATTCCTTTTTCGTAAAAATCTCGCGGCTTGTCACATAGCCATTTGCGCACGAACGATTCCACCTCATCGTTGCTGTCGAAACGTTGTCCACCAAGTGCTTCTTTCAACGGGCCAAACAAATAATAATCACAAGGCGACAAATCTGGACTGTAAGGAGGATATTATTCAAGTGTTTCCCAGCCCAATTCGGCCAATGTCTCCATCGTGAGCCGAGCGGTATGTGGCCTGGCGTTGTCTTGAAGCAGTATCGCACTACGGATCGGAATTTCGCGCCTTTTTGTTCGATAGGCCGGTTTGACTGTGTTTTTTAGGCGGTTACTGTAGTAATACTGCGCCGTCACAGTACCTTGTTCAGTTAGGAAATCGACTGCGATCACTCCGTTCATGTCCCAAAACACGGTACACAACACCTTCCCAGCTGACTGTGTAACTTCTTCGTTTTGACTGGCGCTCCCTCTTTTTTCTTCCGCCACTCCATAGACGAGCGTTTACTCTCCGGCGTATAGTAGTGTAGCCAAGTTTCGTCCGTGGTGAATATTCGCCGCAATAAATTCTCTCCTTCCTCTTCATAGCGCTGCAGGAGACGCGTACAAACTTCCCAACGAGTGAATTTCTGTTCAAAATTCAGAAGTCTTGGCACCCATCTGGCTGCAATTTTGCGATAACCTAGCCGATCATGAATTATTGTCTCAATACTACCTATGCTGATGCCCAATTCGCGTCGGTCATATCGCGTACACGGACGCGTCGGTCAGCCAAAATGAGTTGTTCCCGATGGCTTTGACGTGTTCATCTGTAATGCTGGTTTTTGGGCGCCGCGCATGTGCTATGTTTGACACCACTTCACGTCCTTTTCGAAACGCGGAACACCACTCGTACACTTGAGTTTTCGAGAGAGACACTCATCCCCGAACTGTTCGCGTAATTTTCGGTAAATTTCCACGGATTTTACGTCGTCTTTGACTAAAAAACGAATAATGATGCGTTGCGCAACAGACGACACTGGTACTTCTTTTTCACTCATGGCTCTAACTACACTAAAAAGTGAGGTTACGCGGTTCTAATTGCTCTACATAACAAACCGGTCTAACTGCCAGTGCAACCACTTTTTCCACAATAAATTTTTCGCGCGTTTATTTAAAAATTCCGGTTTATATTTGAACCACCCTCGTATATATATATATATATATATATATATATATATATATATATATTTATTTATTTATTTATTTTATTTTTTTTTGGATCCCCACTTCGGATATTACCGATGGGGCAAATTTATTTTCTAAGATTCATTACATATAGATATATGATAACAAAAATTAATGTGCCCCATTCAATTAGGTTTATTAGGTCACATTAATTCTGTTTTACAAAGTGTAAAGGTAAGTATAATAAGTAAATAGTGTCTTAATATAAATGAATATTATTTTTACGACATTTAACCTCTTGTATTGTAAAGTGATTGAAATGGTTGAATTTAGTTGTTCCGTAGTACCTTCAATAATTGTATTACCGCTATATTGCAGCCCCTTTTAAAATACGATACACGCTGTCCTGAAAATTTGCATCTAACACAATCTTCCGAACCCACAATTCCATACTTATGCAAGTACACTTTAAATATTCCATGTCCAGTTATAAACTGCAGATTAAAAAAAATGTTTTTGGGGTAAAGACTTTATTATTTAATCTTTCCCTAATATCATCCGGAAAATACACTGATATGCCGTACCGTTGTAATTATTCCAAATTTGCTGAAATTTTCCTATATAATGGTAATTTTCCAAAATAATTTTATGAATATATTTTACGTTACTAAATTCATTATTCAGCCCGATATTATGTTTAATACTAAACAAAGTAAAATATGCTTTTTAATTTTCAATATCCATCGGTTAAAGTTCTGCAATAACTAAAGCTGCTTGATAACTTATCGTTCTATACACGATTTAATTAGCTTTGTAATGATAAGTCGTTGATAGCTATGTGTAACATTTTCTTAAATCGTTGTATTTTTAATAGCCCGAGAGCTCGTCAACATTTTTGGGTAGGTATTTGAGGCACTTCGAAAACTTGCTCAATACGTCCTTTAGTAATACCTAAATTGGAAAAGACAGACCTGGCTGAAGGATTAGGTGGCTTAAGCGACCCTTAAATGTTTAAAGATGGGAAAATTTTTTTGCTAAAAATGTATTTGAGGCACGATGAAATTTTAATATGTTAAAATTTAGTATTTGAAGAGTTAAAAAATCAAAAAGCCAGATCATTTACCCGGGGCAAAAATGTTGCCAGGTGCTTGTAAAGTTGCGTTTTCAAAAATCGAAATAATGTACTTGAGGCATGATGAAATTTATACAGGATAATATTCGTGGCTAAAAATAAATATTTACAAAAAGACAGGTAGTTTCGGTGGGACATTTTACCTGCCAGGCGATTGAGAATGTTCAACGTGAGTATGAGTAAGTAACGCTGTGGGTAGAAGTTGATTCTTCTTGCATTTCTTCAAAAACATCGTCTTCTAAATCGTTTACCGGAGATATATTTTGATAAATTATACCAACAGTGTCGTATAATGTGCCTTTACCTGAGACGGTGTCAACAAAACGATCGAAGTTGTCAAACGCTACTCCAGTACGTAACCCATTTTCAGTAACAAAACCTTCAAGACACAACATGAATCGGCTGGTTGATGAAAATGTAGCCTCTGTTTCTAATTCTTGAATCGTATGGTAGCTGCAGCAATAGCCATGCCTATTTATGATCTAAACAGTTATATTTTTTAATATCATACCAAGTGTAATATGTTTACTGGTTTTTATTTTTTTCCTTGTGTAACATAAAAAATTAAATCGTCAGCCAATGAGAAACATGTTCCGTGGATTTTATACTTTTGTAGCGATATCGATATAATACAGCTGAATAAAATTCTTTTATTATTTGTAGTCTTCTGCTTTCTTCTTCCAAGAAATCCGAAGTGTGCAAATTTTCTGATAATGGTGTTTTTTCCATGTTTAAAATTATTTGCCGTAAAATAATAGCAGCATTTTGGATAACGTCTTTCTTTCCTATAAGAGAAAACAAGTCATCATTGACTAAATAACCTTTTGGTCCCACCATTTTTTTATTGTTCATTAATATTTTTTTGTAACTCATGTTTATATACTTTTTTTTCAATTTCATCCAAAGTGAACTTTACTGAAGACGTTTTCATACTTTTCACCTTTTGTTATTGATATGTTCATTATTATATCTACATAACTATTTCATATAGAAGTGAAAGGGTGGAATGTTTTCTGTTCCAAAATACTTTGATCGATAAAATTACAAATTTCATCAAATACTTCTTTATCCAATTGTAAATTTTTGTGGTAATTAGTTTCCAGTTTTTCGTCTAACTCTAGGTTATGTATTAACCTATGTGTTTTTCTGATTTCCAACACTTCAAGACTTTTTTAAAAGTTTTTTCGTTAAACACAATAATTTCTTTATTGTCTTTTGAGGAAATTAGCCAATGATAACGAAATTAATAACAAAACTATGGGATAATAGCATGTGATATAGAAATACGTTGTATTATAGGATTGAGAATACTCCAAAATACTGGGAAAAACCTCTAGCGTGCTTTAGTCACGTCGTTATGCGAGAGCCAATTGCATCGTCGCATCCTTCCACTGAGACAGCTGCCGATATACGCTCCCTTTTACACTTTAATCTACCCGTAGCACTACTCACTCACACTCACGTTGAACATTCTCAATCGCCTGGCAGGTAAAATGTCCCACCGAAACTACCTGTCTTTTTGTAAATATTTATTTTTAGCCACGAATATTATCCTGTATAAATTTCATCATGCCTCAAGTACATTATTTCGATTTTTGAAAACGCAACTTTACAAGCACCTGGCAACACTTTTGCCCCGGGTAAATGATCTGGCTTTTTGATTTTTTAACTCTTCAAATACTAAATTTTAACATATTAAAATTTCATCGTGCCTCAAATACATTTTTAGCAAAAAAATTTTCCCATCTTTAAACATTTAAGGGTCGCTTAAGCCCCCTAACCCTTCAGCCAGGTCTGTGTTTTCGCATTTAGGTATTAGTAAAGGACGTATTGAGCAAGTTTTCGAAGTGCCCCAAATACCTACCCAAAAATGTTGATGAGCTCTCGGGCTAAAACAGGTCGGTATACATGATACTGCCATACAATACATTATTTAATATTACTGACTTGTACAATATCATTCCCTTTTTGTAATTTATAGCCTTTTGATTGTTGTATAATTTGTTACACATAAGTTAAAATTTATTTATTTTATTTTTAATGAAAGTAAAATTATTATAAAATTTTAAATTACTATCACAACAACTATACCTAGATATTTAAGTTGAGTAACATGTTTAATATCTAATCCATATTGATCTATATTCGAGGCACTATTATTCAATTTGTTATTCAGAATCATATAATTCGATTTTGAGACGTTAGTTGAAAGTCCAAAATCTGCTAAAAATGTTTCTATTGCATTATAAACTCTTGCAATTTTATCTGCAAGTTGTGGTTGCGTTTTTGACGCAATTACCACTGCAATATCATCAACATAGGTTATTACTTTAACATTTTCAGGAAATACTAAACTATACATTCTGGAAAAAACGATCTTCCATAGAGATAAGGTCCTAATACTGAGCCTTGCAGTATTCCCGTTACCACAGGATATTTATCTGTATAATTAACAATATTTGTATATGTAAATCTATCGCTAAAATAATCTATTATTATATTTAGTAGATTGCCCGGCACTCGTAAGTTATAAAATAATTTTACGAGGCTATTTAAGTTTAAACTGTCGAAAGCTTTTGTGATATCGAGCGTTAGTAGACATGAAATATACGATTTCTGCTTATATAATTTGATGTCTTACAATATAGTATAAATATGACTAGTTCCGAAGATCTATTTTCTAACGATCCAAATTGATTTTGATTAAGTATTCTGAGTACAGAAATTTTTAAGTCTATCTGAAATACATTTTTCGTAAACTTTACTGAAGTTTGAAAGAAGCGATATCACTCTGTAAAAAGTCGAATCATTTAGTAGTTTGTTACTGTTAATTTCCATTGTTCTGGGAAATGCTGATTTTGAAAGAGTATATTTATTAGAGTTGTAATTACTTTGGGAAATTTGATGTTGGAAATTTTTAAAAAACCATTTATTTTGATTCCTGAAATATTCTTAGAACTATTTAAATTGAATTAATCTAAACACTTCTAAAAAAAAATAAAAATATTTTATTTTTAATTTAATTTACAAGTTTGTATTACATTTAAATTTTATTATTTAAAATATTCCGTAATCAATGAAGATTCCAAATTTAGTTTCATTCAAACAGAATTGCGCATTTGTTTATTTACAAATTTAGGAAAGTAAACACGGCTAAATTATATGTTTTAAAATTACGATGTAAAAAATGTACAACGTATTTATAGATGTATGTGCATATCTACTTATTTAATTTAAATGGATAAAATCGAATGTTTTATTAGAAATGGTTTAATTTTAACAATCTATATCCATTGCTCAATTACAGTATACGGATATCAGTAAATTTACTAGTGTATCTCTGTGCGATAACTTATTTGCGGCGACTTGCCAAATTAGTAAAAACACTTGTATTATTAATATTTTAGAAAATAGCCTAACTGGTGAATCGCCAACGTAATCGTTTTCTTACGAGGAATTTAGCATATAGAGAATTGATAAAGGAGTTCAATAATTTGCGTGGAAATTTTAAAGCAGCCCGGAAAAGCGTAAAATATTAATTTTGTAGCGTATATGTCAGAGTTGATGGTATGATTTGAATATACTATTTTAAAAACTGGTTCTGTAAAAGCTGTTATAGAATAATTCCCTCGAGCGAATAATATAATAGCAACAATTGGATATTTTATATGCTAATGTAGGAGTTAAATTGTTGTGCATCTATCGGGCGTTTTTACGATTTTATACGATTTCAAAGTTTGAAAATAATCCCTGGTCAGTTGCAAGCGCGCTCGACACCGTTAATAAATAAAGAGAGATCAATCGAAAATACAGACTCCTGAAAGTACATCGCAGGTTAATCGAGAAATAAATATTACCGCTATTCATGTTTGAACTATAATCTAAATATCAGTTACGTAAAGTAAATTTTTAATATTTCTTTTTTCTACTGCCACATTATTGTTGTTGCCTGAACCGAATACATTACCCCTTGCAGCTCCTGGTTTACACAGCCTTATTTTTGCTAATTGCTAAACAAATTTCGTGCGTCGATATCGCGCCTTTTTTCCTAGTTAATAATTTATTACATAATATTTTATCGGTCTTACTTTTTTTGGTACTTGCCATGTCCGAATTTCGCCTTTTGCCCGACTTACAAGACTTTTGTGTTCGATTAATCTGAAAAAGCCCCGTACGAACTTTTAAATCGCTTAAGATAACGAGCAGCATTGCCTTAAGCTGAAAGTTACAATATTAATCGATATTTTTGAATAAATGACGTTTGAATTGTACATTGTTTAATTATTTGACTATGGACTGTAGATCCCGCAACAATTGACCTGCTTCAATCATACGGTTACGAGGTGGTTCCCTGTTGCTAATATGACGCTCTACAGAAAAGCTTTACTATACGAAATAACGGCTCGCGGTGAGTACTGTGGAACTGCAACTTTCACTACAATATAATTATCTACGAAATGTCATAATGCAGTTGGAAAAATCTTATTAATGCTAATAAATTTGAATTTATTTTACAGAACACTTCGTGCAGACTTTAATTAATTCGACGTCACTTAATGTACTTAGCATATGCGAAGTCTGCGGTTCGTTTCAGTGCCCGTATTGTCCGTATTATAATGCGTCAGATCGCCTATTCCAAATGTATTACTTACATTTTACCATTTTTTTATACTTAATTTATACTGTAATTATAAGTGAATAACTTTTGTTTTTATAATCCCCTTTCTTCCAGATGTCGCATCTACCATACTCGATTTGTTAACCGAAGCTATTGTAATCGTTTAGTTTGAAAATTTTACGATACTTTAACAATTGTGTTATAATTAAACTGTAACTTTTTTTAAGTATTAGTTTTAATTTTGTAGCGTCAACACTTACTTTATTAATGAAGCAAGCAAACGAATTACATATATATATATACTAGCTGTTCCCCACTGCTTCGCTCGTGTATTAATGCCTGTTTAAATCTGTACTTAGAAATTCATAAAAAAAAATTTGTTTTACCTGGAATTGTATTGATGTAAAGAGTCGTTCTCCCTTTGGGAAGCATGTTTATCACCGTTCAACAAAAAGTATTCTTCACGTTTCACGTTTAGCTGAAAATTAATAACCTGTCCACCGTAATCTAACAAAAAATTTTGCTCAACTAAACAGCACACACAGCCATCGTTTTGAAGAGGCCGATTTATACACACACGGTGATCTCAGGTAATTACACATTTAAGAGAACATCTTTCACCCCTAAAAAATTTGAATTTTTGAATGCATTTTTAAATGGCGTCAGTACATAGTATCGTTATAGTAGGTGGCAATTTTCGGCTTCATAGACTTAGTAGTTGCAACGATATATTAATAATTGCTGTGGCTTTCAAATATTTCCAGATATTCGCTTTTTTATATATATATATATATATATATATATATATATATATGTATGTATGTATGTATATATATATATATGTATGTATGTATATGTATGTATTTATTTATTTATTTATGTTTATGTATATGTATGTATATGTTTATATATTTTTATATTGAAATGACTATTGAAACTGCAGTATGGCAGCAAAACAGAAAAATAAAAGTTAATTTACAAAAAAAAACTGAACTATGCATACAATTTTTTTTATTAAAGGGTGAAATATAACGCTTAAAAAATTCATCCTTCTAAAAAAAACTCGCATATTATTTTAAAAATTGTACGTCGCCCATCTCAAGTTTCTCGTAGCGGATACATCGGTTTGTGCGTTGTCAGGGCTACTGAAAAGTATAGCCACAGATACATGTAAAAAAGCAACAGCGGAATATTATTACTTTACTTTTATTTCTTGTAATTTAATTACATTACTAAAATCTAAACTAAATTTGTTATCAAAAAAAAAAAAAAAATGAAAAGATTATGATAATTTCTCTTTTTGTGATTGTGCTCTATTATTTAAAATACTCGTTACCTAATATTTAATTATCTGTAGGTATTAATTTTATACTATACTAAATTTTAAAACCATGTAGTAAGTTTTTTTACGTTTTATGAATTACATTCGAATTTTATTCAACATGCATCAGTTTTTTTATTATTCATAAAATTTTACTTTTTTAAAATAGGCTAAATCTCACCTTTCTCTCTTAACTTTATCCTACGCTGGTGCAAGTCAAACACGCTAAACTTAAAATGACCGTGTGTAGTAATTTTAAATACATAATTCTAAAACAATGCAGTAATGTCGCTTTTTGTCGTGAAAGATTAGTGCTTGCTAAGTTAATTCAACGAAAAGCTACTTAAAAAGAAAAAAAAATGCCGCGTTAATTCAATGAGAATCGATTTTAGTTATGCAATTTAGTAACCATTTGTAAAGTAATAGTCGATATGGTAATTTTTAACTTAAACAAACGTCTTTCCAGTAATTTATTGGGTACAGTTCATTATGGCTTACGGAATCTGGTTGTTAAAATTTATTAAATTTAATGAGTCGGTTGTTAATTTTTTTAAATCTAGCGGTCCGGATTAAAAATGTAAAATTCAATTTTGCCAAGCGAAGGAAAGAAGATTGAGCAAAATGAAATTCATGGTGCAAAGGACTATTAAATGAAGAATATGTTTCTAGCCACTGATTTGCGGAACATGCTTTGCATGGAACGTGTGTAATAGCGGCAAAAGCAACCTCTTTCTTTTTCTAAAAGTGCATTAAACGATTTTCTTCATCCTATAAAAACGGGGTCGGTTCTTAGTATTTAAGGAATGAAACGACAAAGGCAAACCTCTTTCTACTATTTTCAAGGGAAAGGAAAAAAAATAAATACCTGAAAAACCTAAATCTTCCCTTTTGTAAAATATATTATTCTAAGAAGGACCAAATAAAGGCAATCATTAGCGTACTTAGAACTACGAATAACAAACGTAAACTTTTCCATATTCTACTGTTTCTTTCAACTTCCGCGTATCTAAGAATTCATTATGCCCGACCATCTTAAGGTCCTACAATGGAACTTCAGAACGCACGATCTTTTATTCCAATTTGTTTAGACTTCGCCTCCCTACTCCTTACATTGCCCTCTACATTCTCGCTTTTCCATCTCCTGTTATTTCCTTGTTAGCCGCCTTAATTTCTTGTCTCTAATCGTTTTTTAATATAACCTGTCACTCCATATGTCTTTCTATTCTTTTAATTTTTTGTGTTGCACGAATGTCCTGTGCCTATAATGTAAAATTAAAAAAAAAAAACTACCAGAGCAAGGACCATAATTCAAAATTTCTCTTCTTAACTCATCACACGGAATTTGCAAACTCGTATAGTATCCTCGATCTGAAGGAAAAGGTCGGGTACTCGGCAATAGTTCAGTTGGATTGAATGGTTCTTCAAGTAATACTGAATTTAAAATATCGTCATCAATATTTGCATTACTAATTCTATCGTTATCACTTTCTACAATGAATAAATTTTAAATGAATATCAACAGTCAATGATTTCAATATTTATATTTTAACAAATAAAGAAATGCAATTTTATCCTTCTTAAAAAAAAAATTAATGAAAAAAGAAAAAATAATTTTTATTTCCATAAGATTATCGCTGAGTTCGTTAAGTTTGCGAATGTGTAAGGCTACATTAACACATACTATTCGCCCAAATTCAAAGTAAACCATATAACTTTACGAGAGTTACAAAGAAAAAGTTATACATGTTCTCGAGATACACTTACAATGCTATATCTTATTAAACTAAAATTTTGACATGTATATTTTAGAGGGAACGAAAAAGTCACGAAATCAAGTTTATTTTGCAATTTCATCATTAATTAGCCTACTAACTTTTTTTCTATCGAACATTTGTCTACTTAAACGTGTGTAAACGCTAAAACTAAACCTACCTTGAACACTATCAAAATCCGGTGTTTTAATCCATCAAGTCAGTTTCTGATAATTTTTCTTTGTTCCATATTTTTTATTTTTGCGCTTTTGCGCTCCACTCAGATATACACGTTTCATAGATTCACTCAGTACCAAAAAAAAATAACAAAAATAATTTCAAACACTTCGTCTTGCGAAATAATTCTGATTCAAACAAATAAAACGAAATACAAAATAAACACGAATTCTATGTAACGTTGCTGTAGATCTAGAACGCACCATCAATACATGATAATTTCCTAGAAAATGATAATTATCATTGAAATATTTAAGAGCAAAGATTTCAGTGGAGGATATACCGATTCTAATATAGAAAAGAAAGGGAAAACATTTATAAATACGTGTACAGGTTTTATAGGGTACGATTTTAAAAAGGATATCTTATTACAACGAATATGGCTACAAGAATCCAGCACACTTTACGACATTTAAAAAGCACATCGACCATGCGCATTATGTAACACATACACACATACAGTTAGATCCATCCATACTCACATATATTCGCAGCACCAGCTTAAAATAAAACTGCCAATTTTTTAAAACTGAGCGGGGCACCCAAAATCTCGGGATCTGCGGACCTTCAGCTACGCCACTGACTTCAGTAAAACATTAATTAATTTTTGTACAAGATGTTTAATTTTGATACATAAATATATAAATGTACTAGTTTGGGACAAGTTCAGCGTTATTTATAAATCTAATATGAATAAATTTTTGTCGTTTCAATACTTGTAACATTTATACAGAGTTTGATTTTTAGTCTATACTAGCGGACCCGGCAAACGTTGTCCTGCCTGAACGCTGGCTTGTCTGGATATTCTAATTTTCTACTGTTGCCTAAAGCGAAATTCAAAAAATAAATGCAATTTCTAGTTATTCTGCGCCGATCAATTCTCATGAAACTTGAAATTTTTTCCACAAATTTAATGAAATCGTAAAATGAGGGCCTACACAGCTGAAATTTTAATACGTGTCGTATAGTAACAGTTAGATGATAGTAACAGATGACGGCCAGTAATTATTTTTGTTTTTTTTTTTTGCTAACTGTGTTGGTGCGCTACAACCCTAAATTAAATATTATAACTGAGCATCGTTAGTTAGAGATGATGTGAAAACACAAAAATAATGGAGATATCGCTTAGTTAATGCTAGCAATGTTTATTGTTGATAAAACTCTGCGATCTCAGAAGAAAGGAAATTCAAGGAAACGTGTTATGATAAAATATAAATACAATTTTGTATTATTTCGTTACAAAATCTTATTTCATTCTATCCTAAGAAAAATTGTTTAGTTTTTCTTTATTCCCACTTGCGTTTCGCGGCCGGTTCCTTCGGACTTTAAATTATTTCACTTGGTAAATTTTTATAACGACTGCAGCGTTCACATATATTATTTAAAAAAGAAAAAAACAAAAGAAGTACACGAACACATCAATCAAAAAAGTGAAATTTAGATTAAAATATCTGAAAATTTGAAAGCGTTGCAAGGGTTATATATATGACTGGAATATGTTAAATTTAATTCTTTTTAAAGTAAGATATTAGCAATATTTTTTTTTTTTTAAATGCAATGATGAAATTTGTTCTTTTTTTATCAGAATCTAAGCAATGATATATTAAGTTACTGTTGACCATCACTCTAAACATTTTTAAAACTTTGGGCGTCTCGTATTTTTCCTATATTCTAGCGATTGAAATGCACCATTTAAAAAAAAAAAAAACAGTGACCCTCCAGCTACCATGGAAAAACCACCTGTGGACTTTTTTTTAGTTTCACGTCTTTCCGCTTTAAGCGTGTATTTTTCCAAATTTCGGTCCCTAAATATCAAAATTTTTCGAATTTTGTATTTTCCCCATATTCTCGAGACCTTAGTATGCAGTTAAAATAGAAAATCAGTAGCGTAACTCATATAGAACCGATTGTGGAAGTTTTTGAGAATTTTTTTCTTAAAACTTAATTTTCAAATTTGTCAAAATTTAGGATCTTTAATTTAAAAATTTTGGGAGTCTTGTATTTTTCCTATATTCTCGTGTGGAAATACGTGATTTTAAAAAATAGCGACCTTCTAGCTACCATGGAAAGAGCTGTGGACTTTTTTAAATTTCCGATGTTTCCCCTTTAAGGGTGTATTATTTCAAATTTCGGTCCCTAAATATCAAAATTTTTCGAATTTTATATTTTCCCCGTATTCTAGAGGCCTTAGTGCGCCGGTTAAAAATTAAATCAATACCATAATTCATATAGAACTGGCTGTGGAATTTTTTAAACATTTTTTTGTTTTAAATCGATTTTTGCATTTTTTAAAATTTGGATCATTTAATTTTAAAATTTTGAGGGTTTTATAATTTTCCTATGATCTCACGAAGAAAATACATCCGATTAAAAAAAAAATGAACTCTCTAGTATACGATTTTTTTTTTTGAAGCTTTATAAGATAGTTTTTTGAATTTCTACGAATAAATTTAAAACTACTTCGTTGTTTTCTATATTTGCTTATACGTTCCACTGTTAATTTAGGTCTAAAACGCAACGGGCATTTAGCAGTCGATGTGATAGACGTCTTTTTATATATAGCCTTTTTATAAAGTTTTTAAATTTTTTTTTCAGGCTAAGATAAAATAATAAATGGCAATTACGACTGAAATATAAAATTGTCACTCACTGCACAAATGTGAATATTTTCATACAATATTACCGAAAGTTGCGAAAATACTGATTACACATTAAAAACGAATACACACGGATAATATGCGAGTAACGAACGGGCGGATGAAGTACATTTACCGAAATTAAAATGGGAAGAGGTCTGAATAACTCGGAACACGAAAAACATACAAAAAATGATATTGTAACGTTCACAATCGATCTTTCGATTTCCTGCCGGTCACTAACTTTTCGGATCAAGGACCTTTCGGTTGTTATAAATGTCTCATTGTTGGAACAATATTTTTGTGCTCCTCACATTTCTTTCTTAACCTGATTGTAGAGTCGTGTGAATGTTTCACTTTTCTTATAGTCCTCGCGGTACTGGGTCGTTTATTATTTTCTTTTCTTTTTACCGATTTAGGGTGTACTATATTTAAGAGAAATGCAGACCGATTTGCACCGTATCGCTAAACAATCATTCGCCTACATTGTTCTCCTACAATGTCCTACATCTTTTTATTATATATTTAGTTTAGCGTTGCGACCATTTAACGATAGTAAATGTGGTCGGCTACAATTCACAAATGTTAGATCGACCTTTTACTCATACCGCTATACCTGTTTTATTTTCCGGTGTATGATGGAGGTTTTCTTTCTGTTTTAGTTTACTAAGTGCGGTTACAACCCTAAATTAAATATAATAAACTGATCATCGTTAGTTAAGGATAATTCCTCCCTCGGAAACAATAATTATCACAACAAACGAATTTCATCTGTAACCCTTTGCTTTTACTTACTTATTTATTTATTTTTTTTTTTGGCTCGTCAGCTATCGCGGGCATTAATCTAACACGCACTATCGTTTTCGTTTATACTTTTCCGTTAACTGCAGTAACATTTGGACCATCGAACGAAACATCATTGCTTAAACGAATCACACGTCATGTTATTTAATTGTAAGACCGAGCAGTTGTGCGGCTCACAAAATCATGCCGCCCTTAGAAATTAAATTATACGATTCGCCTTTTTTTCTCTTTTGAATATTTCATGAGAACATAACCAAACGCTGCGAAAATACCGAACACACATTAAACCACGAATACGAACGGATAATACGCGAGTAACGGATGGGCGACAACAAAAAAAACATGAACCATGAGTGCAGATTACGAAAGAAGAGTAGCTCTGGTGTTATCCGGAGACTACTCTAAATATCATAGACCGAACATGTAATAAATGCGCCAATGATAGCAAGAATAGGGGAAGGAACAACGAAAACTATTCGAAAGCGTTAACAATTGAAAAATGAAATATTCTGGCTCATAAAATAAGAGAAAACGGTTTGTTTACCATGGCGGTATAAGGAAAGATACATTTCGTATACTTCTTCATGCAACCCGATTCGGATGTATCTTAACCACTTTTCATGGACTCCACCATTTGACGAAATTTGTCTCGACTTCTTGCGACCTGCAATAACTCTCCTACTTTTATAACTCCAGTTCATGTCTTAATATTTTGGAGCCAAAAAATCCTTCTTCCTCGTCCCCCT
This sequence comes from Icerya purchasi, assembly GCA_039619475.1. Lineage (NCBI taxonomy): Eukaryota > Metazoa > Arthropoda > Insecta > Hemiptera > Monophlebidae > Icerya > Icerya purchasi. Next base: position 399,116,740 of record CM077116.1, on the reverse strand, counting down.
TTCCCTTCTACCGTTTCCATCATTATTGTTTACAGAAGGTGAAATGTTGGTCCTCTCGTAAAATGTGCAAAGGAATTTGTTTTTCGTTTTCTATTCATCAATTGTATCGCACCACCGCATTACTGTAGTTACGTAAGGATTTCGAATTTGAGCGTGAATAACATTCCCAATAGGAAATATTAAAAATTCCGTTGCAAGATTATTTATTTCTCTGTAAAAAATAATAGAAAACGCTACCTTCTTTTTTTTAATTCTCTGCAATGAGTACAGTAATTAGGCTAGGTGTGCGACTTGTTTGTTTAGATCATATAATGGAGCATTGATGATTTCAGTAACGCAAAAAGAGAAGTAACGGAACGCAACGTATTTATTACACTTATGCTAGAAATTAATAAAATGTTATTTAGAGTTTATTATTTACCATAGTAATCATTTTATTTAAATTTTAATTGATAAATTTTACGGTTCTGAGTGCACTAAAGATATGATCACCACTGAATAACACACTGAACTATCGCTTTCAATTTAATTATTTTTCACAAAAAAATATCAATATTTAATGCGGAATTTGTTGTTGTTATGAAATCATGTGACAGCAGAACTGGTAAACTGAACGTCACATCGTGACACCATTTTTGCCAATTATTTTTAATGTTCCGACTTCTTCGATGGATTTTTCTAATTTTCTTTCATACAAACCTTGTCCTGACAATTAGAAACACAACAAAAAATAAAAGAACAGCCAAATCGATCAAGCCGTTCTCAAGTTATGATCGTTTATACACGCACAATTGATTTATATATATACTATAAAGAAGACCGTCAAAAACCGACGAATGACAGAATTCACGACCGCGATCTAAATAACGCATACTGGAATAATTTCTTTACTGCGGCGCCATCTGTCGGGAACGTTAGTAACCGGTGGTTTGGCTAGATATCCAAACTCGATTAATTTTTATTAATTTTATAATTTATTTATTTATTTATTTATTTTGATTTTTAAGTAGTCTACACTGTTTCCCCTAACCCTAAAGAGATTGCTATTTGATTTTCTTTATGAAACAATGTATTCCTCAAATCTATTGTCTACTGTGTAAGATATTATGTAACCATATAATCCCCCCCCCCCCTTTCGACGCCCCAAAAAAAACAAAAACAACATATACATATATATATATAATCCCCCCCGAAAACCAATCTGGATCCGCCCATGCATGCACATGATATAGTTACACTTTTATAACTCTTATTTACAAATACATTATCACTTTCATTATGTCCACATTCATTACTTCTATTATGTCATGTCAGATTCCACTTGCTAGCAAAACTTCTACTACATCTAGTACACTATAATAATAAAATATGAACGAAATTTCTTCATTTCATGACAAACTTTTATACATGGGCATCGCTAGGGTGGGGAGGCAATGAGGGCAGCTGTCCCCCTGGAGCCTTGAAACTTTTTAAACAACTGGCCATAATGAGTGTTCATAGGCGCGTAATCATGGACAATTTGGAAGACTTATATAATGCTATTATAAAAATTTTCCAGAAACCCACAAAAATTATGTTTTAATTAAGATTTTATTCTTGTTTAATAAAATATTAAGCCTTTGCAAATTATAAATTTTACTTTTCCTATAACTCATCGGCTGGCGACGCCCTTGTTTTTATTTACCTTTTTTTTTTAACACACACCACATATATAATTTTTTATTATTTGTTAAAAAAATTAACATTTATAATTCCATTTATACTTACAGAATAATTCGCTTGTTTCAGTTTCTTATGAACTGAAGTAATATGTCGATTTAAATTTGTTTTGTTACTAAAATTCTTTGGACACAGATGGCATACCTACATTATTCATAAAATTTACAAAAACATAAACAAAAACATTTATATACCTACAATTACTAATAAATATTAAATTTAACATATACTCATATTATTAACGTTATTAGTATTATTCATTAAGAATTTAGATTCATATACTCTTGTCTGTGTACAAAAAATAAAACATATAAATATGTACAAAATATAAATTCATACCCTCTTATTAACATCCATTGGATCCAGCAAAAAACGTGATAAATCTCTTTGTTATATTAATCACTGTTAATATTATTATTACGTTCTTTTCGCTTATCTGCATCTTTCTCCTAAAGCTTAACCTCTTCACACAATTTGAAAATCTAACGTTCTGGCTGTTACTGCACCTGCTATATTTTTATATTTTATATTTAGTAAACAGGGTGTGTTAGTGTGTGTGGGCTTTTCTTTTGTTTTTGTTTTTAGGAGAATGTGGCAAGGCAAAAAAGGTATCATAGGTGAATATATTCTCAATATGGTTTTAGATTATGCATTTTACTACCGTGTATTTTAGTTTATCGAATTTAGATTTCGAATTGTTATAATCGCGAACCAGTCGGGTAATGAAATAAATGCCGTTTATTTATTCTGTATTTTCTTTCGAATCCGCGCTGATTAGCGCCATAAAGGTACAACAGTGTCTTACACATTTTAATTCAAATGCAATTTAATTTAACCTATATTTGTATTTTTTATTATTATTTTAATTGTTATTTTACTTACTTTTATTCTTATTTCTACAAGTAGCAAATAAGTCTTGTAATTTTAAAATTTTATTTAACTCTTAGCGTTTTTATGTCGTCGCGATAGCCTAGTTGCTAGAGCGCTTGACTTTCGTTATATAGGTCACGGGTTTGATCCCGAGCGACGACAGAACTTTTATTACAAGAATTAAATAAATAATCGCTAATAATCACGTGGAAGGCAATGAAAAACCACCACATACAACATCATATGCGCGCTAGGTCAGTACACAGCAGACACACACGGGACCTGCATTTGTATATCGATAAATCAAACGATCACTATCAGTTCCGAATGTAGTTTTGCGTGTGTACACCTGCGTTGCATATAATAATTGCCTAGTACACTTCCTATATCTGTACAGCTGAGATATACGAATAGGTAATCGCCGATGCTCAGAAGCTGAGTATGGCACTATAAAAGAAAAAGAAAATGTTTTTGTGTAAATATTTCGTTTGTTAATTAATTTTGCTAAGTACGATTACTATGTTGATACTTATCTAAAAATATTTATATATATAATTCATGTTTTAAAATTATTTTCGACTACTTTTAAATTACTCTAATTATACTATTTCTTATGTAATTTTGCTATTATTATCGTTATATAATTTATTTTTATATTATTGAAGTTCGCACACCAGCGATATGGGATCGGGGAATATGTGTGTTTATTATTACATTTAGACCTAATGTTATTTACTATTATATAATTAATTTAACAGTCTATCAACTAAGAATGCAAACAAAATTTGTAAACATGGGCTACAAAAATTTATGTCTAACATATTGTATAATAAATTCTTTGGTGGTTCTTATACATAAAAGTAGTCCATGTGTATTTGTTAATCATTTGTAAGCATATTAATGTAACCGTTAAGAGTATACATTCTATGTTTTTGTGACGCTGCATGTGTCCTAGCGATACTTCAAAGTGATGCCTTTTTTTGCTTTTCATTTAATTTGCGTGACACATATTTGTTAACCTTTTTCGTTTTCCCGAGTTGTTTCAAATGCTCTAGAACTGTCGAATGAGTTACGCCTAATTCATCTGCAAGCTCTTTACACACTGTGCGAGGGTTTGCTTCAATTAATGCTTTCAACTGGTCATTGTCAATTGCCAATGCCTGTCTACGACCATCTCAATCTTCAAGGTTCTGGTATCCAATATAGAACTTTTTAAACCAACATTGAACCATACGCTCATGAATGATGTCTGGACCAAAAGTATTACTGATTTCGCAAGCCGTTTCCGTTGCTTTAATACCGAGTTTGAACTCGTACAAAAAAAATGGCCCAAATTTGATTTTTTCCATCTTTAATTAAATAGCCTAAATAAAAAATTAATCAATATTAGATGCGCAATATCTGTTATTAAAATATAGAGCACAATCTGCGCTTTTAAACGATATATAACACACATTTATAAAATATTTATTTCGATGTTAAGTAATAAAAATCGGAAATAAAAAAAAACGACATTATTTTTCTACCCACTTAAGAACACGAGTGAAACAATTCAAATATCTGGAACAGATAATAACGGAAACCCTGAGGGATTAACAAAAATGCTTTCCAATGAATCTATTAAGACATAAATTGATGTCATTGAATCTAAGAAAGTGAACAGTGAAGGTGTAGGTGTGGTAATGGTACTTTGTGGTACAGAAACTGGGACCTTAAATAAATAAAGTACTGGAAACTGCAGGCGTTTGAAATATAGTGCTAAAGGGAAAATGGAGAAGATAAATTGAACTGATAAAAAATCAAGAAAACTGGATCAAAGTTTTTGAAAAAATGTTGTTAATAGATCAGGTACGTAGTACGCGCCTAGCTTGGATTGGTCATGTCCTAAGACCTGGCTAATTGTCTCGAGATGTGTTTGAAGGTAAAATTCAAGGTAAATAAAACCGTAGAATACCTAGCAATTCTTTTGTATCGACCTTATCAAAAGGCACTGAGTTCAACAGCTGTGCGGAACTTAAAAGTGCTCTGTATGATAAGAAACGCTAGAAAAGTATTATCACGACAAAGAACTAGTTTTTAGGACTGGACTATAAGAACAGGAAGAAGAAATATTACAGATTCGATTTTCTCTATAACTTTTTCCTGTAGATTATTAAACTAATTTGTTTTGACTATTTGACAGAATTGATTATCTTTCTCATATTAACCGAATCATATAATTGAACATTTAGTATCGTGCGAGTATATTTTTTATTCGCGATAATTTATTTTATACCAATGTTGTTTTCACGTAAAAAGTTTTCTTCTATTTCCACTTAAGGTTATTTTTTTACTTTATTTTTCTCAGTATTATTTTAATAATAATCCTTCACTTTCGCCATCTTTCATTTGACACGCGTGAAATCACATTCGGACCATTGATTTTTATAACTTTTTTTTTCCCCGCAATAATTAATGATCGATTCCTTCGGGCAAATATTTGTGTACTTCTTTACACATTCTTTGAACGATGTCTTTTATATCTTTATATTTAATTATTTTTATTTTTATCCTATCAGCAAAACGTAGGCGCCATACATGTTACAATATAATTCAATAAATAAGCAATTTTGTTAAATTAAAATTAATTACCGCTCCGTGAACGCTTGTTGCCATAACGCGAAAATTTAATAGTGGTTGGCGCGTATTCATTTTCTTGTATACAAAATCGAATAATGAGGATGCGTTCTTTGCGTGAGGTTAGACGGTTTTAATGGTGGGAATTTAACTCGGTTTTCCATTCTTTGCTGATAACCTTTTGTGTCTTCTCTTATCTACGCAGACTCAGTCGGGGTCGGACGACGTACATGAACTGCAGAGTATTGCCGCAGCTACTACTGAAACAAAGCTACGTAAAAATGTACATTTTTGATGAGATAATAGAGAATAGTAATTTATATTACACGGTATTATAATCTATAACTGAATGCACTGGAATATATATAAACAGGCCTCAGCAAATATAACGCACACGCGTGTCTTTGTGTGTATGTTAATAATAGTTTAAGTGTAAATTAGTGTCGATGAGAAGAAGAAAAGGAATTCGTTACACAACGCTATGGCTACATCTGCGACTGTGGAGCCACGGTGCCGACCGGAAAAGGAAAAGGAATACAGTTAAGGATAAACAGATATGAGATGATTGAAGAACAGTTTATGCAGTCAAGCGCCGAAGCTATGCAGATGCGTAGTGCATTGTAGGACGAATTCTCTTTGACTAAAGCTGTATCTGCCATTACAAAGTAGAGCATATAATATCTTATAATTATGTACCATAAAAGATCTTCATGCGATATTATGACAGTTGTTTTTTTTTTTTTTTGTCCTCATTTCGGAAACTACCGATGAGGCAAATGTATTTAATAAGTTTCATTACATACAGTTATATGACAACAAAATTAATGTGCCCCATCCAATTAAGTTTATTAGGTCACATTAATTCTGTTTTACAAAGTGTAAAGGTATAATTCTTAATAGTAAATAGTACCTTAATATAAATGAATATTATTTTTACGATTTTTCACCTCTTGTATTGTAAATTGATTAAACTGTTTGAAATTATCTGTTACCAGTTGTTCCGTAGTACCTTCAATAATTAAATTACTGCCATTGCATCCTTGTAAGATATGATACATGCTGTCCTGAAAATTGCACCTAACACAATTTTCCGAACCCGCAATTCCATACTTGTACAAGTACACTTTAAAAATTCCATGTCCAGTTATAAACTGCACATTAAAAAAATTTGGGATAAAAACTTTATTATTTAATCTTTCTTTAATATCCGGAAAAAACTGATATGCAATACCGTTGTAATTATTCCAAATTTGCTGAAATTTATCTATGTAATAATTTTCCAGAATAATTTTAAATTTTTTAGCGTTTAGTAATTGATTTTGATAGGTAAACTGGTTTTTATGAATATATTTTACATTACTAAATTCATTATTCAGCTTAATGTTATGCTTAATACTAAATAAAGTGATATGTTTTTCAATTTCCATATCCATCGGTTTAAGTCCTGCAATAACTAAAGCTGCTTTATAACTTATCGTTCTATACCATTTTATTAGTTTTATAATGATAATAGCTATATAACATTTTCTTAAAACGTTGTATTTTTAACATATCGGTATACATGATACTGCCATACAATATATAGCTTAGTATTACTGTCTTGTACAATATTATTCCCTTTTTGTAATTTACAGCCTTTTGATTGTTGTATAGTTTGTTAAAGATAAGTAAAAATTTATTTATTTTATTTTTTATAAAAGTAAAATTATTATAAAATTTTAAATTACTATCAATAATTATCCCTAACTATTTAAGTTGAGTAACATGTTTAATATCTAAACCATATTGATCTATATTTGAGGCACTATTATTCAATTTGTTATTCAGAATCATATAATTCGATTTTGAGACGTTAGTTGAAAGTCCAAAATCTGCTAAAAATGTTTCTATTGCATTATAAACTCTTGCAATTTTATCTGCAAGTTGTGGTTGCGTTTTTGCCGCAATTACCACTACAATATCATCAACATAGGTTATTACTTTAACATTTTCAGGAAATACTAAACTATACATTCTGGAAAAAACGATATTCCATAGAGATAAGGTCCTAATACTGATCCTTGCAGTATTCCCGTTACCACAGGATATTTATTTGTATAATTACCAATATTTATGTACATATGTAAATCTATCGCTAAAATAATTTATTATTATATTTATTAAATTTTCTGGCACTCTTAAATTATACAATAGTTTTACGAAACTATTTAGGTTTAAACTGTCGAAAGCTTTTGTAATATCGAGCGCTAGGAGACCGCAAGTATACGATTTCTGCTTATATATTTTAATGTCTTGTGTAATATCGTGTAAATAGCTAGTTCCGAGGATTTATTTTCTAATTATGACAGCTGTGAAAACAAAAACTATACTGACGAGAATACGTGAAAACTAATTTTGCTTATTTTTGTTACATAGTACGGGCATTTTAAAAGTATATTGATCGGATAAATGTAACATTTTACATATTATATTTAGTTCGACGTTAGTGGTTTTTGTAGGATTTTTAAAGTTAATCTAATAAGGAATAGCAAACTTTAATAAATATTTCAAAAAGGCTATCTAGTCTTAAGTCTATTTTTATTTATGTAATAAGTTTCAATAAAATCTAGTATGTTGTGGTCGTTGATTATTTTTAAGTCATTTGTTATAGTTCATAGTGATGTTGTGTCGGTTAATTATTAAACGTTTTGTCATTTTTGATTTTTCAAAGTGTCCATATCTAAATGCACGAGTGTACTCCTTATATCGTACATTGAAGCTTCTACAAGTCTATCCTACATCGATTTTGCTGCAAGCATTGTATATAATTTTATATATACCAGATCTGTTGTAAATGCTATTATCATATGTTAATGTTTATATTATTTTTACATAAATTATTATTAATTTTGAAAGATATTTTATAAATTGATTTGGATCTTTTTTTGCGATTTTGTATATGTTTTTATTCGTGAATATGAACAAAAAGAAAGGCCATTCGATAAAGAATTTGACCGATTAGTAATCATCTTCATCAGTTTCTTACCAGTGGAACTCTGAAATGTACGTATCAGAAGTTTGTTTATTTATATTTCACACTGAAGTCGTTATTTCGAAGAAATATCGAACGATGGTGTAAAACATGTCTTTGTTTCACTTACAATCGCCGGTTATCACAACCTTTTTCCGTCTCCGTTACTTTACATTTGCATTCATGCTTGCCTTCCAATATTTATCAATTTCCTTGGATGTTAATTAGATATATTAAACTTCGAATCATCGCCTTCTCAATAAAATACATTTAATAGTTTTGTTTAAAAATAAAATAAAAACAAAAAAAAAAAACCTTCGCAATAATATGTAGCTCATTCGTATTTATAATAATCCTATTTCGAATTACTTAAGTTCCGGGCTGTCATCTTATTTCGGTTTTCACTTCTACAAAAAATACTCACAATAATAATGACTGACAAACTGTATTCCTATTAACTCGTGCTTTATACTTATGCACTGATATATCTACATTGATTAATAGTTTAAAAAAGCTTCAAAAACCACCGGCGATATATAATTTAGTTCTTATCAAATAATAACAATCTTCCCATCGATACATCGCACACCAGGAAAAAAATGGTTTGTTCCATAATTTCGAGTTTTCAACGCCCTGGGTCTTTAAATATAAAATTGTAAGCTCGGCTATATTTATTCTGTAAAGCGTTCTTTTATGCACATGTTTAAGATACATTTTGGTTCCCTCAACTTTTTCACTTCGGCTATTACTTACATAAACATGTGGTTAGCGTATTACGGTACACGAATAGTGGTCACCATCTGCTGGCATTTATTATGCCATCGTTTAAATAAATTACAAATAGTTACCAATTAATGGAAAACGTTCAGGTTAGTAAGTAACTCCTGCTTACTAATGAATCGTTAAATCTTGTTCAGAGCATTAAAAAAAAAAAAAAAAAAAAAAAAGTGGTTTAACGGATGTACATGTATTTTAAATTAAATTTCATTCTAATTTAAATTGATATAATAAATTATTTAACAGAACATGTTAATACTATTTTAATTAAAGTTAACACATTACAACGCTTCGTATTCTTGATAAATATTCGCGAGCTGGGGCTAATGTGTATAACATTTTTTTATTTATTGTGTCGTCGGTATGCTCTATACCTAACGATTTGAACAAATATATACTTATTCATACATATTAACGCACATAACATCCACCCACTTACTCACACCACACACATTTGTGTATATATATATGTATGTATATATCTTCATACATACACGTAGAGTCTATAATATAAACCTTAAGGTACGGACGTATTGTAATATTCATGAATGTTGAAATCTTTACTATTAACTATTTTTCAACATTTCGAATAGCATTACTCTATTGTAATGCTATTTGAAACATTAGGTGCGAATAATTGTGACGTGATTTTGAGCAAAAATAAACAAATTGTTAATACTAAAAGGCACAAAAATTTAGAATTAACTTTATTATTATTAAAAATATATGTACTAAAACGTTTATTCTGCCTAATATTATTAGAGAAAAGGATATTTTTGGCTTTAGAAAGGTTACTAAAAATATTTCAGGCCGTACATAAAGTTTGCAGTTGGGTGTGATATTTGAAAGGAGAGTAGTCTTTCATAAGTATTTAGAAAGTTTACTAATTTTACTTTATGTAGATACCGTATTAAAGTTTCTTTTTTGGCTAAGGATAAATAATATTAGTTCTTTCAAGTATAATTTCGATAAATGTAAATGGTCTAATTCTACAAAAGTTACCGCGTTACGAAGGTAATTAGTATTACTTTTGGGAAAAATGTTACAGGTAATTTTGCAGAATACCGCATTGTAAGACAGATTGGTACAGTACACTTTTTGTAGATGTTATTTAAAGAAGTGTTGTGTTAAATTAAAATAACAGAACATGTAATTTAACTGTCCAAACTTAATCTGTAAATAATTATTATGTTTTTATTTGTCACTGTACTGTTTAGCATTATTCCGAGACGCCGAATTTTGTATATTCTACCAACTCTGCTTGGGTTGCTAATGTTGTTAGGTTTATATTTTCCTTCGGTTTATAATCTTCTTAGTCATATCTAATTTTACAGAATTATTATAAACGGTATACACGGAAATCGGTTATAACGGCATCAGTTATACCGATGAATTTAGCTGAAATCAGCGGAATTACACAAAACTGTATATTAATTTCTATCAGCTATAACGACAGATTGGTTATTGCGATAAAATTTTGGCACGCAAATGAAAAATTATCGCCTATAACGACATGGCAATTCATCATTCAGTTTCAAAAATTTTTATAGATAAATTTAACCAAAGCTATATTTTGATATTTTTTCGCGAGAAAAAATAATTTTTCACAGATGAAAAGTGATCTTGTATAACGATCATTAAACACATCGGCAAAAAACATGCCGATATTAATTCCTAGCTACTGTTTTGTAATCACTGGTTATTTTTTGCATTTTCGCTTCAATATTGGCAGTTTTACTTTTTTATAGGATTAACAAAAAGTTGAAAACGATTGTTTCTTTCGTGACCACGGTCGCATCGGAGTCGGATTGTGTGCAAAGTGTGGGACATTTTTTTCTTCCACGATACATTAAACTTTTTATTAAGCAAATTTTTCGCACCCAATTTTCTTAGCATTAGAATAAAATACTGTACATGAATAGATTGATTCAATTCTGGAATATCCATTATTGAGCGATTTGCGCTGTTTATTCATGGTTTTTATATATTAAGTAATATTTTTTCATCGAATTATTTGTGCCGCTGGTGTTTTCGAATTTATTAAACGTACGTATCCATTCTTATGAATTTTACACATTGTTAGTGGTAGAGAAAGGTGAAATAATTGAAAATGGGCATATGAAAAATTCTGACTATAATGATGTTGTGTTTAAGTTGTTATAGAATTAATAATTAATCATTCACTCTTTGAACCCTTTGGTTACTGTGATAAAAAACTTAATATATAAAAAAATTAAAAGGAAATTTCGATATATAATATTTATCTGTGATAAAATTAAATACCATTAGAATAATGTATTCACAGAAAATATTTTACAGAGTGTACACAAATTGGCATTATTTCACGATTACAATATATTTTTTAAAATTAAAATTAAAATACATACAACTAATGGGTAATATGACAGAAAAAGTTTTAAGTATTTTTACAATTTTTTCAAATTATATTTGCATGTGTAAGACACAAATACTTATGACATAATTTTCCTCGAAGTATATATGTACATCTTCACGTGTTATTATTCATTTCGGTATTTTTAATTTGTCTAGTTCTCGTGAAATATGCTTCAATAATCCATTTGTAGTAAAACACGTTTTAGAAAATTTTTGAAACTTCTGCTATACTTGATGTCTGATGTGACTCGGTTATAATGACCAAATTATTTATCCCTCTCAGTGTTGTTATAACACCGACTTTTCTAATGTGTTTATTTTAACGATTTTTAAATTTACATGATATTTATGTGTAAGTAGTTGACAGCTTCTGAGAAAATGCTTTACAAGTCATTTTGAAAGGCACGGGGCTTGTTATTGAAGCTACAAACCGTAGACATCGGCGTACGAAACATTTTTTCAGGGTATGTTTATATAAATCGTTTGTATAAAATACTAATGTAAGAAGGCCTAGCATACTGTTTTGTGGTATTTCAAGTTTAATTAAAGTTTCTCGCTGTAAAGTTTTTACTATTTTTTATGGTTAAATATTATATGCTGATTAGGTACAATTTGAACCAACTATGAATAAATCTTCTGATGCCACACACGTGTAAAGTTCCTTTAGTAGGATGTTATGATTATGATACTAAATATATGGTGACCATTTTCTGTTCTTTTTCAATATACTATGTAATATGTGTAATGTGTGATCAAACAAAGCAATATACGTATTATTATTTTGTAGAAATTGATACCGTTCAGTACTAGAGAAATTAAATTCCTTAAGAAAACTGAGTATTTTAGTTTACGTTTATTTTTTAAATATTTTTGAAAATCATAATAAAAACGCTATAAGACTGTAATTTGAAATGTTGATTACATTTAAACTACTTCAGGAAATTTAAGATAATTCGGAAATAGACCACTTACAGATTGATTAAACAATTTTGTCGGATATTTAACGATGCAGGAACGCTATCTTTAATGAATTTCTTTGATGTACCATTATAATAATAATAAATGAAAGAAATATTAAAAACATGATAATAAGTCAGGGAAATATTGAGGTTAAATGGGAAAAACAAATAACCTAAAAGAGAGGGTGGATGAAGTACAATAGATCTGCAAAATGCATTAGGGAGCAACATGATTAAATTAGTTTTTTCTTTTTTTTTTTAACTTAAAAGCGGATCTCTCTAAAATGTGTAAGGCGCTAAGTTTATTTTTAAGAGATCTTAATCCCTCCCCCAACCTCTTACTAACTCTCGATTATATCATTAGTATAGTGAATTATTTTAATATTCTTCCTTATTATCTTCAAGTTCTTTAGTATATATCGTGTAATGCAGCGAACTTAAACTTCCCTACGGAAGACCTGCACTTACAATTACAGAACTGTATACTTTTTCTGCATATCTCACCGTTATTCTTCGATTCTGGTAATAATTATGTATCTTTTTGCAAAATATGAAAGACATTTTATCGTTTAAAAATTCTAAGTTAACATTACCATACGCAGATTTAATATCGATAAATATGGCGACTATGTACTTAGATTTATGCGTAATTCATTACTGAATATAGTTAACGCATTTTTTACGCCGTCGCCCTAACAAATCCGTACTAATTTTTAGGATATCCATTTTTTTCGATTCATCCACTATTTCATGCGAAATTCAATCGTGACAACGGAGACCTATATAAGGTATAAATTTGGATTTTCAACTAACATCTCTATAATAAAGCGCCAAGGAAATAAATAGACGAAAAATCGGAAAAAAATAAACGAAAAATCAAAAAAAAGTCCTGAGACCGTTCTATGGCACTTAGAAAGCTAATTTTTTTTTTAATTGACAGCTCCAGGTCAATGGCTTTTAGGAAAATTATAGAATGTCCAAAATTGTCATACCTTGGGGCTCAAAACGAGCAGTGAATCAAATTTTTCTTCCACCATAGACGAAAATAACACAAAAGACCAAAAAGGAAAAAAAATCCTTAGCCCGTTCTATGGCATTTAGAAAGCTATTTTTTTTTTTAATCCACAACTTCAAGTCAGTAGCTTTTAGGGAAATTATAAAATGTTCAAAATTTTCATACCTTGGGGCTCAAAACGAGCAGTGAATCAAATTTTTCTTCCACCATAGACGAAAATAAGACAAAAGACGAAAAATCAAAAAAAAGTCCTGAGACCGTTCCATGGCACTTAGAAAGCTAATTTTTTTTTTAATCCACAGCTTCAAGTCAGTAGCTTTCAGGGAAATCATAAAATGTTCAAAATTTTCAAAGCTTGGGGCTCAAAACGAGCGATGTATCAAATTTTTCTACCAAAATAGAAGAAAATAAGACAAAGACGAAAAATCAAAAAAAAGTCCTGAGGCCGTTCTATGGCATTTAGGAAGTTAATTTTTTTTTTAATCGACAGCTCCAGATCGGTAACATTTAGGAAAAATATACAATGCTCAAAATTTTCATACCTTAGGGCTCAAAACGAGCAATAAATCAAAAAATAGACAAAAAGTCAAAAAAAGAAGTTCTGAGACCGTTCTATGGCACTTGGAAAGCAATTTTTTTTGTAAATCGACAGCTCTACATCAGCAGCATGTAGAAAAAATATAAAACGCTCAAAATTTTCATACCTTAGGGCTCAAAACGAGCAATAAATCAAAGCAATTAATCACATTTTTTTGCCGTTTTTCAATTTTTTAATCGTTTATCAAAAACTAATTATTCTACTGAACTGCTCTAGGTCTCATTTTAAAGAGAATTGAATTTAGAGTATTTCCCTCGCTTACACTACTCTTCTAGCGATTGAACTTTTTGAGCTATTTTATTTCAAACTTTTAACAAAATAATTTCAATTTTCGTATTATTAGATGAAAAATCAAAAAGGCCAGGGGGAAAGCCCCCTAGTAAATAATATACACGCTGTATTAAAATTTCCCTCTATCAAAAATGTAATTTACACAAGCTGAAAAATTCTTTGACGACTATTAAGCGATCATGTTTTTGTCAATAAAATCGGAGATTACACGGGAACCCCTCTCTAGCTAAAATATAAAAATACGGAATTAAGCGTATACTCTTCAGGTGCCGTACGCTACATAGCGCGTTGGCGCAACCTATTCGTACATTTTTAACTGTACCGATATAGGTTGTGCACCAGGCAATTATTATATGCAACGCAGGTGTACACAACATGCAAGACTATATTCGGAATTGATAGCAATCGTTTGATTTATCGATATACAAAAGTCCAGTCCCGTGTGTATCTGCTGTGTACTGACCTAGCGCGCATATGACGTTGTATGTGGTGGTTTTCCATTGCCTTCCACGTGATTATTTGCGATTATTTTTAATTTTAATTCTTTGTAATAAAGTTCTGTCGTCGCCCGGGATCGAACTCGTGACCTCTGCAACGGAAGTCAAGCGCTCTAGTAAGTAGGCCATCGCGTTAGTCTAACTGTCCCCCGGCTTCTCCGGATGTATTAATGATCATTCGATAAAATATATTTCAACCCTAATACTCTTCTCGTATGATACTTTAGGTAAATATTAATATACTATTTGTTATGCATATATTTTAATATTTTTTTATTTCTTCTGAAGCTAGAGGGTTTTTATTGGTTTTTCCCTAATCTTGTAATTTAAAGTAATTTACCACCTCAGCGTAAACCAAGCGTGCATGTTAGAGAGAGCATCGTTACGAATATATTATGTAACGTTGTGTAAACTTATGTTATTTATAAATTTATTTAATAAACTTTTTATTCATTCATTCATTCATTCATTTAATGTTGCGATGTAAAATTAGTTTTTAACGAAAGATATTATATTAATGTAGTAACATCATTAGTATGTCTTTCATCGTTGATTTGATAGCATTATAAAAAATGTAATATATGCCTCCAGCTGTATCTTTTTAATGCTATTATAGCGCGTTTTGTAGTTCGATCGGTGTAAAGTCACCGATCAATTCTGAATTATTTCATTGTTGGATAATCTAGAAAATGGTGATATACGCTTTGGATTCTAGTCAAAACTGTTTTTCATTTTGATAATTAGTCACAGTCGAATGCGTAATCTGCGATTTTTTTGTCAATTTCTCTCAAAGTAACACATACAATATTTTTCCATTCGAACCTATTTCTTTAAAATATTTTTTTTTGTTTCTGCCTGTTGCTTTTGTGTATTATAAATATTTTTTTGACGGATTTTTAATGGAATAATTTTAGGGGACGACCTTTCTTTTAACCACCATATAGTTATCCTACCAGAGGGATGTCTGTGCTGTCAATGTAAATTATTTCTACTATCTGAATATAAGACCGGTCTTGTATTAAATTTGAATATTATTCAGTAATAGTGATTACGTCTCACGCAACTATGCGCGTAGTAGTTTAAAATTGTAACAATAATAAATAAATAAACATTGCATAATACGGAAGGAAATGAGTTCCTAGCAGTTTGTAGTGTATTATAAAATTTATTAAATCGCGCGCACGGAACGGAAACTCTTGAACATCTTATTCTTACACTTAAACCGGATCGTGAGGGGGAAGTAGAAACTCGGATTAATTTATCTTTATTTGTTTAATTAAAATAAATTTACTCATATATTGTTGATAAAAATTTTTCACCCTAGGCCTCTCTAGCTCACTTAGATATAAATTCTCCTTCGCATACGATGTTAATTATAAAAATTAAAGAATACATACTATTATATTAAACATGACTTAACGTTTTGTTACATTCGATTTGCAATTAATTTAGATGTTTACGCGTGAAGGGGGGGGGGGGGGCAAAAGAAATAGCGTTGCTCTTTTTTTTTTCTCTTATCGCTACCCCGATGTCCTGGGACCATAATTGGCGTGAAGTTTTATTATTTAAACTGCGGCCTTGAAATAAAAGTAGTATTTTCTATATGCCTTTTCTTATCGGAACGAGACATGGTGTGAAATAAATTATATGTAATACCGTACGATCGGAAAACGAAAGAAAAAAACTAAAAAGAACCAAAAAGTAAAAAGTAGACGAAATAATAATAATAATAATTGCAGAACCTTTTAGAGGGCATGAAAACAAAACGAATAAAAAATGCCTGCCAATTTAAAGAAAATCGAATAAAAAAAAAGGAGGCAAACAAAAACTCTATGTTGCTTATTTATTTAGTTACTATCTAGCAGTTTACAGTAAGTAAAATTATTATAATTGCTATTGTCCAGTTTGAGCATCGTGTGAAGATTGAGCGTAAGAATGTTTATCTACTCGTATGAAACGCTCTGGTGTAATTTGCATTAGGTTATTCAGGTAATGCAACGTCAATACTTTTTTGAGTTTTCTCCGCGGATTTTCTAGGACAGAATGGGAAAACATGCTGAATATTTCGATGTGCTCACTGGATTCTAGTTTATTGAACAAATCTACTGCATTGCGATGTTGATGGTAATTTTGAACGAACGGTATATTTAAATTCCGATAGAGAGTTCTATTGGATACAAAATAGGGGCCCCGCTGGAGATTTGTTTGTATATCCTGAAGCTTGTATTCTATTGATACTGCTTCTGGGCGTTGCTCCATATTCTTCGACGTTATATCTCCATACCGGTGCTAATACGGATAAGTGTACTTTTACATGACAAGTTCACAGTGGATTTTCTTCCGACGATATAATTTAAAGTTTTGACTTTTGAATTTTCTTCCTTACACCAGTAACACGAGCCATCCGCGTTGAACGTTAGTCCATAATTATATATTTCTAGATATTTGACGTTATTGTTCTGTGGAAGAAAGTTATAATTTATGTTTATCTGACAAATTTTAGAATGATTGATTTTCACCTTCCGATTCTCTGTCCACTTTTCGATCCTGTTCAAGTGTTCCTGAAACCCCACGTCGCTACGCATACAACGAATAGAATCAGAAGTCACCGGTTCGAGACTCGTCTTGTTCCGGAACCAAGTCGCTCCCAGGTTTACCCAGCCTGGAATAATTGGATACCAGAGAAATCTGGGAAAGTAAAGGTGGCTAAGAGAAAGGAACTGGCTCCTCTACTCTCGTTAGTGCCGTTGGGCTTAGTACACTATGAATCTTAAATTCACAATCCCCGACGCCCTGTTAAGGGCGTGGGACCTATTTTACTTTTAACGTAATATGTATATGTATACTATACACACATATGTATATATAAATTATACATATATGGTTTTAAATGGCTTCTCCTTCGGAACCTCACTATGCGCACACCCCCTGGTCCAGAAGATGATGATTTCTTCTATAATAATTGTGGAAGTGTAATTTCAGTTGACTAAGTTTTTTTTTTTTTTTTTAATAATTTACGGTTTTTGTATTTCTATGACAACTTCTGCAACAGAAAAAAATGATATATTTCAAACGGGTAGTAAAAAATAAATAGAATAAAATTTTTCGATTTTTCTTAGCGAGAGCCCATTTTGATTTCGAACTTGCAATGTGCTACTGCAGTGAATATCGAAAATCATAATTTTATTTTAATCGGAAGAAAGATAACATAGTAGAAAGCATTTAAGAAATCTGGTGCATGCACTACTGTAAACGTGTCGATATATGAATTTTGTATTTGCATAAATTATTAATACCAAAAAGGGGAAAAAAGAAAATTAAAATATTTTATTATTTGAAACACAATAAATAAACGGACGACGTACTTTTCGGTGACGTATTTCAAAGAAAAAAAATAAAATCGGAGATCGTATAATACAAAAAAAAATATATATATATACATATATATAAACATAAAATTTATTAAGTACATTTCAACTAAGAGAGTATATAAGCTCATTAAGTTAAATATAAGCATTCGCACATGCACACGCACACACACGCATTCTCGAAATACAGAAAATTACGTCACGAAAGAAACAATAAAAATAAAATACTTTCAAGTTAACCGATAACGAAATAATTAATATAAGCCCTAAAAGTATACGCAATAACATTATTACAGTACACAATCTACGCGTATATATTATATTATCAGGTAAACTGCATTAATTATCATAATTTTCAAAATATTCGATTTTTTTCTCACATTGATAGTAAATGATAATGTGAGAATTTTTATAAAGCTAACAATTCCACATAGATAATACACGTACAAATATAAAGGAAATTACAAATAATAAAGTACACAAAAATAATTATAAACTTATCTCGATAAAAGTGTTCAAATGGCAATGAGAGTAGCCGTGTTACATACATACATAGATATATACATATATATATATATATATATGTATGTATGTATGTATGTTTATAATAAAAATTATTTTACTGCTACCATTTGTAACGATATCTTGCATCTAAAAAATGTGTCCTAAATGTCGTTATTCCGATAAAAGTTGAATAAGAAGCGCATACCACTGAAAGGCTTTTTTTCAAAAATTTTAATGCATAAGGGGCGTGATCAAAAAGTTCAAATTGTTCACTTTCAAGTACTACAATATTCAGTTTTTTTCCGCATCTGCAGAATTACACTATTTAAAGGTGCCTTGCATTCTACGAGGTACATAACGCGCATTTTACGCAGCTTCTAGTTTTCTCTCCCTGTGATCTTTTTTAATCCTGTCCCAAAGGGGAAAGGGCAAAATTTAACAATGAAACGGATACGGCAGACTGTCGTATGGAAACAACGGAGCAAAATGTTACAATGAAAAAAAAAATTTAGGGAATCCGGAACAAAAAAAAAAAAAAAAAAAAAAAAACATTTACACACTGGAAAAACAGTACTTATACCAAAAACCCCATAGCATCACACTAGCAGAGCAGCCTTGATCAAACTTCCTAGACTACGAAAACCTCGCGCTTTACGTATATCCTGACTGAAAGATAATCCTTATATTAAAATAAAATTTTTGGTAGTTCGTCCAATTATTTTTTATATTAGTCCAACAGATAAAGAAGGTATCTACTATTTCGATACGTCGCTTATAAGTGGCGATGATACAAATGATCAATAGTTAAAAGAGATTACCATCTACTTCATCCTGAATGAATAAATGAATAATAGTGGTTGAAATGCTACGTGATCATTTAAAAAACGATCAGAAACCTGTTAAATTTTCCGGGTTTCCATTTAAATTCCGTATGCAGACAAGGCTAGATTTTATTTTCATGTGTTTTTTCGTTGTTTCGATAATGTCACGAAGTTGGATAAAATTTCATTTTCCTCACTTGAGCGCGTTTAACTAGAGATTGTTGGTGAATTTTCGTAAAAATCCCATATTCATTTTTATAATCTGATTCGGGAGACCTTGAAACCGGTTTTTCCCTAGTAACGATTAAACTCCTTAACGAACACTGTAATTACTTTTACGTCGAAAGAGTGCACGAACACTGTTGAGCAACCAACATCCTCTTTGCGCTCTCACGTTTAACCTTTTCTTTTTAGGTCATTCTTAACTCTCCCCTAATATCCAATTCAGAACGAAATTTAAAAATTCTGCTACTCTATAACTTTACTCGAAATTCAACGGGACCTCTTAAAGAATGAATTATCATCATGACTCCTTACGGAACGTAAAAACATTTTGATCACACCAGAAGTGTATGAAAAAAGGTAAAAAAAAAAAAAAATATTTCTATATATTAAATTTTTTGCTCTTAAATAAAATTAGGCAGGTAAGGTAATTTAAATTAGGGAGTAATTCGTGCGACACACAGACACATAAACATTAGCCGTTTCCGGGACCTACTAGTAGTAGCGGCATTGTAATAATACATGTAGTAGCGTTCGGTGGTCCTATTAAAAAACGAATATTTAATTTTAACCGGGGAGATTGTTTTAAAATACTCGCTCAACTCCATTACAATTTCCGGACTCTACAGTTTGTAGCCCGATCACGTGACCGCGCTGGACTAAAAATGGCACATTACTACTTCCAGGCTGGAAAAAAAAAAAAAAAAAAAAAAGAAAAAATCCATTAACAAGAGTAATTCTTTCTACGTGAACTACTGAACTATATACAATGTGTGTCGGACAACAGGATGAAAATACTTCCAGAACGGATAACTTTGTTTAATTCGGTCCGATGCAGAATTACTAGAATATATTAAGAGCCGCGCGTCAGTTACTCGCAAATTCGATAGCTGTACACGCATGTGTGACTCTGGTGTTTACATTTCGGGTTACTAACGGAATCCTATTCGATTTTCAATGGTTATTTATTTGCCTGCAACAACGGCGTAGTCTAAAACTGTTCAAAATGAAAAATGTACACGCGCCTGGTAACAGAAATAATGATGATCCAGTAGGAGGAACTGAATGGTACGGAGCCCGTGTGCTGGGGTCAAAGGGATTATTTTGTATCGGATTATTAAGTTTTAAATCTAGGAAGAATATGTTTAAACTTTTTTCTGAAAATATTTTTTATCCTATCGCGTTATTTCATTATCGCACGGTTCGTTAATTTCAGTGTCTGCTTACTACAAAAAAAAAATAAATAAATAAATAAACAAGTAAAAATGTGCAATGTTTCTTATTATCGTTTCATTTGTTCGAAATACTCAAATTTTTTGCTTGAGAACACAAGGTAACGTTTATAATGCTGTAGTTTAACATCGTCGAAGTTTTGCCATAATATTCAACGCAGTACAAAAAAAAAAAAAAAAATGCACATCGTAATTACACTCTCTAGTTCGGCAACAGTAAAATTTATACTTGCCCGATACTAGAAAAGGGAGTTGATTAAGAAATAAAGCGAATAAACAGTTACATGAAAAATGCGTCGTCCAATACGACGTTAGATAACATATCGAACGGAGATGAAGAAAAAAGAAATCACCGCGCTTACTGCCACGATCATATGATGTGAAGACAAACCGAGGACCTAGAGCTCTGTGGAAAAGAAAAAAAGCTATTAAAAATTTTTTTCTTATTTTCCCAGTTAATAAGGCCGTACAATTTTGCTCACTGGCAAATTATTCGCGATGTAATTCCCGTTTCCTGCTTTTATTCCTGAATATTCACTCCGATTTAAACGATTATTTCATTTGCTAAAAAAACATTTTCCGCGAGATTCGTTGGGCAACGTAGAGATCGAGTTCGCCCATATTCTCCGATTGCCGGTATACCAGAAATCGATAATTTGGCTTTCGCACAGCCAGTAGATTTTGCAGAGCCTAACAGATACCGAATCAAATACAAAATAGTAGTAATGCACATATATCAGATATTAAAGTGTAAAGGATTTTCAGTAAGTTAGATGTTTGTTTTTGGCACGTACATACACGTACAGGTGGTGTTATGCAATTTATATTGCGTCATGATTTTTATCCGGATCAGACAGAAATCTGAAAGAGATAACTGTTTCAAGGCAAAAATTTGTTCTATTTTTCCTTAGTAATATTTATTAAACGAGAGTGCCTGTCTGTTGGTATTATTTTTTTCTTTCCGGGTATGACTGTAATTTCCAACATATGGCCAATAGAACTGTCATCATCGTTACTATCCTGGTAATTTCGATTTCTCAATTCCATTTTGCATCATCGAGATTTGTTTGTAAATCAGTACCCCCCCCCCCCTCCGATGGTGGAACTAGGCGAACACTTTTTAATAATTTCGCTATGTCCCCCATTCGAATTCTTAATTGTTTTCGACAAATTTTTTAAAAAAAGATTTATATTCGTTTTAATTATTATCAGCTTCTTGTTTTTCGCGAACATTACCGATTCAATAAATTAAATGTACACAACACAACGCTTCCAAAGGAAAACGCGTGTTTCCTAGTAAGTTATGTAGAAATTAAAAGTTTTCAATTTAAAAGATTTTTTTTTTTTTTTTTTTGATTTTCGAGGTAAAAAGTGCTACGCGGAGCATTGGCCTAGGCAACAAAAAATACAAAATTACTCGTAACACTAATTGAAAATAATAATTATCTCCTATTTTACGCGGCTATTGTGTTGGAATACGAAGAATTGAAAATAGTCCATTTTAATCACGTATAGAAGAGTCGGTGTGTTAGATTTATGAAATTTTTCGAAACCAGTTTTAAAAATATAAAAATCAAACTGAAATAGGATTATTTGAGACTACTTTTACAACTACAAAGCGTCGACGGTCGAAATTTAACTGCAGGACTCTTAGATCACCAGAAAAAAAGGAAGTATTATTTTATTCAAACCTGTGCCTGAAAATAAATTTTCCGATCCAGAGAATGTTTTGAAATCAGCGATTTGAATAATCACATTTGGAAGCGCGCATATAGCTCATGAACAAACGTGAAACTTACATAAAATCGAAATGTAGATGACTGCGCATTGACCGGTGATGTACAATATACTTAAAACTTCGGTGTGCTGATATTTTACTAAATTAGACAATTTCATCATCGGTCGTTAACACTGTGTAACGGCGAGTTTATTATTTCAAAAAAAATAAAAATAAATAAATAAATAAATAAATAAATAAAAAAAAACTTGTATTTTTTACTTTACCAAATACACGGGGGGTTCTATAATCATTGTAATTATTGCTGCGCTAAATGATTTTTTTAAAATTATATATTAAATTATGTTTATCTTTTTTGTCTTTTCTCAATATATATCAAATACAATTCATATGAAAGACGACGAAACGTGTAGTTTGTTCTTGTTTCAAAAAAAAAATTATTTTCAAATAAATAAGCAACCCTTCTAAAAATGTATTACCTGATGCGGTTCTTATTTCAAAAAAGATTGTGTCGCGCGCGTACGATTTCGACCTTCGAATTTTCTAATCCCACTCAGTGATGACACACTTTTTTTTTTTTTTTCCGAATTCGTTTTCAGTATTATCTGGGTCGTCTCTACAAGATCTCTCGAGACCTTAACCACAACAGCCAGACATCTGCCAAAATTACGAGGTTTTCCTTGCATTGTACACATTACTTCGGAACGTTACAACTATATTCTTTCCAAGTCCTATTCAAATATCGGCCACCTACATTTTTGTTTTTTATTTCAAAATAGTTTAAAACTTTAAAAAAATGGAAAGAAGATTTAACCAATCATGTAGAACACGCAGCTGTACGAATATGTAAAAAAAATCTTATTACACTCATGTTTATCAATGGTACCACACTTTGAACCGTTATCGCACCAAATCCGCATTGATCGAAATATCGTTTCGTGACAAGACATTTAGTTTATTTATTTATTTATTTTTATATGACCCCCGAACGTGAAATTTTCCGAGTAAAAAAGAAACACAAATGCCGTTTCCCCAATTCGCGTTTTTTTGTGTGTGTTTTTCTTTTTTTGTATTAAACAAAAATCGTAAAAATGTAATAAAAGTGTATGGGATTCTAGGAAATTATACTGAGCGTCAAAAATGATTAATTACCGCGGGCTTGTAGGAGCTATATATATACACACATATACATATATACATACATATATATATATATATATGTATATATATAGTTAACCCACTTACTTATTAGTTTGTCGAATCTGTTGACCGTTTTCGACTGGGATCCGAATGAAATTTATTTTTCGCACGAAAGCGGACCTAGACCCATAACTTCGTTTTTTCTTTCTCTCTTTTTCTAAGTTTCATTTTGCTAGTCTTGAGGATTCATGACTAATAAAATAATACATATACTTTTTAGTTATTTAAATACAATTGCTCATTTATTCTTCTGTTTATCGTGTGGCATGCGTTGTTACAATAAACATCGTTTATTAACAGATATTTAGTATATTAAATTTTGTTACGAACGATTTACGGGAAGGAAATTGATGATAATGAACGGGGTAAGGGAATTTATGAAGCAGATTTAAAACTAAGTCTAATTAACGGAATTTAATCGGCAAACTGCGAGAACTGTAGAAAAAAATTTTGCTTAGTTACCTACATCTGGAGTTTTTAATTAATTGAAAGGCATTGTCGGTAATACATGTCGAACACGATCGATAAGAAAAGATCTCCAGGTTGCTTCGGGGAGTCACTACAGTGGTAGTGCTGGTGGAGTTCCGATATACAATGTATTTTAGACGAGCCGAATATAAAGCAGATGAGAAACCGAAATACACTCGAATCTGTTAGTTTTCATTTGATAAGCCGGACTTTGCGTAAACGAATTACAGTTAGTCCCCTTTCTTTAACGATTTTACCTTTTGCACCATAACCGGAAGAAGAAATTGTACGTGTTTTATAGTCATGTGTTAGCGACAAAAATAACGGCAATAGTTGCTTGTGAAAGCCTATGTATCCAATGCGCAGAAACGTACTAACCAAAAATAATCGCCATTTAAAAGATTCGCGCCGAAACTAAAACGTAATGCCTTTCTTCTAAGCGAAAAATCTGAGAATGATATGAAATACTAAATTATTTATCGACAACTGTGACGAGTTCTGTTTTAATAAACGACGGTACTTCACGTATTTTTCATTAGCAACAGGGGCAAATAGAGTGATACTTACCTTGCAGCATGAAAAGACAGTATAAAAAGCATTATTACAATGTAGCCAATTCTTATTATACATCTACGCCTTTATAAACGTACCATACATTCACACACACACACACACACACACACACACACACACACACACACACATATATATATATATATATATATATATATATATATATATATATATATATATTTCTATCAGTTTATATTTATTTCAATCCAAATTCAGGCCGATTCCCGCGATTATTATGATAAAATGAGAAATCTTACATTAAGTAAACAGCAACCGACCCAACTTCACATTTGACAGATATGAGTCTCATTCGGGACAATTCGGCACCACGAAATAACAATTCTGATTCACTTTTTAAAAATATCTATTATTTAATGAAAAACATTACCACCACTATTTCATGCGTTTTTGATTAATTAAAAATAAAATAGCGAACAATAAACTCTTCACGTTTACACATGCATACGTAGAATAATCAGGATATCAATAAAAGCAGCAATTTTTGCTAGCTTGCTAGCGGAGAAATAATATACATATATACATAAGAATACGTATATATAAGGATAAAGAAGAGAACAAGAGAAGTAAGGGGAAAAATAGAATGAACAAATAGGAAGGGGGTAATTTTAATGGCGTACCAGGCCAGGAGTTACATGGTAGAGTGACCGATTTCTTTAATCATTAAAAATACGCTTCATGGAACTCTTGGATGTAAATTACCCTAATTCTCCAATATACAAAAAAAAAAAAAAAAAAAAAAAAAAAACAAACAAAAAAGAAACACATCTTACGTCATATACTTCTCTCATTCGGAGAAGTAATAAGATGGACTGTCGTACGCAACCAACTTGTATAAACACACACGTTCACAGTTTTCCATCCATAGCCACTTTATATTTTACACTGTTATTAATCTTTCCGCGAAATTAATAGCTTAAAGTAAAAACCGTAAACTAAAACAAATAAACAAAGAAACTTACTTTAGTAATCGAAAATTACGAGTAGAAATAAAAAATTCTCATAAGTAAACGAAAAATTTCGCATCATTCGTAAAAAGGAATAAAAAAAAAAAAAAACAAAAAAAAAACAAAATAAAAGCATTTTTTTCAGAACTGTAATAAACGTTAACTTTGGAAAGCAAACCTACTTAAGACACATTTTTTTAATTAAATAAAATTTCAGTAATACTAAGCTTATCGGGAACATCGAAGATTTTTCTCGTTCGTTACATAAAGCGCTGGTAAAAAAAAAAAAAATAGCAAAAAAAAGTTGATTTGTAACGCGACACAATCGAATAAAATAACTCTTAGAATAAAATTACCTTCCATTATTATCGTGTATCGATTAATCTCATCGCCAGGAATTTACTACGAATAATAATAGTAGTAATAATGTACACGGCACGCGTGTTGATTGGTTACGAAACGTAGAGAAAATGATCTAGACAATTTTTCTGCGTTACATCTTACCGTGTACAAGTAATGTTACATATTAAATGCGGAGGAGAAAATGAACACAGCCCCAATTTAGTGAGTAGATAATTTTTTACTGGTTAGTTTTGAAAAGTTATCGGGACTACACCGAAAACTGCTGATGCCCGAAACGAGAAAGTAACGATAATTTCGGATACCGAAAAGATGAAGAAGAAGAAGAAGAAGAAGAAGAAGAAGAAAAACAAAACAAAAGGTAAAGAAAGGAAGCTCGGATACAATTCGATTTTAAATAGCGGGTGATGCCGATGATGTAACGAAGAACGGGGGGTGAGGCGTGTTTTTATGGAAGGATAAGAGGGCCCCTTTTCCGGGGCGCCGCGGGAGAGCACTCCGGACACGGTTCTCTTTGAAAATCGCGCGGTGGCTCAGATGGATAGTAACGGCTTGAACTCCTTCTTGACGACGTAGAATTTCTTCTTATCGCTGAATACGGCTAGTATGACGGCTAGGTTTTCCAGCGTCATCGTGACCGGTATGATGCAAACGGATGCGAACAGGCAGATGATAAACTTGAAAAATCCGAATTTATACAGGGAAAACGATTTAACCACTCCGAACATGTACATGTAGATGTTGACCGATCCTACGAACGAACACAAGAAGTCAATGATGAACGGGGTCGGAATCGGGAACAGAGTACCCAGGATTAAGTTGGTGCACGAGAGCGGCATCGTGATCCACGAGTATAGCGATATGCTGAGCCAGAATTTGTACTTCCACGGTATTTCTGGACTGTGGACGACTAAGGTCACGCCTTGAACCCAACGCTTCCGCTGCTGCACAAAGTCCCAGATGGTGAACGGCGATTTCTCCCACATTTCGCCGTCGATGAAACTGAACGAAAAGCCTTCCATGTATGCTCGCATCGCGAAATGGCAGTCTTCGGCCAGAGACGAATTTAAGCCGCCTTCAAACGACACTTTCCTTTCGGCACCGACCTGCGCACAAATAAATGAACCGACGTTTTATTTCCAAACAAAAATTAAACGTATTTTTACCGGCTCCGAAAAAGAAGCGCTTATACGTGTTCGTCGCGTATGTTTTTTTTACGTTTTTTTACGTTTTTTATGTTTGTTCGCGCGTAAATTATATTCATATGAGGACCGATTTCACTGATTGTCGATTAGAAAGTATACTATTCAGCGGTGGTACCATGTGAGTACTGATGAAAATCGGTCAACGTAAACTGAGTATTCGTCAAAAAAAAAAAAAACGTGATAAAAAAATATGCCCCCCCCCCCGCCCTTTGGATAATTTCTTCTTATTATTATAATCAGGGACAATTGACTTAAAATATTATCAGTTTGCCAACTTACGATGGGGAAACGTAACTTTGCATAAGGAAAGCGATTATATATTTCGATGTTTTTACTAACGTGCAAATGCAGCTTAAAATAAAGAAATCGATTTTTTTCCCCTTTTTTCTTAAGCATAAAGTATGGAGAATAATGTGACAAAAAAGTTGATTTTTAGTAAGAAAAAAAATTGTAAGTATAACGCTATAAATTGTAAAGTAAAATGTTAAAAAAAATAAAATACCGATACTTGAAGGTTTATTGACAAAAATTTAATAAAAATGCACTGAAAAGCAAAAAAAAATTATACCGATAAGAAAATATATTTCAAAGCGATATAGACCTTAAGTGGTGATATTATCATAATTCTTATAAAACATTAATACTTATTATTCGATAAAAAATATATTTCAGATTGGTATTATCGTAATTCTTATAGAAAATGAATACTTATTATTCGATAAAAAATATATTTCAGAGTGATACACCTTAAGCGGTGATATCGTAATGCGTATACAACACTGATACCTTAATTAGAGTAGTATTCATATTACATACTAAAATAATAATTAAAAACTGCATTAAATATTCATTAAATTGTTTCGAGATATTGTAATTTTAATTTGGTACTGACACTCTAATTAAAGTATTAATGTTCAATAAGAATTACGATAATAGCACCATTTAAGATCTATATCGCTCTGAAATATATTTTCTTATCGGAAGTAATTATTTTTTATTTTTTAGTGCGTTTTTATTAAATTTTTTGTCAATAAACCTTCAAGTATTGGTTGCTTTTTTTTTTTTAAAAAAAGCACTTTTTTTAGAAAGTGCTTTCCGATTTTCCGTTGCACTCGTGTGTGTTTTATTTTATTTTATTTTTTCTTTTGGCTGACTTGCTCTCTCGTCAAAAAAAAAAACAGCTGCTAGGGGAAAAACGAGTTAATTAGGTTTCTGTTCGATCGTATGTTAATGGTAAGTAACAACGGCAAGTATCGATATAGGCAGGGAACGGACACAGAGTGAGAGTGTAATGGAAATATGCCAGCTCCTGGACGTCGTATTATAAAAAGCTCAAATTTAATTAACACAAAAATAAAATTGTTTGTTTTAGCATTAAAAAAAAAACAAAACAAACAAAAAACATCTACTTTCTGATTTATTCTAAAAATTAATAAAAAAAAAGCGCTAAAAAATAAAAACAAATACTCGATGATAAAAGATACATTTCGGAGTGATATACGGTTAAAGAGAAAGATATTACGGCCAAACAGCGTCAATACTTTAATTAGAGTCGGCGCGCCAAATTAAAATTTCAATAATTGAAAACCCATATCAAATGAGTATACAATAAAATCACGCGTTTCGTATAAGTCAAATATTGAACAAATACGAAAAATTTTCGGTGTTCTTTTTAATTATCGGTTCAAAACGATGCCGACTTTAACAAATATTAATGTTGTTTATATTATTCCGGTAACTTTTTTTTTTACTTTTTAGCGTATTTTTAATGAATTTCTAAAATAAACCTTGAAGTCGAGAAACTTATCTTAAACAATCTCAATTTTTTTTAGTTTTTTTTTTTTTTTTAGCGTAAATCGTTTTGAATAATAATAACAGACCAAACAAAAATACTGCTACCTCCTACACTCTATAAAGCTATTATTGGTTTTAAGAAGTATGTTCAAAATTTCCGTCGCTATCGGGATTTAAAATTGGTTTTATTTGAACTACTTTTGCATAGTAATTAATATCGATAACATTTAGGTCACTCGCCTTCATCCTTTAATTTTAAAATTTTCTACGCTTACATTTTTTTCTATATTCTAATGACAAAAAAACGTCAAAAAAAGAAGAAAAAAAAAAACTCTAGCCGCTAAGGGTCGTGAATTTTAAAATGCAGCTAATTTTTGACTGGCTACATTATAAAATTCGTTCTCTTTCCAATCTATGTTTCCCTAGTAAATAACATAGATGATATTTTAAGCGTTAACGGCGTTTATTACATTAATAGAAATTTTTCTTTTCACTTTTCAAAAGGCTCAACCTGATATGAAGTCTTTCTGCCACATTATCATCCGTTCTATCCCTTAATTACTGTTGTTTTATCTATGGAAATTCTTCCGGATCCTTTTTATTCAAACTCGATGATCGCGTCCAAAATATTCGTATTTGCCTCTGTCTTGGAGCCGGAAAAGTTATTCCGAACATTGCTCTACACACGGAATCCCACGTTCGTCCTCTATTTATTCGAAGGTCTTGTTTATTGAACGTTTACCTACAGCTTCGTCTACTCTTGTTTATTCTTACTGCTCCATCCAGCAAAAGTAGTAATTTTCCGACAATGAATCATCGCTCATCTTTGTCCACTTCGTTCAATTTTCACTAATATACTTTAACACCCTAGCCTTCTTATAACTGTCTCCAATCCATATTGTTCGACTAGAATTCTTTAACCTCCGAACTTCAGTGACATCTTCAAAGGACCTGATGGAGCTGATTCAATTGTTATTTTATTCTCTTGATTATTCCGAATATTCCTTTAAACTCCCAGCTTCTGTTTAATTTCCTACGCCGAATCGACTGCTACTTTATCATGCTCTTTTCATTAGCTCCTCTGATCTCCTGAAATTCTTCATTATACTAACTAGATAATCCCTCTGATACGTTCTTTAATTCATAAGAATGTACTTCTTATGGATAGCTAGAATTCTGGAATCGATGGCAAGGACTTTTTTTTTCTTTTTTTTTTTTAATATATATTAATTACAACGTAATTCTAGGCTAGTCCCCATTAGAAAAAATGTCGTAATTTCATGTAACGTTTGTTACATTTTAATTTTTACCGACTTCCAAAAAGAAAAAAGTTGTACACGTTCGTTGCACGTTTTTTTTTTTTTTTTTTTGTTTATTAGCGCATCTATACAATAAAGCGCCACGGAAATAAATAGACGAAAAATCGGAAAAAAAGTTCCGAGACCGTTCTATGGCACTTAGAGCTAATTTTTTTTTTAATCAACAGCTCTAGGTCAGTGACTTTTAGAAAAATTATAAAATGTTCAAAATTTTCATACCTTGGGGCTCAAAACGAGCAATGTATCAAATTTTTCTACCAAAATAGACGAAAATAAGACAAAAGACTAAAAATTAAAAAAAAAATCCTGAGCACGTTCTATGGCATTTAGAAAGTTAATTTTTTTTTAAATCGACAGCTCCAGGTCGGTAGCTTTCAGGAAAAATATGAAATTCTCAAAATTTGAATATTTTAGGACTCAAAACGAGCAATGAATCAAAAAGTAGACAAAAAGTCAAAAAAAAAAAAGTCCCGAGCCCGTTCTATGGCACTTGGAAAGCTGATTTTTTTTGTAAATCGACAGCTCTACATCAGCAGCATTTAGAAAAAATATAAAACGCTCATAATTTTCATACCTAAGGGCTCAAAACGAGCAATAAATCAAAGCAATAAATCACATTTTTTTTCCGTTTTTCAATTTTTTAATCGTTTATCAAAAACTAATTATTCTACTGAACTGCTCTAGGTCTCATTTTAAAGAGAATTGAATTTAGAGTATTTCCCTCGCTTACACTATGCCCTTCTAGCGATTGAACTTCTTGAGCTATTTTAATTTAAACTTTTAACAAAGTAATTTCAATTTTCGTATTATTAGATGAAAAATCAAAAAAAAAGTCCTGAGACCGTTCTTAGAAAGTTAATTTTTTTTTAATCGACAGCTCTAGGTCAGTGGCTTTTAGGAAAATTATAAAATGTCCAAAATTTTCATACCTTGGGGCTCGAAACAAAAAGTGAATAGATCAGCGCTAATTTAATAAGATTATTACCAATCACATGAAAACGCGGTACTGCTGTATTTACCTATGGGGTACCACGCTTCCACCCAACACTCATCCGGTACTGGCTTTTTGTTCGTGTATTACTCATAGTAGACGAAGACGAAACATCTTTTGTTAACGATCCTTCTTTTATTTCCTCTATGGTGTATTATTGGCGTATTTTGACGATTTTAAATTTGAAAAACGACGTTGTAATTTTGAAGTTGGTGTATTTTTGGTGTATTTCGACGATTTTAAATCGGAACAGGGTGCATCTACCAAGTTCTGTGAGCAATAAACTTACAAAAAATATTAAACAATTCGGTACTCTTGCATGATTAAAACAATAAGGTAAATTCAAGAGGAGAGTACGAATTTAGCAAAAAAATCATTGTTTTAAGAGTAAACTTGGTCTCGATGAAACTGCCACAAAATGGTGGTTTGGGGACGGAGCCGCGAGGGGTTGGGCCGCGAAGCGGCCAGGGAGCAAAGCCCCCTAGTAACTTATATTTATACAGACCGATTTTACTGATTCGTTGTCCGTAATTCACGTTTGCGTTCGGTGGTGGTTTTCGTCTTTGGAAACATAATGAATACACTTCTTATTACTGTGCAGGTTGATGAATAAGAAGTCCCACCATAGGCGGAGAAGCATGTAAAAACTATATTGCTAATTTAATAATATCATGGAAACGCAAAAAAAGTATTATTTATGTGTTGTAGTATGTTAAGTTGTTTATTTTTTTTTATTACATAAAATTGGGACATTTTTTCGTTATAAAATCTGATGGGGGCTGACCTGAGAATTACATTGTAAATTTTGATTATTTTATACAAAGTATAGAAGAGAAGGAGACAGAAATGTAAGCAGGAGGGGTCACGGGGTACAGCCCCTTGCGAGGTCAAAATGGCCAAGTTATATGTATTATAGCCAACAAGGGCGACTATCCAGACAGAAGCTATAGATTAGTTGAAGGAACTAGAATTTAATTCTATTGGATATGGATTTGATAAAGGAAGAAAGGACTAGGATGACTTGTGCAGAAGGAAAGGTCAACACATAAGGAGCGCAATAGGGAGCAGAACGCCCCAGTCCCAAAGGGACTTTCTTGTTTTACCGATAGATTTTTTAACGTTTTTGAATCCTACGATATCGCATTTTTCTTCGTAGATGCTCATTTTAAATAACGATACAACTTTTATTTCTCTTCAATCGGATCTTCGCCTCGTCCTTGGTTTCTCAATCTCCTTCTTTACAACGTTCACCTTGCTCTGCTGTCTGTCGTCTACGCTTTGGACGTAGTTTGTTCCGCTTATTGTTTTTCCGTTTCTCCACTTATATGTTCTCCATTTTGTGCACGCTTTTAGCTCTTATTTTATAAATGCTCTTCCATCGCTGCTAAACGTTCCTCCCTCTGCTCCTCACTTTTATTTCTTCTTCTTTTCTTATAACGGTCCTTGGATCTTTTCTGTCTGCTATCTCTGATGGCGTGAACATTCTGCTTTCTTTCCCTTTTCTAGTTCTTAAACTAATTCGTCGACATTCCCCTACCAAAAAAAAAAAAAAAATTCTAAAGAGAATCCGTTTTTTTAATGCTTATTTTAATGATTACTCAGTCAGTGCTCACCAATATACTCACCGGAACTGTCGTATCATCGCTGATCTGTACGCTTTCTCATAAAGAAAAAATATTTGAAATCGATTTCTTTAATCAAAATGTATGCGTGAAGAAACAGTAAAAAAAAAAAAAAAAAAACAAACATACGCAACGAATATGTAACATGCTTTCGGCAAAAAATGATGTCTTCTCAATGAAATATAATAGAGCATACGAGATGATGACCGAAATTTGTGGAAGTACAGAGTACTCTGTTGCGGTAATGTGTAAGGGTCTCGTTTATATATAAATTCAAGGATTAGGACACATCATCTTTACATTGAGCATAATTGATAATTCTTACCGACTGGAACATGCTTTGATTACACTCGGTGTAATATAAAGAAGATAAAGATTTTTTTCAAGAGATGATTTCCGGTTCTGTATCGATAATTAACATTTTCAACGTACAGCGTTCATTCTTCTCTCATTAAATACAGTTACGCTATTCACAACTAATTGTTCCCTTTTAATTTACGACGACCAGAATCGCCGATTTTTAAGCATTTTTCAATGATTACAACAAACCCCGATCCTGCACTGATTTTTCATTTCGGTCTTTCTACTCTCGAAATATGTAAATAACTAGAGCCGATGATGTAACGCATACAAGAAAGCAAAAAGATTGTACGTGCGATCGGACTATTTTTGAGAGACGTATGTAAAAACTTGAGAAAAAAATACTTGGTTGCAATATTGCTAACGTATCTTACATACACACACACACACATACGCACATAGGTCGGAAAAAGTAAAATAAAACGCATAACTCCGAGGGAAAGATGGTAAAATCTAAAGCAATAACGATGTAATATTATAACAATCCGTTAGTTTAAGGCTATGTTATTAGTGTTTTAATTGCCTATTACTTTAACGAACAGCGCAAAGTTTTATTCTTTACATTCAATTAATAATCGTATATAAAATTTACCATATTTCACAGTTGCGTCAGACTTTTTAAAATTATTAGCATCACCGCTAACAACGGAAAATAATAAAATAAACTTTTATTATTGGACGATGCATAATTAACGTATGACCGGAATAATAAAGAAGGGAAAACTAAATGACGCTGGTGTGTATTCATATCGACATCGGTGCTGTTTTAAAGACAAAAAAAAAAAATCGAATACTCCATCGATGGTCGACAAGGTCCATAATTTCTCACAGTGTATTATCCCATACGGTGGTAAAATTTATTAAAAAAGTATTAGTGCATTTTTAAATGATTTAAAAGTAGTCTGACAGCGTGTACTTTAAACGAAATTATTTAATAGTTCGAAAAAAAAAATTTAACAATCACTAGCGAATTGCGGAAGTCAACACCGCAAAACAGGGAGAGAAGGAAAGTCAGTTTCAATTTGGACAGGAATTTTACACCGGAAAGGCCTTAAAAAACTCGTTTCTAGGTACACCGCGTAGAACATGAAATATTTTTTTTTTTAGTTCGTTTCATAATATTAAATTTAAAAAGTAGAGAATATACGCGAGATTTTTATATTTAATTACACAAAAGCCGTTTGAACGTTGATCGTTTTTTTTTCAACCTACAAACATTTGTTTCGAAATCGAACTTGTTCTAAACCAGAAATATCCGTATTTTTCGTTCAAATAATTAGTTACGATTTCGTAATCGGTAATAATGTTGTAACGCTACAAATAGGGTATTATAAAATCTCGGTCGTTTGATGTAGGGAATGTAAAAGAGTCGCGTCGACTCTTGAATTATTCGACTTTGTAAGACCAATCTCAAATGTCAGTTCAACCTTTTAACGGTCAACGATCGAAGACATGTTAACTGTAAATAACGAAAACGAGTTTCAGTTCCGTGTTGATATCCCAATAAGCTGTGTAACCACCTTTAAAATACATTATTGCTTCATTTAAATCTTACAGTTGTATTGCTCTAGTCTTCACGGTGATACCCTGTGGTGTAAGCAACTTGAAACTAATTGAAACTGTATACTTTATCGTTGTACAGGGCAGTCTTCAATTATATACACCCGTACATGAACATCCGCGTACGTATTTATTATCGTACTCATGATAGTTTTCCATTGCCTTCTACGATTATGAATTTTAATCATTTTTACTCATCGCCGCTAAAAAAAATAAAATAAAAAGAAACAGCAAAAATCTCAAACTCAGGACCGCGAAATATGGGAGTACGATCGTTTTAGCAACTTGGCCATAACAGATATTTAACTTTATAATATACGTTGCACCAGTGGCGGCTCGTTCATGTGTTCACATTCGCACGTGAACACCCTGGATTCAAGTTTAAAAAAGTATAATCCAATGTTTTTATTTATATTTATTATTTACATATCGCTATTAGTAAAATTAATGTAAAAAATAAATTGATTTTACATTTTTAAAAAGTAACTAAATTTTGTCCAGAATTCTTTTAGTGTGAAGGCTGCTTGTAGCACATGCAATCGAAAACACCATGGAAATATAATGTAGTAGTGTGTCAGAAAGATAAAAATGATGTTGTATTAGTGCATATGTTACGTCGATTTGATGGAGCACACTCGAATTGTGAACCAAACGATAGGCGTTGTTTTTGCAAGATTATATTTTGTAGGTGGGCAGTACTTTAATGAAGCGAATTTGATTATAAACAGAGTTAATCGATATATGTTTACATTTTTTTATTGCTAATACCTATATTTGAATTTTGAGGGAAATAAAGTTTGATTGGAGTATATTTATATGTTTATTTTTACTTTTATTTTATAAGAAAAGTGTATTACTGCATCTGTATTATATCGGTTGCGTTATTGCGTTGCATACATATACAAGTTAGTACAATATTGAAGATTTAAAAACAGTTACGTGTTTAAAATTACCGTAGTTCTATTTGTCAACATTATAATTTCCAAATATTGAAATACAGTAAAAATTGGTTATAATGGCATACCAATTAGCATTTAGCTTTGAACGATTTATGCAGATGAATTTAACAAAAACATGATACTTAATCTTTTTCAATGAAGAAATGAAATTTATACAAACATAACAGATACACCGTTATTTTTTGTTCTGCTTATTTCGTTAGTGTGACATGTAAAATGCTTATTATATAAATATAACATTGATGAAAACCTGCGGTAAGACCACTGCAAAAAATATTAGAAAAAGACTACTATACTTATTTTGTTATAATAAAAAATCGAAAAACTACAAATTTATTCGAAAGTAAGAAAATATCAAACCACTTTCGTTTCGGTACAGTTTCTTTTCTCTTATTCTTGCTTTATACTGATTTAAGTGTTTTTATTATCATACTTTTATGTACGAAAAAGAAAGTATGGTGTTTGTATTTTTGACTAAGAAATATGTGTAGTTATAATTATAAATAAATGATTGCTTATTCAGCGTAATTTATGCCATAAAATATTTCATGTCAGTTTTGTAACGAACTGTTCATTAGTAGTAAATTTTGGACAATAAAAAATTATAATGCTTTATTTGGTATGGGATATAACGATCAGATTATTCACCTCCTTGAATGTTATTATAACTAATTTCTACTGTATCTTATAATTTGTCATTTTATTATACTCTTTTTGGTGAGACATGCATTATGTAAAACTGATACTATTCAAAATGTTGGCTGGATATTTTAGCATAAAAATTTAATTGTTTTTCTTTTTAAGCAAATTCAAAATAATTGTAATAATTGATAAATTAAAATAATGATAATATATAAATATTACATAGACTTAAAAAACAATAACAAATATTTTGCAAAATTTTAACTTTTGTTTGTTTTTTAATGTACTTGAATAAAAATATGTAACGAGTTTTCACGGTTCATATTATTAAAATTAAAATTTTTGGTAGAAACCACATCACTACTAAAAATTCTACTAACGTTTTGAATATGTTACACAGTCGATGATTGGGAACACAGTTTAGTTTTTAAAGATGGACAGCATATGTTCATTCGAATATTTTTAATAGTGCTGTAGTTTCTACGTAAAATTGTAATTTTACTTAAGGATAAAACGTGCTAATTATATTCTGAGTTTTTCGACACTAAAACGAATTAAAACATTTTTACGTAGCACAATGTGTGAAGATAGGTTAAATGCTTTAGCTATGTTATCAATTGAAAAACAAATGTTCCACAATATAACTAACTTTCATGAAACTGTTATAGATTTTTTTTTCTTTAAAGAAAGATAGAAGAATAAATTTAGTTTACAAGACTTTTAACTGAAAATTATTAATATTGTGCGCACACAAACACAGGCACATACATACATACATATATACATATATAGTTTTTGATAAATTTTTTTCAATAAATATTTGTTTAATATTTAATATATTTAATTGTGAACCTCCACTTCTGTTATTCACGAGCCGCCATTGCGTTGCACGTAAATAGCTCTATACGTAGTCAGTCGAAATATCTACGAATTCGACATCATTCAAAATGAAATATTATACAATGTAATTTTATAACTGAAGCGAGGTATCAAAATTTCTGCTGACGTCAAGTGTAGCTGTAAAAAAATGTAAACACTCGCACGGTAGAAAATGTAAACGAATATGCATCTAATATATAAATGCCGATTCGATATATAAAGGTGTCGTGATGAACAGTAGACTTATGTGACTTTATGTAAGCGGTTGCGCAGACTACTGCCGGATATCGACACAGACCAATGGCTAGAGATGGTCTTCTCTACACTTACTATTATTTTCAAATAAAAGTTTTAAAGAAAAATAATAGGAGGGAGGGTCAAAATAGAGAAGCACATCTAAAATGTTTCCAATGAGAAGGGGCCGTTTCGTCTTGAAATATTCCTGAAATTTATGAGGTTTATGGTGATACGATCAGACAACATCACGTTTTCTTCGTGTTTAGGATAGCGAAGTTATCAGCTTTTTAATTTAAATTCATCTGAAAGAAATCGCGCTAAAAGCTAAAACCAGTTTCATTAATATTTATTAAAATATCGTTTGAAAAAAAAAAAAAAATTACTTGCATTGTTTAAAAAATTCCATTATAGGTTTTGGTCAGACTCATACTCTTTCTCCTTTTCTAACCGATTTTCTTTTTATCTTTTTATTCAGCCGTATATTCCAAAGTTAATCCTTGGTTTCATAAATTCCCGTTTTTGCAACGCTGTATTATTTCCTCTTTATGTCGGTTGCGTTTCGATCATAGCTTGCTCTATTTCCCTATGGAGTTTCACTTTCAAACTCTTCTTATTGTCCGCTACATGCTCCCAATGATATCCACGAATGTGTAATTCTAACTACCTCCTTTTCTAATGTTCCACTCTGTCGTCTGAACGTTTACTTCTCTACTCTCAACTTCTGAAACTTAATATTTCTGCTCCCTATAGTGTTGCATCCGTTCTCTCCGTTTCTTCGCTATCTGTTGTCGCTCCTCTTGTATCCTTTATTGATTCGATAGCTGATCGCATACGAATCTAAATAATTAATTCAGCGTTACTTTTCTTTCTTATCGAACATGGGTCAATGCTCTTTGTCAGTGAGCCCCCCCCCCAAAAAAAAAGAGAAAAAAAAAAGATACATCCGCAAATTTGTCTTATCATTATCCTCAGTTCGGCTCCTATCGAATTGGAAAAATTATTATTTAAAATTTCGTAAAGACTGTTTTAACTTTTCGCTTCACAAGTCCGATGTTAGACACCGATTACGCACTTATTTTAGAATAACCGGTATTATTTCATTAAACCGAATCTCTACTGGTGGATAACATTCTGACTTTAGTTCTAGCTGCATTTTAACGTCTTTCAGAAATGGCTGCTTTATATTCTGCAGCGTGATGTAACGAAATGAAAAATATTCGTACGAATTTCGGGTAAAGATGGCGTGATAATAAATAGTACAAATTAAGTAAACAGCGATAATAAAGATGGAAGGTTATTTCACTTAACTGTTGCAGTCGTCTACGCAGATACCGAGGTAACCGAATAACAGCGAGACACAAAACTTTTTAAACGAGTCTGCAAGTGACATTAAAATTACACTTCTCCGATAAATATCCTAGCTTACCTCGGTAGAGTAATAATTAATGGTAATTAATCGCGGGGTTTGGTGGTCCCATTTCGCCTAAATTTAGGATTTCGTTTATTTAGACAAAAAAGTCCGGCAACAATGCGTCATAAATGTCGAAATTCAGACTGAGGTTCAGAAGGATAATTCGGAATAGCGTTCCGTAATCATAAACGATTGACAGGTATAAAAGACTAGAAACAGCATTTTTCGTATTATTCACATACGCCGTCTAAGTTGTTTTTTTGTTTTCGGAAAAACAACAAAAACATTTAATAGCGGAAGCATATGTAGAAGTGAAAAAATTTAATGTAAACATACGACTCCAATAATGGATACAAATGTTCAAGAGGTTTTGACAGTAATCGCTAAGACTGGAATAGAATTAACGGTAGATGGCAAATAACACATCGACTATTTAGTAGAAATAAGCCAAGACTAATTAATGCCAGAATCGGACATTTAAGAGCAGATTCAAGTGTTTAAAAACAGGAAAACAAAAATAATTATTCGAGAAAACCAAAATGTCTAACAAAAAATTATTCTACAATCCAAAAAAAGAGCAAAAGAACTAAATTATAATTATATATTGCTTCAAAGTGGTCGTGTTTATGTAAACGAATTGATAACAACGATATTACGTCGGATAATTATTACAGATCAATTTTATCATTCTTATTCTTATTCTTATTATTATTATTATTATTATTCGCGGTTTAACATAAATAATTTTTTTTTTATTGTCCCTACGCTGGGCGCGCCAAGGGCATTGACCCAACAACATGATAATTCAATAGATAGAACTAAATAGCCAGGCGGTCAGAAATGGAACTCACAAAGGACAGCAGTAGTGGAACAACTGAAAGCAATGGGAAGGGAATATAGGTAACGTTAAAGGGAGTAGGAAGACCGAAAGCTAAAAGTTGGGCGTATAGGAAGGAGCGTTCATTGAGAAGTGCAGAACATTCGAAAAGGATATGATTTGAATCACAAATACAAGGAGGCTCAGAAGCATGAGTGAATTATATAATTAACAATTGTAATTTACAGGAACCGGGTTTTTATAAATTGAATTTGTATTTGTTTAGTATATTTTATATTAAATTCCTTGGCCGTCTTTTCTGATGTAAAGTCTTTGTTTTATTTATTAAGTATTTCTAATTTATGAGTATCCTAAAAATTTTAGTACAAAAATTTTCCTTTTTTTCTTCTCGTTTAAAAATAATCTATTATAAGTGTGATTTTGTATAATTTAAATTAAATTAATTTGCTTAGTGTTCTCTAATTGGTTAAAGAACGTTATACATATACCGGGTGTCCCAAACCACCCGTACACCCCTTATAAAATCTAGAATACTTAGTAAAATGAAAAATTCGAAGTTTCATATTAGTAAATTGACTGTGCCATATGGACTGGAAATATTTCCACCCCCCCATCGAAAGTGACCCATTGAAGCTGGAAGTTAGTTTTTTTTAAACGAAATTAGGTATCTTTTTTATGGATTCCGACGTTACCATGAAAAATAAGAAACTTTTGTTTGAAATTTCTATTTTCAACTCTACTATGTATATCTTCTGTAATTTCATTTCTGCGAAATATGAATGAAATGAATATTACCCAGACAAACAACAATGTACATTGTATTTAAATATTTAAATAAACTGATTTCATTTAACATAACGAATGTTCATTTTCTCGCGTTAACTTTTAATTATGTATCTATAATCTGTAAACAAATGATATAAAAAAATAGTTAATTTGATTTGATTATTATTATTATTATTAACTTTAAATATCATGCAAGGTCGCAAGCAAGATATATGGGTGCAGTTCTATTTAATCGCTCATCAAAAAAGCTCTAAAAACGTATTTGAATTCGGGGAAAAATAAAAATCTGCGTAAAACACTCATTAAGTCAATTTCTTCTGACATGCTATTACAAGACTTATTATTTACCGTTTAATATACCCGTCAAAGTATACAAGACATCAACAAATGGCCGAAATATACATAGACAAATAAGAAACAGGAAAAACTGTCTGAAAAGTTTAACAATATAACAAAATTCACTAACTGATAAAGTTTCATGAAAGGTAAAGAATCAAAATCACATGAAATTATATGTAACTTATTAAATTAAAAAATTACAAGAACAAAACACTAAAGTAACGTAGTATTTTCCATAAGCAAATGTTAACAAAGAACAATTAAATCACGTTTTAACGATATTACTTCTTAATTTTTTTCGTCTATTATTAAACACCTCTAATCTAGGTTATATTCGTAGAAAAATAAGTCAAATTTTTTTTTTTTGTAATCTTAAAACTTTTGTTATTTTCGTCTAGTATAATAAACATTAAGTTAAAGTAACATAAGCGAAACAAAGTAATATCTACATCGTTGCCAAATCGTATAAGCATTGCCAAATCTGAATTACATAATCTTAATTTGTAACTTTAAAATTCTTCTGATAAATAGAGCACAATCATTGTAATTAGTTAATAGTTATATTAAAATTCGCAATTATTATTATTAGTAATATTATTTATGTTTTTACAAAGTGCGTAGACTTTCTCTAAAGTTATTTTAACATGTGTCTGCAATTATAAATATCTTCGCTTTAATTACAATTACTTATAACTATGTTTATTATTCTTATTTTATTATTACTATTACTATGTTATAATTAAGTGTACCGATAAAAGCTTCCTGGGTTAATGGACGACTGTGTGTTTAACGTTAAGTGTAGATAATAAGTATATTGTGAACATGGGCCAAAATTGTTCATAAAAGTTAAAAATGAACGTGGCTTTTTAAAATTTTTTTCTTTCTTTCTTTTTATCGACAAAATTTGGCTCGTGTATTTTAATTGTATTGTATTACTACTTTACAACATATTGATAGGTCAATATGTTTTCAGAATATTCATGTACACACCGACATTTGTCTAATAAATTCTGTTAAACTTTCATTGGCTTATGTAATTTTTCATTTGTTTAATCATTTCAAGTTAATCGTAATAACACTTTAATATGAAGGAATGAATACATTCTTTTTTCATTTATTTTTATTTATTTTTTATTTTCATTTCGAGTCCGTTTTTCTTTTCTTCATTTCAGTTACTTCTCTATGTGTATTTATAAGTTTGGTATCTTTTAACTTTACTAGCATTTGTTGGATACCGTTTAATAACTGAACTGTCCAGCAACGATCTTTAAAGGTGAATCTGTTTTAAAATTAGTATTGAATTAAAGATAGCTGTGTGCTTCTTTGATTTTTTTGTTATAAATGATACATCTATTATTATACCAAAGTGATTCAGAATTGTTGTTGTGTATACAGGTGACAGTGTATGAGAACATTCACGATTGAAGAATAATACAAGATCGACCCGAAACCAAAGCAAATTGCGGCTTCATAGTACACCGCTGTAAACCACATGGTACGCAGATGCGGTGATTTACCGCGCACACATTGAAAAAGGAATGATCAGATTCGAAATCGGAGATGGAGTTATTTTTTCAGGAAGTACACAATCCTTTTTTCCTAATCAATTACTTTTGTACTCGTTTTTATTATTTTCCACATCACGCAGTTAAAAGTTGTTTTCTAAGACTAAAAATCAGGTAATTTTTAATGCGAATATCTCTATTTGTAATTGTCTTTTTTCATTTTTTTTTCTATAATAAGTTTGCAAGTTCATAAAAAGAAAATTAATCTTTTAATTTTAATTTAAAATTTCGAGGGAGAGGCAAAAACAAGCAAAAACCATTCCTTACCACGAAGGAAACTCGACTTCCTCCCGTATGGAAGACAGGTGTATCGAAACATTTTTAAAAGGTGCCATCACATATATTAGCGAAACCAAAAATGTCATGTTGTCGACAGGTATCGACGCTTAATGGTATCCAAAAAATCCTGAATATAAAAATTGAAAATGAACCGGTAACAGAAATGATGAAATAAAGTAACGCCCGTCTCACGACGACATTTCCTTGCCCGGGACAGTAAAAAAAAAAAAAAAAAAACGAGGAATAGTTTTGCATCAATCCTATCTGAATATCTGCAGCTCTAGAGCCTCCTGAATTATACAAAAACAGCAATTCTATTCGAAGTCTTTAAGTGGCATAATTTTTAATAATTTTAAATGTCGTATTTTCACGCATTTTCCTTTAAGAAGAACTAAAAAAAAAAAAAAAAAAATTCAAGCAACATCGAGCCGATAAAAGATTTAAAATTCTTTTATATCGACTTCGAGAATTAAGCGCAAACGACAATACTGAGAAAACAGAGTTTAAGTCAAACTGCGCGCAGTCACTTTTAGCATAACATTAAAAGAGATGTTTCTTCACACTGAAAAAAAAAAAAAAACCAAAAAAAAAAAAACATTTTCTTTTTTTATTGTTTTTTATAATTTGTATTCTTTTTATTATCTTTATCATTAATATTTACGCAGCGATAGATCTCGTCCACGTCGAAATTCATCAATCAATGCCAAATTCCGCATTGGCGAGAGGTAATACATTTATTCGTTTTCGTTGATGATCGTACTTTTGTTTACACAATTCGTTCGACCTTCAGAGGATAACAAAATCACAATCGTTTCTTCAAAAAATAAATTTAAAAATTAAGCAAGCAAAATTCAAATATTACGACTGAAACGTGCGTTATGTTATTTATTGAACGGCTTTTTAATGTTTTGTTTCATCAAAATTTTCGTTCGACCGCATCTGCGTTCTAATCAAGGAGAAAACTACTGCACAGATTTTAGTCTTCAACACCAATAAAGTGTTACATGCTGCTACTAGTAGCAAGGTTTTTTTTTTTTGATCAATCACGCAGCTTTGCTTTAAAACGGTGCAACCTGCCTATACCGATTCCGAAAAGGACCAGATATCATCAAACAGGTAATTTACAAGGTAGAACGAAATAAATGTTCATCGTGTACAAAGAGAATTCGAGGAAAATATCATTGAGATCATTATGATTTCATTGAAAGAAGCATCTATCTAGTTGGTGAAGAGAACGTGATCTAATTGAAACATGAGCAACCGACGGAGACAAGAGGTAAAGCGATAAATTAGCAAAATTCAGTGTTGGTATATATCTTTTTTACAACTGGAAGCAAAACTTATAGAATAAAAT
Organism: Icerya purchasi; assembly: GCA_039619475.1. Lineage (NCBI taxonomy): Eukaryota > Metazoa > Arthropoda > Insecta > Hemiptera > Monophlebidae > Icerya > Icerya purchasi. The sequence goes on along the minus strand of CM077116.1, from coordinate 399,072,403 downwards.
GAGTGAATGAACGATAAGGTTGCAGGAATTTAAAGGTCTCTCTGGTTAAGTCGGAGTCAATCGAACAATTGACGATGCAACGCGATTAGGATAAGCGGTTGAAGGGATTCAAATACAGAGCTTAGCAGTCTGCAAATTGTCGGTAATGGAAGTGACTAAAGTACCTCAATTGTATCCGTCTTGCCTTTTGTCCGCTGTAAAATGAGCGACCGGTTTCGGTATTAACATTAAATTTGTAAAGGAAAATATAATTTCGTTGAAATATCGACTATAAATTATAATAAAGCAGAAGGCTATTGAGGTGCTTCCTTTGTACTGAACTATATAGTCCCCCTAATGGCATTGTTACGCCACCTCATCTCGCAGTATGAAATGAATCAACCCGTTAATATTAACGAAAGTGTCGGTAAAATATAAATTATCTAGTTAAATCTGGTCGAACACTAACGAAGTCGATCATCGATGTCGCACGTATATTTACTATGTGACGACGGGGCATGCGAAGTTTTTAAGAAACTTAAGTAACGGTTACTATTCGCTCAGTTCGAAGTCAGTTAACCTTTTCATAGGACTATATAAAATATTTTCTCAGCTGGATAAGCAATGGAACAAAAAAAAAAAAGAAAAAATAGTTTGCTTAAATCGTTTGAACGGATATACATGGTTCAGTAGTATTCCATAATATAATGTTTACATTCGTTTATAGGATTCCATAATAATGTACGAAGAAATCCTAATAAGATGGATCAGAAATGTCAAAAATATCAAATAAAAATGTGCAATAACTCTCGAACGGTTTCACTTATATAAACTTCGAGCTCGCTTCATAAATTACAATTACAATTCTACTTATGACAAGCCATGACTTTAAGCTAACCCCGGTTGTTACCCTGGACGGCAAAAAAAAACCCAAGAAATCGTCAAGAATATATAATATGTAATTAAAACGACTTCAAAAATCACCCTTAAAAGATTCATAACCTCATCACCACCTAACCCTTTACGGCTAGGAACACACCGGCGTTAATTTTAACACGTGTTATGACGGACTTTGCAGCATTCCTAATAATAATGATCACAGGTGTAGCATGAGTCACAGAGCAAGGCGTGGTTCGATTAATGCACGTTGAATAATCCGACGCGCGTATTATGCTAAAACGCGCGTTAAGCGTTCTCTATTTTTGTATTACTGGAACCGCACGTTGCTTTGTGACTCATGCTACCTGTGATCATTATTATTAGGAATGCTGCAAAGTCCGTCATAACACATGTTAAAATTAACGCTCGTCTGTCCCTAGCCCTTAGGCTTAACTCACACGGACCACTTTTTCACCACAGCAGAACCACAAAATAGCGGTCGATCGTGGGTAATACTATTTGGAACATAGAAATATGATGGGAAAAGGCGAAATACTACTCAGATTCCGGTCGTCAGCTCTAACAGCAGTCGTAACGTGTGACTCTGATATCGGTCACAAGAAAATGTGGTCATCGCTGGTCGAGTTCAACATACATTGAGCCACTCGCCAGCCACTTTCTAACCACTCAATTTCGTAGTTGTGTTATTAATAATATTGTAGTTCAAAATTGGTCGGTTCCGATCACAGTAAAACCACAGCACAGCCACAAAATTGTGGTCGAAAAGTGGTCCGCGTGAATTAAGCCTAAAAGTGAAATTTAAAATACCAAAAACACAGAAGCCCTTTCATAAAATCAAAAAATTATAGTTAAAAAATTATTTTTCTTTTGTTCGATCATTTACATACATACATTCAAATTCGACACAAAGAGAATGATCTTTCTGATAGTAATTTTTTATTTACGAAAACTGCTGCACATTTTTTAAGGTGGCCTTTTATATGGTTTTCGCTACGAGACCTCGCGATCTATGTATCACGCTGACTTATTATCGGAAGAATACAATATGGCGCTGAACAGAGTTTACCGGTTAGATAATTATTTTGGTATGTGCCCTTGAAATTTATTAATCGTTGTTATATATAACGACGCCGACGACCCCTAAATGACCTACAAATTAAACGAGAAGAGTTGCTGTAAATCATTCAGTTCAATATAATTACCAATAAACATATATATATATACATATAATATATATATAGATGTTATTTGTTATAAATTGAGTACTATGATTTAGATTTAAGCACTATTACGTTCCGTTTCTCGAAGAGGCGATGAGGAGAAATGCCATTCGAATCTTTGAAGAGTATCAAAACATAAAAGTACTTGTTAATAATGTTCTCCAGTGCATAGGCCATTCTTTCCTCTCCCTCTCTTTAACATTATTACTAGACTAATTCTTCGTACATTACCGCAGACGAGTTCCTGCTTTAGCTAAACTTTGTTCAGCATCCACTTTCATCAAAATTGCTTCTTTATCCCTCCGACAACATTCTCATTTATTCCGCTAATCGCAATATCCCGCGTGCTAACTTTCAACTTCAGATCTCCTTAATATCATTAGAAAACACGCTTTATCCAATATCTCTGTCTTTTTATCGCCCCTACTAAATCTTCGACTATCGTTTTTACACTACGCTCTTTTGATCCTTCTTTAATTAACCCGTACTAAATAATGACCCAATTCCTTTCGTTATTCGGGTTCATTTCGTAATCACGTCAACCATCTATACTTGTCATTCTTCAAAAGGCTCAACCTCATGAAATCCCTTCCCCATACTAATTGAAAAGGTGATCCCGTGATCTTGCTTCGGTTTTACAAATCTTCGCTCGGTTCTATCCTCGTTTTTTGTTTTTTTTTTTTAATGGAAATTCTTCTAGGCAAGCTCGATCGCTTCCAAAATACATATTCTCGTCGTCAATGCCTTGGAACCTGAAAATCGCTTTAGAGATGTGAAATCTCACATTCTTCCTCTGTTCATTCGAAGATTTTGTCCGGTTTTCTTATTAACCTTTAATTACACGCGCCCGCAAATAAACCATAACTAGACGCGTGGTGTACTTTGTACACCATGTACAAAAGCACCCAAAAATCACTTGAAAAAAGTTTATTTTGCGTTTATATCACAAAAGGGGGCATATCCATATAATGTCTAATAATAACAATTTATTAAATTGAGAACCTGAAAACACTTAAACAAAAACTTAAACATTATTGTACAAAATGTTTTAAACAAAATCTAAACGACGTCGTCTTCATTATTACATTCCGAACAAGTGATGAGATTGTATTTGCATGTTCTTTACAAACTGACTTGTTTTACAAATGTAACATGTAATCGTTGTGACTCTATTTTTTTAACTTCTACATATACGTTGTATTTTTGTTGGTGACTCTTCCACTGGTTGCTGCTGCTGAGGAGTTCTGTATTTTGCCAAAAAAAAGTTGAATATCCGAAGGCAAGATTTTTATATTTCCGCTCTTTCAGAAACATCAAAGAAATTGATAAGATTTTTAGAAAATTTCTTCTAAACTTCTCGAGGATTATCAACGCGTGTTGCGTTATAAATTATTTGGCTGTTAATTCCATTTATGTTCAGCAATTAAAAAAATACGACCAAAGGCCATCTTCTTGTTCTTCTGGATACCGAGTAAGTACTGCACAGTTTATCTACAGTATCAATGCCACACGCTTGAAGCGATTGTAGTCGATAATTAATTGATTGGTTTTTTAGTTTTAGGACCGATTACAGAATCATCATGCATAGTGGAAAGTAAAATTACTCCTCGACTCTGATTTTGGAACGTAGGACATTATGGTCACATCTTTTTGAAATCCAAAAAGGGACGAACCAACTTCCTTTTTTTTTTTTTATGTGGCAGAAACTCTGGCGGCAACTCTCTTTTATTTTTCTCGATTGTTCCAACCATTGTTATTATTTTGTCCTTCAAAAGTGCCAGTGACAACGGGTTATACCAGCTGTCACAAATCACGTTTCTGTTTTTTCCTTTCCAAGGTTGTAGTAAACGATGAGTAATATCAGTTGGAGAATTAGACATTTTATATTGTTCTTTTGGTTGTTGACCACGATATAATTTTCCAAGTTAGACACATAAAGGTTTTTGGCGTCGCGGAGCACAAACATTTTCAAACCGTACTTTGCTGGTTTGTTAGGGATATATTGAAGAAAATTGCATCTTCCCCTAAAAGTTATCAGCATTTCATCAATAGTTCACCCAAACAATAATCGTTTTTTATATCGTCGCACGCACATCAACGGCACTGATAAAGATCGTGTTAGGACACTACACTCATAGGTTAGGCGGCGCCACAGTTGCCGGGGAAGCGCTGTTAACTAAAGTTATTGCTGATATTGTGTAAGTGGTGTATTTTATACACCGGCGCGTGTAGTTAAAGGTTAAAATGAGGGGGAGCACCTCAAAATCTCTTCTAGAAACATCTGAATCGCCAGATCTAGCTCGAATACGAAAGAGCGATCAAAAGGTAGACACGGATAAGCGAAATTTTAAGAAAGACCAGTCATTACGTACCAAACAGAGAAACCGGCGGTGGCGGTGGCGGGGGGGGGGGGGTAGAATTCAGTTTACACGTGTTCATTTTTCATTTCCATTATTCACCTTGTTCTCATACAGTTCTCTCCACTATACACGTTGACAAAATTTTTACTCGTAGAAATGATCATATTTCTTTTCCATCGTGGGAATTATCGAATGCGAACAGAGTAGACGAACGAAAAAAAATCTGTTGCAGACTACAAAATATAACCTCAATATTATAAATAACTTTTTAAGACGAGTACCATGCCAAGTGTGTCTTTGAATTAACGGTGGCGCGCTGTTCTTCGCCGCATACACACATGCACAGAGACGATTACACGACGCTCGCGATAACCGATAACGGCAAGAGCAGGTTTCACGATATTAAGAGAAAAGAGAATAAGCAGACGAGCGTACAATTAAAATGGCAGCAAAGAAAATACGAGAAATCGAAGAAGAAAAACGATAAATAAGAGAACAAATAATAATAATTAGTAATGGCCGGCGACTCATCGTCCGTGAGCAATAGCGAATATCAAGGTCATACGGAAAGCATTGTTCTGATTGCAAGACGTCGACGCCGTAGGTCAGGTTATAAATAATTTCACCGTCGCTGGCGATGATTCGAACTTCTTAGCCAGTGACGATAAGTTTCAATTTTTTTCTTCTCATTATTATTTTTCTAAAAGATTTCCAAGTCCCGACACAAACGCACACACACGCACACATCTACACATATCTGCCGTGAGAAGTTTTTATTCGTACGTTGCGTCATCGACGTAGAGACGACAACACAGAGAAATGCATCCGATGAAAAATTATCATTTTTTTACGAGAACGGGTCGAGGTCGATGTTTTTTACCTTTAAATGAATAAAAAGAAAAAGATGGGTTCTAAAAGAAGAATGCAACAAATACATATGTGTACCACGACCGATATCTAGCTGACGGAATGCTAAAAATGCAAATCGAACGATCCGTGCATCGAACACTGTTCGCTACCCGTATTTTCTACTTTTCCCGATAGCTATTGCAATCACATCATCCGTTGTTATTCGCTATTCCGAATAATGTTTTTTTCATTTTCTTAAAACAATTAAAATTAAACGAATGCGCCTTCTAATCAGCGTTTGTGACGCTATCTCTTATTGAACGAGCGACGAAAAAAAATACATTCCGTACATACATCATAGTTGTAACGAATATTCGGCTCATCGAGATTTACGATCGAACAACGTTAATAAAGGGTAGCCAGCGAACGAGGGTGGATGAAATCCCCCCCCTCCCCGTGCTCTATGAAGATTTGAATTTAATTTTACTGACTAGCAATTTTGAAGGATACAGACAATTCGATGGAAAACCATTTTTTTGTTTGAATTTTATTTTTATTGTATTTCATTTTTCCATCTTTTAGTAACAACAGATATTACAGTATTTAAATATGAGCGAATCCGAAAAAGGATATATATGTATAGTAGAAGCGTGTTTACGCATTTTTGAGATATTCTGGTCCGCGCCTTTTGTAAAACTGAATGTTCAAAATTTTATATGACCGAGAATGGCCAATTATACACAAATGGTACAATATGGTATTTTAATACGGCGCACATTATCTCGCTCATTTGCAAAAAGAAAAAAAAAAAACAAAAAAAAAAAACGGTTAAAAAATATAAGTAATTGAAAAAAGTAAATGAAAATTTTCATGTAAAGCGGGGTTTTATAAGCCAAAGAACTGACGCCGAAGGTTTAAAGAGGATGACCAGCAATGATGTCTCTTTTAAAATAGCAACATCTCTATGTACACTGGAAATAGATACGAGAATATCACGTTCACAGCGGACAACGGTGCTAGAGGAGAAATGGAACTAGTGAAAGTAACACTGGTACGTAAAGTTATTCTCGATTGTGATAAAATTTCCGATACTCATACGGGAAAACTCGGGGCTAGTCATTGTGGATTAAGCGAAAGACTCGTAAACCTGGAGTACGAAATAATCCTCTACGTTGATCTCTGACCACGTGTCGTCATCGCCGGCGCTAGTGAATACACTCGCTCACCTTTTTTTTCCCCGTCGAATATGGAATGTAGAGGAAATGTGAAATTCAAGTATGTAATTACATCGGCTAGAACATGGCCACCGTCTTCAAATAAGCTCGAGTACATGAAAATTGCACAAGCACACATATATGTACTACGAGATGAATTCTCCGAGCAGCGGAAATTAATGGCGGTTCAGTTACACGCTGAAAACCAGGGATAATGATGTTTTGCTTTTGCATTATTTCTTTTTACACTGGGCACGAATTCACAGACACCGCGCCGAATAATAAATGTCGTGAAGAGAATTTTATTTATTTAACTTCACAGACGCCGTTCTAAAAACGCCATCTTTATTTCATGTCCGAAAAGAAGATACACATACCACGCAAAAGATAAATAGCCAATGCGATGATTCATAAGTCAATCTAATTCCACGATTTAATCCAAATTTTTTAATGGTAACCGCAAAAATTAGTCTTTCCGCTCAAAAAGCGGCACCTATTAGAATTTACTTTTACAATTAATTTTCAAGATTTTCGTTTTCTCGTTGTTTAAAAAAAAAAAAAAAAAAATTAACAAGCCTGATGAAATTTAAAAAAAATTAGCAGCAAAAATTACGTTTTCTTAATAATGGAGGTGTTTCGGTTTTTTTGGAAATGCGAATGGATGGAGAGGCGAAATTCTTTCAATTACGCTATAGAATCGAATAGAAGCGGTGCAAAAGAGATGATAAAAAAATGTCTACCGTTTGTGACAGTCGGAAAGGACCGTCCCGGATGGACGATGAGAGCGCCACTTTTATCACTATTGAATATCATAATTAAAGCTATCTCGAGGCAATTAAAATTATTACTACGTTAATTTACGTTTTAAGGCGATAAATTATTCTTGTTTTTTTTTTGTTTTTTTTTTCGTGTAGATTAGATATTTTTATAGTCATAAGAAATTCTACAGTTTTATTAATATTCAGCTGACCATATCCGGCGTAATTGTACAAACTACAGCTGACGTTCGGTTCGCGTTAACAATGTGAATGGGGCTGGGTCGGGAAATTATTCGCTTCCATTCGATTCTGCGCTTAACCACAATGTTCCACTGCTGATGTTTAATCTGAAGCGGTGATTTTTATCGCTGTTATAACAACATTATTCCGAGAGCATTATTGTGACGTAAGGGGCATTGTGTATTGTTGCGGAAATGGATTTTTCCGTCGGCTTCTATTCGTAACGTGACCAGGCGTACATCATCCCAAGCACAATTTTTGATTTCCCGCAGTTGTAGAGTACATGTCGTATTACTCTACTGCACTACTGCCGCGATGACGGATTTCACAAGAAAACGAATCTACGCAAAATATTTTCCTGCGATTTTCACCACCCCGTCTCGCATGTAGAATGTATAGTTTCCTTAATCGGCCGCCACGTTTCAACAGCATAATTTAATAAGATTTTCGCCGTTATTACGAATTCGTGGTGCTCATCACTGTAGATCAAGGCCATAGCCCAGGGCGCCAGCCTCCATGGGGGCTCCGCCCTCTTGAACAGAAAAAAATTTAATTTTCTACGTGCAAAATTTAAGGTTTTTTTTTCTCCCCGGAACACTCAATACTGTGTAAAGATATGCAATATTTTAAATATGCGTTTTTTACCCTAAAAAGAATTCAATTAAACAATATATATGAGTTCATTAATAAAATTATATACTTTTTCTCTATGAAGCTTCTCTTTTTCTCACGAAAAACTAAATGCTACATAAAATGAATATTTATAGAAATTTTCGGCAATAAATCTAATTTACCGTGTTAAAAAAAAAAAAATAATAAATGAAAGAGTCCTAAACGTACATTTTGAATAATAAATAAACATTCGACAAATCGATTGATATCAAATTTACAAACGTTGTAAATTTTTTCATGTAAAAACGTTTTACGATCTGAAATATTCTTAATTTTAACACAATATTTTATTTTTTATTTTTATTCAATACGTTTTACTTAGAACTGTATAAAAATTATTTAAAATTAAAATGAGTAATCGATTGATTATTTTATAAGTGTATTTATATTTCGAAAAATTTAATAAATCATACTGTGGTGTTTTATTCATTTTTTTCTGGTCACATAAACAATTATGGAATTCTAATATGAAAAAAAAAACATGATATAAAAATTTTTTGTTGAAAAAGAAAACATAATGTTGTTATTAATAAAAAAATTACAAATGTTAACATATATATATATAAAAAATTACTTCTTTCACGTTCAATTTATGTAGTATTCACAGTTTGTTAAGGTAAGAAAGTTGCAAAGTTGATTTTATAAAGAGAGCATAATTTTAATTTTATTAGTCATTCATTCGTACGCAGTAGTTTTTTTTTTGCTTGTTTGTTTGCACATTTATAGTACTGAGCTTTTTCCTATTTTTTTCTTCGAAGGGGGCCCCTTATTCAGGATTAGCCCCGGGCCCGGTGAATCCTTAATCCACTCCTGCTGCGGAATCGTGAAAATCGAAGTTGCATTGTATTTTTTTCATTTTTAAGTACCCGTTGTTAAAATGACAATTTCGAAACCCGAAAATTCGTTGCTGACCATCCGAGAGAAAACGTTGTAATGTTATTATATCCCCCCCCCCATTTTTATTAAACTTCCAAGAATGCCGCCACACGGTCACGCGTAAATACCGCGGACGTAATATTTAAGTATTTTAAAATCGTAATATCTTTAACATTTTAATATTATTATTAAAATGATGAAATAGCAAATTTTTATTAACTTTTAAAATTTACATTACTGAAAAATTTCTACATTAATCTTTATCGACCGGCCCCGGTGGTGAAAAGACACAAATAATAAATTTACAAAATTAACGTGGAAAAACAACGATTATTTAAATGTGTAAAAACGTAAATTGTACGTGTCCACTGTTTGCCGGCAGTGCAACAGGAACGCGGTGTGACAATTTCCAGGTCTGCGACCAGAGGACAGAAATTTTGTCTATGTAGACGCGGGAAACGACTTCAGTGCGATTGGACTACAAAATTTGTTTAACCCTTTGCACTATTACCGCTTTAACAATTTCAACTATTTCGCTATTTTTCCCTTGAAGCTGTTGGCTCACGAAGACGATAAGAAAGTCACTTCTTCACTAGGACGTTAAAGAACAACTGCTTCTCGCGAGGACCGTAAAAAAAAAAAAGGAGTGACTAAAAATGAACTCTGACCAACCGCGACTGATTGATTTTCAGTGTTTTTGGTGTTGCGTCTCTTCGAACCTTTTTTCCTTTGTCGTCTCCGCGACCAATCGCCATCATTACTAATGGGGTGGGTATTTCTGCAGTGACTGCGCGAGGATGTATCCCCCCCCCGCCCCCCGACAGATAAACAGGGTTTAAAGCACGCGTACAATTTCTCTCTCATCACGTTTTTGTTTAAAATTTTACAATTCTAATTATTTATCTTTTAAATTTATTTTTTTGTTTATTTTTATATTACTATTATAGAATGTACACATTACAACGTCCAAACGAAAACTGGCGGCGGAGTAGTTAATTTCGGTGTGGCAATTGTAGGCGACAATTGTTAGAGTTTGCTCGTAGTCCGTCCTGGTCCGCTTTTTGGTTTTTTTATAAATTCTGAAAAATTCGCGGTTACCAGTATTCGCTATATCCGATTCCAAACGGTCTTTGCGATTTTGGTATTGAGAATACGCATTTTGAACATGAAAACTTAATGATGGACGTATTTTTCTTCGATAAACTTTACTTTAGTGTTCAAAATTGGCGTCGTCGATTGCATTCGCTTCGTGAACTTCGGTATTCCTCAAAGACTCCTGGGGGAGAACTTGACTTTTCACGGTATTTCAATAATACTGGTACGAATGAAAAAAGGATGGATCTGTAATTTATGAATAGCACGGAATCGTATTGTAAAGTCGCCTTAGTTAAGTTTTGTCGACACTTCGTCTTGTTACTTTTGGTAAATTTTGAAGACTTCATAGAGAACAGTTGCACACATAAGATAATACATGGCACACAAATTTTTCTTAATTGGAGCGTTTTTTCGAGGAAGGCTATTTGACAGTTACGTTTTGCAATACGTTGTTAAACACAAACCTTACAATTACTCCTTTTTTGATTATTCCCCATTATTTTCGCATTTGATTTTGCTTTCTAGTTTGTTTTTTTTTTTCTTCTTTATCCCATACAGAAAGTCTAGAATATTTTGTCCGTTGATGTTCAGAAAACTGAATCGAACACCGGTTATTTGATGATTGTAATAAAAAACAAGATCTTCAATTTGTATGCTTCAACCAAAGCTAGAGAATATGTAAAAACCTACCAACTGAGTATAGGTTTCGTTAGTGAAACCTTTTGAGTAGCGGTACGTATTCGTAAGTGATATTTGTAGGTGCAGCTCCGATAACCAACTTAATGCCATATTGAACTTACATGCTACCGAAGGTGCCTACTATTTTATATTTGCAATTTTAGAAAAGGTGGACACATCCTCCGTTCAAGAAACTTCAGTAAACTATTGCTGGGTTCCTGGGCACACTGGAATTCCTGGCAACACTGTCTTCGATGAAGCCGCTAAATCTGCAGCACAAAGTGATAACTTGTTGTGTCCTTGTATTCCATATACGGATCTCCGTTCGGCGGTGTTGAGGGCACGGTTGCAATCGGATTGGAATGCACTCCTCTACCAGTAGTATAGAGCCAGCGACTTTTATAAGAGTATTATACCGGTTTCTCTCAAAAAAGCTTGGTATTTTCCAAAGAAGTTTGGCGCTCCAATATTTCGGCACATGATCACAACGTCGACTCGGCTTCGTTTAAACCATTGTGCCCTACCCGCGTATTTGCACAGAATTAGCTTAGTAGAAATTAGTACCTGTTCACAGTCGGATGATACCGATATGTCTCTGGATGCAGATCGCCTTTTTTTCAACTGTTTCTTTTACAGGACGGAACAATCGCGTTTATTTTATAGACACTTATTTCGTTAGGCCAGCGGCCTCCGTATGTTTTTTTACATTCATTACTTTCTCCGGCGGATCTATATTATTGTTTATGTAATTTTATTGTAGAATGTAGAATTAGGTTATAATTTTACTATGTTATATATTTCCTTGTACTGCACATGGACTGATTGGTTCCTTCCCAAGCCCAATAAATAAAATAAAATAAAATAAAATAAAATAAATAAACAAAAGGCCAATCGGCAAACCAACTTTTCCTCTATTCTATTAATGTTTTCATTACTCATGTATGGGCTCAGTATAGGTTACGTTATTTCTGGCTCCACGTTTCTGAGCAGGTCTGACCCAAATAAGCTTTTTCCTATTACGTTCTTAGATGCAATATATATATTTCAGAGCGAGCTTTAGTTACGCAGGAGACAAGTGGTTGTACGCAAGGGCCTAAATAGCCTACTTACCAAGAGCCTTAATTGCGCATAATCTCTAATAAAAACAAAATCGTTTTTGCGAGTAATTGAGAATGAATAAAAGTCACTCTTAAAGATGATTTCCAAATTTATTACTAATCGTTTCCTCGGTTTTCTCCGTTTTAACATACTATGTACAAAATGATTCTATCAAGATGATTCAAAAATTATAAAAAAAAATTAAATAAAACTCAATAACCGTAGAAGAAGGACGGTTTAAAAACTATTGTGCGTATAAATATCGTAAAACGATCTTTCAAAAGTGTGTATGACCGTTTTCGGAAAACCCCGATTACCCTGACACTTCGTAACACTAAAAATCACGAAACGCATCAAGAATACATGGAATGCGGAATTCAAAACGATTTCCGATAACCGGTTAAGGAATTTTTAGGAATACATAATATCAAACTCCGTATCGAATAATAATAATAATAATAATAATAATAATAATGACCGTTTTCGATAATCTCTTAATTTAACCTTCACCGGTAACGTCAGAGATTAGATGATGGATATATTTCATCGATTCCGCATGGCGCATGCCGCGGTATATAATTGTACAAGTACAGGAAAATTTCTTTCAAAAATATTATTCTATAAAAATTTCAAAATTGTAGCAAGAGATTATCAAAGCACAAGCCAGTAGCATTTTAAAGCCCCTATGTTAAGATTTATTTTACACATTATTTTTAGATAATTAACGAATAAATTTACATATGTACATGAAAAATGTTTACTTTTATGAAATCATATTTAATTTTCTCTGGTGGCTTATCACGCGATATTTATTCTAACGTTAGTTTAAAATAAAAACTATGTAAAAAATTATAACGATTGAAAAAGGTCGATTATTTAAAAATGGTAACATTATTAATTAAAAATTAAAAATTGAAATGTAAACACGTGAAATAATACTATAAGAATTTAAGTTAAGTATAAAAATGTTTAATTTTGTATTGTTATAAGATAGTAAAAGTTTTTATGTATTAAATATTGAATAATGGATTATCACGAGTAGATAAATTATGATTGAAATACTTTATTTATTGATATATAGTAATTTTTAGCGTGGTAGCCTAGTGGTTAAGGTTCTTGACTACCAAGTCGGAGGTCACGGGTTCGAGACTTGTCTCGTCCCGGATCCAAGTCGCTCCCAAGCTTCCCCAGCCTGCAATAATTGGGTACCAGAGAAATCTGGGAAAGTAAAGGCGGATCCCAAGTAGAAAGGAACAACTGGCCCTAGTATTCTCATTAGTGCCGTTGGGCTTAGTACATTGTGAACCTTAACTTCACAATCGCAACGCCCTGTCAAGGGTATGGAACTCACTTAGTAGTTTTTTAAACAAAGTCTACCTTTTATAATTATTAATATATTCTTTAAGACGGTCTTTTGCAATATCGTATGTTTATTCTTTAGGTTATAGCGTGTTTAGCTGTTGATGATATTTATATGTATATTTATATTTTATTGCGTAAACATGTTGCTTGGATCTGTTTTCGAAATTTCGTCCTGTTTGCCCGATAGATATGTATATATATACTTTATGGCGTAAATTACGAATATTATTCCATACATACCTGAATGATCATATTTCTTGTTGTTATTATTATTGTTTATATTGTTAATGTCTATTAATTTATTGTACATATTATTGTTTGTCGAGTGTGGTGTTTTAAATTCAGTTTTTAAGATATCAGTAATTTTATATCTTATATAATGTACAATTCTCTGCGTTAGGTAATGACGTGCTCAAAAAAAAAAAAAAAAAATAAAATAAAATAAAAATAAAAAGACTATCATTATTATTATTAGTGTATTTTTTATTTTGTTTAAATTTTTTGAAGTATTTACTATATAAAATATCAGTTAAGTTAGGATATTTATTGCTATTAATTTTATTGCATTTAATACATTAATTCTTTGTTTATAGTTTAGTAGGGTATTATGTAATTTAAGTAATTGAGCAAGAAAGTATGTTATTGAGATAGTTAGATAAGTAATTAATTGTTATATCTGTTGTAGTTTTTTTATTTTTTATTTTTTCTATAAATATTGTATATTAAAATATTATTTTCTATTATTAATATTATAAGCAATTCATTTTCTTATGACCAATTTCAATTGTATATTGCAGTTGTTTTTATTAATTGAATTTAGGAAGTTTAAAAATCATTATAGTAAGTTGAATTGTTATTTTGTTGAAACACGCTGAGAATATCATCGACATATCTAGTATAGAAAATGATGCATTTTTTCAAGTCTTTAGATATTATCTTCGTAATATCGAAGTAAGATTCGGTAATAACCGAAGAAATAGGTACGGTCGTTTTTATGTACAATAGAATTTTACCATTTATTACTTGAAATTTATACTTAATATTTTTATATTATTATTGTGTTACCATCATTTCATCTATTTACATTTCAATTTTTAATTTCTTAATTATTAACGTTGCTATTTTTATAATAATAATCGACTCATTTATAATTGACCCTTTCTAATCGATATCATTTTTTACGCTGTTTTCATTTTATATTGACGCTAGTAAATATCCAGTGATCGGGAAGCAGCTTTGAAGCGCGTGTATAATAAAATTACATATTATTTTATAAAAGTGTATATATAAAAATGACTGTTGAACGAGGATTTATAGATATATTCTCAGTTTTTTTGTGTTCAAAGAAAAACCCATGCCGACTATTGTTTCGATCTTTGAAGTTTCCGATTCCCTGAACTAATTTAAATTTGAAATCACAATATCGGGGCTATATTTTTTTTTGCTACTAAGCGGTAAAGACCTCTCTTTGAATGTGTGTATTTTAGACTATTTTTAACTTTCCACAAACGTGTATACCTTGTGCCCTTTGCTGATTTTTGCTTCGTGTAAAGGGGAAAAGTTTAAATAGTTAAATATTCTTTTTCTTTTTCTGACACAGAATTTGATCTATAGTATTCTTAAACCTTTTAAAAGCTACGTATTCTTGACGTATTATTTTTTTACGCTCCGGAATGTCAAAATAATAATCAGGTGTGTTCAAAGAACGTGTTATACACTTTCCGAAAGATCGTTTTAATTAGGATTTACCGAGGAGTCCTGTTTATCGAGTTTATTTTTTTTTTTTTTTTTTTATTTCTGAACTCGATATAGAATTATTCGTTACATTTGGAACGCCGAAAAAAGGAGAACCGAGGCAATTTTTTATATTAGAAGCGATTAGTGACAGATTTGGAAATCACCTTTATTATGCATTTCTAATTTTATTTCAATGATATTACAAAAAAATCAGACACGATTTTGACTTTTCTAAGCGATTATCTTCTTGAACTGAGGTCTTCGACGCGATTAAAGCTGGCCCGAAAATATACATTTGTATCCGAAAAAAGAACGAAGGAGGAAAAATTGACGTTTAGTTCGAAGCAAGAGATCGCACAAAAACGTAGAGCCAGAAATAACAGAAGCAAACGGAACGAGCCAAACTGGTTCTACAGCAAAGCACGCAACCAGAGAGTTCTACGAATATTAGAAAAACAGCCGAAGGTTCGTAAATCAGTGCGGAATAAGCTGGAACGATAACTAATGGAAAAAAAACTCATAGGTGCGCTGCTAATATTGTTCGCTTTCGCACATGAAATATAACGAAACAACTTCGTGCATATTCAAATAAATTCGGGAAAAGGGAATTAAGCCGTCGAATAATAATATCTGGTAAAACAGGTTTCTACCGTTCTCTTTTCGTTCTTATTTTAATTTTCCTAGAAACAAAATGGTAACCGAATGAGTACGACATGAAACAATTTCAGAGGCTCCTATTTTGAAATGGGCTGCTAAATGGAATAAAATTACACAACCCAACACGAATATATTAAATATACGCATACATATATACGTATATGCGTGATTCATATTTTTCGTATATCTCTTTTTTTTTTTTTTTCCGATTTTATTCATCTTCATAATGTACTTGGAACGTTTTTGCTTGACTGTTTTCTAAAAATTAATGATTTAGCCCTAGTAACTGTTAATTTTTAAAACGGGGGAATTTTAGCGAGTATCCTTTCGATTTTGATGAATTTCAAGGAGCGAAATTCCCCAAAACTTTGGAAACTAGAAAATTTTGTTTTTCGTTTACCAATTTATTTCGAGCACTGTTTTTTTTTTCTTTTTAAGGATTCCGATTAACTAGTTAATATTATACAACTGACTGCAAATTAGAAACTTACAAAATTCGTATCTTATAAATGTAAAGCCATTATTGTACGAGTAAAATGTGTCTCATGGACCCTTACGTTAACGTATCCGTTGTGCAGTTAAATTTTTCATAAAGTATCAAGTCTAGTAGCATGAGTGCGCAGAGGTGTCGGTTCCGTTCTTTCATCAGTCTTTACTTTTTCCCAGATAAACTTCTCTGGCACACAATCTAATGTCAGATGACAGAGCCTTGAATCCGGAGCGAGATTCTGGTTTCGGTAGTCGAGCATCTTAACTATTGGCCCATTACCTCTCATCTTGCGAGTAAAGATTCGAGAGTATTATTAGAAACGGCAAATGTATTCTAGTTGCGGGAAAAATGCAAAAAAAAACTTTTCAGAACAATTAAAATTCCGCGCATCCTTAGTGTCCGATATTAACTGATCGAAACAATTATCGAAACAATTATCGGAAAATACGCACTCGGCGATTAGCGATTGGAAATAACGGCACAAAAAAAGTTACAGATTACTCTGCCTAAAGGGCACTATTGACACGTTTGATCTCATCGCAGAAGCCTTTTCGCGCTTTCGACAAGGTTCAAGTCGAACGAGCGATGAAATAATCGACATTAACCTTCATTGAACCGATGTAAATCCAAAATTACTTTTCAACGGTTGCTGACATTGTATAAGCCGTTTTGCCGAATCGACAGTTCTTCCGTTATAGTGTTTTTAATTGTACCTGCAAGTTGTGTTTTCTGTCGTGATCTTTCGGAAATGCATATTTATTTATTTATTTATTTATTTATTTATTTATTTGTTTATTTATTTATTTATTTATTTGTTTATTTATTTATTAAAATGTTACAGGAGCAGGCGAGAATCATTGAATCCTAAAATAACACTACTCGACGAAGTCGGCGACGACGTTAACGTATAACGTTTGTAGCGTATATTACCTGCGCAACGATATACGATCCTTTCCAACTGAGTATCGGTTTATGGAATAAGTTAAACTGGGCGCGCAGCTTTCCCATATCATCGGCTACCCTAATAGCGTCCGCCAGCGTGGTGATCCAATTGACGACCTTCTCGTTGGCGTACGTTATCAGGCCTTGCCCGAATTCGTATTTGCCGTCCAGCACGAAGTTCAGGATGCCGCGGATAGAGTTCTTGGTCAGCAGCGTTTCCTCGTCCAAGTGCACCACCCAATCGTTGTCGGCCAAGATGTTTATTCGGTCTTCCAGGCAATACTGCAAAGCTCGACCCTTATACAGCGTTCCGGTTTTGGTCGTGTAATCAGCCGGTACGACGATCTCTCGCAATCGTCGGTGACTAGGTAGGCTGATCGGTTTATCGGTGACCACTTCGATGACGAAATTATCTAAGCCGGCTTCGGTGCAGCGAGCCATATTCCGAGCAACGTTTTCTCTGACTAGATGCGGGAAATCACCTCTGGTAACGATTCGGATACAGATGAGCGGTGTCAGCAGAGAGGAACCTTTTAGCATGACTTTACTCGGAAAAGCATTGTAGAATGTCAGACCGATGAAATTCAGTAGAACCTGCGGGAAGGCTAGGAAGATTAGCAGTCGGAAAGCGTACAGTAGCGAGCATCCGACGTAGCTGTACTTTACCCACGGGTTAAACGATGACGGGTCTTCTCCTTCGGCTACCACTTTCGCATGGGTCAGTAGTTTAAGCAGTATCGTTAATGAGATCACTAGAGAAAATAGTAACGTACAATGCAGTATATGTTTCAAACAGCCCTTGATCATCCTACCTGCAAAGGAAACAGAACAGCGAATTAGAACTGTGAATAACAGTAATGCAAAGTAACAAGGAAGCGTCGGTAAAAGTACCGAGTTGTCGGAATTCTCTAGCATTTTATACCAACGACCGATGTAGGATTTGTCCTTCATCCGACACAATATGTGTCCGTAAACATACAGGCTATTATCAGTAACGAAAAACTAAACTAATTAAAAAATATCGACATTATACTTCGATTATTAATCATATATACATATACACCTATATATATATATATATATATATATATATATATATATATTAACGGCTTTTTCTTTTTAAATGTGTACAGTTCATAAACATCGCGAACTTTAGAAAATGTTTAAATTTAGGTAAGACTGCAAACACGTTATTATTAGAAGGCATATATCGTTCAAAAAAATCGTATCAGGAATCGGCGATTAAATCAACCATTTCACAATTACCGCTGTACAGACTTCAAAAATACTCTAAAATACTCTAATTAAAATAGGCGTTCGCTGAGAGAAAAATTCTGTATTTTCGTAAAGTCATTTTATTCTAAATATTCGCAAAAAAGCATAAACCGGATAATTTTATTCCGCCGTTTTGTTACATTAAAAACTGAATTGTTTGTCAGATTTTTCTGCTGCCTGGTGCAAATTTTTTTCGATTCGCATTTTGCAAAAGTCGAAATCGAAAAATTAGTCATATCGGTGAATCTTACGCCAATCGTAACGTCCAAAATCCGTTCAGGCCATATTCCCCTATTGCGCGTACTGAACCGCAACTAACTCTCACTATATCAGTTTGTCCTCTTTCAAATTCGCTCTATCCTCTTTTCATCACCCGTTCTTCAATAGTTGGAAAATACGAATTACACGTTCCAAGCCATTTGTCAAGAAACGCAATACGCACCGATATGAATTTCGTCGATTCTCGAGTTTTGTCGGTTTCGAGGGCACCATTTGTTATTTATTAAGGAACACTCATTCGTCCTCTCCGTACGAACCTGCTCAGACTAATTTCCCTCCTTTTACTTAGTAGGTCCGGGATTTCAAAAATACGGTAGGATCCTTGCAAATTGACGCCTTAGCAATCTTGGGAACTCATACGAATAAAATTCTGTCGGAAACGTTCAGTTTTTATTATTTTTCCATCTATGACACGAAATAAAATCGAAAAGCCGAATGCATTTTTTCTTTCTGCGCTTAAACGAATGTGAGATTCCCTCGAAGGAATGCCACAGCCGCTCCGAGAGTCCAAGTGTTTCTTGCCGCTTCTTTAACGAATTAAATAAATTAACGAATCGGAAAAAACTCAGAAAAAAACATCCGTATATTAATTCTTCTCGGCTATATCAGTTAACGATATATGTATATTGTCAATTTTTCACTAGAAAAAAAAAAATACAATAACTATCGGAAAACAAACGAAAAGATAGGCGGAAAAATGGCTTAACTGGACGGTGTGGCACGACTTTACGTACAATCACGACAGGCCACGCGGCTTACTGACAAATATGCATATACACGGGGTCAGGGCCATATCTGTTGGAGGGGATTTTCAGGGTTCAACTCCCGAAATAATAATTGCTTGAATTAAATGGACCGAAATTCAGAATAAATTTAGTACTTTTCAATTTTTGACAAAAGAAAAGAAAATTTAATTTTTATGAATTCTATGGAAACGACTATTTTTTGTTTTTATTGTAGTGTTCAGATAGCATATACGATAATTGATTACAAGGCTTTAGTGTATTTATAAATAAATATATATTTCATAATAATATGCGCGCGCACAACACACACACACACACACACACACACACACATATATATATATATATATATATATATGTACATATATATGTTTATAAAAATATTTTCGTGACCCCTCCCAAAATTTTGGTCTAGATATGGCCCCAAACGGGGCAGTGGGCCGGTCGGCAGATCGACTGAAAAATGAAAGAGTGGCAGCTAGTGATGTGAATGAAGCATATCGAAACAATAGCATCGCAATTCGGAGAATTGTATCGGTTAATTCGATATATACATATATATATAAGAACTTTCGCTACTTTATAGCGATATTGTAATTTGTACACTGTGAAACGATGTGAAAAATACGGGGATAGATTGATAACGCGAGTAGGAGTTGAAAGTTAACGTGTATTCCATATTGTTGTTGTACTATTGTACACACTATTATTATCGGAAGTACTTAAAAATTTATTGTGCGTGAATTGATTTATTATTATTACTTCAATAGAATATATACGAGTATGTAAAATTAGTATGGACAACATAATTATGCGAATTCGTGTTGCGATTATTGTACTCATTTATTATTTTTAATATTTTATTTCTTTTTATTAGTTTTTGTTTTAATTTTGTCAATTAATCCGTTTTATGCAACGTAAAGCTAAAGACATACGAAATAATAATAATAATAATAATAAGTGATGAAGTATAAACGTTTGCTGGAATTTGTAGTTTATATCTTTTCAGTGTTTTTTCGAATTTCTCAGTTATACTTGATTTATATATTTAGTGTAAGAATAAATTGTTTTACTCTTTTTTATTTTCTGTTTAGCGCCTGTTTTTGTAATTTATTTCGGAGCGGCTGTTAGAATTATTTTCTTTTTTTTCGCTAATTTTATGCTTCTTTAATTTTTTTTCATAACATTTTAAGTTTCGGCGTCACAGTGGGAGTCGTACTTTTTATTCAGTTTAAAAATTTAACGCTTCGGGTTAGATCGTTTTATTTTTTAGTTGTAATAAAGTAATCGCAGCATTCAGCCTAATTAAACATAAATAATGAACTGCTTACGAAATTAATGTTATTTCCGCTGTTCTAACGAAAATATTGCGTCGGTAATGATTACAAACTCATTTATTTTTTTCATACTGATGAAATAATTACTACTTTTACGCAGTCCTAACAAATTGATTTTGAGAAATAAATAGTAGTACATTTAGTATATACCTATAATATATATATATTGTAAGATGAAAATAAAACTATTATATACATATTCACATCCGAAGTGTGAATAAAATATTTTTAATTATATTAAATTTCTATAAAATGACTGCCTGTTAGTAATTCTGTTAGCTACACACTAATTTGATCCGCGACATAAACGAAATCGACAAGATTATTTATTCTACGCGTAATGCAACATTCATAACATTAAAAACTTCACGTAGTAAACTTTAAATTTACCGATATATACATAGAGTGTACATATTCAACTCGTAACACAATTCACTATTTACGCATCATAACCGAACATACTCTCAAAGACATCATTACCATATTCACTAATCAAAACATCGATTCGTATCGAATAAAAATATATTCGCTACTTTTCTGCCATCAATACTGATTGCATACCGATTTCGTACATCGCTAGTCAACAGCGATTAAAACAAAGGCTACAATGTCAAAAAAAAACAAACAAAAACGATCGGATGTCTGACAGTTCCCCCCACTCAGCCCCCGCGCTACACTGCCCGGATTTATTTTACAAATCCAGTTCAAGCTACAATAACACAGAGACACGCCGTGGATACTATCACGAACCACTCACACGAAGAGACACACCACTCGTAACCTACAGGTGCCGAAACTTCGACAATATAACAAACGGATTTACGCTTGTAGCTCAGTAAGGCTAAGAAAGCGTTCTTGATCGTTTTCATCCACGACGGCAACAGTACACAACGATGCCGAGAAATTGTTGCTTTTTTTCTGTGTCACGTCAACTATGCACATTAAAGAGACCCTTCCGTCGGGACATGTGGTTTTAATGGTTAAAAACCATGCTCACGCAGAATGCTGAGACAGCGTAAAATACACAGCAGCTGGTGATGGAAACCGTTCATATAGCATGCGTTTTACATCCGCTCTAACCCGAAATGCGTGCATGGCATATTTTCCCATAGCGAACACGTTTTTAATATCGTGAAAGGATACCACCACTACTTCCGCTGCGTTAAAAAACACGTAACCCGAAGTGGCCGTTGTAAGTGAAATTTTTGCGTTCTTTCGAAGAGGTCAGAAATTAAATAATTTCTAAGCCATCACCATGATGACCGTCATCGTATTTATGGTCAGTATTAGTTTAGTTGTTTTTTTTTTTTTTTTTAAATAAAACCACATAAATATATGCACCTAAACATTGTGAGACAGTGAAAGAATTCTAAAATCATCATGAACAGACTCAAAACCACTGTGCACTAGGTATGGATAACATCGGACGCAGTTATATTCTCGGAAATATACATATACCCGCGTTCTTCGGACACAGCCAGATATATACATATATATATATATATATGTATGCATCTCCGACGATATGATTTAATATATTACCTCAACTCTGAAAAAACGTCGCACAACGAACAAATGTTGTCATTCTGGACACAGAGTCGGATTTCTCTGGGTATATCAACACCGAAAGGCGTCAGTTGCGCGCATGCGCACCGTATTCAAGGATGATCTGTTGATTTGTGCATTCAGAGTACTACGCAGAATTGGAATTGAATACACAGCTGAAGATTGCGATCATACACTAGGTAAGAAATACATACGGTTTAACTACGGCGGAGTTGGGGGAGTTGAGAAGCGGATATACATATATCGACAGTCGAAAAGGACACACACATGTCTACTCAAAACTCCTCTAGCGAAGTTGATCTGCGCATCTTTACTGTGTACACGAACAATTTCAGTTGTTATTTATAACTACGTCTGCCGGTTAAGTAAAAATTGACCGTCACTTTCGTTAGCTCACACGACTTTGTTTAGTCTTCATAAATTGTTTTGTTACACCTTGCAAACTGTATCATTGCTTCGAGCTATTAGTACAAACTAAAAGGATGATAGTTTATCGTTGGCGGCATAATTAACGAACACTTTTTATTTATAACTACGAAAAATGTGTCTACGGCAGGTTTTTCAGTTTCATGTATTTCTTCGAGCAGATTTCAAAATAAATACAATGCGTAGTAGAATTCTAAACATTGCGCCGCTCATAATTATTCTTTTAACAATTGTATTTCGTTCAAATTGCTTTGAAGTCATCGCGAATGAAATTTTTAAACTCGTAGCGCTCCGTAAGAAAAAGCCAAGTGACTGAGGTGGTCTGCTACTAACCCTTCGTTCAGTTCCTTCAGTAATAAATCCCTATGTAGCGGCTATATAATCCAGTTCGATTTTCAAAAAGATGAAAATAAATTCGGCGAAGATAGCGAATTCTTTCGCACATTTCCTACTGCTCGCTTCACTACCCTCTAGCTGAAATCATGCAAGACAGATCACATTTTCTTTGTATGACCTTCCTTACGCACACTAAACAAATAATCTTCTTAAAATCGACTTATTTCTTATTACGCTTACCGTATACACTTCCTTTCCTAATAGCCGAGGAGTAAACCGAAATTTGTGGAGTACAATGTATAGGAATTCCACAGCAGTTCCACAGAAATTCTAGCAAGTTTAAAGGAATTCCAGGAAGTATCGTATAAAATTTACATCGTTTTAAATATTTTTCAACTCGGTCTATTACAATTGATACGTTATTGGTTTCTACTGGCAACCCCCCCCCCCAACCAAAAAAAAAAAAACAAAAAAACAAAATAAATAAATGGTGACCGTTATTCTCCGTAATTATTTTATCGCAAACGTAATTCAGTATACAAATCGCAAATTATCTTATCACCAGGTCAGTGACATAATATAACTCCCTCAGACGATCGTGTCACGGCAAAAATACTATTTTGACTTTACGATAAAGAACGCGTAATTTACTCAATGAGTAATTAAATATTTGACCGTGTACGTCATTTTTTTTTATTTTGTTATTATTTTGGACTTTTAATAAAATTTTCAGAGGTTCGTAAATAATTTTACAACGAAATTAAACGCGATAAATCTTTGTGGATGACAAAGTTGCTCCAACTGAATCGTAGGACTTCGGTGATTACTTTTTTTTTTTTTTTTGTTAATAATTTTACACCAAATACAATTGTGGACATCCACTATTTGATAAAAAAAAAATCAAAATAACATAACGTGTGAAATTCATTTAATAGTGTATTCTACTCACGCTGACTTAATAGAAAATATTCACCTTCAGGTAGATTGAAGTTTTTCCTTTTTAAAAAACTTATCATATAAAATGTTTTTATTTGAAAAATTAACACGGCAACGTGGTGTTCTGCGTGGTCTGGTCCGTTTTAATTTACACGTCGTAAAGTACACTCCGATGGATAATTTTCATGCACTTAACATGAAAGCCACTGCAGTCCTCGTTTCTTGATATAACTATTACACCGAGAGTTTCTCCCGCGTTACTTTAATGTAAGAAAATCTTTAGACCATCACTTCTCGGCTTCTTTCAAATGCTACAAGGCGCTAAAAACACCAAAACGAGAGTAGACAATACATCTACTACAAATGTGAAATAAAAATGCTACACAAAGCGAAGAAATAACAGTAGATTTTTTTCATTAGAAATAATGCATAATTAAATATTTCGCTAGAAAAAATCATTAGACTTCGTAATTCTTCCCCGATTCGTTCTCTTGTTACTAGATTGTATAGCGCTCGTTTATTCAGTGTTTTTTTGTTTTTGTTTTTTTTTTTTTGTATCTGCCGCTAGTTTGCTTTGGACTATATTTGGGTAGTTGCATGTGTTCCTCCTCTAGGGGGGATTATGTTGCATCGTACGGGTAAAATAGTATTTCGTGAGTGAATATCAATTTCCATAATATGCAGATATCGTCTACGATTTTTAAAAATGGAGTAATTTTCGCGATAATATATTACCTAGGAGAGACGAAATATTATCTACGCATTTACACCGCCCCCTTACGTTAGAATAATTACCTTTACGTAATTCAAAACACCTAATCGACAGTTAAAGAACAAAGTTTCCAAGACAACCAGCAGTTCTGTTATAGAATTACTTGCTATTTTTAACTACCTACGGAAAATTTACGCCTCCCATTAGATAAAATTAACAATTCCGCTATTTGAATACTTTCGATGTTTAACCTCGAAATTCGCCATGTGTTCGATATATATATATATGTATATATGTTATTTGTATACATTAGAAAGAATCGAGCCACTTTTTTCGGCCACACTTTGCAACCACCGACTATATTTTAAATATTCCAATTAGTCTAGAGTTGTTTATTAGTTAGATTGAAAATGGTCTCATTATCGCAATTAAATTATCACGGTTAAAGTTTAATCAAAACTCTTAAACGCTAGTTTTTCTTTCTCACCAGGTAACACACTATTTACGTTATTTATATTTATGTCGAAATGTAGATTTTCCTCGCTCAAAACCATATTGTATTTCCAATATTCTCTCTTTAGATGATTATCTACTGATAGAGCCGATGTTTTTTATTGTTTGTTTGTTTTTTTTTCCCGGCCAAGCTCAGGCCATTCGGTCATTTTCCCTCTAATTAGTTTAAAGTTCTGCTTTCGCGATCTTAATAAATTTATAGAAGCGTATTTACTACATTCAAATGAAGTTGGCTGATGGACAATTTCCATCACTGTCAAAGGTAAATCGCTTCAGTAATATGAGCTTAATGAAATTCTTTCTTTTCTACTCATGTTCCATACACTGTCAAATGTTCCAGACTCCCAATTACTCCACAGTTATTGCAAACCTCGCGTTATTTCATATACCTAATTGAAATAATTCATCCGGGGGGACCTTTAATCTACTTATGTAAGTTATGTAATCTCTATACACGCTCATCGAGGAACCACAATCGTCGTTGAATAGTTTTGTTTACCATACACAATATCTTTTTCCTTTCTGATTGCATGTTATATACCGATACCTATGTAATTTGGCTATAATTTAAATATACATTGCGCGTTGTGATAAAATAGAATTTTTGTAAATCCACAAAAAAAAACAACACTGTATCATATTTACTAAAAGTGGAATCGTATTTACTAAAAGTGGAATCGTATTAATTAAAAGTGGAATGGTGAACTTTTAATTTGACCTAATTTTTTTATTATGTACCACCGTGTGTCACGAGTTTTCTGCGATAGCAAGCTAAAGAAAAAATTGCTTCACCTTTAACTTCCAACAAGAAAATGTTTAACTTCTCGGCAATTATTCGATAATTTTTACCGATTTTATTCCTAACGCATCATGTTTCAAGTGTTTGTCGTTGCATAATGGGGAGTGTATCGTTTATAGAATTATTTATTTAGAGTTGCTGAGCTGACTAACAAAACACGCATTTCAGGGGAGGTACGTAATCATTTTCATTTTTCGAATTCAATCTATAAAGAGAGGTACGTGGGTTCAAAGTGTACTTAATTTCGGTTAAACGATTTTTTCCCACTTTTTTTTTTCTTTTTAATTCAGAAAAGAAAAAAAGAAAATGGTACTTTTTTTAATAGTGTTAAAGAAGGAGCAAAAAGTTTCTTTAATAACACATCTACGAGCTTAAATTTTTTAATTTCACAGCTGACAAATTTATGCAAAATTACAGAATTATTTAGGAAGATAATTTAAGCCATTTTAAGAATTAAAAGAACTATTACTTTAAATGTTTGTAGGAGAAAAAGCTTGTATCGAGATTTTAAAATTTTGTTATCAATTTTAGCCAAAAAGCTGACAATCTGTTAGAGAATTTTATTGTATAAACTCGGAGGAGCTGGAGTTATTAATGTCACGTAACGATAAACGTATGCGTCGATAAAAAATCTCTTCAAAACAAAAAAAGAAGAAAAAAAAAATCCAAAGATTAATTTATTATTAAATTGGTTTTGGGCAACTTTCAATTCCGTAATAGACGTAGTATTTTTACGGAGACATTTTATTGTAAAGAATTTAATTGAAAAGTGTAATATTAGAATAATAACTTAATATTTCAACATCTATAAATGATCGTAATTCGATTATTAATAAATTGAATTTCGGTAAGAAGCTGAATAATTTTAAATCATTTTTTAAATAAATAATAGAAAACTATAATATTTGCGTAAGTAAAATTACTTTAAATTGACCAAATCCCAAGAGGCTTGTGCACTTTCACATCTGACACCGAATAAAAACTTCTAAATGGATATTATTTAAATTACAATATACTAAATAGAGTAAAAACGTGACGCATTAACACTAGTAATGGCATGAGCGTCGCCAGCGGGGGGGCAGGGGGAGCAGCTGCCCCCCTGGAGCCTTGAAACTTTTTAATCAACTGGCCATGATGAGTATTCATAGGCGCGTAATCATGGACAATTTGGAAAACTTTAATAATAAAGTAGTAGAACAATTTGCCAGAAACCCACGGATATTATGTTTTAATTAAGACTTTATTCTTGTTTAATAAAATATATTAGGCCTTTACAACTTATAAATTTTATTTTTCCTATAACTCATATCCTCTTTCCATCCCCGACTCATCGGCTGGCGACACCCTTGCGTAATGGCAATATTATTTTATACCTGAGATTACGTAACGAATTTTTGAAATACGTCGAGATTTTAATTTAATCATTTCTATTTAAAAGTTGATTGAACGCAATTCTGCGATCTAAAAGAGAAATGGAAGGAAACGAGACACCCTGTTATAAAAGGTGAAGAAAATAAAATTGAAAAAATTCACAAAGACGCAGGTAAGAAGGATATTATAAATCTTACACATGAGAAGCGAGCTTTTCCGACCGGGTTTAATGATGATTTGTTTCTTCTTATAATAACGCTAAATTCTTTTTATCCATTGTTTCATGGCCGTAGGCAGGAGGGCGTTTAGGGGGTCCACCCCCCGAAATGTTTTGGATTTTATTTTTTCCTTTCCTTTTAATTGCAAAATAACAGAAAATACAGAGGAGAGCGTTTTACCAATCGGTTGTTTTTCTATACTTTTCTTAACTTGCTGTTTCAACTCATTTTCTCATTTATTAATTCTGTTTACGCAAAGATAGGAGGAGACTTTTTAAATTTATTATTACGTATTAATATAGTTGTTAATAGTATTTCGAGTATTGTTTCCGTCTTTGAAGCAGTTTTCAAATGCATTTGTCTCGAATTTACTATGTACTTGTTTAAATGCTAAACATTCTAAACACGCTATGGTCCGGCGTATCTATTTTAATTTCATATACTTTGCAGTTGTCATTGTTTGTTACGTAAATCTCCAGGACCGGTTATGAACCGTGTTAGAAAATATTTTGTATCTTACTATTATATTTATAGTAATAATTAAATGAAAAATATAAAAAATGTAATATCATGTTATTTAATGTTACGTATTGTGTATTGCCCTCCCCCTCCCCCCAAACGAATTCCTGTCTGAAGCCGTGGTCCACATGCAACCCCCTCCCCCCGAAATGAATTCCTGGCTACGGTCCTGCATTGTTTTGATAAAATTTCTACGCAGCCGTCGAGCTGGAATATATTAACGGATATTCGATTTTTACCAGATTATTACGGAATTTAGAATAATTTATTTTTTAAATTCTGACGCCGCATTGCACGTTCCCGCACAATTATTAATCTTATCTTCTATAATGGAAATCTAATCGCGTCCTACGGGCAAACAAAACTATACAAATTTTTCTTAAGAATAATTTTTTGTTATTCTAAATATAAATACACGTATTAATGAAATATAAAATGGAAATAAACACAAACTGTAGGGAACTTTTAAAAATTTTAAAGACCAGTTTCGAATTCAGCACCCCCCCCCCTACCACCCATATTTATTCATAAAAAATGCATACTTTTAATGAACAATTACAAATTTGTTCTTCGATTAAAAATAATTCTTTTAAATTCCGTTTTCGCGTATTTATTTATTTATCGATGGAAACGGTATTTGACTTGTACGAGGAAATGGCCTTGTCGTTAGGGCATTCAGTAGATGAGCCGATCGTCATCAACTCTATACGTAATGCATGCTATTTAGGACATTTCATGAGCGTACTTAAAGTAGAGATAAGAAACTGCGCAGTTAACCTACAATTTACCGAGTACTATGATAATGAGAAGGAATGACTAAGCTAGCTTCCTTAAACGTATTAAAATGATTTCGTCTGCTTCGAGGTATCCACAAAAAACGACGAGTCCGTTATAACAATCATCTCTTTTCCTGTAAAATCTGAAAATAATTTATATGGCGGTGTTAACGCTACACACTTTGACAACAAATTTTGAATTTATTACGTTCCAGCTATCTATATACGTTTTTACATTTTAATTTTTCCGCTATCTTATTCGCTAAAAGGTAAATAAAATTTTCCGATACAAGTGGATCGAAAGTGATTGAAATAGCCGCACAAAATGCAGCTACTAAAACTTGATTAAACTTTTTGCATATGTATACGTAAATCTGATTTTTACCTTTGCTTTCCCAGCCATGCGGGTTGTAAAGTTACGCACGCACAGCTCTTCTACATATATACGAATAAGTACATGCATATATTAAAGGCAACGTCATTCTTGTGTCAGAAGTAATATGAATAAGCGTTACGAAATGTGTAACTGAAGTTGTATTAGAAATTCGTTACGCAAACGGTAAACTGTTTTGCTTCCGTTTTTTTCCCCTTTTAAAAAATTTTAGATTTGTTATATTATAATGAGTATCATCCATTTTCTGTTTTTAACACTTTATTAACTATAATATTATACGTATTACAGACAATTTTTTATTAATATATAATCTAATTAGCCGACATGTTTCGGAGTGTGTACTCCATATATTCATGGGGCGATCGCCATGAATATGTAGTACTCACTCCGAAACATTTCGGCTAATTATATTATATATTTTAATAAAAAAAATTCTGTAATACGTGTATAATTATAGTTAATAAAGTGATAAAATTTTATTTTCGTAAAATAAATTTGGAATCGCAAGACAAATTGCATATAGTATATCTAACACGTACTTTTGTCACTTTTTTTTTTTTTTTATCTGTTTTATTTGGCTTGTTAATAATTTCCCGCGATTATTATTTTTTATTTATGAAATGCTAAAATAATAATTCCGATTATTTGCAGTCATGTGAGATTCAACAGAGGTGAGCATTGTTAAAGGCCACGGATATGTTAAGGAACGAAGCAATAAGAAATTCCTTTTCAATAGTAAATGTTTGTCAAAAACGTACAATTACAATCGGGGGAGACGCTGCGTCCTAGACGGAAACCAAACATGTTGTTAGGTAATAAATTTTTACGCTCTAACCGCAATAAAAGAAGGCCTATATTAATTAGACTTTCGAAAAGCTTTCTCACGCAGAAGAAAGAGAGATTAGTGCTGACAAACTAGATTTAGAAAATCGTTGGCTTTTTTGGAAGCGAGAAAACTGTTAAAAGTAGTGGAAGAGTGGATTGTTCTGAACGTATGAACACTCAAGTTGAAAATAGTTTTATAATCCTGATTCCACCACAAGTAGAGAGACGATTTAACATTTTTCCAGATTGAAATACGAACGGAGCGGGAGGGACGATTTAAAGCAAAAGAAGCGGAGTCGATAAAGAAGCCATATTGAGAGGACGGATTCAAGTTTGAACGGATTGAAGAAAGTAAGGAATAAACAAAAGAACGGAAGTGTTACGTCTAATCGACTTTAGGAATTTTTACTGAAAGAAATAACTATAGGAATCCGAAGGTAACACCGAAAATACTCCGTAAACTGCTAAGATTATAATATACACTGAATAGGCACTGCGTCGTATTTGACCCATTTAATTGATATAGGGTAAAAGTGTCAATGTGTCAACAAAGTTTGAGTGGAGATAAACAGTAAGCCACAAAAACAAAACATGTATACATTTATATGCGTATATGCACAATTGGGTTGAAGGATACTAATGCGAAATAAATGAGACACAGACAAGTTACCTAGCTATTTTTAACCTTATTCTTACCAGCATTTGGAGACCTTTACACTTGAACAAAATGAATGAATGAGTCCTTTTTTTTATCTTTCCTGTTTGGGTTTTTCCTTGGGCTTGTCGGGTCCTCAACCGTATTGAGTAATTTATGGAAAAACGAGAAAGACGAGAAAGACGAAAAAGAAGACAACTGAATAAAGCACAAAAATTAATCCCATTTTAAGTTTTTAAATTGCCACTAAGTATCAGTCAGCTGCCAGTCCTAAACTTCCATTTTTTGTTAAGCTTTTATTTATTTATTTTTTATAAAATAATAGAAATACGAGTATATTATTTTTTACTTTTTTGGGCACGC
This sequence comes from Icerya purchasi, assembly GCA_039619475.1. Taxonomy (NCBI): domain Eukaryota; kingdom Metazoa; phylum Arthropoda; class Insecta; order Hemiptera; family Monophlebidae; genus Icerya; species Icerya purchasi. Next base: position 399,041,230 of record CM077116.1, on the reverse strand, counting down.
TAGCGGCTCTGACCGAACAACCATAAAAAAATTAAAATAAGGGGTTAAATCGAGAGACGATTAAAGATAGAGCATAGGAAAGATCGAAGTACAGGTATTATAGCTGAGGATGGAAAAGAAAGGATAAAGGAAGAATTATAAGGAGCAGAAAGAGACCCAGTGCTACGATTTTGGAGTACAAAGCAGCTTTTAATTACAGCTTAGTTATATTTTTTATCTTATTTTTGGACCGTAAAATTTACCATACCGTAAAACGTGGGCCAACAGCACGAGTGCAGCTGGTGGAAATGTTTTTTTTTTTCTTTGGGCACGCCAGCCAAGGACCTACACCTAGAAAAAATAAGAAAGAAAAGAGCCATCAGTTAAATTTTTAATCAGTCAGATATAGACAATATAAAGGAACTAATGAATGGCGAGGAAAAGGACAAAATATAAACGATGAATAATAAGAAGTAGGGAGCTTGAGTTTCGGCAGACAAGAATATAAAATACAACATTTGATAGAAAGGAATGGACATTTAAAAAATATGTGATTGGTGTCGCAAACCATTGAGGTGGAAAGGACAATTCGGAGAGGAAACAAGGGAATAGCGAAAACGTGAGAAAAGGAGAGCAGAATGGCCAAAACGCAAGCGAATCATAGAAATGACATTAGAACGGGGAAGTGAAGGAAACTCAAAGAATCAGGGATCAGAAGGAAGATTAGGTTGTACAGATAGATGAAAGGATTGATCGTTATGGTTGAAAAGATAGAAAAATTGTATTTGCACCGAGTTGATACTCGTAGTTGACGACACCCTCCCAAAAGAAAAACAGAAATGAAACCGATAAGAACAAACAAAGTAAAATACAATAATTAGAATAAAAACGAAAGTAGATAATAGAAATAGATAAGTGAAACAATGTTCGCGATTTCTTCAACGAAAAACTGAACACTACACGACAAAACTTTATCACACGAAACGATCTTGAATTTAAACTTCACATTGATATGAAGAAAAAAAAAGTAAAAGAAAAAAAGGCAAAAAATGTACGCGTTCGCTTTATACACGACTGTATATTGCGCTGATAACGGGCATTTTTCATTTTAAAAAAGTTTAATTTCTAAAATACAGACTTTATGACTGTTTTAATTTCAACGGCACTCTTTTCAATTTTCCAGTTTGTTTCATAGTGCCCTGGACCAGATTTAACTCGATCCAATCGTGTATATTTTCTCACATTTTCTCTTGCAAGCAAGTTAATTCGATTAGTTTTCGCGGACAACTCGAAAGAAATTCAACAACAGCTCTAAAATACGTTAATCCACGAAGAAACTGTTGCATATGAACCAAAATAATGTAATCGAATATTCGATGTAGCTTTGACGATAGTATTTTCGTTATCTGAAATTATTAGAATTACAGAATTTAATGAAAAGCTTCTAGATAAGTTGAGTATAAAGCTGATAAGCCATATAACAACTTTTTTGAAAATATTAGGTGCATGAGAAAAATTTTAGTTTTTAACTTCTCGCTGGTTTTCAAATCTTTTGTATTAAAAAAAAAAAAAAAAAAAATGAAAGTGGAAAATTATTTTTATAATTAAAGGAGATACTTCATAGCCCCGATTCCTAAAATCGTGCGTTGCCTCAGTTGAAAACAACACGAATTACGGTACACAAAACCTTCCCTGAATTATAAAAAAGAAGAAATACTAAAAATAAACACTGCAATAATAATGAAATGGTAGAGTACCAATAAATTTGTAGAAATCCAAAATTATATTTATACGGTTTCATTTCTATCCAGTTAAATCAGCGGGTCCAAAAAAGCGTTTCATCGAAGATTTGGTTCGGGGGGGTCCCTATCGCCACCACGTGGATCCGCCACTGTTACAGGACATAGCATCAGAGAAACAAAAATCATCAACCTGATCTATTAAATATTTGCGATATGCTAATGCTCATGTGTTTTTCTTTTTTCAATCTTACGCAAGTTAAAAAAGATACGTAGATTGAAAGAAAACTTCGACAGCCTTGAATAACATTTTTCTTGATTTCGATAATTTACATTTTAATGCTTAGTTTTGGATAATTTCTTTTTTAATATCTCAAAGAAAATTCCCAAACGATACCTTCCTCTCCCCTGCTAGAAAACGAAAATTTGACGGCTCGCTGATTGTATAATTTCCATTTCATTCGCTGGCCGGATGGGAATTACGAGCCAACTCCAAGCATGTTGGGCCAACCTTAACCTTCTAACATAATAAGTTAACTTCTTTCTTTTAATAAATATTTCAGACTATGCTATATTGTTGATGTGCTTTTGTGTCTTTTCAAAATATAGGTTTCCTTTTCCTTCACTCGGTCTTATTAAAAAATTATTAATTACTTCTTTAATTTTCTCATCCGTATTATTTTGACGGATGTTCGAATTCCCATCATCACGTTCATTGAAAACGTATTTCCACTAAATACATCTTTTTTTTTTTTCATTAATTTACGAACGATGGCAGCGTGAAAATAGTTAATTCAACGTATTTATAAAAACATTTTTATCAGCGGTTTAAAGATATAGCTAATGCTATTTTATTTTGATTAAAAGAATATAAATCCACAGTACACGGTACACAGTTAAGGACACAACGATGCAACCACTCCGAGTGGTAGATTTAATGGTGTTTGAGCGATAATATTGAAATCGTATCAATACAGTTTACTTGTCTGCTGTACGCGTTTTTTTTTTTTTTTGTTCTTTTTGGAGGAGGGCACGTTAACTAAGGACCTTTACCCAGAAACCAGGAGAAAAAAAGAAGCAGTCAGTTAAATGTTTAGATATAGGCAATATAAATGAACTAATAGTTGGGATGAAGGAAAGGATGAAGACGCGTAATAAGGAGTAGAAAGCCCACAAGAGCTTCAGCGGATGAAAATATAGAAGACAATGTTCAGAAGAAAAGTATAGACATTCAAAGAGAACAATTCTTTAAATTGTGTAGTTTCTGATTCACCCGAAATTCTTCCCACTGTAATTTGGAACAGAATAGAAGATAGCAAATTATTTTAATACTACTAAATAAAAACCAGTTCTCAAAAAAAAAAAAAAAAAAAAAAAAAAAAAAAACTTTGTCCAATTAAATAGTATAAAGTTGGTATCGTAATAATTTAGTTATTTCATCCCGTTATTTTAAAATAATATCATTACGGCAAAGCAGAGAAACCTCTCCCAATGCCACCATGTTTTTAAATGTCAAAAAATTTATAATTTCTTAGTCGCCAACCAAAAAAAGACCAAGTTATATTTTACCATTAATCAACATCTGCAAATCAAAAGTAAAGAGATTTAGCATGTTCAATTAGGCTAGTGAAAAAAGACAGAAATAATGTGGATAATATATTTAAAAATGCAAGTAAAGTTACTTCTGTACTCAGTACCACAATGTGTATGCCACGAATAACATCTGGCCGAACAAAGAAATACAGTATTGTAGTAGGTGACCTTGAAGATTGTAATAGATGTAGAGTATAGACATCGCACGGATTGAATCTTTTATAAATCGTTGCTTTTTACTTTAACAGATTTTATTTTTTTATTGTGCCCGCTGATGAACAACTAAACAATACTGAAAAATAAGTTTACTACTTTACAGAAGATCACTTTTTCCAGAAATAACCCTTCGTTACTTGAGATTCAAAAGAAAAGGTATAGTTACGGACACAAAATTAAGGTTTATTAACGTTTGATAACACAATTACAAATGTGCGACAAAAATATATACCTGGATGTTCGTTTTTGATTTTATGCGCATCTCTTAAGTAAAATCATATATTGCAATAATATTTTCGTATTGTTTTCATTATCTTAAATTACTTATTTACTCTTTTTAATTAGAACTAACAAGATTTTAACGATATGAGCCGGTTACAAGTACTATCGTATCATTCTTTTCTTCATTATATACATATATATATATATATATATAAAAACTCGGTTATTTTGGCCTCGCAAGGGGCTGTGCCCCTTGACCCCTCTTGCTTTTATTTATGTCTCTTTCTCTTCTATACTTTGTATAAAATGATCAAAATTTACACCGTAATTCTCACTGGCACCAACACAAAAAGAAAAACAAAACATAATCACAAAAATCCTATCCTAACATTTAACTTTCATTACATAAAATTAAGATACTGTTTCATTACATAAAATTAAGATACTGTTTCATTACATAAAATTGAGACATTCTACGTTACATAAAATTGGGAATTTTTTTTGGGACATTTTTTCGAATGGGGGGTAGCCTAAGAATTACGTTGTAATTAATATAAATATAAATATAAATATAAAAAAAAATATATATATATATATATATATATATATATTATTATTATTATTACCTCGTACATGAAATCTAATATCTACTGCATGAAAAAAATAATCATTAAAATTAATAGTACTGCACTCGTGATCCACAACATAACGTCAGAAATAACAAATAATTACCCTAACTGGAAAAACAATAATTAACGAATGATAATGACACATTGCTTTCAATCATCTGTTGAACAGCAGCAGTTCTTTGGGGTCTAAAATAACACATTAGGGTGACCCCAAATATGATTTTTAAATAATTTACCACCTGGTCCAAAAGTTTCCGATTTCCCGGTCAGTGCAACTTGTTTCGTTTACGTAATAACGAACTCAACAAACTGAAGTGATGTCATCAAAAAGAAGAAAAAAAACACAAATTAAATTATTTAGTTATCTGAAGACATTTCCCTCACATTCTAAATACTGCACTATTAAAATGGCCATTAATTTAAGATGATGATGCTTATTTTATAACACACTAATAATAGTACTTTCTCATTTATTTGAAATCTAATATTTACATTTGTAATCGTAGATGCTGACTTTGTAGAGCTTAGGAGTTCAACACAAAAGCTTTACTGAGAGGACGCAAACCTACAAAATACAAAAATTATTTGTGGGTTACGCAAAATTCGAGCTATCTTTTACTTGATTACATTGGAAAAAAAGAAATCTGCTACTACTTCTTCGGCAGCAGAGATTAGCAAAAGAGACAGCTTTTAGCTTGCCAGAAGTTGATGTAAAGAAAAATGCTTAATGTGCAAAACGCCAATCGCTTGTCAGCGTCGAGTAGTGATGAATTCTAACTATGAATACTTCTCGGACGTTAGCGGACTACTAAGAAGCATAGAAACATATAACAAAATAGTACACAGAAAAAATCGAATCGAAGAACCAGGTAATTAGCCACTTTGAGCGGACTACATGCACGTTGAACATTGCACATTTTTCGCTGCGAAACTAACTGTGACCAGCGAAAAGCGGTACAGAAACGATAGCACAACGAACCATCGATTATTAGGGCGGTAGTTTAGAGAAATTTATGAATGTGAGCAGACGAATTCACTTTTAAATAGATTTTTTAATATGGTTGGAATGTAATTTGATTTTTTTTATTGTAACATAATGACGCCGCATATATTTAACTTTATAGTTTTCTTAAATTAAATTAATGTAATCCTTTTTATTGTTCGCATAAATTATTTCCTTTATCGATATTTAAATATCAATTTTCTTTAACATGCATTTAATTTTTTATTTGTTTTTATTTTTAAAAAAAAAAAAGGTGACTAATTCGGTTTTGCCTTGTAGTAATGCGTGCGAATGTATGTCGAGTTAATTCCATTTCAACATTTTTCAGTTTTTGAGAAGTCCCAGGGAAAAAATCAGGATTAAGTAACTCGACACATTCACTTCGAAATTCACAATTCATTTATCAAAACACGCAACGATTGACGACTGATTTACCATATCTCTTATGAAACTGAAGTTGCCTTTAGTAGTGGTGGATCCAGAAAGACATGGGGGAGGGGATTATAAAAAGGACATTGAGAGGGGGGATTATATAATTACGTAAAATCTTCTACGGGGTAAGCAGTAGACTTGAAAAATACCCCTTGTTTCACAAAGAAAATCAAATAGCGACCTTCATAGAAATTTAAAAATGTTTTAAAAATACATAATTATTACAATTTTTAATTTAACTTTTGTCTTATATTTAGGGGTGAAAAATAAAACGAAATTATAAAATTCTAGCTGAAATGGTAGTTCAGAAATAGTAAGATAGTATTTTCATTAGAGACTTTACGTATTTTTTATTTTTGTTAGTAATCTGATCCGAATTCTTTGTTCATGAGCAAGTTTAAATGTATATAGTTCTCATTGAACTCTTATTTTTAATTAAAATTACAAAATTAAAAATAAATAAAAATGGCAAAAGATCGACGACAGTTGTGTTTAAAATAGAATAAAGAAGGAACATTAATAGTTTTACTAAAAAATAGTATTAAATTTTAATTATTAAAATCCGTAGGTAAAATTCATACAAATATTTTATAGCATAAATTAAGTTTCTCTGTTATAACAATTTTTTTCATAGAGGCTTTGGTTCTTTAGGGGGGGGGGATGTCCCCTATACTCTCCCGTGGATCCGACACTGCCTTTAATGATCGTCGCATCGCCATATTTCGATATAAAATGGAACGTGCGATGTTGCAGCAACACTGACATAATGTGCAATTCAATGCGACTTCTAACACTTGGTACCGCAGACTGGCCGCATGTTCAAAAGTAAGACGTGGGCACATTAGGCGTTATGCTAATAAAACTACATTAGAATGTAGATTTTTACAAATCTCAGTGACAGCGGAAAACTATTTTTATTATAAAAGAGCAAAATGTGCATTGGTGTTGCCTGAAAAATTCAGACAAAAGAACTTCTTATTGTTGTAAATGTCACACAATGATCAGATAAATAATAATAATAATAATAATGGAGAAGAAAGATTTTTGACTAGAACGGAGTTCAAGTGCACAGTGTTGAGGACATCAGGCGATGCCCTGATTGAATTGGAAGATTATCTCATCCGTCAAGGTAAAAACCGAATGCAGACTGATAAGGGGGGAGTGCCGAAGAAAATAGTATAAGAGGTAGACACGCTTCTTCAACGCAAGGCACAATGTAGTTGATGGTTTAAAAAAAAACAGCAATAATAATAACAATAGCAATAATAGTAGTAGTAGTAGTAGTAGTAGTAGTAGTAGTAGTAGTAGTAGTAGTAGTAGTAGTAGTAGTAGTAGTAGTAGTAGTAGTAGCAGTAATAATAATCTGTAAAAAATTTCATAGTTCTAAATTGATTAGAAAAAGAACCGGAACATTGTTTCTAATCATCCATATAGAATAACAGTTAACGAGAGAGAGAGAGAGAACCGGTTATTATGATTTTCGAAATATGCTTGTAACATCGCTTAAAAAGACAGCAATATTACTTTTAATATTTTTTGATTACAAATCCAATTACAAGCATTAATATCACATTTGTATACAGTAATGTTTATGTTGTATGAATTGTAAATATGACAGTTGGGCATTTTTATATTTCATAACTATCTCCCCCTAGTTAATGCATAAAAAAACAAATGTACCTATCTCACCTTGCTGTTTTTTCGTATACGGTACCTCCAAAGTTTGCGGAAAAAACGCTGAAAGGTACGAAAGTTTTTTTTGAGCAGATCACGGTTCGAAATATCCGGTATACGATATTAAGATAATAAATAGGCGTGAAAACTCACAAAAACCTTCATCCGGTGAACAACATTTATCGCGTGAAAAAAAGATTTACAAGGTTTTCGCCAAGATTCTCGAGCCATTCTCTATTGTTTTAGCCAATTTTCCGAATCGGGGATGTTGACTTTAACGTGCTTAGCAGTAATTTTCACTCGATCTATTGCCGGGTTTTACTTCGTCAGCGAAATTCCCTAAAATAATGTGTCTGGGAAGGTGTACGACCAGGGGAGCGGACATTTTCAAAAAAACGTAGTAACACCTCCGAGTTTCGGTGGTACCCCGCGCATTGAACAGTACGAAGTCGGAAAATTACGAACAAGGAAGCGTCGCTGATGAACCTACGTTAATAAAGAGACACAGCGGACACAACAAAAAGAACTGAAAGATATGTTTACAATGAAGGCCCCGGAAGAGAAGGTAAACTGTTCCGGATCGCGGGTAAAAATTCCAAATAAAGAGACGAAGAAAGCGAACATTTTTGAAATCAGTTAATTTTTATAATTCAGTATCCCCCAACCACCAATTAACAGTTTACTAATATAATTCCTCTTAATTCGTATTGAACTTAATTAATACTAGTGTACGCGTTAACTTTCATTAAAAATTCAATTAATAAATAAAAACCGACAACAAACGTACGTAATAATTATAATTAAAAATGACGATTATGATCCGTAATCAATTTTATCCATCAAGTGCTGGGGCATTTTTAATTATTATTATTTTCGTTTGCTGTTTGTTTTCACTTATTTATTTAATTAAAGTACCGCTTGTTCAACGGGACGCTGACTTTTTATAATGAATAATAATAATTTTCCTAATAGTGAAGATGGAAGAATTTGTGTGTCTAATTTCATCGCTTTGGATAACGTAAGCAGTTTAGATTCGCGAATAAATCATTTCGGTTTATTTCATTTATATCTATTTTCATACATATATCACGATCTTTAACACTAGAACGAAGTCGGAATCTTTATGTTGTCATAACATACACGCACGCACGCACGCACGCACGCACGCACGCACGCACGCGCACACGCACGCGCACACACACACACACACACGCGCGCGCACACACACCGACACACATAACTTCGACGCTATTTAGCAAACTAAAATGTTTAAGGGTGGGCTCAACCGAGTTTAAATGCGAGAGGCTTACATCATCAACACTGATTTAATAATTACCGTTAAGTTAGAAGAAAAGTAAATAAACATTTTTTGCTGAAATTCAGTGCGAGTAATTAAGCAATGGGGACAAGCTCCGACCAGCGTGCCGGTCTTAACCGCTCCAATGACTTTGGAGCAAAATTTATCATAGTGCCTCCCCCTTGAGGAGAAACTGAATTTCGAATAGAAAATTTCTCCTTCGAAAACATCCGAATTTTTACTTTTCTATCATAATCGAAATGATTCAAATAGAGTAAATAATATAAATTAAGACATACTCTTTTCTTTAAGGTATTTGAAAAATAAAATTTAATTTTTTAAATTGCTACAAAAAATCATCATTATGTTTAGTAATTTTTAATAAGCGAAATGCTTATAAATATATAACGCAATTAAAAATAACTTTTTTTTTTTTTTTTTTTATTATACGTGTACAATCATTATACACCTATTTTAAATCGTTAACCTTTTAATAAAGAATTATACATTTCACACTTCTTTATAAAATATCAAATTTAAATAAAAACGATATCAACTTAAAGTAACCAAAATTAACTTTGCGAAATTTTTTGTCAGCAAACTCTATTAATGGGTCGAATCGAGATTTTCAGCAAAATCATTTTCTATAGAAAGTGTTCCTAGACCAGAAAGTGTTCCTAGAGCAGAAAGTGTTCCTAGAGCAGAAAGTGTTCCTATAGCAGAAAGTGTTACTAGACCCAGAAAGTGTTCCCAAACCAAAAAGTGTTACTAGACCAGAAAGCTCTTAAATCTTCGATAAGTTTCAGTTAGCTTCACTTTTCATCACAACAGTTACCGGCATTGTTAATACAATTCATACGGCAATCCATTATATTTCGACTCAAAGGAATTTGAGAAAGTAAAGGCGATCGAGAGAAAGGAATTGGCCCCATTATTCTCTTCAGATCTATTAGGCTTGGTACCATTATGAAAGGCTTAAATTCACAACCTCGGCGCCTTGTCACGGATATGGGACTTACTTTACTTTATATATATATATATATATTAAAGTAAAATGAGTTCCATATCCTTAATAGGGCATCGAAGGTTGTAAAAGTTCACAACATACTAAGCCCAACGACACTGAAGACAGTAAGGGGCCAGTTCCTTTCCGTTAACTGTCTTTTCTTTTTCTGCCTGGCATTCAAATATTTTATATAAAACAGTATATTGTTTAATGTTATTTTAAGAGACTTAAACGCGTTTTTTCATTTTTTTTATTTTTAGAAGAAGCATACTAGATACTCGCTTACCATACAGTATCTGAAACAAGCAGACATACGGATCTTTTACAACACGAAAGCTAGATAAACGGCCCTCTGTTTAAGTTTAAACGATGTAGCCAGAGATTAAAGGTTTTTTTACAACTTAAAAAAAATAATGACCCTTAGATCTTTTTCTTTACCTTACAATAAAATATCCATATTGTTGGAGTACCACGTGTATATTCATACCTATCACGTAGAGAGTAGATTGAATGAAATGTAATTAAAATTTAAATTACCTCCTTCATGTTTCCAACGTTTCAGGAGCAACATGGATAAGGCCACCGCAATCATTAAAAGTAAATAAAACATTTTTTAAAAGATATTTTTTTAATTTTCCAATGTTCACTTTTTACCGCTATTTTATTTCCCAAACGTACACGTAAGTGTATGCAACAGGAAAAATAAAAATAAAGCAAAATACACGCGAAACAATATGAAAAAATCGCGCAAATTAATTCAGTAAACGAACAAAACAATCACCAAACATAGCGGCTCGGACTCGACGCAGCGAGCAAACGCATAACAGACTCGCTGTCACTGGCAACAGTAACTACGAATACGCCGACGACAGCGAGCGAATAAAACCGACTAGCGGCCAGTAGATTAAGCCGAGCACGATATAGCCGAGCGAGAAGTGATAGTGATCACTCGGCCACGGTGACCACTTAAATCTCCCCCCCGCCATGTTGAGCGCAAATTATTTCAGCTAGTTATTATAAACCGGAATGCAGTCGCCGCCGTTAAACGCATTGCTGTCGTGCACGCAAACCATCTTTATTAGTCAGTTGTTACAACTTTTCACTTCAGAAAACTCATCTCACTAAGCGCATTCGGAGAACTGGTCGAAAACTATCTTCTACTTCCGAATCTCGCGCTACATCTGATGACGAGATCGGCTTCGCAGCACCGTCTGCGAGCTCTGCATTTCGATCTACTGAAGAGAAAAAAAATACAATAACCGCCAACACCGCAGAAGCTCGCCCGTTCGCTACAACGACAACGCATTCCCGTGTTGTTAATTATCCGCTATAATTGATCATCGCGAAGGATTAGTGTGGATAGTAGACACATATGGGCAACGTTTTTAACTGAATGATTCCATTTTTCGCTTTCCTAAAATTTTCCAGGTTATGCCATCCTTCAATGCTCAAATTTAAAGCAACATAAAAAAACTGTCCTTTCTAGGTGTAATTGTGGAAATTTTTATTTACTCATTTAGACGACGTTAAGTAAGTTCTTACTGCCTTCAGAGATGTCGCTATGGTCTCTAAATCGCCGTACGCGTAAATTATGTTTTTTTTTTTTTTTTTTGGTTATTATTAAATTTGTACCATAATTATTATTGTTATTGGAATTATTGAATCTCAGTTAAATTGTGAAAGTTTTACGTTAACGTGAACTATAAATACATTTTTCGTTACTGACATATTATTAAAATACAGCACTTGTAACACATGCGTGTGTGTATATATATATATATATATATATGCGATAGTTGGTTACGTAACAGGACGAATTAACAATTAACATATTATTAATCACCATATTTGTTATTGTACTATTAAAATTAATTCATAACACAAAATACATATTAAAATTACGACCCCCCGATATGTTCCGGAGCGACTACTAGTTCTCTTCGATTTTCGATGTAACGTAGTCTCTCCGAAGCATGTCGGCGCCGTAATTTTAATACATATCTGTTTATTTGTGTTATAAATTAATTCAGATTATAAATTAACAATGTACTACGACTGGATTGAAGACAGACGATCGGTGTATTCTCGATTGGAATTTTACTGGCAGCACTGACGAGCTAATGACTGAATTAACCGATCCTTCTGTAAATCGCTGCTTCATCGCAAACGTTACTTAATTCACGGACTACCTGTGTAACCGGAAATCGAAATAAATATATACAATTAGACCGTAAATGATTTTAGGTGCACCCAGTATTGTTACTTGTACCGTTCGGTGGCTCTGTGAACGATAATACCGATCCTCGATCTTTTAGGTTCTTTCCTTAGAGCCTCTCTACTTGTGAACTGTTGTCTGATTACTGACCGATTACCACCACGCGCATTCATTTAAGACAATGGTAGATGATTGCGGTCCATCACCCCTAGAGCCAGCAGCTCGTTCTCATGCTACACTAATATTCCCACTGCGCTCTAACTTTATTTAATATTTCCGTTGGTTTATTTTGTTTTTATTTTTCACATTACTTTATGCAACGGAGAAACCGAGAAGATATGCAAACTGCAATACTGAATGTGCGATAACCGAATTTCAGTAAGGCATTCTTCGGTGGAACGAAGCTGAAGTGGATAATAACCCCGCTTCTGTTACATTTATACGTTATGCGTTAGTAGTTTAGGGCTACTTTCTTTCCGACTTTATTCCGGTTGATTTCAGTTTTCTCTGTTTTTTTTTCTCATTCAATTGCTAATTTATAACTAGCCAAATGGTGAGAGACTATCTAATAAATGTTCTCAATAAATCGCAAGTAGAAGGTGCATCCATTGATGCTTCTCCCTCAAAGAAGACTAGTGCATAAAAAAAGTAATCATCGGAAAAGTAATGAAATTTATTGAAAAAACATTTTCAAACCGGTTTGCCAGATTTTTTTCCTTTTATTTTATCCGTATCCATCAATGCGCCATCCAAGGCAATATAATACACACCAACTTCTGATGCAAGGAAAGATCGCTGGAAAAAGACCACCACGAAGAAGAAGAAGAAGAAGAAGAAGAAGAAGAAGAAGAAGAAGAATGTGGATACAAAATTTGACTCAATGGTATCAGGTGTCTATCATTGAACTGTTCCGGAATGTACTAGACAGACGAAAGGTTGCTCAAATGTTAGCCAACGTTCGATAACGGACATGGGGCACCGTGATGATGATGATCCATCCTCGTATATTGTTTGTGGACTTCTCCAACACAAATTTATTATTTATGTATAATAGTATGTATACACATATTGAAATGTTATAATCTGTTGTTAATTTAAGCGTTCGCGGGCATCGATATCCGTTGATGTTGCGGATTTTATTTCTTTCTTTCTTTTATTTAGTTATTATTATTATTAAATGGTCAATTATTAGTCCTTGTTTTATCTATATATTTAACAATGCCTTATTTTTTCTGTGACGGGTGATCGCTGAAAATACGATTATTAAAAAAAATAATTACAAAATCAAAATTTTACAGCGATTAAAATAAACATAAAAACAATTATATGTATCTTTGTTATCGGCGGTGATTCGGTGATTGTAAGTTGGTATTCGGCGGATGGTGCTGATTACGATCGGAGAAGGTAAAACGTTGTAAATGAAATTGCGAATTGGTTTGATCGGCAAATTTCAGAATCTGAACCTTTATCCGGAAGGCCTTTGCGATAATGTCTTTTTAATTATACGACTAACGCAAAACGCGGTAACCGTGTATTTCTTTACCACATTCTCGGACTCCTTCTCTAGTTTCACGATGAATAACGAGAGGAGAAAAAATCAGTGATGTCTTCCAACGAGTTAAAAATCCGACTGACTGACTACCTTCTCCGAAATCATCCCAATGAATTCCCCCATCTTTTTCCAAATGCTAGCTCCGTTCCGCATTGAAGATGGCATAGTTCAGCCGACAGCTGCATCTCACATGCATGCACATCTTTTCTCTTATCACGTTTTTCGATACTTTAGATTTTATATTTTGTTACATGCAATAGACACATTACAATATATAGATATATTACATATATTGTCGTAATTATTTGTTCAACAACAACTTTGAATAGCAGCAGTGTAAACTGGTTTTATTCGAATGACACGAAACAAAAATATTTTCATATAAAATACACGCTTAATTTACATTTCTAGCGGTAAAACTAAATTTGAGAATTTAAGAACACTAGAAAGAAATTACGATAAATGTTGAAATTTTTACATTAAAATCTATTTCAATTCAAGTGTATATTTTCTTCTTTTATTACTTTTATATTTTTACATGTTTGTATATTTCTATTTCATTGTTATCTCATGTTTATGCCTTTTCACTGTGAACATACCCTTACTCGTTTTTAACCTTACAGTCGGTTTTATTATGTCGGTGATATGCTAAATAGATAATGGGGTTTTGCTTATTTTTCGATTATATACTTATGATTTTATTAATACGTAAAAGAATCAATACATGTGTTTCTTTTCGGCTTTTTACTCTTTTTTGTCTTTTAAATATATGTACATAAAAGTCAACAATAAAAACTGCAATTAAAGTTTTAAAACAAACGAAAACCTTAAGAAGCTAAAGCATAATCCAAACGTAATCCTTTCTAAACGATAAAAATGAAATACACAGTACTTTTACAAAAATCGTATTTTAAGATCCGGGGCCGTTTAAATGGGGAGCGCTATGACCGAGTCGCTAGAATCGTAATGAGCATTTATACGTCGAACTTTCGTATTACGAACTTCGGAATAACAAAGTTTTCGTTCCATCGAATTCCTGAAAGAAATTTAAGGAATCATTTTAGTTGTCACAGATCAGGTAGTATAGTGAAGTAGATCCTTTACCCTTGACAGGGTGTTGGAAACTGATTCGCAATCACTATGCTCGGGACACTTACGAGAATAGAACGACTAATAGGATACGCTTTTACATATAACCAACATTCGATTTCAGATACCACCTGCATATTTCACTAGGATAGCGACTATTCTGCGTACTGGAAAGTTTAATCATTACGCTTCTTTAATTAATTTTGTAATAAAAATAACTTTTTACTTCTTTGTTTCAAGAATCGAAACATTTTGGTGATATCCATAATTAAGAATAAAATAAAAAATTGTATTTGAATCGGAATTAGGAAATTTCTTAATGTGCAAGTAAAAAAAAGAGTATATGCAGGTTCGCGAAGAAATATTAAGCGTATAGAGATAGTAAATAACGGAAAAAATTAACGCAACTTGCTCAATATCGAGGAGAAGCAACATTGGAAATGAGGAAAAAACCATTGAAAGTATGTAGTCCCTAGTTGACACCGGCAGCTTCGGCGTGCGCGCACACATACATATGCACACATACGAATAGTACCTGTTTCTAAGGTACTGACTTATCTACGCTAATACATGTAATTTAAATTTTACAGTTGATGTCCTCTGAAAACATTGTATTCCACTAGTCGCGAAATTCTAACATTCCGAAACCGATGTTTTCCTTTTACGTCGCGTGACACAGTTTACTAAATACTACCATCTTTCTGAACAAATAATGAATAATCTGAAGCATAAAGATTTTAAACTTTACATCGAAGAATATTATATTAATATTACATACTACGCTACTGGAATTTTGATAAACAGTTTACATTAATAATAGATTAAAATTTGGATGAAATAGGAAAGTTCTATCCTCTTCCTTTTGGTAATTATAGACAATACAAAAACAGATATTTGGTATCGCTTAGAAAATCTTATAAAATTTTCGTGCAAAATTTCATACCTTAATTAACCGAAGATTTTCTAAGATCTTTTATTTTGTCCAAATAAAAATCGAGTTCAAAGGAAAACATCTCAGCTTTCCAACTAATATCTGTATCTGTCACTACCATCGCAGGATTATAGAAATACTATATGTCAAAAACTGTGTTTAGGCTGAATAAAAATATACTGGCAGTAAAAACGGGAACAAGGTATTAGAATATATACCACCTTCTTTAAAATTACAAATCTATTTTTCCGAATTTAAAATATGTAATTGCCCTTACACGCGCTGCGATCTCTGCTGCATTAAATGAAAAGAAATCAAACGATAATGTTTCTAGAATAAATAAAAGTATCGGATAAGATTAACTAGTTTCTTACGCGTGACCAACCGAAGTGAGCACATTTTTCTCTTTCGTGGTCAAAAGATTTTTTTCAACCTTACGCAAAATCGACGGTTTCACTTACATCTAAATATTAAACCGTTTAACGGAATATTTTATTTATCGCGCAATAGCAACAGATTGTATATCCAATGAAAAAACAGTAGCCATCAAAAAAGTTTGATAAAAGTTCACTATTAAAATTCATTCTGCTCCTTGTCTAGTTCTTCCATTACAAAGTGTATTTACGATGGTTTACGGTCGCTGTTTTCATTAATTCTAATCTAATATCCCTTCGCCTTTTTTTTAGAACTCCCCCTTCCTCTTATGGATAATGGTGCCTTATTATGATAGTACAGCATTTTTCTTATGAATAAGAAATAATTTTAATTTACTCGTAACTTACGCAAAAAAAAAAAAAAAAAAACTCGTTCAAGATATGCGGTAATCAGAAAATTTATTAATTTTAAATACGGTTGCGGTTGTTTTTACGGAAGACTACTTTATACATTATAACATATACGAGTGGGAACACATGAGTATATTAATTTTAATGTATTTTTAAAAACAGGAGCGAAATAAAAGGAAAAATACATTACTCTATTAAGAGCAAAATAGAAAAGGATCCTTGCCTTAGCCTTAAGGGAATAGGTTTGGAGCGAGATTATATCTGTACAATATGTCGTATAAGATTGAGCCATCACTGGACGCTATTACACTTGGCAAGATTAGGAATAATAAATAATAACTGTAATGAACGTGGATTGGACGGGTAGATCAAACGTATAGTGCGGTAGTGTGTATAAAAAGGAAAGAGAAGAATTGGTGAAAGGAATTTTGAATAAATTTTACACATTACCGATATCTGTAGACTAAATAGTAAAGGAGCCGGTTTCTTTAGAATGTAAGGCGTTTTATGTGTTTTTTAAAAACTGCTAATGTTAAAATATAATAAGGGACAGGCAATTAATTAGATCTGGGTATAGACTGGGCCCAAAAGGCGAAAGCTGGGCCAAAAAAAAAAAACAAAAAAATAAGCATTTATTTTTATGAATTGCATACGATTTTCTCGAAATTAATAAAACCATAAACGCAGCATATCCCTATACCACGCATACATAATGTAACGAAATAAAAATCGTGTAATGCATGTCAAATTTCGAAATTTGATTCCATAAATGATAGCCAGACACATGTAACTATAAAACACGCGTAAATTTCTATTTGAAATCATTTTATATTAACTGCGATTTTGCTTTTCGATAGATAATTTCATTGGAACTTTAATCAAAAATATGTACACCATACGTATACTCATTTACAACCGTCATTGTAACTATTACTGGTTTATTATTTCACAAAAAATTAAAATTAAACGCAAAGTACACGAATATATTACGCAATCGCAATAATACCTACTACGCGAATTAAATAAAAAGAAATAATAATTAATAATAATAATAAAACAATTTTTCCGTAAAAACTCACTACAATAAAATGTTAATTTCACTCGAAAGCATTTTTTAAAAGGGGGTAACTTGAATTTTTATTTTTTATCATACAAAGATTAACAACAACACTGATGAATGAAGACAAAAAGGAATCCCCGGCAATCATTTCCATTACAGTATCTTTCATTTCTTCTATCTCTAGTAGTAAAAAGTAAAGCAAGTCCCGCGTCGGGGATTGTGAAATTAAGATATTCAGTTTTAATTGGTTTAATCTTTTCCCCTACCTTAGCCGTTCGATTATTTCCTCTATAGTTCGCTTGCGGTTCAATCATAGTTTGCTTCCGGCTTCTCTTTTCCGTTTTTCTATTGTTCAATCTCCTTTGTGTCCTTATGATCCTCCAGAGCTCAATTATACCTGTGATGCGAATCACATTTTGTTCGAATGCCCCTTTATTTCCTCCGAACGTTCTACTCTGTATTCTAGTCTTCTGCGCCTTGGCCTTCCTACTCCTTATAGTGCCCACTCCATTCTTGCCCTCCCCTCGCTCAATATATGTAGTTCCTTTGTTGGCCTTGTTTATCTCCTCAATTTCTAATCTTTTCCTTATATAAGGTACATTTCCTTGCGTTGAGTAAGTTCCACTGTTGACGTGCCCAAAAAAAAAAAATCGCTTTTCCCTCTCTCACCCTCTCTTAATATAATCTAATGCTGGGTAATAACCTAGGCTGGCGAGATCCCCCGCAAAAAAACATCACTGTTGGTAATTTATTTCATAGTTACCGCGCTCTCTATAGGGAATCAATGTATACTACCGATCATTTCTAAGCAGCGCCATCGTACAGGCTATAGAAAAAGGAATTTTTCAATTTACGTCTTCCTTTTTTTCTTTCCGGATTTACTATCAGCTTTAGTACTGCAGAAATAAGACTAAACGTCCCAAAATTGACTTGTTCATGCTACTGTTTAGCTACAACGGGCATACTTGCCCTGTGAGACCCACAACTTGTTTTAAAATAAAAAAAAAAAAATAAAAATTAAAGAGAAAATCATGATTTCTATGATGATGTTTCTCGACTATTAATGATAAAAATAAATTGGATTCTGCTAAATTTTTCGAAAACTGCAAAAAAAATAATCGTTATTGAAAAGAGACACCTGCAAAATTATTTTCAGCAACAGCAGGCTCAAAAGCATTCCTCGTGGTAACTTCTCATTTCGCCTAAATGTGATACATTTCGCTTGTTCGGCAGATAAAAATCAAAAAAAAAAAAAAAAAATAGGCAAGAATACGAATATGATTTCTTATTGGCAAAACAACGCGTCATAATTGTCGAATTTTAAACTGAACCACGGTCATTAACAGTAGGCAGCTATAAAAGACCATAACACAGCACTTTTTTGTGCTATTTGATCCCGCTGTTCAAGGTTTTTTTTTCTTTTCGAAAAACAACGAAAGCGTTTATACAAAAATCAGAAGTGAACGAATACTGTTAAAAACGTATTAAATGTAAATATACGCAACGACACGACTCTGATAACGAATATTTGCAAGTTATTCCATTCGAAGTCCAGCGCTGTATAAATCCCATCAGCCTTAGTAGTCGGTATGTAGGAAGCCTCTTATTATTATTGGTATCTAGTGTGACTTGCTGTACATTAAAATTCGGAGTTTCAGAAAAAAAGAAAAAAAACGTCCCTTTTTATTACAAAAATTGAAAACAACGTACACGTGTGTTCTAGTTTTATCTAAATTCCTCATTAAAAAACAACCAGAGAATATTTTTTTTTCTTTTTCTTTGTTTCTATATATTTCGGTTTAAATCTTAAAAAGAAGAAGAAAAAAGTTAAATGGAAAAGTAAAGTTAATACAGATTTACTAAGCATAAATAAATTATTAATCTAATAGAGTATACACTTAAAATTTTTTCCAAGTCAATAAACTTATCTCTTTAATTTTTAATATCTACCGTTTTTTGTTTTTTTTTTTTGTTATGTTGACCGCGTGATTTAATTAATAAACCATCCTGGGTTACTGTAACTTTCCATCCTCAGTTACACTTTCGATACTTCTTTTCATTTCGAATACCATTACTTCTATAAAAATACGGAACAGTTTGTGTTTCTCCTACAATAAAATGCTAATATAGAAACTTACATTGAACGTATGTTTCTCAGCTTACTTTTAATTAAATCTTTATTTATTTTATTTTTTTTTAATGAAAGTTCCTGATCCTAATTTAATTTTCCTGTAATTTAAAAAGCGGACATGCAAATCGAAAGAATTTAAAAAAATTAAATATTGCTTTGGGGATTTGAATAAATAATCAACATTAAATTCCCTTGGTCATCGGTCCCGTTTGGCTTACATCATTTGCTTTACTCGGTTGATACGAAAGTGTACTCCTGCTTGTATAAGTTTTCTATAGATTGTAGAATTAGTTTGTAAATTTGTAATTTTGTTATATTATCTTGAATTACAAGTCAAATTTGCATATTACGAACGAAAAAAATTAAACTGTATGTATAGCGGAAAAAAAAAATGAAGTAAGCAAGGAATAAGCCCGGTAAAGACCCTGTTATGCGGGGTCAGTTCACAAAGGCGCACTCAGGATTTTTTTTTGGTCGGGGCTAGAATTTTGAAGATGAGTTCCTAGGTGGTAACTTGGTACCTCGACTAAGTACCTGTTTGTAAATTAAAATAAAAAAAAATTAAAAAAAATACAAAATTAACGAATATTATTTTTGGAAAAATTACAAAACTGACAAATTTTATTTAAAAAAAATAATAATAATAATAGAAACGTAACATTATGTTTGTAATAAGCACAAATTAGATAAGTATACGAATTTTATTTTTTAAAAATTAGCTAAAAGTATATAACATCATACTTGTAATATAATTTTAAAATAGATATGTATGTTTAAAAAAAAAAAAATGAAATAAAACAAAACATTACAAAACGAAATTAAGATTTCGAAGATTTTTTGGGGGGAGCAATGGCCCCGTGGCACCTCCCTTGAGTGCGCCAATGGTTCATGATATGAAAAATAGACCTTTAATAACGTAGAAAAATACATAAGCTCTTATGGGATCATAAATGGACATAGAATTAAAAGCACCGCATCGAAAAATACATGTATATCGGGGTTACGAACGACAGGAGAGGGGGGTGGCAATATTTTTTTCGGTAATATTGAAACACGCGTCAACTGTTAGCATATTACTTTCGAGTAACAATCACGCCGGATAGCGAAACTCAAACGGATTTTTTTCGCTTGACAGACTATACACTAGCCTGTGGTACATCAGAATTTATAGCACAAATCTCTGCGAATAAGAAGCACTATTTATGTTGACCTGAAAATATCTCTATCCGTCAGCTAAGATTTTAACAGCACATAATACGGACGAGGTAGTTTTTGTTTCAGTTTATACATTTAAACCCGCGCGTAATACTTTGCCAAACGCTTTTCCTATATTAAGAAGCACCGCAGCACAAAAAATTTCTTGTTCCGGAAACTATCGTTTACAATGTCGACTCTATTCGATGAATTTATTGATTTTTGAAACTGTCAATTCGGTATACGTGACTCCCTTTAAAATAATTTTTACAAAAATATTTTCGATAGGATGGATAATAGACTCTGATAGGTCTCCGTAATAACGTTATTTCTTCCTGAGGCTTACCCGGTTTTTGTAATATAATTATGGTCGCGAATTCCCATTGTGTACAGGATCATAACCAGCACGAAGAATTGCATTGAAAATGTATAAGTTATCAGGATTGCCGCGTAAATAATTAATTTTCTCGACTTTAAACTACCAAAAACAGCAATCCCAAACTTGACTTGTCGAAACTTATATCGGTGCATCCACACTTAAATAACCGTGATCAACAGTGACGACGTGTGTAGTCGTCCGCGCGTCTTTAGCAGTTATCGCACTTTAAGTATGGCAACAGTGGAGGAAACTGCGAATTTTTCAAGGAGAAATTATTCGTATAATATCAAACTGTGATCGGTTGTTGTTAGGCGACTTTTTTAGAAATCATAAAGAGCTGACAAATTTTCCCGCGTAAATAACTAATTTTCTCGACTTTAAACTACCAAAAACAGCTCCATCCCAAACTTGACTTGTTGAAATTTAAATTGCTGCACCCACGCTTTAATAACCGTAATCAACAGTGACGTAAGTAATCCCCGCGCCTTTAGCGGTTATCGCACTTCAAGCATGCATCACACTTTAACACACTTTATCCGTCATCACTACGTTTCCTAACATTGACGCGGTACTCGAATACTGAAATGTGCATCGTATAATAATTCGAACTTCATTTCTGAAAAAACAAAAAAAACCCCCCCAAAAAATCGCCTACTTCTCTATCAAACGAATCATCATTCAGCTGTAAGTTACCAATTTTCTCAAGCCGAATCCATGAAAACAAGAAGAATTGGAGAAATTTCAACAATGCTGGCAGAACTGATCTTTTATATTTAATCATTAACGTATTAATTGTATTTTCATTCGGAAAAACCACTCTTTCCATTCTATAACAATGAAGGAAGAGTGAACAAGATAACAAAAAGTATTCGAATGGCGAATTATATTTGTAGCAGCAGCAGTGGTCAGTCGTTCAACTTTTTTTATCCTCACCTTAGAAAAAAAACAAAAAAACACTCAAAACAAAAAAAATCCAGATGTCGTAATATTAATGATACAGAGCGTAATTCCGAAAAAAAAATGAAATACCAGTTAAATGGTTTTCTTCTTTATATAACTTTTTCCGTGTTTTTAGAAAATCCAAATGGTTCATACATACATTTTCGTAAATCAAAAATTAGATAAAATTAATGAAATCAGAAAAAACTGGATCTCATTATTATCGCAAATTAACGAATGAAATATTTAAATTTACGGGTGAGAAAAAAAAAATGCTGTCAAAGGAGATACTTTGACGGTGGGACGGTAAAAGTGTGTTTTGATCTATTATTACTACCGGAAACTCATTTAGTACTTTACCGAGTTTTAACGGATACGGTGAAGATTTTTACAGAGATACTGTTTAGATCCGGATTATGTTACAGAGGTATTCGCGAAAAATCTGCTTAATTTCGGTAAAGAGACAGATGCGGAATAGAACATTTTTCAAAGGTTCTTCAAAAAAATTCCAGCTAATTATTAACGTTATCTTTAGATCCTCGGCGAGGGATACACTAATGTCTCCCGAATGATAGGGTAGTTAGGTAGTCCCGGAAGCGTTTTTATTTATTTATGTATTTTTAATTTTTAATTTTAATTTTCGTTTTTTTATTTTAATTTTTTCGCTTTTATTATTACTTTCATCTAACTTGTATAGATATTACGAAAACCTGAAACACAAAAT
The DNA here is from genome assembly GCA_039619475.1 of Icerya purchasi. Taxonomy (NCBI): domain Eukaryota; kingdom Metazoa; phylum Arthropoda; class Insecta; order Hemiptera; family Monophlebidae; genus Icerya; species Icerya purchasi. The sequence continues at coordinate 399,018,441 of CM077116.1, read as the reverse complement.
TTGTTACCTATTTTCACAAATGTTTTTTTAATTAAATGCCGCAATTAAATGTTCAAAACAAATTAGTCAGCAAAAATCCCGGGACTTTGTGTGGCTATGTCTGTCGAAGTACGCTTTCAAGAATAATAAAGGCAAGTATTTCGCTAAAAATGTCTAATTGGTTAATGTTTTTTTATTTTTTTGCAACTTTTTCATTATCATATCTTAGTAGAGTCTATTATTAACAGCTAGAAGTGTGTAAATGTTACAAATGAAAAGTTACGTTATTTCCAAACGGGTATAATTTTTTTTTTTCGTCATATTGGCCGTCTTTTATACTGTAAAGCGCAATATACCGAAGCTATTCTTATAGCCATAAATTAATCCGTGTATGATTAGACACGAAAAAATGGTCGAACAGACAAACAAATATGAATACGCCTGTTAATTCACCCGACACAACGAAACACGTAAAAATCAAGCAAAACATAGACAAACAGACGGACATTACGCATAAAGAAAACATTACAAAAACAACGAAAACGAATCATAAAACGATAATTGCACTTCATGTATATATAATATTACACACTTTACACAAAACACGTTATTCTCCTCCATATTATATACCTCTATAACTAAACACAATATCGACGTCAATCTCCGACAAGCGCGAGTCCTTTTAAACTGTTTCTGAGAGAAGCAAACTAACCAGGTCGTCCGAACAAAAACCGACGCGATCCTTTCAAAATGGCTACCCCATTTAGGGGGGCACTAGTGTTCGAACTGAGCTTTAATTTAAATATTATAAGTACAAATATTTACGAAAACAGAAAATACTAGTTATTAATATAAACGAATTTCGACAAAAACATTGAAAAAAAAAAAAAAGAAAAGGAAGGAAAAAATAATAATTTTAATAATTTGAAATAACTGTAAATAGGAAAAGAAAGAGGATGTTAAATAAACAAAGGTAAACTCGAAAAGCGAAAGCGGAAAAACGATAAACCGAGAATGAGAAATTAGGGGAAGTGACGAAGAAGTAAAAGAATTTAATTTACACGGGATACTAATCAACAAAATCCAACAAAGGTTTGCAATAGGTTATCAGTGTCGCATAATAGGAAGTCTATTTTGAGAGATAATTAAACATCAACATTCACGCTATTCCGGCTTTTTTATTATTCTAGGATAGCATTTAAAGTATGCAATGACTTTCCGAAGAAGAGACTGTATTGCTATCATTCATTTTTTCTTTTCATTTGTTTATATCGTTGCTTCTATCTTTCATTGAACTATAAACTAAATTGTATTTATGCAATCTTAATTTTAATTTTAATATAGTTTTCATTTATTGACTGATTTAAATTTTTTATATTTTAAATTGATTTAATAATTAGTCATTGATATACTGTGATTTATGTTATTATGTTTCAAATTTCGTTAGTTAATGGTGACTATATATTTTTATTGATGATGAATTTATTATTGTTGTTTTAATTGTAATTGTTTATACATGGTTTGTTATATCCGAAACTAGTCCGTGTTTTTTATATTTATATTTTTAAATTATATCATTGTGTTTTTAGTATTTACTCTATTTTCTTCATCTCAATTAAATTGTATTCTATTAGTTGTTGTCTCCGATGCACTGGGAGAAGAGGGTGATATTTAATAATTTCAGTAGTTTTTTTCCTCTTTTTTTTTATTATTCTTGTTTGTGCGTCTGCGGTTTCCAAACGTATGATCGGTGTGACAGGAAAAAAAAAAAGATCAGAAGTTTTCTCAATATTCCCATATAATGTTCGAATCCAATATTTAAATCATACCGTTGACGGAATACACGCTGCACGGGGAAAATTAAAATATTCCGCTTCGCGCTGAGCAATTTCGAAATTTAGCGCTTAGTGTTCGGTTAAACTTATTCTTATCATTGCAGATCTCAAATAAGAAAATAATATTTTGCATCTACGATTGTTGTCTTTCACGAGTTAAATTACAAATTCGCGCGATATTTTTATCAGAAAATACTAACATAATCGAATATTTCCGCGAAATCGTCCACTTTCAGAGTAAATCTATGATGAAAACTATAATAATCCGTCGAATTTACGTAATATTTCATAATCTTAAACAAAAAAAAACAAGTTTAGTCAAGCGTGTCATGTTTCATGCCCTGAGGATTCCGTATGTAAGACTATAATATACATTTACATAATACTAAATTCAAAACAAAGAAATTTGATTTTTTGCGCGCCGTAAAGAAGGAGAGATACGTCATGTTTCGTGCTTTCTTGAACTTTTTACTAACTTTGAATGAATAAGAAAACGACGCATTTTAATTATACTATTCGTTAAAATTATTCTTCGTTATGCCAATTTGGAATTTTTATTACTTAAGGAATAATATATATTAAACGTATCGCTGATTAAGGGAACTTCGTAAGTCGTCGTAGATGTGTACACGTTTGCCTAATAATTAGGTACAATTTGTTCTAAAATTAACCTGTTTACAACTGCTACCAGAAAATACTTCGTTAAAATGAAATTTCAGAAACTTCGGAAACGTGATACGAATTGACACTATGCAAAAACTATATGCGACTTTAAATAAAAACTAGACTTTAGTTTTATTTGTTCGTTAAATTGTTGAAAATAACTGAATTTTAAAAATAGCATTTAACACAAATCGATAATAATTCTAATAAAAGAAAATATTTATCAAAATTTTTTATTATCAATATGTATACAAATTATGCGCTTCTGACGTCTCCGTATCGGAAAATTATTTCTCACTTATTACGTACGAAAAAATAACACGTTTATGCTTTTTATTACCCCCTTACTTATTCTATTAAATATACAGACTAACACGTGTTGGTGAAGTCCAGTCTGTACCAAAGCAGCAGCAGACATGACGGTACAGACACAGCATGATTACATGTATCCAGTATTACTATTAGCGAGACCACACGATATTTAGAATACACGATAAAAGTCGCGATGGTGGTGTGTAAAACTGCCTCCTCTGACGTAAAACAGAGGAGACCAACGCCATTTAGTGATACACATTAAGTGTGTGTGTATTATATATGTATATATATATATACAGTATTTTAAACTTTATCTGAAAAATAACGACTCGGAGTAAATAAAACCTACATATAACCATCAGTAAAATCGATTTTGTTATATTAAAAAGGAAGAAATTACATATTTTTTTTGTACAATTAAGTTGTTTCATAATGCAATTATGAAAAATGAAATTATTTAAATTAACTAAACAAAACATATTAGATATATATGGGGGGGGGGGGAATTAAATAACACTCGAAAAATAGCACACTGCATTTCTCAGTGAAAAGTAATGCAACAATGATATTAACGTAGTAAGTATAGAAATCGCTCGGCTGGTCTTGCGTCACAACCAAAAAACTTTTCGAGAGACCCTTCTCCGTTTACCTTGATGGTAACTATAATTATTTAGTTTTATGGAATCGAAGCGGGAACTTATTTGTGGTTTACGTAATATACGAGTTTTTTTTTTATTATTATTATTATTATTATTATTATCGGATTACGATAAATAACTTAGTTAAAAAATAGTTTCTTGTCACACTAAAAACAAAAAAAAAAAAAAACAAAAAAAAAAACAAAAAAAAAACAGAACTTAGTTAAAGCATTAAATATCAACACTACGAAATTCGAAGAAAAATAAAACATGTCAGAGAAATTTGCTGATACCGAGTAAAATTTTAAACGACAAATTCAACATTACTGACGACTGAAAATCTACTGTTGACCTAGTCGAGAGTGATGACAAAAAATACTCAAAATAGTAAAACGGTTTTGGTCAGTTTAGACTGAGCAATGTGATGTGTTTCATTTAGACCGAAGCTGATGTGAATCGCGCTATTGAGCATACATAAAAATTTGCGCTAGTTCAATGATCATAGTTGAGTAGACCAAAAAAAAAAAATGGAGCCTTCGACGGAATATGTTATTTTTGTTCAAAACTTATTTACATTTTAAAGTAGCCGGCAACTAACGGGTTTTCCGATCCTACTGTACGAGTTTCAAAATTATTTAAATTTCGAAGGGAAAATTAATTATCCGCCGAAGGATAATTTAAAAAAATCGGTTGGACTAAAATCGATCTCAATTGTTTCTTTTGTCGTACACATTCTTCATCTGAACACGTGAATACTCTGCCATTAACTTGTTGCAGAATCGGAAATTTCATTTTACGAATATGCATTTTCGAACGGATACTTAAACTTTCAATAACTTCTCGATGACGATTATGCTTCGGATTTTTCATCGATGCAAATTCATTGTTTACGTCCTCCGCTAATTTATCGAGAATGTTTAATAAGATTTTTAACGGGCACATTTCTCATTTGTTATTAGCGTTAATTGTACCTCTACGACGTTGCACATGAGTAAGGTCATGAAGCGGGATCCAATGTAGACGTGCTGACAATTACATCATTAAACTAGCGCTCTCGCAGTGTCGTGCATTAGGCAATGTCTATGTGACATGAATCAAGTTAACCAATGCGCGGCTATCATCTAAAATAACGAAACAAACAAAACTTCCTGTCTGCGGTGCTTGCACACGGGGTTATCGTTTGGAATTTAGTGTGCAACACCGCTTAATTACATTTATATACGAATTATTCAAAGTTCAACATAAATGTTTAAAAGTTATACACACACACACACACATTTATATATATATATATATATATATATATATATATATATATATATATATATATATATATATGTTATACATATTAGAGATGGGTAAATTTATTATTTCTTCGGATACGGATCCGGAACTCGAGAACTGCATCCCCGATACATATTCATATCAGACTCATATGGATCATCCCGTGTTTATGTATATAGTTTACCCAAAAATTGGAAATAGTTCGCACTGGGACACAATGTTAACCAGTGTTAGGTTAGATTATGTTAGAAAGGGGGAAGGAAATTACAAAATAGCTCTAATGTAGGAGTATAATCATACGGAGAATTATGTCTGTAGAACGATAGAGACGATTCTTTCTAATTTTGATGTTATCATTGTTTTTTGCTAATCTGGTACATTTCTGCACAGATATTCATTCCGTACATGGAGCACAGGAAAGGAGAGACGGTCATCGCATTCCATCTGGCTGAATCGTGAAGAGCACCATATGCTGCATGCTTCGAATTTTAATACCGCACGCAGAGTGTATCTGGCTGAATCATGAGATACCAAAGAAAGATGATACACTCATTTCTGTTTAATTTTCCAATTTTAATTGCTCGTTAAATGTATTAATGTATTTTTGCGCATTAGCCTAGCGGTTAAGGTGTTTGGCTACCAAACTAGAGGTGTCAGAGGTTATTGAGACTTGTCTCGTTCCGGATCCTAGACGATTCCAGGGTTATATCTAATCTGAAATTCAATATTGGTTACACCAGAGAATTATTCGGCGGGCAAGTAAAGGCGGATAATCCAAAAGTAGAAAGGAACCTGCCCCAGTATTCTCTTTAGATTCATTAGGTCCTTGAGTACCATTATGAAAGCCTTAACTTCACAATCCATGATACCCCTTATCTAGGACACATATATGAAACTTGCTTGTCATTTTTATTTTAAAAACCGCTAACAAATTTCACAAACACACGGGTTACTCAATTTTTTCGTTAATAAATTAATCAAGAGTAACCTTTTTATTGTGTATCATCAAATAGACGGCTCCCAGATAATTTTTATAAGTAAAAAGTAGTATTCGTTAAATTCAATTATTCATTAAGAGTGAAGATGTACTACATTAAATCTATCTGGGGTTTTTCTTTATCCACTCCTAAAAGGATGAGGAGGTAGCCTCGGCAACGTTAAGAAAAACAAAATTAGTTCTTTTTTTTTCTTTAAAAAATTTTCTGAATATTCAGAAACTGATCGAACGTAATAAAGACGAAATTGACAGAACACGTGTTAGAAATTTTGGCAAATATTTGATTAGTTCGCGCCAGAGTTTTATAAATATATCCCCCCGTTCGTGTTCTATTTTTACAATTTACCAACATGTAACGCGTGTTATTGAAACATTTCAGAGAAAATTAAAAAAGCTTTTGCTCCATTTTTTTCATGCAAATGTGTTGGCAGTGTTTTCGACGATAAAATTTTGCGGTCCCTCTTCTGTCAATCATTCGCTTTTTCAGAATAGCACGAAAGAGCACAATTCCTTTTCTCCACGTTCGAACGTAACTCTGATTTACTTTCGCTAGCCGTACTTCTTCCTTTTTTTCTTCTTCTTCTAATTTAACTGGCTACGGTTTAGAATCAGTTACAACTGCGATATTTTACATAGAAATTTTTGTTACTCGCAGTTAACTTATTTTCGATTCTTCGAGTAACCTTCTCCGAGTTTAATTTTTGCTCGAGTTGCACGTAATTTTGCACGTAGCTATACGTAACGGACACTTAGGTAAACCGAAAGTTTCGGTTCTGCCTTACAGTAACCTGTGCGGTTCATTTTTAGTGTTCAATTTTTCGGTTTTTAAGTTGAACCATTGGCTATCGTATTTTCATTATTGGCCGACGGTTTTCTGTTACACGAAGTTCTTACATGTTCCTCCCAGCTCCGCAACTATTATTGTTATTTCATTGTGTATTCTCGTACATGGAAGGTAAAATTGAAGACAAAAAGCTGAAAGGGCGACCAAGAACATCACGCTAACGAAATGTATATATAACCGGTAGCATGTAAGTAAATATCAAGAACTTCTGAAGATGACTGTTAAGAGAACAAAATGGCTGCAGCGACAGATAGACAACATCGGACAAGCGTAGTACCCAAGGCCGTATATGTGTGTGGGTGGGGGTGGGGGTCAGGGTTCAACCCCCTCCCCGAAATGTCTGCGAAATAATAATTGCTTGAATTAAATGGACCGAAATTCAGAATAAATTTATTTCTTAATTTTTGACAAAAGAAAAGAAAGTAGAAATTTTTATGAATTCTATGGAAACGACCATTTTTTATTTGTTTTTATTGTAGTATTCAAATATTGAATATAAAATAATTGACTACAAGGCTTTAGTGTACTATTTATAAATAAATATATTTCATAGTAATACACACACACATATATATATATATTTCGTAACTCCTTCCGAAATTTTGTTCTAGATACGGCCCTGGTAGTACCACCTGAAGCGCGAAACACAGCTTTACGTTGAAAGTACAAAAGTAACAGAGCGAATTATTAGTACACATTTTCGTGACAAATCATTAATCGAGGAAGAATTTGAAGTAATTTTTAAAAAAGATACTGACGATAGTCGTTCTCAGTAACGTACCCAGGATGGAATGAATAATAGAGGGGTTTTTGATCATAATGATGAAATAGGAAGATGCTTACCTATAATATTTATACAGCGTGTGCATGAAATTATAATAACACGCACCAGTAATACAGATAATATTAAGGTTTGTAATTATATTTAAAATTTTACACCGGAATTTTAATAAATAAAAATATTAAAAATAATATTTCGGCTCTTTTAAACTGCTCTACAAAACTTTTTAAAAATCATAAAAGGGTAGCCACCCTCCGGGTGCGTCACTGAGGACTGGTTATCCATGTTTTTCATCAACAGCATTCTGAATTTGATTTTAAAGTTACCTGTGTAAAATTTCCCCCCAAAAATATTTCATATTACATTCTGAAAATATTATCCTCAAATCGGTAAGACGAGCGTTTGATTTCATCAAGAAAGATTCTGGAAATGACTGATGTCATATATATACATATATATATATAAACTCGGCTATTTTGGCCTCGCAAGGGGCTATGCCCCTTGACCCCTCTTGCTTTCATTTTTGTCTCTTTCTCTTCCATACTTTGTATAAAATGATCAAAATTTACAACGTAATTCTTACTGGCATCAACACACACAATAAATAACATAACCACAAAAATCCTATTCTAACATTTAACTTCCGTTATATAAAATTAAGACATTTTTTAAATAACAATAACAAAAATCCTACAAAATATCACAAACGTTACATAAAATTGGGACATTTTTTCGAATGGAGGGGAGCCTAAGAATTACGTTGTAATTAATATATATATATATACTAGCTGTGCCCCACGGCTTCGCCCATATATTAATGCCCGTTTAAATCTGTACTTGGAAATTCATTAAAAAATTTTTGTTTTATCTGGAATTGTATTTACGTAAAGATTCTTTCTCTCTCTTTTGGGTGAAAGATGTTCATCACCGTCTAACAAAAAATAATCTTCATGTTTCACGTTTAGCTGAAGATTGTCGATTTTTCTATAACCTGTCCGTCGTAATCTAACAAAAATTTTTGCTCAACTAAACAACACACACAGCCATCGTTTTGAAGAAATCAAGTTATATTCACACGGTGATCTCACATAATTACACGTTTAAGAGAATATCTTCACTCATATATTTCAACCACTCTGTCTCGAGCGTTTTATTATAATTAATTTATTATCATAAAATCAAAATAACAGTGGTTGAGTAAAGATTTTAATATTTCTGGTAGCAAATTATTAAAAAAAAAGTTAAACGGTTAATTTAAAAAATTTATACGGCGGTTTTGGCCTAAAAGTTCGAATATTTGACATATCAGTTAAATACTCTATTTTATTTTTATATGTTCCCCATTAAGTCCAACAGTATATTGCTTAAATCTCTTCCAGTTTTTACAAACATATTGTACGATACATTTTCTTCTACTCCTAATAATTCATTATTATATAATAAATAAGATAGGAAAACAAAGATGTACCATCCCTATCTTATGTATTTTACATAATAGGGAACTATTGCATCATCAACACATATTAATTCTACATTCATAATTCCGTAATAACACGAACTTTTTTGTAAACAACAGCGAAAAAACGTTTATTTTATCATTCATCGATAATAACGCCATGCGCCAGCGATAACATGGTTGCATTTCGATTAACAACGCACGATACACAAAAGTCGCCACGAAAAGTAGTTGGTGCTCAAAAAGTAATAAAATTGTCAAATTTGTTTTTTTTAATTGATTGATTAAATTATTTAATATAACAAATATTTATGTAAATAATTTTAAAAAAAAGTATTCTATCTCTTAAGTTGGACCAAATTGCATATGTACTTTCAAAATTTTATAAAAATCGGTTAAGTAAATTCCGAGTTTATCCTGCACAAACATAAAGACACGGTATTTTTATATATATATAGATATATATATATATATATATATATATATATATATATATATATATATATATATATATATATATATATATATATATATATATATATATATAGGGTGTTCTGAAACTAATTCAGGAAATTCGTTTTACACTATAAAGCTCATCAACGTGAACAAAAAAGTCCAGAGGGAAAAATTATTTGAACGAACAATTAATTAGTTATAATTAATTGTAATAAAAAATAAATGCATTTTTATTTTATGATTCAGTATGTTTTGAAATAAAAATAAAATAAATATCGAAAGGAATTAAAATACTTATTAAATGTAGTCAGTAAATGTATAATTAACTAATTAACTAAGTAAAAATTCAACCCAATTCGTTGCATTTTTTTAAATCAGCGGTATATGCATTTTATCACAACGTAGCCTCAGTGTTCATTTGCTTTTCTTTGTTGTTGACTATACATTTAATACTACATTTAATACGTATTTTACTTCTTTTCAATATTTATTTTCTTTTTATTTTACAGAACATTGATTTATAAAAAAATCTATTTTTCCATTTAAATTAAATAATTAAATTAATTATAGTTAATTAATTGTTCGTCTAAATGATTTTTCCCTCAGGATTTTTTTGTTTATTTTGACGAGCTTTAAAATTTAAAAACAAATTTCCTGAATTAGTTTTAGAACAGTACACTGTGAACCTTAACTTCACAATCTTCGATGCCCTGCTAAGGATATGGGACTTCCTTTAATACATACACATATATATATATATATATATATATATATATATATATATATATAAATAAAAAAAAATTGAAATTGTTTAAAAAATGAAATTGAAAATGAAAATTTAAAACAGAATTTCTTTGTCTATCTTGAATGTAACGGAATGATCGGGTTAGAGCTAGGAGTGTATGTTACCTGCTGGTTATTCACTGCCAAATAACAAATTCGTTTATTCCGATTATTACGGTCACTGAATTTTGTTCTGGTGAAAACTTTCCTACAAAAAACACCAGTAGTGCGTCACCACGATTTTTATTAAAGTAATCTCGAGATGGCAAATATCCAAATTTGAACCGGATGTTAGCGCTGATTCAGTGTCGTCAGTTTACGTTCTGCCGTATTTACCATGGCATCAATTACGGATATAAAATCCACCGTTTACGCTAAAACCGAATATTGTTATATTCTAAAAATTGCAATATTAATCGACGGAAACATTGCCAAATCATGGAATGCGATAAATATGACTTACCGTAATACTTGTGGTTCGCTGTTGGACATTAAGTGAGGACTCCGAATTTCGGTTCTCATTCTATATTATCCGTTGACCAATGGTGACACTAATCTGTACTGCTCATTAATAATTTTAATGAAATTTTTTACTTTCAAATAATGTGCGTGAAATATTCGCGCAGGTATTACTATTTTAATTAAATTTGAAATTCGTAAAAATAAACAAAAAATCAAATTGATGAATAAAATCAATTTAATGTACACAGCGAGTTATAATAAATGTTGCATTTAATATTGAAACGGTATTATTAGTTTAGATCCATACCAGCGATGCCAAATAAAACGTTACCGTTTAGTTACACCCTGAGGGATGCCCTCGCGGTCAGTGACGGTGGATGAACGAATATTATTTATTATTGTTACTTTTTCTTAAAAAAATATATAGTAGTCTTTTTTTTTAAATTCTATAATACACAGTTTCCCCACATCGATTTTTCTTAACCGATCGGCTGCTGAAAAGACAAGAATAAATTTAAATATTATAAAACGCCCCGTCACTAACGGACTAACGCAGGATCTTGACTGGCTGTTCACTTCCAACCGACAACCGCATCTCACATACACTGGTTATTTTCTCTCTCACCACGTTTTCCGAAATTCTATATAATTTTATTTATTTACAGCCACATTACAATAGAAATATTAATGACTATGTCATTCTTACGCTGAGACTAATAAGCAAATCCTGTTATATTTTTAGGTATTTAGAATTACTATTAGGAAATCTGTTAAAGCAATCTGCGTTATGTTTGCAGGATATTTACTTACCCTTCTGTTGTTTACCGTTTTTGAATTTTTTTGATCACCGTGAAGAAGAAGAAACGTTATCATTTTGCAAAGAATGATATAGTCAATTAAAACCAACTCTTAAGGATTATAAAAAAACTATCATCGATAGTTGAGAGGGTCACTGCTTGGCAAGGTCTGGATGATGAAGTTAATAAACATATACATCATGCCAAGGAGAAATGGACTGTAAGGTTTTAGTTCTACTATGATACTTACAGAAGAGTCAATTTCAATTGATAACGCCATTCTTAACAGAAAAAAAAAAAAATATTGTCGAACGTAACAGGTTAAGCGCAACAATGCAAAAGCGTAACTGATTTCGCAACAGGATTTCTATAATACACGGAACGTTACCATCGTGCAGTGAAATATTCATACATATAATTAAAATTAACGACATTAACAAAATTATAATAACTGCTTGACGTATAATTGGAGCTAACATAATTTTAAGAAAGAAAATAATCGTGTCACCGCGATTATGCATACCGTTTAAATTCTATAATCAACAAAGGGTATAGCCGGGTTTATATGGGAAATTTGCCCCCGCCGGTTTTTCGATTTGCACTTGGCGAATCGTTTTGACATCAAATAAAAATAACTCGGACAAATTTTCAATTATTTATCTCCAACAGTTTTTGAGTATTTCAAAAAAAACACCTCGTTTTTCGTTTTTTTTTTTTTTTTTTTTAATAGTAAAATTCAAATTAATAGCGATTTTTTTCCTAATTCTTAGGTGTAAAAGACATAAAAAAATACTACTACTATGAATCTCAGGTGGAAAGACGATTTTTAAGAACAGAAATAAAATTAAAATCAATTTTTTGACCGCGTTTTTGAAAAGTGTCCGCCGCCAAATTTTGTCAGAAAATGTCTTTTTTACTCCTGTACACTCGGGAATTTTTTAAATTTTTTTTTGAAATGGTGGAACATGAGACAAAAAAATAAAAACTAATTTTTTTTTTCAAAATATCGTGTTTAAACACACCAAAACTTTTTTTTGCTGGTAGAAAAATATATAGAAAATAATTTTTCAACTGACAATAAAACATTTTACTCGTAAAAATATTTAGAAAATTAAGAAACGCTCTCCTTCAAATAATTAAAGGCACTAAAAATTTTTGAGTTGACGTTAAAAATTTTTTTAAATCTTGGTATCCCTTATTTTGATTTTTGTCGTCCTCAGAAATTCATTAAAGTCAGTGCTAGATTAACTCACTAGCGTCATCTACTGGAACTTTCAGAACGATTTTTTCTCTATACTGGTTGCTGCTTAAACGAATGTAACCCGATTTTGAATATAAGTTTGCAGCGTTGGTAATCGAACGGAAAATTTTTCACTGAGCGATTACAGCGCAATCAGTCGGTAATTAATGATTTCTTTATTACGAAGATAAAAAATTATATTATGAAAAGAGAAATATTATGAAAATATTCGACATGAATCCTGTTATTTGTAATACTGCTTATTTTTTTTTTACAGAATCATATCAAATGTCTCAAGCTGTGTCATACTGAGCTGTAATAATGAATGAAGACGGAACAATCACACTTCAGTATGTGAAAATAATATCTAATATCATTAAACTACAAGTAAGGTCTCGACATATCAACTCAAGAACATACCGCTGTATCGTTGATTATCAGCCAGATACGAATAAGATTTCTGGAATTAGTCGATATTGTTGCGATTGTGCTAATGGTAGGCGTAGTACTGTAGGGTGCTGCTCTAACGTTGCAGCTATCATTTACTATCTCTGGCTAATATAATAAGACCCGCCGAAATATTTATTCGGCTGTTTATAAACGAAAAAGTTAATGCTGTAGCGAATGAAGATAGTGACAAAAACTAACACTGATGTTATTTAAAATAGTTTTTCATATATATCTAATGCGAAATCATTTAATTTATTGTAAATAATTAATGATAACTATTTTTTTTGAAAATACAAATAATATAATATAACTTATTAAATAAAAATTTTCATTTTTATTTATTAACGATGTAAAACTATTATGGCTAATTAGCACAGAAAAATTATATCTTTTTTATTTCAATGAATTTTTGCATGAAAAAAAAAATTTTAACATCAATTTCTTAATTTTCTAAATATTTTTACGAGTAAAATGTTTTATTGTCAGTTGAAAAATTATTTTCTATATATTTTTCTACCAGCAAAAAAAAGTTTTGGTGCTTTTAAACACTATATTTTGGGGGAAAAAATTAGTTTTTATTTTTTTTCATTATGTATCACCACTTCAAAAAAAAAAAATAAAAAAATTCCCGAGTGTAAAGGAGTAAAAAAGACATTTTCTGACAAAATTAAAAGGTGGACACTTTTCAAAAACGCGGTCAAAAAATTGATTTTAATTTTATTTCTGTTCTTAAAAATCGTCTTTCCACCTGAGATTCATAGTAGTAGTATTTTTTTATGTCTTTTACACCTAAGAATTAGGAAAAAAATCGCTATTAATTTGAATTTTACTATTAAAAAAAAAAAAAAAAAATCGAAAAACGAGGTGGTTTTTTTGAAATACTCAAAAACTGTTGGAGATAAATAATTGAAAATTTGTCCGAGTTATTTTTATTTGATGTCAAAACGATTCGCCAAGTGCAAATCGAAAAACCGGCGGAGGCAAATTTCCTATATAAACCCGGCTCTATATCCTTTACGATATTAATTGTATTTTCTTATAATACAGAATAAAAAGAAAAAATAAAACATTGAATACTGCGCGCTGACGGCAGATGTATTTTTATAGTTCTGTCAAAGTTGAAATCACAAGATTCCAACGTAACTATTATGATTATTGTAGTTAAAAAGTAATCAGTATTCGGAAGAGCATGCTTCATGCTGAACGAATACACACACACACACTCACGTGTATCTATTAAATATCTTTTCCCAAACAACTGCCTAGTACAATAATTATATATAGGTATGATTGTACCGTGCAGATTGCTTCCCGTGTATGACGGTGATTGGAATTCCGCCATTTGTAAAGTATTTCATATTAAAAGTTTAAGCAAAAATTGACGTACCCCTTACGTATTAAAAACTTATCGGCAAAATAGTAGTTTGCAATAAATTTTTTGTGTGTAATATAATGTTTTTTTGTTTTTCTTTTTTGTTTACATTTTTAATTCGTCATCAGTGTGCAGTTTTTTAGACCGGGTTGTGTTACACTTGTGTATACAATTTTGTTCAATCATACTTGCTGCTTTCTTTCGCGAATTTATCCAGACAGTAATAATGGAACATCCGAACATTTTATCTGATTTATTATTATTGCAGTTTTCACAGGAAATGATTCTAAATGGGTGATTGCAGCATCTTGAAGAATCCGCTGATTCTGCTAAAGAGAATATTTATGTGGTCCAGTTTATATTGCAGTTCTACAGAATGGCACTTTTATGAAACTGCGCTCCATTTTTTTTGCCGTACGAGAACCCACAATTTAAACAGAAGGCTTAAATATTACGACTATTTTATATGCATCGTAATTTTTTTTTTTTTTCAAACGGCATAATGCGACGCACGAGGGGAACAAGATTGTTTCAAAATAATCCGGGTGAATTATCAACAATCGTTTCATCAAACGTTGTAAGATTTATAGGCAACAGATGGAATTAGCGCGCAGTTATTTCAAATCAGCAGTTTAGTTTTACGAACTTTACGATTTGATAACATTATCAGTCGTGAAGAATGTTTAACTCTGATCCATTTTTAGAATGATAAACAAAATTCATATACGTCTCCGGATGAGCGTAAATTTATATTTTTTTAAGTTACATTTTATTCTGATATTGAAACGGTAAATAACAAAAGAAAAAAAAAAAATCATGATGCGTATATCAGTGTGTACTCGAGGAGGAAGTGAAACTTCTACGGCTTATATGTATTAAATTTTATATATAAGTAACACATTTATTATTATCATTATTATTTTAAACTGCGCTTAAAAAAATTATTAGGATGGAAAAGGTATTATCAGTATAAACAGAATTTTCATTTTCAATAAATAATAAATCTATATACATTTATTAAAAAGTATCTGCTATCATTGGTCTATTTTAGTTATGCTTATTACATACCTACCTTATGTTTAACGCGTAACCAAAATTTTTCCCTTTCAAAAACTCACTAACAGACCAAATGTATAATGTATCGTATCGTGAATATCTTTCTACAGAGTGGTGTGTACACGTACTTATTACATGTATATGTATATATATATGAGAATGCTCATAAACTATATACTATACGAATTCCCGCCCTATAAATACTTAACTATACATTTACTCATTTTGGTATTTTATTAGACTCAGACAGACACTTATACATATTTACACATACACATAAATACATACCTACCTAACGATTAACGCGTAACGCGTAACGAACATTCTTCCCTACCGCGCGATAAGAAGTTACACTTCAAAAATTACGAAAATTTTCTTCGCATATTTATTTTATAAATTTGTAACAATACATTTTTCACTAACATTCATATACTATTAATAATTTCCATCATTTTGATTTATACATATATTAATAATTTACATAAATGAATTACTTCGTATAATAAAAATTACATATGTTATTGATTATACTCGTAATAAAACGTTTTCCCTTAAGATATTAATTAAGTACCTAAAAATATGGAGTATATTTTTTTTTTTTTTTTTTTTTTTTGTAATGTAAGAACATCCTAAAATATCATCAATATTTATATTAAATTTTTGATTTTTTTGTGTATTTATAATAACTATTTCCGTTCTAATAGGATGGGTCAATCAACATCCCCCCCTCCCGCGCCACAGTGGACACGCCTTGCTATTCGATGTAAACAAGCTGATACATTCGTTTGCTAGTTTAAAAAAAGAGATTATCATGAAATTTAACAGTCAAAAATAGATGTTTGTACGGTGGAAAAGAATAAAACATTTATATCGGGTAAAAAAGATTATATCGGGTAAATGGATTTTACGGGCTGGTGCTTGTTTAACACAGCGGGCGTTACCGGTAGTATTTCCATATAATAATTCACGACATACATGGAGAAAAATCTATATATCGCGTACCTGTTTCCGGGGTTGACCGAATCTATTTATTTACGATAACCGTGAAAAAATATAATTAATAACGCTCCTGTATTCGGTGGTATTCGTAAAAATGGTTTTGAGGCGTCGCTGAGCACGAACACTTCTATCATCAAATTAAAAAGAGTAACGAAATAACAAAATGTGTTAATAAAGTTAATGGTGCAACGAAGCAGTAGCGCAAAGAAGAATGATCGCGTGATATGCGGTTACGAACGGTTTTTTTTTGAGGCAAATGGAAACTACTTTTACGAATAGCAAAAAAAAAAACAAAAAAAAAAACACGTGATAAATATTTCCCGCGGTGAGAAGTTAGTTTATTCATTTACCTTTTACTATCCGATATTAAAGAGTAAAGGCGAAATTTCAGCTCTAAGACAAAACCTGTTCGAACGTTCCGGACGGCCGATTAGCGTTGCCGCCAGCTCAGTAGGACTTCTCCGGCGGTTAAGGTAACAACCGAACGTCGAAATTTTCAGCTCTCTAGGCGTAGTAAATAATTGCGCGACAGCAGAAGTGAATTTTGGCACGCGACAATTTCGGTAATTAGAAATTTCGGAAGTGGAAAAAAGTATAATTAATTTGAACGCGGGGAGGGGGGGGGGGGCACGTTTGCGGGTAACGGCTTTTGTGCACGCACTTACATCGATTTTTCTGACTTTTTTTTCATTACACGATAATGTAAACTGTTGCTTATGGTGTAAGAGTGTAGCCTACAATAAATCGGCTCCGTTTAATTCATTTAAAATCAACTGTCGACCTCCCCGGTCGGTGGTCGCTTCTTTTCAACGGTGAGCTCCTTCGATCGATCACGGTCTGCAAAGTCAATTTTCATTTCGACAGTAACGAGCATACAAAAGTGCCGCCAAGGTGAGCATTTATTTTTTTGTTTTACTTTTCAAAATAAATTTCCCTGACTTTTCCCGGTTTTCCTCCGGATTTTTTCATTTTTTCCTCCGACCTAATCGTACGGGAATTTGTTTTGCACTATGTTTTTTATTATGTACACCGTTACAGTTTAATCGCGACGATAAAATAACCTCGAATCGCTTAAACTTTTTACTTCACGTTAAAAAACGAATAAAATCCGGTCACCGTGTAATCTCCCGTTTCCTCGTTAATCATACAGAGTTACACTCGCACCGGAAATCATTTTTAATACTTTCAGCTGTTCTCCAATTCCGGTATTTCTGTATCCTCTTCAAATTCTCTGACTTCCAGCGAATTTCTCCTGAATGAAGGGAAAAAAGTTGCGTAATAAATTGGAAGGTGCGATAATTCCAAGTAGGTAAACGGTAAGGGGAAAAGACAACCTGTCTGACCGACATTACGATAGGAGTGCGTAATCGGGACTAAAGTCTCGAAATGAAAATTAGCATTTTTGCCGGTAAAAAGATGATCTCTTTTTGTTTTTTCCTTTGTTTTTGATTTTTATAAAGTTGACGGATTTGTTCTTCCGCGCATATTTTATACGTCAAATGAAGATACAAGATAAAAGTAACAATATTAACCGGTGTTTGTTAGAAAAAAGTATTGTTTCAATCAATGGCGGGTGTGCCGGTAAAGCAGAAAGGGGGGACTGGTCTTAAAAACGTTGTTTTTTATGTTGTTTTTTTTTTTAGTTGGTATTTTCGGAACATCTCAAAATGCGGATTTAGTTTTTGGTCTGGTTCAATTTTTAGTTTTTTTTTCCGTCGATATTTTCGGTCAAAAGAAAAAAAACTTCGGTATAGTTTCAGCTGAAACATAAAAATAATTTTTAAATATAATACCAGTTGCAAATAAAGTGCCGGGAAACTAAAAAAAAAAAAAAAAAAAAAGATATTCGTCATCGGCATTTATCAATTTTACACCTTCTAAACATAAACCTCTTATACAATGTTTCTAGCTTTAATCTTCACAGAAATAGAGAGAAAAATTGCCAGAGCGCTCTAGCGGTGAATTTAAATTACATAAGAATTTTGTCTAGCCAACTAGTCGACAGAGAGCACACTGTACACAGCTAAAATGCAATCCGCGTACACGTTATTTACGAGTAGTAACTGCAACACTCGGACATTCATTTATTTATTTATTTATTTATTTATTAGTTACCAGTAAGTAAAATTATTAGAATTATTATAATATATAAATTATTTCGCATTGCTACGGAATAGTATCTTTTCAATAAGTTATTATAAATGAATTAAGGAAAAAAGCGAACACAATTTGTATATTTTTTGGCCACGTTGAAAATGCGTTTATTGCAAAAATACAAATAATTATCGATGTTTAACTAAAAAGTACGAACTGACCTCATTTATCATTAAAATAGTTACGAATTTCCGCGGACAGTTATAAAAGTTGCCCTTTTCAGTCCTTACGAGAGTATATTCGCATATTTTCTATAAGAACTGTTTAATTTTAGAAATAACGCCGAGTTTTCGTATTATACGAATGATACAGGTTGACCAACAAAAATATATACTACATATACGTTTTTAAAATGTAAATCTGAAAAATCGCAATTTTTTTGGAAAGCAGTAAATTGTACAAAACTTTCTACTTCGTTATTGCAGAAAGTTTAGATATGGATTAAAAACTTTATTATCGATATTAAGAAAGTACACGGGAATAATTTTAAATAACTATTTGTTCGGTGCTACCTTTTTGTTGCAAAACCGAAATGCGTTGAATGTACACGTATTCCGTATTTTACCTTCCGTGACTGTTGAAACTGGTCACTTTTCTAACATAGAAAACAAACCTTTTTAAAAGTCTACCGCAGCGGTTCTTAATTTGAGGTTCGCGATCGGTTTGCAAAAATTCAAAGAAACGGCGCAAAAAGTACACAATTATTATTCCAAATTTAGAATTTATATGAAATTATACCAGTAAATATATTATAAAAGTGTATATTTGCTTCTTTTTTTCCACTCTCCGAATTTGACAGATATTTTTGATGAATAACAACTTTTAATATATAATTATATTTAGGAAACTTAATTTTACGTTACTTAATATGTCGTATGAAATAAGACTTTAGCAGAAATCCACATTGTGGAAAAAGCTAAGGACCGCTGGTTTATATTGCCGCTTTTTTCCTACAGTTGTATTATTTATTTTATGATCGATGCATGTTTATATGCATACATACATATACATATATTTTATACACATATATGCAGGTATATGTAGAGATATATAAATGTGATTTCATTGCGATCCGGCGAATGTACACGGCATATATATATATAATTACCAAATTCAACTGTAAATGTAATTAGTATGCAAATATACTTATTTCTTTTTTGATACTTTTCGTTGAAAACGAAGGATATATTTGTCAATGTTTCATAGTTTTGTTTTAGCCGGGAAAAATATCAGCTTATAGAAAAACCCAGTCACACTCTCAGTCCGATGACAAAACGCGCACAACTAATTTGAGATTGTCGATCTTAAAATTAGTTTTAATAAAACAGGAAATAAGTTTTGAACCGGTCTCATTAATCGAGTACTGGATTGGTTAAATTTTTCTCCTAGATTTTTTTTACGCATTTCCGTCAACTATTCGCATGATAATCACTGTTCGCCACCCGCAGCCCAAAAAAAAAAATCTGTCTGAACCGTGGTAATGCATTATTTGCGATCTAACCCTAATTCTCGCTGCAGCTGTGATAAGACGTGACTTTTATATTTCATCCGGTAGATTTACTAACCGTATTGTAGTTTTTTTCGTCTCCGCTTGTTGTTATTACATTTTATTGCCTTATCACCATTATTCATTTATTCGAGGTATCACTTTTACAGTGTTGTTTTTATTTTAAATAATATTATGTTTTTGTTTTTTTTTTTTTTCTACTTTTATTACGAGGAACGTATTTTAAAATGACGTCGAGATGAAGAGAAAAAAAGTACCCTCTCGTAAGAAATAGAAAATGTCCAAACGGTTCAGAAATGATGAAAAAGTTGTAGTTTCTAGAGAACTTGAAGGTAATTTCACATTCGAAGAATCCGCAAATCCTAATGGAGAACGTGTGTGTCTGTAAGTGGTCCATCAGTTTACATTGATAATCTATTATAAAATGGCGTATTCATAAAACTGCGCTGTTCGGGAATTAGGGGCGCCCAATATTACTGTATTATTTCTTGCATTGATTATTCTTTCTAGACAGTGTAGCAAAAAAAATTGTTTTTACACATAACACAGCTGAGCATTTTATAGATCTGACTTATTATATCTCGGCGATACAGTTTTAAAATCGTCCCACTAAAGGTTTTAGATTTACGGACAGCAAACGGGCTTGTTCGGTTTTGTTACGAATCAACACGACGATTTAGTTAAATACGCTTTGATCCGTTCGTTGAACGAATCCGTACGCATCTAATTAATTATTGTGTAACTTAATATTTTTCCGCGGACTCAGTTTAATTGCATTACACTATGTTGTTATTACCGTAATAAATACAAATAAAGGTTCATACAGTAAAAAATGGTAATATAGGGAAACAAAAAAGAATAATTAAAAAAAAAAAATTGAATACCGGACAATATTAATAGAACGAAATCAATATACATTTTGTAACCGGGTGCGACTGATGATGGGTTAACATTTGTTTCGGCTATCCCCTCCGACAATACCTAAAACTTACACTTCTGCAGTTAAGGCAACGAAAAAACTCAACTCGATCATCACGAATTAAAATCCGATTAAAAATCGGCAGCGTATAATTTCGTTTTCTATTGTTCACTCACACTAATAAGGTTAAATTCATCTTCCATTTCGCAGTTACATACAGAAGCTGCATTTCATCGTCTTTCTATATACATATCAGTTTTTTATTATTTAAAAAAAAAAAAAAAAAAAAATACACGTCACGAAAAGCATTTATGAGATAGAAGAAGTAAATAACACCACGAAATACGGGACTATTTACGAATATTATTATTAAAACTTTTTATCCGCATAATAACCTCCGAAACTGAAGCTTCATACAATGTTTTTAATTTTTTTGGCTTGTTTGCTCGTTGCCAACTACTCATTAAAAACCGCCTTCTCCATCCTCTTTTTAGTAGTCACGTGTTTCTTTTTTTGAGGGGGGGGGGGTAATTTGCCGTAGTGTTATGTCCGACGTCCCCTGCCATGGGTTTAGTTTACTTTTTTAATTTCGTAACAACAACTGAAACATCTTACGTTCGGAAATTTCTCAAAGTAACGAACTTTCATCAGTTTTTAACGGCAAACGGATACTGTCGTGACTTCCGTTTCCGCTAAAAAGCCCGGCTGCTTCAACATGTGCAGATACCAATGAACAGTTGTGTCACTTGTTCGCCGACACCACCTGCTACTCTAAACCACAAACAGTATGCACGGCTTATGAGCATGGCGAGTAAATATAAATTTCCGGGGCCATTCGCGCGGTCTATATATAATATCTAGCTATTTCAATTTTTTGAAAAGTTTGCATATCTACCGCAAGAAGACGAAAATCGAGAACTTACATTTTTTCAGTAAGAGTATGTGTAATCGAAGAAAAGATTTATCTGAGAATAAAATGCTTGCATAAAATGTTGTGCCCGGATTTCACATATAGTATAAAAATAATATTTATAAATAAAAAATCGACAATCTGAAAATATTTGAAATTCAAAGGAATTATTAACGTACCGTTGCAACTACTAGGTCTGTGAAGGTGAAAATTGGCACCTAATACAACGATGCTATGTACTGACGCCGTCTAAATATGCATTAAAAAAATTCGAATTTTTCAGCCGTGAAAAAGTCAGAACTTTTTGAAAAACTAATAATCACGCTACAGCCGAAACCATTTACAGCAGATAATTGGAATTTTACATGAACACCACACTTACGTATTGAAGATGTCAAATAAGAACGTTTTTTGTGAAAAAGGCTTAAAAACTGTTTCCCGAAAAATACACAAACTGTTATAGTTTTTTTTTTTTTTTCGGTGAAAATGGGTTTACCGAATTATAATTCCGCACAAAAATACTTCATATAGTTCACTAAAGGCGTGCAAAATTTTTTGTAAATCCTCAAAATGTTAAGGCGGGAAAAGGGCAAAACCATGTTTTTGAGAAAACCACAAATCCCTACGCTGCGGGAGAAATATTTTAGAATTACGAACGATCAATTTCGTTCTAATATTCTTATAATTTCGTATCGGTTTCACTACATTAACGATATATATCTAAACCATCGGAAAAGTGTGTTTCTAAGACTGGTTTTACGCGTTGCGAGGGGGAAACTAGACGTCGAACTGCGACTGTTTACAATTTTTTAACCTACTAACGGCTGTCAAGTCTGCAATTGCGAAGAATTTTAAAAATAAACTACCGCGGCGCTGTTTAACAACAAACAAGGAAAATGACGAATGAGCCGTCCACAATCGTGCCGGTTACATTCGTCTCTCCATTTTAATCGACGATGTTAAGTCATTATCGCTGCACAGATTGGAAATTAAAACTTTCGCATGTCAGCTTAGTATGTAAACTAGCCTGCGATTTTATGTAACCGTTAAAAAATCTGACGCGAATTTTTCCCCAATTCTCATTTCTTGTAATTTTTCCTGTTTACTTAATTTACTTAAGACGTTACGAGACAGCGGCTTCGTCAATTAATCGATTTTCGCCGAGTGTTACCGCCGCGATAAATATGTTCCGTAATACACACGAGAAATCAGCACACGGTATAATTCGCGTGAAATTACAATCGGTATTTTAAGTGTACATTCTGCGATATGTAAACAAACGAGCCAAGTCTTATGCGAACTTATCAACATGATAAACAGATGAACAGAAGTTCTGCGCGTACATCCGGTGAAGAAGCAGACTTCTCCATCGACATTAGCTTGTAATACATAGGTCTATTACCTTTTTTTCTTTCATCTTGTGTGCCGCTGAAAAGTGCTCGTTTAAAATCGATTGCAAACTAAATACATCGAAACTCGAAAATGCAAGTCCGAATTAATACTGAAGTTCCGCTATCCACGTCGCGCAGACCGAGGCAAATGACACGAGTTCTGCAAATTTCAACGGTTATTACATTAAAAATTTTTGCTCGACTCCCCCGTATTTTATTCTCCTCTACTAAACGTTCTTTCTATCTTCCTCTTCGTTTCCGGCTTACTTACTCTTTCCCTTTTTATGTCTTTTTGCTTCCTTCTCTTGTCGTTATCGTCTTTCGAATTTTTTTCATATTTTATAAAATACTCTCACCGCGACAACCAAATGTGTGGTTACATTATCTTTCCATAACTCCCGACTCTCTTTATCTTCTTCTTTAATATCCGTCTCGGCGCAGGGTCTGCCGCGTATATAGACCGTTTCCAGTTATTTATCGTTAGGCTTGATCGATACATCGGCGTAGTTGAGGTTCGCTGTGATTAGATCGAGCCACCTTCGCCTTAGCCTGTGTTTTCTACCGGGAACTTGGAAATTGATAATAGCAGTGAGGGCTATTTTCGGTTTCCTGTAGTGTACGTGCCAGTATTAACTTAAACGTTCTCCCGGAGTTTATCTAGGATGGTTGCAACCACTATTGCCGCGACAATACATTTGTTTTTGATACTTTTTAACCTTCATATATATATATATATCTATATATCTGTGTACAATACCGTGTTTTTATCATTTCCAACAGCTCAGTTCCTTCATTATTTCCTTCACGATTTAAATAAATAGCAAAGAGGAACGCAAAAAAAAGTTAACACTTATCCGCGAATTATAAGAGAATGACATTTTTCATGTTAAAAGTCCACCACGTCCCCCCCCCCCTCCAAAGCCCACATAGCCTCTTTCTGACTTCTTGTAATTCCAGAACGCTCAACTATCGCCGGCACTATACTCTTTTCACAAAAGAGCAGTCGGAGATAGTGAAGATAGAAACTGGCCAGCCTCTACTGTCAGCGGCACCGTTTTGAACTTTTTCGCAGCACCCAAAGTGCCCATCATCGAGTACCGGGCTATCCCTGTTTTATATCAAAGTTTACTTTCATCTTTTCTTTCTTTCTCACATCGCGATATCAAATTAAATTTCAACAACGATTCCTTTTTTTTTCTTTCTTTATCTTTTTATTAATTCGTCAGCAACATTTATTGATACAATGTTTTCTACATTACAAATGCGCGACAGTATTTTAAGTAAAACGCGGTAGATTAAATTGAATATAAAGGACACAAATAAATCTCGAAATGTACGAAAAATGCGGTAAAAAGGAAATTAAAACTAGTTCACAGAACGACTTTTGACCATTGCGTAGAGGGAGAGATTACACAAGAAATAGAGTGAAGAGATGGACAGCCTATCATATAGTGGGATGCTACTGAGTGCCAGATAGCGAATTACGGAACTGCTGCGAAGAAAAATCTCCGCGCAGTGTGCAATTTACATGAAAAAAGAAAACGGTGTTCATTAAGCATTTACAATTAACCTTAGAAAGAACAGAGACCAATCAATTGTTGAAAGCATAACCTTTCGGGGTCAACGAAAAGGTAAGTACAATACAGTTAGAGTAAAAATAGAAGAATCACGCGCCAAAATAAAATTTGTAAATGATGTAGATTTTATAATTAGTTAATCTTGAGATTAAAAAAAAATTTAAAAACAACAAGCAAACAAACAAACTGTTTAAATTAAAAAATTAAACGTAATTAACATAGACTGGAAATGGATTTCTATCGTTTCAGCCTCCTCCTATTTCGAAGTAATTTAATGTTAGATAATTTTTTAGGCGCTATATGTGAACAAGAAAAGTACTTCTGTAAGAAAATTAATTACCGATGTCGCGGGTGTTCTTTTTTCTCTTTCGATTCGATGATTATTTTACACTTTAAACATAATATTCAGTAAAGGGGAAAAAATTGAAAATTCACCTCGCAACATTAAGCCGAATACACCGCTATAAACAATTATTTAATTTTTATTAAATACCGGACGCGCTAATAATTGTTTCATAAATTTTACCTCCTGTACACAATAAACGTAAACAATATGTGTAATTAACAGATATAATATTAATCTGAATCTACCTCGAAATAGCGAGGCTGAATATGTCTCTCCACCCGAAAATAACAACGATTAGCAAGATAAAAGCACCTTAATTATACACCTTAATATCGTTCATCAACGCTGATTGTGTGTGGGCAAACATCGTACAAAATATTATTAAATAGTGCAAGTTAAACATTTAACTCCATCACTGGGAAAAAAGCCGTTTGTGTCGTTTAGCTTATTTCTGATGATAAACGGTTCCGACTAACTGATGTAATTTATAACTCTGATGGATCTCCGTAAAAATCACATTTTCTTCCATTGTTTTTCGTTTTCTCTGTTCTTGTCTATAGAACAGAGGGTCGAACTAATAATAGGGAATGTTTAATAGATAAAAATAGGAAATTGTAAAAAAAACACACGGCCGAAAAAGGCGATAAGTTGATTTGTTCGTTTTGGTCAGCAGTGATAATAAGGTACGAGAAAGAAACGATAGAATGCCGTTGAAATATACGTATACAAAAATTTCTATCGGCCTTAATTTTGGGATACATTCCGCAATGAGGGCTTATTCTCCAGCAAATCATTTTCTCCTGGTTATTAAAACTACATCATTGCAATAAAACCAAATCACTCCTGGCATCCCGTGTTTCTCATATCGCAAGGCAGATTGGAAATTTGAGCACGTCAAACAGTTCCGATCGTGTCGTCAATATCTTTAGAGGAAAATATTAATTAGCCAAGTCCAGAAAAGGCATCAATTCCTATTATTCCTTCGTCCGTTCAAAAGCCGCATAATACAGTCGTATGGTGGTGCCCTTAAATAAGATGGCTATTCACCGCCGCAAACACGCTTTAAGGAAATTCAAATCAGCCGGTACACTCTCCGACCTAATATAATATAAAAAGAACCTCGCAGCATCCCGCTTACTAGATTTGTACAAGAAAACAAGAGTCTTGACAGGCTTTTATGCCGTCAATTTCCAGCGCTTCAACCAATCCTTCCATGTGGACGAAAATAAAATCGATAGCCCCCCCGCCCAGTAGTGCCTCACCAGAGTTATTTCGCTTTAATGACAATATCAAACCGTGCTCCAATTACGAATATGTTGATTCCGTAGAATCTTCAATCGTATCGCGCCCTCCTAACTTTAAGGTTTATCAATCCCAAGTTGAATCACCTGAAACAGTCAACTCTAGGAACCTAACAGCTCCGTACAATTTCGATTTCACCATCTTCGAACTTAATTTCTAGCTCGCGCCGCCCTGGTCACAAAAATACTTACTATTGTCCGTAATATCCTATATATATATATATCTATTAAGCATATATCAAGTCCAGGCATCAAGCTCTGTGTCACAAAGTTGGAAAAGTCGCTCTTCTCTGTACAAAAATTGAAACAACTCTCGTCCCTGTACAAAAATAATCGTCTTCTTTCACAGAGTTACAGATCCACATCTCTCCTAAATGTTCTAATCCTAGAGAAAATGGTGAACTAGACTTTCTCGATCAAAATAATCTTCTTTCCTCTATTCGAGACAATGGGCGCAAATGCAATCTACAAACGAGCATACTTGTATTGAGTCTGCAGCGGGAAATTTTATCAACATTTCAGGCAACTCGTAATATTTTTCGACATGGTAAAACCATTTCACCGTGCGAACAGTTCCGATTGAACTGCCGCCTGTCAGATTAAATGCCAATCTGACCAGTTACATAAAGCAGTTTCTGAGTAATTTCCAGGTTAAAGTCGGTTCAGCCAGTTCGGTAATAAAGTCGTTCAGATTACCACAAGGCTCTGCCTTGAACGCGGCGCTATTTATATTTTTTTATAACCGACATAACTAACTATAATAATAATAATAATACCTACTAATAATAATAATAATAATAATAATAATAATAATAATAATAATAATAATAATAATAATAATAATAATAATAATAATAATAATAATAACAATAACAATAACAATAATAATAATAATAATAATAATAATAATAATAATAATAATAACAATAACAATAATAATAATATAAATAACAATAACATGGATAATGTAATTTTTCCCGCTTATCATCCGGGATGTTTTATAGTTTTTGTTGAATACTGCTCCCACGATAACAATACAGGTAACGCGGTGGTGACCATGCTCCTATTTTAATTACCTCTCTGAACCTTCCTTTTCCTGTTTATTTCAGGCCACTGTATTCGATTCCGTAGAATCTATCTAAAACAAATTGGACTCTCTTCCATTCTCTCGTAAATTCTTTTTCTATGTTCACAATTCCTTTTTGCAAACTGTCGCGATTTCTCTTAGAGCTCCCCCTCTTTCATCGTGGTACATCCTCTTCTGGAGTGAAAAATGTAAGCTTGACCGACTCGAAATTTTTCTGCTCGTAAACGAGCGTGAACGCAAAATCTCGGTACTGAAAGCCTCGAAGAAGTCCTCATATGTAAGAATTTCTGTTCTTCTTTCTTCAGAGCTACCACCCCCTATCACGTGTTTGGAGGATGGCTAAAACTTCTCAGTTCCTGTTCTCTAAACGCCCTACCAATTTTATCATTCCTCTTGATAGTAGCTTATTGCCTTTTATTGATATTCTGTTGCTCCTGTTTACACTCCTAATTTTGCTCTTGCGCAACATTCTCATTTTCTAACTTACCTTCAATATTAACGAATTAAAGTCTATTCTTTCAAAATCTTCCAACTTCACTCTGGTTCTCCACGATTTATCTTGTCCTTAAAATCCCACCTGAACAATCTGTTACCATTTACAAATTTTTTAATGCCTTTCTTTCCAGCGGCATTACTCTTCTCTGCTAGAACTCTCATTGTCATTACCTTTGCTAAAAAAAAGTTTTTCCTTACACACGATTTCCTTAGCATCCTGCATCGAGAAATTATTTGAAGGTATGTTGTACAGGAGTCTTGTTTGGTGACTTTAGGACGTAATAATGTTTTTCCCGATAACATGTTTGGCTTTTGACCTGGTCTCTCCCGATTATATTAGTATTTTTCTTAGCTCCCTTTTATTGATGTTTCCGATCCATTTGATAATCGGCAGCTGTTAACTTCAAGAGAAAATATATCAGCAATTAACATTCCAGTTCAGCTTTTTTCTCTTATTATTAATTAATCTCATGTTGAATCGTTCTATTCTCTTTTCCATCTCTTTACTTACAAGAAAGGTCTCTCGCGCTCAATGATCTCTAGTATATACTACTCTTTTTAATGCCTACATACTTTTTCAATTAGTTCATCATTTCCTGCTCCACGGGTGCCTTTCCTCGCTCTTCTTGATCACTCATTCGATTTTACCATTTTTCGTTTATGCTATTTTATTCATTTGATTTTTTCTCGTTACTCCATCCGTGTTGATTTTCTGCGGTCTCTAGCCAGATGGACAACGGGGTTAATAAGTTGGCGGATTCTTTGGCTCAGGTTGCTACTTTAAACAAATTCCACCCTCTTAATTTCCTGTCTGTGTGTGTGTGTGAAATTTCGGACGATCGCTCTTTTCATCCATCTGTACAACCTGGTCTTTTTCCTTTCTAATTTTCGCTTCCCCGTTCTGTTGTAATTTCTATTATTCGCTCGTCATCTGACAAAATCGAAATTTACCTAACGGCTCTTTCTTCTTTTTTTTTTTTGTTTTTGTTTCTACATGTAGGTTCCTGACATACCCCCAAAACAAAAACACATAGCAAATTTTTTTTCAAATTTGATTCCACGGGGAGATACAGACGTCGCCTATCTGGTTCACGTAATCACTTAGCATCCGCGCTAAAACTGAGTAATCATCGCCGATAAACTAAGTCAGAGTGTTAAAACGACTATCGAAAGAAAATTTTGCAGGAAGTTATTCTGTTTAAGAACTACTCGCCGATATGTATCGCGAGGAAAGCCCATTTTTGTTCGGGTTAACCGAAGTATGTACCTACGGGTGACATTGAAATGGCAAATTCGGCGAGGGGCAATGTTTAAAAGTTCAGTTTGTTTATCGGTGTATTGTGTCGAATTAGGATGGTGTTAACAATCAAGTTGAGGAAAAGTTATTTTTCTCAGCCAAAGTGGAGGTATTAAGCGCTTGTGATTAAAAGTTACGTATCTTAAATTAAATTTAGATAATTTGCTGTCGAAATCGATAGAATTGCTTATTACAAATTTTTTCCGGCTTAAATGAAGACATATGCTCAATTTTCAGCATTAATTCTAACAGAGTCAAAGGGAACGAGAGCCAACTAACTTCTCGAGAACCGTAACTGCTGCAATTGATACGGTCATAATATCGAATCGGTTTCGAAGGTTTCAAAAGCTGCTAAGAAAGCTGCTGAACTTGAATACATCGAAGAGCGAACATTATCCCAATAATTCTAGACCATTCTTGAAGGAGAGAGAACACGTCATCTATCGGCACAACAACACCATTTAATAACTACCGGTCGACGCCTACAAATTAAAAATATCGACGGAGTTAGAAACGTCGAATATTATTTTATTCATTCTCCCGACTGGTCTCTTTGAGAATTTCCACAATCGACGCAACGAATAGCCTCTAGAAACAACTTAATAAGCGAGGCGCGTACACTTCAAGGTCAGTGTCAGAAAGCTTCAGCATCATTAGAGCACGGTCACAGTGAATTCTGACGAAATTCCCGCCATGTTCAAGGAATTTGATTGTTCGGACGAACATGTCCGAATGATGGTTGGTCATCCGAATACTCGACTCTAACCGTAACTTAACCACTCGTATTTTCCAAACTAAATCGTAGAACAGGTATTGTGAAAAAAGGA
This sequence comes from Icerya purchasi, assembly GCA_039619475.1. NCBI lineage: Eukaryota > Metazoa > Arthropoda > Insecta > Hemiptera > Monophlebidae > Icerya > Icerya purchasi. Next base: position 398,988,223 of record CM077116.1, on the reverse strand, counting down.
ACTTCTCGTTTCCGGGTTTAATAGCGAATAAAATCCACACTTTGACGTACGTACATATATGTTTGACCAATAGTTGAGCTGTAAGCAATTTTTCGCGTATCACTTAATGAAGCGTTCTCAAATAACGGTGGGGAATCGTCGAAGGAATTCGAAATGTGCTATAAGCAGCGGCGGGGGGGGGGGCTGTTTAAATTGAAATAAAATCGAATATTTCCGATGTAAAAGAAGTGTATAAGCGAGATAGCAATAAATCTGAGCGATAAATTTGTACTGGAAGTGGCAGATTAGCAGATTAAAGCTGCACATCGTCGGTCTTCTGCATATCGCTTAGTTTTTAAGAAAATCGAATTCTAGCAGTAGATCGGCGTTAAGGTAAACCGTAGACAACAGAAAAGGAGCGGATGGAACTGAGTTACACATATGATTCACGAGGCAAACGATATGCGCTAGGATGTAGGAAAGGACACACTTTTGTTTAATTTCAATCGAATAAAAAGTTATTTTATAATTCAAATGTTGGCACATTTAACGTTAAACTAACTTTGCCGCTTGAATAGTGTATATATTTGTTCAGCGTATTTTTGCGAATAATAATAGTAAAACGCGATCATTGAATATCATCTTTTTATGTGATATTATTTTTAACCGTTTTGGACTAGTCTGATTCATTTTCATCGAATAACCCTGATTGCGTTTAAAAAATGGCATCTGTTGTAAATAACGTCTACACATCTGGAATTGTTTAACGCTAATTTAAACAATGCACTAGCCTCATTTCACGTGTAAACATTCTGTCCATAAATAACTCGGTAAAGAACGCGTAGCTCTTTTCCCGTTCTTCGACGGTGGTAAGTGGTTTTACATGGTAACTTTATAATAAACGGCCTATACATACAGCGGCAGATAGGACGCGTGCGTGCGTGATACGCTAAAAGTCTTAATAAAACAAATATTTCTCATTCAACTGAAACTAATTCGTTACTCTAGAAGACACCGGAATATAGTCATTTTATGAGCTATTGACGACACGGCACTTGGAATCCTACGAACGAGAATTCAAATATAATTTACATTTTTTTTTTTTTTTTTCTTGGGCTCGTCAACCAAGGACCTTTACCCAGAAACAAAAGGTAAGGAAAGAAGTCGGTTATATTTTGATTCGATCAGAGATTTTAACTAAAAAGGAACAAATAGCAGGAATAATTAGTGGGGAAGGAAAGGACAGGATATAGGATGCACAATAAGTGGTAGGAAGTCCAAGCTTAAGCAAATAAGAATATAAGGCAGAACGCTCCACCGAGAGGGATGAACACTGGAAGAACACATGATCGGCGTCGCAAATAATTGCATCATCCGGATGGAGAGGACAGTGTGGAGAAGAAATCAAGGAGAAACGAAATTTCGAGGAAGGCAGCAAAGAATGGCCAAAGCGCATACGAACAATGGAAACAACTTCAGAACGACGAAGGGAGGGATGCAAAAGAAACCATGAATATGCAGGAAGAATAGGCTGAATAGACAGATGAAATGAATAATTATTAGAAAAGGAGGAAGCGTAAATATCCGATACCAATAGCTGATATGAAAGCTTTTACAAACTGATAGCAGGTTAACGGATGGATTTTTTTTAAAAAAAAGACGAGAGGAAGCAGCAGCAGCCCGAGCCAAGGAATCAGCCGCTTCATTGCCAAATATGCCCGAGTGGCCAGGTACGTGTCACTTCTCTCGGCTACCTCTTTGCTATTACATATTTCTCCGGTATAAGTAAAATCATATTCAGTTTTTCATAATCGGTATAAACCTAGGAGCATCGACTTGCATCCGGATGATCGAGAAAACTCTCGAAAACCTATGACACCTCTAGTTTGGTAGTCGAACACCCCTTAAACTACCAGGTGTACTATAATTTAAACAATTATAATCATGTGACTTCCTTGTGTAACTATTAAACATTAAAACCAGTAAGTAACAAAAAATTTCAATTTTCTGCGGCTACCCGTTTTTGAGTTGTCTGAGAAAAATTCCACGAAACCCTTCAAGAAGAGAGAGGTGTGTGCCCTTTGGCTGAACGATTGTAGCCAAAAAGAACACGGAATGTATACAACTACCAAAAAAGAGTCCTAAATTCAAAATTTAAACTTTCTGTGACTAGCCGTTTTTGAGTTGTCTGAGAAAAATTCCACGAAACCCTTCAAGAAGAGAGAGGTGTGTGCCCTTTGGCTGAACGATTGTAGCCAAAAAGAACACGGAATGTATACAACTACCAAAAAAGAGTCCTAAATTCAAAATTTAAACTTTCTGTGACTAGCCGTTTTTGAGTTGTCTGAGAAAAATTCCACGAAACCCTTCAAGAAGAGAGAGGTGTGTGCCCTTTGGCTGAACGATTGTAGCCAAAAAGAACACGGAATGTATACAACTACCAAAAAAGAGTCCTAAATTCAAAATTTAAACTTTCTGTGACTAGCCGTTTTTGAGTTGTCTGAGAAAAATTCCACGAAACCCTTCAAGAAGAGAGAGGTGTGTGCCCTTTGGCTGAACGATTGTAGCCAAAAAGAACACGGAATGTATACAACTATCAAAAAAGAGTCCTAAATTCAAAATTTAAACTTTCTGTAACTAGCCGTTTTCGAGTTATGCTTGATAGATATATACTTACATAAACGCGTCACGAAAAACGGCACTCTAAAAAAATCAATCCAGAAGTGGTCAAAATGAATATTTCCGTTGAAATGTGAGATTCGAAATACTCCGCGCGAATACAGTGCTTCGCCTTTTATCATCCCCGTATAAGGGAAAGTAATCGAGAATGGTCATCCGTTGAAATATGGCATTATTCATGATTACAATAATTCCCCCCTTTATTATGCACGAAAAAGTAAAAATCAAAATATCACTTTTATAAAGATGTAGTAAAAAAAAATTGAGAAGGTCACAGGGTCTTAAATTAGAATACGCGCTCGGTAATTTTTCACCGAGTAATTAACATAATAATACTGATAAAAATATACAACTACATTTATTAATATTATTATTACGATGTGATGCTTTTAATTTCAAGGATGAAGACTTATCAGAAAAAAATACCTTCCTTTATTATACCAGCGTGTTCTTATTTTTAGCCGTGACCTAACCGCGGCGCGGAAGGGACACGAAAGTAGCCTGCTTATAAATAGAATAGCACTGCAAAAGTAGAGGACAAACGGGTTTACAGTGAGTCAGCGCATTATCATTTTTATCACGCTAGCGGTAAAGCGAATATCGAGCTCATGTCAAAAAACTGCCTGTTATTTTCGACTCGGCACATCCTGATGAAATTCTACAAAAATTCGTTAGAACTCAACAGAAGCGTGGCAGTAAGCGAAGAGTGCTGCGATGATATCTGCGCTATCGAAAGCACTATCAATATTTGATTGTAACGGTTTACACCTGGCACTAGCATTGACGATATTGAAGATTTCTTTGAATTGAATTTGATGGCTTACACATATCTAAAGGGAGCAGAGGTTTTCAAAGTTATTGAAAAAAGACAATACCATAATCCATCGTTTTGTCCGGCGATGATATAAACATAGGGATCTGAAGAAACCTGAAAATCGTCGATTGGTTCAGTTTATCGAAGAAACGTTCGGATTATAGCTCGAAACAAATCTCGCTCTATCGACTACTCGTGGTGGAGGATATCGCGCATTGATACAGCCTTCGCTGGTTCGAATTAAAATGATCGATTTGAAAAATTATATCATTTATTTCAGTTATCACAAACCGGTGACAGTACACCGGTACTTCTAACGACCATGTAGAACAAACAGAAAAATGAAATCCGTACTTTTTTCATTTCTTCATTCGTTATATCCCAACGGAACAACAGCAGTTACAAAGTCGGCATTAATCAGGCTAAATTCCATGTTTCATCATTTCAGCCGTAGGCTCTAAGTAAAGGCGCGAATCGACGAGTTCGTTTTTTTTTCTTTTTATACATTTTTCTTAAAATCCGTAACGGTTTCGTTTTTGTTTTATTTATTTTTTGACCCCAACTTTCGCCATTTCACCAGCCCCTCCTGCCTAATCGGTAATATTCTATAAAGGCACTATATTATATTGACATCGACAGCAAATAAACAATCTAAATGACAATATCAATAATGAGAAAGATTACCGGAATATCAAGTAGAAAATTGCAAAAGCTTCATCAATCGGGCTTTTTTAAGCGCCGAAATCAAAAAACCGTACACTTTTTAATAAAGCCGTACGGCTTTTTCTTTTTTCTTTTCATTTTAATTAACTCCACCGCTCTTATAGGGGGACAGCCGTTGTAGCTCCGGAGATGGTCTTACAAGAACCGTGTTTTCAATTGACTATGTCATGTTTTAATTTACATGGTTCGCCCGGGACTTTCTAGTTGTCGTCTATTGAAAAGACGCATTATGCCACAACTCGCTGATTTCATTAATAGCTTCTACGAGAAACGTTTCCATTGTAATTTTTCTGTTACATGAAAACAACGTGTTGCATCTAATCGATAGAAAAACGTTACATAATTTTTCATATTACTCCAAACTGTAACGTGCTAAGTGTATATATCGACAACTTAAAAATAAGTCAACTGCGCACCGCCAAAGAAAAATGCCTTAAATTACATACGAAAAAAGCCAACGTTGAAACGTACGCTATCGTGTAAAGTACAAAAAAAAAAAAAAAAAATCCAATATACCCGTGTATACAAAAAGTAAAAATATAAAAGCAACAAAGAATTAAGCAAATTTCGACTACTTCAAATAACGCGAACTACCGTCGTCACGGTGTAGTTGGTTAATTAATTCTGTTTCGTTCAGGTAGGTATCCCCCACACTGCCGTACATTGAAACCTCTGACAAATTTCGTTAGGTTAGGCTAATGTATAGCTAATGCGTCAAAATATTAAAGAAAAAAGATACTTCAAATAACAGAAACACAAATTTTTTGGTATATTTAGCGCGTGTTTAACTTTCACGACGTTGATTTGTGATCTGAGCCATTTTTCAGGAAAATCACATTCCGTCAGACCATCTGAGTTTCATATCTACCCTTTTCAAACTTGTAAGTCGACAGTAACGTAAAAATCGCAACAGTGTTCATCACAAATTCACGATAGAATTGAGATTTGCTGTTTAAGGTGAAACCCCGATAGCAGTCTGAGAGCCGTTCGAGTATTTTAAAGCGGCTATGTTTTACCACATTATCCTAGTACTCTCGAAATTTGCGATAGTTGTGTTCTTTAAATTAGGGCGCAATACACGCCGATATACCTGATTATCTGCATTTTTGATACCGTCAACAGAAGCAACGCGTTACTTACTCTGTTGCACGACTAGCGTAAAGGAAAGAAAGCCAATTTTCGTTACGATTGATATTTAGTTCCGCACACTAAGGTAAAACCGGTTAAATAAACACAAACACTGTTTCGTATTGGAAATATAATTGATATTTATTAATCAAAGCATATTCATGAATGCCGGCTGTTACGACACTGAAACCGTGTTGAACTCTATATTAAGTAAAGTAAGTTCGATATATCCTACTCAACGTATCATTGATTGTGAAGTTAAGCCTTTCGTAATGGTACTACTTAAGGACTGAATACTGAGGCCAGTTCCCTTCTACTTTTGGATTATCCGCCTTTACATTCCCCCTCATATAATTCTCCGGCGTAACCAATATTCAATTTCAGATATAACCCCGGGAGCATCAAGTTGGGTCCGGAACGAGACAAGTCCCAATAAAACTTCTAGTTCGGTAGACAAGTATCTTAACCACTAAGCTACCGCGCTGCCTACTAAAAGCTGTATTAATAAATATCAATTATATTTCCAGTATGAAACAGCGTTTTATTATTATTTCATCTTTATTTCGTTATCGCACATCGCTGAATGGTTAATAATTGCGGGCGACCAGTTGCAAAAACTTTTGTTACAGGTGCGTTTGTGTGCATTTTCGCGATGATTCACAATACTTTTAATCTTGCTCATTTTGAGGCTGTTGCATTTAGTCCGGACGTTACGTTAAATTCCAATTTAAACGCGCAAATAATGTATGTGCGTAAAGGTTGTTCCATATTATCGATGGGGTATCATTGTCGAATTAAGGTTTCCCGGTAACATACGAAGCGACAAAATACCCGTAAAGGGGTCAGTCCGTTTCCCTCGATCTCTCAGACTTTCCTGGTACATATATTTTAAAATTTCCTCTCCAACTAAAGCTTATGTGTGTAAAATACATTAAAATTAGTACAGTTAGTATGAGCGGGCGCAGGCCGAAACGACAGCTTGTAATTTTCGCCGCATTGAATATAAGGTAGTCCATAGACAGATTTCCCCATTTGTCTTTTAAGCAATCTCTCAGCTCAGTTCGACTAGTGATCGTTCGCCTACTAGTTTTTTTCTTGTCCAAACTGTGGCTCCTTTATAATTCGGAGACTGCGGTCGCGTACCAATAACGGGGGGAAAATTATGAACGAGCTATTCTCTAGTTTCATATGATCGTCGTCTTAATAAAACCGAACTGGTCCCCTAATTCCGAATTTTTCTGCGCTTTAACGGAGATTGTTTCCCAAAATTTTTACCTACACTTCGGCAGTCAATGGTGCACAAGTTAACACCATATACGATTACTAGCATTATTTTTATAGAAGCGGTTACCATTTTTAATTTCTAAATCCGATTTATTCATTTAGGTCATACTTTCTAATTTCTCTAGAATTCTCATCGTCTATATTGCTTTTTTTGCGAATTCAAGGCGCTTTAACTAATTAATAAACGATTTACTTTTGGCGGATTTTTTTTTGTTTTTAATTTTTCTTATTTTTAGGCGCGCCAACTACGACGCACATTAACCCAGCGCAAGTGAAATTTGTTTACAGGGTCAGTGTGCGGAAACGTGAATCGAACCAGGTCCTAATTAAGCGAAACACGATTAACCCTAACCAACTACGCCACGGTAGTTCACGAACTGTAGCCCATATTTTCCGCAGCTCTGTGCCTATTAGTCCAGTTGATTTCACCAGTGCCTGCATTGATTTTTCTCCAATTTCCCTTCGGATAAAATATCGTACTCTGATAGTGTCTCGTCCTTTCTGCGCAATAGATTTATTTGTTGTTTTTTTTTTTTTTTTGGTGCCTCAACTATGGGGATATTAATGTAAGTGACATTTTTAGAAGTTTACGACAGCGGGATATTCTACCCGAACGAATGCCTAATCGAACGCCACGGTAGATGGCTTCAGACGAAGACATTTTAACGCGCTATCACATTTATTTTTAACTATCGAGGGTAATATTGCCGTAACGAAAGTTCAACACATTGTGACTGGTACAGATCGAGCACATGCGAGTTAATGTCCGTGGTTGACACCCCCCCCCCCCCCCCCCAACCAACAAAAAGAGATTGATCGCATGTGGTTTGGTGCGTTGGTTAGAATGCGTTTGGGCAAACCGAGCGACGTTGATAAGGCGCCCTTTCGTTTGTATCCGAATATTAACGTGAATTTAACACTAGCGCGTTGTTTTTTTTTGTTTTTTTTTTGAAATTTAACTTACCTTAAATACGTTTTAAACGTGTTTCCTTTTTTATGATTTTCGAAAAAAACTCGTTTTTCCTGCTTTTGGACTGAAAATTAATTTTCAAACGCCGTGATCGGGAGGACATTAATGTGACTCACACTCCACATAATATGTGTATACAGATTTAACCGTAATAAAAATTAGACAACGACGATTCGCAACGATAAAAATTTTTCAAATTATACCAATACGCATTTTAAATTTCGATATTGACAGTAATTGTATAAATCGCGACCATCGCGAGCATTGCTTCCTCCACTGTGTGGTACAATTGAGGAAACGAACGATGGATAATTAATTAATTTAAAGTCGTTTTTGATCAAGGTGAAATGTTATATCAGCACATTCGGGAGAGGCGATGCCGGTACGGCCCGACATGGCAAGGGAACCTTCGTGAACACTGTAAGCATAGCGGGCAGTGGCGGTGGATGAGGTGATCGCGACGCGCAATTAAACATGGTTTATCAGGCCATTATCAGAATGCACCTCCGTAAAATAGAGTCGCGGAGTAAGGAACGTTCGTTATCGGCGATTATAACTAATCGTTAAATAAATAAGATTTCGTCCGCAGTCGCAAGTCAAGAAGCTGAATCCACGAAAAATTTGTGAATTATCTAGTAGCGAGCAAATTTGACCTAAAATAAGAGCGCGCGCGGGAGGGGGGGGGCGCTTGTGTAATAATGAAAGAAACGAATACACTAAATGTCTGACAACTTTCAATTTTTTATCCTTACAGTGCAAAACCTTTCCTTCCCATATTAATAATTCCTTTACTTTAATTCTTTGCTCTTTCTATCTCCCACTGCCACAGAATCTAATAATACATTCAAGGGGTTGGGTCAAAGCCTTGGGCGAGCCCGAAAAAAACGAAAGAAATAAATAAATTTTTTATTTAAAATAGTACCGAAAATTATAACAAAAATGTGTAAATAAACACAAAACACCTCCCGAGTACTGCCAGTTTTCCTCATCGAAACCGAGATAGCTTGTTTTTTTTTTCGAGGAGCATCCATTTACATCATGCTCCTTTTTTTTGCCATTTTATTTCTTTTTCGTTTTCGGTACCAGCCCTGCCAGACCTTTCAGTTAAGTTTTTGACCGGGGAATACTCCCCGTAATTTGCCAAACTCGCTTAAAAAAAAGAAGATTTTATAACTTTAGAAAATAGAAATTTAAGATCTAATTTCGCGCGAACAATTGCAACTGAAAAATTACGATTCTTTACGCTATAACTGGCCAAATTGGAAATCATCATCCTGCTTACAGTCTAATTTATGTACCAGTTTATTCTTAATCATAGGCCCGCGCATAAAACTATCACCTCGATTTTTTTACTTGTTCGAACGCTCAGTAAACTTGAATTAATTTTATTATATCCTTTCCAGAGTAGATAAGATTTTGTTTTACTCTTATCGTTAATGTGCCCCCCCCCATATATATATATATATATATATATATATATATATATATATATATATATATGTATATGTATATAAATGTATCCTTTTTTTCTGATTGGGATGCAGTTTAATATTATCTGATTTACTTTTGTTTTAGAATTAAGCGTTTATTGCTTCAATTAAATAAAATCAATAATTAGATATTTGATTGTTTATAACTGTTTCTGATACTTGTTCAAATTGGAAATAATAGCTATTTATATCAACTTAATTATTCAAAAATATTTATATAATTACCGACATGTTTCAGGAACATATATTCATGCTATATGACAAATTAAAAAGTGCTTTGCGACGTATTCCGCGCTTCTTTTTTGATTTGTAATATACGATGAATATATACTATGCTCCCGAAAGATATGGGTGACTCTATAAAGATTTTTGTAAATATTTCCGATTAAGTTGATATAAAAAAGAGTTATTTCCAATTTGAAAAATTGGTAATTGAAAAAAATATATTATTTCAACCGCTTCCACTTTCATTATAAGTGAACAAAATTAGACCGACTTATTTTTCAGAATTGTTATTATTCAAAGAGAAACTTAGATGCATATATCACAACGAGCTTTCGAGGAATTCGTATGCAAAATCATCGGCAGATAGGAAAAGCATTTAAAATAATTTTAAAGACACCGATAGCATTGTTCGACTAATAACAAAAAGATTTCACGAATCACTAATTGGTTAGATACGAAGAAAGTCCGTCGGATTACTCATAGTCGGAAAAATAGATTAAGTATGTATAGAAAAGTTCGAAACACGCGAGAAGAAGATGTGCGAAGTATGTAAAAAGAAAAATAAGAATTTTTATAGGTATCATATATGATATTATCACAAGTACACAAAGAAGAAATTGTTTTGTGAAAAAAAAAAATACCGACTTCAAGATTTGCTCTAAAACCGTTAATAAAGATACACTGAAAATAATAAAAAAAAAAAAAAAAAAAATTGTCCCATAATAAGGATATTTTTGTTTGTAAACAACATTAATTCTTAGAATTCCACATAGACCGGAAGAAGGGGACTTAAATTTTCGCTTAATTTTAAAAAATGTAATAATGTCAGGCGCTATTTCGCCCGACCGATTAATAAAATTATTTTTATTCGTCATGATATTAATATAATCGAGATTATTTTTTAAAATCATGTCCAACTTTTCTTTTATTTCTCGTAGGGAATTAAATCTAGCAACTGAGAATAATTACATGTTTAGATAAATTCGTAACCTGTTTGTTAATATTTATAAATATAAAATAAATAAATTCTTTTTAATAACGAACAAAAATAAGTACAAATTTTCACTTTAATAAATTTAAGTACCTCAATTTAAAGAACCGCTTTCGGGCTATATCATCAGCGAACAGTAGATAGTACAATCAAATAGAACTAAAAATATACCGTGATATTTGAACTCATTAGCCGATGATGGACTATGCTCAAAAAAAATTTCTTTATATTGAGGTATTTATTTTAATCTATTAAAATAAATTTAATTTACACTTATTTTCGTTTATGATTACGGTATTTATTTATTTTAATAATTAAGAATTATTTCCGCGATTTTTTTTCGCAACCACTCCCATCGCTTATTTCAGCTACAATCCGTTTTGCTTCTAACTGTTTAATGCAGTCTGGTACACCTTTTGAATACTTGCTTACATCGCGAATATGACATTTTATATCTGAACTGTCAAATTTACTTGCAACATTATTAATATTTTCAAATTGATCGTCGTAAAAGAAAACCATTCCAGCCATGTTCCTCGGCGAGTTATAAGCAATTTCGATGGCAAAAGTGAAGTCGGAAATTTTTCTTCGTACACCTGCATTCGTGAAGAAGCGCTTTAAGAAATACTTTGTTATAGTAGGATCGAGTTCTTTCGGCCGGGACGGTGAATTGCGTGGGTGAAACAACCACATTAATTACAAATTAAGATAAAACACCTTCGCCACCTTTTCAGTCGAACCCTTTAAACATATTATATGTAGGCAATTCGAGTTAAAAATACATGCTTTTTATAAAACCCGACTCTTTAGAACTCTTCAGAGGGAAAAACTATCTCAACCACCCGTCGCTGGTTCTCTTCTTTAACAACACATGTAGAAAAATCAATTTTAATTGATACATTATTTTCAACACAGAAGTAAAAAATAAACGACTCATAAAAATATCGCAAAAACGCAAAAAATGTAACAGGATTTTCTTATCACCTCAAACGTAAGAATGAGGTAGTGATTAATACATATACATATATAAAATAATGCGCCGCGGATTGTGAAGTTTCATAATGTACTAAGCTCAACGGCACTAATGCGAGTTGGAGGACAATAAGGAGAGGAGACCAAAGAGAGACAATAGCGAAATAAAGTGTGACTAAAGCGTAAATGAATAATAGAGATAATGACAGAACGTGGAGCAGAAGGAACTCTGAAAGCCAAGGATTAAACGGAAAGTTAAGTTGAATTGAGAGGTAGAAGGAACGAGGAGGAAGGGTACATATTCGATCAAAACTTTAAGTGAAGTTTTTTACCTTGGGATTTTTTAAAAGTAAAAGCAGGAACGAGCAGCAACCTGAGCTAAAGCATCCGCCATTTCGTTACCCTCGATGCCTCTATGACACCAGGCACCCACAGCAAATCAACGTGAATAGAGTGATTAAGCGAAAATAGGAGCCCAATGAGAAGATAAAAGAAAATCGGGTTGGCAAATGCACTATTTGAAATTCAGAGATGTTATAGGCAATAAAAATGGGGAAAAAAGTGAAGTTAACATATGATGGCTAAAGTTTAATCGCTTCACAAGTGTAAAAGATTTTTTAAAATCGAATCGAGGTTGCTTCCTTTTGATAATCGGCCAACGTCCCCTATTTCACTGATTTTTATTTTTTTATCTCCTAAACAGAAGCTTATAACCTGAGGATGAGTCCCCAATGTTTAAATGGTTCAAAAGTGTTACAATGTCCGTTTGCTTAGAGATCAAAATTTTTTTTTCAAAAATGATTTAAAATCGTTTTTTTGGACAATCAGCCGTTGACACCTCTATTTCACAGGTTTAGATTTTTTATGAGAGTGAGGGCCGCTGGTCAAAAAATTTGTCCGCTTTATTTTAAGATGCAAAATGAAAACTGAAAATGAATAAAAATTAACATTAAAAAAATGAAATTATCATACAATTTACTGACTAATGTACGTTTGGCCCAAAGACAGCTACCATATATGCTTATCTTATGAAGTTGGTCTTCGTTCGTAGGATGTAAAGTGATTTCCGTAAATATCTGTGTACGTTTCGATCTAATTGTAATAATTCCTATTTTAGTAGATGGTAATTGTTTCCTTATCGTTTACCTCAAAGTGAGAGAACTATCATCGTCAAATTCGATTATAAGTAGTTTATAAAATTAAGTGTGACTGGGGGAATATTATAAGGACTTCATTATCAGTAATTCTTCATGTAGATTACCAATAAGCAGTGCAGCTAAATATGACAAATCTTTAGATGGCGAATATGCTGGCCACAGTGAGTTACAATGTATAAGTTGATTATACCCCAGCTATTTATTTAAAGCCTGGATGAATTATAATCACAGGTTGCTCTACGATACAAGTAATGTCGTTTAAAAATTTGTTATTTTCTGATGATGCTGGACATTTTAACGTTTTAGAATTTGGTTCCTTCACATCAAATCATACTATTAATATTCACACTGAAGGATGGTTCTTTCTGCTCATGGAGCTTTAAGATGGTTTTTGCTTTTGTTTTTCATTTCGGTATTGTGTGGGCGCTGCTAACTCCAGCGTGGCCATGATACAGCATGGTGATTAACTTCCCTTTCGCCACTATGAGCACTGTTAACTCTGAAATCATAGTGCAGCATGGTTACTCTTACTTTTGATTCTCATTAAGCATTATGGGCGCTGTTAACTCAGGGTTTAGCCATAGTATGATTCTTTATTGCACTCCATCAGGTACTGTGAACAAACTCAGGTGTTTCCCAAATGAAAAACCAAAGTAAAAACCACCTTAAAGCTCTATGAGCAGAAAGAGTAGTCATCATCCAGTGTCAATATTAATAGTATGATTTGATACGAAGGAACGAAATTCTAAAACGTTAAAATGTCCAGCATCAACATTACCTGATGTGCATAAATGTGTTGGTACGAATCTCACCTTATAAATGAAATTTTTAACTTCTGGCCATTTTTTTAAATTGAATGCGTTACATGTTTTACGTATTAGGAGCAATTTTGCTACAATAAATTTTACATACGATACACGTTGACGAATTTTCGTTTTCCATCGAACTTTACACGTTTAATGTAATAATAACCGGATGATTTAAATCAATTTTTAATTTACAATTGAAAAGTGTAATTTAGACAAGAAACGTAATAGTCAAAACAAGTCATGTTAAAAGCGAGAAAACAATGTATTTTTTAAGTCAAAACACGCTAAAGAAGTTGGCTGGGAAAGACTTCGGCTTGGATATGTATCAAATGAAGATGATGATAATCTGCATTGTGCTCATATATATATATTTTTTTTTTTTTACTTTTTTATTGGGCTTGTCAGCTACGGACGATTACCCATCAAGAAGGAAGAACGTAGGACAAAAGGAAACTGAGGACGCTAAGAAAGTTATTCGGGGAAGAAGGAGACGGCCAGAACTACTATGGAGAGATAGCAAGAGAGTCAAAAAACATCGGTACTAGAACCCGTGCAATTAGCAGTCCGAAGGGAAATAAATGTGTGGATGAAAAAATATAAAGGATACCTTAAAGGAAAGGAAAGCTCTCATGTCTTGTTAGCCGTTATACCTGATTATAATATATTATATCGATTTAAACTAAATGAGCGATGTAACCAGCATAAAAAGAAAAGTATTTTTATCCATGGCTGCGATTGTTAAGCAGCGCCCATAAAAAGATCCTCATCAAACAATATGGCCGCAACTGCAATACAATGCCCACAGTGCCCCGATGAGGCAAGAAACAAGACATCGCTATTCACCTACGGTTGCGACTGCAAAGCAATATGCTCGCAATTCCCGTCCAGAAAAGTAAAATGATTGATTATCCATTATTCAAACGGTATCTGCGGATGACGATCTTACGATACATATTAAGGATAAACAGGGAAGTGACTCTTTAATTCATTGTGAATAAGTAAGTGATGCAGGGGGGGCAAAAGAAAAAAACTTTTTTTTATCTGGCCAAATCGAATTGTTGTCAGCTTACAAACGCGCTGGGGAATTTTTAAAGGAACTTTAAGAAATCTATTATTAATCACCTTTGGAAGGGCCCTGCTTGGCCATTTGCGGACACCCGTGAAATATTAAAATTTCGCTATCAGAAATCATCGATTAACCGTAACATTGTACTTTGTAATCTTCTAAATTCTAATCTTTTTTCCCGCTGTTCAGTTTACAGTCGCATAGAAATCCCTATAAATGTATATTATTATATAAATAAAAAATTATTAAAAGTAAACTGAGCGTACCCTTTCACTTGAAGCTTCAACACAGTTTCTTCCGTAATCTAATTTATCAGTTTGGCTGGCGAAACTTCAACATAAACAGGCGACTTTATCGTACGATTTATATAATTAAAAAATCAGCTACCATATTGAAAAAAAAAAAAACAAAACAAAAATTAAAACCATAATATATAATAGTTATTTCACGGTACTGCTGATGTAAATTAATTGCGAATTCGAATCACCTTCATTATACCCCCGGCATTTTCGGCTTAATTAGATAATCGACAACAACAACAAGTAGATATGGGTTCTTAAATAGAGGAAGCTTCGCCCCGCGATAACAGTTACGTGAGACTAAAAAACAAAAAAAAAAAACTACTTACAGGGTGGTAAAAGTGTTCTGATAATTCGGAACGGCTTCAACATGTTGATTGATTTGTTCATTATCCGCAGAGAGGTAGTCTACGAAACGTAAATGGCGCTTCGGTTTCGTCGTCCGACAAATCGACAACGATTTACCTCTCAAGTGAAAATACGGGCGCAGACCAATTAGCACTGCGATTTCGTAATATAAATAATTATTGCACTGCGAACGCCGGCCGTTTAAAAAACAACGCACACAACCATGCCATCAGACTAGAGCCGCGAGAAGCACAAGAGACGCACGTTATCGAACAGACTACCGCAGCCAGTTTCACGGAACTAGTTCCACCTGACGACGGCGAAATAAGTGCGCGGTAATATTTGAAGAAAGATAATTACCAAGTACCGAGATATTTGTGCACATCTATATAGGGGAAGGTATTTTAAATAAATAAAAATATCTACAAATACACGCGCGCACACACACACACACACACATATTTATATGCGTGTGTGTGCGCGCAGACAATTAGATAAAATGTGGAAGAAATATTCGACACAAACACACACTCAAGCACACATCGGAAATACGCGCGCGTATTATTAAATGGGTAAAAGATCTCGGAAAACCGGCTATTACTCATTGATAAGATTACCACCCGCTTGCTTATTTGTGTGTCGATTGTGTGTACACCAGCGTACGTGCAACAAACATTGAGTTCGAATTATCAAACGGAATACGTTCAATAAAACGTCACCATTCTGAAACTCAGCTTTAGTAACATCGAAAATCATCGAAAATCATCGAAATGCGACAAAATTAAAGTTATCAAAAAACAGACACGCCAGCGCCGGCATGTCATAAGATGATGGCTGAAATGGATGGAACTATCGAAAATCTCGACTGGAAAATGCGTTTTTAAACACGCGTTACTTCGGCAATTCGTAATAAATTACATTTTGCGAAAATTTTTAAGCACATAAAACATTAAGCGTAAATGAATAGAATACGATCAGACTGAAGTTTAATAAAGTTGATGAAATACGTCAGGCTGTCGGTAAGCTGACATTGATTGCTAAAGAGATCCTCGTCACGCTTGTTTGAACTCGCACGAGCCTAGGGGAAAATATTCCCGCCAAAACCCGTTGAGAGAAATTTCGGAGTCTATTCATCCTTTGCTATATTTACATGAAAAAAGCAAAAAAAAAAAAAAAAAAAAAAAAGGCTAGAGGAAAAAAATTAAATATCGACCGCAATTTAGTTCTAACGCTGAATGATATCCCGAATGTTATAAGCTCATGTGACTTAAAAGGACTGACTGACGGAACGCGATGTAAATGAACAGCTGACTGAAATTAACGATGATCAATTGATGAGCTAATATTGATAATACACTGGATCGTGACGTAGACCAGCATGTTTACTATCAGACGGTGCTTCCAATTTCGAATTTTAAGGGGATATCGGGCAGACCGAAGGAAATATGATGCGTCTCTCTGACTCTTTGAGTGCCCTTCAGGTCATATCTTCTCCCCTTCCTGATCATTTGTATGACACTTTGTTGTCCGTCTACGTTCACTCATTCACAATCTTTCCTATCTCCGTTCAATCAATATTGATTTGCTGCGGATACCTAGCCACTCGGACATATTTGGTAATGAAGCGACTGCTATTCTTTGGTACTCAGGCTGCTGCTGCTCCTCTCGTCTTTTTTTTTTAAAAAAAATCCATCCGATAGCTATCAATTTGTAAAAGCTTTCATATCAGCTATTGGGTATCGGATATTTACGCTTCCTCCTTTTCTAATAATTATTCATTTCATCTGTCTATTCAGCCTATTCTTCCTGCATATTCATGGTTTCTTTTGCATCCCTCCCTTCGGCGTTCTGATGTTGTTTCCATTGTTCGTATGCGCTTTGGCCATTCTTTGCTGCCATTATCTAAATTTCATTTTTCCTTTATTTCTTCTCCACACTGTCCTCTCCATCATCCGGATGATGATGCAGTTATTTGCGACGCCGATCATGTGTTCTTCCACAGTGTTTATCTTTTTCTGTGGAGCGTTCTGCCTTCTATTCTTATTTGTTGAAGCTTGGACTTCCTACTCCTTATTGTGCTTCCTATATCCTGTCCTCTCCCTCCCCACTAGTTATTCCTTTTTAGATAAAATTTCTGATCGGATCAAAATGTAACCGACTTCTTTCCTTACCTTTTGTTTCTGGGTAAAGGTCCTTGGTTGACGAGCCCCCCCCCACCCCAAAAAAACGACAACAAAAAAGTAAAAAAAAAAAAAAAAAAAAAAGATGCGTCCGCTGCCGACATTTTAACATAAAAACATTTACGAGACGAAACAATTTGTAACTGTTCCACTATAGTGTAAAACCGTGCAAAAGACTATTTTGACCAAAGTAATTTTCGGCTCAGTACGAAACATAAACGGTCGGTAGGTTTGATTTAATTTTTGCGTATTAAATTGTTTGATTTCGTGCTGCAGTTATTTTCATTACATGATTAATTCTGTTACACGTTATTATTTAAAGCGATAAGTTACTCGAATTAATCGCAATAAATACATATGGGAGTGTAACCATTTATCGTTGATTATTCAATTGGATTAAGGTAATTCCGGTAATTCCAATAATACGCCACAGAGCTTCCCGATACGTGTCGAATTATCGAGGAACCCTCCCTTTTTTTGTAATGATTCACTCACTGCGACAGATCGAAAGAAACAAGTGAAGAGTATAGATCGATAAATAATGTTCGATGAACGAATAAATAAAAACCATTATTCGAAATTATGTACGTTTAACAAATAGTCAAACAAACAATAAAATGAAATGATTGAAATTCGCGAAATAAAGGCTGTTTATTAACCCCGTTAATACATCGATTAACATTAAAAATTTATCAATAGAATACAATTTAGAGTGCTTTAAGTATATTTAATAATTATTAATACATGTATATTTTGTTGCTTTTTTTGAATTACAAAAAGCTGAATTGCGCAAATGAGAAAATACTAATAGACGCCGAATAGTTATTATATTAATAAATTTTGTAAACATTAACACGGGCTCTGAGTCCAAGGACAGTTCCAGACCTACCCGATATAGCTATGTTCCCCCGCGAAGTTGAAGATAAGGGGGACGCGATTAAATCTCTAATCGTCAAACAGTTTCCTATTGTTAAGAGATTTGATTTAGTATGTACGGTATTCAATTAAAACGTAAAAAAAAAAAAAAAAAAAGAATCCTCTGTGCTTTAACATTAGTGTTAAAATTAAACGATAATCAGTACTTCGAATTAAGCTAGTATCGTCACTTTATTATTTTATTCATTATTGTCAACTCGAATTATATTTAAATTATACGCGAATTTACTATTTCAATTTTTTTTTTTTTTATCTTTAGCCTAGTTACTAGGCATGGGTAACTCCGGACACAGTTATATCCTCGGAAACATATCCGTGGTCGGACACAGTCGGATATATCTCCGACCACATATCACAACTCCGAAAAACGTCACACAACAAACAAATATTGTCATTCCGGACACAGTTGAATTCACTTCTGGCGGAGTGATTTGATATATCTCCACTCCGAAAGGCGACAGCTGCGCGAGCAACTGTCAAAATTTGCCTTATCACATTACTGTTTCGCGGAATTACATCATGTTCGTATACTGCTGTTTTGAGGGGTAATAGCGCGGTGTGATTTAAAATTTTTAAATCGAATGAGTAATATGATCCACGAATTTAATGCTATGTGTTATTTGACACGATGTGAACTAGCTATTTTATGCTTATTGATAAGAAATATCCTATTTAGCAGAAAACAGTATGTATGTGTGAGAGTTTTTCACCCGCTGTCGGTAAATCGGAACTGCGCGAAGAAAATGCGCACCATATTCAAAGACATTTTGTTGCTTTGTGCGTTCGGAGTGCTGCGTGGAGTTGGAGTTAAATACGTAACGAAGAGTGTGATTATACGCTGGATATGAGATAACTCCGCTGGAGTTGGAGTTGAGAAGCGGATATATATCCGCAGTCGGAACGGACACATATATATCCAACTCCTCTAGCGGAGTTGATTTGCGCATCTCTACTAACTGACCGAATATTAATGACAATAGTAAAAAGAAGGAAGATAAAATTTTTTGGACACTTCATGAGAGGCGAAAAATACAAATTACTACAGACAATAATAATGGGCATGATAGAAGGAAGAAGAAATCCGGGAAGAAGAAAGACCGCTTGGATAGATAATATTAAAAAATGGACCGGAATTAAGAAAACAGAAGATCTAGTCAGAATAGCAAAAGATCGAAATCAATTCCAGCAGATAATCCAATCCATACATGATGATTAAGCAATACCCGAATCGGGTGGCACGAGAAGAAGAAGAAGACTAGTTACGATGCTTATAAACACTTCAGAAATTGGTCGGCTATTAATTTATTTATCGTTTAAGCGATATTTATTTCTGCATAAACCGTTTTCGCATTAAGATTTTTTATCAGAAATATAGGCTTAATTGAATATTAATCATCTGAAAACAACTTGAAGTAGTCTTTTTCCGGTTGTTAAAGTTCTGCACGTCATATTACAGCATAAATTCCGTTATTATTCCGTAGTAGGTTAAATTTATATGTTTTACTAAAACGCTAATTAGAATGAGAGTCACCCAACAGTGCGGATTCGGCAGCGCGACGTCGAATAAAAATTTTATTAAGCGACCGAAAAAAAAAAAAAAAAAAAAATACAAAAGCAAAACATAAAGCCATACATATGCGCGCAAGTAAAGAACCAACTGTTAAAAAACGAGACTTGGCTGTTTGTCGCTAGACCACATCGTGAATATTTTTTTTTTAGAGCTTGATTTCGCTTTGATAAATTATTAATCGTTCTGAATATTAACCGTAAGAAAACATTACTAATTAGCAAAGATGAATACGAGAGGAAAGAACGTCCGATCGTGAATATGGTATGGGAAAACTGGTAGAGAAGATGGTGTGTCATAATGTGTTTAAATACTAACGAGATATTGGATTTCTTGTGGGATATGGTTAATTCCGCTTTAATACTCGTGTGTGAAAAAAAACATCTGGCAAAAAAATTGATAACATCGGAATCGAGAAAGCGCTCTTATTTGGCGATGAATTTATTATTAGCAAAATTTTAAAAGAATAACAGAAACCGCAGAGGGTTTAAAAATTTTTGCTACACCATCAAACAAACTGAGCTCTTTAAATAAAATAATTGGCACATAGTAGTGGTAGTTGGGAAAGCAACAAATAAGAATTTCGGCGTTCAAAACAAAAAACAGCAAAAAAAAACAAAACAAAAGGGGAAACAACTATTATTGATGCCCCCCCCCGCTTTTAATGTACTCAATAACACTCTCAGCCTTTTGTTATCCATTATGATAAAACTGTTTTTAAATAGATAAAACATAACAAAAAGGCTATTCAAAAACATGGGGGTCATGTTATATTCTTGGCTTAAATGTTTCGGTAAAGAAGTTTTAATTTTAACTGTTCGGAAATAATTAAAATACGAAATAATACTCGTAACTTTACCTTTATTTCTTCTGTTTCTAATCATTTCCCGATATAACTTACAAATCCCTACGTTTCATCATTTGTGTTAGTCCTTTATGTTCAGTAAATGTCCTGTATTAGCGCGCCCAAAGAAAAAAAAAAAAAAAAAGAAAAAAAAAAAAAAGAAAAAAATCCGGACTTTTACTGAAGTTTTTAGCCGCTTGATCAGCTATACTAAATGTGCCGGCACGCCCAGGTATCCAGACTTATGCAGACTGAAATGTATTATGTAAAAATGAAGTTTGAATGCAGACATTTCTCTATACATCATAAAAATATTTTCCCTCGACTAGTTTATGAAATGTGACAAATGCTTTTTATTCATTCCGTGTACTGCGGAATTCATGTAACTTGTAATTTCCTTTTTTCCCGATTCTAATTATTCCCTATATACTACTATCTTAATGCTGTATATCGCTTTAATGAAGTTAGCAATGCTTATTACGCGTGTTTCATGAACGTGCCCCTAAAATAATGCATATTTCGTGGAACTTTCATTAATTGTTCGTAACATATATTTACATCAAAAAAAGAGCTAATTATTATTTTTACATATGGGGAATTACTGTGCGCATTTATCAGTAACTTAGACTCTTTATTCGATTAATTTCTTCAGCCTGTCAAACATCAGGAATGCCAAGAGTGTCTGTTCACAGCGGCCGTAATGTCGGTGTCAGTGATGTTAGAAACTATCGAAACGTGTGCATTCCACGAGGATATTATAAGAATATTCTACATCGAAACAGAAATGGCAATTAACCGATGAGCTCGATTAAGGAGGAGCTATGTTATAAAAAAAAAAAAAAAGTCCCAATTACCGTTTAAAAATATAATAAATATCTTCAGCAGCGTATTCACGAAAGTGAGATATACGGGAGAGATACATCATCCGTTCTCAGAAATTCTGTAAATTTTTCTTATACGTGACATTATCGATACGTAACATTTGAAGCATTAAAAGAAGAGCGAGAACTATCCGAGACCAAATTGTTAATTATGTTGCGTTAATTTTTGTTAAACTAATGGAGAGTGAAGAAAATCTTGACGTAGCCCTATGTTACGTGAAATTTATTCGTATACGAGAAAGAGTATAAACGAATATGCAGAGAACCCTGATAGGCACAACTGTAAGAGGATAATTGTGTAATTATCGTCAACGTTAATTCTGTACTCTTTCGGCTAGTTTGCTAATGTTACTTTGTATTTTTCAACTACAATCCTGGTGTAACCACGACGGTTTCGTGCTTTCTTCATCTAAGTCGATCTATGTTGATTTCTATAGGAGGCGTCTATAGTTGCGCCTCAATCTAGAAAAGTTTCCACTCCATATCCGTCCTACTGCTACATTCCTCGAACTACTGTTTGCTCGTTTACTAACTTGGCGTCCCCTCGCATATCCAACCTTAAAGTTAAACGTCACAAATTATCTATATCCTGAAATATGTATCAAACGCAAAGTATAATGTACCGCCGAAAACTCTTCTTTCCATATAGAAACCCTTAGTTCTTTCCAGAATAAACTACGGATCCCAGGCGTATTCTTCTCAACCAGCCCTTCTCTACTTAAATCTCTCGATTCAGTGTAACGCACGGTTCTTCGTACGATACTTGGCGTACATAGAACCTCCCTATCTGTTAGTTTATACGCCTTGTTAGATACCCCCTCCCACTGAAGTATTTCAGAAACTTTTATTATCACCATGTCGCTTTTTTCTCTCGTAATCGTTTCTTTCCTGTCTACATAAATTATTTTTCCCTCAGACTTTCCTAATGACCCATTCCGGAAATCTTAGCCCTCCTATCGCAGCACAATGTGAGCGTAATACCCTTCCCCAACCAGGCATCTAACACCACGATCTCACCGTCGGCTCCTTTGAATATTAATGCCGATTTTTCCCAGACAAAATATAATAAAACCGTGCATCCGAATGCCGTTCAAATAACAGCGGCGGCAATTCGTAATATTTCCTTTCGGCAAAGCCCCTACATCACTGAAAGCCCTGTTGGTACCCGATTCATCCACGGGGCTTTCTCAGTAATCTCTAATCCGAAGTACTCCATTTTCTTTTTATGGGTGCCCAGCCATGCTGGGATTCATGGAAATTAACGCGCCGATACGTACGCCCGAGCAGCATTATACTGTCCCTCGCCTAATAATAATAGCTCTCCTCCACCTCATGCCAGCCTTTCTTAAGGCTAATCAAATCCTCACTTGAATCATGGTGGCCCCGGAAAAAAACATTTCCAGCAGAGATTTCTGTACCCGTAGCCGCCCGCGTACAGGTCACACATCCTTGTCGCATAATTTTAATTTTCAGAGAGTCCCATTTCCTTTGAATTGTCCTTTCTGTTGCCAAGGTCTTCGAATCCCCGCATACTGTGTGATTGTCCAAAATTCTCACTCTATCGGTGGTCCCCTTTTTATAAATACCAAAACAGTTACTAACATTCTTAAGAATTCCCCCAGTGCAATTTCATCTGTGACACAGTTTATCAGAATTAGTGGAATAGGCAGAGTTATATCTGTGAAAATAAACCGCGCATCCTCGTACCGTAATAGCCACAGCAGTTAAATGTTGAGTCTACAAAAAAAAAACAAAAAAAAAAAAACAATAATAATAATAATAAAAAAAAATAGCATTTTGAAATCGGTAACAGTTTAATTTTTTAGTTCCCGAAATTTTTCCGCAAACTCAAATTGCTCATTCCAACGTGAAAGGAAATTTTTTCTACCTGTTTCAAGTTTGCAATTTAATCCGGAATCGCGTGTCTTAAATAATTACAATTTACCTTACAGTATAATAATAAATCGTACGCGCCGGAAAAAAAGAAAACAATTTTCCAAGGATTTTCGGTATATCTTCAACGAGTACATTGTATATAATACAGTTTGACATACATATATTTCCGCAGTGTACGAAATTAACCATTTAAACGGCAGATGTTTAACTGAAACCTCGTTTGTCTGCGAAATGCATCCGTTCGAAATGACCGTGAGTTCGTGTCACCTCCCTATGTTTTATGGGAGACGATGACGGTAGAAAAAATCGGGTCATAAGTTCAAAAAGACCGAAGTTAAATAAGTTGCGTTGCCGCTAGTATCCGACGAACGTAATGTTTATAAAGTACATTCTTTAAATAGATTATGACGAACTGAACTCTTAATAAGATGTACACGCATACCGCAAACAGTTTCGTTCGGCTGTTGTAATTAATTGTTAAGGTTGAACTCAGTTAACTACTCGGCGAACACACTTTATTAATACAGTTCTCGGGTAAGTCAACAATTTAAAATTCACCAAAAACTCCCTGCCGTCCGTTAACGTGACCTTCCCCATCTTCGAAACGTTCAGCGCCTACCCCGGGCCTCTGCACGTTAAACATTCTGAGACAATGTTGCTTTTGTAGTCTCAATAGTTGAGATTTAAAACGCGCTGCACTGTGTGTCATCGCAGAAAGCGAACAATGAAAGATGACGAGTAAAAATTCTAATCCGTTAAATCGGTCTCAATGTGTTGCGTGACATACATTATTGCGAATAATATTTTTATTTTAATTTTTAGACGAAGCATAATCAGTGAAGGACATTAACCTGCAGTCTAGTCGGAAATATCGCGAAAGAACGAAAATATAAACGGAATGTGCGATAGATTTTTATTTGGAAAAAAGTTGTGTAAAATTAAAAATGTTCGGTGCTAATGTTCTGACAATCGACCGCTGCAGCTGTACACAATAATAAATGTCCGCAATGACGAAAAATGTTTATACAACAACATGCGGGCAAGTCGACTGAAGCAATCGATCTTTCATTTAATTACCATATATATGTATATTAGGAACGGAAAATGTATCTCTGTAAACAAACATTACCGAATTTCGAAAATTTATACAACATCTTATTATATAAGCAGTTTCGATAAAATATCATTCTTCATGCCGGAAAAACGAACCAGAAAAAAATCAAGCTGATCGCGTCATTTAGACAATTCAGCCGTCAAAACGTTCAGTTCCGTTAGCAGACAAACGATTTAAGAATTTTTTAAACGAGCGAAGCGAGCCTACATATAGATTAGAATGAGCATTTTTTGTGGTACACTTTATAGAAAAACTACTAAACATCTGAACATGAAATTGAACATAATTATTCATATTCATGTCTAGATGTGCCATCAATCGTCATTTTAAAAAAAATACAAGTTGTATAAATAAACAAGTTCAGTCAAGCATGATGTTTCATGCGCTAAGGATTCCGTATGTTAAGTTAAAGATAACTCCATAATATTTTCATTTATGTAATACTAAATTTAAAACAACAATAATTCCAAAACAAATATTTCCAGTCCAGTTCTTTTTCACGCATCACGCCGTGTCATCATATTCTACTGCAAAATAATAAATAAACGCTTTTTAATTCTGGATTTTTGGAAGGATTAATTTTATAGCCCCGAGGGTCTAATTTGAAAGTTGTAAATCTGGATGTTACAAACTACAGAAATATATGGGGATGCGCATATTTTTAACCGTGTTCAAAATTTTTAGTTGTAATATTCGTCGTTCGGGGGGGGGGACACGTTATTTTTCACGCTTTTTTGAACTTTTTGGCAACTTTACATCATTTTTGTACCGTAATTTTTTGATTTTATGAAAGGACTTCTGCATTTTATCTTATATTTTGAATTTTAGCTTTATAGGTTTATCGGGTGATGAGTTATGATTTTTTAAGTGATTTTTGAGGTCGTTTTAAATACCATATTATATATTCTTGACGGTTTTTTGCCGTCCAGGGTAATCGCTCATCTTTAAGTTATAGATCGTTTTAAAGAGAATTTTAACTGTAATATTTGTTCCCAATTTCAAGAAGTCAAGCCATTTGTAAGTTATTGATTTTTATTTGATATTTTTTACTCATTTGTGAACCAGTAATGATCATGATATCTTTAACAGTTCCAAAGCGAAATGTCTCTAGAAATTAATCGGTATGTTTTTTTTTTTTTTTTTCAATTTTAAAAGTATTCATGCAAATAATGAAACTATTTTTACATTGAAAATAAATATCGCAAAATAGCGTGAAGTTTTTTACAATCATACACTATATATTGCTTCCTAAATTACTTGAAAAGTAAATTTGAAATATTTTAAAACCCAAAAATTATATATTTGTATTTTTTTTAAATTTTCAGTAACACATCAAATAAATTTATCGGTAGTTCATCAAAGAATGACAACATTGTACGCAGGAATCAAAAGCAATGTCGAGGGCAAATGGATACAATCTCAATATTTTCTTACCGTAGTGAATGTTTCATTAAACTGTTCAATATATTTTTGATGAAATCATTTTACCAATTTTAAAATAATAATTCCAAATGTTCATATTACAAGTATTTAAATATATATTATATATTTTTTTACACTAAATGAAAATGAATAATAAATTATGAATTAATGAAATAATGAATATAAAATTAAAAACTTCAGGTGCCTTAGTAACCGTAATATCAGCCAGTAATAACTTAATACGCGTTGTCTAGAAAAAGCGTAAGCCAGAAATAATAATTGAATTTAAATTATTTAAAAATATACACAGTCTTTCACCTGATATATATATATTCAATAGTCTGCGATTGTAAGTGAGTCCGAATTATTTAGCATCGATCAACACTACATGCAGACACTAATGTGTACACTACAATATATATATATATATATATATTACTATTATTATATGAGTCAAGAATTATATATATATGTATTCGAAAACGACTCTAACGATTTTCTTGAAATTTGCATACTAAGGGGATTTTGAGCCAAGAAATTGATCTGTCAAGGTCTAATTTATGGGAAAATTCGTTTTCACGGGTTTTAAAGGGGTGAAGTGTCAACTTAATGAATAAATTTAAAAAACTGAATAAAAAAACAATCCTTCCAGTGCGAAATAATTTGTAAATATTTTAAATAAAATAAGTAATCCTAAGTATGTTTTAAAATAAATACTTGAATAATTAAATAAATAGTAAAATTTTCTATATCAGTATATATGCAACGCGTTAAGTGTTTCGACAGTCCAATTTTAAAATTTGGAAAATTTCATATTTTTTTTTCAAGGGAATTCATTCGACAATTTGTTCTCTCTTTGCAGCTCTTAATTAGAACAGTGCAATCGGCACATTGTACAATCCTTGATTTTTTCGAAAATATACATAAACGCAAACACACACACACATAAAATTAGTTTTAAAATAATTTTTTTTGTAAATATGTATAATTTGTATATTAAGATTAAAATAAAGTTAAGATTTTTGCATATAAATTTTTTTTATTCAATATTTATATATTCGTTTCTGAGGACAACATGGTTTTATGAACCGAGCAATTGCGCCAGGTATTATACACATAAATCAGCAGTAAGACTACATAAACTGATCTTAGAATTTAGAGCGGCAAATTTGTTGATCCAGTTATCGCTAAAGAGTCTTTAAAAAATAAAAGAGAACGAAATTCTTGAAAGAATTAACGAATATGTGGCAACAGATAAGCTTTATGGGATCGTTAAAAGCAAATTTGGATGGACAGTCTGCAGAAAAAAGTTGGTTGTTTCTAAATAAAAAAACGCCGCTCGTATTTATAAAAGAAAATGTTTAATAAATTTATATGGTTATGCAATTTTGAAAAATAATTATAAACATGAACTACGCTATCAGTTACGAGAAAAGATTAAGAAACAATGAATTCGTTATATAACTGGGAGTAACAGATTAGAAAGGATTAATTGAAGTGTCCGCAGGTCGGCCATACAGCGGAAGAACATACTTAAGATGGACCATCAAAATTATGCATCAATATCCAAAATCCAAAAGGGACCACCAATGAAATATGATTTATCAATTTGGACGAAGATTAGAGGTGTTAGCGAATAGAGTAGTCTGAGATTGGGAAGCACTTAATGATAAACAGTTTGGCCTTTCATTTGAAATTCAAGGGGAGACTTTATCGTGATAGATTAGTTAAACAGCTGTAACAATGATGAATATTATATAAATAAAAGGAAATTTAAATCCGCATAAGGTTTTTCACTGATGTTCAAAGTCATGCAAATTTTTTGAGGGTTTATTTATGCGATGTGTTGATTTCACGTTCGTCCGAAGCAATTTAAAAGTTTAAATTTTCAAAAAAAAAAAAAAAAAAGAGGAGAGGGGTGAGAAAACGGGAAAAAATAAAAAAAGATATCGGTCAAAAAGTAAACAAATAGAAGACAATCGTAGAAGTAGTATTGACAGTAATTGTCTTTAGCTGTAATCACATGTTGGAAAGTTGAAACAGATGATGGTAATCGCGACCGCAGTTGGTCAACGGACGTATGAGTTATATGCCTCGTGAAAATTATTTTTAAACGTGGTTAGCGACATTGACGAGTTTATAAACTGATCAAAGTTTTCTACTAGTTGGCATGCGAATCAAGTATATAAATAACAGTTACGAAGCGGTCGGAGGGGTTCATGATCGTGGATGAATTAAAACTAGACAACAAGACGGGAAGTTCGAAGTCAAAAATACACTAAACAGTCGTCAATATCGTCGTTATCAAACGATCCGAGCGGGACACATCATTTTGCGTCAGTGTGTTCAGCTGGGACACAATTCCTTTAGGTAGAATGTGTGGACTGAATGACACACAACAGGTGATCGGTATTCATTTGCTCCGATCGATTCGACCGAAGCAGCTTTCACCATCAGCGATCATTCCAAAGCAGCCTACACACGCCATTACCACCTTCTTTTTACAATTGTTCTCGCGCAACGACTTATACTTATAAAATCATTATCACCTTTCATAACGTTCAATGAACCTGAAGTTATTATCTGCCAACAATTCGCATCTAACATCGCAATTACCCTTTCATTCAAAATGTCTTAATTCGCTATAATGTTCTCCATTGCATACACTATTCGAAAAACTATCATTCAGAGCAATACACAAACATCCGCATTTACGGAATGAGATCGTAGTTTATTAAAATAACCTTTCGCGATAAAATAGTGTTCCTCTCGGATGGAACTTTACCAAAAAGAATAAAAGTTCAGTCAAACATGATGTTTCATGCGCTGGATATTCCATACGTTAAAGATAACCGTAGTTTACATTAACAATATATCGAATTTTAAATAAAAATTCAATTAAAAATAACAATCTTATTAGAATACTATCAATTTTCTCTATTACTGGGCAAGTTTGTATATTTTTTTAATAATTGTATTTTTCCTATTTAAAAAGCATAAATAAAAACAAATAAAAATAAAATTGATAAAAATTTTAGGAAATAATAATGGCTACGATGAACAAATAATAGATAAATTAATCTACAAAATAAAATATAAATTAAAATATACACACACACACGTAAAAAAAAAAATAACAAGAATAATAATAACGGTTGGATAATATTCTCATTTATAAACAATAATATGTATATATATATATATAAATTAACTAATATATTTAAAAAATAAGTACTAAATGTAGCGTTCAAAACTAAAAATAATTTAAGAAATAAAATATATACATTAAATACAAAAAACAGAAATGTTCATGAAAATAGTGTTATGTACAGAATAAACTGCACAGATTGCAAAAAATCATATATTGGTCGAACAGAATCAAGTGTAGATATAAAAAACGTATAAAATCATTTTATAGGGGTGTAAGTGAATGCGTATAAGTATCTACATGGGAATAATAATTCTTGTAATAGGAGAGAAGGAATCACCAAACAAGATGCTTACGCTAAGGAAGGAGAAGTTTTTTAAACGGTAAAAACGATTCTATATGATGAATAGGATGTAGAGATTTTAGGACTTACTGTTTGGGGGCAAACGAGTATACATGGCACACATAGATCATTCGGAATAGGATTAAGGCTTTAATAAGGAATAATTTAGAATAGATGCTGTATTTTGTGTAGATATTTTACGTATCACCTTTAAGAAGTAATAAATTTTTACTATTACGAGGTATTGAAAATAGGAGTGAACTTTACATTTAAAAAGCAAATTTTTCTCATTAATCTTGTTAGCTTTGTGGGCTACTTATTTGTTCATTTCTGCTAAATAATGAAGAAAATCCGTGTCGAACACAGAGTTCCGTATTTATTATATTCGAAAATTCAGAAATTTTTTAGCTACGCCACTGATAACCGATGAAGCGTTTGGCTACGCCGCCGGCTCGAGTATTCTGCATTATAAACACTTCAATGTTGCCTCGGCTTAATTCTTGACAATGGTAAAAGTATAAATTACGAATAATTAGATTGAAATAATAAATAGCAAATAATTTAATATTAACAATCAGTTACTGGGTACATCGGTTTGGTACCCGGGACCAGGAAAAAGAAACACTAAAAACAGATAAAACAAAATAATAGCTATATATAAAATGTTGTGGTTATTCACTCTATCAATAATTAATGTCTGATGTGGTTTCCGTTGTTACCATGCTAGTACGTTCGGGTTGTTAAAACTGAAAGTTAACTACTAGTTTATCGCAAATTTATTTCTTATTTTTTGAAAGTTAAAAGGTTAGCCAACGTGTATTAATTTCATTTTTTCAGATAGTTTTTTCTCATTAAATCCACTAAACTGGTTGTTTTTATTTTTCTACAGTTGCTATATATATATATATATATATATATATGCTTTAATCGCATTGAATTAATTATACAGATAAATCAACCATCAAGGTCTCCACTGTAACGTGACAGGATAGGAAATCAATAGGAATACACACAATCAGGAATTAAATAATATTGACCTACTTTTTTCTTCGTCCAATATCTAATGAGTTAAAAAAAAACCTTACCATAACCGGACAGTTCGCAAAACAAAAATTAGTAACAAAGTATCCTACTTCACAATACATCGAAATATTTTAGCGTTTATGACTCCGATTCATGTGAAACGGCTTTCCATTTCCTTCCCTCAAATCGTCAGCAGCCCACTGTTAGAGAATATTCGGATCATGTTTTCGCATTGTTAAAATAGCTTCATTAAAGGTAGTTTAATTTTGGACGGATATATGTAAATAACCTGCAACTATACTAAAAATCCTTGTATTATTAAGAAATTTACGCACACTTTTACAGCGCGAATCGATCGTCCTTATTAAAGATTTACCATTCTTTCGTAAAATCTAATATCGACTTTGCCAGCTCTATCACTCGCTTTTTTCTCTCAAACTCCAAAACAACTATATATGATGCAACTTTTGCCAATGTCACTAATATTTCTAGCTAAACTCAGCTAGGGCTTTTCGATAATTTTCGCAGTTAACATCTTAGTCCCCAGCAGTAATATTCGCACGATTTTAGCATGCTCTTTTGAAGTGATTTATTTTCAGAAGCAGAAAGCGACGGCAATACCAATAGCAACAAAAAATAATAGAAAATACAGCATTGAATAAAATAAATATTCTTGATAAATACAGATTTAGCAAAGACGATGAAATAACAAGGATGCATATTCTAGGCGGAAATGAATAATTAACAGCTCGATTTTAGATGAAAAAATGCACACAATGATGTAGCTGGTATGGTTCACTAAGAAATTAGCATAAAATACGGATTAATTGAATTACTCACCCGTATTATATAGTAAAAAATATTTACCAAACGTATGAAGAAAAAAGTAAACAAATACGAAGAACTGAAAGAATCAATTAAACAGCCTATTGAAGACAGTCAAAATATTTCCATTAATTACTGAGGTACCGTTATTATTCCAAAAAATCTGGTCAGTAATGTAAGCAACCTGAGTTTGTCGTCGTATGTAATGACATAGAAAAAAATCATTAATAAATACCGTAAAAAATATATAATATTAATATCAGCTCACTAAAGCACGTGGACACGCACGAGTCGCAACTTAAATCTTATATACACCGTATGTAATATATATAATAAGAGATGGAATAATAGAATACGTTTCAAATAATAAAGATAAATAAATCATTGTAGCACCGTACGAATTAGCAAATTTAATTATAACCTTACAATAAAAACCTATTAGTCTACTCAGCCCGTTAAATAAGGTTTCTACTCAGCTCGAACCGTTCTATTTGTTCGACAGACTTGTGTTCACCAGTATCAAAAATTATTCGATAAATTCCAACATAGCAGTAATCCCAACATCTACAGAATGTATTCTTCTGGACTTCCAGATAATCCCCCCAGACGACTGAGAAGGAGGAAGTGGTCCCGAGACTCTCTCCCGATTACCCGACAGCTGAAAAAGTTCACACACGACGTATCTCTTTTCCAACATACCAATTCTTTATTTTCAGTTATTACATATGCATATAGTTAGTTATTATCGTGTATTCACACAGTTCTTGTATCTTAATTTAGTGTCTCATTGGGGACACTAATTTAATATTAAATTTAAGTTAACATCACATTGTTGTTTTTATGGTAATATTACCGGTACAATAAAATAAAAAAAATAAAAACCTTACAATCAATACCGATAAAAAACGAAATTGATAGAAAAAAGTTAATTGAAGTTGAAATAAAAAAAGAAAAAAAGAAAAATCCTTAGCGTGGTTTTTTAAACTGATTACGATAAAGCAAACACGGCTGCTTTTTGATGTTTCGCAGGAGTCCCACTAATTAACTATACTTAAAAAAATTTACCCGAGTGAAAAATAAATAAATCAATAGATGGAACAAATATAATTTTCCTTGAAACAGATGTATACAATATCCTCGATAAACGAATAGTATAATCTGAAAACAGAGCTAGGGAAAAAAATTACAAATAATGAACTATTGAGCAGATTTTGAATAATTAGAAAATGAGTAAATCGAGCCGAATAACAGAAAACAGGAACCGAATTTAAAAGGAAAAGAGACAAATGAAGAAATAAACAGCTCTTCCGAATTCTAAATGATTCTGTTCGAATTACTAGCGAGAAAAGAAAAAAAAAAAAAAAAGGTGATCACGAGCAAATAAAAAAAAGACAAAAAGCATCGAACAGAGATCACTTATTAGATAAATCGATGGAAATCTAATCCTACCGTATACAGTTTATATATTATAGCGACTGAAAGTTAAATACGTTCTCAAGGTAATTTTTACACACCTTAGCTTTTTAAATAGATTCGCGATACCATAAAGATCATATCTAGCAGGTGATTACGGATACACGTTATGAAGGAGACGTTTTAAAAATTAATTACTAAGCTGATTTCTTCGAACTCCGCGTAATTAAAATTTTTCGAAAAACTGGCTAATCATTCGCACGTTTAATGGATGAGATTTCGCAAACAGTAGCTGTATTCTGTTATATACAGGTAAAGTACTAGCCATTTGGAAGCGCGATTGTAAACTGCCTGAATAATATCGGTTCATTCGTTCACTTTTTTTCAGAACCGTCAAAAAGAGAATACCTTCCATAAAAATTACCGGCTTTTTTACCTTTTTCTTTTCGTTCGTACGACTTGGACAAAATTTAAAATCCATTCATCAGCACGCAAATTTTTCAATTGATCAGAATAATTGCGTTAAAATAATGAAAAATCAAAGGAAGGAAAATACTTTTACCGAAGCAATTGTGTAACAGCTGATATATATATAATTAATTCAGCATGGGTTTGTTCTAATTAAATGGAGACGATGCCGTAATTTCAAACATGTATCTGTATTACCTAATGCTATTAGACGGAGGTTTCAGTCATAGAGCTCGTCATTGTGTAAACTCAACGAATATAGGGAAAGATAAAATTAATGAAATTAGTTATCCATCTGACGAATTTAGAAAAGCGAATTTTAATTTGGATCACAGATATATTAAGAACTTTACGAATGCGAAGCTGCTAAAAGAATTTATCAAGTACTCGAAAATAATACATGTTATGAATCAAAGAAAAAAAAATTAATTTTCTTTCAGTCACGCAACTACAACTTCATCATTCCCCCGATCCGGTAATTACGATATGATGTTCTGAAGAGTGTTAAAGATTTACTTTGCATTTCAGAATCTTACCTCGTTCTATAGAAAATTATTCCTAATGCTTACGCCCAAATTACAAAGCAATATGTATCATCAATTATAGTTAACATTAGCATTCAACGAGGTAGAGAATTCTTCGAAGGCTCTACATTTTTTGCTATTTAAATTGAAGAAATTTCCATTATTTCCTGTTACTTTCTACCTTTTCGTAAGAGGCGTGGGTGGTGCGTATACGTCTCCTACGTTCCTGCACTCTGAGTCTTTCAGACTTCCTTCTTTCTGCTCTATCTTCTCGGCCGAGTCGATCTCAATTCTTCGTGCAATTCATTTCATATCCTCTACAAGTGGGGTTCACAAATTCCTGATCGTTTCTGACTCCAAAGGCGTTCTTCAAGCCATCTCCTCTCCTCCTTCTCATACTTCTGACGGTATCATCCTCTATATTCGATCTCTTGGTTCCTCTTTGTTCTCGTCTCGTTCCATTCCCATAGACTTTCTATAGGTCCCTAGTCATTCCAATATTGAGGACAATGACTCAACTGACTCTTTAGCTCGCTCAGCCGCCCGCATTGGTCCTTTCCTCGACTCTTTCCCTTCCTCAGACATTCTTTCTCTATCACGCTCTAATCATTCCAGACTTTGGTTGGACATGTATCCGTCTTTATTTTCTAATCATTATTCATACTACTGTCTTATTCAATCGATTCCTCGTTGACTGCCTTGGTTTCATTCTCATCCTATCTGTCGTCGTTCCACTGTTGGGTCCTTAATTAGGCTTAGAATCAATCCTTCTCTGCTCCCCTCTTCTCGCTTTCGTTTTTCTTTAGCTCTTTCTCCTTTCTGCTCTCTTCACGCTTCTGGGCCTTCTTGTATTTGTGACACTCAAATCACATCCTATTCGAATGTTCTGCACTCTCTAACGAACGCTCCTTTCTTTATAGTTTCCGGTCTTCCTACTCCCTTTAACGCTACCTATATTCTTTCCTTCCCATTGCCTTCAGTTATTCCGTTGCTGCTGTCCTTTGTCTTTTCCATTTCTGACCGCCTGGCTATTTAGTTCTATCTTTTAATTTTTCATGTTTTTGGGTCAAGGCCGCTGGCGCGCCCAGGGTAGGAAAAAAAAAATACCTCTTCGCAAGAGGTTAAATATTTTTTTTCTAGAGATTTGTTATCTTACAATTCATTAACATCCCCACCAAAAGAAATTGACTGCGTTATATGAGGTGGCAACTTCACCGTAATCAGATTTGGGATAGTCGTCGTGCTATTTACCCGAATAGATAAAATACCTTCGAGTATAATTTATCTTTAACGGTAACTCTTACGTATCATCCGCTAATGTACGAGATGAAATAACATTTTCTAACGCTAATGGATCCGTAAAGCGTCATTGACTTAACGATGATTAACAGTCAACTTAAAGTTATCAGTGAGTGTGGACTGCTGATAATGAAGCAATTTATCCAGAGACCACAAACCGATTCTGTTTTTAAATTATCAGTAAAAAAAATTACCATCAATAAAAGTCTAGCACACATGGCGTCGTTATAAACTACGAGAAATTCGAACCAGATACAGAAAAATATTCGAGGTTAAATTTCGAATTCGAGAATGCTAAGAATACTTAGCGCAACTGAAGATAATATTGTCAGACAATTTCTCTCCGTAATATTATTAATAACAGCAGTACTGAAACGGTTCAGGAACAGTAATTTACGGGGACATTACGAACAATTTTAAGAGCGCCGCGTAAACACGTGTTCAACGTTTATCTGCACGCAGAATTAATGACCAAAAGAAGTATACACGTCGCGCGATGAATATTTTTTTCTTTTTGTTTTTGTAAAAATTTTAGCAAAGAAATGAAAAAAGCGAATTCTGTTCCGATACGAAATTATCGGCCGTCTGAAATAATACAAATACTTTTAAAAATAAACGACAATTAAAGACTCGTCTCTGTTTGCTTTAGACAAATACAATCGAAAAATTGATGATGCTGAATCAACAGAGTTCGTTTAGCATTTTTATCACGTACACTCGAATGAGATAAGCGATGAAAGCTTTCCATACAAAAACTGAAACAGAATAAAAAATTTAGCCTTGACGGCTTCAGCTTAAATAGTGAATTATAATAATACATCTCTGAAACAGAAGTAAAGGATATTTTTTTATGTCGGACTAACTGACTTACATAATGTAAAAATCATTAAATTTCCATAATCCTCATGAACACATTACTGCTTGCTGGTGTTTTTCCAGAAAAGCCTGGCGATTAGGGAAGATGCTAGGAACTTACAAGCATTTCATCTTCATACAAACGCGAATAATTTTATTTTATTATAGTTCGTTCGACGAAAATGTGCTAACGGAAAAAAGTCGATATAATTCGATATATATATATTATCCGCTTACGGGGCACTAAACATGCTGCGATGTTGCCAATAGTAATTACGGTTTTAAGTCAAAATTAAATTAAATCGTAGTAAGTTTATTTTTTGTTATTTCAGTTTATTTAATTAATATCATTTTTAATAATAGAAATTATTAAAATTAAATTGCGAAAATAAATAGAAATTTCAATTTGAATTTGAATAATATTAAACATCTGGCAACAACGCTGAAATAATATCGACTTTTTTCTATCGGCACATTTTCGTTGAACGGACTATAAGCGCATTAGCTGAAGTTTTTGAATATGTTTCGTTGAACCATCTCTAACCGGTTGTTGAACCTCGAGATGATCGTCGATTTGGTCTTAGTATCGATGGCAAATTTATTTTTGCTGAATTATCATTAAAAATTCGCTACATAACAAAAGAACTGCGCGACCCCAGTCTACTAACTTTAGATGTTAACGCCTTCGACTCATGTCCCCTATTTCATTATTATTTCATAAAATATGAAAGCGCTTAACTTTGATAACTGAATTATCTCGGTAATAAGACAATATGCTTAGAAATTATTCAATTTATCTACAATCATGAAACACATATATCCGAAAAGTGTGTGTGTTTACTCGTGGCGTTGTCCGCAGGGATCGATTGTACTCTGGAATTTTTGTACATTGCAGACTTACCACTAACGGAGTTTGCCGTAGTAAGCTGGAATTTTTATGCAGACCGTTTAGCCTATTTTCTGGTCACTTCCAACCACCGACTGATTTTTGCAAATTTCATTAAAATTACAATTTTACCCGCAGGAAACGTAAAAGAAATTACTAAAATTTGTTACATTCAATCGAAATTTCGAACTCAATCTCGTCGATGTCTCGGCATTATTTTGCACTGCCGTTACATATTTTTAATTTAAATTTCACGCGTGTCAAGTAAAGCGGCAGCATGAACGTCAATTGTCGTCTTATATAATTTTCCGAAATTATATTTGCGTATTGCTTATTCGTATTCGCGGAGGTTTTTTAATAGTTTACAGAATGAAAATTCAAAGGAAATTTCTGTTATTTATTCTCCGAGCGCGTAAGAACAATTGTAGGACAGTCTCCGCTGCATTCCAAACTACTAAAATCAAACTATTTCTTATAAACAATTATCAAGGGAGACAATTGCCGTGGAGCCTAAGTATAATTCGAACACTGAAATGAAAAATGGTAGCAATCTTAGTTCAACCGGAAGATTAACTTACACAATTTTACTTCAGATGTAAAAAAATTTATGCGATTAATATTAATAATAATCAATTTTCATTTAACGCGATTTCTTACTGGAAGCGGAAGATTTTCAAGATATCCGTTTCGCCTATCTTTGACATCGTGAGATTTGTGTTTCTGTGGAGGCGCACCAGATATTACTCCATTAATGATTGTATCATCAAATGGAAACTCTTATTCAAAGGGAGTGGTGAATTGCTTTAAAACACGAAAATCTATCCGACGATCCTGTATATGGCGAATACGTAACGCGACTTTCAAGGAATATGGAATTTTTTTCTTTTATTTAACACTTTTTTCAAGTTAATTTAATTTTACCTTTTTCGTATTTAACCGAGATAATTTTATTACTCACGATTAAGGTTTCAGTTTTTTTTTTTTTTTTTTAAAGTAAATAAATAAAAAAACCAAAAAGAAAAAACACCCTTTTTGAGATTTTTTAAAAAAGTCTTCCAATCAAAAGTGTTTGTAATTTTTCCGATAAATTTTTCGGTTCCGCTTGACTTTTTCCTTCGTTTTTTGACCGAGCTGCAGATTTACATTCGCAAACTGATTTTCCACGTGAAAACGACGCGCTCTTGCACTTTATCTAACCGTTTCGAAAAAGGAAAAAAAAAAAGGAAAGAAAGGAGGATCTCTTTGTAAAGTTCTGCAGCGTAAAGGAGAGGTCTAACGTGAAACGTTAGGAGAAAAGCAAATTCTGCAAATATCATTTCAAATACGTCTAGGAGACGCTGAAACACAACTATTGCTCATCCAAAGGAACTTCGATCGGATTAGTATTAACAGTGTAAGCCGGCACGATGTGCATAGGGCATTTTTTCAATTTAAAAAGAACGCATTTATGAAGTATCGAGCAAAACGTTCACGCTATTCGGCCTCGGCCGCGCCGTAATGGAAGCCAGCGTACGAAACTGGCCCGAAATTTCGCAAAGTGGCGGCAGACAGACGGTCTTTGCCGAATCAACCGTTATAAACCCTTCATCAGGCGACCACGATATGGACCGCACTTTGCGCTCCTCGTTAACGGCCGAAAGCATTCGATTATTCCGAATATCGTTCTAGTTCTTCTTCGCATTTCCATAAATAAAAACAATTAAACTGCCGATAATAAACTCAACCCAGCCATGCGCTACACACATTTAAGTCGCCTCTTCGACCGATAAAAATAACAGTTGCAACAGAGGAGGGAATACATTTAAGCGTAATCAGAGAAAAAAGAAAAAAAAAAGGAGGGCCAACAAAACTGTCTGATTATAATTATCGCATTAGCCTCTCTACATGTTGAACATAATTGATCAGATGGCCACTCGACTTTCCAGCTGTTATTTTACATTTTTAATTAATAAATTACGCTACACAGATTTAGCGCATTTTTTGACTTATCATAAAATAGCAGTGTAGGTAAGAAAACAATATTTACTCCAAAAGTTTAACAAATACAAAAAAAAAAAAGGTAAAAAAGAACGCATACAGTAAAATATACCCTAAATGAAGGATATTATGATTATATTCTTATGCCATATGTTAATTAGAGCCGCGGTACACTGAATTCCGAAATTGCAACAATCAAGGAACCATATTAAAAATGAGTACACAGTAACACGATCACACTCGTTTTCTATCGAGTATCGAAAACGTCAGAAATATTTAATACGGCTTCGTAATTGTTGCAATTTCGGAATTTGGTGTAGTCAGGTTTAAGAATAATCATAATATCACCATTCCGCTTTAAAACTGTATAACGTACCTTTTTATTCGGGTAATTATTTTTTACTTTTCAATTCATTTTTATTCAATTTTCAGCGTAAAGCGATATATATATATATTTTTTTTTTTTTAAACTATTTTATTTCACAATTTTTAGCGTAAATTTTTTCTTAGGTGATATGCGGGTAGACCCCGCCAACCTTTTTTTTTTTTATTTTATATTTTTTTATTTTATATTTTTTTATTTTATTTTTTTTTTAGACCGCAAGCCTAAAATGCTGCTACTTTCCGTACTAATAAAAAGCTAGATATGTTGGTTTAAGAATATAACGTTCAAATTATTTCAGTGAGGGGTTTGGAAATCGTACTGTCGGAGTTTCAAATTTATTATTTGTCCCATTAAAAATTAGTTCTTTTCCGACTTACGTTTCCATAGTAAATTGATTTTACATTAAATTAATCGTCAAACAAGAAAACATTTAAAATACAAATAAAAAAAAGGATTACAAAAATAAAAATATTAAAATACAATAAAATAATCATGTTACCATTACGTGAAGATAATTGTAAATATGCTATACCCGTAGGATGTGCTCAAAAAAGTATATATATTAGGTAACGGGGTAGTTATTTAATTTCTTAGCTTAGTTTTCTTGTTGTTGGGTCAATGCCGCTGGCGCGCCCACAAAAAAAAAAAAAAAACAAAAAAAAAAACGGGCGGTCTTCTCTACAGCAATGCAGTTTGACACTGTAGTTCCCTCATGGCCCCGATAGTATGGAACTCTGCAGGCGGGAACATATGTACCACAAAACTTGGAATTTTTCCTGGTAAAGTTACTGACCTGACTGAAAAGGACCGAGAACAAGAACAATTTCTCGGGAAAAACACATTAAAAATCCTGAAGAATAATATAAGAAAAATAGGTACCTGGAATGTTCGTAGTTTATAGCAAAGCGGAAAATCACATAACACCATTGATGAGATGAAAAGGCTGAACATAGACATTCTCGACGTTAGCGAGGTAAGGCGCCCTAATTCTGGCAAATGTAGAATCAATGCCTATCATTTAGACGACACTGGAAACGATGATCTAAATCATTATAATGGAGTTGGTTTCATAATTAACTGAGGCATGAATAAATGCGTTAATAAATTTATACCTTTCTCGGGGACCGAGTCCTATATTTCTACAATTCGATACCAAGCCCGTTTTCATCGATCTTATACAGCAGCCGCTACAACTGAAGTTGAAATTGAGCAGTTTTATTCACAAATCAGCAATAGCATTGTCGTTCACCAAATCAAACAATATTAACATAATAATGGGGGATTTCAATGCCAAGGTAGAGAAGGGAAGACGGACTGATGTAGTTGGAGATCACGGTTTAGCCATGAGTAATGAACGGTAGTACAATGGTGCCCCAAGAAGAAGAAGAAGAAGATTTTATAATCATGATTACCGCCACAACGTCTAACTCCTGGACATCGTACGACAGAAGCGTCAGAAACCAGATTGATTATTTCTTGGTAAACAGACGATACCGTAACATAAGACAAAGTGTGAAAACATATCCTTATGCCGATATAAACTCTGACCATAATCCTTTGCTGGCAAAACTAAATGTAAAATTGAAGACAGTTCAAAAACATGTAACTTTTAGATGTACCGCAATGGATAGATTACAACAGGAAACAATAAAACGTAAAATAAGAACATGTATAAATGAAAGATTAAATGATATTAAAAGAATGGACATAAGGAATGTCGGACAAGCATGGAAACTTTCACGACGGTAACACAGGAATATCTCATAAACGATGGTAAAAGAAATAAACGGGCTTGGATGACTGACGAAATTCTTCCGTTAATAGATCAAAGAAGGTTGGTCGAAAATAAGGATCCGGTAAGATACAGTGAATTACCAAAAAGGATAACACGGACGATGAAATGAAACTCTCTAACGAATGTAAAGAAATAGAAGAGCTTAATGTAAAGAACGATTACTCATGTTTAAGAGAATAAAACGAAAACTGCACGAATTTATAAACAAAGATGGAATCAACAAAAATGGGAACTTTTTATCGAGCACGGATGAAAAAATTGAGGAATGGAAACAATATTTACAGATATTTTTTTTAACGATAACAGAAATGAACCTTCTCCAACATTAAAATTAAAGATGGTCTAGACATCACACGCAAAGAAGTAGTATCTGCCATAAGAAGGTCAAAAAATGGTAAATGTCCA
Source organism: Icerya purchasi (assembly GCA_039619475.1). NCBI lineage: Eukaryota > Metazoa > Arthropoda > Insecta > Hemiptera > Monophlebidae > Icerya > Icerya purchasi. The sequence continues at coordinate 398,947,103 of CM077116.1, read as the reverse complement.
GGTCCAGATGATGGCTACACAGAGTTAATAAAACTTCTAGAAAAAAAACAATCACTCTTAATCCTAGTTGATTTGTTTAACAGTATATTCCGCAGTGGGGAGATACCCAAGAGGATTGGTTGAAATCAACATTTATCACACTACCGAAGAGAATAATGCAGAACATTGTTCAGAATTTAGAACCGTATTAGTTTAATGAGAGCTACGTTTTAAAATTGTGTTTAAAAATTATACATCGAAGAATATATACCGTAAGTGTGAGCAGAATATCGGAAAAACACAGTTTGGTTTTCGGAGCGGGTTTGGTACCGGAGGTGCTCTGTTTAGTGTTCAGATGCTCATTCAACGATGTCGTGAGGTCCAAACTGACATATATGCTTGTTTCGTGGATTACGAAAAGGCGTTCGACACAGTACGACACGAAAAGTATCATATTGCGACAAATAGGACTGGATAGTTAAGACACCAGAATTATAACTAACTTATATTGGATTCAGAGTGCATCAGTGCGTATTGATAGTCAAATATCGGAAAAAGTTACCATAATTAAGGGAGTGCGTCAAGGATGCGTTCCCCCCTCCCACCGTTTTTATTTAAAATTTATTCAGAGAATTATCGGAAAAAACTTAGGCGTAATAGTTAACGGAATTGTGGTTAATAACATTCCCTATGCGGATGATATAGTCACGATTGTAACGTGCCTTGAAAATTTACAAAAATTAATTAATAAAAGTAGTAAAAAAATGGGCTTACGTATAAGTGCTACTAAAACATATTGGTAGTGCAACGAACACGGTTAATGGCATTCTGCGCCTCGAAAATGTAACGATCGAGAGGACCAGTTCAAGTATTTGAGATGTCATATCAACGACAGTGGAAAATATCTACCGAGATAAGAGCCAAAATTGAACAGGCGAGAACACACTTTCAAAAAATTGAATAAGATACTAATGAACCGGGATTTAGACTTGCAGATACGCCTTCTTCAGTGTTATGTTTACAGCGTCCTGCTACATAGCGTCGAATTTTGGACAGTTCCAGTGACATTATGTAAAAAGTTTGCCGAAGAATGTTAGAAATTCCCTGGGCCGAAGTACTAAAACACTTAAACAAGAAAACTGAAATTGTTAACTCAGTTAAAATAAGGAAATTAGAATATTTCGGCCATACAATGAGGAACAGCAAATATGAGCTGGTTCAAGTACTAATACAGGGCAATATATATAGAAGGTAGCCCCGTAGGCGTCGCTGACCAAGAATAATGGGGATGGAAAACCCAAGGAAGTGGTTCAAATACGGTGGAAATATTCAGGAGAGTCATGGATAAAGATCGAGTCAAGCAGATGATCGCCAACGTCCTTCGAGGACAGGGCACATAAAAGAAGAAGAATCATGTTACCTCTGTCGAGTATACATAAAGCAGCACATAGTTAGTAATGGATACGTGTCAGATATGTGTAACGTTATATTTTGATACATATGCGACAGTATATTATATTTATATGCGTGTCTACATTATATATGTGCATATTTATATTAAGTATGTTGGTTATGTAATGTACACGCATATTAACTATACTAGTAAATTTATTAATAATAATAATAATAATAATGATGATGATAATAAAATATTCGTAATTTTAAGAAACTACTTAGAATATATAAAATTATTAAACTGATAACATGTTTCTGAACTCGCTATAAATAACAATTGTATTATTTTAACAAAATAAAGAATGATACGTTCATTTCTAGGACCCAATTAACAAGCTACAGAGCTTGACAGGATCTCTGAACGTAATGCACGTGCAACTAAAAAGAAAACAAAAAAACCTATTCAGTAGAACTTGAGATTTTGCCGGCTCGTACGATTTCTTTCATTTAAACCATTATTATGTCAGAAATTTACATTAACTTAAATTTATAATTTATATATTTACGATTTGACGAACGGCTAACGAAGAACAGTGTATTATATCGGTTAAGTATCCGCTTTCCGTATCATTCAAAATCTTACGTCTATTTAATAGATTAAAATGTGATGTTAACTATACGGTCCGCAGTAGTAGTTCTCGGAGCACACATCTTTGTTTAAAGGCCGCCACTAGTGAGATGGTCTGCCTCAAGAGCTGATTACTCTAAGAGCTTTTGAAGAGAAAAGTGTTTTTTGCTTAAACAGATCGTGAACAACAGCTCTTAACTGTTGACTCTTTCAGCTCACATTTAGTTAGTAGAAACGGAGATTAATAATAACAGTAAGTTGAACAGAAAGAACAATTCCTTCTGTTTCGCAACTGTTAACGATTATCGTCGCAGCGGGCAAGCGAAATGTATCAGCACACAGGCGCGAATCACCGTCCACCACAAATGCAAATGTTCCTAGTAATAGGCTAACCTTACTTTAGAATAATAAACATGTAGACGGACACGCACACATACAGAAAAGAAGTATGTGTAGTTGTATAGTAGGCCAGTAGCTTAGAAGACACCATTTTCATCGTCGATAATTTTGAAGGCCGATCGACGAGAGCTGCTTCGTTTATGGTCTGCTTGACGCATCTCACGTTGAAGCGATGATATAATACTTCGACCGGCCAGTTGCGATCTCCATCAACGATGTTTAGATTTTTGATGTTTTTACCGTTTTCTGCATGCTCTTTTTAATCGGATCTGCTGCCCGAATTTAATCAATATTGTATATTATATATTTTTTTTTTTTTTTGGCGTGGCTAAAAATTTACAAACTGCGCAACACTGTCTTTTGTAACAGCGTCGTTGTTCTGTCGCTTGCCTTTAGTCGCCATGTAAACAGTAGAGTACCGAGAGATCTGCTCGAAAAGCCTTTATCGAATCGTTAATCAAAAGCTGAAAGAGCTGGTACCTAATCGGAAGAGCTGTTCTTTAAAATGAGCAGAAACGACAACAACTCTTTATAAAACAGATCTGCTGTTCTTATCATCACTAGCCGCGGCGACGCATATAACCGTGCCGTATCAGCAATTGTACACGACCGTAAGAAGAGAAGCGAACCGTTGACAAGCCGCACAACACTAAGTAATTGAACTGTTCATAAATCGAAAACGCGTTACTACCGATTATTTTTGTTTCTATTTAAGAGGGACGGCGTGGCACGTAACAGCCGATGTGATCTAGTTCGTCCGATGCGAGTTAGTAATTTGAAATGTTCCCCATCGCACCAGCGACAGAATGTTCGCATATGCTGTACGACTGTTACCAACGATGATACAATAAAGCACAAAGCCCGCCCCATATTGCATAGTCCATGCATAGTCCACGCATAGCACACGCATAGTACATGCACGGTCCACGCCAACGTTTTCATAAAGAATAAATTAAAAATTTTAACAATTACAAAGTTTTAACCAGCCGACGCCGCAACCCACGTAAACGATGTTCTTCGGACAGGCGACTCAGGCGTGGGAGTGAGCTGGATTCAATATGCGGTACTCTGTTTAAATACACATTTTACAGAATAAACTTTACGTGTGCTGTGGGTGTGCGAGGTTTAGTATGCGCGACGGGCTTAAGAGTAGCATTCAGACCGGTAAATTTTGTCTAAGCGGGAAAGAAATGAAATTTAAAGCAAAACGTTCTCTAAAACGCAGCTACACTGGCTGGAAGATGTTGCGCATGTGGTTTCGAAGGAACGTCGTTGATAGACGGATAACATATCACCGTATGCTGATTTATCCGCGGACAAGGCTTTACCACCGAAGCAGTTACTTGCGCTACTGGGATTTTTGCAGGGCTTTATCCACATAAATATCCACGCACGTTATTTAATCAATAGGGTATTTTAATTACAGCTTAAGGAACTTCCCTTCCAATTCTTGCGGGGTGTAAACAATGAAATAGATAATGTTGAAGAAAAAATCGTAATGAAATTATTACTAATCGTATCGAACGATATCTGGACAGAATGGCATTTAGTAGCTTGGAAAGAAAAAATAAAAATTTGCCTAATTTCATGAACGATAGGACTAATAATATACAGTCTTGCTTTTGTTACCTTCCTATTGCATATATAGAAAGATATTTAGTGTTAAAATCAAAATATATCAAAATATATCTATTTTGATTTTACGAAGATTTATGTTCCTTAAACTTATTCTTTCGTTTTTATTATTTTTGTTGGCATTGTTATTCATATATATTGTTCTGTATAGTTAATATTAATATCCAAGGGCGTCGCCAGGTCAATGAGCCGTGGGGGGGGGGGTTAAGATGATAGAAAGGGGATATGCCTTTCTATCATCTTGACCCCCCAAAGGCTCATCGACAGTTATAGGAAAAATAAAATTTATAATTTTTAGAGGCTTATTATTTTAATAAACAACAATAAAATCTCAACTTTTCGTCGGTTTCTGACAAATTGTACTACTACTTTATTATAAAAGTCTTCCAAATTGGCCGTGATTACGCGCCTTTGATTAAAAAGTTTCGAAGCTCCGTGGAGGGCAACGCCCATGTTAATAGCTACAATGTATACACGATCAGACGCCTATATTATATAGAATAGTAGGATAAGATAGTAGTTGATTTTATATGAAGATTTTATTTTTATACTTTTTTTTTCCGTCTTGTTGGTTTTTTGTATAGCCTTGGTTGGGTTATGTTCGCTATTCGCATATCTGTATAATAATATTATAATAGTTACAATATATAAGATCGGAAGCGTATACGTAATAGGATAAGACATTAGTTTGATTTTACGAAGATTATGTTTATACTTTTTCTTTGCGATTGTTGGATTTGTATAGCTTTGCTATTTGTATATATATACTGTTATGTTAATAGTTTTAGTACATGTATCGGACGATAACATTATATTATACTTTACATTAATATGATAATAAGTGCTGGGCACCCACATAATAGATTTTGGCCTTGTGCGACCCATTACAATTATTTATTTTAAAAAAAAGTTGAAATTGCACATAAACCCTGTTGTTAAAAAATCTCACTAAAAAATTACTAGTCTCATAGGACCGACATGTAGCAGATCCATTTTTAATTTTTTATCATCTGGTTACTGTTACTTTGATGATGGAGTGAAAGTTGAGTGCTAAATCGTTACCATTGTCATCACAAGCTACCGTACGATAATCGTTGGAATAGTCGTTACATTCAATTTTTCCTCTTCGAACGGTGTGTACAATAAGTAGAAATTTTTGATAATTCTTAATTTCTAACTTGATTCTTTCGTACGGTCGGCAAAGATTGCGCATTTTTCGTCAATAGCATCCTTTTCAAATATTCTATGTATCGTTGCTCTTTTTGTATCTTTTTCTTTTCGTTTTTTGCCTATAATACATAAATTACACCTTCTTTTCCTAGCAACAAGTCGATGATTCCCCTCTTTTATTATTAATATACAGACAAATTTTTATAATAATTAATTAATGCACGTGAAATATATGAACTCATCGAATGAAATTAAACCGACAAGTTTTGCAGGTACTTGCTCTGTAATCAAGGTTACTAATTAAATAGTTAACAAATAAAATTCACGCGAAATATACTTTTTATGAAATATTAATCATTACATGTTCCGCCTCGTTTGATCGTGAAGTGATAATTAAATATTATTTTATACAAAGTGTATTTTGTGTGAATATTATTTGTTGACCAACTGAAAAGTAATGTGCGTTTTAAATTTTGACACTAACATAAACAGCGATTAGAGTTTAATTACTAGTAATTACGGTGTGTATATATATATATATATATATATATATATATATATATAGAGGTATATACACAAGCAAACTCAAATAACATCCCTCTCCAAAAGAAAAAAAAAATACTCGTATATTAAATTCCATTTATCATGAAAGATTTTTTTTTAAATTTGTCATAATAATGTCTCAATGTACTGCAGTTTATTTATTTATTTATTTATTTTTTTTAATTTAAAAAAATAAATATTATTCAAATTTAATAGTTAACAATGTAACAATTATTATTTTTTCTATTATTTAAAATTTTCCAGTGATCTCAATTTCTATGCTTATTTACCGAAATTCGTTGATGTTTGTCTGCAATAAATTTTGTATTTTCACCAACACAGAGTCGGGAATAACAACTAATATCAATAGTGTATATCGCAAATTTTTCCGGAAACGTCAATTATCGTTTTCGTTGTTTACGATTAGTTTTGGGAACTACCATATATCGATTTGATACGGCGGTTCTCATAACTAATTCGGTGATTTTTTCATTTTTTCAGAGGATACTATTTTATTAATTACGCTTTGTTAAATGGAAGGCGAGCAACAATATTTTCAGAAATTTTTATTAAACAGAAATTTTTGTTTACTTTTCTTCTCGCTACGATATTAATTTCCCCATTAACGTTGCAATATTTATCTTCTTCGACTAGAGAAAATGGTACCCGAATTGTTTTTCGGTTAATTTAGCGCTAAAAATTTTGTTTATTTCACCGGGTCAGTTAAGTGGTATATTTAATTTTCGGAATAGTTATTCTTTTTTCAGCACGTAAAGCAACAAGTTTTACAAGAGAATCCACCTGTGAAATCGTAACGGAAAATTATAACGAGGAAATCTCGGCGAATTCGATTGGACCCCCGAGTTTTCCTTTTAAATACTTCCTCTATACAGAAAACTTACAAAAACTTTCTAGACTGGGGACGATATTAAAATGATTTCGCAGTTTGATGTAATGTATTCCTTCCTCACGTTTTCGTTTTCGTCTCGCTCAATCCCCCCTAGTTGTTGCCTTCTTCATCCTGACGACGAAGCCGTTTGCGATCCCGACCATATCTTCTTTGAATATCCATCTTTCGTTAATGTAATCTATTTCTTTGTACACCGAGATCTGTCATCACTTAAACTCCCTAGTCCTTATTGCGCTTCGCATATGTTATCATTTCCGTCGATCTCCGTTGTTCCGATCCTCAGTTCATTTATCTTATCAATATTTGACACCGACTCTACATCTGATTCTCTTCCGTCGTGTCGTTTCTGGGCGAAGATCCGTTGCTGGCATGCCCAAAGGGGGGATGAAAAAAAATAAAAAATAAAAAAAGATTTAATGTATCCAAACAAAATTTTAAAAGATCCGCTAATTTCGTTAGAAAATAAAGTATTTTTTTTTGATCAGTTATATACAACAGATATATTCAGCTAGCTGCACATACCAGCAGCTCGAACGAGATCTAACCGTATCACAAAAAGGTAAAATTACTTAGATTATACACTTTCAATAATGGATAAAAGTAGTACACAAAAACCGAAATCATTTTAATTGATAAATAACATTGCAGAAGAAAATCGGACGTTGGTTATATTTAGTATTGGATGATTATATATGCGTGCTCCCGAAGCGCGTCGCAATGAAATTATAAAGCTATTTAACATATCCGAAAATCGATGTTTTATAATTTACCTAAATTAATCGAAATCCGATTCAGTTAGTCGGAATTGTAATTGGTTATATTCCTGACCAGTATACTATTGTGGTAGGATTTTTTTTTTTTTTTTTTGATGCAATTAACCGTAGCCGATTATGCATTCAGTTCTAGTATAACGAGAAGTATTTAGCATGCAATAACAACTTCTATTATATAGAAGCTGAAGTTTTCTAAATTCCACGCGTCAATTAAGGAAACAGTAACTGATGGATTGTTTTTTTGTAATTTTTTTGTAATTTTTTTTTAAATTTTCTCTTTGTAACTTTTTTATAAACAGGTACAAAGTGCGATAGCTCTATTCGGCTATTTGCATGTTTCGAGTAATTTCTTCTCCACAACACGCTCGCTATTTACACTGTGGATCGCAATAAATTTCATCGGGATATTAGAAAAATTATTTTGCTACATAGAGCACCTTTATGCATCAAACATGAATGCCGTCGTGGTACATTTTCTTTTAGACAGGCAGTTTTTTAGAATTTTGAGGAGGAAAAGTTTAAGGAAAAAAAAACTTTCGGGCATTTTCTCGCTACGGGATTTTTTACTAAAATTTGCTGGACGGAGGACTGTTCCAGCACTGTTTTTCTTAGTTTTAAATGATTAACGTATCAGGCGAACAATTTACCTTGTGGAATTCTATTGGTCGCTGCTCAGCATACGTACTGAGCAAAATTAGATAATAGATATTAAAGGGAAACAAAACGATGAAGGATATATACAGCAGCGTGACGAGATTAAAAAGGATTCCAAGGAGTCGCCTGAACGTTAGATCGAATGGGTGTGGTAAGATTTTTTTTTTTAGGCTATATGAAATGGTAAATTTTTTTTCATCCATACGTATACTAATAAGAGCAGAACACTTCCGTACAGAATTAATGTGTTCTCCACAGGCGTTTTAAGCGTTATTCATTTTTTTCGTAGCTAACATCGTTGGCGTTGTTGATTAGTTAATTGTGTTTCGTTCGAGTATCCCGCTGACGTACATTGAAACTTCCAAAAATTTCGCTTGCGTTGCGTTCAATGTCCATAGTTGTTGAGCTCCCACTAAATAAATAAGGAAAAAAAGAAAGAAAGAAAATATTTGTTTTTATCATTACCATCGCACATATTCATTACCGCAGCCATAGCAGATGATTTTATCATCTATGCTTGAATGGAAGGGATCCAAAATTTACGTAAAAATTACTGCCGCGGCTGTTTAATAAGAATTTATCTTTAATTTTTGATTTTATTTTACGAAATAATATTTTTCAGACACATTTTTCACAGGCACTGAGGTTCCTGATTCCATTTTCATTTTAGCTCCGCAAGCAGCCAAACAATATTGTCAGGTACTAAAAATTTCTAATGAAATCCGGTATAATTTACCTTTTTTCCTTTTTTTAGTCCGGTTCTCTTGTAATCCGTAATTAAGCGCAATATTCTAGAGTTCCACTTTGGATAGAGATTAGTCGGGGCGTGTGATTGGTTGCTGTAATGAACCGCAGCGATATTATACAAGTATTATTAGTTTTGATGATTCGAACACGCTTTCATTTATAACATTCCTTTGTATTCTGAACTTTCAGTGCTCAGCCGTATTCGAGACTGCACCTTGAACACGCCGTATGGCCACTTTTTTTCTCCTCATTATTTCGTACAATTGCTTATTGCGGGTTGTACGAAAACATATGACATGTTCACTCGATATTTCTGTATTGTAAAAGTAGTGGTGTTAATTGTATTCGAAATTTTCGTAAAAACATTAATTCCGTTTTTCTTCCTTAGCTCGCATAAGCAGAAAGAAAAATATGAAAAAACCCTATAAAAGGGGGGTAAAACTTCTGGGACTTTGGAAAAATAACGCCTGTATAGAAGAAAAATTTAAGAAAACGCATCGCAAATATTTTCTAATTTTATAATACGCGTACGATATGCTAAATTAACTTTTTTGTGCTAATGACGTCGTGTTTAGTGGTTATTTTGACGGTAGACCGAGTTCTCCGATCCATCCTTGGATGTAGTATAAAAATGACCAACATTCAAACAGTTAGTTTTCGAGTCTGCTCAAGTAGGCGCGGTTATTCGATCGAACTTGAATTTCCGCGTTGTATGTAAATCGGCATCGCTGAATCTCAGCCATCGGATCCGATATTCAGTAATACGTAATTATAGGAGTGTTCGGACTAGCCCACATGCCGAAAATTGTACAGTGCATCTTTGAACATTCAACGGAAAACGAAACCATTCGAGAGCTGCTAATAACGGGGTTTTAATTAATTCCATTCTTTTAAAAGTAATCTGCGATTTTTACTATAAAAAAAAAAAAATAAAAAAAATAATAATAATAATAAAAACTTAGAAATACGGTATTTTAATTTATTTCACAACTAGAAAAATTTATTAAAAAATTAATCCCACATTTTAAGTAGCGGTCGACAATTGTGTAGGATAGCTTTCAGATTAACAGAAAAAACTTTGATCACGAAAAGTGAAAGAAGAAAAGAAAAATGGTACAAAGTTCAAGATTCCCCTAGTTTTGTGTTTAACGATCCCCATCTGTGTATAATGGATATTTTCGTTATTTGTCATATGGCTAAAACTTTGATCATGAAAAAAGAAAGAAGAAAAGCATAATAGACGTTTTCGTTACTGAACTTTATTAGCCAAGTGATCACACGCGGTGATTGTTTTGCTTCTATTTAACAACGCACGATGAAATGTTATTTAAACGTACATTAAAACTCGTATTAACCGTAACGGCGGGTTTTAACACTCTCACCGGGTACACCGTGCCGATAAATTCTCAAGTATAATGTGTATGATCAATCGCTCTATAAAGGAAGCAAGCACTTCAGATGGACTGAAAAAAAGTTATTATTAGGCCGATCTATAAAAAAGAGGTGCAAAATCAATGTGAAAATTACCCCGTCCAATAACAATAATACCTGCGCAGTAGCTAAAATATTAGAACACTACGTTGATAAACAATTAAGAAATGATATGGAAAGAAACAATCTACTCTATGAAAATCATCACGGATTTAGAGAGAAAAAAGTCCATAAGAACGATGAAGATAAATCTATCGATGAGTTACCAATTTATAATTTCCTCCATTGATCTATATATCTAAAGCGTTTGACTTAGTTGACCATTTAATGACTTAGAAAATCTGGGTATTTTAAATAATCAACTAATGTGGTTTAAGAATTATATAAAAAATAGGAAAAGCATAGTAAAAATCGCAGGGAGTAACAGTAATGAAAAAAGTATTCAATACAGCGTAGGTCAGGGAACTATATAGATCTTGAGATTGGTTGCCGAAACAGGAACGCTTGGTACCGGCAGAATCACAGCAGCCTTTTTTGCAGCCGTGTCTGCCAGTTCGTTTCGTCGAATACCAGCGTGGTTAGGAATTCACATAAACGTTACTGTCCGATCCGGTCTCGACGATATGAATTTGAGAACTTCTTTGGCTATCGGATGTTGATCGTGGCTGAACACGTTGGACAAAGCGTTGAGTGCTGGGAATCTGAATACACTACGGACGATTGGTGTGAGTCAGATTTCACGAGGAAATCGACAGCGAGCCAGATAGCATATAGTTCGGCGGATAGAATGGAAAACGGTTCCGGAAGTGAATAACGGATTATAGCGACATAGTCAGAGATGACTGAGCAGTGACGATGGTAATGGTATTTCGGTAGAATATGTAACGGCGTCGGGGACGGAAAGATGGTTGATAAGAGGATCGGCCATGCCGACCGGCTTAATGATAGCAGCGATTCTGGCAACAATGAAGATTGACTGATAAGAAACTACGACTTGAATAAAAGAACAGATTACAAATTATACTCGCGGTGGAGGAAGATGCACGATAATATGAAATTAACACACGAAACAATATCCCCAATCATATTTTAAACGAAAATAGCATATTAGTGTGTGGAAAAAGGAAGTAGTAAAGTGGCTGAAAGAATGCTGCAAAGAATAAAAACCAAGCTACGGCCCGAATTTATCCGTTTTATTTTGCTCAGTTATCCATCTATTTGATTATATATTTTCTTCTGTTTTTCCTTTGTTTGTTTTTGCGTCGTTCCTATTTGGTTACTTTTCTGATTGTATTTCTTAAAGAAGATCATGTATGCGAATTGAACATATGTATAAGCGCTATCTTTATGTGTATAGTGTCTAGAGTGAATGCGTCATGTTTTTATATATATTTACTTAGACTTATATTTAATATTAATTCCTTTTCGATTTATATAATAAAAGCATGATTAAATTTGTAATGTGTTTAATTTGAATAAACGATAATAAGAGCGTTGGGCACTCACACTGCCCTGTGAAACCCACAACTTATTTTAAAATAAAAAAAAAAATTAAACATTCAAAACTCCCATGGTGGATATAATTAGGAAAACAATTTACGATAGACAGAGTGTTTAAAAAATTTTATCTTAACACTTAACCTTTCGAATTATCAGTTCACTTTATTTCTGATGATTGTAAGCTTTCCGAAACGTTAAGTTTTAAGATTAAATTTTTTAAACACGCTGTTTACCGTCAATTGTTCCCCGAAGTATAATGTGATTTTATAACTCGTTTCATTTGGTATAATGTTTTCAAACGGGAAAAATCAAAAAAAAAAAAACAAAAATTATGAAAAGTCATCGCGACACGTTCATCGTATGCATCGCAGATGTTTTAACAGTACATTACCGCATCAAGCACAGTAATATATGAAACTGATACTTGACGTAGTTCTAAAGATTCATATAAAACGGGAACATGTTTAATCGCACGTTCTCTAAGTTATTATCGAATAAATAAAATTAAATAAACCGATACGGTTCGAACAAATAATAATAAATTAATTACGGAGTATTTTCGGGTGATATTATTTACGTCCTTGAATTTATTTACTAAACTTCGGCATAATTCACTAAATTGTTATTATTGATAGCCGTATTTTGGAACAGTTAATAATTCCTTTTATTCATACGTCGTCGAGCTTTACGTTTTTAATAAAATGTTCAGCGAGTAAAAATCTATTAATATTAAGCACTTCGCGTACATATGCGTGTTTATTACAAAAACATTATATACACATCTAATAATAAAATACTGCATTATATTTGTTTTTCTTTCCGTAAGCGCACTTCTAAAAATTATGAAATTATGTTCGTGTAATAATAAAAAATATAACGTATGTAACTGAATTTAACGGATTTTTTAAAAGTTTTTAAAATTTCATAATTTCAATATTTATATTAATTCATTTTAATTAATTCGTAAGATATTTTTTACGTATAATATTTCTAAATAAATAACCCGGATTACTTCTTGTAATTTTTTTATTTTTTTTATTTTTTCCTTTTGTAAATATTATTAAATGAAAACGGCTGCGCGTAAAATACATTATATTTATGAACTTATCGGCACAGTGTTAGAACTCGCCGTGTTACGGTTAATACGATTTTTAATGTACGTTTAAATAACATCTCATCGCGCATTAATTAAAAACAAAACAGTCACCACGTATAACCGTTTTTGGACAATAACCGTGGCAGTCTGAAATCTGCAGGTCTTATGCAACTATCGACCACTACTTAAAATGCGCGATAATTCTTTAATCAATTCTTTTATAGTTGTAATTCAAAACGTATAAACTAAGTGAATATACCACCGTATTTCTAATTTTTTTTCTTTTCCCGTAAAAATCGCAGATTACTTTTTAAAGAATAGAAATAATTAAAAACTTGTCGGCAGCGCTATTAAGCTTTTTTATCGACGTTTATTTTGTAGCTAATATTACAAAGCGAAATTACGTAGAACCGACGCAAAAATATTAAATAAATTGCGAAGATGTTATCAAAACTTCCGTAATAATCTAAAAAAAAAACTAACTATCGCTGTAAGAATTCAAGACAACAATAATATTATTGTAAGATTTTCTATATGAAACATTTTTCTTTCTTTTTCCGAAAAATTAAGTATTAAAGGAACACACGTAAAAAACAACTTTTTATTCGGAAAATTTATAAATTTAAAACTAAATAACCGATATGTTTCACGAGCAGAGTCCGGTATTATGGGACTGTGCTCCCGAAACATATCGGTTATTTAGTTTTAAAATTATAAATTTTCTGAATAAAAAGTTGTTTTTTACGTGTGTTCCCTGTAATATAAGAATAATATGTATTATCTAAAGTAATTTTCGAAAACACGGCTAATGTTTCGATTTTTAAAGAAGTTAGGATATGCGTATTCAACCGAGAACATTTATTACTAAATTGTATTAAGAAATAAAATAAAATAACCGATATGTCGAATCCGTTCTTTGAAAAAGTTGAAAATTTTACAATTCCAAATCTTCTACGGGTTGGGGAACTCCGAATTCACCGAATAATCGACGAATAATAAATAATAAACGCGCATTCTTAAAAATGGATACAAGAGGCGGTGGCCGTCTATGCCATTTTAAAAATGACGTCATCATTGGTACTAATACATTATGCCGTAGACTAGGATTGAGAATAAACACCCTTTTTGCGTAATTAATATGTTACCGGCAATATGTGGAATTCCCAATTTTGCCTAGTGCGCAGATATTTCATACAATTAAAATGCTTAAATATTTTGTATCAAAAGAAATAAATTCCACTTCGTTATTCAGTAATTTCGCATGAGGTCAAAAATGAGGCATCTACATTGTTGTATTTTTTAAATAATATTTTTGTAGAGTTAAATAACTGAACTAACAACTTTTAAACAATTTGAAAGACAATTTTTGTTTTATATCATTTAAAATTATTCCATATTATATGTAATCCTGGTCATTATATAAAATGCCTGGGTCGCGCATATTGCCGGCAGTTGGCGGCGGGGGGGAGGCTGGACAACCATAGATCCATTATCCGCGCGCGAGCGAAAGTTATCCGTATTTTTAATGTACGTTGGGTGCAAGCCGAACGAAATACCATTGTCTAACCAATTATGATGGTAAATGGCTAATTTTAGTAAGTTTAGTGTAAATTTTTTAAATACAATAAAACAACGAGTACAAGAAATTCTCATATGCAAATAAAATTCGTAATTAACCGTTGACTTTGTACTGAATGCAATGAAACATTCCGAAATAATGTAAACAATTGAATCGGTAAATATACAGGCCGACAAAAATTTCATCAGATTCAGATAGTTTTTAAATCGTTTTGTAGCTCACCGAATATTAATATTAAACACAGTTAACAGAAACAAAATATTTTCTGCATTTTGCATTAATGCTAGTGGCCAGGGCCGTCATGATTTTGGTAGGGGTTATGAAAATATTTTTATAAATATATACATATATATATATATATATATATATATATATATATATATATATATATTTGTGGGTGTGTATTATCATAAAATATATTTATTTATAAATAGTACACTATAGCCTTGTAGTCAATTATTGTATATGCAATATTTTGAACACTACAATAAAAACAAATAAAAAATACATTATATATGAACACAAATAGTCGTTTCCAAGGAATTCGTAAAAATTTGAATTTTATTTTCTTTTGTCAAAAATTGAAAAGAAATAAATTTATTTTGAATTTAGATTCATTTCGTACCAAGCAGTTATTAATTCGCAGACATTTCGGAGGGAGTTTGAACCCTGAAACCCCCTCATACTTAACTCACTTGTTGAAATGGCCGAGACCGTATTGGTCAGTACGCACTAGATAATTGTTTAAAGTGTGCCAAAATTATACAAAATAAGCAAGCAAATAAATTAATTAACGAGTGATAAAAAAAAAAAAAAACAAACAACAATAACGACGCACCTCAAACGCAAGAATTTCATCACGCTTTTTTTTCGTTTGAGTGTTTTTCTTTCAAAAATTAAAAAAAGGGAATGGTAAAAACAATATCAGTGTACGATAGAAGCAGATAAAGATAAGCGTTCCTCGTTCCTGTTCTTACAAAGATAAAATAAATTATTCTTAACGAATTTTTATTAGTACCGGCGATGAGTCGGAGAAGGGATTAATTCGTACCCTCTTATTGAAGATCATTTTTCCAATGAATTCAAAAATAAATTCAAGCCTGCTTAATAATATTAAAAAAATGTCGATTAATTTTAATTTTTTACCTAATTTTCTACAGAACAAAATCGAAAGTGAAATGTAAAATTGAATTTCGATAAGAGTATCAATATCTGAAGCGCATTTTACGTAAATGTTCATAAATATGAAACGTTATCTCTAAAACCAAAGAAAAACAACTATATATATATATATATATATAGTAATCCGAAGGAAGTAAGGAAGAAAATAAAGTTTAAAAGGAGAGCACACACATTTAGACAAAAGAAATAATAGAAAATAAATTTAAAACAAACCACGACGTAAAAATAATTACAAATTATATTCGTAATATAATGAAAAATATGAAAATATTAAATGCCGTGTGGTTCTATCTACGAGCATATCTAAAACTGAGACCCCAGCCGTCCGGAATCTTACTGGTGATTGATTTCTTGCAGTCTATCTATGCTTTGCAGTCTAAACGCCCCCCCCCCTCCCGGTTCACGCCAGAGGTCATAGAATTCCGTCCAAGGGGTAGTATTTTTATCGGTCACCAGTCATGCTGAGGTCCCAATGAATAAGCGGATTGGCCTCTGGTCGTTCGATCGTCCTTTGATGTACCCAATGTCTCGCAGTTTGCTTATGGGGTCCGTTGTCCCTTAGAAGTTTCTTGTCGGACGCAGTCTTCGTACAGCAGAATCATGACTGACTGTCCCGATCCATCTTTCTCCGGGAAATAAACGTACGACGGAGCCTCGGTGGCCGCCAGGTGGAACGGGGCGTAGTGTGTTTTCGGCAGTCAATCGTCTGAGAACCGGACGTATGCCTCTTTCCCACGACTTTCTCCTCCGGCAAGCTCCGAAGCCAAATACCTGGCTACTTTGTTCTACCGATGAGTAACCATCAGTCTCGCACGTCTTGCTTAAATGCCCGCGTCTCGATAGGTTACGGCGCGACCAGATTACATCACTAAAGGACATCCTCTTAAATACTGCTGCCGCTATGATCAGTCTTATGACTTTCGTTCAATCTACTAGGCTGAGGGGAATCTAATTTAAAACTTAGAGTATAGCCTAGGTAGTTGCAGACAGTACATGGAATAACCTCTGAAGTCCTTTTAAATTTAAAAAAAACAACAAAAAAAACTAGATATTAATTAAATTAATTACTTCGCATGCAATCGTGATTTATTTTCTGTTGCTTGACAGCTGAACTACTCGCGAAAATGTAAATCATGTATCAAATATTCATACTATAGTTTATAAATCGTATGAAAATACTGCGCGTAGATACACAGAAATCAAACTTATTTCACTAATGCCCGTAATCGTTCCGTGGAAAATTCTCTTTAGTTTAGCAATAGACCAGTGATAGTGGCTCTGGAAAAGCACTGCCTGGAGCGGCGTATTCTTTATCGATGCATAGCTCTTGATAATTGCAAGTACCAAAAACTAATCTTTTCCGTACAATCCAAGAAAATATTGGCTTATTAGGTGTGCACACTAGGAAAGGGAAAATTGGGAAGCTGGGATGGACCGACTTCGTATTAGTCACACCTGGTTGACGCATAGGCACATAGTGCAAAAATCAGATCCACCTTTCTGCCCTCATCGTAACATGGTCCCACTCACGGTTCACCATATATTGTTTCTTTGCCCGCAGCACAAAAAATTTCGCCCGGACAGCCTCGAAGAAAATTCGTTATAAGAAATTTTAGCAAATGATGCTTTCATTGTAGAAATGGTAATAATTTTTTTAAAAAGATGAATATTTTTAATAGCATTTAAGACTCACAGGAATACATGCGGGTGTTTTTAGTCATTTATTATAATACATGGCACCCGATAAAAAAACAAAAAAAAAAACACAAAAGCGCAGTACTTTTAATATACGCCGAGACGGCTTCTTCTTCACCGAATTTTCCTTTTGATAGTTTTTGATTGAATCGATATACGATTTCGTTACAAATCTTCCCGACAAAAGTATGTAGAAGACTGGGCGAACATTAGGAGTACAAGTATACTTTAGAGAAGTTTTACTTGAGCTGTTCAGATGATTTCCTGGTAAGTGAAGATTATTATTAGCGTGTTTGCTTCCAGAATTAACAGTTTAAATTTTTGCAAGAGAAGTCGACATTTCACCTGAGGAAGTCTGAATCAGTTTATTCTAATTAATTATTAAGTCGGGATCTGTAAATTTATCTTAATATATCTGACGATTGATTACAAAAAGTTAAACTAAAAGGGAAATTAATGTTCAAAACATAAAGTTTTAATTTTATTTTTAAAAGGAATTTGCTACGCCACCAAAGTTTACTTCACCTCCGAAGGAATTACGAAATAGTTATTATAAACCTTAACTTCACAATCCATGATACCTTATCAAGAGTATATGGGACTTATTTTACTTTTTTAAACACGCATTAATTTCCTTTTTTTTTAAAATTCAGATTATTTTTTTCATTAAAAATCAGCACGTTCTTTGTCCATGGTTATAAGATTTTTAAACTTTATTCTCGTATTTCGAGTTAATTTTCATCTAAAAAATAATCGGCCGAAACTGATATGAATGTTTTCGCGTAATTATCTCTATTTTTTTTTTTGTTGATAAATGCATTAAAAAATTACCAAAACTCTGGGGAAAATGAATCAATAAAGATGGGTAGAAAAATAATGCTAGTGGTGGTAATGTTCCGAACTGTTTTAATAAATTTTAATTTTTAAAAAAATCTCATTTATATTTGACTGACCTTTGTATATGTATATATAAATGTATGAAATCAACAAAACGCAGTCACAAAGGCAACAATTGATACTGATAAGTCGGTTATTTAAATTTATACGTAAAAATTATATTCGCAACCGAAAAAAGAAATTCTCGTAGCGGGCTAAAAAATTTACAGTCTCCAACCGAAAGATTTTGGATCATGTGAACGCCGTGCGATGAAATTTTTCGTGTACGATTGAAAAAAAGGCCGTGCCACTGTGGCGATGTTAAATCTACAATACTGAATATTTAGGTTAATGAACAATTTTTCGCTGGCAGAATACATTCAGTATGGACGTCCTTCAATGGCACATTTCGAGGATCGGCGTTTATTCTTGAAGATCGACGTTTATCATGCTGAAAGCTTCCGCAGATTATTGATGTTCCAAAAAGTTCGGTATTTTGGCCAATTGCAAATGGTAAATTTGCAACGAATAGCTCAAAATGACACGGAAAAATCGTAATTTTCAAAAAGTATGTGGTCACCATTAACAAAAGTTGGTACACACTCGTCAAGAAAGTGTAATAAACCTGCGACTCTTCGAATATCAAAAAGATTCGACAAACCACTAACGCAGTAAAAGTGATTCTAAGTGCCATTTTTCGATTATAATTTATCAGCATTTTTTGAACTTATTATCGCAACGTTCACCATACATTTCGGAAATACATTACGACAAAAAAGTCCGATTTAAAAATATTCGAACACTTCATCAGGATAATACGCAGTCCTACATGGCCGGGATCATTTAAGAATTTTTGAAGAAATTCAACACTTCGGTTAGGCAGCATTCTCCGCTTACAGTCCAAACCACGCACTGTATGGCTGACTATTGGCTGCTTTCAATAATAATAATAATAATAATAATAATAATAATAAAACTACAAGACTAAAGAATCGAGTCGAACATACCGTGAACTCTGTGCACAAGTTGTGTTCCTCGTACCACACAACATAAATATGAAAAAATAATATGAAAATGTATTCAGCACAACTGGGCATTTTTGAAAAAGATCGGGACTAAGGTAACGATAGCCGCTGGGAATAATTTTTTTTGGTAGAATAAAATTTTGTGTGGAATAAAATTTTTTGCTATGATTTGAACGGTGTTATACTATTTAGACACCTATAGTGAAATGAGGAATTGTCGCACCGAATGCGGTGAGAACTCTATCGGTAGTTAGATTGTTTTACAATTCTATACATCACATTGGCAGACCGGTGAGTGTGTCCTTATTCGCTGTATCGGAACGAAGACTCACTATTTTTGGGACAGCCATTGAAAAACAAATCATCATATGTACACAGCTTCCTGTTATAATCACCATCGCACTACTTGTTCATTCGAGAATAGTTGTTTAATATATCCCGTTTACTGTGTATTCTATATAGAAAAACAGCAAAATTTTCAACATAAGAAATTTCCTAAAATTTAATAATAGTTATCGGGAAAAGATTAAGAAGGATGAGAAAATCTTCCTCACCTATATATTATACAAGATTAGAGAAAAACCGTATACAACGAACGTTAATAATGTTCAGAACGATCGGTGCAAGAAATTGAAACACATTGAAAAGGGATGTGATAAAATTCATTAAGAAACAGCCAAAAAAACAATATATACACATTTATATGTACGGGTATTTTTAATGTATGTAGAAACCATAGAGGCTATTGCAATACGTGTAGAATGGTCGGCTGTTTAGATGTAAGCGAACATGAAGTGTGCTCTATTCTGTTGGATAGCACGAACGTGTTTCATCGAAAATAAGACCATCTAGGAGTATATGAAGGACTAGTGAGATAAGCTGTACTATGGGCAAGATGAAAGTAAACGCAAATGTATACTTATAAGAAGAGCGGCGTGTCACTCGTACGATAAGATAGCAGTGCCTATAAAGTATTACCTTCCGGGACCTTTGTGGTTCGATGGTGGACTTGATTTAAGCTGAAAAACTAATAATTACGAGGTTGGCAGCCGTTTAAGAAGGAATATTGAATTCAAAGAGAACTAGGTAAGTTTGATATAGAAGGAGAATACTACTGACTCGGCGAAAGTATTAATCTACTCCTTACCGGAAACTTCACTGTGACTAATGACAGGCGACAGTCGCATTTCAGAAATCGATACAGAATGCGATAGATTTTTATTATTAGTGGATTCGGGTTGGGCGGAGGTTGAATATAAGATGCGGGAACCCGACCGAGTATATTACAAAGAGTACGTGTCGTCTGAAGATTCACAAGCAATATTAGATGTTGTCGTGAATCTTACAAGTACAAAACGTTCTGAAAATTAGCCGACAATTTTTTCGGCTCTTTTGACGCCCGACTTACAAAAAAAAAACAGTATTATGATTGCGCTGTAGTGTACATATAATTAGAAAACCGGTATAATGCAATGGCTGTAAACGAAAAACAAACTCGGAAAATGAAGTAATTAAATTATGTCTAGAGAGAGGTAAGACAAAACCTAATAAGGCGACAGTAATTAATAAGTTAACAGTAAACAGACACATAACAGATGTTACTACCGATGGTAACATCAAGAACTTGAGCGGATTTCGAAGCATTAAAAAGTTACTAATTACAGGAACATTACAGTAAACAATTAAACACTTTCTAAATTCCAACATATTCAAAGAGCACAAAAATCAATGGCGCCCCCGGTACGTATAATTTGGTCAGAAAATTCACGAATCATTAAAATAAATATCAACAATAATAATATGTAACAATAAAAAAAAAAAAAAAAAGAATTACAATGGCGATAACGATCGCAACCAGACTAATAATCAAAAATCATTAAGGCAATTTGTAGTAATAAAAATTGAGCAGTTGCCAACTTGATTGTGATAAGCACCGGAATATATTTATTCCAAGATAAAGGAATATCAATAATACCGATGACTTCAGTTTACAAATTCATTCGACAACAATGAAAAGGCTCTCCTCCGTTCAAATTATATCTACTTTTTTAAATATTATAGAATATACAATTGGTGCACGCAGTGCCAATGTCATTATTACATTAAAGAATTAGTTTTATTAAAGTAATATTCGGAAAGGCACCATCTGTGTATGAAATCTGGGCTGAAAGAGAATGGAAAGAACTGAACGGAACAAATTAGAAACGAAGAAGTATTCAAAATAACTGGCGAAAATCTTATTAAAGAAGATAAAAGAAAGAAGATGTAGCTCACGTTTTCGGACATTACGAATATTTAATATAAATAATTGAAGGCGCCGTGGGGAAGGTAAAAAAACAAGAAGAAGACCAAAACGGAAAAGTATATTAAACAAATACGGAATAATGTTCAAGCAAAAAGTTATGGCAATATGAAAAATCTATACGGAGAATTCGAATAGGAGACAATTCAAGTACTGTCCATCAATCTTAACAAAACATTAAGGCGAATTACGATGATGATACGTTAACATATTCGACGAACCCAGTTGAATTTTCTAATATTCATCTCTTTATTTTTCTCTCTAAATCCGCGTCTGTTGTCTTTACTCTTCGAAGCCCCCTTGATCCTCCTTTGATTAGTTTTATCATAAACGGCGGCCCGATTCTTCTTGTAAACTCCTTTCGCTATTTAGGAATCTTCCTTTACGGCCATCTCTGCTTTCACAATCACATTTTAATCATCTACATTTCATCATCATGTTGCTTCTTCTGTTGTAGAAGATTGCGTGCAATAACTACTGGTCTATACTAAACGACTTCTTGCTAGATCAATCATTTGTTGCAGCTTCAGATTTTTCTGTGCGCCTGTTGTCATCCATTCCAGTTTCCTGCGACCTCTTATCGGCTTTTTGTTGATTTTTCCTTGGATAGCCACCATCAGCAATCTATTTTCGCGAATTTTATGCGTTAAATATTTATGCTTTTGGTTATCAATGTTTTCTAGTAGTTGTGCTTTTGATGTATTCAGCCTTTTTAGTACCTCCACGTTACTAATGTGATCTCTCCACGATAGCCCCACATCTCAAAACTTTGTATTCTTTTCTTGCATTCTGCGCTTATTGTCCACGTTTCGGAGCATCATCTCTCAAAAATCTGTTAAAATCCCTTTCTCACACTAATATTGTTGAGGCAATCTGTGCGCATTTTACTCGTGTTTTAAAAAATCCTTTATCCACGCTATCCAGGATTACTGTTGCTTAATTTATGGCACAATACCTCCCCAGGTCTCGTCTTTCAAAATTAGGTCGTATTGAAAATATCACACGCACCCCAAAAAAAAAAAAAAAAAAAAAAAAATATTTTTTTCAAAAATTTTCGAGTTTTTTGCGCCCCGAGGTAGGTCTAGTTTTAAAGTTGGAAAACTGGCTACTCTATAACAAGAGAAATGTACGGAGGGAGGATGCGCATATTTTTAATCTAATTCAAAATTTTTAACTATAATATTCATGCCGCAAAGAGAGGAGCTGCAACACGTCATTTTCTTCACGCTTTTTTGCAAATTTGAAAGTTTCGTTAGGGAAATGAAATGCGCATTCGTTCCTGACAAATAGCGGTCTTTCCAATAATACATATATTACGTGGCCGGAAAAAAACATTCTTTTTTTCAAAAATTTCGAGCTTGCTTCATTGAGAACCTAAATATGTTTTGTAAGCCGAGCTATGCCTATACAGCGATCCTTTATGTATATTTTTGAAATACGTTTTATTTTTCTCATACGTGTGAACATCCTTTTTTTTTTTTTTTTTCATTGTTTTTGGCCCAAAAGGAGCGCGCAGTTTAAATCATTTTTTACCGGTAATTTTTTTTTTGATTTTATGAAAAAGCTTCTGCGTTTGTTCGAATTTCACTTTTAAAGGATTATCATTTGGTGTATGAATTTTTTAAGGGTGATATTTGAGGGCGTTGTTTTAAATTCCACATTATATATATATATATATATATATTCTTGACGGGTTTTTTGTCGATCGGTTATAGCCTGAAGTTATAGAGGCCTGGTTTTATAAGTCAAACCGTCCGTGACTTATTGCATATTTTAATTGAATATTTTGCGTTGTTTCTGAACCATTTCATTAGGATTCCGTATATTATATACGTATAGAATCCTATTGTAATGAAATCAGGTGAAACACGCAAAACAACAATAACTTCGTTAAAAAAGTAATTAACATTCGTACTAAAAAAAAAAAAAAAATTACTACGGCCAAATTAAAGCTTTGTTTACTGAGTAGTTTCTCGCCCAAGAAAAGAAAAGAAAAAAAAAAGGAAAAAGGCGAAAACAGAGGACGCAACTATGTGTACTTGTTCAAATTAAATCAAAGACTGATTTCTGCGCAGTGTGCTTTGGCTTACAGTCGGAAAATAAACGACGTCGCAAACTTTATTATATACGGTCTACGATATAGTTCGTTGTCGACATGGTAAGTGCACGAGTCGCATCTGTCCCGCAAACAGCGACTGGATGTGTGACGAAACGGAGGAAAACTTGGGCGAATTTTTTTTTTGTTTTTTAAGGAGATACGTTCTCTGGATTTTAGTGTCCTTTTTTAATTATCGGATTTTTCAGGACATGCGGACAAACAACGGTCTTCTTATCGTGCTTGACTTAGGTCCGATAGGACGGCCGCTATTGCATTTTGTAACTTTCATTACGTTTAAAAACACGTAATAGTGACGTCATCGTTGTCCCGCTTTGCATATTTCGACGATAAAACTGCGAGCGAATAGCGTTGTAAAATGCGATTCGGACGGGGAAAGAGCAAATAACAGTAATAACAATAATCCGACGAATGAGCGCGCAAACGCGTCTAAAAAAAGAAACAAAGAGTATCATTACGGTACGGTACTCGGTGTTGTTCAAGGTAATAAATTAATATAAAATCGAATATTACCCAGCGGAAGACCGGTGACTGGTCGGCTGTTCTCAAACTTGCCTGTGAAAATAACAGGTTTCCTTGATTACAACTTCAAAGCTATGCAGTGCACAATGGCAAAGCGCGTCGTTATTCAGCGGACCGGTATTCCTTTCCTGCCGCACTTCGCCAATGTCCGTGCGCGAATTATCGTCTTCGCACGTTACTCGAAAAACTTTACCTGTAAAAAGCCTTTTATGCTATTCGAACACTTTTGAACGTTGTCGTCATAGCGTAAAAGTCCGTATTATAACGTAACGGTACACATTGCTGCATCGATACACAATGTACTTATACTACCGGTTGAAACTGAGATCACTCCTATAAATCGCATTGGACGTGGAGCAATCAGAAGGAGTATGGCAAATCCGAGATTTTCAATTCGAACAGAGGGCGGCGTTAGAGTTTGTAAATCGATAAAGCGTTCTTCTCTTTGAAATCGCTTGATCGCACAAACCGGTCACATCGAGTTTCTTCAAGTAGAACAGCAGTGCGTATACATCGATGTTTATGTTCGGCGGAGGGTGATATCGCTTAATTTAAAGAAAAAGGAACGAGAAATCTTAAACAAAAAAAAAAGACGAAAGAATTGAAAATGTTTTAAGGAGATTGCGCATTTACAAGAAACAGTACTCGTTTTGTTGAAACATTGAGTTGGTAAAAGCTAACACATCTTTCGAACTTGTTCTGTTCATCTGAAATCCACCCTCCCGTTAAATAAATGAACTCTCCATTGCATCGACAGTCTGTGTTCTGCTGTTAGATCATCGATATGTCTCAAAAATATCGGGAGGGGGAGTCCGCATTCGCATAATTTTTGACACCTGCACCCGTGGCTCAATCCGTCTTTACGGAGCTTTGCGGAGGCAGATGTGACACCGGTCCTGACAAGATTATCAGCAACGGTACCGGAATTTAACGTGTCTTCTATCTTAAACTCTCAAATGGTGATGTGTTAATTGCAAAACTCAGTCGCTATAGACTAGTTGCTGGAGCGCTTGACTTCCGTTTCGGAAGTCTCGGCGATTCGATCACAGAGATTATTACGAAATAAATCTACTCGCTATTTCACGTAGAAGGCAATGGTGAACCAATCATGTTATACGATTACACTAACCAGTTTCGAATATAGTTTCTACTCGCGTTCGTCAATAGTACATTATCACTCTGTATACCTGTACAGAACTGAAGTGTACGAATAAGTGTCGCCGACGCTCACGAATTAATATAATAATCATAATGATGACTCAACTTTCCGCCGGTTAGCGTTCCAACTGAATATAGGCGGTGCCGAATCAATGAGAACCTTTGCGAAAAGGCCTCGATCTTGAAAAAAGACTGCAACGTTACTCTATTCGTCAAATACAATTTACCAATTCTGAAATTTCGAATCCTTTCTCAATAAAAATGCAAACAAAAATTACAATTTACCGTTGTTTATAACTTATCATCTCTTCCGGGTTTTTTTTTTTTTTTTTTTTTTTTTGTACATCCTCATCCTTATATGTAGCTGCAAATGTGCAAAAATCCTCAATTTTAATATTCCTGATTTTAACTGTATTTTAAATTTAAATTGGGAGCATAGGCACTAATTGATAAAGAGTGTCGGATTATCGAAGATTTGTAGTCTTGCCGTTCTGTTATAATGTGGAATCACCACGATCATTATATTACACTCATCTAGAGTCTTGACCACCCCGTACTACATGTTAAAATACCTTCTATATCGTTAAAATCATATCGTTGTTATTTTTTTTTTTTATTAAATTATTTATTTAAACTTTTATAATAAATAAAAAAAAAATCAAATTAATAAGGCCGATACGGAAACCCTTTATATATTTTATTACCGTGTATAATACCAGCAATCTGTCGCTGATTATAAATAATTATCGTCTGGCTAGTGTCAAAAATTCCTTAAAGAATTGCCTCGAAATTCTTGAAACATTCTGGATCAATGAAAAAACATTTTTCCGTCGATTATAAATTGTATGCAACTAGGACGCGGGAAAGGAAAAAAAGGAAAAACACTGTCAGCCAACATGTTTATAAAATGTGGTTGGCCCGTATTTGTTTTTAAGAAACAGTTCTTTATCTGCAAATATTACTACACGTATTTACATACAATTCTGCAATAAGGAGAGCGTTGCCGGTCGAGTTTCTTTAAGATTTTATCTATTAAATTGAAATGTTACACTGTAGGAAACGATAAAAAGTAAATACTAGAAGTAAAAAAAAAAAAAGAAAAAGGAAAATAAATAATTCCGTCGTCGCAAAAACGTTTATTTACCTAGCGATAAGCGACGAAATTCTTATTGTTCGAAATCTTCAGGCCGATCTCTAGACTTAATACTATTTTTTTTCTCCCTTTTTTTTCTTTTCTTTTTCCGTTTTTTTCATGCCTTCCATTTTCCACTACTAGTTTCGAATTGTACACGGGCGTCAAACTGAACTTTTTAGATGCGTTTATTATTTTTATTGTGTAGTTTTACGCGATTAATAAAAACCACACGCTATAACAACAACAGGTCGTAGATACTATATCTTCTCATTTGTTGAAACTAAAGTAGTTATTATCAGCCAGAATTCCTCAATACTATAAATATTGTCCGGCCCTAATTCCTAAATATCCATCTAAATATTTCAGAATTCCATACGAAATTAACCTTATTAACTTAAACATTAATACAACATTATTTGACAATATTAGACATAATCAGAATACTCTTCTCGGTCGGGAAGCAGATCTTACAACCGCATTAGAGACAGCATTTTCTGGATATTCCAAAATCTTCACTGATGGCTCCAAATCCGGTCGGAATTCCGATCCTGTTGGTGCTGCCTTTGTTGTTGACGAAGTTACTGTACAAAAATTCAAACTCCCACCTTTGGCATCTATCTTCTCAGCCGAGCTGTTGGCAATTGCCAAGGCCTGCGACTATATACTTAATGTACTTGGTAGCAGGGGCACATATGTTATATGCAGCGACAGCCTTAGCTCCCTTTTAGCGCTACAAAATTGCCTCTTTAAACCCAACTATCATCCCACTGTTTGGGAGATAAGAGAGAAATGTTCGATTATCATTTTACAGGGCGGTGTTGTGGAGTTTTGTTGGGTTCCAAGTCATGCGGGGATAGAACTAAATGAGGTGGCCGATAGGGCCGCCAAGGATGCGCCTTCAATGGGCATTGAATTTCCTTTTATTCCAGCTGGTGATTTAAATTCTGTAATTAACCGCAATCATTATACGTCCTGGAATAAGCATTGGCGATTGGCCAGGAAGGGTTCATACTTTAATATCGTTCAACCTTTTATTCCGACACACCCATGGTATCTCCACGTGTCAATTTCAATGCCTCCTCATCTCCTCCGCAGATATGTTACTATATTGTGTAGACTGCGTATGGGGCATTCTCGTGTGTCACATAATTTTATGCATGCTGATAACCAGCGACAATGCAATAACCATTCGTCTGTTAACTTTTTGGAGGACATAAATCATCTTTTGTTTAATTGCGAGAAATTTGAAGGCAGTAGACATACTTTTTTTAATAAATTGATATCCCTCGGAAGGTATCCACCGTATTCCTTGCATCATTTGCTAGGATGCGGAGAGAAGGCTCAATTTTTGATTTTTAGGTTTATTTTTCAAAACAAGATTGTTATTTAACTTATTTGTATGGAGGACTAATTTTTTTTTTTTTTTTATTTTTTTTTATTTTTTATTTATTTATTTATTTTTTCCTTCGCTCCCGGAGTTTGTTTATCCTTACTATTCACAAGTATTTATAATAATAGTTCTGTCAAGTGCGTCCTATATTAATTGAATTCAACCAGAAGATATGATCATCGCCGACCACGAAGATATGGTGCAATTTGTACCATCTTAATCTAACGAGCAAAATATTATGGCTGTTCAGTTGAGTCTGGAATTTCAAGTTCCCGGGTACTGACCAGAACAGTCAGGTTATTGATAAATGATTCCAGGCAGACAGGCTGTGGGTAATGTTAATTCATTTACGGCCATAGTTGTCCGGAAATTCAAAAAAAATATATTTATCTTGCTCAGTTGGTCCGGATAGATGGCTGGTGAATTGTCCTTGTCATTAGATTTTCATTTGCTCATTTTTCCAATACGTTTTTCTTTATTCATATAAAAAAAAAAAAAAAAAAAAAAAAGGAAAAAAGGGAAAAAAAGAAAAGAAAAAGAGAAAAAAAAAAGAAAAGAAAAAAAAAAGAGAGAAAAAGAAGAGGAGAAGAGAAGAGAAGTGGAATAATTTAAACTTATTTTGATATGGAAGTGGCCAAATGGTAAGCTACTTAGCCGCCAGGCCATAAAAAAAAAAAAAAAAAAAAAAAAACTAAAGAAACTGTCTCACTAATTAAAAGGAATAAACAGTGAAAAGGTGTAAATAAAAACACGTAACATCTAAAAGGGTGTTTTTAAGGAAACACTCAATCATCAGCTGTAACGGAAAACCGGAAGATACAGAATATGTAGATTTTTTCAACGTCACTCCGGAGGCGAACATACGAAGAGCTATATAAAAAAAAACAAAAAAAAAAAAACAAGACTAGAAAAAATCCCGAATTTGTGCAATTGGTTACAAAATGGCTCATAAATTGGCTCAACCGGTCTCCATAATATATGTATGTTTTTACAGTAATGTAAAGAAATATCGTAACTTGCAATGGTAGAGTTGCGTGCAACTGGGTTTCTCAGGTTGCATGCAGCTATGACGTCTAAATTATTTACCTATTAATTAGATTTATTCACTCACGAGATACATTTTTACTGAAGAATAGAATAATTATATTTTGCGCTTTCTCATTTTTTTTTCGGCAGTTTTCCGAATCAGCACAATTTTACACACTAAAGATGTCCGTATCGGAGACATTATCTATTAATAGCGTTCATGTTTAAGAATCACTTGTGATAGCATGAGCTACTTTTAATAATCACTTGTGATACTAATATATAAACTAGCAGTATATACTGTGCCTACACTTCGCGAATGACTTCTCTTTTCATTTTTGCGAAAATTTATCATCAGCGCCTTATTTTGATATAATCTTTTTCCAAGTTTTCCCTGCAGCAGGCGTGAATTGTCATTTCGGATATATACTAATGATTTCATGCTACGAGTTTTATTTACCCGTATTTCCGGTCTGTCAAGAGCACTCTTTTATCGGTTAACTCGCTGCGAAGCTCCTTCCATCGATATTCCGTATTCACTTTTAACCGGAACGAATTTAGAATACTGGCTAATAATGCAGAGCTTTCGTACGTATCCAAGTCTAAATATCCGACATTATTTTTTTTAAATTTTAATAGCCGTCTGTTTCCCGCTGCGGATTTCTCAGATTACTGATGTCAACATAGCTTTCCAAATTGTTTCGGCATTTCAGGGGTGCACGAGAGCACTATTTGCGGATTCCTAACCGCGTCGGTATTGCAATAAGCCGGTTAATTCATCAGCGAGATTTGCCGCTCAATCTATCTTTTGAAAAAAGTTCTCTTCCTTCAATGATAATTTGATGCCCGATAAAAATTTCTCTTCTTTTTACGTTACGACACACGGTATACCTACCCTTTTTCTTTAGTTAGTAATACCCTTGTACTTGCCTACTTTAGTCAAATTTGTCTTCTCATATTTCCGGTATTATGACTTATAAAATCTCTACCGTTCTACCTAGTATCTGTCATCTTTGTATTGACCCTGGCTTTTGACGTCTTTTTCAATTTTAAGCTTCTTCGCCGTTTTGTCATCTCCCAGTTGACATTCGCTGCCCCATTTGTAACGTCATTAACATTTTCTTCCATTACTTTTTGGTTTCTATTAATTTTCATTTTCGGTCTTTGCCCCCTCGGGTTCTCTGCTTCTTACTCCCTTCCCTTACAATGTCACCGCTGTTCCTTCATTTCCCCTACCTATTGTTCCTACAATCTCTCTTCCGATCTCCTCAATTGCTAAACGCGTTAGAGTATAATTTCGGCTACTATAGATTGGGCACGTTCGGCGATCTTCGAAGAACAAAAAAAAAAAAAAAATACATTTTCTCCGTTGCACGAAGCAACACATAAATCGCAGATATTGTAATAATTGAAGTAGGCATGTCGGTGTCGCGATATCATCATACCCGTGCAAAATGACTCCCGGTCGGAAAATAGAAGAAAAAAAAAAATTGTTAATACGAAATTGATCCACAGCATACTATAATTTAAATTTTAACTAAGAGCTAAAAAGGCAGTAAGTATTAGCGTTAAAAATAAATCGAAAAAAAAAAAAAAATGAAATACACGAAAGAGTTTATAAAATAACAACAAAAATACAACACGCGTAAGAGGAGAATGTAGAACATTTTACGGGAATCTCGAAAAGTATGAAATCCGAAAGGTTAACACATATTTCCTCGATAAAAAACCAGAACTCACAGAGATTCTGTAGAAGTTGAGAAAGACGTAAAAGAAATGAAGATAGCAGAGTTGCTGATAGGAACGTAATTAATAAGAAAATAAAGACGTTAGAGGATTTTTTAAGCGGAAGAAGAAAAACGGACAAAATGCGGACGGAAGTAAGAGAAAAATAACACTGGCAAACAATGAAGAGGAATAGTAGATAGAGAAGGGAATCGCGCAGAAATGATTTCATGTAATCCCTAGGCGGCATGTTTTTTTTGTTTTTGCGAGGCGGTGGGGTGGGGTCAACTAAGGACATTAAAAAAATAAATCGTTTTACAAGCATATACATATATAAATTACTGAAAGTAATCCCGTTTGTTCCTAGAATACGAAATAATTACATAATTCTATAAAGCGGCAATTATTATTAATTTATTTCTTTCCACAAAAAATAAAATAATAATTTAATTTACAAAAAAAATGCACAAATAAAACGACGAGGTTCGGCGCCAAAATCTGAAAACAGGCAAGGTCGCGGGATGAGTTCACGCAGCAAACGTAGGAGGCGATTGCCTTTTGTTGGCGTTTTTGTCTTTTAGTCACACTAGCGGTCAATATTCAAATGAAGACACGGACACCTGGGTTTGGGGGATTTGATTGGGCCACCAAAGTCATTCTGTAGCGCTTGAGTTACGTATCGAAATTAGACGTAAATCGGTACTCGGTGAACAAGGGGGGAATAACACGCGATATAATGTCGCGTTAATATACATACGACCTTGTAAATTAATTTATAGACGCAGGCATTGTCGAAGGCGTCGTTTGCGTTGCCTCGACGCTGCAAGTGTACGGTAAAAAAAGAAGAAGAAAAAAAATCATAGACAACTTATAACACATTTTCAATAGATACATCACTCGATTCAAAAAGAAGATAAAAAAAAAACTCTGGTCGCCGAAGCCCTTTGCGGAATGTCCATTGTCGCTTAAAAATCCGTAATAAGACAAATCGGTAAGTGCACGTGCCAGACACACACACACACACACACACACGCGCGAGTAGTTGCTCTACCGACAAAAAAGCGGGAGATCTGTGATAATCAGCGAACATAATAAAGCTCTCTCACCTACGAGATGGGGAGGCGATCGTTCTGTGTTAATAATGTTGTATAAATCTCTCATACGCTCTAGATTGGATTATTGCAGCTTCTTATATGGCAACGCTTCCAAATCCGTTCTCTACAAATTAGATCGTCTCCAAAACAGTTGCCTTCGGCTTTGTCTCGGAGCTCTGAGGTCATCTCCTATCCCAGCCATTCTATCTGAATCCAATATCTGTCCTCTGTTCATCCGAAGATCTTATTTGGGTTATCGCTTTCTCATTAAACGTTATTCCACTTCCTCGTCACAAATATCAGTACCTCTTATTCTTTTATCCTTCGTCACTGGCGTTTTTCCTCCAATAAAATTCCTATACTATCTCATATATCGTTTCGCCTTTCTAAATTTTCCCCTTTTGTCATTCCTCATCACAAGCTTCCATTTTTTTCTTACGTCTATTCCAAATTTTTAAAGCCACCAAATATTATCTTCATGCCATGCTTCCTTAAATCCTCTCCCTCTCATATCGTCAGTATGGAATTTAATAATACAATAAACTCTCTATTCCGTGATCACTCTTTAATTTTTACTGACGGATCGAAGAGCCCGATCGGAGTTGGGGCGGCATTCTTGTGCCCTCAGTTCTTTCATTCTTGGTCTTTTAGACTTCCGTCCTTTTGTTCTGTCTTTACTGCAGAATCTGTTGCCATTCTACAAGCCATTATTTATATTTCCTCTTCTGCAAGTTCTTCCAAATTCCCCTTATTTTTTCTGATTCTATAATTGTTATTCTAGCGCTATCTCCACCTTCCCTTTCTCCTTCCACTGATGCTATTATCCTTTCTATTATTCGTTCTCTTCTTCATGATCTATCCTCATCGACGTGTACCCAGATTGACTTTCTTTGGATTCCAGGACATGCAGGCATTGATGGAAATGTAGCCGTCGACCTCCTTGCTAAAGCTGCTGTTTCCAATGGGAATTTTATTAGTAGGGTTCCAGCACACAATATTCTTCTTCCAACTAAATCCTGCCATCTTAGGCATTCTGTTTATGTATCTCTTTTCGCTAATCCTAATTCCTTTTATCTCTTGATTAACTCTGTATTCCTTCTTCTCGTCCTTGGTTCTGTGAGTTTCCCAGTTTGCGTCGGTCCATAATT
The DNA here is from genome assembly GCA_039619475.1 of Icerya purchasi. Taxonomy (NCBI): domain Eukaryota; kingdom Metazoa; phylum Arthropoda; class Insecta; order Hemiptera; family Monophlebidae; genus Icerya; species Icerya purchasi. The sequence goes on along the minus strand of CM077116.1, from coordinate 398,914,270 downwards.
ACTAAATTATCTCGCCTCCGTTTCTCGCATAGTCTCCTTCCTTCTTCACTAAATCGCTTTTCTTTGGCTGCATCTCATAATTATCCATTGGATCCTGAAGGTTCCCAGTATGTTTGCGATGCGAATTACGTGCTCTTCGAGTGCTCCGGTTTATCTCGCGAGCGTGAGCTACTTTATTGTCATCTTTTAAAGCTTGGTCTTCCTGCTCCTTTCAACGCCTCTTATGTTCTTTCTCTACCTACTATCTCTGTTGTTCCTGTCCTAGGGGTGTTCCTTGATTCCATTGTCGACAGAATAAAAATATAATTTCTATTCTATTCCATGTATCTATTCCTTTTTGCTGGGCTAATGCTCTTTGCTAGCAAACCCGGGGGGGGGGGGTAAAAAAAAAATTAAATTTATCGGAGGACCGCAGAAAAAATTATTTGATCAGCTGCGTCACATTCGCCGGGCCTAGAGCCTCTTGTTAGACGATCGAGTGTTCGGTTACCGGAGTTTTTAATCGGGTTTGTTGAAAATTCGCGAGATTTAACGACGCCGTAGCCCGAAACTGAATTCTATCTGGTTTTCGGTTCGACTGCTAACGTTTATTATAAGTATTTTTCTGTCGCAAACCACACCACATTATAAATGTAAACAATTTAAAAAAATCACCATTAACATAAAAAAAAAAGTATAACATCGGTAATGTTAATGGTCAATTTTTTTTAAATTGTTTACATTTATCCGAACGTTTAGTTCGCTCACATATTTTATGAATGACGCGATCTGTGATAATGGCCGAACTAAAACCGATAAGCGCATTTAAAAAAAAAAAAAAGGGGAAAAAAAGGAACTAACAAATGATAATTATTTGATTGATGAATTACAGTGGGTTTATGTACTTTATTAAAACGTGATATTTAATCAAAAAGAAACACATATTTTTGATAGTAATTTCGCATAAGAAATAACGTTAAGTTTAATTTACCCCTGATTGCATTTGATTACTTTTTTTTTTGAACATATAGACACGAAATATAAATCGTGAATAAGTACACAGGAGTTGAGCTGTGTCAACATTCATTCATTGGTAAAGTATATTATAGAATTACATATTAAGTGATAAATGTAGTTTATAATTATTTATTTTCCATTTACAGTTCAGATTTTTTTTTTGTAACAGATAATACACAAATTGAAGACAGCTTGCAACATAGATTATCGCTTGCAAAGAAACCAAAGAAATCTAGAGAAAAAGTGTGTTTTAAATATATTCACAAAACACTTAATTTTAATTTGCTTAATTTCGTTGACTACGTAATGAATAATAAAAGAAAACACAATAAATAATAGCAGTAACAATTAGAAACTCCCAGCTAAGAAGCCGCAAGGTGCAGCAGCGGAGTTGAAATAATAATTAATAATAGTGAGAAAAAAAAAAACTTCAACAACATAGAACGGTGGGAACCAATTCGACCAGCAAAATCTTACCCGGGAATCAATTCGAACTTTCCCGAAAAAAAGGCGGCTGCAAACTAATGCAGCCAAGAGTGTCGGCGGGTGTGAAGTATAGGGGAATTTCGGAAAAATATGAAGAGGGGTACTCAAAAATTTGAGGTAGGCGACAATATTGCAAAACGGTTAGTGCAATCACTAGCAAACGTTCAGTGCGAAAAAAAGTAGTAGATTTTTGAAGAGTGATGGCAGCGATGATAGAACGGAGGCTTTATTAAAAAGCTAATTTCGTGCTACTGGCTCTGGATGAAGATTGTCGCAACAGGCGTCGTAGTAACACAGTAGCGATTTACCTACAGCTCTTGTCACTTTATCGACATTACACAACAAGATTAACGACATAAGAAGAAAAAACGAAAAAAAAACCCAGCTCGGAGATTGATGATGAAATGACCGATTTGGTGATTTGCCGACATTTGCCGAAAAATTATACCGTAGAGAAACCGGAATCACGAAAACAAAATGCTGAATAATAAAACGGGGAAAAAAGAAACACACGAGCATGCCTCGATATGTAAGGCGAAGACGTTCGTTGAAAACTGTTGCCTGCATACATTTACTCGAATCGCAAAAGCACTAAATTAACGGTGGTTTACACGGATATTTTAAAGCGCACTTAACAGAATTCCAGTTTCAGCCCATTTCTTAATATTTTAAAATCGTTCTAGGCTCCCACCGATTTGGCACGCCGGCGCTAGTAGGTCCGTCTACAGTAATAAAAGCACGCTGCGTTCGAGTTTGTCGATGATGGCGCTTTACCATCGCTAGCCATTTAGACAGTCGGTAAATAAGGAATCGGAGGCGCGATACTAATGGGCAAAATTTTGCAAAACGAAAAATACGATTAAAGCCGAGTAATATTAACTCGGGCTAATTGAACTGATCGATAATGTAAAAATTCTTCGAAGCACTTTTAACTAGTGTCTGTGTCTGACCCGAGTTTCGACCGAAGCCAGTGGTTTACCGAATTCCAAGTATTGAGCAACAGATATATTTAGTCGAATTTTGCAACTAAATGTGACTGGCAAAAAAAGGGTTTAAATGTAAAATTTTAAGCTCGGCTATAGTTTTCCTATAATACAGCGGTCTTTTATGCATATGTTTGAGATACGTTTCGGTTTCCCCAACTTCATTACTCGACCTTTTACTTGTGTGAACTTCATTTTTTGATTTTTTTTTTTTTTTTTATCGTTTTTGGCCCAAAGAGGGCGCCGCCGCTGTTTAAGTAATTTTTAACCGTAATTTTTTTTTTTTTTTTTTTTTTGATTTTATGAAAGATCTTCTGCCTTTTAATATTTCGAATTTCACTTTTAAAGGGTTATCATCTGGTTTATGAATTTTTTAAGGGTGATTTTTCAGGTCGTCGTTTTAAATTCCATATTATATATCCTACGCTGGTTTTTAGGGTTTTTGCCGGTGAGTGTAATCGATTAGCTCGAACTTCTTAAAGGGTAATTTACGATCCAATTTTGAAGTTTTTAAGTCAAACATCGTTCGTAACTTATTGCATCGTTTAATGGAATATTTTGTGTTGTTTCGGAACCATTTCATTAGGATTATTATTCCGTTCATTATATGGTATACACAAGGAATTCAAAAAACACACAATATTATATTACGATAATCAAAAAACAAAACGTAAAAAATATAAAACACAGACTAGTTTCGAATGATCATAGTGTATCATGAACGATATCGTTCGAAACTGGTCGGTATTTTATATCTCTTTATATATTCGTTTTTTCGATTACCATAATATATATATATATATATATATATATATGTATATATATCTTGAATATTTTTATACCAGTGAATATATATATTATATGTTTGTTAAACGGCATATTTTTTATTTCTCGGATTACTCAGGAAGGTCTCTTTAATGCGAAATTTTATATTCGGTACTATTCAATTTTTTCATTAAATGACAAATTAAAAAAACAATTCCGGAAAAGAATTTTAATCTGTACCGAAAAAAAAAAAAAAAGTCTAAATGATGCTCGAATACTTTAAGTGCAAGTCGAATTTAAAAAAACAATTTCCTATTCTTTTTCGATAATATGTATTGTTAATTACGATAAATATACCCTTTGTACAGTAAAAATTAGCGAACAACAAAATTAATAATCCCGGTAAGAATTAAAATGAAATAATTATATATCTCGTACGATTCGACAACGTAAATTGGCTCTCCTATCAGCGAAAACTTGCCCAATTGCACGGATCAATGGTTAGTCGGCGGAGCGGATAAATTAGCTTTTGTTTTGTTTTTTTTTTTTTTTTGTTTTTTTCATATCGAATTTATATGCATGCAGCTGAATGACTTGAGAACGATAGATGATATCCTGTATTTCCGCGTTTACAAGAAATATAGGCAATATTTAATATTCGTTCCTTGTTCTCATTCGTCAAAAGACTTAAGAGTTATCGCTTTTTTCTTTTTTTAGTTTATCTTTTTTTATAGATATCAGTTTTATGTTTAACAGCCTTAGTTTTCAACAAAAATAATTATGTAATTGTATTTATAAAACGCCACACTCATTGCTCGCTTTTCTTTCTCGTTTTCGTCGACACTATTTTTCAACTCGAACCGTACGCATACAGCGACACTATTCTTCAAACAACCATTAAAAGTGGAGCAGATTTTTTAAACTTGCGCGACGAAAATGCGAATATCTTAGTTTAATGATTTCAGACTACTACGTCAAGCCGACTATTTGGTCACTGTAAATGGTAATCGTCGTCGCGATAGTCTAGTTTGCAAGAGCGCTTGACTTCCGTTATGGAGGTCACGGGTTCGATCTCGGACGACGACAGAAATTATTACGAAAAATTTCAATTAAAAATACTCGCCAATAGTCACGTGGGGAAGGCAATAGCAAACCACCACGTACAACATCATAGGTGCGCTAGGTCAGTACATAGCAGACATACACAGCACTGCACTTGTGTATATCGATAAATCAAACGACTATTATCAGTTCTTGCGTGTGTACACCTGCATACTGCATGTAATAATTGCCTGGTACATAACCGGTATCGCTACAGCTAAAAGTGTATCAATAGGTTGCGCCAACGTGCTATGTAGCGTACGGCACCTGAAGAAGAAGAAATGGTAGTCGAACATAAAATAGCTTCATTAATCGCTAAAATATTGCTCGTCAGTTTCTGAGATATATATATATTTCATTTATTCATCCTTTTCGAAAATATTTCACCCGCGCATCTTGACGCGGTTGTGCAGAATCTCTTCATTTACCTGTTTGGCCGAAAAAACTGTACTTTTAACTTACAAAAGCGATTCTCGTGTCGAATACCGAAATAATTAACTCGGCGGCGGTAAATTGATTAAAAAAAAAAAAAAGAAGAAGGAACGAGCTACCATCGATGATAAAAAAAAAGTATTAAATGTAAAAACGATAACAAAAAGAATGTGAACGTACACATACACAAATTTTACGTGTTTACACCCACTTGTGAAAAACGAATTCCTGCGATCTGAATGTCATCTTTCACTCTGTATGCCGCAAATAAATCGCTTTCACGATGAACAAGCAAAAGACTACGCGGCACATATGAACCGCAAGATGCAGGTAACGTAATAAACTGTAGTGTTACTCCGAAATCTGTACGCCTTAAAAATTCCTGTCAGCCATGCAAATAATTTCCTTTAAGTGTAAAGTGTCTCCGAAAATTCCCCATAAAGTGGCCGACATTTCGAAAATAAAAATTATCGTATTTGCACAGGTACTTATTAATTTTTTTTTTTTCTGTTTTATAATGACACACTCATGAACCATCTGTGCTAACATACAAGCCACGAAGCCTTCTCAATTCAATTTTTATCGCTGTCTCTGCGGTTCGATATTAATTAACGGATGTCATGATCATTATATACATACATACGTATATACACATATATACATATGTACGTGTTTGTACGTGTTACTAACCTTAAATACAAACGTGTACACTGAGTGAAAAAATCCTCTTCTGTACCTTTCACCTTGTCGGTGTTGTGATAGGAAAAAGATAATACCGAAAAATCAGAGCAGAACTGATCCACACCGTCTCCGCAAATTAGGAGCGGAATGTCTCTCGTACTGCTGCTGTTTACGACTTCTAAAAAAAAAAAAACGTGTCCAAAAAAATTTTCAGTTTCACCTAAAAAATTAACAAATATATAAAAGTAAAATATTTTTTAAACGAGGGAAGGGGATTAAACGGCTTTTGAGGGGATACACTAAACCAGGGGTGGCCAACCCAAATGATCTTGCGAGCCACTTTGGAAGTGTCTCGTAACTCTGCGGGACGCATATAAAATCATATATCCCCATATTAGAATTAGACACACTTAAGAGTGAAACATAAAACTTGTTATATTAAATGTTCCAACATGCGCGTGCATTATAAGTTCGCAGAACATAATTTTTTTGGCCATCTCGGGGGCCGCAAAAATGTTCAAGGCGGGCCGCGGGTTGGCCATCTCTGCACTAAACAGTACGAAATATCCTAAAAATACGACGGTATTCGAAAAGTGGAGCCGTTGATAGTCAATGCTGATTATGTCCTAACTTATCAATAATCCGTATATAAAAACTAACTGTCGAGCACAAATTAAAAGAAACTGTTTGTTGTATATTAGACAAACGTGTGTGAATGTGTTGCGTTTTAAGTGAATTTATTTTTTTGAAACTAGCCTAACAAAAACATTGAAAAAAAAAAGTAATACGGAGACGTGGAAGTCTTTCGAGTCGGTCAAATTACTGCGACCTGTATTTGAAAATGGCAGGCGTATTTTGCTTAACCCACGGGGCGCGAAGCGATACATTAAGTTCAAATTTCTCGTCGCCAAAATTGAGTGTGGGTTTCAGAGTGATTAAACCTGCGCTCACACACAGTTGTTCTCAGCCATACCTTTTTTTTTTTTTTTTTTTTTTTTGCTCTACTCTGCTATGTCGGCTACAGTGATTGCGTCTGTACACCTGGCCATCACTTCCCACGCACTTACAACACACTTTCAATATTTATTAGACACCATTTACGGTTCGCACGTGTATTGTTATTTTTAAACACGGTGAACTATCATAACCGGAGGCCAAGCCCTTAAGAACAGTACAACTCAATAGTTATTTATACAAATAGCGCTACCATCGCAGAAAGGAATCACAATAAGAAAATTTTTGAACGAACAAAATTCGATATGGTGCAAGCGGTAAAATTTAAAAATTCTAACAATGAAATATTTCAAAATTGTCGATTACGGGAAACCACTTTATCTTATAATACCCAAGCAAGTTTATATTTTTTTTCGTTTTTTATTTAAATGTTAGCCGGGGGTATACACAGAAACAGAGAGAACGACGGTCGTTGGTTAAATTTGCTGAAAGAGGAACCACAATGTAGTAAGAACGATGGATATAGTGTGAAGGAAGACGCAATGTAACATATAGAGGGAGCTCGAGGTTTAGTAGATGAGAATATAGAATAAAACGCTCTACAGAGAAGCAGACTCAAAGAAAATGTAATCAGCATCATTAGGGCTACTGGGGAATAGCAATTGCTTCATTTAGTTGGAGAGGACAATTAGGAAAGGAAATAACGGAACGGCGAAAAACCGAGAAAAACGCAGACGAGGTTAAAATTTGGTTGATAGCATGGTGTAAAGAGCAATAGAAATAGTAACAAAAAAAAAAAGTATAGTGATACTAGTAATAACCACTTATAACGTTGACGCTACGTTGACATGAGACTCGTTACTATCCCCAGTTTTAAGCTGCTAATGAGAGAGTGGTAGTTGTATAAAAATTATATTGTATTATTGTAATATATAAGTGTTATCATATTAAGGTATTGTAATAGGAAATATTATTTTAGATGGTGGTATAATTGTAATATAAATGATAAATAATGAGAGTGTGGATTTTATCGTATAGTAATATATAAGTTAATACTTTTTATGCTGTAACAGAAAGTAGTACTTAAGTTAAGTTGATGTTATATTGTACAAATAAATGATATAATTATGTTGGGAACCCACAGACGGGCTAGTGCCTTGTAGGACCCGCAAATTATTAAAAAAAAAAAAAAAAAAAAAAAAAAAAATGATAATAATGCCGGGAAGCGAACTAGAGGAGAATTAGGGGGAATTAGGAAGATTAAATTGAATACAGAGGAGGGAAAAAAACAGTAGTTTTGTCATGAAGAGAGTACAAATAGATACCTAATTCCGGAATCTACGATGGAACTTTTTTGCACAGAGACGCAAGATTAGCTTCCTTTTTATTTTTTAAAGAAACCAACCAGGAGAAGTAACTGGAATCCGCCATGAACAAATTAAACAAATCTTCAACTTACTCACACACTTCGGAAGTCACGGTGGAGCTAGTTGTAATCCTTTCTGTTACAAATAGAATCACTAATTGCCGTCTAGTGCGTCACTACACAAACCGTACTGTTCACGAATAATCGCAATTTCAGCTACAAGGTCAATAGTTTAAATTGTTAGATTTTTTGTTGCTTTGCAACCGTATCGCTTTGTGTTTATTATTTGTAGCTTAAACCTGTTCAGCTCCGTTTTTATCGTTATCATTTTTTCCATTTGAAAAATTTATCGTAAAAATGTCTGAGCGTGAATTTTGTTTTAAATATAACATTCTAACAAAAGGCATTGTCGTGATCGTCGTACCGTATTATTGGTTTTTTTTCTACAGCATATATAAATGCGATGAATGCGGATGAAAACTTTGAAAAGTATTAAAAATTTAAATAATCACAATAGGCGTATAAAAGTAAGTCGACACAGCGATAAATAATATTCTAAAACTATGAGTGTAAAAATTATTAAAATATATATATATATATTTATTTTTAATGTTGATAAAAAATTTAATTTTGAGTAAAGAATTATTATTAGAATGTGTTGCTATTAATTAAAGTATCTTTATTTTTATTTATGAAATACAATTCGGTATGGGTGAGTAAAATTTTATGTTATTATATAAAAAATTAATCGAAAAACTCATATAAAATAACGACACCGTATTGTACTTTAAAAAGAGTCATATTGTATAGAACAGGGGCAGATCCAAAGAGACATGGGAGGGGGGATTATATAATTACGTAATATCTTATACGGTAGACAGTAAATTATTTGAAAAATACCCCTTGTTTCATAAAGAAAATCAAAGAGCGACTACCTTCTTAGAAATTTAAAAATGTCCTAAAAATACACAACTCTTATTACAGCTTTTTGTTTTATTTTTAGACGAAAAATAAAACGAAATTATAAAATTCTAATTAAAATGGTAGTTTAGAATTTGAGTAATAAATTACTAGAAAAAATAGAGCGATAGTATTTTTTATTAGACTTTAATTCTTTTTTATTTTTATTAGTAATCCGATCCAAATTGGTCATCCGTGAGCAAGTAGAACAGATATATACATATAGATTAATTACAACGTAATTCTTAGGCTACGGAATTAAAAAAAGTGTCTCAAAAAAATGTCCCAATTTTATGTAATGCATAATGTCCCAATTTTTTATGTAACGTTTGTTATATTTTATAGGATTTTTGTTATTGTTATTTAAAAATGTCACAATCTTATGTAATGAAATATGTAACGAAAAATGTAACGAAAACATGTCTTAATTTTATATAATGAAAGTTAAATGTTAGGATAGGATTTTTGCGATTATGTTATTTTTTGTGTGCGTTGATGCCAGTAAGAATTACGTTGTAAATCTTGATCATTTTATACAAAGTATAGAAGAGAAAGAGACAGAAAAGAAAGCAAGAGAGGTCAAGGGGCACAGCTTCTTGCGAGACCAAAATGGCCGAGTTATATATATATATATATTTTTCATTGAACTATTTTTAAAAATTAAAAATACATAAAAAAGACAAAAGACCGATGACAGTTGGGTTTAAAATAAAATAAAAACGTAACATTAATACTTTTACTAGAAAACAGTATTAAATATTAGTCATAAATAAATCCATATGACAACATTTATACAAATTTTTTTATGATATAAATTAAGTTTTTCTGTTGCAAAAAATGTTTTCATCGAGGATTTGGATCTTTTTAGGGATGTTGTCCCCTATTTCCCCCCTCGTAGATCCGCCGCTGGTAAAGAGATATTCGCAATTTCCGCTCATACGAAGAAACACTGATAACTGAAAATACACACACACAAAAAAAAGAAAAAGGTAAAATTCAGTTTTACGATTTTACGAATTAATAATCTGAAAGTTTATTTTAGAGATCGCGGTTAGTTTTTCGTATTCGTTCTGCTTTAAAATTATTACCGGGAAAACAGACGATGTTGCGATAAAATTGAATTCAAAAGAAATATTAATATGTAGTAATGAACACGATAATAGTGATTAAACTTGGAAAAAATAATGACCACCTTCTAAAACAAACATATCAGTTTTCTTTATCAACATTTCTATCGGCGGAGGCCCATGTTGGGATGATAACAAACGGATGGACCTAGCCGCTGAAGCGTTTATCTAGAGTCCAAGGCCTTTAAGCGCTCCAATTCTACATTGGATGTTAACAATGTTCCAAATTTATGCTCTCAATCTCATACGTAGGGAATTGTATCGAGGTTGCGAATAGGTGACACAGCACTGTCTCACACGACCACGTCTTCGGATGGACCTTCTACAAGTTGCTGTTCAATTTATGAGCACGCTATTTCATCAACTATTGCAGAAGTACCTTCTGAAAGTGTGGCCGCGTTTAGTTCTGCAAGCCCTGACTCGCTGTATTAGTTTTTAATTTTTACCGTACGCAGTAGACTAAATCGCCTATATATTTCTAATAATAGTAATAAAAAAAATAAAGTAAAAATGTTTTGTTTTTTAATACACAAACAGTAACGATGTCAGTAGTCAAGTACAACCAAGGCCGTGCCCGGGGGGGGGGGTAATACCCCCCCCTATGAGAACTGAAATATTTATTATAAATGCGCAAAAATCTGAAAAAAATCAAAATTTAAAATAAATATTGATGACTTTTTAAGGTGTTCTTACCTTTAAAAAAAAAAAGAAAAAGAAAAAATATGCTCCATATTTTTAGGTACTTCATTAATATTGTATGCACAATTTTTTATTACACGTATAATCAATAACATATGTGTAACTTTTATTAATCTTTATACATTTATGTAAATTATTAATATATAAATTAAAATGATGGAAATTATTAATAGTATGAGAATATTAGTGAAAAATGTATTGTTATTTATAAAATACATATGCGAAGAAAACTATAATAGGACATCTTATAACAACGATAACAGGTCTAAGAGAGGATTTAGGAAGACTGCAGTGTAGAAGAAAACGAACAAAAATGAACCCGTTTTTTCCTTTATTGACCGATCGGGAGCGAATCGCGAACGTACGAGACAGACTCGCTCTTATGCTGACGTCTGGTTGTCGACTCGTGTCTCCTCACCCTTCCGATACGCCCAATAATGTTTACATTGGTCAATTCTTCTTAAGTACACACAGTTTACTTCGAGTTTACTTTGTTTCGCTTCGAACGATTAATATCTTGTCACCGACCATTCCATGTTCTCTCATTAAATTTTTTTCCAAATTCGATTCACAACTACCGCTGGTTATAATTTTAAAATGAAGAATTTTTTTGCTGCACTGATGTTCGATTGTTCCTTCCGGTGAACACCATGGTTCAACTACGTGCTTAATGATTTTTAAGAAAGAATCATACAGTTAATATGACTAATCTAAATTTGTCTCGTTTACTGCAGTTTACGTTACACAGAGTTGCATTTTATTCTCTAACACTGTTACAACTAAAAACGTTGTCCGAAAGAAATCATCACAATTATTTATATTTGTATATTTAAAATTTCCAATGTACACACACACACACACACACACATATATATGTACATATTCAAGATCCATCATTTCACCGATGTGCAGTGCAAAAAGCAAAGAGCATTAAAATACATATATGTAGGACGTAAGTGTTGAAGAATAATAAGAATAATACGGAAGTAACAATAGATATATATCAAATTTGACAAAACGACGATTATTTAATAAATATTTCGGACAGTTAATGTCAATCAGTGTTTTAAGCTACCGCCGCCATTTTGCATGCAAGAAAAACTATTAACTGAGCCTCTACACAGTCTAGCCATAAATACTGATACTGCTTTAAACGAACGTACCGCGAAAAGGAAGCACGATGCAAATTCAGAAAAAATTTATTTCAAAAGTACACACAATGCTCGTTAAAATCATCGCTTAGTTATTCAAAATGACCACCTTCATTAGCGACACGCGACGAAAAACGCTCCGGCCATTTCGCAATACATGTACCGATCGTCTCGAGAGGAATTCTCGCTGCTGCCTCAACAACGCTTCGCTTGAGCGACTCCAAATTTCGGTGTGGTCTTCGACAGGCCATTTCCTCTAACCTATTCCACAGTTCGTAGTCCAGCGGATTTAAATCCGGGCTGCCGGACGGCCAATCACTAGCTGCTATGAAGCCGGGCACATTCTCTGCGAGCCACTTCTGTGTCGTTTGAGCTTTGTGTGCCGGTGCTGAATCTTGTTGAAATACCCAATCGATTCCGGCAAACAAAGTATCGTTCAGAGGCTTAACCCCACTGGTTCCAGAACTGTGTTTTGGTACACTCTGGCGCCTGTCTTAACCCCTGTTTCGCAAAAATGAATGGGAGTTACCACGATACGCCCCACCACACCATCACAGAAGTGAGGTGGTGACCTCGTTGAACGCGTGGAAATTTGGTTTTAGCCTCAGCAGATGAACGGGCATAAATTCTATCATTTTGCTTATGTTTTTCCTCTACAATAAAAATTTTCTCATCTGTGAAAAGGATCTTTTTGTACCCATTTTTGCCGTACAAGCCTTTCAACTTTTTCGCTCTTTCGTATCTTATCGCCTTTAATTTTTCGGTTAAAAGATGACCTGTACTTCTCTTATAGGCTCGCCTATGTAAATCATCGGTGAGGATGCGCGAGACCGTTCTCGGCGCGATTTTCATCTCCTGAGCGATGATTTTATGTTTCCGAAGAGGGCACCTGTTAATTCGCGACCGAACTGCTTAAACTACCTTTTTTGTTCTCGCAACACGCGGCCGACCGGCTCGCGGGCGATCAACAACGTCTCCTGTGTCCATAGAACGTTGCAGTGTACGATAAACAAAACATTTCGTAACTTTGAGTGGTTTGAGCAGAGCGAGAATTTGAGATGCGCTATGCCCCGTCGTCATCAGTCCAATTATTGTAACGCGTATGTGACCATCTGTCCAATCCATCTTCGTAGCGTGTACTGAACAGACTACAGCGAAGTTATTTGCTCTTCTACTGTGTTATGACGATGCACTGACAGTGTTATCACTTTGTTCTGCGCAAAATTCCCCTCATGCAGCGGCAGTATCAGTATTTATGGTTAGACTACGTATATGTATCATTATCTCGATAATGTTGTATAGCGAAGAATTTTCAAATTTTGCACTAATGTCAGCATGTTTTGTTCCAAAACTAGAAACAAAATATTAGCCCGGGGTCAATTATCATCCATGCTTCTTGCGATATTAACTCTCCGTATCAGTGGCGGTGACAGATATTATTCCCGGGGAGCGTTCCCACTTTAAGAATTTCTTTACTAAATTTTCAGTTCGAATTAACGCAAGATAATTAACGATATTTAACTTTTTCCCGTCTATTAATGAATTATTCCGTACCACTAACTGTATAAGAAAAATGTCAACGGAATTCGGGCAGCGCCGTTCCTACCGATGTTTATGGAAGCATTTTAAACGCATTTATTTTTGTGCGAAAAACGGAAAACACTATCGTAAATTCGTTAGCTCTGACTACTACTAAATCGTGTTGATCAAAAAATATGTTCGTGTCGTAGAAAAATTTCATTTAATTTTCCATCAGTTTTGTACATTTTCCGAACAGATCGAACTTTGTCGACTATAATGCAGTTTAAGCCTATGCAATAAATACACATACATATATATATATATATGTATATACAGACTCGACCATTTTGGTCTCGCAAGAGACTGTGCCCCTTGACCTCTCTTGCTTTCTTTTCTGTCTCTTTCTCTTCTATACTTTGTATAAAATGATCAAGATTTACAACGTAATTCTTACTGGCATCAACACACACAAAAAATAACATAATCATAAAAATCCTATCCTAACATTTAACTTTCATTACATAAAATTAAGACATTTTTTCGTTACATTTTTCGTTACATTTTCATTACATATTTCGTTACATAAAATTGCGACATCTGTAAAATAAAAATTATAAAAATTCTATAAAATATAACAAACGTTACATATAAAATTGGGACATTTTTCGTGTTACATAAAATTTGGACAACTTTTTGGGACACTTTTTCTAATGGAGGGTAGCCTAAGAATTACGTTGTAATTAATCTATATATATATATATATATATATATTAATGACTATTCTTAGCTCGGAGTACACTAGCTTTTTCTGTCCCATCATTATGCCCGGTTAATGATCATGTCCCGTTACTTCCTTACATATAAGATAACAAAAGGTTGATTACTATATGTTGTACAACTGTTAAGATTTATGTTGTCGGTGCGCATACACGATTAACGGCTTGGGAAACTGACCTACATCTTCAGACTATTTGCGATTTAGGAAAATCAAAATAGAGAATATTAAATTTATTAACGCATTTCATAATAATGTGAACATATGTTTGACATATTTTTGCCTATCAATTGAAAATAAAAAATTAAAAGTTTAAAATGTCGTTAATTTTTATTATTTATATTAAGTTTCGACCTTTCGAAACCGTAAAATATGCATGTGTAAATCGACCATTATTATTTCTTCTTCTATATATAAATAGGTAAAGGTAAATTCTGCTCTGTTTATTAATCGATTTTCCTTTTTTTTTGTTTAGTACGTATTGTCGATCTTTACTGTTATCAGTAAAAAATGAGGTGTTCATTCAACTGAAATACTCACGGCCATGTATCAATTACTATGTATTTTTATGTTATTATTCACCAAATAAATAAATAAATCAGTATAAAAAAAAAATTAGAAACAGTTTTAAATTGGAAACAGTTTTTTTTTTCTTTCTTATTTAAATAAAAAATGAATACAAAAAGAATAAAAAATGAAATCGCTATAGCCAGTATATCGTTTTTTTGGGGGGCTCACTGACAAAGAGCATTGGCCCATGTTTCATAAGAAAGAAAAGTATCGCTGAATTAATTATTTAGATTCGTATGCGGTCAGCTATAGCATCAATGAAGGATACAAGGAGAGCGACAACAGATAGCGAAGGAAAGGAAAGAGCAGATGCAGCACTATAAGGAGCAGGAATATTAAGTCTCAGAAGTAGAGAATAGAGAAAGAAACGTTCAGACGAAAAAGTAGAACACATTCGAAGAGGATGTGGTTAGAATTACACATTCGTGGATATCATCGGGAGGATTTAGCGGACAATAAGGAGAGTCTGAAAGTCAATAGCGAGATGAAGGAAGCAAGCTATGAGTGAAGAGAGCGCAACCGACATAAAGAGGAAATAATATAGCGCTGCAAAGACAGAAATTTACGAAACCAAGGATTAATTTGAGAAGATACGGCTGAATAGAAATAGATAAAAGGAAAATTGGTTAGAAAAGGAGTATGAGTCTGACCAAAACCTGTAATGGAATTTTTTAGACAATGCAAGTGTAAATTATTAGCAGTGAACATATTATTAATGGGGAGGGCATTGACTGCTGCACCTCGAAAATCTGTTCTTATTAAAATGTTTTAATTTTTTTTTAATAATCTTCGTTATTGGCTTTTTTACCGTGTACTAAATCGTAAGGCGTGCCATTTAATATCAATCGAAGCACGGTTTTTAAATTGTGATTTACTGTGTTATTTTATTGAATTTATTTTTTATTCAATTATAACGGTACTGAGAACTATTTTGTATTGCAAGTACATATAAAAGTGTATGTTCTCAGATATACAACGAACGAGAATGTGTAAGAGTGGAAAAAAAGATTTTGGAAATATGCAAATTCATTGTGTGTTTTCCTTAAATTTTTAATAATAATTATGGTCGAATCTCGACCAACACTAGTAATAGCAATAACAATAATAACGCTACCATCGTAATATGGAGGTATTAGGCGAAAATTTCAGTTACATAATGATAAGAAATTACATTTCATTCGTTTAGCATTCAAACGTGCGCGTACGTGCATTCAGTTATTACATTTTGCTCTTTTTTTCACGTTTTACTAGTTTCATTTTCTCGGAATTATTTTAACTATCCTTCTCTCGTAAATATCAGGAAATTTCTTTTTAAATGGTATATTTTTCTTATTTCATTAAACTTAAATAAAACTTGAAACTCCGTCAATTCGTATTTTACTTCTTTTGCGTTATATTAAGATAAAATTTAGTTTTTTACTAAAGTTTATTTATTGGCCGGTTAATTTGTATACATCACAAGCGTATTAGTTATATAAATTTTAAAGCCATCATCAAAATTACTATCATGAAGAAACCTTCTAATTTACATTCATTTACGAAGCGAGAAAAAAAAAGTACCTTATTTTTGGAAATTTTTTAACAGATTCGAGAAAACGGTAGGTATAAAAATACTATTATTTTGAGGACAAGAAAACTGGGTGAAAAACAGATTTTTTTAATAATAGCTTACAGTTACGTTAAACTTCGGGAATAATATGGACACGACTCACGAAATCAAAATGAAAAAAGTTTACGATTCATCGCCAATAGAATAAATTCCGAAAAAGGCCATGATACACAGACGAAGTAGAGTAATATTACGAAAATCAACTGGAGGGCAGGCATTATCAAAAAGGTAATCAGCAACAAGTTAAATAAATGGGGGGGGGGGCGTTAGAAATGTGACGCGCAAAATAAACAGAATAGGAATTTTAAGAGAGTAGAAATCACTTCTGTCGTTTCGTAGCGTGTTCGTTAGACTGCGGTGTTTTTATTGTCTTTTATACCGCTTGGCCGGGCGGGCTGCTGTTTCGCTTCGGCGGAGCAGCTGTATTCAAATTCGGAAAATGTTAAAATTAATTATTACGCTCTGGGTTAGTGGCCGAAGTTGACAAACTCGAAAAAGAAAAGAAAAAAAAAAACGAAAAAAATAAAGGAGCGCTTGTAATTTAGAACTTTTAAATAATTATCTTCAACAAGGTGTTTATCTTATCTTAAAGATATCTTTCTGAATATTGGCAATATTTAATTTGTAATATTGTACATCTCATCGATATCAAACGATTACAAGAAGGCTAGAAAGGTACGCGTACGTTGCACTCGTAGATAGATAATTAGAAAAAAAAGAATGTTTTAATCGCCGCTAAGAGAATGAGATTTTTCGCCCTTACATTGAAATTAGTATAATTTTAATTTAAAATAAAAAATATTCTCAAGGTGATAATTGAAACGATTAAGGTTCGTTGAAATTGAAGTTATAAGCAGCGCCCGCGAGTAGATGACGTATCTTTCTTGCATGCTCCTGTGCCAAGATGTTACTCCTGAAATAGCATTTCTCGCCAAGGAGGAAAATGTGCATATACTGTTATTCATTTTCGTTATTTTCCCGACTTTCGATTTTATAAACACGTCATTTTTCGCCTTCTTTATGCCATTTTATTCACTTTTAAAGTCACTTTCGGGAGCTTTCATGGCGAGCATTAGCCTTTTTTTCTCTCGAAATTTTTACAAAGGCTCCAGGAAAAAAAATTACGAAAAGCAAGAAAATAGATTTTCACTTTTAAAATTTCGTTTTAATCGTATTCGTTCGTTGTTTTCTCTTAGTCCTCGTCAGTGTCAGCGAACGGGAATCTACCGCCATTTAAAGGCGTATGAAAACCAGTGACAAACTAAGCCGACAGGTGCCGCGCAGCTTTTTCTTTTAAAAACCATTAAGCACACAGCTGAACCATGGCAGCCACCGGAAGGAACATTCCGTTACGACTTTAAGATCCTCTGCCGGCTGCGATCTGGCCACATCGCTATCGCTCACAAACAATGCTCTGACTATGGTCTCCTTTGCGGCCAAACAGGTGTCCCAACAATTCTGCGCACACCCTTCATTTGTCCAATGTGTTACAAAAATAACTTGGCCTAGGAGAAACATACAAGATAGGTCCTTTCAAATGTGCTGCAACTTCCATCACCAGGGTTATAGCGTTAAAATGAGCGGCTTAAACCAGCATATTTAAATTACCATCCTCCGCCTTATGTGCTGTAATGACTACAGTAGCTACATACTCAGCAGATATATTGACGAAAAGAAAAGAAAATTTGAACATGTGTGCGGATTAGAAATACTGTTAATAATTTATATAATAATTTCGTGTAAATACGATTTAAAACTTGTCTAGCACTTTCAAGTATAATTTTTGTACTATATGATGTCACTTTTTTGTCATTTATATCGAAATAACAGGGTAATTTTTCGATACTTTTGAGCTCTTCAAAATGCCCTGGTTATAACTAAACAAATCATACTAATAACTAAACAAATATTTCTCGTTTGAAGCCTTACAGATATTTAATAATCCCGTGAAACGTTTTCAAATGCATATGACGCAGCGATAGACTTTGATTCTTCAAATGAATAGTTTCATTCTGTGGTACTAAACGTAATTTTTCCGATCACCATACAGAACCATAAATGTCACGGAAAATTTTCTGTCCATTCGCTCTCACATTTCTTGTGATGCTGATATCAGACGTTTTGTTTAAATGTTCGACCTTTTGAGCTAAGCAATCGCTATTCTGTATATTTATAGTCCTTTTTCTATATTCTCCCTTTTTTTTTTTTTTTTTTTTTTTTTTTTTTTTTTTTTTTGAAAAATATGTATTTATAATTTTTTGCATACAAAAATTTTCGTCAAGCTAAAACGCTTGTCGACGAATTATCTCCTATTGAACATTTTACCATCTTAAATTAACTTATACATATACATGATCGTGTAATATTTACTTAATCTATCTATTTTACTTATCAATAATTGCTAATCTATTTCTATTTTCTATATTCAGTTTTTTTTTTGTTTCTTTTTTCCTAGCTTTTCTGTTGCGCTTTGTTTTCTTATTTTATGTTTATTATTTTTTTTATATTTTCTTCTTCCTGAAGCCATTCCTTTATTTTCCTTTTTCTTTCCCCTATTTTTTCCTTCTCTATTATTTCTTTGGGTATTTTATTCAACATCTGAGTTATAATATATTTATCCGTTTGCTCCCCCATCTTTGTTCTTGCTAACGGCAATTGGTACGAAAGTTTTTCCCTCAACTCGTATTCTGTGTTTATTCTTTCCTCCAATTCAATTTTCTTTTCTGCTGATATGTACTCCCATATCTTCAGTAATAAGTACATTCCTCTTATGCTCATTACGTCTTCTTTTTTAATTATTTCACTTTCAGTTTCACCCCTTAAGGATTTCCTATTAATTTCAAGCATTTAATTTGCAGTTTATTTATTTTCCCCAAGTATGCTTTTCTCGCCATTCCCCACGCCTGAATTCCATATCTGATCCTCGACTCTATTAGCGCATAATAAACTAACTTTTAATATTTTTCATTTGTTACATATTTTTTTAATATATATAAAGCTGGTAAAACTGCTCTTATTTTCTTTGCAATGTATTCCATATGTATGTCCCATCTTAAGTGTTGGTCCATCATTACTGTCCAAAAATGTTTATACTGCGTTACTATGTCTAACTTTTGACAGTTTTTCATTTCGCATTCGCGTCCTTTCCCCATTGAGTGTACACATTCGTTTGAGTGCATTATTATATTTGAACAATACAAATCGGAGCTGTCTCTTTTTTCCCGCAGTACCATTAGTCTTTTTTACATTAATTCTTAGACTTTTATCGTGTGCCCATTTACTTATTGTTATTAGATCTTTTTGCATCCTTATTTCTGCCTCTTTCATATCTTTATGTGACGTAACTATTGCTATATCATCCGCGTACGCGACTACCTCACTGTAACTTAATTCCTTTATAGACCATTCGTATATGTAATAAACAGTATTGGCGCTAGGTTGCTACCCTGCGGAACTCCTACATCCATCTCCTCTTTTTCACTTTGCACATTTAAGATATTTACGCATGTTTTCCTCCTTTGTGTTAAATAACTTTGAAACCATTTTTTCAAATTATTCGTTATTCCTATCTCCTCTAATGTGTTTATGATTATTTTATGATCAACCGTTTCAAATTCGTTCTACTTTTCTTTTTCCTGTTTTCAATTTGTTTTCTGCCCTTAAAAGTTTAAGAATAAAACTCTTTATTTATTCTTTTTTCGGATTTCTTGGGCTAATGTCTCGCCGACGAACTCTTTAAAAAAACTAAAAAACCTAGCGTTTAATTTTTGTTTCTGAACCGCTGCTTGCCTCCTCCACTGAATAAGAGAGCAGATTAATTAAAAATCTTTCTAGCAGTCTCCCGTAAAAGTTGATACCTGGCATTACGAGATATTTTAAACTACGATAGAAAGCAGTATGAGAGACAAGATGCATTCTAAACCGGGACTTTAATGTACCAGGTAACGTGAAAAGTTTTTAAAAAAGGCCAATCCTTAACGGATTTTCTATTTTTCACCGCCACACTTGTTGTCAACTGGTTTTTGTGTCATTTTTCCATTTATAAAGTGGACTCTATTAGGTCGACAACGTGTTCAGAATGAAACCAGTCTGCAGTTAAATCGCATTGTTACAGAGAAAGTGTACGCTCGTTAGACGAGAACACTTTTCTAGTGATAGTAATGAAATAATATGCACCGAAAGAATAGGTAATTATGAAACCAGTTAGAACGATTAGGAATTAAGGTTTAATTCCGTTCAGAAAAAAAAAAAAAATCCAAATATTTTCAACGAATTTAAACGTATCACGACTACTATCGAGTTCGGTTTTGAAGCGTTTTGCTAAATTTAATGTTTTTCGCATTTAATTTCGAACCACGCATATACTCGCTTAATAAACTTACTTCTTAAAATATTAAATTAAGCAAGGACTTTTATTTTTAATTATTTCTCGGCCGATTAAATGCTAGCTTATTCGAAAATGCAAAAATCTATTAACACGGAGCGTGTTTAAGGATTCCATACATATAAATAAATGTTATATACTTCTCTACTAAAATAGCAATTTACATTTTTTTTTTTTTTTTTTATCGGGACGAAACGTTTTTAAAGGTCTTTTGCAGAACACATGTATCAACAAGTGGCTTTTTACTTACAAGTGAATTGAACTAATTAAAAAAGAGAAAAAAAATTCCTCATTCCGTAACAAACATACAGCTATAACATATATACATATTTATACATTTTTTACTGCCTCATCATATTATAAGGAATTCTGTTTAGAAAAATAAATAAACAAAAAAAATCAAAAAACGATAAAATTCACATCAACTGAAAATAGAACCTCCCCTACTTGTTTAAAAATATAGCGAAGAAATTTAAGTTACTGATTTTTGCTTCTCACTTAAACATTTATCGAAAATCCACGAAGGTAAATGTAAAATTGATTTCAAAGAGTGACATCTTTAATAAATGATTTCCTACAATTCTACCTTGCCGATTACAATATTACTGATCATACGGGAACCGAAATAAATATATATCAAATCAAATCAAATCAGGCGTTTACTAATAATAATAACGAGATCACTTAAAAGTAAACAGTAGCGAATTCCTGGAAATTAAAATGAAAAACCTGTAAGAGTGATCAGATGACGAATAATAACAGCCAAGAAAAAAAGCAACGTTAAAACCGATTTACTGAAATTAATCACCGACTGATATCTAACAGGTATACAATACCGAGTAGAAGAAAAAAAAATTATTAAAAGTTGGTCTAACTGGGGTAAATCTCTGAAACAAATCATGTGGTGATTATGCTACAGTTAAAGGACACCAGACATAACTGTTCCGCTCACCACACTATTAGTTTTTAAACATTTTTGAATTAAATAATGAAATAGCTTTTTAAAAATTACTAATTACAATTCGTTTAATCGCAAATTCCAAATTAAACTTTCCAAGAAAATAATTGATATTTTATTATTATTATTATTATTATTCAAATAAATTTTCAACATAATAAAGTTCTTAAGTGTATTATTAGAAACAAAACATCTCAATTTAATTTTCCTAGGGTAATCACATTATATAAGATCCAGTTAATGATGTTCATGCTCAATAGGATTAAAGAATTTAAGATATTAGGAAAAAAAGGTATTAGTAGGAACTGACATAAAGGAGTAGCAGCGGTGTCAGATTTGAGGAAATATCACTGAAGGGGCCAAGCACTTTATATGGCTCCCCCTATATACATATATAACACTTTGACACAACACGTTAAAGATAACTTACGTAATTATAAAAAAAGGCACACATGTTTAATTGATTACTTTCATTCTGTTGATATTAAAGAGCGTAACAATTAGTAACTTAATAGTATAGTATAGTACTTAGAGGATCATATTGTTTTCCATTATGTTTCTAGAATTTAAAAAGTTTTGTAATTATAAGTCGTTCGTCTTTGTTTGGTAAACTTGGCGTTGGGGATAGGTTATCTGTAAATATTTCGTATTTTAATGTATAAATTGATACTGTGTAAAGTTATTGATCAGCAAAAGTGTATAGTTTAAGTTTAATTGACTTTCTACTGTTATTTTAAGAAGTTTTTAATTGTTTTCAAAAACACCATCAATCAATATTGTTGGTGATAGGTTATCTGTA
Source organism: Icerya purchasi (assembly GCA_039619475.1). Taxonomy (NCBI): domain Eukaryota; kingdom Metazoa; phylum Arthropoda; class Insecta; order Hemiptera; family Monophlebidae; genus Icerya; species Icerya purchasi. The sequence goes on along the minus strand of CM077116.1, from coordinate 398,891,953 downwards.
AAAATTTTGAATTTATGTATAAATTGATACTATGTAAATTTATTGATCTGCAAAATTAAATGTCTTTATATTGTTCTTTGAAAAGTTTTTAATTATTTTCAAAAACGCCATCGCTCGCGCAAGTGTGCGTATAGATGGGTGCAATCTAATGTAATAATAATAATAATAATAATAATACATTGATTTGATTTGATTATAATTATTACTATTAGCTTACTGCTCGTTTCGCTCGTCAATCAAAAAGCACAACCTACGAATTACTCGTTTTAATACTAACAAATAAAATATATATGTACATATTTGTCAAAACATTTTTAATTAAATCCTTCTTAACTACCTCCACCGAAGTGGGCTGCTCAACCGGTTCTCGTCGATATCACACACGTGTTGAAATATCAATAATTATTCGACTGTTGTTCTCATTTTCATTATGTTTAATGAATAATTACATTTCTATTACATTTCTATACGAAATCGAAAACAAACGAAAAAAAAAAAAAAGAAAATTGAATATTTTCCAAATTTTTTCGTATGAAGAAAGGTTATCAGAATTGTATTTATTCCTATAAAATGTAATTTTCGTAATAGTTTTTATCAATTCTACAATACTTCTTATAATCTCTTTACAACGGAGTTCTTTTAATCTTTAGATTATGTGCCGCGGTACTTTTAATGATTTTCTCATCGATGACCGCTGTTATAATTCGGTATTCGAAACAGGACTTGCTCTCATTCAATCGCAACTATATTTATACTTATAGATCAAGAATAACGCTCGAAAATAAGTATTTTAAGAAGGGTAGCTTGAAAGTAACTTGAACATACGACCGGTTAAGGCCACGCTCGTTTTTGAGGTTAGCAATCTGCAATCAGTATTAGATTTCAAAATTGTCGATGGCTTCAATAAGTAAATGTAAACAAATGGTACGAGTAAACTCGTAATTAATTTACTAAACAACTCCGGTGAACTATTTATTCTGGTAATATTAAAGTTCATTGAAAAACACGAGATTTAAACGAGGTACGTTTTTTGATGAAAACTCTGTTAAACAATTTCAATAATCGTTCACCTCAACGCACCAACCAAAATACAACAACCACTACGGGGGTGGGGGTCTCAATCGATGTTGTGGATGAAGCGTGCGAAATCGCAACACCTGCCGACCAATTTTTGAGAAACAGAAAACGCTCCGAACCGTAAGTATACAATTACTTTTACAGATAAAGTGCAGCCCCGGAAGTATTCGGATATTCCGAATGGAGGAATAGTTCCTATCAGCAAGCGTATTCCGTATCTGAAATTTTCCCGAGAAATGTTTTGGAACCTTTTTTAAACAAACTAAAATCATCTAGTAAGTAAAAAACAGATAAAAACCGGCTCATTGTAAAGACGCATAAATATGTAATACGCGTGTTGTTAATATCCCTGGCGGCCATATAGGAATCTCTCGAAAAGTATTTTTATGCGATGTCCAACACCTGTCGATGCGGTTATAATATTTGCTAAAAATTTTAAAAAATGCAATTTGAATAAGACACCCTATTTTAAGAAGGTACATCAAATCTACATTCTACGGCGTGAGTCGGAGCTCCCCCGATACAAGACAATGATCTGTAATTGACCGTTTACGAATACACATATTATTTTCATCAAATGGTTCCATCCGCAAAAAAAACGAAAAAAAAATCTCGCACTAACCTAATATACATTTTGCAACGACTATCTTCATCTGACTGCACGCATAACGCAGAATGACGATTAGTCGAATGAGCGTGGCAAATAAGCCTAGAAGTTCGTAATAAAATTTTCAAAAAGTCTTGTAAATTGTGAAAAAATAAAAAACACCTTCAGTCTGCGTACCGTAATAACATTTACATAGTAGTGTTATATGCACGGGGAGGTACGACGACCAATTTAGCTGAAGAAACAAAGCAAAAGGAAAAAAAGATACGCCTAAAATTTTCGCTTTCGACATGATCTTCGTAAATCATCAATTCACCCCGTCTGATTTGACTCGATCATTCTTGAGGGTAGTAGTTCATCAGGCCTCGCGTGTCTTTAGCTAGCATAAAACTTAACGGTATTCGACTCGTTCATGTTATATAGCGAGAATCGCTTTTTAACTACAGCCATTAGAAAAGCGAAAACTTCTAAGATAGCCCCCCTCCCTTCTCCCACGTGTTCTTTTAGGTACGAGTGAAATATGCAGTTCGATTGTTTTTTTTGATTTCTGCGAACGATCTTTCCGATCACCACTCGTACATTTCTCGCTAAGATTTTTTGAAGCCCTTTTTGTGAAACTGTGCTCTATTAAAATGCAACAACACGTGTTTAAAAAAAGTTCCACGCATTCAGCGGCTGCTCGGTGTCATGAAAAGTACACGCATTGTTCTACACATTGTCCGTGGATTCTCTTATTTAGACTGATATATCGTGATGGTTTTTCACATCCGTATGAAGACATTGCGCGTGCTTTTAGACTCTTATTTTATCTTCATGCACCGTGTACGCCGAATTAAAAACCGGTTACATGTGTCTCGATGTAATCGAACCTCAACGAATCGCGCAACGACGGTTGAACGAGTTAACCTTGATCTCCTTCTGTACTTTTCCTTATCGTTAAATTTGAAACATCGAAAAAGGCGTAATAATAAAAGTGCACACTAAAGGCACGAAAAGAATATTTAACACTCTGTACACGGATAGAAACGTTGCTGCCAGAGAGAGTACGAAATATGTGATGAGCGATTTTCGATAATTCCCCCGTTTAACGATTATCGATAACAAAATCCCGAAACATAAAAATCATCTCGCCCATAAATTGAAACATTTATTCCGAAATACATTGAAACATTTATTCCGAAATACATTGAAACATTTATTCCGAAATACATTGAAACATTTATTCCGAAATACATTGAAACATTTATTCCGAAATACATTGAAACATTTACCGTTTTCACAGGTCTCTTTGGAATTGAATTGTGGGCATCTCTTCGAAATAAAAACTAAACTTTTTTATCGGGGGAAAAAAACAAAACAAAAAAAAAAAAACCTTTGCGTCAATATATACACTTGGAGAATACTCCTTCTTTTTAGCTTTTTTAAATTTCAAAAGCATTTTAGATCGCTTGTTTTGTTTTAGCCGTTGAAGTCTCAAGACTGCAAAACAGAAAATAAATTGTACGAGAGATAGAGTTCGACATTAGAAAAGAGTTGGAAGCGCGACATTAGAAAAGAGTTGGAAGCGCGACATTAGAAAAAAGAATAGCGAAGAATGGACTTTACATAAAATCGGTAATAGACGGAACACAGATAGAGCAGAAAAAAAAAGGAAATAAGAAAAAACAATGAAAATGGAAAGCGAACAAAAAGAAAAGACAACGTAGAGAAATATACATCGTTTATAATGATTTACAGCGCGCGTGTCGATGAAGCAGATCTTAATAAATCTGCAACAAGTACGAGGGGGGCTTTACTGAAAATTCCGGCTCTCCAGCGATCGTCTTTACGAAATATTGCAGAATTTTAGATCAGAGATGAAATTTTGACGACTTTGGTCCTTTTTGAGTAGTTTTTAAAAATTTTATTTTATACATTATAATATGGTTAAGTAATGAAATACATAAAAATAAATATATGTAAAAAATTCAATAAAATTAAAGCCGTGTGCATGACAACCAGTTTTGATAAGTGTTGACGGACTGCGGTCAACTATCGTACTAAAGGAATACATGATGAACGAGCTAATGAACGGGGAGATTGACGTCGACAGTGAGCTTGAGAGACAAGACTGAAGATGGAGAAAGCGAAGAAAAGACGAAAATGAGAAGGTGATAGAGCATCGAGTATAGGCTAATATTGTTTCTGGGTAAAGGCCCCAGAGTGTAGGCGAATAATATGAACGACTGTCGATGGGTTGAATTTTCGATTCCCAAAAAAAAAATATATATATTAATTACAACGTAATTCTTAGGCTACCCCCCATTCGAAAAAATGTCCCAATTTTATGTAACGCTAAATGTCCCAGAAAAATGTCCCAATTTTATGTAACGCTAAATGTCCCAGAAAAATGTCCCAATTTTATGTAACGCTAAATGTCCCAATTTTATGTAACGTTTGTTATATTTTGTAGGATTTTTGTTATTGTTATTTAAAAAATGTCACAATTTTATGTAATGAAATATGTAACGAAAAATGTAACGAAAAAACGTCTTAATTTTATATAACAGAGGGTAAATGTTAGAATGGGATTTTTGTGGTTATGTTATTTTTTGTGTGTGCTGATGCCAGTAAGAATTACGTTGTAAATTTTGATCATTTTATACAAACTATAGAAGAGAAAGAGACAGAAATGAAAGCAAGAGGGGTCAAGGGGCACAGCCCCTTGCGAGGCCAAAATGGCCGAGTTTATATATATATATATAAACAACGAAATAACGAGGGACAAAGGGAACAGAGGGATGATGTCAGACGGACAGTCAAAAACTACAAGTGTACATATGCGATAAACCAAAAAATCCTCGACGGAATTTAAAAAAAGAAGGAACAGGAGCTCGGAATAAACGAGAAGAAACAGTAAGCCAAAATTTCGTTGCCGACAAAGTGATATTTCTTCCAAGTCTCTCTATTGTAAAATGACGCAAAAATAATTTTGTCGAATTGTTTACTGTAGCCGTTTAAATGAAATTTTGAACAATGTAAAAACAATCCTGTAAAGCGAACTGAAAGAAATGGAAATAGGCGGAGGAGAAACGAACTTTTTCATCGCATCATCGGCAGACTGTTTAGTTGCACATGTATAACTGTGATGCTTGCCGAAAGCGTTTCCTTTCAGTGTTATACTTCGGTTATTATTTTAATGGATAGTAAATACAATCGAATGAGGCTTTGTTTGCTCTTATTTTTTTATCTCTTTAATTATTTCCGATGATATCCTTAAACTATCTCACAGTATCGGAAGAAAACACGATTTAAAAGCTACTGCGCGCGCTCCATAAGTGAAACGAAAACTAAAGCAATTTTAATCATGACCAAACCACCGACTAAGATCGATTATCAAATCAATCGAATTCGACCGAACCGGTTAATAATTAGATCCTAGCGGGGAAACTCACACGAACCTAACGCACTGTTTGAGGATAACGGTAAAATGCGTGTACTTCCCATTACTCGAAATATGTGGAAACGTCTATTACGCCGGCAATGACAGGAAGAAAGTTCTGTGGGTCGATTTGGGAGTCAGCAGTAAAAAACTTGCTCCTTTCCTTGCCTTTTGCACTAGTACAACAAGTGATCCACGAAGAAAACGAAAACTAATTATTGCCGGTAAATAAGGTACACAGAGTTAATGTATTTTGTAATAAAATCGTCTATTCCGCGTTAGTTATAATTTCCAAACGAACAAAAAGATTTCCGATTACGAAAAAAATTACTAACGTATTGAATTTCTGATATCGTCGCAATTGTTTCAATTTTAGAATTTTGGTCAAGAGGAATTCGATTATTTTTAGGAGCCAGCCGTGGAACTCCTAACCCACTTCCTTTACGAAATCTGTTCCATCGACCGTGTATTTTTCCTTTTTGTCTGATTTTTCACGCCTCTTTTATTTTACTCGAACGTTCCGGCAGGAAAAATGTCGCCGTGCAGTCCTAAAACGACCGGGATTTAGCGCGGATTGCTGTCCCGCCTGAATTGCGATTGGAAGTATGATAGAGTATAACTCTGATCGTCATTACGAGAGGTATCCCCCGCCATGCATTGGCCTTCAGGGTAAGTCAATTGTCCAAGAAGGGATGGCTGAATTTGCAGCGTGACCGAATGCAATCCCGACCACTGCGATGATCATTAGCGCGTCGGATAAGTTGGTAACAACGGCTACTAATAGGGCCACCCCCGGTAGTCTGACTTCGTACGAGCAGCTATAACGAGTGTGCACAATAAACGCGTGTACGCATTTAAACAATTCATTTGTTAAACGGCAAAATAAACGTGTTTAAAGTGTGGTCAGCGCATGGCCGACACGAACTGCAGCTTTCGGTAACTCTACGTGTAGAGTCATAGCGTATTTCGGTCGAACAGATTACCCCCCCAAATGAAGATTATGGTTTCGAGAGGTGTAAATAATTCGTCCAAAGCTGATCGGCACGAGGACTATGAGCGGCTTTTAAATTTTCCGAACAACATCTCACAACATCAGCGTTGTAACACTTTTAGTAAATTTTTTTTCTTATTTTGTTTTTTTTTAAATTATTTTTTGGGCCTTCTAGCAGCCACAATAAATTTGCAGAGTCCCGATTCGAATCAGGCCCAAACAAAACACCGCTGCCCAACCAACGTACGATAGCTGGGGCTGACATATTTTAGTTATTAACCGCTAACATAACGACAGTCTCGCGGACATGTTCTGTTCTCATTGGACGATTGATTAATTATCGCGCGCTGAACAACTCGCCGCGGTGTTTTGATATCTTTCCAAATAAAATTTCCGTACTGAATTGTACGAAAACAGATGAAGAATGTCTATAAAAAAAAGGGGGGGGGGGGGAATGTAAATGTTATCGATAGGGTAGCGGCGACGAGATAAGGGGAAAAAACATCGCAATGAAAGGCAATACTCTATCAGTAAATGCCTAACGCATACCAAAATCGGTAATGATGCACGTTGCGCGCGAGATAATATCACTTTGCCGGTATAAAACGTTAAGGTCAATCGACTGATTGTTGAAAATTGATTAGCCAACTCCCCCCCGTATGCTGCTTAAGAACGAAATGTAACTGAAAATGAAGAACCGGTTCTCATTAAAGTATACTTTCGTATTTTTCTGCTTGATATTTATCCCTCCCACCGACTAATCGGGAAACTAAAGTACACTCTGTTCAGCATTTTATCACAAATAGAATTTAAACTGTGTAACCTCGTCTGATTCTTATATTAAATCTAAGGGGTTATGCTCCGGGGTAAAGATGTTGATCGTAGCTAAAAATCCCGTTAAATATTTATTGTTCGCTTTTTTTTCTTTTTTTTTTTTTTTTTTTTCGGAACTGTTTTGTTATCTTTTTTTTTTGACCTGGCGCGAAACCATCTAGCCACGTATTTTATTACTAAAATTAAATCAATAAAAACAACTCTGAATAAAATTCACTTTAACAATTTTCATAAACCGGAATAAATCGGAAAAAATCATTTTTATGTGATTGGAAAAAAAAACTGTTTACACAATTTTCGATTGTTAAAAAATTCGTTCATTATCGTTCAGATCTGAAATGAGCTTGGAAAAAAAATGTTCTACCCCCAATTAAATAGGCCTGCTATCAGCAAAAAGTTTTTTTTTTTTTTTTTTTTATTTATTTAATTAACAGCGGTACTTATTGTCTTTCGGCTATGACCACTTAATTTAACTTAACTAAAGATAACGCATTAAATCCGTATAAATAAGGTACAAGCGTAGTTTACGAGTTGTAGGTATATCATCTCGGAGAACATCCTTCAAATCATCCGTAGGTATATCGCTCTGCACTCTACAATTTTCATATTTCTTACATTTTAGTAATAGGTGATGAACCGTCCTAGTTTCCTCACAGAGTTCGCAAATTGGAGGTTCACCATCTTCTAAGATATACGCATGCGTTAGCGGGGTATGGCCGATTCTAAGCCGGGCAAGTACTTTTTCATACATGCGACTTTCCTGTGCCGTCGTCCTTAGAGGATAAATGGTGCTTTTAACCATGCGCAATTTATTTGCTGTATCAGTGCTAATCCATCTTTCATTCCATTTCCGTAATGCACAGTCCATAGTGATGGGGCGAATCTTTTCCCGTGGTAGGTGCAGTAATTCGGCCACTCCAAGGTTCAGGTCTGCTAAATCTGCTCGAACCCTGGCTGCCATAGAGCTCGTACCTGAGAGGTCCATTAACGCTAGATTGGGATGATTTATCCTCGTCAGCATTGTTGCTCCATAGTTTACCGTCAGCATCTGCCTTCGGATTTGTAGCGGTGGTTCACCGGCCAGCGCTAGTATGCTGGGTGTGGGGCTAGTGATATAAGCACCTAACGCTCTTCGTGTTGCAGTATGGTGTATTGTATCCAGCTTCCGAAGTAATGATTTCGACGCCGTGCGATACAGTATGCATCCATAGTCCATCTTTGATCGGATAATTACGCGGTAAATCATCAGGAGCGTGTTCGTGTGCGGTCTGCTCTTTTTTCCGTTTAGAACCTTTAGTACATTCAAGGACTTCACACATCTCCTATGAAGCTCCGTAATATGATCCGCCCAAAGTTTATTCAACCGCCCTGAACGATATTCCTCAATTTAAACAACTCGAGTTTTAAACTAAATACGGTAATTATTATTAGGAGACTGTGAAAAAGAGAAAAAAGGTATGTTAGTATTGAAATTTATCAAGAAAAATGACGTCGCGAAGAATGAAATAAAAAACAAAAAAAAAAAAATGCGCAAAATAATTTCAGCCGATGTACTTAACCTTTTCTACTGTGTTTCTAGCTAAAGCGACCTGTTTTCCCTCTGTTGTCCAAAAAAAAAAAAAAATCTTTAGGTAGAATCGTTTATTTAAATTAATTTCACAATTTTTACTATAATGTTCATTACGGGCACCATTCAATTAAATTTTTGGTTTCCTATTGATATTTTCATTAGCTTAAATACACTAGTATTTTAACCTTAATAATTTCATATTATTATACAATTGAATGTTTCTTACGATATAATATAATTTCTTCCACGACGAATTTATTAAACTCTTTAAATGCGTAATTATGAGCCCCTATCGCATTTCACCGAAAAGTACATTTCGTGACTGCGCCCATTGCATCAAAAGTCACGGTTCGCCGTCAGCATTGAATAATAGAGGAGGATGATATCGTGAATGAATATTATTCTTTGCGACTGCTGTAGAGAGTTTCTGAGAAAAATAAGACGTAATGTAAAACATTCGGGAAATATGTCATGATAGTAAATTATTTTAATTGTAATAAAAAACATGTAACATACTACTACTGAATGTAAAATAGCGTATTTCAATGTAAATACATACACCGCCAAATTTACCATCTATAAAGTTCGTTAAGAAAAAGAAACAAATCACATCCCCTAATTCGGCTTTCAGTAATAATTTAATCGCAAAATTTTCGATATTTGTTTCAATTCCATTAGTTCATTCAACACTAAGTGGCCCTTAATAAATTTAAATTTCTTTGGACTCGTTTATTATGGACATTAGCGCAGCTGCTAATTTTCGATAGTTTGAATGGGTAGCGGCGGAAGAATTCGAATTTGAATGTCTTTAAATTTTTCGAAATATCAGTTAAGTTTAATTACACTTCTAATACTAGAAAGAAATATTTGAAAAAAGTTTTCTTTTCTGCCAACTAGAATTTTAGATTTTATAAAAACAATTCTGTACCGGAAAATGCTTCGGTGAATGTGTTCATGAAGCGGAGACAGATGGCGTAAACTGCTTATCCAATGATAACAGCATTTCTGTGTCACAATGTCCCTTCTTCTAGGGATACACAATTCAAAGAGAGAGAATTTGTCGGAGACCTCTTTTTTTCTAAATATTTCTTTAAGGATTCGAAGACCTGAATTTTACCGGTATTTTTTTCTCTTCCATCTGGTCGTATTTGAAATTTGACCCCGGCTTAAACTAGTAGTCGATGTTTATAAACAAATTAAAGTACGGTGTTATACATATAAATATATATATATATATATACATATACATATTGTGTTACACATAGGGAAAAAGAGGTCAACCATAGCCTAGCAGTTAAGAAACCGGAAGTCCTTGAAAACTCCGGTAACTTATTCACAGCTTAAAAAATTGGCTAGCTGAAAAGTTATCAGGGTAAAAGCAAAAAACCGACTGCAAATATTTTTTTCAGACACATTAGGTCTTTTTTAACGCATCGTGAAAAGAACTTAATTATACCTTTATTAAAGAGATCCGTGAGATGAGAAGTTTACATTTATATATTCTCAACAGAAAATTCACAAGAAATACTAACGAGAACTGTTTTATTATATACGTATACTTAATTGAAGAAGGTGAAAAACGCCTAGCGGAAATTTTCAAACCATTCCCGCGATAAAGGTTTTCAGATCGTGCGGTTCATCGTGATATGTTAACCACGAAAAGAATACGGCGAAGCAGCAGAGACTCCTTTCAACAGGTTGACAGGAATAGCACCTTTGTAATGTGACTGGATGACCAATGGTCGTTATTTTGTTCGAACAATCTGGTTTTTTCGCCGTAAACGGTTTGTTCGATTTTTGTCAATGTGCAGTATTGACGATAACTACTCGGCGTTTAGATCTCGGAAAACCGGTCCAAAACAGCTGTCCTACATTCGCAAAAGTATGTAAACGGAAAAATGCCCGTCGAACCGTATCCACGGGTAATAAAGCTTGCGCGTTGCGTACGGAATGTCCTACGGCGCTCGGAAAAATATCCTTTCTCTTGCATTATGTACTTTTTTAATTTCACTGGAGGGGAAGGTTTATTATTCATAAAAGGGTCCAGCAGCTCGTATGAAAAAACAACATTTAATTAAAACAAAAAAAATGTACTTGCTTTGACCGTGCTTCCCCCATTTTCGCGTATTCTAAAATCTAATCTTTCTTTTCCACATATAGTTCCCGTTAGTTCCTAAATGTTTGTTTCTGGCATTTCCAAAAGAAAAAAAATTTAAATAACGCAGTACTCTATGATTGTGTAAAAAAAGTGATAAAAGAACCAAAAAAAAAAAAAAAAACAAAAAAAAAACGGTTAATTAATCGCAAAACTTATAAATATGTAAAGTAACTGGAGAAGGGCAAATTCAGAAATCTCGTATTAACACAGAAATCATCGTAAAAGGCGAAATTTTACTTAATTCGATGCATTCGAATAATCTTTAGCTAGTACGGGGTGATGGACAATTTCAACGACTGTTTTTAAGTTCATTAGTTTTAATTCAGAGCACTTCCCTTTTTTCCAAGATTAAAATTAATATAAAATTAATTTAAATTCATATAAACGTAAGAGCTAAAAAACATTTATTCTGCGTCCAAATCCGCCCTAGTCAGAGATTATCGAAATTCATCCAATCATGGAAATAATAATAATAATAATAATAATAATAATAATAATAATAATAATAAACCCTCAGGGGCTCACAACTTGTGAGTATGGGTATGGCGCACCCGAGGTACCCTAGCTGTTCCTCACCTTGTTTCGCTAGTCTATAACTAGACTTTGGGTGAGGAACCTTTTTCTTCATCTTTTCTGGTCTCCCTTGACCAACTCTTGTATTTTTCTGACCCTGACGCTATTAGTGTAAACGAAGGCTAAGGGTTTTCTTTTCCGTCTGTCTATATTCTTCATCTCTAAAAATCCTTAAGCCAAGTTATATCGCGACCCGTAACAATATCAGCATGGCACCTAAAGAATTAGGGATGTCGCTAACAGAGCCTCTGGGGTGCCTCCCCCAACCAGAGTATACAGGATTACCATGGCATGGGGCTCTACCATGGCGGACATACTTTCTTCCAATTCTCGTCGAAATTATGATGAATACAATATATAATAATAACTTTATAAGAAATACCAGAAGTCGCCTTAATCAAGCTCGACTTCAAAATATTCAAGATAATCGAAATACATAAAATATAAATCAACCTGTTGACGTTGCTTTACCACTAAACCAGGAGAACTACGGCAGCGTATGGCATGGACGAAAGAGATGAATACTCACGTCATATACTTGAATCAATACCATTAAATAGATCTAAGTTTCTAAAGATATTCCTGGAAAAATACCGGGAATATAAAAATATATCGGAACAACGATTAGCAGACCAGAAAAAATTCATAATATTTTTTAAAGAAAAAATAAAACAAAGTGTAGCACAGTCTTTATATGAAAATAAGTGTGGAGGTATGCAAGCGAAACAAAGCATTATAATTAAACAAGATAATAAAGATCGAACGAATCAAGCTATTCAAAGTCCTGAAAAAAATAATTTAGATACAAAAAATAAACACACAACAAAGTAATAATGAAACAAGATATGATAAAGCCGATGAAATACAAGAAATACTGCTATCTTATATAATAAAATGAAAAGGAACAAACCCAACAAAGAGAGATGTTTTACCCAAATTGTACGAAAATAAATCGAATGAAATTTTGAATCCGAAAATAAAAAATTTCCTAGCCAGCTTGATGAATAACTGGAGAACAACAGTACATCCGATTACTGAATCAACAAGCCTAAAAATTGAAGCTATTAAAATCGAGTGCGGAATCTTCCAAGAAGATTCGTTGAGCCCTTTGTGGTTTTGTTTATGCCTTGATCCCTTGTCTAATATACTTAATGATACAAAATACGGAATAGACATAAAATACAACGGGAAAGTGCAATTCAAATTAAACCATCTGCTCTATATACTCTATGCAGCATCTTCCATGCTGATGGAATCACTATTAAAAACAACGGAAACAATCAGCGGAGATATAGGAATGGAATTTGGATTAAATAAATGTAAAAGTGTGCATAAACAAAGAGGAAAATGCTCGAATAACTTAAAAAGTGAGACACTTAACGATAGAATACTCCATACCGTAAACCCGAATAATCAAATGGTCACACAGAGCTTATAGGTCAATCCGATCAGAACTTATCAAACAGGTTTCTACAACCTAATTCATGTATCGAAAGAATAAGTCTGCCAAGAAAAGAAGGACGAAGAGGCCTCCTAGATGTATCATCTCTCCACCGAAGTCAAATAGAAGAACTTGGAAAATATTTCCATTCAAATGAGCACCCATTACATAGAGCGATAATAAAGGCAGATCAAGACCTCACACCGCTCAACCTATCCAAAAAAGAAGAGCTGCAGAGTAGAAATGTTATTATTGAGAAAAACAAAAAATAGTCTAGTAAAATGCTGCATGGGAGACATATCAATATAATGAACAGCAAAAATATCAATAAAGACTTAACATATAACTGGTTGAAAAATGGCGAATTATTTCCCGAAATTGAAGGTTTCTTATTAGGTATCCAAGATCAAGTGATATCAACGAAAAATTACAAAAAATATATAATAAAAGATCAAGATACAACGAATGAGTTGTGCCGTAAATGCTATCAAGCCTGTGAAACAATTGAACATATTACAGGAGGATGTAAATTACTTGCAGGAACAGAATACATATAAAGGCATAACAATATGGCGAAAATAATACATCGAGAAATAGCACACAAATACGGAATTATACAAAAAACAAGAAAGCACCATATTACCAGTATAGACCAGAATCAGTGCTAGAAAATGAAACTTAAGATTATACTGGGATAGAAATATTCTTACAGATCATAAAATAGATACTAATAGAGCTGATATTACCTTGATTCACAAACCATCAAAGAATACTTTTTTAATAGACACATAACTGTCCCTAATGACAGTAATATTAGCCAGAAATATGAAGAAAAAATAAGTAAATACAGCAGCTTAATCACTGAAATAAAAAAGATATAGAAACGAAAGAAGGTCACAGTAATACCACTTATAATGTCAGTAACCGAAATTACGCCAAACACATTAATGGAAGGTTTTAAAACATTACAGATTTCAGGATATATACATAATAAACCCTTAAAAGCAGTCATGGAAGTTTAAAAACTTATTAAAATATAATAAAATAATTGCGACTTTATGTAATCCGTCACAAATTATAGTACCCGGGATATAGTAAACCCGAGAAAATAATGAATAATAATGATAATAATAAGAATAATAATAAAAATAATAATAGAGTAAACAAGCAGTCAAGCATGATGCTTCATGCGCCGAGAATTCTGTTGAGTTAAAGATAATCATAATTTACATTTACGTAATACTAAATTCAAAACAAACATATTCAATGTTTAATTTGTAATATCCGGTTTATGTATATTTATTATTCACCCAGTATTGTACCGTATAAATATGTGTTTCTATGTTTGTTTAACAATTTTTTTAAACTTTATTGCTCTTTTTCGAAATTTTCTAAAACCTCTAGGTGACTTCATTAATGATTTCACAACTGCCAAATTTAATTTCTTACATTATAATAATAATAAAAAAAAAAGTATTGTACCTGATATAGTGTAATATAATGAGTTTTAACAAAATTAAAATATACGCATACATACAAATAACGAATGTGATCAATAATCCTAATTCTGGATAATAAAAGAAACTCCAAAGAACATATTATCAGAAATAAACTCGCTAAATACGAAAAAAAAAGAAAAAAAGAAAAAAAGAACACATTAGAACCAAATTTAATTCAATTATGTTCGACTCTGATAATTTTTTATATACGGCTGACTCTACACGTCAAATTAAAAAAATAAACCATCGGATAAAAAATTTGATCTGACCGAATATTTATTAGTCATCTTCATTTCTCACTAGCGCGGAACACTTAAATATACGTCGTAAAAATCTGTTTATTTATATTTCACGCTGAAGTTGTTAATTACTAAGGAATTTCGGGCGATGGTGCACAACAGGTGTCTCTGTTATCTCCGTTCGTGCCTGCCTTCTAGCATTTAAGTATTTTCGTTGTTGTTAGATGAACTTCAAATCACATCGTTTTCCTGAAACAACACCCTCTCCTTAGTAATTCGGTTTAAAAATAGAAATGAAAAAACTTCGCAATAACGTACTTGAATAATTCATTCGCGTTTCTAATGAACTTATTTGGAGTTACTTAAGGTGGTGTATAAGACTTTTCAGTTTTGGCTTCTATAAAACGAAAAACATAATAATTACTGAAATATTTTATTCTTAATAACCGCGTTTTATACTTATATATGTCAATTCGCACTTCTGATGAACGAGACAAAATTTTCAAAACGAATAATGAAGTATATCGATTTTTTAGTTCCCAAACTTTCCGTTGATCATCACGCAGTCACGAAAACATATTTTTATCCGGAATTTCGAGGTTTCGGCGCTCCGATGGCCCAATTTCGATGCTTCGAATTGGAAAAACATCCGGGAGTGCGCATATTTTTAATCTATTTTTAAATTTTTAACTGCTACACTCGCGCCGCAAGAGTGGGGGAGATGTGCCCGTTTTCGCACCTTTTGAAACTTTTCGCCAACTTCGAAAGTTTTTTGTTAATAAAAAAAATTAAATACGGTTTCGTTCCCGTCAAATAACGATCTTCCGATACGCGTGGAAAGAAAAAAAAATGTTTTTTCCCCTAAAATTTTGAGATATACTTCGTTCTTTTTTGCCCTGTTTTTTCTCTGAAAGGGGTTTCTTTATCGGCGATTTTTTTAATTCTACAAATTGTTTTATGCATTTTACTTTTAAACGGTTATTTAGCGGTGAGTTATAAATTTTTAAGCGATTTTTTTGAGGTCGTTTTAAAAAATACCCAAATTACGTATTCGTGACCGTTGTCTTTGAGACTCTAGTCAATTATCTTAAAACTGCAAATTGTTTTAAAACAAAATTTTAATTGCGATTTATATTCCAATTTTGAAGAGGAAAGCAAAAGGAGAAGGAACGCATGAAAAACAAAATACAAGAAGCCAATTAGTAGTAGAAAATGGAATAGCATTCGAAAAAGGGGTGGGATCGGATTTTGTAAGAAGCGAACAAAGGAATAAGAATTGGAGGACAAAAAATTGCAGTGATACGTTTTCCCGATGATACTGCACTGCTGGCGGAGAATATCGAAGACTTGCAGGGACTACTGAATTCAGTTGCCCTTGAAAGTGGAAAAAAAGGGCTCAGCATAAACATCAAGAAAACCAAGTTCATGGTGGCCTCAAGATAACTAATTACAGATAAAAAATTATTCCTTAACGGTAGGGAAATCGAACGGGTAGGAAAATACAAGTATCTAGGTTGTTGGATAACGGAAAATAATGACTCGGACGTAGAAATAAGAACGCGCATCGAGATAGCCCGAGATGTATTTATGAAGATGAAGAATGTACTTTGCGACAGAAAGTTAAATCTGGAAATCAAGAAGAAGGTGCTAAAATGTTATGTATGGTCCGTACTCTTATACGGGTGCGAGACGTGGACAGTAAAAGCACATATGGAAAAGCGCATTTCATTATTCGAAAAGTGGTGTTATCGCCGGATCTGGAAGAGATACCATGGACTAGAAAAATGAAAGATGCGGAAGTACTACAATTGATGAAGACGAATCTGATATTAATGGATATAATTAAAAAACGAAAAATTAATTTCTTTGGACATTTCATGAGAGGATCAACATATCACCTTCTGCACACAATTATGATGGGAGCGGTAGAGGGGGGAGAAGAAGAAGGAATTCTTGGCTCCAAAATATTAAGCAATGGACTGGAGTTATAAAAGTAGAAGAATTGTTCCAGATTGCAAGAAATCGAAAAGCATTTCGTCATATGGTTGAATACATGAAAAGTGGATAAGCTATACCCGAATCGGATTGCACGAAGAAGAAGAAGAAGAAGAAGAAGAAGAAGAAGAAAAAAGAAAGGGACAAGATGCGAGTATGGAAAACGGAAAAGTAGGAGCAGACTGTGTCCGGCACGTAAACAGCAGACTGATCGAGGCGCAAAAAGAAGTGATTTTGAGAATTAAATCGTCCAACCGACTAATAATGAGAAAAAGGATTTTATTTTTCTAATATAAATACTAATCTGTCCTTGGTTCTTTTACAATACTGCGCTGCTTAGGAAAGAACCACTTTGATCAATTTCCGCTCCAAATCCAAACTTCTTTATGCTGCTCGCATGTAAGCATTATCACCAGCAGCACTTCGAGAACAGAAACTTGCCGGGGTAAGTGTTTACTACACATCATCCCGCAAAATTTCCTAGACAAAAATCTGTTCGACATCGTTGCGATTGTAATCTCAGAAATAAAAACCGAACCCAAAATTAAAAACGGTAAAATCGGACAATGATAATGAATATTAGAGCACACGCAATTTTGTGTTTCGACAATGAAGAAGCGTCGTCGACACGCTGCGATGATTAAGATTATTTACGGTCAACGATCGCCCCCTCTACTCAAAAATTACCACCTACCTTAGACTCGAACTTTCGAAAATTGTTAAAGCTTTTAGAAATAAACGATGCAGCCCCGTTGCGCCGCGGTGAAAAAATAGGCGCGCGTCCCTGCAATCATCGTGCATCCAGAAACGTCCGAAAAATGCAGTAAACTCGCAATTGGTTCGGTTCCAAAAAAAAAATTTTAACCCACTTTTTACGTGTGATCTAAATATTAAATTGAAACGAAGAAATAAAAAATGCCGTACGCCTAAACATGCTCGCTCTCGCAAAGTCAAAAGTCGAGAAAGTTTTAATTTCGTGTCTTTGTTCGAGAGGAAATAATAAATATAGCGCCAAGAGATTAATCGATTTTTCTCGTATATTCTAATCAGAACGATTATTAGTCGGTATCTTGAAAAAAAAACAAATACTGCGGCCGGCAATTAATTTAGAACAAAAAAAAAAAAAAAGGAAAAAATCCGCGCGCTTAAAATTTTTATACCATTTCCAGAAGTAAGAAATGCGATTATTTCATTTTTGAAATTAACAACTGTGTCGCGCAACGCCAAAAAAAGACAAACCAAACGAAAAATTAAAAAATGCGAAAAACTGAAGATAATAATTTTATACGTTTAACTTCTTAATTCTACTATCTCGGTTTTTGGGATGTTAAAATATTAGCTTGATATAATCGGATTTACCACTGAAAAAAATAAACTGGAAACGGGGAACTTGTGGCTTTCCCGCTAACGATATTGCAATGGTACCGCGAAGCCATGCAAATCGTAAACTTGACCGATTTTATCAGAGCTTACGTTACTATTTTATGGAATATCTTCTCTTTTTTTTTTTCTTTTTCTTTTTCATTGTTTCCGGACAACATTCCTAGAGAAAGCCGAAAAACTAATCGTGGGACATGCTTCCTTCTTCGTTCGATTATAAGATATACGCTTTTATATAGGCATTCTGTTGTTGTTTTTTTTTGTTAAACACAGATTAACGATATAAATAATTTATTTTACTTACAATTTTAATATTTGTAATCTAGAATAATTTCGGCTTAATTAATCTCAAGAGCTTCTTAGGGTAATCTCTATTATACTTTGCTTAAATTCCAAGCGTGTTCTATGTAAGTTTCTGAAGACAGTGGAATTGTGGAAAAAATTAATTAAAGAAAAAGCCTACGTAAGACACATTTATATTACAATTATCGACGTAATTTCGAGCGGGGATCAACCCTTCTGCTGAGATTTCCGAACTCCCTGATATATAGAAAATCCGATTTTAAGCGTCTGTGCAAGAACAACCGGTTATTAATCCTTTCAGGGAAACCATTTCAACGTCTGCGATGTTATATAGTTCCGTTGTTGAGAAGAGCCAGCATGGGGGGGGGGGGTAGGCTTTCAAAATCAGTTGACGTAAATAATAAACTAAAATGTAGTACCTATATCATAAAATATTCGGCACTGTTCTTCTCCGGATACATGTTATATTCACACTATGAATCCCGAAAAGGTAAAGTATTTCATAAAAGTACTCTTTCGTTGTTTTTGTTATTCGTAACGTTGATTTTTCTGATTTCTTTATTGAGCCTTTATTTTAAGCCGATATTGAAAGTTAATTGATAAAAATAATTGTTTTATTTAAATTTGTACTACTACTCGGCAATATAGACAATAAACAGATTACTACACTAATTGAGTAATTTTCCAGCTTTTTTCTAAATTTGTCGAGAAAACCGCCTTGGAAATAGGCGTATTACTTTTTTTTAAAAAAATTAACCGATTTCTTTTAGAAGATTAAAATTATGTTTTCAATTAAAAACGGAATTTATTATTAGTGTAGTTTTTAAATATTGCAAATTTGTTCTATTTTTTAATTCATAATTGTTTTCTAAAATAAATATTTTATACATTTCGAAGTTTTTATTTGCTCGGAATTTATTTTGAAAATATCAAAAAACCTTGTAAAACACTTTCAATTTAACCGAAGCACGTTGTCAAAAATATGTGCGTATTCGATAAATTTCGAGAAAAATGAAAATTTCGTAACAGAAAAACACTCTTTGTAAACACTTCTCGGAAATAAAAAGTAAAAAACAGAAAATTGTTCAATTCATTTGGTTAAATTTCTTCTTAATTCTCGCACCTAAATTTGTTCGCAAGTCTCTATGATAGCCGGGTTTCAAAAGTATCTTCCTGTTCCGTTTGGCAACGGCTTATTTCGATTCTTGATTGAAACTCTGTTTTCGGTTTTCGGTTTTAAAATTTCGTCGCCACACAAAATTATATCAAGTGTACTCAATGGAGACTGACCAAGGGGAAAAAAAAAAAAAAAAAAATGGGGACTGACCGGCTCTCAAATAAATACAAAATAATAATGTAAGAAATTTCCAATTCGCGGTGTAATGTTCTATCTTATATAAATTTCTCCTACGATTCCTCATCGAATTATTAAAATCTGTTATATTGCGAGATTAACGTTATTATTATGAACTTCCGAAGATTTTTCTTTATTTTTTTTTATCGTCAACGTGATTTTAATTGAACGAGTTAAATAGGAGAAACAAACTCAAAATGAATATCGTACGTAGCTGAATTTTAATAAAATTTGAACGAAATTTCTTTCTCCTGCCGAGAAAAAATATCTCGAAGTAGTAGTCGTTGCACACCATCTTTGGAGGAGAGTAAATATTAAATATACAGCCGCATAAAAAAAGGTTTTTTTAAAAATTAAACCGGTTTCATTAAATCGATTATTATTATTCACTTAAACGACCATTAATTAATTAATCAAAACAAAAAAAAAAAAAAAATGGTATTACAAAGGAGAGACGTTATTACGTGCTGTCGACTTTAGTCTCGGGAAGGTTCGTCCTCAAAGACTACGCTACTGACCCTCCGTATAATCTAATCACCGAGGAGGACTCTGCAAGTACATCGTGCAAAATAAAATAAAAGTAAGAAAATGTGCTGTGAGGGTGAAATGGATATGCGACCCCAGATGATAGAAGAGGTGTTTTTCCGGAGTTAGAATAAACCTCAGTAATAAATAATAGCGACGGCCGAAGCAATCGAAATAAGACTTTAAAAGAAACTTACCGTCCGGGATATAAACAGCCGAATTACTACGATATACCATAAAATGGCGGTTCGAGAGGTAACTTGTCAATAATGACGAATAGAACCTTCGACAAACCATAAACTGAAAGCACTCGAACGATCTGTCAACGAACAAAAAAATTCGAAAACGCTAAAATATCATATCACTGCAAAGTCGACGGCGAAATCAGAAACGCGAATTAAACTGTTGTTGTAGCTTAGCGCGCGACAAATAAATACATATAAAATAACACAAAAACGTAAGTAAAGATACAAAGGCGGAAAGAAAAACGATGAAGAAGCTACCAAAAACGATTTAGAATGAAAATATACAAAAACTGCGAAAGAAAACGACCACGTTCCGTTCCAGGAGCGCGCGCGCTATTTAAGATTTTTATGTGTATCTCGGATTTGCGCTCCGAACCGACAAAAACACACCGACAATGATAGCGCGTACAGAAAAACTGAAGCCGAGACCACGCGGAAGACAGACACACCGTTGCAGTTCAAACTCCACTGTCGCCGCTGCCGACGCCACCGTCGCCTCGCCAGAACAGCAATAAAAGTTCTCGCGCACGGCGCGTTTCGTGAGCACGAGCGCGCGCTGCATTCACACGGGTAAAACGCGCCGTCGAGAATAAATGACCGAGGGAGACGTCGGCGAAGATGCAGGGCATTCGGTGCAGTGTGGTCAGATCGCGCGCGCGTCCGTTTATCGAAGGTGCTTGACGTGGCGGACGACCGATCATCGGTCTGAACTTAAAAAAAAAAAAAAACAAAAAAAAAACCTGTTAACAATGTGTGTCGCCCTGTGACGTAGTTCTGCCGATGTGCGTTTGTGCGCGTGTGTCGGTTATGTAACGCCGTGTAATCACGATATTATAATGTATTGGTCGCAAATGACCGAAGTACCCAGCATATGTCGTCACGGTGTGCAGGCCAGACTGTCGGTACCTGCAACCGGTGGGTGAGGAGGACCAATCAGATCGTTGCTGCAGAAGCGGGCGCTGCATGCAACCGCCGAAAAGCAGCAGGTAAAAGTGTGTGATCATCGCATTCTGGTCTCGTTCGATATTCCGAGATGTACTCTCTATCACGGTCGATCTCTCTTCGTGGAACCGTGTATTTTTTCGTATATCGCTCTGAGCAGCGATGGTGGTGCCCCAATGGGAAACATCGAGGCCGCAATGAATTAGAATATGCGTATACTCGAAAAAATCGCAACAACCTCCCGGCGATTGCCGGCTAGATGACGTCGACTTCTGATCGAGAATTTCTAATTACTCCCCCCCCCACCACCACCAAAATCAGCTGGTGGTAATTTAAAATTAAAGGAAAAAAACCACGTAAAATTGTTATAACGACCGTGTACGTTGATTAAGCACGTTTTTGAGACTACACTCCTCCGATTTCATACTCTGTGCCAGGTAAGATTGTGATAAATGCTGCTCTACGTTATAATTTTTTTTACCTGAACGTGTAAATTTTCGTCTTAATTAGGGATTGTTCTTAGTGTTCAGAAAAACTCTCGTCGCACGATCGGGGACTGTATTACATGTTGGCCGTCTCGAGATGTAGAATTAATGAAAATCGCCGATGGTCGTGTCGAAAGCAAAGATACCGTCGTGTGTGCATACACTACTAATAATGCTAAATACACATTGAGAACTCTGTATTCGCATAATAATTTTAAAGACAAAAATAATGCCGCCTTGCTGCCAGAATTGAAATTAAAAAAAAAAAAAAAAAAATCCGCTTCCAGCAAAAAAAATTTCGGTAGCCGAACTCAAACAGACAGACCGACCCCCTTTTTTATTACGCTTTCGCCTTTTTCTTTCTTCTTTTTTCTTTTTTTATTTATAAATTTTGTAGCGCAATATTCAGTTTCGAGTAGTGATTAAATTCTCATCAAGAGCGAAAATTTTGTTTTAAATCTTTGCAGGTTAAGAAAATGAATATTGCGGCAAATTAAAAAAAAAAAAAAAGAAGAAAAACCAACGCGATTTCCACCGGGATATGATAAGAAAATATGTATATCATCAAATGCTAAATTAGGCCATAAACTTATTTACGTTTTTAGAAATGCGCTCAATTAAAATTTTTTTTTTTCTAAATATTACTAGAGGAGCTTTGCCCCTGCTCATTTCGCTTATGAACAACACAATGATGTTCCCCCCATGTATTCTGGCACATTCAATCTGATGTTCCCAATTTTAAATTACTCCCGACTATTTTTCGTTACTACTGAAATGATTTCCAAATTTTTAAGCCGTTTACAAAGCGGATAAAAATATGACTTAAAAAGAAACTGAAAAACCACCTCCTACTCCGACAGAAGTTTGTCTCACCTTATGTAACATTTACATAAATGTAAATTCTCCTTGCAGATCATTAGCCATCAAAAATAGCCCTGATTAGCCTAAAAGCCTGCCAATCGTTCGGCAACATCCGGGTGAATTACAAGCCTTACTCTTCCGCAGGCAACTAGCCCCGCCTCAAATTACAGCTATAATCTGAGCGAAATACTTCAGAATTTACATTGATCATAAACACTGACCTGACTCTCGCGCTGCCTATGTTTTAAATACAAGTTCCGCTAGACTAGGAAACCTCTTTCTAGTACATCTAGTTCGCCTCTACATCATAACCGTTTGGAGGAGCCATATTGCACTCATCACTAATGTAGTTCGTCAGACTTCCCCACTTTGCCAAGTGTAATATATACATATATACATATATGTATACGAATGTGTGCCCGTGTGTGTGTGTGTGTGCGTTAGTGCGTGCTTCTATATTGTGTGTATGTATGTATATATGCTTATATATATGCGTATAATAAATCCACTGCCTATGAGGGGTCATACGGTGTTCCGACAATCGGTGTTAACTGTTTATATTTTGAACCTAATAATTAATTGTAAAGCTACCGAGTACACGCGTCTTTCCGCGAACAGGTGAATAGAAAGCTGGTCTTGTTGTATTCTTACCGTGCAGCCTTCTCGCTTACGTCACACTACAGCGAGATTATAAATAGTTGAATAAGTCTGGTTTTCGCAATATTCAGTTTATTTATAACCCCCCGTTCGAATCTGCTCTACAAAATAGAATGCGTCGAATTACAAAGTTTACGAATTGATCGTTATTTTTTAAATTAATAGTAAGAATGAAGCATTTCTTATTAATTCAGCTATTCAATAGGCATGTATATGAATTTTGAAGTGGGTTTCGTATTTTTCAAATGAAAAACTTGATCGTATTTTCAAATGAAAAACTCGATCGTATTTTCAAATGAAAAACTCGATCGTATTTTCAAATGAAAAACTCGATCGTATTTTCAAATGAAAAACTCGATCGTATTTTTCAAATGAAAAACTCGATCGCATTTTCAAATGAAAAACTCGATCGTATTTTCAAATAATCTGAGACGTCCGTTTTCGATTATAGTTTAAAAAAACGGCCAATAAATGTAACCGTAAGAATGACTCTCTTACTTCGCTTATGCTTATATTTTAATTTCTACTATTTGTAAAATTCTGAATTTTCGTATCATTTCATTCTTCGTCAGTGAAAGACGTTCATTATATTAATTCTAACGTTAAGAATATTTGCCACAATTTTTATATTTCTCTGATTATTTTCATTTTTAATCTGAAGAAACTACTTGCCGCCGCAGTCGGATATTTCTTATCTATTAATAAATCGACGAGCATAGCTCATTGAACAATAGCAATTCTTCCCCGCAACACCCAATCATGTCTATTGATAACTCCTCTCGGCGCACACCACAAAAACTCGAGGTAAAATCACCCTGTTAACTTTCTTCGCCCATCCTACCGATAAACACGCACTGGTTTTCAACTGCATCCTTCATTACAAAAGATTGCAACTTATGACAGCGGCGAAAATCGAATTGTATTACAACCAAGGACTTCAGGTAGACGAAATTCATTGAAAAACACGGAGTTTTTTTCTATTGAATCGAACTTTATCTAATTAAACCGACGATGCAAAAAATTATGCTTTCTCAGGTAAATCCAACCATTCCAAATGAAATTCTCGAGGAGTATATCAAAGAATTTCTAAAACCGACTAAATAATGTACAATATTTCCTTCATACCGTTGAATTCTGATCGCCCTGCATTACAGAACGAATTTAACCACACTTTATCCTTATTATCTCCAGCTTATGTCACAATTTTTACGGACGGCACAAAATCTGCTTCGGGTGTCGGCGCAGTTTTTTTTCTTCACGCCCTCAACTATTCTGAGTTCTTTCAACTCCCGTTTCTTCTGTCTTCTTAACTGAATCCATGGCTATTTTGCTCCGACTCGAAAAGCATTTTATTAGCTATCTCGTCTCGTTCCCCGAAATCTCCTCTTTTGATCCCATTATTCTTTATGTCCGTTTCTTAATTGACAATTTATTAGTTTTTCGTTCTATCCAAATTGACCGGCTTTGGATTGCTGGTCACTATAGTATCGCCGGCAGCGATGTTGCCGACGACTCTTTGGCATGCTCAACTGCAGTAAATGGTCATTTCATAGACAGCTTTCGCTCCTCCCAAAGTCTTTCCGGGACTTTTGGACCAATCTCTATCCGTCTCTTTTCTCCAACCTTGACTTCTTTTACCCACCTTACAATCTTCCCCTTCTCCTTCTCCCTGATTTATTTCCATCATCATCACTTCCGTTACTCGCTTTAATATCTCTTCCGTTTTGCTTTTGTTCAGGTTTCCTCGTGTCCATATTTTCATCCTCCTACCTTAAATTTCATCTATGACACAAATCACGTTTTATTCGAATTTCCTTTAATTTCATCAGAACGCTCGATCTTTTATTTCAATCTACTTAGCCTTCGACTCCCCACTCCTTACCGTGTCCACTGCATTCTTGCTCATCCGTCTCCTTCTGTTGTTCTTTTGCTAGCTGTCTTCATTTCTTCCATCCCTAATCGCGCTTTCTGATATAACCGTTCTCATGTCTTTCCATTTTTTTAATTCTTTGCGCAGAGTAAATGCTCCTTGTGCTGACGTACCCAATTAAAAAAAAGAAAGGAATCCGCATAATTAAACATCTGTTTATTTTAGGCGTTGAAAATTTCACAGCAATACAGAGATTAGGAAATATGTGGGTACACTTGGTTTATTCCTCATCGAACATAACGACCACAAAAAACATGTAATTTTCATGATTTCCGGCGAATTTTGGGATGTCATCAAAAAAATCCCGGATCTGAAGACTGTTCAAACTCCATTAATGAAACTGACGAAAAAAAAGGGGAATATCAAGAGTATCGATAACATTGTAGAAGAAACGACACAACAAAAAGGTTTCTTCCTCGCTTTCCAGAAAAATTTTCTAACGATAACCGAACTAACTTCTCTTAGCCGAAAAATGAAGTTTTAAATGTCTCTTCGAAAGCGACCAAAATCCCATCGAAACGCTGTCCACCTTCTACAAGATCCTCATCATCCGCTACAAATCAACAAGAACTGAAAGGAATAAGTAAAAACAAAAAAATGAATCGAGAAAATGAAACTAGGAGTGGCAACGAAGATTCGTTTCATAAGTCGATACATCAATAAAGGAAACTTTCGTTTTTTTTCCATTTCCAAATAAATTTATTTTGTGTCTAGACAATTTGAATATTTTTATAGATATGTGTTAAAAAAAAAAACAGTCAAGCCGCAACTATCGCAAGAGATTTTACATCTGACCGTCAAGTCTGTCCGACGTCATTAGGAATACACACGCAAGACCTTAAAATTTGAGAGTCTTTCCATCCATGGAAAATGATCTTGACTAGCGATCTTAAAACAATTTAAGTGTCAATCGTAGTCGGAATATATATTTCAACGATTAATTCTGTCACGCCAATAAAAGAAGTACGGCAAAAACTCGGATCGATAGTAAAATTGTCATTTTTTCATATTCCAACTTCCATTCAAATCAGAGTTCAAAGAACAAACAATTAAGAAGAAATTATTAATCATTTTGCATCGCACCGATATTTCTAGTGACACAAACTATGAAAACAAAAATCTTTCGGAGTTTGATTTTTAAAAATGTTTAAATTTAGAACCCTATAATCAAAACATTTCACTTCATGTCCCGGAAAATTCTACAAAAAGACGCAAAACTGGCTTCGGTAGAGGTTGACCTTTTTCGCATTCTTCCGTTGTAAAAAGTGTCTCAGAAAAAACTATCATAACCCAGATGCTGCAAATTTTTAATCATATCTGGACTGCTAATATTCTTCCATCCGAATGGAGATCCGCTATTGTAATCCCTTTGTTGAAATCGAACAAAAATTGCATTCTACAGGACAGATATCGGCCAATTTCATTCGTGTCTTTCCAGTAAATAGTACGGATTCCGAGCTACGTAGAAGATCCATGTGGGATCAATTATTACTATTTGCAAAATTCCATTAACAATGCTTTTGCCACCAAACGTCATTAACTAACCGTATTTTTTGCCATTCCAAAAGTGTTTCAAACAGTATGGCGCGGTAAAATACTTTAGACTTTGCATAATTTCAATTTTCAAGACAATTTACCTGAATTTATTTGCGAGTTTCTTGCAAATCAACACTTTCCAGTTCATATTGGCGGAATAACTTCAGAGAGATTTGAACTACAAAATGACATTCGTCAGGGGTCAGCACTTAGTCCCATTCTTTTCAATCTAATTATAAACGATATAGTCGTGAAATTGCAGTACCAGTCAATGGCACTCTATTTGTTGACAATTTCACAATATTTATATCTTGTTCGGACCCAGGAAAACAGATTTTGCAAAAAACAGTTGATAAATTACAAACATGATCGCTGTCCAATGGACTAAAAATTTTTTCCGGCACTAAAACGACCGGTATACATTATTTCTGTAAAATCAGGAACTGCCAACGCAAACTTTTCATTCAATTAAATGGAAAGCGTATTCCAAATGCAGATGAAGTCAAATACCTCTCGGCCTTACTTTCGACTAATGAGTTATTATGGTCCCCTCCCATATCAATGCACCGAAATAGTCTCGACTAAAAAAACTCCACTTTCCCATACATCTTACGGTTTAGATCACTATTAAGAATCTACCGCGTTTTAATTCGTTCAAGGTGTGATCATGGCAAATCAATGTATCGCTCTGCTAGAAACCGAATTTTGAACAGACTCAGTATGATCCAAAATTCTGCCATCCGTAATGTTCTCGGTACATTCCGTACTTCGCCGATAGTCAGCATGTTGTATGAATGCAACTCTCTTTTTGAAGAAAAAAATTCTTGTTGAATCTGTATACACATATTAAAGCTTCTCCATATTTTCCAGCCTACGAGACGCCACATTACCCGTTTCAGGTCTTCGCTTACAAATATACATTTCTTCGCTAAAACATGGGATTCGCTCCATTCTTCTAATACAGCGCAACTAAATTTATACAGCAACCTAATGTATAAATATATTACGAAAGAGTACACAGACAAATATAATTATTAATAATTTATTAAATCGTCTATACAGTCATAAAAAAGCACCTTTGCTATTTGACATACATAGAATGTAAAAATGTTATTTGAAATGGTTATATTTAAATTCAAATAATTGACTGTACGGTTTCCTGTTTTTATATTGCGAATGTTTATTTAGTAAATATAAATACATCAAAAACGAATTGTAATCATTTTCGTCATTTTTGTCAAAAATACATTAGATGTCATCAACATATTACAGAATTTACGTTGTATTTTTTTAAGCTAATTCGATGATCTTCGTAACATTTAATATTGATGATATTGGAAAACTCATTGGTAAACCGGTTTTTTGAATGTAAATTTTGTTACTAAATTTTAAATAACATCTTACAATATTATAAAGATAATTTCATCAGGAACAGTTTAAAAAATTTTTTAATATCCTATAATAGATACGTTTTGATGACATATTATATGTGTTTTCAACAAAAATTACGAAAATGATTACAATGCATTTTCGACGTATTTAAATGTGCTAAATAGACATCTTCAATATACAAACAGGAAACCAATTATTTAGATTTAAATATAACCATTTCAAATAAAATACTACATTATATGATAGACATTGGAAAAATACGCAAATATGTATGATCGTTAGTAATTTATCAAATCGTCTATATAGTCATGAAAAAAAGTTACCTTTGTTATCTTACATACATAGAATGCAAAAAAGAAATCATTGACAAAAGAAAATTAATGAAATAAACTTATTAAAACGCATAGAGCTTCCGATAATAATTGCAATAAAAATGTTGTCACGAATTAAATATAAAATACAATCAAAATATAAAATATAAAATACAATCATAATATAAAATATATAAAATACAATCATAATATAAAATATATAAAATACAATAAAAATATAAAATACAAAAATAATCGAAATGCGAGTACAGTACGGATAAATAAAAATAAAAACATCTAGCGCAAATTTACATACACAAATTTAATTATTTAAAAAATAATAAAAATAATGATTCGTTGCCTAGCAATTTATGTTACAACTGCAGTTACGTTATTTCATAACGTTTTTTAAAATAAAATTTTTATATATACAGAAATAAACTAAAAACAATGTTATTTATGCAATACTTTTGTTTATGGCTGATGAATAGCCACTTGCTTTATGTATTTTTAAAATCATCTGGCTCTAAAAATCGTTAATTTTTGTATTTAAATCGACAGAACATTTTCCTTAATTTTAATTATAACTTAACGTTTCCAAAATTCTATTAAAATAAAAATATGTACTTTTTAGGAAGATTAAAATAATTCGTTATTCAACGCAGCGCGATCTCTAATACATAGTGGGAACAATTAATTTTGGCAGCTACACTAACTTCTTGCGTTTAATGATGCAGACCTAAAAGCGAATTGATAAGCTTAAGCTGCTTTATTTTATACCAAATAAAATGTCATTTACGGAATTCGATAATTATAGTAAATAATTTATGATATTGATCAATAATTTATACGTGTATGAATTTTTTCGCCGACATTAGAATTTAATTGATGTGTTGAAAATACCACAAATGTAACTGGACAATATTTTCGTATCGTTTAATTTTAATTTATTTTTCTATTAAGGGGAATGCTTTAAAATATGTTATTTTTTAAAATAATTTTGGCAGGATTTTGTTACAAATTTAAAAACAGAATGCAAAAAGAACAGTGCAAGTTGGTCAAAAAACTAACAAAAGTGATATCGATTTTTAGTTTGAATTTTAATTTAACAGTGCATATAACTGTTAAGAAATTAATTAAAAAGTGTATACGAGTGGAATTAACTATTTCTAATTTCCTTATATTATTAACAATTCTTAACCTAAAATTCTCCTCCTACTGCTGTTATAAATTTCTTAATCCTCGATTAACTTTTTCGCATTTATATTCACTCTTACGTGAACTTTAAATTAATTTCATCGCCTAATTAGTATAATCCATATCGAGTAAATGCGCGCAATTAACCGTTTAAGATATAACTTTAATGATCGATAAGTTCCGTCGCAAACGCCGAATTCGGGGAAGCCGGAACTTATGACCATGGCTTCTTAATATATTCCGAACTTCTTGTGGTAATGCCATACCCCGGTGTTCTAAACTTAGTTTTTTTATAGCCGAAATTACGGTCCCACATTTTAAATTAAAAGGTGGTTCGCGGTGTAGTCACTGTAACCAACATTATAATTTGAACTGTCTTTCTCAACTAGTCCCTTAGTATTACTATAATATTTTACTGGTCGGTGAAAGATCTGTCCTATTCAAAAGAAATAGCACAGTCCGTCACGGTTTTTAGTATTCTTAGGAAAATGATTAGCCGAGTTCTACTCTGAATTTCAGTTTTCGCAGATACGATTGTATTACGCAGCGCAGGTTACTCGGAAGTGGTAGATTTAATTTATGTAATAAACCATTTTGGCGGCAAATTTTTTATCAAGAGTTCTGAATTCTTTCTTAGACAATAATATTTCGAAAGATTTTTTTGTAATTAAAATAAAATAAGCTCAAAAGCGAAAATATATTAATTCGTAAATAACATTAAGGAATTTCGTTGTTATTTGCGTTACTGTAAATACAAATGTAGACACTGTACTTTTATTAATAATATCCTCTATCTTGCATCGTAACTACCTGTTCGACAGTACTACTGTTTTTGTTTCCTAAACCGAACTGCTAACCTGATATGGTTTCCGCCGATTAGATGTTTTCACTATTTTAGATATGCAACGTTGCCGGAAGTATCGAACAATGAGGAGCAGATGAATCTGGCGATTTCCAAGAAAGAAAGTAACCTATTCGATCTGCGAGTAATATTATGCAGAGATATACGCTAAAATGGAATACTTTTCTTCGGGTTTATTCTTTCATTGTAGTAATGTTATTGGCTCCATTTTGTATTTAAGTGTTCATTGCGTTACGTGTGCGGATCATTAATTGATCATTGAGACTGGAACTAGCGTTCAACATGAAAACCTCTGCAAAGTGTTCGGCAAACATTTTGCTCTTTGTCTCATCGTTTATTATTGAAATTTCACAAGATATGTGGGTTACCATTACAACTATCTGGAACGTGTTACGCAAGTTCCTGTAATGAGCTTTTAGAGCTGATTTCTTCTTCGCATTCTACGCACTTATTACGAAATTTTTAGAACCGTACCGGGATCGGAATAATTTTTTCGCTATTCAGATTTAATTTCACCCGGTAAGTAGCATAGGAAATGATGCCGATGTTGTTTCCCTTGTTCGACAGACTGATTTTGTTTTTTTGTATGATGTGACACTGATTTATTTATTAGATTTTTTCTACGCATTCTCGATAGTACTTGAATTATCAGTGCGATTGGCTCGGCTACTTAGCGTAGGAGACAATTTTGAATTTCTCATTTTTCTACCGACCGTTGTTGACGTTGTAAACGAACCCCTAATTATTTGTTTTTATACTTCTATAGAATGTGTTTTCTTTTCTTCCTTTTTTAAATAACAGACCACAAGGTTTATAAAATTTTATATTTATATAATTTAAGTAAAAAAAAAATAATAATTTTTACTTTTCCAGATATGTAAAGCAAGTCCTATTGGCTTAATAGAACGCCAGAGACTGCGAACTTAAGATTCACAATGTAATAAGCCGACCAATATCCGATCTTCAAGTTGAAACTAAAATCGCCCCACTACATCGTGAGAAGGAACATGTTGGCAGATAGGTGTTTTTTTTTTTTTATTTTTTGGTAAAATACTACCGTAATTATAATTATCCGTACCTACTTAATGCTATTGTTAATATTAGTAATAATTGGAGATTTTTTCTTTCGAAACTGACGTTGCTTTCGAAGAGAGTGTCCGATGCTATAACTTTTACCCGGCTTTAAATCCTAAATATCTCTCGGTATATTTCATTATTCCGTACGACAGTAATCTTTAATGGATTTAAATATTAACACGACACTATTTGCTCGTTATAAACGTGATAATTTTCCCTCCTCTTTGTATCGGAATGCATCGTTTGTTTTCGATACGAACGGTACTTCTTGATTATCTAAAAATGTTTACCGACAGCTCAAAATCTGACAACAATTTCGGTCTTATTGGCGCCGCCTTTATTATCGTATCTATACACCGTCTCAACACACTTGGCGGTAAGGGTAAATACGTCGTGTGTGTAGAGCGATAGCCTACCTCTCTTTCGACTCTAAAAAATTCCTTTTTCAAGGACAACTATCATTCCACGATCTGGGAAATAAGGGGTAAATGTACGGAAATTATCTGCAAGGTGGTATTTTAGAGTTTTGTTGGGTTCCAGATCATACTGGATTACATCTAAATGAAGCGGCTGATGCTGCCAGAGAGGCAGTCTCATTAGGTATTGAATATCCGTACATCGGACTTGAACACTGAAATTAAATGTAATCATTATAATGTTTGGATTAATCAGTGCCGATCCACGAAAAAATGCACGCATTTCATCAGTCACGTCTCCCCGACATTCCCATGGTATCGTCACATGTCTACTGCGGTTCCTCCTTATCTTCTTCGTAGATATGTCACCGTAACATGTAGGCGACGTATCGGTCATTTTCGGGTGGCCCTTAATTTCGTACAGGTAGATAATCAGGGGATTTGTAGTCAACATAGTAGAAATAATTTTTTAGAAGATATAAATCATTTGCTTTTTAATTGTGATAAATTTAAATATAGTAGAAATAAATTTTGTT
Source organism: Icerya purchasi (assembly GCA_039619475.1). Taxonomy (NCBI): domain Eukaryota; kingdom Metazoa; phylum Arthropoda; class Insecta; order Hemiptera; family Monophlebidae; genus Icerya; species Icerya purchasi. The sequence continues at coordinate 398,859,539 of CM077116.1, read as the reverse complement.
GTCAATTGAATGTCTTTGGGTATGTATTCACCTCATTAAATAGCACTATCTATTGTGTTATGGAGAGCCGGTTATATTTCTAATTTTGTAGCTTGTATTTTTCAAAATAATGTAGTTGTGTAAATTCCTTACAAGCACCGGAAAATTCCTTTGTTGTTTAGTTTTTATGATTCCAATAGCGGCTGAAGAATATTATCAGCTTTTTAAATTATTTTTTGAAAAGCGAATTTACTTCATTATTTAGTTACAATAGAAATCCGATTATCCGAATCAAAATCAAAAAAATAAAATTTTAGAACGAGAGCGTTAATGATTGCGGCAGAAAGGTCCTGGGGCGTGAGATATACATGTTATGTACTTCATTTGCAATACATATGTAGTTGCTTATACATTACTCTACTTTTATCAATAAAATTCCGTTTATTTCAGTGTATGATTATGCATAAATGTACACTGTTTTGCTTCATTCCTGAGCTATATCCAATTATCCGAATCCGTCCGATCCCCAATTAATTCGGATAATGGGATTTCTACTGTATTTACATTTTTATTTAGCTTTGGGCAAATTTTTTTTCTTCTTCGATATATCACAAAAAAAATTACAGTGTTTTTAGTCTCTCCTCTATTCTTCCTTATTGCATGTTGGTCTAATTCTTCCGGTACGGCATTCCAGTTCCTGGAAACCGATGTGCCTTACATAAAGGTTTACTGGCGTATGCGATCGATTCCGGCCACGTATGCAGAATTATTATACACATCTAACTGTTTTAATACTACAAATACTCGCAGCCTTAACATTCCTTTTACTCTAGACTTACGCCGCTCAGTCATGTTCGAGCACATATTCTACGTTGGACTTGGTCTGGCCAGTTTTCTCTTTCTATTCATTCTACACAAGCATATGCGGGCAATGTTAGATCATTTATGGCCGTGCATGTTTACTATGTCGCTATGAAAAAAGAGTAATATAAATTCATTCAAATAATCTTGATGGATAACGGACGGATCATTTTTTTTATCCTTGTATATATGTAAATATATAACTCGGTCATTTTGGCCTCGCAAGGGGCTGTGCCCCTTTTTTTTTTTTTTTTTTTTTTTTTTTTTTGGGCGCGCCAGCGGCATTGACCCAACAACAAGAAAAATAAGCTAAGAAATTAAATAACTAAGCGGTCCGAAATGGACGCAACAAAGGACAGCAGTGCGGACACTACAGAAGATGAAGGAAAGGAGAGGATAAAGGAAGAGTTATAGGGAGTAGGGAGACCTAATGACAGGAGCTGACTGTATCCCTTAACCCCTCTTGCTTTCATTTCTGTCTCTTTCTCTTCTATATTTTGTATAAAATGATCAAAATTTACAACATAATTCTTACTGGCATCGATACAAAAAAATAACATAATCACAAAAATCCTATCCTAACATTTAACTTCCATTATATAAAATTAAGACATTTTGCGTTACATAAAATTGGGACATTTTTTCTAATGGGGGTAGCCTAAGAATTACGTCGTAATTAATATATGGGAAAGAGGAGGAAAGAAGAAAAAAAAAACAATTAACTTGATGATAGTGGCCAAATGGTTTGTACCAAGCCAAAAAAAAAAAGAAAAAACGAAAAAAAATGCCCATTACGGGGTGCTGATAAGAGTAGGCGGAAATTAATTTTTAAAAGGAGAACCCTATGTCAATTATTCTTATTATAAAGTCACTTTTATAAGCAAGCTATAAAGTTAGATATTATATAAGAAAAGAACGGACAGCTGCAAGTTTTTTTTCTTTAGCGTAGCGAGATTATGAGAGATATTTTGGTTATAATAAACGCTTTATTAATACATTAAAACTGGATTTTTTTTTTTCAAAATTAATTTTCCAGTTCCGATGCAGCAGTGAAGTGTTTCCTATATGTTTTTCAAAGTTATGGAACCAGAAATAAAATGGAAAATTTAGTTCTTTTTTCTTCTTGTTTTTCCCTGGGCTTGTCACCAACGGACGATTACCCATTAGCACGGGAAAATAGTAGCAATTAGGAATCACAAGGAATGGAACCTGATTAAGAACACTATACGAAGAATAGAGAGACAATGGCAATCAACGTCGTTAAATGCACTGGGTTAAACAGACAGATATTAGAAGCCGGGATTTTAGGAAAAACGAGACGGGAAGAATGCGTCATTTCGTTACCCTCTACTATTCATTCGGTAGATATGTACAATCGCCTGATTGGCGCATTTGAAAATTTCTTTATGATTGTTACGTCAGTTTTTGCATCGGTTAAAAGGAAATAAAAAGCTATAAACAATTTTTGTCGAATTTTTAAATTTAAAAAAAAAAACCAAAATATCTTTACAGTATTAAAATATATCTCTGCGTAATAAAAAAAATACGTAGTTTTTCGAAAAATGTACGCTTCTGCTTTTTATTGTAGATTTATTATACAACAGGAAGCAAACTTTTTATTTTTTTCTTTTATCGGTTCTTAATTTAAAAACTTCGCAAACGCCAGAACAAAAATAAATGTCGAAAAATATGCAATTCGTACCTTCGTACCTTTTGTACAGAAGTACATTATGAACAGAACAGAACAAAGCGTATATTTAGCCAAGTACAGAGTTGCACAGTATCCATAAACATAAAATATGTACGTGCTCGAATGAGACTTAACCGTATTACATTAGTGATAAAAAAGTAAAACGCTTACATATTATTAACGAAAATATAAATGCTATACACAACAAAACAAAAGAGAAAAGTATAATAACCCCCCTCTCAAAAAAAAAAAAAAAAAATTAAAATAACAGTTAATTTATACTATTGAAAACATTACTTAATAGTTTACCAGTATCACTGACTAGTTAAATTGTGTTTAATCCTGCGATGCTTTTATTTAATGTACATCCGGGCTAGCTGCTCGGAATTCTAATCGCCTATATTTCTGATAAGCATATTGTTACGGTAGGAACAGCGATGAAATTTTTTTTTTGATGTGTTTATTATAAAGTCTTTTACATAGGGGGCAACTATAACTAATTATACGTATCATCAATTTTAGTCCAGCGGGGAACGTTTAAAATACGCCGACAACAGCTATTTTGTAGTAATTTAAATGAATTAAAATCGGAGTTTGAAATCGAGCACCAAACAAACCGGAGCTAATGACGTCATTATTGGTCTAATAATGCTTTTATATATAATAAGCCTGTTTGTAATGTTTAAGTAAGATCTTCGATTAATAATTGGGTACAAGGCTACAATAGCTCTATTTGTTTTTGCTTCAGCGTGTTTTAAGTGTTTCTTAAAAGATAATCTCTTATCTAGAATTACACATAAATATCGAACATGATCAGCTAGTCCTGGTGCCTTTAATACTCAGTTGCCTTGGGGGGATGGGGTATCCACGAGTAAACAGTATAGCTTCTATTTTAGCTGAATTAATTTCGATTTTATATTTTTCTAAAAATTTTAAAACCCGAGAACTGTGCAACTGCAGATGATAATAAATCGACGTTTTATATGAGCTACAATATATGACAGTATCATCAGCATATAAAGCCATAGCTTAGAGAGATCGGACAAGTAAACTGAAAGGAGAAAAGATCCCAGCACACTAAATTGAGGGACTCCTGCGACGGCAGTTCTGGTCATTGATTTAACATCTTGTAGTGAAAACGTAAACGGTTCTATTGCGTAAATAACTTCTAATTAATTTGATTAAATATCTTGGACAATTATATTTTAACATTTTGTAAATCAACCCATCGTACCAGGTTGTGTCGAATGCTTTTGCAATGTCAAATAGAATTAATCCTGTGTATTTATTTACATTAAAGTTACGCGTGACATGATCAGCGATCCTAGCAACTTGATGCCCAGTAGAATAACCTGGTCTGAAACTAAATTGCTCCACTGGAAGTATGTTATTACTATCGGCGAATTTATGAAGCCTATGTAATATAACTTTTTCCGCTATTTTGCTTAATTTGCTAAATACACTAATTGGTCGTATATTATTTACTTGGGAAAAGTTTCTTCCTGGTTTAGCAATGACTTCGGCTATTTTCCAGGACTTTGAAAAACAGAGCCGAACCACATCGTAGCATTGATTATGTGCGTTAATTCTAGTACCTCCTTCCGTGGAATCTTAAATTTTAAGATTTTTGCCGGAATGTTATTATTATCACCACAACAAATTGTTGCTTTAGGTTTTTCTTGAGCTACACTAATATTTCAGCAGGCGCAAACAACAAACGAGTTTAAATTTTGATTAGCATGAAAACTCCGAATATATTTTTACAGCAATGCAGTGAACGTGCACTAAACAAGGTAAGCGCAGTATGATATGTTTAATATTAATAATTAATGCTACTCCACCATTTCTACGATTAACATCTTCTTCTCTGTATAATTTATGACACTGTCGCTCGGATGGTGCGTAAAGTTCGATACGACGATGTGCTTCATTTTACTACATGAACTGAAATTGTTGTTGGTTACAAGGGAAAATCAGAGGCGGATTAAGGATTTACGGGGCCCGGGACTAATTTTGAATGAGAGGCCTTCCGTTCGAAGAAAAAAAATATGGCGAAAAAATTCATTTTCATATATGTGCAAACAAACAAGAAAAAAAAAAAAAATAAATAACCTACTACGTACGCATGAATGAATAATAAAATTAAAATTGTGCGCTCTTTAAAAAAAGAAACTTTCTTACCCTAAGAAATTAAATACCTACACAAATTGAACGTCAAATCAGTAATTTTAAATATAAATATGTACACGCTAACATTTGTAATTTTTCATTAATAACATTAGTGTTTCTTTTTCTACAAAAAAATATTTATATATATGTGTAAATTAAATATTGCGGGTGGCAAAAAAATAAACGTTTTTTTTAATAAAAATAAAAATTTTATTTATAATGCACTGCCTACGGCCGCGTTGCGTCGGTATGGTTTCAAGCTAATTTCGATACACTAATGTGATGCTTTCGATCATATTCTTTTCTTTATATAAATTAAACGTGTATGTTTAAAATTCCATAATTGTTTATGTGATCAGAAAAAAATGATTGAAGCACAGTATGATTTATTAAATTCTTCGAAATATGAATATATATTTATAAAATCAGTAATCGATTAAAACTCGCTTTTGTTTTGAATAATTTTTATACAGTTCAAAATAAAGCGTATTAACTTCTAATAAAAATAAAAAATAAAATTTGGTTCAAATTAAAAATATTTCAGATCGTAAAACGTTTTTGCATAGAAAAATTTACAACGATTGCATGGGTATCAATTTTTGAACAGAGAATTGTTAATAATCGATTTGTCGAATGTTTATTTAGTATTCAATACGTGTACGTTAAAGGGCTCATCATTTTTTTTTTTTTTAACACAATAAATCAGATTTATCGTAGGAAATTTCTATAAATATTCATTTTATGGAGCATTTAGTTTATCGGGGAAAAAAGAGAAAGTTTCATAGAGAAATATAATTTTATTAATGAACTCGTATATTCTTTTTTTACATACATAAAAATTAACTGAATTCTTTTCAAGATGAAAAAAAGAAAAAATAGGCAAATTTAAAATCTCGCATTTTTACAGTATTGAGTATTTTGAGAAAGAAAACTTAAATTTTGCACATGGAAAATTTAATTTTTTTTTGTTCAAAAGCGCGGTGCCACCTAGAAGATACTGGAGCTGAGAGCTATAGTCCTCCTAGCCAGCCTCTCTTAGATTCAGCTCTGGGGAAAATTACTCTATAAAATTTCCTGACATTTCTCAGCGGCGTTGCTTTTCAACTGAAAAAACCGGGAAACCGAGAGTAAGCCAGAAATTTTTCGTAAAACGGGAAATTTTTTTTTTTTTTTTTTTTTTTTTTGGAAACTTAGAATTACATTATGCGTTGTAATTTCTACGATAAATTTTAAATCGAATTTGTATTATTTTTATTAAAATTAAAATTTGAAAATAATCACATCATTTTGCATAAAAAAGTGTCGGTTCGTTTCCAATAACTATTATTACTTGTTCATTTCAAATAATCATTTAGTTTTGTAATTATAAAAAAATTTTAAGCAACTGATTTGTAATATGGTAGGTTGCTTTTTGTCTAATTTTGTTAAATTTACGAGAAGAGGAATGTGATTTTGTAATAGTGTTTAAATATTAAAGCAAGGCACGGTATATGTTCATTCATCTGTGCGTAATTTTCATATGTAAGTTTCGATTATATGTAGTTACAGATTGTTGTTTTTTGGTTTATTCTGGATCTTAGTAGGAAGACTGCCAGGCTGTTTAAAAACAAATATTCAAACTCTAGTGCAGTTTCTGAAAACGGTTCATTTAATAAGGAAAGCGAGGCACAAGAAAATATTTCCGAAAGCGTAGTTGTTGACTGTTTGGTATGATTTACATGATTTATAAATTAATTACAAAGAGGTAGATTTGTAGTGTTATTTCGCAGGTAGGTTTTTTATTTTAATATTCTATTAAAGGCGATTTAATCATTTACATAGAACGCAAATTTGGAAAGCATGGTATACAGTCACTTGTGAGAAACTAAGAGACGGAAACGAATATCGACGACCTATGAAAAAAACGAAAATACAACGAATCTTATTTATCTTTCGGATTTATACCTGTAGGAAAAATCAGAGGAATCGGATGATGGGGGCAATACCTTATCTGCAAAAAGAATCTACTAAAGAGTTCACTGGTGCCAGTAAAATTCGACATTTTGACACAAACCATGCGGATCTAAATGAAAAAGACATCGGGTTTTTTCGAAAACCTAAAAAAAAATCGCATCAAGCGGTAGTGTTTAACTTCAATGAATTTGTAAAAACCGATAATAAACATACCACGGAAGCATCATACCTCTTTTAAGCTATAGGATTGCTTGATCAGCAAAACCGATGTTCTAACAACATCGTTTCTGCCGAGATTTGTATAATGTCTGATCACTTCGAAAGTGAGAATTAACAGATAGATTGAATCATTCTAATATGTTTTTTGTTGCTGGATTGTCAATATTACTTGTATTTGTGTGGTATATTTTTGGCTCATCTATTGAACAAGATTTGCTTCTCTGCATTCCTTCGGAAACCAATACAACTGGAGATGAAATGGTAAATGTAATAGATTGTTATTAGGGGGAAACACAACAACATTGATTGGAATAAATGTATCGATGTATGCAGTGATGAGGCTGCTGCAGTGGTAGGAAAAATAAAAGGCATCGTATACCAAAAATTGAAAATACTGCGCTAAAATGTAGCACCAGTCATTTTTGCATCGACATGCTCTTGTAATGAAGAAAATGTCATCATCATTAAAGAAAGTTTTCGATGAAGCTCTATAAAGATCATAAATTACATTAAACCCCGTCCTTTTCTTCAATCAAGATTGCTCAAAACAGTGTGTGAAAAAATGGATAGTCTGAATCAGTCATCCTTCATACAGAAGTCCACTTTCCAGAGGCAAAGTTTTAGTTTTACATTATATGAACTTCGAGACGAGCTGAAGATTTTTTTCAAATGAAGCCAAATGCGTCGGAATCTATGAAAGTTTTTGATGTTTTGCATGATGAACAATCGCTTATGAAATTACGCTTACCTTGTCGAAATCTTTTGAAAACTTAACGAGGTCACTGCGCATCATTACAAGGAAAAGCAACAACCGCATTATTTACTGCGAACTTCAAAAAGGAAACTAAATTTCTGGATTTCTTGCATGGAAAAAAAGCAATGTTGAATGTTTTCCATTTTTAAATGAAATTCTACAAGAAAACGTGATAGAATTACCAACTGAAATTCAAAACATCATTAGTGAACATTTGGCGAACCTGTTAAAATCTTTGTCAGAATACTTCCCGATAACCGATGATGACATCGACTGGGTACAAACTCCGTTTATCAATAAAGATAAATCTGAAACTTTTATCAAGGCTGGAATATGAATCATACATTGATATTCAGAGTTCGATCGCTTTACACATTTAAATCAGTGTCACTCAACAACGAGTTTTGGGTTAGTATTAAAAATGAATATCCTCAAGTAGTGAAGAAGGCTGTTTTAACTCTGCTCCCTTTTATAACGACATATAGATGTGAAACAGGTTTTTCAGCTTATGCCGAAAAATAAATTCAGGAGCAAATTGGATGCTACTCCGGATGTACACGCATGAAACTGTCCGACATTGAACCAAATTTTAAAACTATTTCTAGTAAAACAGTGAAACAATTTCATTCTTCACATTAATTCGTTCAAAAATTTTTATCAAACAAATTTTATTTACACATTTGAAGTTCGATATTTTTTATTATAAGTTAAAGGGGAACGTGTGAAATCGTAGTGAAAGTTGTAATTGAAAAGGAAACAATCAAATTTTATTTACATAGCAACGATTGTATTAAGTTTTCATGTGGCACTGAGGGATCTATAAAATAATAGTGATTTTATAAGAGTTCCGCGATCATAAAAGTTTTGGAACCGCTGCCCTATAGCATATCTGAGAAATAATAATTTAAAAACGAACCGAAAGATGGCGCTGCATGAAATATTTTTACTTTCCGTGAATAATTAATGATGAGCGATTTGCAGCATGAGATCATAATAGTCGCGATAATAAAATTGTCGCGAGAAATAAAAATAATAATAAAATTATACCTTTATACGATTTTTATTATCAGCTATTTTAACAGAGGAATTCGAAACGGTTTTGAAATTTATTCCTCACCTACACCCGAGATTGGTCGAAAAAAAGCCGAAAACTCTTCGCAGTGCAAGTCACCTCTACGTGAGTCATCAAACTAATTTTTATCTTAAACGAAAGTTCCCCCTCCGCATCCGCCTTCTTTTTGCAAAAATTGTATGCCGAGTCTTGGGCGTTTAATAGTTCTCAAACTATGGCCAACCGAATGCGGTGGCATTGAAGTAGTTTTGCGATGCGCTAAATGAAAGGAAAAATTACCTTCAACGTATCACGAAAAATGATTAATCACGGTTCGTTGGTTAGAAGAGGGCTGTGTAAGATCGGCTTTTTCTGATCACTGCTCGTATGTGATTTCCAGCGTGGATAATTGTACGGAGTATATTCATCAAATGATTTGATTTGATCAATGACTCCAACCGATGATTCATAGAGTTATATTATGCACGAAGTCGGGAATATTCATTTCGCGAAAAAAAAATCTATTCCAGTTTCAATGTTTAGTAGTAACGTAATTGTTTACCGTGGAATAAATAAATGCATTTATGTCAGTGATTTAATTTAAAATAGCGTTCACCGCCCAAACAATAATAAATAAAAATATCTGAATGCCATTTAGTTTCGAATAGTTTTTTCAACGTCGTTTTCACTGATATTCCATTCGGCTTCGATTTATACTTGACAGACTCCAGGGAAGAATAAAATTACAACTTTTTTGTCATTTCGGTTGGACAGTCAGCCCTCTTTTGTATAGTAAACTATCGAAACAGCACTACAAATCTAAAGTAGAACTTTAATACTAATGCGCGATATTAGAAGGCTTGAGATACTATCATACGTGCCGAACTGTTTAAACATATATTCCAGTTTTAGAGGAGACTAAAATAATTCTCACAGTGTGAATTCGCAATCCGTCGATTTATTTCGATTTCAATGCGATGAAACAAGAAACAGAACAGGCCAGTTTTAGGGACGAAACTGCATGTCTGGTAATTCAGTATAATTATGTATTTTCATGAACAAAAAAACGCGGACAATGTAATTTGGGCAAAACTTATAGGGAGACGTCGCGGCAATGACAAAATTAGTATATACAAACTCTACAAAGCTGCGTTTGGTGCAATTGCTAGGGTCGTGATTTCTCTGGAAGAAATTTCAATGTAGATTACGAAAAAAAAAAAAAAAAAAGATCATTCATTAAAAAGAAATTAAGAAGAAAAAGAAATTCAGGATATCGTTGGTACGTTTGTGTTTTTAAACATTCACAAACATTATCCATAACAGCGGCGGATCCAGAAGGACATGGGGGAGGGGGGGATTATATAATTATGTAAAATCTTCTACGGGGTAGGCAGTAGACTTGAAAAATACCCCTTGTTTCATAGAGAAAATCAAATAGCGACCTTTATAGACATTTAAAAATGTTTTAAAAATATGAAATTATTACAATTTAATTAAAATTTTTATTTTTAGGTGAAAAATAAAACGGAATTATAAAATTATACCTTAAATATGGTAGTTTAGAAACAGTAAGATAGTAATTTTTATTAGACTTTACTTCTTTTTTATTTTTGTTAGTAATCCGATCCGAATTATTTGTTCATGAGCAAGTTTAAATGTATAATATATTCGTCATTGAACTCTGTTTTTAATTAAAATTACAAAATAAAAATTAAAAATAAATAAAAATGGCAAAAGATCAACTACCGTTGTGTTTAAAATAGAATAAAGAAATTAATAGTTTTACTAAAAAGTAGTATTCAATATTATTAATTATTAAAATTCGTAGGTAAAATTCATACAAATCTTTTATAGCATAAATTTTCTGTTATAACACAAGTTTTTTCATAAAGGCTTTGAATATTTGGGGAGGGAAATTCCCCCTCCCCGTAGATCCGCCATTGATCCGTACTCATTAATGTATATCGCGAGATTCATAATACGAAGTTCATTTAAATTGTTAGGATTCACAGGTTACGGATTAATTGAAATTTATTGCCTGACAAATTTGTTTTATTTTTCGTACTGTAACATTTTACGTATATTAAAAACTCAATAATCATTCGAACTTTTGGGAATGGGTCTAAGGAGAAAAATTTCAATAAATTTCGTGATCGAATAATACTGTTCCGGTGAATATGGACTGTTGTATCTTCGAAACATGTCGGGATATTTATTGCATTTTTTGATTTTGAATAAATACTTCTGTGTTCAGTAAAGTAAATATGTACTTGATAAGGTATCATGGATTCTGAAATTAAGCTTTTCATAATGTACTTAAGAGGATCTAACGGATCTGATAAGAATACCGAAAAGCCAGTGTTCCTTTCTACTTGGAATCTGCCTTTACTTTCCCTGATTTTTCTGGCACCCAATTATTTTAGTCTGGGTAAATCTGCAGCGACCTTGGATCCGGAACGAGACACGAACTCGCGACCTCTGTTGCTTTGGCACCCAACCGCGCCTTAGCAAACAGTTTCATAATTTTTTAAAGTATCATTTAAAGAATTACACCAGAAGATGTATTATAATTATATGTTAAAGGAAAGAAGAACGTTTGTTCAAAACCTTCGCCAGATTTATTTTTGTATCGTGTACGTACAGGTGTACATATGTATATTGATACGGGGAGTAGGTTATTTCCAGGTCTAAATAATATTCGGCAATGATGATGATAATTGACGAAATTAGGTGAATAGTTTTAATAGTTTCAACGAATTTTCGCATCTAGGCAGTGAAGTGAGTGGGGGGTCTCGAAAAGCGTCTATTACTAGGAGGCGAGCTGCTTTACCGAAATTCTTTAAAAGCAAATTCCGGTTTATGTTGCATATTTCACGGTAATATGAAGAATGACGGTTTCCAGGTGATTGAATTTTGCATCGTGTGAAAGAAAATTTAAAAATCTTACCTATCATTCAGGATTAATATCTAATTCCTAAATATTCCCGTGTTTCGTATAATTATAAAAAAAAAGTAACAAAAGATAATTTTGTCTTCGCGTGTATACAGTAAACTCTAGTAATCAAACGTCGAGGATTCTGTATGATAAGGTATAAATATCTACAATACTAAATTTATAAAACAAAAATATTTCCCGTAAAGTTTTTTAAAATGATTTTTTTTAAATCTTTCAAAAAACATCAGAGCTTTGAAGTTTTAGATTTAAAGTTGAAAATTTGGTTATATTCTTTTTTTTTTTTTTTTGGATATATTTAACGCAGTGCATATACAGTGACTAGGCTAGACGAAGAATTTCATCGCAATAAAGTTATATGAGATCTGTCACTATGAGAAATCTGAAGAGTCGAGAGATTATTCTTTCATCATCACCGAGAGAAGCTCAGAAAGTAATAATAAAGAGAGTGAAAATTTTGAGCGTATCGTTTCGTGGTACGGACAGTCAATGAGGAATGGATCACTGCAACGAAAACAATAAGGCGGTAAGTCTTAAAAGGTATGAAAAAGCAATTGAAGTAGAAGAACAGCAATGTGTGGTTAGATATTATTAAAGTTGATCATGACTCTGAATATTATTTAATTCCTTTCAGTTTATTAGAAGAAGGGGACCAATTAATTATCAGTTGTTCGATATTTTTTGGAAGAGCTCTTAATCGGCGATTTATGAGCCAATTTCAAATTTATGTGTTTTTAGAGTTCCGGAGTTATTGAAATTAAATTTTTTTTTTTTTTATATTATATGTTTTCCAAATCGTCGTATTAACATTATTCTATGCATGTTACTACCGTACGCAGTCCTAAAAATTTCAGGCCGAAAAATGCCAGTTCACCTTTTTTAGTTGTACTTCATATAACGCTACAAACTATTAAACTGGTTATAGTTGTTTATTATTATTATTATTATTATTATTATTTACCGCAAAATAACTCAATGTAAAAGGAAATGTGAAGATCAATGTGGTTCACTGACATATACATGTATCAGTCTCAATCAGTAGCGGCTCGTTCATGTGTTCACATTCGCACGTGAACACCCTGGATTTAATTTAAAAAAAATTAAAATCCAATGTTTTTATTTATATTTATTATTTATATATCACTATTAGTAAAATGAATGTCAAAAATAAATTGATTTTACATTTTTAAAAAGTAATTAAATTTCGTTCAGAATTCTTTTAGTGTGAAGGCTACTTGTAGCACGTGCGATCGAAAAGCATGTAAGTACAATGTAGTAGTGTGTCAGAAAGATAAAAATTATGTTGTGTTAGCGCATGTGTTACATCGGCTTGATGGAGCACACTCGAATTGTGAACCAAACGATGGCGTTGTTTTTGCAAAATTATATTTTGCAGTACTTTAATAAAGTGAATTTGATTATAAACAGAATTAATCGATAAATTTTCATAAAACGATTATATGTTTACACTTTTTTTACTACTTTACCTGTATTTGAATTTTGAAGGAAATAAAGTTTGATTGGAGTATATTTATGTGCTTATTTTTACTTTTATTTTATAAGAAAAGTGTATTACTGCATCTATATTATTTCGGTTATGTTATTACGTTGCATACATATACAAGGTAGTACAATATTGAACATTTAAAAACAGTTACGTGTTTAAAATTACCGTAGTTCTATTTGTCAACATTATAATTTCCAAATATTGAAATACAGTAAAAATTGGTTATAATGGCATACCAATTCGCATTTAGCTTTGAACGATTTATGCAGTTGAATTTAACAAAAACATCATCCTCGATCTTTTTCAATGAAGAAATGAAATTTATACAAACAGAACAGATACACCGTTATTTTTTGTTCCGCTTATTTTGTTAGTGTGACATGTAAAATGCTTATTATATAAATATAACATTGATGAAAACCTGCGGTAAGACCACTGCAAAAAATATTAAAAAAAGACTACTATACTTATTTTGTTAAAATAAAAAATTGAAAAACTATAAATTTCTTCGAAAGTAAGAAAATATCAAACCACTTTCGTTTTGGTACAGTTTCTTTTCTCTTATTCTTGCTTTATACTGATTTAAGTGTTTTTATTATCATACTTTTATGTACGAAAAAGAAAGTATGGTGTTTGTATTTTTCACTAAGAAATATGTGTAGTTATAATTATAAATAAATGATTGTTTATTCAGCGTAGTTTATGCCGTAAAATATTTCATGTCAGTTTTGTAACGAACTGTTCAATAGTAGTAAATTTTGGACACTAAAAAATTATAATGCTTTATTTGATGTGGGATATAACGATCAGATTATTCACCTCCTTGAATGTTTTTATAACTAATTTCTACTGTATCTTATAATTTGTCATTTTATTATACTCTTTTTGGTGAGACATGCATTATGTAAAACTGATACTATTCAAAATGTTGGCTGGATATTTTAGCATAAAAATTTATTTGTTTTTCTTTTTAAGCAAATTCAATTTTTTTTTTTTTTTTTTGTCGGGTACCATGTACTGCTGCTATGACCAAAAGCACCCGAAAGTAGTTATTGGATGTTATATGGAGTTGATCATATTTATATTTCGGAGAAAATGAAGGACTGCTTCTACTGCAATTGGATCATTAGATAAAACTTGTTTCAATGAATTGCAACTAAATTTTTGAGGTCGATATATGGAGTATTATGGGCATTCAAAGAATAGGTATCGGAGTGTTACGGGTGTCTGGATGCAACGAGAACACAATGGTGGATCTATTTTATTTATAATATAACTATGAGTCGGTGCAGTATGACCAATATGGAGACGAGACAGAACTGCCTGTTCTTTTCTGCTGTGTGTAAAAGATCTCCAAGGAATGCGATAAGAGCGGATAGCTCTAAGGTGATTAGTCGTAGGGATTGCATTCCACAGGTCGCAAAAGGATTTATTTGTTCTGTATTTGATGAAAGTGATTGTATCAGATTCAGATGTAGGGATCAAAGGATAGGGTTGAATAATGGCTGCCTCTTTAGCTGTTTTGTCTGCCAGTTCATTTGATGAAAAACCTGTGTGACTTGGAATCCATAATAAAATTATATTAAGAGTAGGGTTATGGTATAAGAGGTTTAAGATTTCTATAACAATAGGATGTAATTTGATAGAGTTACAGTTGAAGCGCGTAATGGAAGAGAGAGAATCGGAACATATTAGTAGATCTTTGTAGTTTTCAGTGATAGCAGCGGATATAGCGAGGTATATATCGTGCAGTTCAGCAGAAAATACCGAATATTGTGGTGGTAAGCTGTAACGCAGGAGATCTCCCTCTGAAACTACAGCACAACCACACTGCTAATGTTTTGAATATGTATACACAGTCGATCATTGGGAACACAGTTTAGTTTTTAATGATGGACTGCATATATTCATTCGAATATTTTTAATAGTGACGTAGTTTCTACCTAAAATTGTAATTTTACTTTAGGATAAAAGTGCTAATTATATTCTCACTGAGTTTTTCGACACTAAAACGAATTAAAACATTTTTATGTAGCACAATGTGTGAAGACAGATAAAATGCTTTAGCTATGTTATCAATTGATAAACAAATGTTCTACAATATTTCTAACTTTCATGAAACTGTTATAGATTTTTTTTCTTTAAAGAAAGATAGAAGAATAGATTTAGTTTACGAGACTTTTAACTGAAAATTATTAATATGCGCACACACATACAGACACATACATACATACATACATATACATATATATATATATATAGTTTTTGATAAATTTTTTTCAATAAATATTTGTGTAATATTTAATATATTTAATTGTGAACCTCCACTTCTGTTACTCACGAGCCGCCACTGGTCTCAATTTACCTTTTATAGCGGCACATAATCGTACGATATAAGCGTATTGTTCGTAATCAATTCTATAAACGCTGTACATACTAAAGAGAGTGCCGGGTGTCGTTTTTTTCCGATTAATAGTATTTTTTTTTTTTTTTTTCAGAGATAAAACTTTCACTAACTCTGGTTTTAATTTACGTGGTGTGTAATCAAAAAAAGAAAAAAATATTGCGTTTTTAAATAGTGCGTACCCCTTCTCACTCCTCGCGCAAAAAAATAAAAAGGTTACAAAAAAAAAGCGATAAAACCCCAGTCAAAGGAGAAGTAATATTTCGCTGCGTTTTTGGTTTGGAAAATAGAGAACCCTATCATCCTATAAATAATATAACAATGTAACATACCAGAAAATAAAACAAATAATGATTAAGAGCTTTTTATACACGTGTCGGCAATTTCGGCATGGACCTCCTCTGCAAATGCGAGTTTAAGTTTTTTATATAAACGTATGCTCGCAAGAAATCCGAAAATTCCCATTGTAACCTTTAGGAGAATATGTTAGTAAAACTTTTCACTGATGATGTAAAAAACTCCGACTTCTTCGGTCTTAGAGCCCCCGAATATTATTTGATTTAATAATATTTTTCGCAAAATACGAAATTAAACTTATGAAAAAACAACAACATTAATCGATTATTAATTCTGTACAGCAACAAACTGCTCACTAATTCTATGCAGGGCCAGCGCGGATAAAATCCGGGCCCAAGATTAGTGAATACTGCCTCCCCCCCCCTTTCCGGCAAATGAAGATTTTAGTAAAAAATGGCACTTCTCCTTTTCAAAAACGGTAAACTCTCTCTTAGAATGTTGAATTTGAACGTCAAATATGAATATAGTAATTACGCTGTTCTTACGTCACGATGCCTGGAAATTTTTTATTCGCACCGAAATAACAAGTGGTCCCTCTGTTCGACGGATGCTGCAAATGTTGAGCCTTATGCGCATCACATAGAGGAAAACAGTGTTCAACTTTCGATTAACTGTCAAATTTAATAAATCGAGTGGAGACGAGTTTTCTGCAAAGTTTGCAGCTTTAAATGAATTACTCTTAATGCAGCATCGGCCGCGCCAGTGTTGCATCGCTGAACAAATTTTCTACAGCAGTACATCTCCCCATCCCCTAATCCAGAAGAACCGAAACCTCGATGAAAAAATTTGTTACAACAGAGAAAGTTCATTTATCCTATAAAAGTTTTGTATAAATGTTGCAACATATGAATTTAATTATAATTAATATTTAATACTGTTTTCTAGTAAAACTATTAATGTTATATTCTGTTTTAAATGCAACTGTAGTCGATTTTTTGCCTTTTTTATTTATTTTTAATCTTTATTTTGCAATTTTAATTAAAATAGTACCGTTCATTTTGCTCGTTTCATTATTAATTTCTTTTTTGTTAATTTTACTTACATCTTTTAATTACTTCTTTTTTATTATGTGTGTTTTTTTATTTAGTCTCGTTTTAATTTTTTTGTCACCTTCAGCTGAACTTTTTGTTACAAACAACTCTTTTCAGGGCTACTTCTGTGTTATTTTACTGAAATATTTTTCGTTGAATTTTATTAAATACTTTGTTCCGCTCGTGGTACAAATATACGCATTAAAAGCATGCACAAAAAGTAAATACTTAACATTAATTTTTGCAGTCAGCGTCGAATTTAAATTACAACAATAATTTAAAACTTATTAATGAGTACATATAGTATAATCATTCACTTTCTGTAAGCTGAGTAATGAACATTTACTCCACGTTGATTTGTTGCCGGTTTTGAAAAGTTAATGTTGTTGAAGAATAATCCATAAGATTGTTAAGTATATTACCCTGAAATGTATTATACCTTTTATCTAATTATTTTTTACTTTTAGCGCATTTGCTTTTTTTAACTTTTACAACAAACTTTGAAGTCGATACCACTTTTTTACCTGTTCTACACTTCTGCATGAACAACGAATTATTGAAATCAATCTGCATAGTTATACATAACCAAATACAAAATAAATAAATAAAACAAGTTCAGTCAAGCATGATTTTTCATGCGCGCAGGGTTACTCCGTATGTTAATTTATAGGTAACCATAATATTTATGTTTACATAATGTTAAATTCGAAGGAATTTGATTTTTCCGCTGCAAAGAGGAAGAGGAACGTAATTTTTTGCGATTTTTCAAAATTATCACCACCTCGAAAATTTCGTTAAGGAAATGAAATACGATTTCGTTCCCGACAAATAGTGATCTCTCAAATGATATATCACAAGAACGGTAATAAAAAATTTTTTCAAAATTTTGGGGATTCCACGCCCCTTGGAGTCTTATTTTGGCGATGGAAACTCGGATGCTGGAAACTAGAAAAATATGCGGGAATCTACATATTTTTAACCTTGTTAAAAATTTTTAACTATGATACTCACGTCGTCCAAAAAGTGACATACTTCATCTTTCGTGAACTTTTCGTCAATTTCAAAGGGTTCGTTCCCATCAAATAGCGATCTTTTCAACAATATATCATATAATAAAACAAACTTTAATAACAAACAATATAGAACAATAAATTAGATAAATACCTATTTAGAAACGTTTTCGGGCATAACCCATCATCAGCTAACACTCGGCCA
Organism: Icerya purchasi; assembly: GCA_039619475.1. Lineage (NCBI taxonomy): Eukaryota > Metazoa > Arthropoda > Insecta > Hemiptera > Monophlebidae > Icerya > Icerya purchasi. The sequence goes on along the minus strand of CM077116.1, from coordinate 398,841,396 downwards.
AGATTATTTCTCAATGATAATTTAGTTGTTTTTGCTGAATGACCGGTGTCACTGGTGAATAAAATGTGGTTAGCGACGTATTATTTGTAGATGATTGATGTACGATCACTGCTCAATTGGAGGACACGGATGGGAGAAGATATTAACGTGCACAATTCGCCACACTGAATTTTACATTATTCCACTTCCTCGTGTTAATTCATTCATGATCCCTCTAATAAGAACTTTATGAATAAGAGTCTTGGCTAGGACCTGTTGCATCGGTTTCAGTTTGTTTAAATTTCGGCGCAACATTGACGTTTCGACAGCTTCAAATTCTTCAACGTACCTTTCTGTTTTAGAATTTCGGTACAAGTTTTCACAGATTCCTGCTGTTCTTGAATCGAGTTTTTTTTTCTCGTTTGGTATTTTCACGACTAACTGCCATTATTATTGCGGACGGTCTTTTAGATTCCATCTAAAAATAAATAAAAACATTATCTGACAAAACGTTCCGGAATAGAGAAATATTTTAATTTTATTATACTGAAATTAGTATGTAAGGGAAAAATTACGGGGGGTACAAAATGTCTAACATTCGGACGTGTAACTATAATTTTTTTTCTGTATTTTTAGCCATAACGGAGAATTATATTGCACGGTCAAATTTGCTCGACAAACATGTAATTCGTAATTTCTATTAACTATAACGGTTGAAACAACAGTATTTCACTAAAATCAGTTAACATATTATATGTATAATAGATACGTAATTTGACGGTTCGAATTCAAAATTCTATTTTAAATTATATAATTTGTTGACGGATTAAATATCATCTCGTAAAATTATATTTTGCTTTTAGGGTAGATAAAACAGCGGATAGATGCAAGGATTAATTTTAAAGTTCTATAGTGAAAACAAATGAAAACCCATAATTTATGAAAGTTGTCGAAACGAAATGTAAATAATTACAAGTGTATTTAATAAAAAAGTCGATCCCATTCCCCTGATATGGAAAAATTCTCGAAAACCTTCATGTATATATGTGACTATAAACGGACTATTTCAATTAACGTTACGCAATGAATACAATTTATTAACTCCCTCTCCTAAAAGAAATAAAATGAATAATGAGACTGCCAAGAAATTGCTTTCGATTTTGAAAAATCGCGGCATTTTTTGAATTGAGGGAGGGGGGGGGTGCTGATAGAGAGGGGTAGACACATTAAAATTATCCCATCGCCTGATTCAGGAGCCCTTTGTTACGATTATAAAACAATTTACAGCGTGATGATGATGGCTGTGGTCAATTCAAATTACGAATTTACATATGTGCCGATATATGGGAAAACAAAATCGAATACCTTTGATGATGGAGCTTTAGAATAGGCAATATTTTACAAAAAAAAATTAATAAACAAAAAGTTACTACTATTTTTCAACTAACGAAGAAACAAAAGAGAACTTGAATTTCGTGCCAGCAGGAGACGCGGCATTTAGTTTACCCGAAAATACATTAAACCCCGATACGTTACAAAATTTAACTTTTATTAAATACACCTGAAAACACGTACGACAGAAAATTTAAAAAAATTGTAATAAACACCGACATGTTTCGGAATTACTCCATAATCATGACAATGATAAAACTTATAGGAGAATTTTTTTTTGATTATAGACTATCTAGGGCAAGAAACGTTGCGGTAATCGTTTTTTCCTTGCTGCACGATTTAGAATCCTTTTCACACTAGTTTAGCTACGAATCCGAACAGAATTAACATTGTTGTTGTGGGGTTTGCTGCTCACATTAACTTTTTAAGGAAAAAACAGTACAGCTTACATAACAAAAATTTCAGTTGATAGAGAAAATATGATTACTCACAAATAAGCCTGAATTGGTTTGTCTATCGCGATCAAAATAATTAGGATCTCTAGCCGCAAAAAACCAACCGAAAAAAATGTACCGCGATTATTTTAATGGAAACAGTGTAAAGTCTGGTGGCAAGATGATGTAGAAAAAGAAAAAAACGATGACTATTTATTAAAAATCATTATTTCAAAATAAAGCGATGTAAATTACACTTAAAACCAAAATATCTGCATCATTTTCAGTTTTTTCAATAAATTACCTGTTGATAAATCATATTAATAAATATTTCTGACGGCAATAGTTTACATTAGTGCCACCAGTTCATTTTACATTTTCTTTCGTATTGTTGCGCGACATCGCTGGTTTGTACAAATATCGATGTCTTTTAGTAAAAATTATTACTTTTTCTTGCCAAAAATTAAATAAAAACATGAAATCATAATTTAAAATTCAAAAACTGTAAGTTTAGCGTTTTTTTTTTTTTTGACCTGACATTTGGCCAGCAGGCTAACGTTCAAGTCATATTGAATTTACGGAAACAAAACAAAGTAAAATAAAAATTCATTAATCCGAACATTGATTGGATCTTTAAATTACAATTCCATTTCTTTTGATAAATGAAAAAATGATAAACAACGTATGATCACCAGAAACAAGTAGTTGAAAAATGCAGAATGGAGGATATAAACCACAGAACATCAGCTGTTCAAAAAGGAGAACTCTATCCGTGGATAGGGCCTCACAACCGAATAGTGGTTGATATCCTCGCGATACGCTGTGCTTACATGATCGCTACAATTTGAATGAAAATGGTTTCTATCAAAAAAATTAAGCCGCACTCTAGTATGACCTGAACGAAGTCTGCAGATAGTAGTGACAAAAAGTCGAATTAAGTTAGCCGGGATAGAAGTAATATTATTATACGAAGGAGCATAGTTGGTAGAGACGATTGGACAATTTCGTATGTCTTGCCTAAACTAGGCGAACTATTAACGAAGTTCTTCCAATCAGTACAGCTGTTCCTCTTAATCTTAAATTGAGCACACCCGCATATCCATCATGTTAAGGTGTGTGCAGTATTTCATGTTTAAATCATTTTTTAAACCTTCTAATGGGTATGTCATAATTTTAAAATACCATGTTTTATTTTACGCAATTTTTTTCGTTAGTTCTGAAGTGGCATTTTTCTATTTATTTATGTTATGTTGTCGTAAGTTTCAAAATAGCGTCTTTTTCATTCGTTCCTTTTTGTTATTTAGATTTTAATTTTTTCTTTTCCACGTTTTGAATTAGTTCGAATTCGAAGTGAAAAATAGCAGTAAATGAACAAACTAAAATCTTTGGTGGCCGTAATGTGTAATCGTTTACCTTGTTTGTTTCATATCGATACATTTTTGTTTTTCAATGTCAATATTTACCTTTTTTTTGTGTTTAGCGTGTATGTGTTAATGCGTTTGACATTTATTTATGAAATAAGTGTTTCATTGACGCCTATATTAATTCATACATTTTATTATTATGAAATTCGAAAATTCTTAATAAGAAATGAGAATCAATTCCTCCTACCTATTGTGTTTGGGTGTTTTTCTGACATATTGCTTGCCTCTTCCAGTTCAGTTTATTCTTCAAAGTCAGATTAACCAGGTCTGGATTTAGAGGGGTCTTTGGGGGGAGGGGGCTGCAGTCCCGTGTCCCGCCTTATAAAGGGACCCCGAGAGACCCCACTTCCGACATGTAATAAAAAATTAATCTATCATTTGTCATATACATCAACTTTTTTTTTTTTTTTAAATAAATAGAATTATGCACTTTTAATATATTTATTTGTTAATAATTTCGTATCCATTTTTATTTAGTAAAATTTCGAGTTTCGTAAAAACGCACCAGAAATTTGCTTTAAGGTACATAACGAATCGGAATCTACGTTTTTAGGAAAAGTCTATATTAATGTGTGTGCGTGTGTATACGCGCAACACATTATCCTTTTATGCAAATCTTTGGTTAAAATTTGCTGAAAAATTTATTGTTTAAAATTATATACATATGTGTATATATTTTTTTTGGCGTCGAAAATTCTATCCATTGTCTATGTGATATTTAATTTTGTTTACATTAATAATTATATGTTAATTCGTGAATTCGAAATAATATAATTAAATTAAATTAAAGAAAATTTAATTATTCTATAAAACTGATAATTTTGTCACTTCTGAAAAGGGCCCCTAATATTTCCGTAGCCCCGGGCCTATCATACACTTAATCCGGGCCTGAGATTAACTAATAGGTATTTCATCCTGAGACTCTGCATCCGTGATCATCAAACTCTTGTTTCAAAACTATCAACTTGAATCGGAACAGGTCAAAATACTACAGTGGAATATAATCATTTCTACCGGCACCACTACGTTTTAAGGTCTTATTCATTATTTTTTTTTTTTTTTTTTTTTTTGAAAACTCCTTCCTCTCCTATTTTGCATCGTTTTTTGTTACAAAATTCCTATCAGCATCCGGAAAATATTTTCTGAAATGATGTATTAAAGTACTTATTATAAGTCAAATTTTAAATATTCTCTAAAACGTACTTTCTACAAAAAGAAAGCCGCTGACTGTTCGTAAATATTAATAAACTCAACGAAAAAGGTTTTATGTGAGCAATCACGAATCATAACTCATTATAATATAAGGAATTACTAATTAATTCTTAAAGCATTAAAAATTTAATAATAATAATCGTATTAAAATTGAAAAAAAAAAAAGAAGAAAAAACGATCCTTCTAAAGTCCTAAGAAAGACGTGATAAAACTTCTAGCGAAATCGTTGAGTAAACCAGCACGCGCAAGTCCCGGTGAACGAAAAACCGTGCTGTTTTGATTCCAACGAGAGATAAGCCGGCCGGTTTTACAGATGTCGTCACACTGGCCAAGTTTGACGTCTCGCATCACATTTAACGCTGAGTCACTTCCCGTGCTTTCGGAAACCGGCGCGCAAGTCCGCTTATAAAACCGCACGACGACGTGTGTGAGACGGGCTTCTCACCTCCCTGAAAATCAGCAAATCATGACGGGGCTAAGTTCCTTGAACTGATGAATAAAAATAATCAAAGTCTTAAATAACAACAAAAATCATATAATATATGTTTAATATTACATCAGTTCCTATTTATATTACATTTTATTTATTTATTTTTTTTTTAAAGAAAAAAGTACAAAATTACACACCATCACTCTTTATGAAATAAACAGAAAAATAAATCGACAAATTTCTCGTAATATGTTTTTAGTTCTACACGATTTACATTTTATTTCACCCATGACATTTTTATAATACATTCTGAAAAAGTTTGCGTAGAATTCGAATCACTATGTCGTTTTCTTTGGCCGAGGGTCTGACTGTGTTTCCAGCGAGATTATTATACATATGTAGTTATTAGTTTACATTATCTATTTGGATAAAAGACTTGACCAGGTATTTTTTAGTATTACAGCGTAGTATCCTGTTAAAATTTCAGCTTTCCCTATGTGATGTCGACTATATCATTCGAAATTTCCCACTTGGTTTTGAGCACGCAAATATTTTCGCCGGTCATGAGAATGTTTTCGCTCAGTGGAAATGTTGAAACTTTGAAATTTAATTCTCAACTTCCCTCCTCCCGGGATCAACCGAATGAAAAATTACATCGACGGAGTACCGCCTAGAAATCGAGCAAAAGGAAAAAGTATGGAAAGAAGGTGAATAAGTAAAAGAGACCACATGTAGGGAGTAGAAAATCCAAGGTTCGCGGAAACTGAAAATAAAAGTGAATACATTTAATAGAAAAACAAAGGATCGTTCGAAGAAAATGCGATTAACATCACAGATCAATCCGGCCGGATGGAAAGAACAAGACGGTGAAGAATCTTAAAATGAAATAGAAGAAATGTTGGAAGCAGACCATGACGTAGAACACGGTGTAGAAACTCCGAGCACTAGGGACCGAAAAGGCAGATTTTGCTGAAAAGATTAAAAAGGAAAAACCCGTTTAATTTGTTACGAGTTTCTCGATAAAATTTTAAATTTAAATATATTCATAGTCAAACTCACTTTTGTCTTCTTCCCGCGTAGTTCTGAAATTATCCGAATCAATTCGTTTTTTGTTACGAAAATTACGTTGTCAGATAATCGAAGATTACTTAGATATTCTCCATTTATATATATATATATATATATATTTTTTTTTTCTGCAATATAATTCCTCGAATGGAACAAAAAAATTATAAGCAATAGTCTTCTTGTTTGATTCCTTCTTTCACCTGTAAAAATTCCTCAATTTTATATCAGTTACGATTCTTTTAGTTCATTGTATATTTCCTTTATCAAATTCATAAAAATGAAGTGGAACACCTTGATTAATTTGCGCTTTATTACAAATATAATGGCTAAAAAAATTAAAGTTTTTTTTTTTTTTTAATCCATGTCAGCAAGGTGGAGAGGTAGATATAAAATTCGTTTGTTTTCTTAATCATCGGGTTTATTCATAGTGAATAAGTAGCCTGTCATCGGGAATTGCTTTTTAAATCCAGTTTTTTACTCGTAAAGTTGTTGAATACCACCGAGTAGTATGCCTTTAATTCTATTTTCTAAAGTTTCGATAAGTACTTTTGCAATAGTCAAGCTTAAATGAAGTAATATTTACTTTATATATGTAGTTATCCTATTTCTAGTACTTTTGCAATAGTCAAGCTTAAATGAAGTTATATTTACTTTATATAGTTATCCTATTTCTGATAGATCGGTATAATTTCAGAATTTTTTCCACTTTTAGGAATTCTTCAGGAACCTGTTTCGTTAAAAAAGTGTCTAATTCTAGCCGTATTTTAGTTGTTCATTTGATATGTATTTCGGTTATTTTTTGAGTTTTCTAATTCAATTTCACTTGTTAGGAAAAGAACAGGTGTTCAAGATGAAAACTAAACAGTACTGCTTAAAATTAATTGGAAATTTTGAATTGTGTTGAATAGTTTTCAAATTAATAAGTTATGCTGCGCCTATCTCATTAATCTTATTTCTGCAGTATTTTTTGTCACCGTTTTCTGTTATACATGTTGTCTGTTAGTTTTCATCCTACATATATTTTTAATACTTCTAGATAGATTTTGGAATTGAATTAATTATTTTTTCTTCCTTTTCCTTATTGGGGTTTCTTAATTTATTCTTAATCACATAATATTACGATGAGTTTTACGTTGCTTTTTTTTTTATTATTATTATTATTATTATTATTATTTTTATTTTTGAACTTTAGTCTATTAACTCCACCGCATATAGAGCTCCGTTCACGCGGCTTTTATTCTGTAAAACATACTATATTCAAATGTAGTACCGCATATTGAACCCAGCCCACGCATACGCGTGGGTTGCCTGTGCGAAGAACACGGGGTTTCGTGAGTGTATGGGTTGGTTTTTAAACTTTTTAGTTGTTACAGATTTTGATTTCTTTGTTTATGCTTCGTATATAGGTATATATATAGAAAAAAAAACACGTGGATGTGAATCGGGTTCAATATGTAGGGTACCTGCAAAAAACGTGGCGTGCGCTATGCGTGGATTTTGGTTTCAATGTGCAGCGAGGGTTTTACTCTGTTGAATTAGATTTAATAGCTCTTCATTTAAGCCAAAGCTCTCGACGACGACCCTATAGTTATTGTATATAATGGACGATTTTTCTTAACTAATTTTGTTGCTTTATATTATTCAATATACACTGTTCCTTAATCGTCAAGTTAATCTTTATCAACTTTTACTTACAATTGGACGCGTGTGTGGCTAGTCTTCATAAATAAGCCTACATTTTATTCACTTGTGATCGGATAGAATGTCAACATTTTGTACAACATTAAAATGTTTAATCTATTTTTTACTTTTATTTGGAGTTGAAATTTATTCGTTTTTTTATTTTTTTTTAATATTCTAGATTTTGAAAAATCCATATCCATTTTCTAGTTTTATGTTTAAATATAAACACAGCGCTGAAAATAATGTAAAAAGTTAATATTTTAAATGACTAAAAACGTGAATAAAAAGTTATATTTAGTATACAATTTGAAAATGTAGAAATATTAACGCTAGCCGAATCGAAATAAGTCAAGTACGCGAAACTAGACTACGTAATACAACATACGAATGACTAAAGAATCATTGATCGAAAGATTAAAAATTATAAAATAACAATAATAATAAGTTGGTGTTTTGTCAATGACGCTTACCATCTAAAAATCAACTATTTCCTCTTTACGATTACAATTATAATATATAAAAAAAAGAAAAAAAAAAAGAGAGAGAGAAAGAAAAAAACGCTTAATTCCAAAAATATTAAAATATTAGAGTATCGTCAATAATAAAAAATAAAAATCACGTTCGTACGAAAATTCACCTTATTTAGAAACTCGATACTGCGTCACTTTAACAACAACCGGGGCGGGGGGGGGGGGGTATTTTGTATGTGTATATTAATTAAAATTTCTTTAAATGTAATAAACAGTTTTTGTACTGTTCAAAAATGTTCAATACAAATTTCAATTTCAAACTGCTCTCCCCCCCGTTCCTCCGAATCGTTTAATTTTTTTCTTTTTTTTTTTTGCTTCACCGTAACAAATACTGTTGCTAAAAATTTTATCTGCTATTCTCACTTTTATTTTCGATAATACAAACTTATTTATTGTACGTTAATGATATGTGTATGATATGCACCGACCGTATAAAGTATATATAGCGAGGTCAGAGATTGTCACGGTACGGTTCAAACTAGATGCAACGGTATCGATGAGACTGGGGGGGGTGGACACAATTCTTTACAAGCTTTTTTAACGGAAATAGAACGATTTATCGAAATCTTTGACAGCAGTAAGTGAACTTTAAATTCACCGAAAGCGACTAATGAATTCCACAATGCGTCGTTAAAAAATATAGCACGTTCGCAACATTCGTGACGAAAATCGAACTTTTCAGTGAACTATTACGATAAAAGGAAAAAAGGAAAAAAAGGCTTCATTATAATTTTTCAATAAAATTTAGAAAATTTCTTTAAAATTTAGCATTAATACGAAAAAAACAAAAACAAAAAGGAGAATATTACGACGAAATATCATTATTTTACTATTCGATTTTTTTTTTTTTTTTTTTTACAAAATAGTATCATTTTATGAAATTCGGTTTACGTCGAGAGTCTACTTCTATTTCATAGTATTTGAAAAATGCATATTTTTCAAACTACTCAACTGGATGTAATTATTAATTATAGACGTATGCAACATAATGAGAAATAAAAAATTTTCAATAAAATATTTTTCAAAACAATTTAGTAAACGTGAAAAACGATAATAATAATACTAATAATAATAATAATGATAATGATGATGATAATGATAATAATAATAATAATAACGATAAAGCTTAAAAAATCGTATGCAGATTGCACATACGCAGGTATACATAATAAAGCGGAGATCTCTAAAACAAATTTATCGGCCTATAAGGTAAGAGTTTTTTCTAAAAGGAATATTATAATAGAAACTTATAATTTAAGAAACGACACAAATTTAAATTTATAAAAGATATTGTAATTGTATTTAAAAAATACATTAGAAATAAAAATTCGCTACGCAAGTGTTTTCAAATCAGGCATTTTTTATTACACTCGGAAAAAGAAAAGTTTTAATTTATGCGAGAGAAAAATTTCTTATTTGTTAAATTATGGCAATTAAGATCCTACCGCACGTAAAGTAGGAAAACGCTCGAATAAATTACTATGGCCGAACTTTACCATTAAGAAGTCTCATCGCCTTTAACTAGAATGGTAAAAATATGATTAAGAACATCGAAAATATATACGTAAAGATATACGACATCGCCTACATGTTAAGTAGCATATAATGTGAGATAAACACGTTCGACTTCGAGGTAAAAATCGTAAAATAATAGTCTCATTAATGAACGAAAAACATAAATCCTTACAAATAAGTTTCCTTAAACGTACATTTGTCAACGCATCTAAAGATAGCCTAACGAAAGTTCGGTAAAGCTTTGATAATCCAGACAGCACTGAATCAACATTCGGTAAGATGCTGCTTGCAGTTAATGTAACGTCTGAAATGTGTATCATTCACATTAGCTAATTTGATAGATAAATGATAAAAAAATTAAACGTCTATAGTTAACGTGAACATACTTTATCGCACCGTGTAACGCAAACATTGTCTACAGCTACTTTTTCATCGTGTTAAATTGAAAAAAACAATCTCCGATTTCGTCGTTATTTTAATTTGTAATATTCTATATTCTATCTTTAACGCTAATTTACGCTATTACGGTTAGTTAGCGTGTTCTTTGTATAATAATTTTGCTTTATTCGTTAATTCTGGTGAGAACACAAATTCATTTTTTAAATTATGAACAATGAACCCGAATTAAATTTTATCAAAACGGAATTATAATAATGTATACATCTATCTATACAGGCCCGTGTTCAGAATTTTTAAAATGGGGAGGGGGGGGGGGATTTTCTTTACATATTTATTTTATAAATTGTCCAATACATTTTTCACTAATATTCATACTATTAATAATTTCCATAATTTCGTAATAAAAATTTTTGCATAAAATATTAATGAAGTACCTAAAAATATGGTGCATATTTTTTCTTTTTTCTTTTAAAGGTAAAAACACACGAAAAAATCTTCAACATTCATTTTAAATTTTTGTTTTTTTCCCAGATTTTTGTGTATTCATAATAACTATTTCAGTTCTCATGGGGTAGGGGGTTAACCCCCCCCCCATGGACACGGCCTTGTATCTATACACCGATAGGGTTGGAATATGCAGTAACAATGATAATGATAAATATATATTAAATGGTAAATTACTCGTATTCTGGTTTTTGACAAGATTTCGTACAAGAGCCCTATCCAGGGGGGATTATTTTGGCCGACGTAGTAGTGTGACGGTTGCATTAAATATGTATTTCTGGCTTATGTTGTAGGGTTTTTATCAGTTTTTTTAACAGTTTGAAAATGATTTTTAATTGTTTACCTTCCGCAATAATTGGGTTTCAGCAGTTTCACTTGTCAATAAAATTTAATTCGTTTATGTAATCTGTTCTAATTGTCCTAGACAGTTGGAATTACCATCTGCTCGAATTTGCATCAAATGATGAGGCGATTAGAAACTTTTGTAAATCCGTTCAAACATACCAAGCTTTTTCACACATACACAATACATATATATATATATGTATATATACATATATATATATATATATATAAATAAAAATTATTAGACATAAATTTTTGGTTCGTCACCTTTATACACTTTTGAAATACATTTAAACTTTTGTTTTCAGAGATATAATTGAAATACTAATAAATTACGGACATACTTCCGGATCATAAATTTATGGTATGGTACAAATGATATTTGTCGATTTTCAGAGATTGGTTAACCTCGATGTTGTGGATTTTTTATAGGCTTTTATTTAATTCGTTTTGTTATTCTGTCTGTCTGGGGGGAATTTTGCGAACGATTTTTCACCTAATTCCCGATGAATTATAAAAGTGTCTTTTTGTCCTTTTGCAGAAATGTTTGTTATAGATGACAATACAATATTGTGCAACATCTGGGCTTCCAACTTTAAAATTAGACCCTCGGGGCGCCGTAAGGTCGAAATTTTGGAAAAAAATGTTTTTTTTTCTTCTTCTTCGGGCATGTGATATATCGTTGAAACGATCACTATTTGTCGAGAACAAAACCATATCTTATTTCTTTAATGAAACTTTCGAAGTTTACGAAAAGTTCAAAAAAACGCGAGATCTAATATGTAGCTCCCTCTTTGCGGCGCGAGTATTATAGCTAAAAATTTTGAATAAGGTTGAAAATATGCGCATATGCACGTATATTTCTCTGTTTTGGAACATCTAGGTTTCCAACTTTAAAATTATCCCCTTGGGGCTTAGAAAGCTCGAACTTTTAAAAAAAATATTTTTCATTTTCGGGCATGTGATATATCGTCGGAAAGATCGCTATTTGTCGAGAAAAAAACCATATTTTATTTCTTTAATGAAACTTTCGAAGTTTACTAAAAGTTTAAAAAAGCACAGAAAATGACGCGTAGCTCCCGCTTGTGGCTCAGCTTTTTAGCTAAAAATTTTGAACGAGGTTAAAAAAATGCGCTTCCTTGTTTATTTCTTTACTTTGGAACATTTGGGTTTACAACTTTAAAATCGGACCATTAGGGCGCCGAAAGTTCGAAAGTTTCAAAAAAAAAAAAAATTTCCCGGTCATATATCAATGGAAAGATCGCTATTAGTCAAACATTGTGTTTCACGTGCTGAGGATTCCGTATGTATTGTATGAAAAACAAAGGACAATATAATTGTACGGATGCGATCGATTATTTAATAATAAAATGTAACACGAATTTCTGTAAATGACCTATAATCAGGATATTGAATAAAATAAAGCAAAATAAAATACAATTCTAAATTTATTGTTTTTTATTGAAATACACATAGTAAAAAGTCCAGACTGAAAAGTAAAAAAATATATATATTTTTTTAAAATAGGCTTTTATTTATGCACTAAGTGAAGTACAAAATAACTTTATTAGTGTGCGACTACCAGATACGCATGTCTTAATATTAAAATCTGAAACTACAAAATATTATCTGAAAAATAAAAGCGGGGGTCGTAGATTAACAATTAAATATTAATATTATAACACATCCTAAAAAACTACAATCACTATTTAATGTTGTTCCATTGTTGTGCATCACAATACCACACACACCGAATATTTTTGTAACTGCGACCCCCGCTTTTATTTTTCAGAATATTTCGTATTTTCAGATTTTAATGTTAAGATATATGGTAGTCGCATACTAATAAAGTTATTTTATGCTTCTTTTCAGTGCAAGAATAAAAGTCTATTTTTAAACATTTTTTTTTATTATTTTTTTTATTATTTTTTTTATATTAATTCGGGTCTGCTATGCTTACATACACAACCACTACATTTTAACTAGCTTATTCAAAGCACCAACTTGAAGATCAAAGACCTTTTCCGACTCCGTTAACGATGCTATCTTTTTAAGAATGAAAATTTTCTATTCTCATCCGAACATCAGGTTTTTAGATATATAAGAAGAAGTAAAAATAATGAATTTTGAACTATCGCAGGAAGCCGTGGTGTCTAATGCCGAAATTTCACCACATGGCGAACAACGCCGCGAATACGAGGCGCACCGAGTACTGCATAACGAAAAGTATAAATTTCTTGGGCGTTTTATTATTCTTTTACAGCATACGTACTCCGGACTAGAAAATTAAATTAAGCAGAGAAAATTCAATAACGGCGGCGGCAAGAATAAATTTGATACAGTACGACAAGGCAGCAGTCTGGAGACTAGGAAAATACGATACTGCGAAGGCAAGAAATTAACGACTGAATTCACGACGACGACTGCAAATTAACGGTAAACAGTTGAGCGACTAGAAGAACATTAATGTCTTAAAATTATTAATAATTGGCGGCCAGTTTCGCGGAGAAATTACAATATTTCCTTACTTATCGATCGCGGTACTCGCTATAATTTACATGCATCAGTAACTAGCCTACTAGACGAATAAATCGATCTAATGCACAATAGGGTATGAATCTCCAAATTTATATCGGTTTTATTCAAATTTTAGGTAATTTCATCGATAACTGAAACAGCAAGTGACAGTTGTTATTGGGGACCATGTGAGTTTACGTCACCTATATGTTTTTTTAGCGTTTTAGCTTTTATTATACTTAAATAGCAATTTATATTTTTACTTATATACTAATTTATCGCTTAATTATCGGTTTATTATTGTACGAAGACTAATTATGACAGCAGTAATTTATACCTCCGCGAGAAAAAGTTTAACGGTGATGTCAGGTGAATCAATTCGATTTGAAAAGGAACGAGCCGCACAACTCTGTAATTTTCATTTTTGACCAAGAAACAAAAAAAAAAAAAAAAAAAAAATGTAGAGAATATTCGGGGAAAAAAATCATCAGTTCCGTAGATGCAATTTTAGTTTCTGAAACCCACCTTACTGATAAAGATCGTTTCAAAATAAATAATTACAACACGTATTCTTGCGCACATCCCTCAAGAAAATCTCACGGTGGTTCAGCAATATTAATAAGTAACATTGTACACCACGAACTAAATCATTTTAGGGAGGAGTATCTACAGGGAGCCAACATTAGCATACAGACGATGGGTAGCCAGCTTCTATTATCAGCTGCTTATTGTCCGCCACCACATAAAATAACATTGATAGAATTTTGTAAATATACGTAAAAAATTTAGCGAGCATTAATCACTGCACAATTTAGAGCTAAACCGAAATACACACTATACGTATTTACGGGACAACTTTGTAAATTGATTTAACTCAATAGTTAACTGCGGCACATTGCTACCATATTTATTATTATTATTATTTTCATTTCTATCGTCATCTCTGTTAAAATCATTATATAACAATGTTAATCCTAAATCTTCCATTTGCTACGTGTATACAATCAATCAATATTGAAACAATTATTACTTAACCGGGCATAGATAAGATCTGCTTTCTACATTCAATTTTAGTACTACCTCTCAATCGGCATTATACATGACACTAGATTGCAAGAATAATAAAGCCAATAAATAAAACGAACAACATCAAATCTAAATTGAGCGACCAAAGGTTGCTGTTAATTAAGAAAGCGCGGATAATGTAAACAACGGATTTTGTGCATCATAGTTTTTAATCGATGATTAAGAACTGAAAGGCTGAAAAAAAGATAAACTATTAAACGATTAATGGTTCTAGAATGGGGATAAATGATTTAAAAAACTAACTGTAAGTACGAAAAATACTCGCGGGGTCAGCACGTTTTACGACTTTTTCGCATAGTTTTTCAGTTTGAGCTCTCACGTTTAACGCTGTTAGAGCCTATGTTAAAGCACACCTTAGCGTAGCAAGCTGGCCTAGTTTCCACTGATTATCGTTCTAGCGTATGGAGGCTGATTTATTCTCGTAATCGATTTTTTATGGTACTCTATACGCAAAACGGCAACCGGCTGGAAAAAGGGACATTATCAGATTGCCAAATTAAAGCCCTGCACCAGAATGGGTCAGAAAAGAATGACATAAATAAGTGGTTGAAATGAATAAATTTAGTGAGGCGGGGTCAACTTATACGGCTGTACAAGATCGCCGAAACCATTAACAGTTTCCAAGCGTGTTAGTCAGCTAATTTATTATACCCTGGCAATGTTAATTTTTATACGATGGATAAATTGAGTTCAAGCAATTGTCGATTTAAAATAATTGACTCGTTTTTTAAGACATTATGAGCATGACTAAGATAACATGAACATCAGAAGAACGAAAATCACGATTGCGATCGTGCATGTGAGGAAACGGTTTTAAGGGGGGCTAAAAAATAAAAGGAACGAAGGAAATGCTTAATAAAATTTCGATGGCGTAATATTTAAAACTGAAATTACGTCACTTTAAGGAATTTTCTTCTGGCGGAAAAATGAAAAATTTATTTGATAATCACGAAGCAAAAAAAAAAAGAAAAAGAAAGAAAAAGAGGATGGAAGATGTCAAATTTTTTATGATTACGATTTTCGAGTTTTTACTATTCGTAATGAATTCAGTATACTAGTCGGACAGTGTCTATTTTACACTTAACGAGATAAATGCTGAAAATACGTAGAAAATTAATATTTCGATATGTACTTGGCGTGAAGATCATCAAGAGATGTGAGAGTCATTCGAATAAAATTATTGAAAAATGCGTAGATTTCGATATGTATTTATACAGAAAATGCCCCAGCAATTTTATACGTTCTTGTTTTATATTAACACGTTCGCCGCAGATGCGCTTTTATTTGCAATTGAAATGTACGGGATGTTAGTTTGATTAAATGGAAAATTTTTCATACAGGAAGAGTTATCATCGTGCCAAACTTTCTGGTCATCACTCAATGGAATCTCCTTTATATGATCGACTGTCTCCTCCACTATAAAAAGTACGCACCCTACATCCATAAACAATTTCAAACACCGCTGAAAATATGTTTTTTTATGTTTTTTTTTGTTTTTTTTTTTTTTTTTAAGTGCTTATAAGTAGTTAATAAAAATAGAAATAAAAACTTATCATCATCGTCTTCATCATCAAATTCTAAAAAAAGTATAATCAGAATTTGACGAAAACTCCCGGTCTTCATTCTCCGAACAATTTACTGAACGACTGATTATTGAAAAAATCGGAAAAGGAGAATTCACAGAGGTCTATTTGATTTAACCTGATTTTCTAAAATGCGTAAGGAGATAGGATTAATGCAGGAGTTTATTTTACTAGGATTAGAGATAACAATATTTTCTTTATGCAGAAGACCGGATAGATTAGAATGAGTACCGGACAATAAAAATCGGAATGCGACAAATTAATATTATTTTGATTGCACAAATCTGTCCTGCAACTTTTATTTGAGGAAAAATTGGGGTTAGTATTAGATGAGGGAAGGTTGTAATTTTAGAATCTTGATGAATAGAATGAGGGGAGAAAGAAGAGACTTGCCAAATCCTACTGAAAGGATGAGTTGCTTTTTATATATATATATATACAGAAACGAAGGAGATCTGGTGGTAGGTAGTAGTTTTAATTCTCGTGAAAAAGGATAAGAATTTCGTACAGCTTATGAGACGAATGAATAAGAGTTGGAAAATTATTAGTGATTATTATATTTTCATAATTTTTTTTTTTTTTTTTTTTAATATGTAATTGATTGGAATATTCGGGACAGGAGCGGTCAGTTGCTAAGTGATTATTTCCATGACACCAGCCACAAACAGGAAATGATGAGCTAGCTGAACAGAGACTGGTATCAGGATTTTCAGTATATCTAGCGCTGCGTGTATTTTGGAAATTACCGTATCGAAGACAATTGTAATATACCACCATTGGTTTGCGAATACGCAGTTCTACGTTAAATTTCATTTTATAAAACATAATCAGTTAAAACAGAAAATGTCAATTAAGAGTATTAATGGCGCGGGAACCTTTTAGTTTTTTTTTTTTGTTAATACGCTTACTACCGTTAATAGTGCATGACGATTTTAATTTTTCAGTGATATCTTAACCAGTCACGCTGATGTCGACTTTTCTAATTATCCCAAAGCGACGTGTTAAATTATTTAAGCTCGCAGATTATTTTCATTTAATACGGATGAAAGAAGAGAAGAAATGACAGACAGTAATGAAGTGAATTCCAGTCGAAGTCTATTTCTACTTGCGGAAGTAAATTCTTCAATTCCATCGGTACTTTCAGTTAATACGTAAGACGGGCACCTTTTTATGACTAGAAAGAAACAGATTAATCGAAACATTTTCTTTAAAAGGTATTTTTGTATTAAAATTAGACTCGTTAGATGTTATTAATTTAACTTCTTTCTAGGTACAGAGCTGATAGCGGAGATAACGGCTCCGAGGTTTTCTCATTGTTGCCGTTTCCCGCAACAAGCGGCAAACTATTCTGCCGACCCGCAGATTTTAATTTATTGTTACCGGCGGAAACGGCCCGGAGGATTTGCTGCACTCATTGAAGTATCAGCTGCCCAGATAAGCTAAAATTGATAAGGAAAGAGGAGAAAAAGGGGGAGAATAAAAAAATTAAAATAGAAAAGAGTACGAAATGCGAGAAGAAAGAACGCTGAAAAGAGAGAGAGAGAGCTAGCAAATATAATTAAAATAAATACCGATTAAAATTGGAGAGAACTAATTATCGAAGCTATTGTAAATGGAAATATCTTACTCGATGAACAACATTCAAACGTTTTTCACGGGAAAAAATTAAAAAGATTAACGTTACAATTACTGAATAAAAAGTAAAAAAAAAAAAAAAAACACACAAGAAAACACCCTCGCCTTCAAAATATATGTCTGTTTAAAATCCTCGTAGTTTTTATGGTGCAGAGTACATATACATATATGCATACTCACATATACGTGTGTATATACACACATGCATATTACTTAACACAGACATATATATATATATATATATATATATATATGTACAACAGTATTTTGTTGTTAATTAAGAGCTGGCCGTTTAGTAAATTACTTACGCAAGAGAAAACGCGGACACAGAGAGGAACGTTCACGGGCAAATCAGACAGTTAACAACGGCTGGAACTGCTTGTTGACTACATAGAACTTGTGTTTCTTGCCGAAAAGGCCAAGAATAACAGCGGTGTTTTCGATCAGTATGTTCAGCGGTATGACGCAAAGAGCTCCGAAAAGGCATAGCGCAAATCGGACGAAACCGAATCGATAGACCGAGAAGGACTTCATAACGCCGAAGATGTACATGTAGATGTTGACAGCTCCAATGAAGGCGCACAGGAAGTCCATCAAGGACGGACATGGAATCGGAAAAAAGGCGGACAGGAGCAGATTGGACGAGGATAACGGCATCGTGACCCAAGAATAGCAGGAAATCGTTAGCCACAGTTTGTACTTTAACGGGATCTCCGGGGAGTGCACCACCAGCAGCACTCCTTGCAGCCACCTCTTGCGCTGCTGCATGAAGTCCCACAGCGAAAACGGCGATTTTTCCCACATTTCGCCTTCGACGAAGTTAAACGAATAGCCGGCTTTGTACGCTTGCATGGCGAAGTAACAATCTTCCGCTACCGAACCGTTCAGTCCGTTATCAAACGATACTTGTTTTTCGGCGCCGACCTGAAAAATAACGACAAATACGTTCACATTCTAGAATAATATGCATTTCTTAACTTACGATAATGGAACAAATAAAAATTGCGCACAAGACGTATTTTTAGACAGTAGTGCTCCTCAAAAAGGTTCATCTTATCCTAGCGCAGATGGATTTGTCCTTGCTAAATGTGATCTCTCGCATACTGCTAGTAGGCGTGTAACTCACTGTACCGTTGGAAAAATCAACAGCCACTCTACTGTACAGCTGCGAAGCATCCAAAGCAACCCCATGGATTGTTGCCAATCATATGCGTTTTTGAAATTGGAAGTGATCTTATATCATGGCGTCTTTTCTTATACATGTATATAAAAATGCCGTGTCATAAATGTTTGGTCGCGGTAATCTCCGCAGCCGATCTTAATGAAATTTTCACACTGCGTGTGATTTGGTCCAACTTAAAATATAGGATAGTTTTTATCTCGATTAATGACCACAGTATTTTTTTATTGCAAATTAAATGTTTCATTAGTTGCAATTAGTTATAATGAAATTTGTACACTAGGGGTACTCTTGGGCCAATAAATCGATCTGTCAAGGTTGATATTCTTAATAACTGATTCACCAAATTCACTTCAATCGATTTCATCTTGAAATAACAAGTTTAATTATACCCTAAAACAGATCCTTCTTTCCAGATGTCGGGTAACATTTTGTAAGTGCTTAATCATATCGGTATCCCTGGTAATGTGCGGGTGAATTTTCTAGGTTATCACCTCTGCTGTCAAATAAAGGCGTCCTTCTACAAGTGTATGAAGGATGAATAGATTGCGGTCAGTGGCGCACATAGTCGACCTTTTTGAAAAAATATAGAATCATCAGCTAAGCCGTGGTTTTTACCTTACGCGCAAAGAACGGTTGGTCACACAACAATCTCCCGTAATTACATACATGAAAATCCCCTTCAACTACATGCCTGTTTTTTGTTATGGTTCATCTGCCACCTTTGCCAATCATTTACTACAATAGTGTCCGGCCTTTTCTCATACTGTCGCCTACACTTACCCAATTGTCGATTGTTCTCTCAAATAATGCCGATCAAATACTTTCTTTGCTTGGCTGTCTTAGGGTGAACAGCAACCGGCTAAGAAACATTTAGGATATTTTTCACATCCTGGTCCATGCCATTAGTTACACACGCGGAACATTGATTAATAGCGAGAGAAATTTAAAAATTAGAAAAAACAAACAAAAAACGATATAAATTACGAGGTGATAAATATTAGGTAGGCGCATAGACAGTATATTTAACTGATAGCGAAAAACTTGGCTCGAGTTGCTGCTTCCTCTCGTTCCTTCTTTAAAAATATTCCATCTTCCAACTTGAATTCCCTATGTTCCAAATTTCATCTTAAATTTTGGTCAGATATTTACCCTTCCTCCTTCCGTAACGATCAATCCTTTTATCTGTCTGTACAGCCTAGTCTTCCTTCTAATGTCTGGTGTTCTTTGAGTTACTTTAACTTCCCCGTTCCGTTGTCATTTCTATGATTCGCTTGCGTTTTGGCCATTCTGCTTTTCCTTCCTCTCGTTTTCGCTTTTCCCTTGTTTCTTCTCCAAATTGTCCTCTTCACCCTAATGAAGCGGCGAATTGCGACGCCAATCACGTATCTTTTTTGAATGTCCATCTCTTTCTGTTGAACGCGGTATCCTATATTCTTGTTTGCTGAAACTCAAGCTCCCCGCTCCTTATTGTGCATCATATATTCTAACTGACGGCTCTTTTCTTTTTTGTTGTTTCTGGGTGTAGGTCCTTAGCTGACGTGCCCAAAGGGGGGAACTAAAAAAAAAAAAAAAAAAAAAAAAAAAAAAAAAAAGAAAGAAAGATAGCGAAAAAGAGAAAAACACGATACGGATAATTTTGTAAAAAAAGTCAGCGGAAATAAAATAAAAGGTTGGAACTGTTTTTAGTCATTAAATTTTTAACAGATGACGCTTTTAATGTTGTCAAGGTAAACTCTTTGTTCATAATATAACAAATGCAGTAAAAAATTCTTCGTGGCTGATGTTGCCTATTCGTCCACAAACCATAGTGGCACTTTAAATAATGCCATTGCTTCGTTAAACAATATGATGACAACGATTGTTAAAGTTAATTCAAATTCGAATAAATCAGCGCCCCCGTAAGTCTTACAAACGATTCTTCCACGTTACAGTGAACAGCTGTAAGCGGTAAATGACAGCGATATAGAGGCAGATTATAGCCTAAATGTATAATGTTAATCATAGCATCGAATTATCTCAACCAGATTGATCATACATACACTGTGTTGTCTTTGGAAAGCGATAAAATTGAATTTTTCATTTTTTTTTTGATTTTATTATTGGGCTCATCAACGAAAGGTCTTCGTCTAAAAATAATAGAAAAGGATACGATAACTTCGCATATAACAATTCTAATACTAATAGTAATATTAATTGGTAACCACCCAACGGGCTTACAACATTTATGAGAACGGGTATGACGCACTCGAGGTACCCTAGAGTTACACCTTGTTTGCTATTGGGCTCTAAGTACCTTTCTCTTTTTTTCTCGTCTAGTCTCTAATCCTTATGTTTTTATAGTCCCTATGCTACTAGTGTAAGCGAGGTTAAGTCTTTCTTTGCTATCTACACTCGCCTTTTTTTCAAAAACTTTAAGCCAAGCTGTCGGCTCGCGACGACAGCCGTTAAGAAAACGGAGCCTCCTCTGCAGCGTCCGTGTCCTACTGTGTCGGATTACCATGCTCTGCTATTGCTGACATGTTTTCTTTCAATTTTCCCTGCAATTAAGGATGAACGTTAATTGTCAAGTAACCGACAAACACAGTGATGACGGTAGAAGTCAATTTCGGGGAGAAGGTGGATTCTTCGAAATTTCCTTCACTGATTTTCATTTCGAATTAACGAAAGATGATAACCATTTGTCTGTAATACTTTTTGTTCTTCTTTTAGGGATCCGACACTAGACGCGAAAGATTCATTTCTTACACACTGCAAATTGTTGGAAATACACTGCAATAAACATCTGAAGACGAGTCTGCGGTTGTGAGGTTGGCAAGCAGTCTGAAGGAAGTCAAGTGTACAAAGTCCGTTCTTGCCGAACGGCGCTCTTGTTAACCCGGCATGGGTAAATCCGGACACAGTTATATCCTCGGATATATGTATGTACATACGCGTTCGGACACAGTCGGATACTTCTGCGACGATGTGATTTAATCTTAACTCCAAAAGACGTCGCATACCGAACAAATGTCACTCCGAGCACAGACGGATTTACCTCTGCAGTGGTGATTTAATATATCTCAACTCCGAAAAGCGTTAGCTGCGCGCTATTTCAAGGACGTTTTATTACATTGTGCGTTTAGCGTGCTGCGCGCAGTTGGAGTTGAATATTGCGATTATACAGCAACTCCGGTGGAGTTGGAGTTGAGAAGCGGATACATACATGCGTAGTCGGAAAGAGCACATCTATCTATGTAGCCAAAATTGCTCTAGCGAAGTTGATTTTTCTTGTGCATGTCTACTTGTTAACGTCCGGAAAATCGGCCTAGCTCTATTTTTACCCCCGCCTTTTTCCAAGTTCTATTTTACGAAATTCACTAATCGAAGACGATGGATCATTGATCAGTTCACGCTAATTCTCTGTACATGCACGCCTAAGTATTGGAATACAGACAAAAATAAAATGTTCACGTTGCAGCAACGTGTGTTTGATCGCCGCTTAAGCAAACACAAGGTTCGTTCGATTTAAAAAGTGCATACGAATTCTAATTACCGGGAACTGGTAGTTAATTAAGAGCTGTGCATGTTTAGCAGATAAATGCCGAGAACATAATGGAAATCGTCGGAATTAGAATTTACGTCGGCGGCGAATTTCTCGTCATTGAAATTTCCCATTTAATTATAACAATGCACTCGATTTAAACAAACGAACGAAAATTTCTAGGCAAACATCGATCGAGCCCGTGTAAGAGTTTCCATCGCAATCTGCAAACGGAAGCGTTATTTATAAGAGCGCGAAATTATCAATCACAATATGTCACTACTACCGTTTCAAAACATGTCATTAATCATCTTTCGAGGAGTGCGCAGTTGACTTACACTTTAATGAATAATCCGTTCGAGTACATTAACTCGCTTCTGCAAATCGATTTGCATCTGTCGACTTAATGTTTTTCGAAGCGGCTTCTTCGCGATTTTAAGGTTCCACTGTAAAATGTTTAAAAATACTCTCGCGTGCGAGATTCGTTCGTTGAACGTGTTTCTCAATCAGTCCTACACCAATAGACACGCAGTTTTGTAACGGAACAATAACTATTCGTCATTTTCAGCATGAGTTTACACCATTTCCCATAGTCAGTTCGTTCGTAAATATCGACTGCCAACAATCTAGCCTACGCACTGGACCTATATTCCATGCCGTTAAATTTTACCTATACGCGTTAATTTTGTTTAAAAATAAAATCGTCTAAGCGTTTTTTTACAGAATTTTTGCTTTTAAACCGGGAAATCATTATTAGGGCGACGAATCGTCGCGTAATAGTATCGTTGAAACCGATTTATTCTATTTTCTAACTTATTCATCGTCGTTTGGATATTATTATATTATTATAAATCGCCCGACAAAAACAATAGTCGAACGGATCCGCGATGAGCGAAATTCATTTCAATTCGCCCATCGCCAATTTTATAATAATAGGCCTTTTGCTTATTTCCTTTTTGAGTTCGTCAGCAAAATTAACGCGGAGTAATTGTTAATTTCAGATTTTTCAGGCTGCGATAGCGCGTCTGAACCTATTAGCTGACCTACTAAATGACGCTGTAGCCGAGAAATGTTCTACAAAAAAATATTCTCCACGCCTTTAACTGATATGTATTACACATTTGCATATTACGTACGTTCTCTGCGAATGCCATTCTGATGAGTTTAAACTGTTTTTAATTTACTCGGAAAAAAATTGTTCCAGTACGATAATATTGTATAATATTCTGTATAATTATTATAAAAACTGTAGTTATTTTTAATTCATAGAAAAGTGCGTAAACCTATTTCTGAATATTAATACGAGTATATTTCGCTATAATTTAATTCTTTACCATTATTTCCTATTATATGTTAAGAATTCGGATTTCCTTGAAATCAACAGGACATAAAATGTATAAATAAATGCTGCCTTTAATATTTCCTAATGTACAATTAAATGATCTAATTTTTTTACAACAGAAATCGACTTTTGGCGACGTGCATATCGAAATGATAAAATAGATGTTGCAAACAAAATGTATATTTCTAAATTAACAATGTAATTTTCATTCTTAAATCAATCGGTAATAATATTATTCGTCATAGTATGTACTTATATGAATATATATATATATATATATATATATACATAATGCTACGGTCTGGTTTCCAGAGCTATTTTACAAATCAAATCCCATTCGGCTCACTAACTGATAGGAACTGAGGCTGGCCGGCTTCGATGGACGAGGAAGCCAACTGATACGTAACGAGATGATAAAGCGCCCCTCAAGTCTACCGTTATAATCTGAATTCGGACGTCAGAATTAATTTCATTTTATTTCTTATTCCGTGTTCGGAATATTTCGCTGGAGATAACTTTTTAAGCACTTATCAAACAAAATAAAACAAGTTCAATCAAGCGTGACGTTTCATGCGCTGAGGATTTCCCGTATGTAAGATTATAATTTACGTTTACATCTAAATTCAAAACAAAGAAATTTGATTTTTTGCGTTATAAAGAAGGAGAGATACGTCATTTTTCACGCTTCTTTAAACTATTCGCCAGCATCGAATAATGTTTCGTTAAAGAAATGAAATACGGTTTTGTTCCCGACAAACAGCTTTTGCCCGGGAAAAAAAATATTTTTTAAACATTTCGAGCTTTCAGTGTCCCGAGAGGCTAATTTTGAAGTTGGAAACCACCCAGATGAACCAAACTATCGAAATGTACTGGGGGGGGGGGGATTCGTATATTTTTAACCTTGTTCAAAATCTTTAGCTATATATGTATAATAGCTGCGTCACATGTGGAGTCACGCGTTATTTTTCTCGCTTTTTTGAATTTTACACCAACTTTGAAAGTTTCGTTAAGAAAATTAAATACGGTTTTGTTCTCGACAGACAGCAATCTTTCCATCGATATGACCGGAAAAAAAAATATTTTTTTCAAACTTTCGAGCTTTCTACCCCCCGCCGAGGGTATAAATATAAGGTTGTAAGCTCGGCTATAGTTTTTCTATAAAGCGATCCTTTATGTGTATATTTGAGATACGTTTTGGTTTCCTGAATTTTTGTACTCGGGCTATTGCTGCGAGAACATCCCTTTTTTTTTGCTGTTTTTGGGCTCAAATACGTGGGGGGGGGGGTCTATATAATTTTTTAATCGTAATTTTTTGATTTTATGAAAGAGCTTCTACATTTTGTTTTATATTTTGAAATGGTTATTTGGTGATAATAATATACATATTCGGAGTTTGTTGATGCCAGAGTAAAAAATTTAGTTTTTCAAAAAAAAAAAAAAAATAGGCGTAGAAACCTGTGTATGGCAACGTTGACGACAACAGTACACTATTTTCCCATCACACTTACTTGCGAACACCATTAATGGGGTCACTCTGCATCAATTTACGTGGAATAGAGCTACGACCAGCCTATAGTAAAACTAAAGTTTACAAGATTTTAACTGAAAGCAAATTTCTTCTTCTCATTATGTAATACACTTCTTTTGCGTTCCTTCATTCATGAACACTACTTTACTCGATCTAAACCGATTATCCGTGGATTTCCGGCTAGCTATTTAGGCTTTGAGGGCAACGAGACAATGGATTTCTTTGGCCGTTCTTTGTTTTCAGTTTCTGGGCACAATTTCAGCTCATAGTATTGCTCTTCTTTCCTTAAATGATTCATTCAAGACTGTGGCTCAATCCAGATCTTTTTTCTTTTCTAATTCTGGCTCCTTTTACCTCTTTATTAAACCATCCTTTTTTCCTCGTCACGACAGACTTCTCCTCTGAATATAAATATATTGAATTTTTTATATCGACGTAATAATTATCATTTAATAATTTTCATAAATGAAACAATTTTTTCGATAAAAAAGAAAAGATTACCAAAGAGCTGACTTGCAATGAAAAAGGCGTTTAGAAAAAAAAAAAGAGAATTTGAAAAGTTTTTATAATGGATATATTGAGGAAAAACGATTGAGATTAGAAAAATCTCGAGAAAACTACAAATCGAATCATCAGGCCGCCGGAAGGTAAGATTAAAAAAAGTTAAAGATCGAATAGCACGGCTAACGAAACACGAGAATAATATGAAATGCGTTTAGAAAAATTACCGAAGAAGTCAACGGAATTTTCTTATTATCCCCCAGTGTAAGAATGACACACACACACACACACGTCGATTTTATAGGTGTTATTTTTCACACCCTTTATTTTTTCAATTTAAGGGCAGCATTTTCGGGTTCACGTGCGCATCATCTTTTTTTTTTTTTAAATTCAAAATTGCATCGCAATTTCTGGAAAAAAAAAAATTAAATTCTTACTAAAACAGAATGAATAAACGCAATAAAGTTATTTTTATAATTTCTTACTTCTGTTTCCAGTCGTTGCTTTCTAAAATCAGTCCTTAATGAGTTCGTAGAGGTGAGAATGTTTTTGTTAGGGAAATAAACTGAATTAACATAATGTTTTTTTGATGGGTAATCGTCCCCGCTGCTGACAAGTCTAACACAATAAAGAAAAAAAGATATAACGTTCTTGTGAATAGTACGGATCTACACTAAGTAACGAAATAAATCCGTATTTACACCAGCTATGCAACCAATTACGGTAACTTTATTTAAGTATGCACCGACTACCTCGGTTGAAGTTAAACAGTATTTTGCATAAACTTTTGACTTTGAACGTTTGAATATGCGATTGTAAATTTAATAATTTAAATAATGTTTAGCTTTACTATATAAGTTGTAAGTATGTTTAATAATTTTAATTTTATATGCATGTAATAAATACAATTTATAATTTTTATGCAATTTTTCCAAAAACATATTGGTATTTTTTAAAATATCAAAGACGTTTTTTTTAAGTTTTTAAGCTTATCAACTTCTGGGCCCTGATTATAACAGAGATTATTCACAATACGTTACTATCTGATGCGTGAGATAAAATGCGATAATATCAACGAAAGAATTTCTCGACCGTTATTTTTCTTTCAATATAGATGATCACGGTTGAAGTTGGTGTTTTGAAAGCGGATTTTCGACAGAAGTGCTGGAGAGTAGAGTCACAGTACGAATCCGTCACAATTCCTATTTAGTGAAGGAGCAAATGTGTGTTCGCGGCCCATTCTAAGGCGAGCAAGTACTTTTTCAAAGGCCGATTGTGCTTTCTAATAGACTAATACGTCCAAAACTTAAATATCCCGATAATACGCGTCCGAGGCTAGCGATATTCTTTTTAAACGACGTCTATCGCGCATATTATAGACACTTCTCCATTTATTAGAACATTCTTGATAAAATGTGTTCGGTTGAATAATACGGGAAATGTTTAAGCGCGACATTTAATGTAAACTGCCGAAAATGATGAACAAGATAAGAGAACAAACTCCCCCGCGTCGTCAAATTATTGGTGTAGTCACGATCGACTTGGCCCACCGAAAATCAGTAACCAATGTAAGAATTAATGCTGGACCAATGTCAGATCTCTGTTAAATCGGGATACGAGAAGGTACGTTAAAATATTACCGGAAATGATTAGTTTGTCATCGCTCAAAAAAAAAAAGAGAATAATTGCAATTAAGAAAACAGCGGAGGGGAAATGCATGACATAGCGAGTTTCCGACGTGATATCTTTTAATAGTGGCTGCGGAAATTATTTATTAAGAAATGAAATTAACATTTTGAAATAATAAAGTGAAAAAAAATACATTAAAGAATGCGGACTTTTATCGTTAGCGGAAATGGCACACGGTTTTATTATGACTCGTACGATATTATCAGATGATCGGCTCTTTGCAACATATACAAATTACAGGCAGCACCGATGAGTACATATTTACAAGGGAAATGAATAATTTTTAAGAGTGAATGTGGGCTTACTTTTTTATCAGTACTCGTTAGAATTATATCTGCCGACCGATTATTATTGTTAACGAAGTACACGTACGGGGAATGTTGTTTAAAAACTATTTTCTTCTTCCCAAAAACCGATCCTAGATTTTAGATGATCTTTATATTAAAGAACTCTCGCACCATACACCATTATTGTTTAAGTACCTGTTGATTAAGAATTCCTTCGTGTACACTTTTCTTTCTTTCTTTCTCCTTTACGTATCATTGTTGTCAATAGAATCGCAAAAACGAAAAAATAGATATTATTACGTATGTATGTGCAAATAAAAATTCTTCCAAATTGTTTTTTTTTTTTTTTTTGATAGAAATAACGAACTTCAAGATTTACTATCAAAAATTTAATAAAAAGGCAATAAAAAGTAAAAAAGAATACGTTTTATAATGAAATATTATGCAATGTTAACTTTTCTCCCTTAGTTATTCCTTTGTTAGCTTCATTCCATTTCTAATATTTTTCCTATATAATCATTAATGTTGTCATACTTTTGGATTGGGTAAACGTCCTTAGCCGACACCCCCTTCTCCAAAAAACCAACTTTTTGGAGCAGGCATCAAATTAAAATTGTAATATCTAGTATCTATTTAAAATGCAGTTTTCAATTAATAATTCAATTTGAATTCGTTGCTGTATAAGAATAATCATAATATCACCTTAAGGCGTCCCACTCTGAAATATATTATTTCCTTATCAGGAGTGATTATTTTTTACTTTTTAGTGCATTTTTATTAAATTCGTACGGTAAAGTCGGTATTTTTTTCTTTTTCTTCTTCAAATTGTTTGCTGCTAAAAACGACGCGCTTTTCAACGCGACAAGCTTGTTGTTAATGGTACTCTGGGGTCGAAAATATTCATTACCTCTATTGGAAGTTATATTTATTCGTGACAATAAAAAAAAAAAAAAATGATCTAACACATTTTTTCACATTTTTTTGGTGACTACTCAGTTTGTGTTTACCGATACACAACGGTATACTTACATGGTACACTTTCGAATGAGCAAGGAATTATTAAAATCGATTCTTATGGGTACAAACGTAAAAAAGAAAAACACATTATAACTTTTTTTCTTTTAAATTCAATACACAGCATGAACATGGTAAACGCTTTTTTTCATATAATCTTTATTGCTGTAAATGTTTAATTTTTATGAGAACGTATACACTAATGAATTATTGTCAATGTTGGTAGCGATACAATTAGGAAAAAGCTGGTTGAAACTGGTTTTCAAGGTACGCTAAAAGTAAAATTTTCACCGATAGATTAATATTTTTTTCATCAACAGATATTTCAAAATAAAATGACTTACAATACCGTCTTTAATTTTAGCATTTTACTTGCAGTTTTTTTTTTTTAATTTTTTAATCCGGCATTAATCACAAGACTCTCAAATAGTTACACTTTTCACGGGTCTTTAGTCGTATGGAAAAAATTAAAATCATAAAAAAACTTAAATAACAATTGTTGAAGTTGGTGTATCGTGTATCAGGATAATATTATGAATATTATCTATTTCATTTTTTTTTAATAGCGGTTGAAAATTAACATTCAACGTTAAAATTTTACGTACTGCACTGACGATAAGCGGATAGTAAAAATGCTTGAAAAAAAGTCAATGTATTTCGACTAATTTGAATTAAAATGCTTCATCATAAAACCGTTTCGGCAACCTGAAAACACGCAAAAATATACATTTTCTTTCAAATAACCTACTTTAGTAACGTTTCCAAAGTATTCTTCCAACAGTGAGTGGATTAAATTTTGAAATAGTTTCAACACTCGTTACTGAATAAATCAGCAGTCTATATGGACCGTGTGCCGAGTATCAAAAAATCTGGGACTTTTCTGATAATCAATACAGTAGATTAAATACCGAGCACAATTAGCGGCGCATGTTTTTACGTTAGTAGTTTGATGACGACGTAAACTTATTAACAGTTGCAAAAGTTTGTTATTGAAAATTCTAGCAGATCTTTCGTTTGAAAGTTCACCGATTCATAAAACGCAATCATCATATAAAAGGCGAACTCGCAAAATGTGTCCTTCAACATTTGCAATAATACTTCTTATTAAACTTAGTCAATCGGTAATGTACAATGCATATGGGTCAGTGAATGTAAGTAAAGTAAAGCGAGTCCCATACACTAATGCTAAAAGGCCAACTTTAACGGGGATCTAATGATAAATGATTTTATCGTATTTTCTTCTTTTTTTTTTTTTTTTTTTTGTTTGTCATTTTTCAGGCATTAGTTGTTTTGAATGTTACATGCACGTTTCTGCGGAAGTTATTTAAATTATTATTATACTTCCTGAAATTACTCATTTAAATTTAACGGTTAACAAACGCGAGTATTATTGAGTACGAATATAATCGATTCATATTATAATAATTGTAGATGGTTTTTCTAATTTTGCTTTTGTGTTCTGTATGGATATTCGTTGTTATGTATATGTACCGGGGGCGGATCCAGAGATACACGGGAAGGGGTAGAGATATAATTACGTAATATCTTCTACGGTAGGCAGTAGATTTGAGAAATACCCCGCTTCATAAAAAAGAATCAAAGAGCGACCAAATTATAAATTAAAAAATGTTTTAAAAATACATAATTATTACAATTTTTAATTTAACTTTTGGCTTATATTTAAGGATGAAAAATAAAACGAAATTATAAAATTCTAGCTAAAATGGTAGTTTAGAAATAGTAAGAAGGATAGTATTTTTATTAGACTTTACTTCTTTTTTATTTTTGTCAGTAATCCGATCCGAATTTTTTGTTCGTGAACAAGTAACAAAAAAATGTACATATTTCTCATTGAACTATTTTTATTTACATTACAAAATAAAAACTTAACATTAATAGTTTTATTGGAAATTAAATATTAGTTATAATTAAATCCATAGGTATATCACATTTATACACTTGTTTCATTCTTCGTTCCTGTTTTTTCTAGTTTCCCTCTTTATGACGCTATTCTATATCTTCCTTGTGTTGTTTCGCTTTTTTAACCTACTTCTTTCTTTACGCCATCATTTGTCATTTGTGGGCATTCTTCGTATTTTTCATTCTTCCAATACAAATTAAAGGGCTCACTTACAATCATATCTTCTTTGATTGTTCAGCTTTTCTTTTGAATATTATTCCTTAACTCCCAACTTCTTAACTTTAATATATTCATGTTGCTTACAACGCTGTTTTTATCTTCCCATTTCCGTCATCTATTCTATCTTCTATCGCGGTAAAATTGAATTCGTGCAGAACAGAGGTTAGAGGTGAATGCTCTTTGCGTATGAACCAGGAAAAAAAAAATAATAGAAAATCAATTCCTCTAACTGATAAACAGTGATAAAGATCACACACCGTTTGACTTCGCTTACACGGAGAAATTCAAAATTACATCGCTTTTTCAATTTCCTTTATTTACATTACTTTCACAAAATAGCGCGCAAAAAATTCTAATAACGATATTTTCAGTCTGCCGAGAGAATAGACTTGTTTTATACGGGCGCACCGGTTTTGCGAGCCAAATTCCTTATTTTCACATGATTGATGACTTTAAATGACGAAAATGATTTTACGAACAAGAAGTAAATTTTTCTCTGGCAACAACGCATCTTACC
Organism: Icerya purchasi; assembly: GCA_039619475.1. NCBI lineage: Eukaryota > Metazoa > Arthropoda > Insecta > Hemiptera > Monophlebidae > Icerya > Icerya purchasi. The sequence goes on along the minus strand of CM077116.1, from coordinate 398,809,939 downwards.
GCTATACGGAATCGCAGATGAAATAGGAAACTAGCGAGCAATTTTAGGAAATCATTATTCAACATATTGCAAATCGAAAGGAGTTCGAGTTTCACCCCGAACAAACGGCATACCACACGTAAACGTAATAGTTTCGCACATCGATATTCACTCATCTATCCAACTTGGAGCAAAATTACTATCGCTTCGTAAATACGTACATACTTTTTTTAAATTCACGGCGAAATCTCTCGCGATATCCAGATAAAGATCTATTTATTCCATTTAACTGTAAATATGCGTTGATAACTTCACCATGCACTTTTTACACTGTTAATGTTATTGGTTAATATTAGATTAATTAAATAAGTTAAATGAATTTAAATATTATTTTAAGCAGTAGGGGGAATATGGATTTAGTACATAGTGTAATTACAAATAAAAAAATCGTGATAACAAAAATAACGTAACAGTTAAGAATTAAACATGTACTACAAGCAATTGTGGTGAGAGTTTGGAAACAAACGTAAAGGCAACCAACATATTTTTTGGTTTTTGCAATTCATTTCATTTATTTCGTCTTCTTTATCTTATTTCCAATACTTGATATGTAGTATATTGGTGCATATATGTAGTATGCCGTTCATTTTGCTCGTTTCATTATTAATTTCTTTTTTGTTAATTTCCATTTTTTAATTATTTCTTTTCTATTATATAATTTTTTTTTTATTTAGTATCGTTTTAATTTTTTTGTCACCTTCACGATTTCCTGATCAGCTGAACTACTTGTTACAAACAATTCTTTTCAGGGCTACTTTTGTGTTACTTTACTGAAATATTTTTCGTTGTATTTTATTAAATACTTTGTTCCGCTCGTGGTACAAATATACCCATTAAAAGCATGCACAAAAAAGTAAACACTTAACATTCATTTTTTTCAGTCAGCATCGAATTCAAATTGCAACAATAATTAAAAACTTATTAATGAGTACATATAATAATATAATTGTTCACTTTCTGTAAGCTGAATAATGAACATTTACTCCACTGTGACTTGTTGCCGGTTTTGAAAAGTTAATGTTGTTGAAGAATAATCCATAAGATTGTTAAGTATATTACCCTGAAATGTATTATACCTTTTATCTAATTATTTTTTACTTTCAGCGCATTTGCCTTTTTTAACTTTTACAACAAACTTTGAAGTCGATATCACTTTTTTACCGGTGGTACACTTCTGCATGAACGAAGAATCATTGAAATCAATCTGCATAGTTATACGTAATCATATACAAAATAAATACCGTATTTACTCGCGTAATTTACGCCCTCGCATAATTTACGCACCCTAATTTTTGAACACATTTTTTTTGAAAAATAATATAAACCATATTTTCGCGTTATTAAAATAGATTAAAAGGTTCAACATTACTAGACAATGTCCGATTTCTTAGAAGTAAATTACCGATACTCGAATTCATGTTACCTATTATTGTATAAATATATTTGGTTCGAAATAAAGGGGTAACTGATTTCACTTAATCGGTGTGTTTTGTTTAGGTAAAATGTAACTTTGAAATACACACCTATTACTTATTCTGATTCCCCGCGTAATTTACGCATCGCCTTTTTTGGCAGGTTAAAAACGACAAAAAAGTGCGTAAATTACGCGAGTAAATACGGTCAATAAATAAATAAAACAAGTTCAGTCAAGCATGATGTTTCATGCGCTCAGGGTTATATGTTAATTTATAGGTAACCATAATATTTATGTTTACATAATGTTAAATTCGAAGGAATTTGACTTTTTCCGCTGCAAAGATGAAGAGGAACGTAATTTTTTGCGATTTTTCGAAATTATCGTCATCTCGAAAATTTCGTTAAGGAAATGAAATACGGTTTTGTTTCCGACAAATAGCGATCTTTTCAACAATATATCATATGCCGGGGAAAAATATAATTTTTTCAAACTTTTTGAGCTTTCGGCGCCCCAAAGATCTGAATATGAAGTTAGTAGCTTATCTATATTTTTCCTATAAAGCGGTCCGGTATGCATATGTCTAAAATACATTTTGGTTTCTTCAACGTTTTTACTCGGGATAATATTTACGTGACCTTTCTTTTTTTTGCTGTTTTCGGCCTAAAAGGGGTGGTTTAATTAATATTTTTACTGTATTTTTTTTTTTTTTTGATTTTCTGAAAGGACTCTTGCATTTTATTTTATATTTCGAATTTGACCTTTAAAGGTTTATATAGTAATGAGTTATGATTTTTTAAGTGATTTTCGAGGTAGTTTTAAGTACCATATTATATATTTTTGACGGTTTTTTGGGTTTTTTGCCGTCCAGAGTAATCGGTCATCTTGAAATTATAGATCGTTTTAAAGGGAATTTTAATTGTAATTTATGTTCCAAATTTCGAAATTAACAAGTCTAATCGTTCGTGAGTTATTGCATATTTTAATTGAATAGTTTTGTCATTGCGCTGAACCATCTTATTAGGATTCCGTACATTATATGTGTGTACGGGGAATCCTAAAAAGCTTATGTGCACATGTTCTTTATAAATGAGACCGAATTGTAGAAATTTTAAAAATTATCGCCGAAATGGAATGTCGATCGTTGTGTTGCTAAAACGCGTCTTGCAACCGATGTGAACATATCATTTTACTTGGCTCGCAAAACTTTCGTCGGCTGTCAAATATTTCCTTTGGCTCGCAAAACCGGACCGCCGGTAAATAACATAGGCGGGAGCCGAAAAAATCAAAAACATCGTTTTTTGTTTTTTTTTACAGCTCTAGTTTATAATTATTTTTTTACAGCTAGTTTATAATTATTTTTTTTACAGCCAGTTTATAGTTATTTTTTTACGGTTCTCATATCCCGTACTCCATTATTTTCCAATCTGCACAATTTGTTACCATCATTTTTAGTTCTCCCCTTCTATTTTAAAAATCAACGCGTTCGAAATAGAATAATTCCACTTGTAAGTATTGCGGAACACCGATGGCAAACAAGGAACAAATTATGACAAATGACGGTATGAATACGATAAACGCTTTTAAGTGTACCCATCATTTATTATTTAAATTGACATAGTATTTTTCACCTTAACAAAATTCGTTGAAATAATCATTGTTCGGTTCTTCTTAACATTTCACGGAAACCTCTTAACATTTTACAGAAACTTATTGTTCACTTTAGCCGGTTTTGCATATATACTCGTATTATAAAAAAAAAAAAAAAAAACAACAAAAAACTAATGTTACCGTGAAAAGAGAAAATTGAGACAAATATTTAAAAAACCCCCCGCGGATTATGCTTGCCACAAATAAATAAATAAAATAAATCCACATTAAAAAATTCGAAACAGAAAAGGATCCTTGTTTTTTTTGTTTTTTTTTGCACTGAACACTATCGTATTCGGTAGCCTCTGTTTTAAGCTTTTTCTTTCCTTTTCTACATTTGAATAATAAACTGCTGAAAATATAAAACTAAACTTCATATTAACCATGTACAGGCGAAGCTTAATAATTCCAAAATTTACTGAAAATATCTGGAATTATTCGCCCAAAAGTATTGTTGTAGAATTTAAGAAGCCAAATTAACATTAAAATAAATCACAAAAAAAAAAAAAAAAAAACATGAACAAAAACCTCTTATTGAAAATGAATAAAACCAACGATTAACGTTGGAATAAAGCAGATTTTTCTGGAGATAGTGATATACTTAATTACTAACTAGGTTCGATGCTATTGGCTTTACAAGAATCACTAATTCAACTTGATGCGATCGTCGTTTAGTCGAGATAGGCAATCGGGCAGTTTTCCGTTTAAAATTATTATTGCTCATGGTTGTTTGTCTTCACTTCCTGCTGCAAAACGAAATAGAAAAAAACCCTGACGCGGTCGTAATATGCAGAAATATGTGTAATATACGAACATTTCTTGAAACAGCTGGTTCAAATGACCGAAATATTTCACACAACGACACTAATATCGAGTTTTGTTTTGCAACAAACACGAATGCACAACAGTATTAATGGTAATTTTGAGAACTGCATGGATACGAAAAAAAGGCGTAACAGTTACGGAAGGTACAGTCGTGTCCGAATGTCCTCGATGAGATAGTGGATGTTTTCGCGTGAGAACGTACTGTCCACCGATAGCAGAAAATATATGTATGAAATAGTAAAAGCACGGCTCAGAGATTAAATACGTTGCTACTTAACGTAAAGGCACTCATTAACATTAATCGGCGTAATTAAATTAATGCGATGTTATTTCTTCAGATCGTGCCGATTAATTAGCCTGCGCTGTTCAGACAGCGTAACAACAAATCTGACGAATGTTTCGTTTACGTAGAATTTCTAAGAGAACATTTCAAATAAACGTTGCAAATCATTAAAAAAAAAACAAAAAAACCCGGGAATAATTTAAAACCTTTAAATTATTCCACCGAACTTGGGCGTCGGTAATTTTTGTCGGGCGAAAATCGTTTTTAAACTCATACACATGGTCGGGCGCGGTGAAACTTACGCATACACACATTGCACGCTCACACACGTATTATTCTAAACATTACAATTCTTTCTATTCGCACAAAAATTATTCTTTATTCGTAACATTGGGTATTTCGAATCACCAGTAGACAGCACAGTTTTAATATGTAGGTTCAATTCACTCGATGATTTCATTTGATCGACTACGCGGCGTATTCTTGGTCTTTTCCTGTTTATTATCTCCAGAAGCACGTGACGTTTTTTTAAAAGTCGTTACGTTTGAATGAGCTTAAAAACTATTTTCTTATCTTATTTTCTAAGCGCACATCCGCAAGTTTAATTTGTTTCGAAGTTATCGGTGATAGTAGATCATATGGGGCACTTTGTTCGTTACCCAAGAGACAGACTGAATCGAAAGATTATGGCGGATGCTCTGCAATTTCGTAATGTTAGCACGCCCTCCACGAGAAAGGACTTAATAACGAATTAAATGATGCCATTACAATATGCAGAAAAAACACTCTGTTTCTACAGCTGCTGCCGTATTCGCTTTGAACAAACGCATCGTACTGTCCACTCCCTATTTCCTTCTTAACACTTTCACTGACGGTTCGGGAAGTGCCAAAGCTATATCGAATAAAGGCGAATCGCATTTATTACGCTTACACGTATTTGAAACTAAATTATAAAAAATAAACAATAATTCAATAATTTAGTCACAAAGCAGAATTTCCTCGCTCAGCGAACTCGCTGCAGTTCGAAAAAACACTGTATTCGTCGCTACAATAGGCCATAATAATTTAAGTTTCCTCTTTCTTTAACAGTTCGTCATTTTATCTCTTTATTCAACTTATTCTTACTTCTAACGTATGATTCCGTTTCCCTTCCTGCGTCGTTCTATCCGATCTCCATTATTCGCCTACGTTTTTGAATCGTTTTCTGCTACTACGTAAAAGTTTCTTAGCGTATGTGTATACTTTTAGAAAACTTATTAGCCTAGAATAGAATAGAGCCAGAATTTTTGCTCGTTTCATTATAAGATTTTTTTTGTGTTCTTCAAATATTTCAATTTCCGAATATTCATTCGTTCGCGCGATGATTTATATGTAATAAGCAATCGTTATGTCATCTCTCTTTTCTTTTATTAAAACAAAACAAAAAAATAAAATAAAATAAATCAGCAATAATGCGTGTAAATCTGGATATTTAATCGTGGCAGCGTATCGGAATGGCACTACTGTGTCTCGATGGACTACATATATGTAGGCTCACATATTACAAGATGTTGAAGCAAAAGATTAGTGTTGATGGTTCATTATTAGATTCAAATTTCGGAACTGATCTGATTGGGGATTTTTATATTTCGAATATCATGCGTCAAATCCGTTAGAATATTACGAACGTCCGTTAAACAATGATGCCTCTGTAAATTGGAATTTTTATTCGCCTGGAACGTGTTGCAGCCATTATTTTAAAAAGATCATTTTGCCTTTCAATTTTCAGAATGCATCTCAATCAGCTTTTGAGATTCCGCCGTGTTTGCGTCTAAATATACGGAATTCAAATAATCCAACCGTAGCTTTTATTGGACAATTGAAAAATGTAAGAAAAGCTGTCGTGTGACTTACTATGTTGGGAACTTCCCTGAATTTTTATTATTTCGAGAAATGCTGCTAAGATATCGCGTTTTTGAAGTATACGTTAAATCGAGCTCGAATTCTCACTTATTTTCTTTACGAACGACCTTCAATTCGTTTTATTTACTCTTTTTCAATGTGTTTACAAATGCCGGTTTTTTCCTTTTTACGAAAAACATCGATATCAGTAAGCCGTTGATTCTTAGAACTGAACTGTGCTTTTTTAGTACCTGCTAAATATGTTGGCAAAAATTACCACTATGAATTCAGCTGAGAGTATCTCCCGTAACTTTTATATCGTTATTATTATTATTATTATTATTATCGCGAGCGATTCGAACAAAATATACATTTGCACGTATCTTTTACATACATGCAGACATACAAATAAACGTATTATACACTTATTTCTGGCCCAGGCATGTCATTGCGACTTGCGCATTACTGTGATCGTCGTAAACTTATTATTTTTACTTAGACGAATTATTATTTTGATTACAATTAATTTTTTTAACAGGGCAATGAACTATTTCGGATTTAATTTCGGTCGCGAATAGAGCTGCATTAGAGTAACAACTTCTTACACTCCCACGTATTATCAATATTTAATAATAATAGTTTTTCTGATAGTTTCGATAGCGGATGATCTCTTATCATCAGTTAAAATAGTATTTCCAGATTTAAAAAAAAAAAAAATTCTTTTCGCCGGTACTGATACTTGGCAATTTAATCATCCGAGTTTTTTCAGGAGCACACCAGTAACGAGATTCAGTATACTTCGAGTCAAACATTATATTCCTTAAACGAATATGTACGATTTGCCGCTTTACTTTCTGTAAGATGAGGAAATAAGAACTGCACCCGACGACACAAGCGCACAGATACCGCCGCAAAGCAGAAATACTATTAAAAAATCGGCGCTTCTTTTCCAAACGTTGAAAAAAACACTTTACCTGAGAGTTAATAAGGCACGGATATTTACTGTATTCGTAGAATTAATAGTTAATAAAGCATATTAGGTAGTACAAACTGTGATATAGTGATTGAAGGTGTAAGATTAAAAGCAACAAAACTTGCCACAATTGCTAGATCTGCAAAGTTTCTAAATAAAATGGTACAATTAAACGGATAGCAAAAGAATTCAGTATGAAAATAAACATAAAGAAAGCGAAGATAATGATGATTAGTAAGAATTTACGCTTATTTTATGTAGAGATAGATCGACAAGGAATAGAACGGGGCGTACAATTTGAGAATACCCGGGACAAATATTAACAGGAGATTTTATATTGCGAAGAAAAGAAATCAGCGCCGTATTGGATTAGCGAAGTATGCATTTCACGAGAAGCGAAGCGTAGGTACACTAAGGGTCAATGATTCAAAGGAAACGACGAATGAAGGTATGTGTACGGTCCGTAACACTGGATGGCGCAGAAAAACTTGGACCCTAAACAAACGGAACGCGAATAAACTATAAGAATTTGAAACGTGGTGTCGGAGAAAGGCAGAAGGAATAAGCTGGACGTATAAGCTAAAAAATCAACAAGTATCGGGTAGAATCAATGAGGAGAGGACGATAATAAACCGGATGTGCGGAGAACGCGCTTAGCTTGGACTGGCGGTGTCTTAAGACGTGTAACGAATTACTTCTAGACGCGTTTGAAGGTAAGATGGGTCGCTAAGATTATTATAACGGCATTATTAAAAGCTACTGAGCTGAACTAAAAAAGGGCGAAAGTACTGGAAAAGAGTATCTGATTACGGCAAAAGACAGATCTTCGAAGTGAACTACACACAAGAGATAGATAGGTATTTCAAGAGCGATTGTTCTATTATTTTCCTAATGATAACGAAAATTACATTTCTTGTGGTTTTCTTCAAGAATATAGTTTTTCCACATCAGGTGTAGACGATCATGATCACAACACACATCTTTTATCGTAAATCACAAATTCAACTGTTCCATATGGATTAGTAGATTGTCGGAAGAACGATTTCGTTACGAAAAAATGCTTCTTTGTGAAAAGCGGTGTGATATTAGTCGTCAGCAATTATGCGCTGTTAAAATTCTTACCGGCTTTTTAAAGCAAAAATATGATTTTGATTTTTTTGTTGTTGTTTTTTTTTTTTTAATCGTAGCCTTATTGTTTTTCAATTTTAATTCCAACGCACATAATAGAGATTATTATAGAACGCGCGTTCACCGCTTTGAAAATTATTTATTTAGATACTACTTTTTGAATTTTATTAATTCTGTTTTTGGTTTTTTAATTCTTACTCTTTTGTTCCGCAATCATTTTTTTATATCGCATTTTTAAATATATGCCAGCTATTATTTGCAGTTGAGCTGCCAGTGTCCTAAGAGAGCGCAGCTAGTCAGCCTCCGGGTGCAACTCCGGTGTGTACCCGAGAAAAAAGATATATACTTTCTTCAGATATCGGACGAAAGATCAGCCGAAAAAAACTGTCATGGAACTTATAAACTATATGTATTATATTTCTTGGAATTGACTTTTTACGGTTAAAACAGTTCTTAATATCTCGACGGAAAAAGAATTATATTAGCCAAGCCATTTTCATTGTTTTTCCATCCTTGGTATAGCGTTCTTTGTCAGATTCCATTCCTCGTGACTCCTAATTGCTACTGTTTACACGTGTCGATGGGTAATCGTCTATTATTGGCAAGTCCAGGGAAAAACTCAAACGAGAAAAAAAACACAAAAGAGAAAAAAAACACAAAAAAAAAGGTTATATAGATGTTTTGGCTATGAAATTTCCATAGAAATTTCCCATTTTGCCTAATTAGAAAGCTCTCTTTTGTTCACTGGAAGAGAAAAAAAAAAAGACATTTAGCTGGGGTTATTTTGGAGTAGATTATTTCGTAGTATTATTTAGCCTCCGGACGCAACAAAAAGGGACTTTCTTCAGGTATCGCGGAACTCAGCCGTCTATTTTTCGATTTTTCCTTTTTTACCGTTATACTATTCCGGCGATGTTCCCCGGGGTAAGCGACTGTTTTTCGTCAGAACTATAATAGCCGCCGTTTAGGATAAATTCGTGGAATAATTTATAAGATGTTGGTTTGTAGCGGAATCGGTGCATTTGCCATAAACATCTCTGCTAGTTGTTCACAGTTGCGATATTTTTTGTATCCGAAAACCTTGTTGAATATCCCCAGTGTTCCGAACCGGATAAAAACGTGTGTGACGTAGATCAATAATTTTCATTATACGATGTTCTGTAAATATCATCGAAGAGAGTAAATATGTTTCGGCTGGCAAAATAAATAAATCACAGTATTCAGGCAAAAGAAAAGAAAAAAAAAAAAAATGAAATTTTAACGACATTGTCGTAGAAGTGAAAAGTAAACAGAGAGGCCGGCGTACAATAGCGTCAAGAGGCGTCGATTGATAGTCAGTGCCGCATTATGATTAATTTCTACGAAATAACTAAATCGAACTTTTTTAATATCTTAAAAATCACTGCGAAGCAAAATTTGCTCGAATTTGAATGACAACGATTCTAAATTGGTACAAGCATTATTTGAAGAGTAAAAAAAAAAAAATGCAATCGAGTGTAATTACGAAATTCTGTATTCTATGCACATAATGAAAATGTAAACACGTGATTGCCTATAAAGTTTTTTTTTATTTTAATTCTCCATTCTCCAATAAAATGTCCAACTTCGATATTTTCCGGTATTGACAATAACTTTTATTTTCGGAAATTGATGAAAATTATTTTACAAGTAGCCAAAAATCATCCGTAAGGAGATTATCGGAGAAAGTAACAAAATGCACGAAGAACCAACTCGGTTTGTTTCAATTTCGGTATGTAGGTGGTACGTGATCCTGGCCAGGGGAAAAGGCAGAGGATTAAATATAAATGCGTGTATCATTTGCAATGTTCGCACTTCGAAATAGAAACAAACGATTCGATTACTTCGTGTATACCACACATCGTGGGGGCGTTTATACACGTTAGAAACGTTCTTAAACAGTAAAGCGCTATAATAAAGCATGAAACGGACCAAAATTTGGCCAATATCTAAAGAACGTTTTTCATATTCCGGTCACGGTAGCGAGGCGAGCGCGTATTCATTTATAAACAGGTATACCGAGAGAAAAAGCCAGACTATTACTAGACGACGGTGTGTATTATAGGCGTAATTCCGTTTACACTGGCAGAATCGTAACGTGTATGTATAGTATATAAGGAAAGGAATTAATATTCTCGAGCCGGTAAAGGGCTCTCGAAGAATTCAAGAGTCTACTTAAATTTCTCGTTATTTATAATTGAATGGAGGGGCAGACGCGCATTTATTAAAAGCGCTTTCAGAAGTCATTGTGCGTTCGAAACAAAGATTATTTTTTTCCTCCATTACGAGGCCGCCTAAACACTATGTTTCAAAAGCAATTTCCACGCGCGCATGCACATTTAACCGATTTCATTTTCGCTTTCCGTTGTGCCTAGAACAAAGTAAAATTTTTCACCGAGCCGGTGTACTAATTCAGAAGAACCTCATTTTCAGCGTTAGCTTGTCATCAAATAGAATTGTTCTCCCCAAATCGTACGATTATTAGTTTGCGTAAAAAAAAATAGTATTCGACCGGGGTGGTTAAAACAGTTGTTAAATTTTACATCATCGATGAAACTTAATGTTATTACTCGTGTTTATTTATTTTTTTTTTGTAAATTATGAAAATTTTTCTATTTTTCGAATGTCGGAACGATCAAAACACAATCTGCATACAATAAGGATGCCGAAGAACGATATCTTATCCGAAAGGGGTTTTCTTATCGGTAGAAAAATATGATGACTAGTGCGATCATCACGTTAAATGGGGAAATGGAGTATAGAGTTTGGTGGCGAAGAGAGCGATCATTCTAAACATCTTTAATTCACTCGCTGCAAAATAGTATTAAACGCGGCTCCGTATCCTTTCTGAAATAACCATATCGTGACTATTTATTGGCGCAACGCACACACATCCAACGTAACTATGAATGTTCTCATTTAAGGGTAACACGACGGAGAAAATACAACCGTAAAAAACATCCGTAAAACAGGTGTACACCCGGATGGAGGTGAAATGTCTGAAATGCTACATGTTGTTGTTCCCACAATGTGTACCTATTTCAGGCAAAATGCAAATACACCGGGGGCTACATGCGACTAGAGCTCCGCATTTGAAAATTGCGCGGAATTCTCTCTGCGGTGCAGAAATATGCTTGTTGCGTGATTCCGACAATAATCGATTTATTACAGATTCAACGGCTTCAGTCATCTACACAGCAGAGGACATCTCTGGTAACAGGTAATATTTACACGGGCCGTTTCGTTAAATTTATATTCCGCAAAGAGCATTCAAGAATATAGGAGACGGGACAGTCAAAAAAAACACTGCATAATCGCGTTTACTTAAAACATTTACTTTTCCGAATGTATTCGCATAGAACTAAAATTATCTACCCGAAACTTACCGACGCTCTCCCCTTCTACTGGTTTGTGGCTAAAACATCTGGATTCAAAGACTGAGAACAAACAATTTTCATTTAGGGGCAGACAGATGTTTTTTTGTACGAGATTAATCTTGATTTGTACACCTCTTAATTTTCTGGATGAAAATAGTTGCCCGCGTAACCCAAAATGGAATGAAATTTGCGCAGCGAACTTTTTAATTTCCGGATATTTCTCACCTAAATAAAGATATATTTTGCGAATTTCTACTTCTCCATATTAACCGAGTCATTCTGGAAATCGATTAACTCCGGTTGTATCGGAGTAGGAGCTTTTGAAAAATTCAAAGGACAAACAGAAGACCCGGCGGTAAAGAGGGGAAAACATTTTTCTTTCAACTCTTCGACAATAATGTTGGTCGAATTTATTTTTGACTTCTTCAATTTTACCACAATATCGTGAATGTGATTTTAATTGCTCGCAACAACATATAGAAAAATATGTGTCAAAACGTTATCTTTGTGGCTGATTTTTAAACGAAGTCAGTTTTTGTTTAAAACCTGTAATCGGAACCGTACAACATATTTCTTATTAATTGATCTTGGCCTTGCAATGTAACATTACGATGATGACTTTTGTAATATCTGTTAAAAATTACAGATCGTTTAGCCACAAAAGGATTTTCATTTCGAGAAATACAATTATTTCCTCCGAAAGAAGATAGAAGCTCTTCTTCAGGACACCTTGTGGTGTAGGACACCGACGAACATTTCTTTGTAATCTTCGAATTCAGATTCTAAATCTTCAAGGAACGAAGGAAATTGACGATGGTTCAGCGTCTCTCGAACAAATAAAGTTGATACTCTACGTCTTTGCTACTCTTTTAAGTACTTCGCGTGTTGATTTTCAATATTTTTAAAGATAGAATTTGTTGGTGATAATGAGGAAAGTCCTGATTTTCGGTTTGTTCGGATATTCCTTGTCATAACGCAAATTCTTTAGTTTCATTCGTCATCGACACAAACAGACTGTATCATTAAAAACGAATAAGCGTCTGAGAACTAAAAGTCGAAACTTTATATGACTGTGTAGAAATTTTTTTTTGTGTTTGTAAATGACTAACACTAGCAATCCGTTCTCGATGCCGAACTTTACGGCATATTCCTAGCCCTCGAATCTATAGTTAAATCCGTAGCAGTCGCATTTCGATCGTATCTGATTCGCGTGCAGCTTTGAATTCCCTTTTCCAACAAACCCTAGTGAACTATATAACCACTTTAATCCAATCCCTAATCCTAAAGCTAATATCATCCTCCTACCAAAAATTACCTTGCTGCGAGTGCCGCCAGGCCACATTGGACTTACGAGTAATTTGTTAGCTGACACTGCTCTGTTGTGCCCCATGACTTGTTCTCCCCCCCCCCCCCCCCTTACTTAGTAAAGTCCATAAAAATTTTAGTGCAATCCCGATGGAAGCAAGATTGGCTCTCCACACAAACGTGCTTTCTGTGAGAGATAAAACACGGTACTGTGACCCCTGGTTCCGAACTTCCTAGAACCAATTTTGTCGCTAAGACAAAGCTCCGTATCGTAATATATTTCTCTGACGCACGACCATCTTTTGCTCAACTGCGAGCCTCTTTTTGAATGCCCCTTTTGTTCTCTCTCTCCCGCCCCTTCAACAAAACACCTGCTCCTGCAGTGCCCTTCTTTTGCCCCTCAGCGTTCTAATCACCGGATAGTGTCTCTACGGTCATCTCTGGCTAACTCGTCCTTGAATATCGCAAACACTATTCAGTTTCTTTATACAACTGGTTTGTTTCGAGCCATTTAACGTTCCCACCGGCATAGTGTCGTAATAGCCCCGGCAGCTGCACACGGCACTCAAAAAAGAAAAGAAAAAACAAATTTTATTCTCATTAATTATATCTACTTGTAGATTTCGAAAAAATGCAAAGAATATTTTTCTATATACTCGTAGTAATATTTCAAACGTCAATAAAACTAAAATTTGTGTTTTTTTAAATTTTTATTTATTTTTTTTTTTTGAACATTAACCGAGTGCAATGATATTTAAGCTTTTAATGTGCAGCAGTAGGGTGCGAGCCAGGGGTTCTACTTAAAATGCCGTATCCCAACTAACTACGCTACGATTAAGTGTAAACGAAAAATTCAAAATTTGAACTTTAGCTTTTATTTTACAGTATATCGGAAAATATTTAGGTTTGAAATTTTTTATTAACACTTATTATTAATGTAGACAAATAAATAACTGTAAACTATCTGTGCAAATATTTTTGACCATTTTTCACCTTTGTTAAAATAATGCTTTCAATAATCGATCTCGGAAAAGTTTCATAATTAGATGTATATTCTGCACTTTTACTTTGTTCTGTATTACCTTCACATTTAAATGTGTAACCGTCATAATTTTTTATTAAAAAAACAAACAAAAAAAAAAAAACATCAAAAATCATCCGGCTTGCAATGGTACAATTTTCAGCTGTTCCAGAAATATTCATTCCTGCGCTTTGAAAGTAAAAATACTGTCAACACTGATAATTGCTTAACATTAATGGTAACATGGAATTGACATTAAAATACATGAAAGCGAAATATTTCATTACAAATAGTAACTTGTAAATAAAGAGAAATTTTAGCTGTCGCTGTGTCAAGAGGGCTAGAGTATACACGTTTAATCCGGAATGGATAATTCTTTTGAAACGAGAAAGATAAGAGATCATAAATGTAGACGATTAGGAGTATGCTAAATTACTGAAAGTTGGGCTAACCGGCAAATTGCAAAAGCCACAAAAGCCAGAATCAATTTTTATCGATTGTAAATGAGAACATAAATATGCATCACAGTTAATCAAAATTATAATATTTGTTTCGCAAACGAAAAATGAAACTGGAAGTTTGAACAATTATATATGTTTTTAAAATTAACCTGGCGTATTCTCGAGTATTTTTTAATAAACCGTTATACAGGGAATATCTAGACACGCGGTAGCGTGTCAAGTCATGTTCAAGCCGAGAATAAGGAATTGGCGAGGACGCAGCAGCAGTGTGTATATTTACACGAACCATTTGGAGTTAACTCCTTAATAACTTAATATTTAATTAAACATAAACACACGAAATTTGGTTTATTTATTAAAACCCCCCTTAGATTAACTAGACCCCAAATTTTATAAATACAACTGAAACGTTTATTGAGATATTAACGTGTCTAAAAATCGTCATTTTTATCAACGACTAACATGTAGATCAAAAAACCTAACCCACTTCCAGCTAGAAAGTTGCAATTTGGCGTCCAGATAGGTAATTATGTGCATACAAAGGAAAACATCAAAAAATAGTAAATTTTTACCATTTGTAATATTTTCCAAGCAATCGGTTTTTATTAACAGCTAGCGCAATTTACGGGTTTGGGTGCGTTTTTCTAAAAAAATTCCAATCGAGATACTTGTGACCTAGCGGGAAATAAATTAAAAATTGCTGCG
Source organism: Icerya purchasi (assembly GCA_039619475.1). Taxonomy (NCBI): domain Eukaryota; kingdom Metazoa; phylum Arthropoda; class Insecta; order Hemiptera; family Monophlebidae; genus Icerya; species Icerya purchasi. Next base: position 398,794,859 of record CM077116.1, on the reverse strand, counting down.
AAGCTTGGCAAAGCTTATTATAGAACAGATGACTATCTTAATGATAAACATATATATTATAGAGCAATGAGATTTCAGCACAGTACAGGACATGAACATTGTATACTGATTTTGACATACTTATAAAAAACGAGATGAAAATAACATTACATATTTGTACGGCCCTGTGTGCTGTAGTAAGGGTTTCTTGCCACTTCTTCCCCTCAGCCATACAGATCAGAAGTGGAGGTAGTTTTAGAGTTCGGGGACAGGCGGACTCGATAACTTCACTTTCAAAAAGTGCTCACTTTGTAAGCCTCTATTGAAGAATAAACGATTTGAATTTGAATTTGAATGAATAATAATAATAATTTCTTTAGAAAAAGTAATGATTATTCCATCGATAACATTAATTTTAAAAGTAGGAACCAAGTGTTCAATATTAAGAATATGCGTGGTTGTCGACTTCGCTGTCAAAAGAATTGAGATCTAAATGGGTGCCAAGTTCTGTAGATAATTTTGAAATTTATTTATAAGAACGTACAACATTCTAAGATTAAAACACAATTTCTTGTTTTTTTCATGGACAACAATGTTTTTGCTATTTAAAAATATAACTTCTTAAATTTGAACAGTCGAATTATTGTAAACAAAGCGGGTTAATTTAGGATAATTTAAAGTTCACAATTTCACTCTTGGCTAGTTTTCACATACAAGTGTTATCTTATATTTGGCTAATCAACTTGTCTTCTTTATGTTATACGTAAGTTACTGTTTTTATATTGTAAAGTCAACACATATCTTACTCTTTTAAAAATTTGGTTTCCTGGTAAAAACTAGCCAAGTCAAATCGTTAGAATTTATCCTAAATTATCTGCTTCGTGTGCAATAATTCGACTGTTCAAATTTAGAATATTATATATTTTTAAATAGTAAACATTGTTGTCTAAGAAAAAAAAACAAGAAATTGCGTTTTAATCTTAGAATGTTGTACGTTCTTATAAATAAATTTCAAAATTATCTACAGAACTTGGCACCCATTTAGATCTCAATTCTTTTGACAGCGAAGTCGACAACTACGCATATTCTGAATATTGAGCACTTGGCTCCCACTTTTAAAATTAATGTTTTTGATGGGATTTTTAATACATAAATCGGTATTATTGTTTTTCGTTGGCAGATTAAAAATTCATTTTAAAAATACGATACGTAAAAATTTTTGAAAGCTATGAAACATTAAAAATGTAGTATAATGAAGCTGCCATCAGTTTTGGAATCTCCGTGTCCAAATACCTGCAAACATGTCCGGTACGCAATTCCGGTGCGGAAATTACTGGACCTTTTTTTAACCGTCGGCCCAGGTAAACAACGGTGCGCAATTCGAACGCGGCCCAAAAAATACATGTTAGGCATAGATGAAAATTTAAATATTAAATAATGAGATGCTAATAGCCCCCGAGTTCCGGCGTATGTGTTTAAGGTGACTTTTTGAACCCTAGATTTTTTATTACTGACACTGCCATCGAATAACCGAAAGATATTATTTCTACCGCTTTAATGATTTTTAATAAAGAGGTCGAATTTTATTTTTCGTAAAATTTTCGGTGTAAATAACTCAGCGAAATTTATTATTTTCGGAGAATTGTGTTTTTTATCTTTTATCACTATTGATGTGTCATAGCGAAGTATTATCATTATCATTAAAAGTACTCGATGCACATGTTTCATTGGTGTGCATCGCGTGACAGACCTGCCTCGGCCACAGTATTATCCTTTCACGAAACGTGTAAACATCACGCTTAATGTATTATACATGAATCTAGGTTGATTTTGGTTCGTCGATATCGAAGGTACTCTCAGATCCGGTTGTATGATAACGGTCTGGTAATGGTGTAAATTTCAGAACAGCACTATTACGAAGATTTTTTCGTTTAAATTGACAGCGTTAACCAGAGTAATTCGCATGTTTCTACTTTGAAAAAGCCATCCCACTTTTGTTTACTTTTTTTTTAATCCAATGTAATGAAAATTACAAAACCGGCTTCGAATTTTAAAGTGAAAAGGAGTACAATTAAAAAAATCGGCTACTGTCCTTTTTTCTCTTTTTCCTGTTTTTTTTTCTCACGTGTTTGCGCTAGTGAAATTTCTTGCGAGTGTCAATGTACAACAGCGGGATATTCCTGCCCAAAAGAAACACCATTGCCTAACCAACTTCGCCGCAGTAGCCGACTATCCATTTTTTTTTTTATACGACTATTATTATGAGTAAATAACCAAAAAAAAAAACAGAAATATAATCATAGATACGATTACGGAGTAACTGGAATAGATGTCGGTTTTTGTAATAAACGAGAGAGTATGAAAAAAATAATTCCTCTAGTTCCTTAATTGTGGAATATATTTTTTTTCCCCGAACCTAGACTTACAAATTTTTACTAGATATAAATGATTGTAACACTCGTATACTTTGGGATGGGATTGAGTATGTTGGTTAAGCCATACTTCGTTCACTGGAGTGCACACCCGTCAGTGTCCAGCAACGTGTTATCGTGTATCATCGTCGTTTTTATTACCAAAGTTTTTTGTTCGCCAATCGCTGCCGAAAAGGATAATTGAAAAATGTATCAACTTTCTATCTAATGAACCACTCTCCCTCCGATTCAGCTCCTGAAAATTAAAACTTTGAGAAATTCCAGCAAAGTTTTTAATCCCGACCCCTCAAGAAAAATATGCAGATATTTCTAGAATACCGAGAATCGGCAACGAATTCCTCTTTAAAGAAAAACTAAAGTAAAAGAGAATGATGAAAGAAAGTGATAAATAAGAAGCACGAAGTGAAAGAAGACTGCCACATAAAATATTGTTGTTGATCGGACTCAAACGTGCTTCGTGGATGAAATACCTGCCACAATAAATGGCTTCACTTCAATGTTACGCGACGGTCAACTTTGACGGACCCGCGACAAACTGAGACGTTCTTTTAATAAAAGATAACTCAATTTTTAAAAACTACACACAGCTACTTTACAAAGCATACAATGAAAAAGCAAGTGCTTGGGAAAGCGACCGTCCTCGTTGCAAGCGAATAAAGCTACAAAAGAATAAAAAAAGCTCTCTGTTAGAAGCTCGCTTCGACAATCGAATAATGTTTTTTTTTTTTTTCTCCTCAATATTTCAGGTTAAATTGAAGTCGGAGACCGCTTGCAGCATTTAAATTTAAATTTTCTACGAAAAAGGGGCTCTTGATATTTTTTTCGATATTTCATCAGGGAGAAAACGTCGTTTTAATAACAGCCCTTCTCTGCTAGCACTCAACTTGGTGGATTTTTTTTTCTCGAAAGTGTGGAGGCTGGCAGCCTCTTGCCGCGATGTTATCCCGGGAAACCAGAGAATAGTGCTTTTTCAACTTTTCGCTCTCATCCGAAGGACCGACCCACCGGCTGTAACTGTTTAATAAAATTCGTAAAAGAAATTCCAGTCCGGGTTTTACCATCCTGTATAATTAAAATTTATCGAAAGCAGACGATTATTACAGTAGAATGCGTCATAGCTGATCTGCGCAAAGGACGGTTGTGATTAAAATGTAAAATGTCTGGGGGAACAGCCGATCGTAAATAAAATTTCAATTAACTCCTATAGCGAGAGTTATTAAAATGCTTTCTCGAAGGCAATTTAGTCCACTTTTTCTTTTCTTTTTACTTCATATCTGATTATTCGCACCATTTTAGAGAAATTCTTTATTTTAAAATGATTTACGATCCTTTAAAAAAGACGAAAGAAAAGCGATATGATCGAATATTTTACGAATAAGAAGTAAAAATTGTTATTCGGTAACAACGCATCTCCATTACTATCCAGAGCATGTAAACGAAAACGGGGGACCAGCGAACAATTTTCAGTGGAATTTCGGTTTTGTAGGATTTAAAATAAAATATTGAAGTTTAACAGCCTGATTAACCATATTACGAATGCATTTTGCTCTGTCGCCTTCTCCTTATTATTCTCTTCACGATTGTGATCCTCCTCGTACATTTGATGCTGATCACATTTTCTTCCAGTGTCCTGCTCTTCGTAACGAACGCTTCCTTTTATACAGTCAGCTCTTGTCATTAGGTCTCCTTACTCCCTATAACTTTTCCTTTATCCTCTCCTTTCCTTTATCTTCTGTGGTGTCCGCACTGCTGTCTTTTGTTGCGTCTATTTCGGACCGGCTACCTATTTAGTTTTTTAGCTTAGTTTTCCTGTTGTTGGGTCAATGCCGCTGGCGCGCCCACAAAAAAAAAAAAAAAAGAAAAAAAAAATTTACTTCACATATCTCACTCAGAAGAAATGATTGTCATAACAATAGCGAATTTTTTAAAATGAATTGCGCTAGTAGGAACGTTTCATTTCGGTTGTCTCTCAATTCGTCGCTTTTTTCGGTTGCCAAAAATTAGCTTTGTCTCCCAAAAATCCGGACTGTCGTCGAATATCTAAACTATTTCCAATAAGAAGGCTTAACCGCATGTAGCCCGATTTTGAGTATAAGTTAACAGCAGTGGTAATCGAACGTAATTTGACTAGAGCACATGTAAAGAAATAATTTGCATTTTTCATAAGTTTTATTTAAGCAAAATATTTTTCAGCACCAAATTATATCCATCATTGTTGGCATGTTAAATTTCACTCAACTTTTTCAACCATATTTTCATGGAACTGAATTTTTGGGCTTGAAAAATTCGTTGAGGAATTAAATCGAAAAACAAATTATTTTTGAATATAACATAATAAACAAATAAAAAAAAAAAAAAAAAAAAAAATCAAAGATTACAACCCTGTCCAAACAATAGTTTTAACAGAAAGTTTTCTGTTGTAAATCGCTTTGTATTTCAATAATGTGTGAACGTTTTTATTTTAAGCTGTACTATAAAATATATAGGATTCGATATGTAATATTTTCAGAATATATTTCTTTCCATATTATTTTTTATCGCCATAATAAAGAAGTCATTAAATTGTCAACGATGCTGTAATTGCCCAGGTGAAAATTTTCCGCTCAATTGCTAAAATGCAAGCCGTTTATACACATCTGGTAAAAACAAAATATACCAAACCCATAACCACTAGGCTCTGTACACATTTGTTTACTAAAACTTATTTAACATATGTGCTTATAATACGAGTATTTTACAAAGGGGGAAAAAAAACAACAATAAACGGTACCATTGCATCGCAAATTCAGACTTCTAGCACACGCTGATACAATTCGAGCATATAACTTTATATTTTATTTCAAAGAGTTAACCACATTAAGAGTATATCGTATACCTAAAATTTTAAATTGACGATGTTTTAAACAAAGAACCGAAGGATTTGGACATGACGGAGATGAAAGATATAATTTACCTAAAGTTATACAGAGGAAATCACTTGATCTATTCAATGACGTTTTTTCCTTTGTAGCCAAAAACGCGGCATATGTAGCTGATCTAAAAAAAATCCCCTCGGTAATACGAGGAAGTATGTCACAGCCATTATGAAAAAACAACAACCAGTGGCTTGTCCAAATTGATTTCTGATGTGCAGTCAGGAACTCTGAATGAACAGTCTTATAAATCTAGATAAAAAAATACCCTACCACCGCAAAACTAATTGAATTGCAATAAAAAAGAAAAAAAAAAAACACTAAAAGTTCTTAAAATGTTCTACTCTCGAAATAAATACTTGTATTTTTAAACTACTGCTAGTCACGAAAGCGCTGAACCGAGTTCTGATTAAATATCAGTATTATAATTACTTATATTTTGAATAAAGAATTCAGCTCTAGACCCGACGATAAAAAAACAAAAAACAAAAAGAAAAAAATTACTGTTACAAAATACAGAAGAAGAGAACGGTGCGTATTGTTTTTTCCCCAAAATGCGCTTTTATGTATGTATCTTTCAATGAGACCCCGTACGGACGATAAAAGTTCAAAAAAAAAAAAATAATAATAAATAAAATTAAAAAATTGCGATAAAGAAGGGTTTTGTTTAAAATAAGTCTGAAAGCTCAACAAAAGCTGTTTGACGACAACATGATTAATACGAGTGTAGAAAAATAATGATTTTTTAAGCATTCTTGTAAAAATCGCAATTTCCTTCCAGTATTATTTTTTCTCTTTTCATCTGCCTATCTGTCCTTTTAACTATGCTCTTCCATTCGCTTTCTTTGTGACGCTAATCATGTTGTGTTTGAATGTTCAGCCATCTCGGATGAACACTTTTTCCACTCTATTGAAAACCACTTTGTACTTCCACTTCGTTTATCAGTGTGCTTCTTATATTCATTAATTTCCTTCTACTTCTACTATTCCCGTTACAAATCACTTTTATTCCCTATTTATAAAATTTAAGAATACAGTTTTTTTCTTCTCCTTTCTAATTCTTGGGCTAATGTTCTTGCTGACGGACCATATAAAAGAGAGAAAAAAAAGCAACCAATTCGTATAATGTAACAAACGCCTGTCTTCCCTAAGATTTCTTTATTCGATTATTAATATAAAATTGTTCGTTTTTTTTTGCTTTTTTACTTTTTTTATTTTTTGTCGGCATTAAAAGCATTCCTCTCCTTTCATAACTTTGCAATATTTCTTTTTTCATAGCTCTCTTCCAAAAAGGTTTTTTGTTTGCAGATTAGTACCACTGTTAAGCGTGTAATCGATATTGTGTTGTTAAGGCCAACTATCAGAAAGACAGGTGCGTGTTTACATTTGGATGACATAGTATTTCAACTTTTGGATGTTCATTATTGATGACCTAAAAGCTGGCTTCCGTCGTTAAACGGCCGTGAATAAGTTGGTATTATAGGGACTGGTCAAAATTCGGAGAAGGAACAGCGTCCTAAAATAGAGCAGCTAAAATATTCTACCTAAAATGGCAGGTTAATTGTTCGTTCACGAATTTAACATGTAACGTTATTGTCATTAAATTTTTTTAACCAAAATAAAAATTTGCAAATAGTGAGAGGTCTGTGTCCTTATCCGAGTGCACAGAGCGTCGCGCTTTAACAACAGTACAAGATATGTCGTAGATGGGGAGGACGTAAAAATTTACCCTCCTCTCGCTCGCAAACTCCCGCCTTTAGAATATTATACGACATATACAATTAATAATTAATTAAGACATCATTATTGTAGACGAGCGGTTCGATTTTACCTTCGAAATTTAAAAAAAATAATTCCGGATTTAACTATCGTGGCGAGGAAAGTGAAATGTGTTTTTTTTCGATTGGAGAAGAAATCGTAGTTTATGGTTAAATTAATGGATCAATTTTTCTAATCGTTGTTTAATATTTTAATTTATTTTTAAATACTTTTAAGCGCAATAAATAAAATTTGTTTTTATTTAATGTAAAATTAATTTTTTGCGTATTGTAAAATTTTATTAATTTTTTTACTATACCGGCCACTAAAATATTACCCCCCAGTGATCGTGAGACTTCGAAACGCGTCGGGTAAATAAATATAAATTAATTGCTTTATATTGGCACATTTTTAACTTACTATATGTTAAATATTAAAAGTAATGACCCCTTTTTATTATTTAAAACATCATAATTTCAAACAAATTCGGTTAATTTTTCGAAAGTTAACTGAGACTAATATAAATTAAAAGAAGTAAAAAATAAAATGCTAATATAAGTCTGAATAAACGAAGTTAGAATAACATAAAATACAGCCCCAAGTATTTTAAACGTTAAGCATTTTTAATAAATAAAATGTTCAAAAAAAAAAAAAAACAAAAAAAAAACGACTTTAAAAGATTTAGTGTAAAAATTTAAGAAAAATGTGGTAAAAGGTAAAAAATAATTACTCCGCCGATAAGAAAATAATGTATTTCAAAGGGGATATACTTTAAAGTGATATTACAGACAATTCTTAAACATTAACTTTTTGGAGTATGCTTAACAATACCTAGACACAATTTTAAGTACATTTAGTGCAGTTTTTAAGTATTATTATTATTTGAATTTCGTTTTCATTCTAATTAAAGTACTAACGTTGTGTAAGAATTATCATAATGTCACTTTCAGCTGTATCACACTACGACATATATTATCATTTTATCGGGAGTAATTTTTTTTTTACTTTTTAGGTGCATTTTTATTCAATTTTCATAGTATAACAAGTATCGGTATTAAAGGGGAAAAAATCCCAATATTTAGCGCAATTCTTAAATTTTTTATCTGCTAAAAATCAACGTTTTTAAAAATGACAGCTTGTGTAAACGACGCTTTGGAGTTATTAAATATTCATTATCTTTATTCGAATCTATACTTAATTATGATTGTTAATACTTTTAATTTTTTAAGGGGCTAGACTAGTTTGTACTATGAAAATGGGGTGATTTTTCAAAAAAAAAACTAAACAGTCAAATGTTGTAAGATTATGGTATTTTATTTAGCACCATTTAATGTAGTTGTACAAATTTTTTCATGTTAAAATATGAAATCACGACTGATTGTGAGATATAAGCCATTCCTTAGAAGTCTATAAAAAAAAAAAGTAAGAAAACGGCTGCAATTTGAAATTTAAAAAAAAAAACAAAAAAGGCTTTGAACTAGATAATATTCTATGAACTAGGATTTTTAAAAAATATTGAAAATTGACAAAATAACAGTATTTTGGAAAAAAAGTTTCGAATTTTGCAAAAAAAAGAAAAAAGAAGCACTTATTTGTTACATTACAAATTTGCCTTTTTTAACGAATCAAAAAGAAGATCCTTGGTATGTAAAAATATGTGCTGAGTGTTTTCTAAAAACTTCAAATCGATTCGTCGACCTATTCGCGATTTAGAACTACTGCAGCCATTTTGAAAAATGATGTTTCGAGAAAAACATGTTTAATGTTTTAACAATTGATTCTCATAAACTTAAATTTATCATATTTACAGTTTTTTTTTTTTTTTTTTAAAAACGTATATTTCAATTGTAACATTTAACAATCTTATATTTACGTCCGTCAAGCTTGAGCTTGTCGACGGAGTTCTTATTCTACTAATCCAGGCCCATACCATTTGCCTTGTTCTTGCTCAAAAAATTTCTGCTCAGCCTCTGCAGTTATCCTACATAAGCTGTATACGAGCCTCTTTTGAAACATCTTGGTACTTTTTCTCCGTTAACTGGTTTAGCACGGGGTCCACTAATTCCTTCCATAGTTTTAACTATATTTAATATTAACTGAATGCCGTTATTAAAGATTGCAGCAACAAAATAATTGGTCAGCTGAATATTTTTTAAGCCGCTATGGAGATGTTTTGGAGCAAAATGCTACAACAAGCCACTGTAACTCTCATAATTATTTTTTGAGTACTGCTTCCTTTGCACCTGTTTAATATAATTCGGTCTTACTCAAATCCGTGCAAATTGGATTTAACGCTTTTAAAACGTTCGTCTCTAGTGGAAGATAATCATGCTTGAAGTTCTTCATATTAAAACCTTCAACTTCCGCCCGGCGATACTTGCACTAACTGTGTCCGCGCCGGGGCCGGACAGTTTTGATGCTGCGGCTTCTTGTCCGTTGAACCTATATGAAAGTAAGAAGTCCAAATCGCTTAGTTAATTTCGTCTACATTATCCTGATGTCTTATTCTAGCCAAATCATGATATTTTTGGAGCTTATAACTTTATCGGTTAATTCTACCGCGGCCTTACTTCTGCCTCGCAAATCCTGCATTTTATTCTTTTCATTTCGGCATCGCATTCCCTTTCTTTTCTTGACCTGTATATAACATTCTAGCTTTTCGACTTCCACATCGTATGGATTCATATCTAAAATACCTTTAGAAGTAGCACTATCACCGTCGCTGATATTAACGAGTATATTTTCTCCATGATTTGCAAACGAGCGACCAAATATTTCTACGCACTGGAGTTTCTTTCGAGCCTTCCTGATTTCCGTATGCACTATTTTCACTCATTTTGAATTCAATTTTGGCTGCACTGTGTTCTACACGACCCAGAACAGTACCCGTTCCATTAAATCGGAGCATATTGTAAATAACTAACAAACCATACGCGTTTAGAGTGCCGCTTACAGTATCACTAATGTTATAAACCAGCTCAAGACGAGAAAACCGGTATTTATTTTACATCGGGGGATGGAAAATTTTACAGAAATATGACGTCAGAGCTTGTGAATCAGCGCTGCCGCCAGGCGCTCCTCTCTGGCGCTGAGAGTACAGTGACTGACTACCGAGCGGCTTTGCTTTAGTAGCTTGTTATTTCAAAAATATTTACGATCTGACTCTAATACTTTGGGACGTCGAAAAATACTAGAAAAAACAAAACAAAAAAAGAAAAAAAAACAACGGTTTTTTAAAAGTGAGAAACTAGTTTAGCCCCTTAAAATTATATTTCTACTGATAATATTTTAAGTCGAACGCATCTCTTATATTAATAAAAAAAATTATCTAAAGGAACCAAATTTATCCACGTTCTTTTGCTTTGTGTTTATGGATACTTAACGGTATGCTCGCGTGGTACACCATCACTAAATGGTACACTTTAGAAAGAACAATAAATCATCAAAACCAGCTTACGTGGAGTTTTAGGGATGAAAAGAAATCGTATGATTTTACAAAATTTTTCTCCAAATAGTTTTACAAATTTTGACGTTCAAGTAGAAAACAACTAATTTTCATGTATGGCTCTCTGAAGAATAAGCAAAAGGTAATTTATTTCGCTTCATTACGCATCGAAAATTCTCGCCGATAATTAAATTTTTTCGAGAATTTTGTATTGGTTTTAGAAAATTTATTTTTAAATCCGGCAACGTATACACAAGATAATCCAATACACTCATATAGGAAAAGAGTAAAGTATGCGAGCTGATTTAGGGCTGTCCGGTTACAGGAGGTTGTGTAAATCCCACGGGCGTTCAGAAGCTGGTTTATAGCGCCTTCTTTCTGAGGCTTTTAAAGGCTAGCCCCGTGTGCAACAAGGAATTGTTACTAATACTAAATGAAGCGGACTAAATTCGATTTTTTTTTTTTTTTTTAAATTTTACAAGCCGACACCTGAAGAATTCCAAGTGGAAAATTAAAATTGACGCTTACTCGTATTTTGAAGTGTTTTCCAAGAAATAGTCAGAGGGACAGAATTTCTATCTCGGTTACTTCTCCGTCAGTGGCGAGTTCTATTACATTTTGTGTCTTGCATGAAAAATTATTAATCTATAAATATTTAGCGAGTTTTCCGTTCTGTTCTGGTTCCCAAAAATCTGTTATCGTTATCGGGTTCGAACTGTTGCAGAAACAATCAAGATTAAAATAATCGCAACGTTTAGTTAGACTCCAGTTACTAAAGCAATAACAGAGGTATCTAACCACGTCAACTGATCGTAAACAGTCTCTGCATTATCCTTTCGTTTTTTTTTTTTTTGTTTAATAAATATCAAAACGTCTCATCTTGCACGTATTCCACAGCATGGGTATATTTGAACATTTCTAATGTTTTATATTGCACTCGTATTTCGTATAAGAAATATTTATAATAGTTCATACGCGAAAAACCAGAAAAAACACAAATAATAATAATAGAGTAAAAATCAAAATAAAATGAATAAAAATCGAATCTATAAAGAAGAATCTCTGTATAATTGTCAACGGTAAAAAAATTCAGTGAAAGAATGATGTGCCTATAGAGTATTCTTGAAAAATCTGTATTTGTGAAAAACCGTTAAATTATTTAATAATCAAACAAGTGAATATTTGGGGCACAATTTTACTAGTTGGAAATTATTTTTACGTAAAGATAATAAAGAGTTAATTCGGTTTTAGTATTCCACCACAGTACTAAGGTCCGTGTTATTTTAAAATTAATTTTGCCAATTACATAATTTCAGTCGTCATAATCTGTACTAATCTATACTAATATATAAAGAGGTAATGTTTGTAAGTTTGGATGTAGGAGGTAATCTCCGAAACTACTCATCCGATTTCAAAATTGATGTGATTTTTGCATAAAATTACTTAGCTGAGGAGAGTAATATAATTTTGCGTACTGAGTTTTTACCGATCCTTTTATAGTTACGAACTGAATTCCATGCGGACGTAATTTAACAAATAAAGTTAGAACCGTATTCTACGCGGGCAGCGCCGTAGTGAAAAAACACGAAATTTTGGGTAGCAGTGTAATGGCGGTTTCCTGATTGGTAAATTACTTTATTCAAAAAAAAAAAAAAAAGTATATTATCAAATTTCATACATATGATAATTTATTTTTATTTCGTTCAATTAAAAAGAAGATAAGACGAACGGGGAATATTATAATCGAGAAAATAACAAAAAATACTTTTTTAGGTCGGAAGAAAAAATTACTTTTGATTTAAAATAAAATATTTCGCAATATTAGAAGCGGTTTTGATATAAAAGTGAACCGACAGCTTGAAACAAACACTAATAAAGCGGTGAAATTATTTGATGAAATTTTATTTTAAGACCAGAACTTTTTTATAATGTACGGTATTATATTACGACGACAACATCGTATTTTTTTCTTAATCCGACTAAATAACTGATTAAGAATTACATTGAATAACCTACAATTTAATATAAACTTTACTACAATTTAGTAAAGTAATAAAGTAACATTATCGGTTTATATTAAACCACCGCTTACACCGCTGCAGGTAGAATGTTTAACAGACAGACATACACACACACACACATATATATATATATATATATTAATTCGATATATGTTGTGGCATGTATTGAACTTTTGTCGTTTACGATTTGAAAATCTTTGAAAAAATTTGAAATCTATTTGATCGCGATAATGAAAAAGAGACCTAATCGGGCTGGGCGAACGGCCCAGTTAGTATACGTTGCCAAGGGATACAGCAAAATTACGTGCAGATTAAAGGAGTGGACAATGCTAGGGCGACGTTGACAACACGTGCGCACAACGGGATACTGCATTCGAGCTGAATCGTATCGCTTACGAAATCCGTTTATCAACCGTATTTACTAAATTTGTAAATGGATGATAACGATGACGATAATGATAATAATAGTGCCATTTTACGAGCATTGGCTACCTGTTACGTTCGTGTCTGATATCGATTATTTGGCCCTTTTTATTTTTCACAAAATATTTTTCAGACTGAAAACAAATTTCACAAATGAGTTGATTTATTTTTAAACGAGACTGTGGTCGAGATCAGTTATAGGTCAAAAATCATTAGTCGGTAGGAGGATGGGTATTTAGAAATATTCGTCTGATTTATTTTCAACAATGATTTCTACTGAGCAAAGGCAGAAAAACAAAACAAATATATATATACATATATATATATATATATACACACACACACACATATATATATATATATATATATATATATATATATATATATACTGCATTTTCCCAACAAATCAAAAAAGTAACTTTTACAGTTCTCGTGTTTTTTTTGTTTTTTTTTTAATGCAACTAATTTTCATATTTTAACATGATGTTGTCGAGTCATTTTTTAAACATAAAAAGTACAATTAAAAGATAGCTGCTTTTAGTACGTTGATAATAAAAATTTTATGAATTATTGACAAAGAAAAACTTATTTAAATGCATTCGAGCTATGATTAATTTCAAACCCGGAAAACAACTAGTAACCTATAAAATGTTATCAAATTAATTTGATTCCGCACGTGTAAAATTATCGATTTTTTGTCTATGCAATTATCGAAGTGGAACTGTTTAGGTTTTGATCAGTGAACTAGGCAATTGTTTTCAGAACCCATTGTACGTGTGGTGTTCAAAACTCATTACCTTTCATACATACCGTCACATAAAAAACTTTTGGGGCGGAATCAACAACTTTATCCAACATCGGTGTGCGAAGGGAAGAATATTCTTTTGAACAACAAGCTTCGCAACCTGCGAATATTCTCGACTCGTAGTATGAACTTTACCAAGCCACAATCTTTTAAGGTCGTCCTATATCACATCTTCAAAAATCTACTCAATACACAGAAAAATAGTATTTGTGGGATCGGGAAATTCTCATACAATCTTCACTTGTGTCCCTCTATTTCCTTAGTTTTTTTCCTCCCTTAAAAAATGATGTAAGATCTAGTCGCACACGTTATTTCACTGTTTAAGTTCACTTTTATTTGTTTAATTCGATGTTTCCCCACAATCCATAAAATTATTTAAAAGATACTACAACTCGACGTACAGAGAAATTTGAAATTTCAATGTACTTTGCATGAATTGTGAACCATGCCAGAAATGCAAAATTAGTCTCATCCGGGGGTACCAGGAAGATAAGACAAGATATAATACTTCTCTACACAACAACGGATGGGACACGAACTGAGCAATATCAAACCAACAACTGTAAATTTGAGCTTATCTTTCGGAAAAAATTGGATTGAAAGAAATAACGTCAGTGCATGAGATTCCAAAGTGCAAAACTCTTTCAGGTCTTCCTTTAATCATGAATTTCTATCTGCCAAATCGGTCGTTTTGCTTAAGGGGTTAGACCCCTCCAGAGCATGAAAAATTAAAAGTTTTTTTGGGGTGGATTTATTTCTACTCCTACTAATGTCAAAATCAAAAAAATAGTTTTAGGTTTTTATTAAGTATATAATAATAAGGTATACGGGGACATTTTTTTTCTCAATATGAAATACAAAACGGTGTCATAAAACACATTGAACCCAGATGTTTTTTTTTTTGTTTAACTATTGGCGGGCAGGATAGCAATTCTTGAATAACTCCTAGAACAAAAAAAAATTTCATAATTTGCATGAGTTTTTCTAAAGCAGTACACAAGATTAATATAAAATTAATTTTTCCTCACAGTGATAGCAGTTTGAAAAAAGAAAATCAAATTTTACGAAAAAGTCGACCTTAATTTGTTAATAAAAACCGGAATTGTTAACCAATCGTAAAAATCATGCGTACCGCTGCTTTAGGTAATTTATCTAAGAAGCTACAGTTAAAATTTCAAGTTGATCGAATGAAAATTGCCCTAGTTATGCTGCTGACCAGTTTGAAAAATGCGGTTTCAAGAAAAACGCGTTTGAAGTTTCAAACCGTGTTTACTTCATAAAATTTTCAAAATAAACGCGTGTGTGAACTTTCTTATCTTTAGTCATTCGAAAATAACCCTTCCAGTGCCAAATTTTGCTCATCAGCTTCCTTTCTGACCGTTGTAAGATCGTTGCGAGCGACTTTTTGGTTGTTCGACGCAGAGCGGTTGGCGGCTTCAATTTATTGCTCGTCCACTTCCATACGAAAATTACATGTTTCAGTGCCGATTTTCAGTCTAAGTACTCGCACAACTTCGAGTAAGCCTTGAAAACCGCCGTTGTATGTAATATATAATAGTAGCCAAATCAGAAGCTATTTTAACAGTTTTGCAGCTTGATACCGTTCTGGACGCTATCGCCCAAACGACTGAATTTAAACTCTCGTTTACATTTTGCGTATACTCTCCGAGGCACTGAGAAAGTAAATCCTTTTCAGAATAATCCTCATAGATAGGTTTAATAGCTTCAAAGACTTGCATTGACGTAGCCAAACACCAAGAATTACTGCTAACCGAGCAACTTTCGAGCTGTGAATGTTAGTGAGTTGTGATATCTTCTTGTGATATAATGTAGTCCAAATATCTTTGCGCATATTCTCTGTTAAATTCGTATTCCTCTGATTGGCCAATCCATAGTAAATGATTAATTCACCGATCAATTTTCCAGTCCGCCTATTTCTACCGCCAAGATTTTTATTTCCTTTTTTTAAGTTTATCAGACTCCTTTCAATCGTTTTGTGTACATGCCCAATGCATTCCTATATTTTGGAAATAGCAAAATTACCGTACGGTTTGGTGTCGACGAAGCTTTTGTGTGTTCTACTATTGCGACCTCACACGTAATGCGCCTATCAAACGCCATGCAGTTTCTGATCTTGAAAACTTTCAACAACTGCATCCGGCTCCATGAGACGATTAGGTGGTTTTCGGTTTAAAATTTTACTATGAGTTGCCCGATTGTAACCTACCACCGTCTTTATTGCTAACATACACCCCTATTTTACACCGCTTTTTTTTTTTCTTAATAAAGTCAACATCGTTAGAATACTGAGAGAACAACAAGTACCACGTGTTTCGCATGTTTAGCGTCAGATTAACGGTCATATGGCTTCTCTTAATTGAATATAATTTTAGCGACGCCGTCTACAGGCCATTTCTAAAAGTATAACTTACCATCTACAAATACAAATTATTGACCGGGCCGTAGATATTCCAAAATGCTTGGCGCAGTAGAGTGGTATTTTTGAACATTTTGGGGCGTTAATTCCTTTGGAAAATTGTTCTTAGAATGTTTTTATATCGTTTAAGCAGAAAAAAAAAAAATCGAAAAAGTTCTTTTTTCAGAGGGGTCTAAGCCCTTAATTGCCTTCTGTTTTCAATTTAAAAACTACAAATACATTAGAGCTATAATTCAAGAGGTAGTCAACGTTCTATTAAAAAAATTGTTCCGATAATTAGGTTTTTTATTTAGCGATTTTTCTTGTCGGTCACTGAATGTTTACAAGTTTTATGTTCGTACAAAAGTCTAGCAATTGATGTCGGGCCATTGAGCCGATTTCAATATTACAAAATAGTATTACATTCTGAATTGACATAGCTTGGTGTCTTATCAAATGCAAACCGAAAAAGAATAAAATCAGTAAAAAATGATGAAATGCATAAAAATTACAGAATGTGCAAATTACACCAGGGGGAAATAGTAGTTGTAAATATTTACCGGAGTTAATCAATTCTTCCTGTCGTGCAATAAGTTTAGGTATATATATATAAATAAAAAAAAATAAACAAAGTCATTTTATTCTCAAAATAATTGTTTAAGAATACAATAACCGGTTGATTAAAAACAGTACAATTCAAAACTTTCTTACGAAAATCTTATCATCAGCTAATAATAAGAGGATAAGATGAAATCCTGTTCAAAACTACCACAAAAGAAGAAGACAGTGACAGACCATGTAGAAATAAGACTGAGTACATTAATGCCAACCACTAATACTGCCTCCGTAAATTGTGAGAATGCATTTTTTCAAATTTTATTTACGGTTTCTAGATTAATTATAAAATACTTAACATTTTATATAAATATTTACTTATTACTTTTTTTTTTTTTTTACTTTATTTATATATAGTTATCGCCATTATTAGCGATCAAGTAATACGAAACTAGTCAATTTTTTAATTATAGAGTACGTGCTGCGGCGGATTTATCACTTTAAATTCTCTTATCACACATTAGGCAAGACCAACTGAATGATAATAATAATACTTGGAATCCATTAAGTACTTGTACACGCTAATAATAAATGATTTAAAATGGAAATCCGGTAAGTGGAAACAATTTTTACCGCGGATAGTTTTAAATCGGGCAAGGAATCAGTGAGCGAGATTCAACAATATGGACATGTAGCGCGAACGCACTGCGCTATTTAAAAACTATTTCGGAAAATTAAGTTTTGGACAATTTCCTCTAAAAGTTAATGATGAAAGTGCGGGGAGATAATTCTCAGAAAAAAACTGACGAATACTGTAAAGAGGACAGTAAAGGCAAGAAATTTCTCGCATATCATTAATTAATTAAGGAATTTTTTTTAAATTATCAAAGATCATATAGTTAGAGTTGAAAGAAAGGGAGACGTGTAAGGGGGCATTGATGCCATATCATAGTTTCTTAAATGATGGTCTGTCTTATCGGTTTTTACATATCCAGACACAATTGACATACTTTTCGCAAAAAAGGAAAAACACGAACAGAAGGAGAAAAACGAAAAGAAAATAATACGAATTAAACCAGTGCCGTTTTATCACTAATTTCTCACATTTCGAGTGTAGTCGGAATTCACATCCGCAACAGCGATAAAATTTCTAACAAATTTGTTTACAAAAATACGTTGTAAACCGCAAAGTCATCATTAGTAGGTTTATACACGCTTCATTTATACGATAATCGGAGCTGGTTTTACCAATTAAAATTGAACAGTTCATAAATCATTGTTCACGAAATGCAACTTTACGTATCTTTGACACACAAATAATTCGAAAAAGAACGATATTAAAATCTGCGGATTGAACATCAGACATCAAAAGTCAGTGTCGCGAATGAGAGATATTTGTATTATTTTTACGTTTGATTTCAGTCGAGAATATTTTACTTTTCGACATTGAATTTTTAACATCAACGTGTCCGGTATAAATTTTTCCGGTTCCGCGCCTATTCCCCTTTTCGTTTTGTTTCTCATTCACATATTTCCGAAAGGTTTATATATTTCAACAAATAACTGTTTCTGTTTACATACTGTTTATTATCCTTTTTTTTCGAACTCTGGCTATATAAGTAGCCGCAAATGACATCTTCTCACATCGTCCTTCTATTACCCCTTACTATACCGGACCCTTTACTGACGGATTAAAATATTGACAAAGTGTTGGCTGGGAGTTTATCATCCATGTTTCGCTTTTGCCGTACTTTTTCTAGCATCCGTCGAATTATTTGCAATCCAACCGATTACGGGCATCGAAACCTTGCGCGTGTATGCCTTTTTTAAAGACATAAGCTGCAGTTATTGTACAGTTGGTTTTATCGAATTTGTGTGCCACGGCCCCACCTGTATTAGGTACTTTTTCGCGCGACAGAACTGCACGCATGAGAATGTATCTTAAATTTCATTATTGTTGTTTAGCAATAACTTTTTTTACCGAAAACATTTATAATCATTATGTCGATAAAATTTCACGCTTTATTATTAATTAATTTTCAATTTTTCAACTTCAAATAACGTGCGAAATCATCGCACGAGCCCCCACCAGTGATATTAAAAAAGAAAATAAAACATGAAATTATTGAAACGTAAAAAACTAATAAACAGAAAATTTAATTATTTATAAAAATACATTTAAATAGCGGCATGTTTCGGCGTTCCACACTTCATATTTAATCGCGGTAACAATAATTAAAGTTAATAAATAAATTAAACGAATAACAAACGTCATAAACGATTATAATACTGATTTAGATAAGCAATATATATCGATCGGTTAAGAAACTTTTGATTGTGAATTTTAAATAACGGATTATCTGTGTCAAAATTAAATTATTAATTAAAATATCATCGTCGAATTTATTAATGTCATTTAAGAAATTTTCATATATTTTAATATTTCTAAGTCGGCGTCAATATTCAATGTTAATCTCTATGATTATTTATAATAATACGCTCGGCCACAGACGACTTTTGTTCTCATGGTTAATCGCGGGCTACATGTGTATAGGTTTCGCACGTTGGTCTAATAGACATTTTATTACATGTGCTACATTTAATATTATACATTTCCGATTCAGTATATGTGTCTGTGTTATTGTTAACTTATTAGTATTAAATTATCATATAAATTATTTTTTGTTGTACTATATACGATATTTCAAGTGTTTTGTGAAGTAGGTTTTTCGGTAAGACAGTAATAATTTTAATTTTAAAGAAATTAAATAAATAGTCACGCGATTTGACAATAAATGTATTTTAAGACTAAATAATGACCAAATGGTATTCACAACCAGGCCAAAAAAAAACAAAACAAAACAAAAAGCTTATTTTTCTAGCAGAATTACCACAATTAATAATATAAATTTAAATGCAGCATATAGAGCGGTAATTTATGTATTTAAATTTTTTTCATTGAAACGTCTTAATTGGTAATGAAAATTACACTAAAATCCATCAATAGATATTAAAACTATACGATGTAGTTCGAATCGACGGAGTTTTTGGGCTTTTATATTGAATGTAGTTACGCAAAAGACATATTGGAGGTTTTGAATGAAAACGTTTAATAAATAAACCGATTTTTGCAACAGCTGTAACATCGACAAAAAGTTTATATCGATGTAGCAAAAGGAAAGTATACCGCCGATAAAAAGTTTTCTAAAGCAATGGAAGAAAAATAAGGGTACCCATTGAAAGCACTCTAAAATAGATCAAACACAGTGCAAACATCGATAAGGCAGGTATTCTCAGTTTTTTATCGATCGATTTTTGTTTTTTGTGTTTTTTTTTGTTTTTTTTTAACACATATACTGTTACAAACAATTACACTCGACAACAAATACATCTGCATAGGCTATTCATCCGTATTTCTATTATTTCTTTTATTTTAATTTTTTTCTTCTAACATTTTCGGATGGCCCATGTCCCGATAATCGCATGTATTCTTGCCTACAATTTTTATAATATCCTCCCGCATTTGATGATACATATATGATGACGTTGATATTATGTATGCAAAAAAGAAGTCAAAGTATAATAATTGTTTTCATACGGTCGTAACATTTAGAATGCCGCCATGGTCCATCGATAGAAGTAAAATAGCTGCGATCAGAGAGAACGTATCGAATCAAAAGAGTTCAGTTAAAATATTATTATAATAATAAACAATCAAAATATATCATATTAAAATAAGACTGAATATCCAGCGGAAAACAGTATAATTACTATTCGAATTTGTGCGACTGAATGGGAGATTTAGCGGTTACATTCAGTGCACTTGTTCTCATTCGACTATATTAGAGTTACGCAACATCGACCGAAGCGACTAAAGTGAATCGGTGACCCGTTCATTTTTCGAACGTAATCATTTTAATTACATTAATTATCATTTTACCGTTAAATTGGACGACCTAAAATGAAAATTATCAACAATGATAATCCAGTGAGAAATAAAGGGTTTGATTTTTTCCATTTTTTAATTTTTGGCTTGGATTTTAACTTTTCGCCCCGGTTTCAATTAAAAACGATTTTTATATATTTTATTTTTTCTAATAAAGTTTTTTTTTTTTTTTTATTCGCTGAAGGTTTTGCTACAATATGAGTTACGTACAGGTATCGTATTTTTCAATGTTTAAATGCGTACATCGTGTACATATTGAAATTAAATATATACTATATAAAATGGTATAAAACGAAAATCACATGATGGTGATGTGCGTGAGGATGAATGAAAACCCTTTGCTTAGGTAAGAGTCGTGATGAACAACGAGATAAAGCGGAGAAAGGCTCTGCGATTAATAGAGAAAGAAGAAAGCGATCAAACATGAAAAGTTCAAAAATGAACAGAGCAGGAAGAAGAAAAGTCAGTATTCAGGTATTCCGACTGTTGAAGAGATACCTTTACTTCTAACAAATTAATAAAAAATTTCGTTACATAAAATTGGGATATTTTTTCGTTACAAAATCTAATTGGGACCGGTCTAAGAATTACGTTGTAATTAATACACACACATATATATATATATATATATATATATATATTAATAAATAAAAATAAAACAAATATTAAAAAATCATTACTATTGCATCATAAAAAGTCGCAATGTCTGTTGTGCAAATTCCCAGAAATTAGTAAATCGAGCAGCGCCGAGGCGTGCTTTTTTCATGTTCTTAATATTCACCTCTTTTTTTTTTTTCCCCGGCACGTCAACAGTAGAACTTACCCAGCGCAAAGAATTTTACATTATATAAGGAAAAGATTAGAAATTGAGGAGATAAACAAGGCCAACAAAGAAACTATATTGAGAGAGAGAGGAATGCAAGAATCGAGTGGACACTATAAGGAGTAGGAAGTCCAAGGCGCAGAAGATTAGAATAGAGTAGCACGTTCAGAGGAAATAAAGGGGCATTCGAACAAGACGTGATTCGCATCACAGGTATAATTGAGCTCCGGAAGGTCATAAGGACACAAAGGAGACTGAACAATAGAAAAACGGAAAAGAGAAGCCGGAAGCAAACTCTGATCGAACCGCAGGCGAACTATAGAGAAAATAATCGAACGGCTAAGGTAGGGGAAAAGATTAAACCAAGAAAGAGAGGAAGGAAAAGACTGAACAGAAAGGTAAAAAGATCGAGGATTGGCAAAGAATGAAGGATAGAATCCGGTCCAGAAATCGTGGTGCGAAAGATAAGAATTCAGTTGAAGACTACTTATCGGAGTAGTTTTATATTTACACCTGTGTAGACGAATGGTCGCTTAGGTTATTAAGATGTTTTAAAACATTGGCTAAGTGGCAGGGTTCGGGGTTGCAAAAAATAAACTAGCTCCTGTATTGATTAGGCAGGAAACTGGAATTTCGCTGTCCCACATTTGGATTATCTGAAATTTAACAGTCGCACTGGATTAATAGTCGAAAGCCAATGAGCCCCCGAAAAAAAATAATAACATTGTTCTCTCGATCGATTCTGAAACGGCGACGTAGAAATAAAGCACAATTTTAGAGTATCGACCGCACCGTTTGTGGTTCTTCTAGTTCATCTACAATTTTACGAAGGTAGAGAAAATGCAAATACTTCAGTTCTAAAATGCTTAAAATTTATTTAATATACGAATTACCCTGAAGTATTAACCCGGGGCATAATTCGTAATTTTATCACGCAAAAAAATTTAAAGCTTCGATGAAAAGCAGCGTATATATTCTAGTGCTCTGAAAATAGAATGAGGAAAAAAGGGCAGGGGAAACATAAAAATCGTTAGGTCAATAGTTTTGTGCAATATTCACTTTTGAACAGTAAAGTAAATAAAATGAACGTTTTTTCCCATAATTTATCAGTCATCTCTATTTTCGCTGATATATATAGAGAGAATGCCGAGCACTGACCGGCAGAATTGGAGATTAGCGCTATGCCGTTAGACGAGCAAATAAAAAGCTAATAAAATATAGTTGTCGCGTCAGAAGCCTACAGAGAAGGGTGCCTGGAGGTAATCGAAGTTTCGGCAAAGTTCACTCGATGTAGCATTGAGACTGAGCTAGCTTTAGCGTGCAAAATTGTACCCGCCTCGCCTATTCCGAGTTCATAACGAAATAACGAAACCTGAATTTGCTTAACCTGGCTGGCGACACTGTGACGCCGAACTGGCTTTATACGCACGCGCACGACTCTATGCTTTGCAAACTTTTCTGCGCGAACCTTTGTTAGAAAGTAATAATAATCCAGAATATATATTTTACACACACACACACACATATATATATATATACATATATATATATGTGTGTGTGCGTGCGTGTGTAAAATATACTCGCGCACTTATACAAGATAATAGTTCGTCAGAGTGATCTTTTTAGTTCTGTTTGGATAAAGAAGAATAAATCGGCCGTTTTAAAAATTAAAATGACTCAGGTGAAGTCGTTCGATATTACTTCCCTCTTTATTTCGATTTTTATTTTGAAGTATACACTTTTGAACTAAAGATCTTTGCTTTATAAAAGCCGCCGCTGTGAAACTTGCAGTATTTTTGTACTTGCAAAACATCGTTCTACAGCGTAGATATTTTATAGTAGGAAGACTGAAAAAAGAGGTTAAAAATTTGTGACAAGGAATAAATGAAGTAAAAAAAAACAAACAAAAAACGACATTAATAAGGCATTTATCAAATATTGGTACGCATTTAATTTTAAAGCAGAATACAAATTAAAATATCTCTCCGAATTTCTATAGATTAAGACATCCAAAAATTACAGAAGGTATTATTTGAAAATGTCTGTAAAGAAATTCTGCATCTCGTATATGTTCAATAAAAAGTTCAAATTTTCAATTGCTTTTTGTTTTATTTCCTTTGCCCAGACTTTAATCCATTTAGCCACTATTTGCCAAGCAGATAATTGATTTATAAGAAAATACTGCTACACCTATATACGTCGAGGTGACAAAGATGACAGAGCTATCGGACTACCAAATCGCGACCCGAGTTTAAAGATTATTGAAAACAATTAATCATTAACAGTTGTAGAAGGCAACGGAAATCACCAAGCATAACATCGTACATATGCGTACGGTGCATACTCTTGAACTTGGCAATGATGTAAAGATTAAAATTAAACATTAGAGTCAGTCTGAACAACGATGGTCTTCGTAGTCAACGTCGCCTATAAATCAAGAATGTACAAGTAGGTAAGTCATTTGGTCCTTATATATAGCAAGATTAATCTAATGGAAGTACTTAAAATATGTCTGAAATATTTGGTTAATCGAGAATATTTTTGAAGTCCGTCGCGATATTTCGGAAGCTTTTATCTATTATTTTTCTCGTAATAAAAAAAACGAACGCGTTCGATTTCCTTGCAACTAAAAAAATATGTTGCTATGTTTTTTAATATTTTACCTAATTTTAGGAAATTACAAAAAACCTTATTTCTCGGTTCGATTATGCAACCTGCAAAATAGCTACATCAAATATTTATCTACATGGTTCTACATGGATCCCTGAAGTTTTTGGAATGCTAAATTCCACTAAAAACGTTCGACTCCATTTATCACGTAAATCTTCGTCAAATCCTATACATACCTAGGGGATACATCTTCTTCGTTAACATAAAGCATGTGCGCTTTAGCACATACTCCACCGATATGATATCTAAAATGGTTCTTCGAAAAAAGATTACCACTTCCTAATTCCAATCTTATATTTTACCCGAATAAACCGTTTTCTAATATATTGTTCCGTTTTAAAAATGTATCCTAGAAGTAAGTAGTGTACTCATTATAGTGATCTGGTAGAATAATCACGTCGATCTGTCTAATCGGGCAAAGGGAATTTAAAAAGAGTTATATATATATATATATATACTCGAATCACATTCATCTTTTTACCCGAATGGAGATAAGTTAAATCACATTCCAATCTGTGTTTAAATAGCCGGTAATTCAAAAAATACAGCGAGATCTCATGACTATTATTCGCAAAATGAGATTTTGCAACTCAACAAAATGAGATTTTGAGTATTTTCACTATGACTAGCAGAAATGTACGGTGTTTATTTCCGTTTTAGAAACTATCTCACGTCCTTGCGCCTCTTTTCTATAGAAAGATTTTCTGATGACTTATTCTTTATTTCGCTTCACTTTTAGATGCCGAATAGTGTTCCGAAAGGTTTCAGAGGATTGATTTGCTCGCTAGAAAACCATTAATTTACATTGACTTAAGAAGCACCTTCCCCCGTGAATATCAATAATTTTATTCTATCAAAAATTAAGATTAAAAACACAAGAATATTAAAACGTAGAATTACAATTATCAGCTAAACGTTAAATTTGAACGCAATGGCTCAGTCACAAATAGATCCATTTTCTCCCGCATACCAATGACACGTCATTGGTCTATCAAATAGACCTTCCCCCACATTTATATTGCAGTTTTAAGCCGTCTTTATTACTCGACTTTTTCTTCACCGATGTTGACGTACTCACCCGTTAAAATTACTTGTTTTTATTACATTTTTTATAGCACGCATATTTTTCGTTTTTTCCTCTTTTAAAAGAGCGATATTTTTGTAATGTTACATTCTGAAGAATAATTCAAAAAAGCATCTAAAATTGAAACACGGCACTTATACAATTATTCGGAGTTCATAAAATGGTCGTTTAAGTAAATTATCGACATTGAAATGATCTGGTATTTCCCTTTTTTTTTTTTTTTTTTTTGGGCATTCATTTTCAAAAAGAACCTTACCAATGTTTTCACAACATTGCACATTATAATAAGAACACATTTATAGAGTAGTACAATACAATATTCTGTGCAACTGAATGTGAAAATGAATTTCTTAAGTATATCAATAATTAGAAATACCTTTTATTTTATGCAGCACAATATTTCGTAATAAAATATTACTGTTTCCAGGCGCTCGGTGTTTTCAATAAAAATTTTTTACTGCTTTAAACGTTTGAATTATTAAATGTTCAAATTTGCGAATTTTAACACAATTTTAAGATACGATTTAAGTACAGAAATTTTAAAATTAACTAAAGAATGAAATTTAAGGCCTTCTATAAAATGATTACCAAAAATTTTTGTAAATCACCATTATCTTTTAAATTAGGAGTTATTTTAATAAACAAATCGTAATTTTTAAAATGAAAATTTTAACCGATTTAAGAAAAAATACATTTATAAAATAAAAAGAGCATGAATTTTTCGATTATACGATGTAAATGATAGTTTAAATAACGATTAAATACGGATTACGACGTCGCGGCTTACTCAGAAAGATATGGGGACCACCTGTGTTTATGATTAAGTCTGTTTACTGAAAGGGTGGCTTTATTCCCGGTATGTGCGTGATCCTTCTTGGCGAGAATTTCTCCCGTTGAGGTGATACGAAAGATCATTCGGTTCCTTGTCCTTTTTAATCTTCGACAGATGGTTTTTGATTTTAAAAAATTTTGACTTCCATTACAAACCCCCCCCCTTTTTTTTGGCGCGTCAATTATGCACATTAACTCAGCACATGAAGTTTTTGAAACCAGGTACTATCCGAATGAAACACCACTGCCTAGTCAGTTGCGCCATGATAGTTGACTTACAAGCCCCTTTCGGTTTTTGTACTTTTATTTTTTTAAATACGTCTCTTAAATGACCAGAACCTTAATATCGCTTTTTTTCTTTCACGTGTCTGCTTGTATACAAGTATTTTTTTCTGACAATCGTTCGCTCTTTTCCATCCTCACCTATCGCTAGCGTATATCCCCCATGAGTTATTTCTCAGCATCAACGGATTTTCAATCACTTTGAAATCCACATATTCGCCGTTTTATAATTAAATTTGTTTTATTTTATTTATTTCATTTTATATACTTTTAATTGTTAATAAAATTGAAAACACTACAACAAACAATAAATAAACATAAATTTAAATACTTCGGGGCAATTGTGCTTATTTTCAGAACTAGAAAACGGAAAAGAAAATGTATTAATAAAAGAAAAATGTAGTATGTTTGGAATTTTCTAAATAATTTATCTGCAGTCGTAAAAGAAAATTAAAGAATATTACTAAAGATGAACCTAAATGTTTGATTTTTAATTTAAAAAAATGAAATATATATATATATATATATATATAAAAAAAATCATTAATATCAGAGGAGCAGTATGATGGAATTGCCTGGTTAGAGATGAAGTGTGCACGTGTTGCAGGATTCTTTTGGGAAAAACGAATATAAATCAAAGAAATATTAGTAAATATATTTCTATTCTTAAAAATCAAATATTTAAGTTCATTTTTAATAACATTTTACTACGGCTGAAGATTAGTCTGCACATACCGAACAGATAATGCTAAATTTATCTTCATTAATACATTTTCTTTTTCGTTCTCTAGCGTATTAATCTGTGTTTATTTAGCTTTTTATAGTGTTTGTAACCTAACTGGGATGTGAAAATATACTACATATAACCGTGATGTAAACACCGTACATAGGCCACTCTATGCGAGCATTAATTTCAAAACCAAAAACAAATTTAATATATGCACGAGGCGTAAAAGTATAAATTTAAAATAAAAGTTTCACTTCGTCGTTCTCTTGTTGTCTCCGTTATTCGCTTGTGTTCTAAAGCCATACTTTATTATCTTCCTCCCGCTTGTCGTTTTTCGTTGGTTGCCTCTTCATATTGTCCACTCAAACGAAGAGCATGTTTGCGATGCGGACCATGTGTTTATTAAGAGTTCATCTCATTCTGTTGAGTGCTTTGCTTTCTACTCTATTTTATTGATACTCGGTCTTCCTACTCCATATTGCGCCTCTTATGTCCTATCTTTTCCCTCTCCACAGATTGTTCCTATTATTTGTTCCTTTCTCCTAACAACATTTGATATCGTATAAAGATATAATTAACTCCTTCCTATTCTAATCGTTTCTGGGTAAAGGTCCCCGGTTGCCGAGCCCCCTCCCCCCAAAGATATTAACAGCGTAATGAACATGTAATAACACTGATTATTTCCAATGGAATATGAACGGGATAAAAACAAATACAGCGTACTCAAATTCGCTATTGTAACACGGAACATATGTTTAAAATTCTAACAAAAAAAAAAAAAAAAAAAAAAAAAAAATTACGTCATTCAATTAATATCGTTAAATTATGTAAAATTCCATCGGAACTTCACAGACATCATTTATTTAAGACAAAAATGAGAGGAAAAAGATTGTAAATGATTTTTAAAATTTCAAAATAAAAAAAAGAAATAAAGAAAAAAAGGCCTCTCTAAAAACTTTGGGTTACTACGGCGCGTAAAAGGAAATATTTTATTTATAAACCCGTCGCTTAAAATATATGTTACATGCCCTGCAATAAGGGTGTAAAATATGGGGTGGTAAAGCGATTAATTTAGTTGGTTAAAGTGGTCTCGCGTTGATTGATAGCCACTATAGCAGTTTTAGTTTTCGACTTGTCAATTATTGTTAGTTGAGTTAATCTTTTTGTAATTCTGGAACATCTGCTCTTTATGCTTACATCCAGCGTTCAGAGAAAGTTTAACGGATGTCAGCATGATGCGAATTAAGCCATCATGATCGTCAGGTATCGGCTCTATATTCTGGATAAATGTTTCGAACTCTTCGCAATTCATATGAAAGAACCGCTGATCCGGTGGTGAAAAATAGTTTTCCGATTTGCGGCATTTCTTCCATGTCGGACTTTGGTATTCTACGGGCGGGTATGCTGTCGGACAATTGTACTTGTCAATTGTGATCGTCACCGTTAGGGACAATAGAACAACATAAAGATTAACTAGAAAAGTCGATTTGTAAAACGATTCAATTGAATGGTGCACGAAAGAAATCAAACCTTAATTGAGTGGTTTCATTTTTATTACATAGAAATCATACACGAAAACTAACGAGACTTCATCTAATATTTTTGAGATTGGCGAAAAAAAAGATACGTGGAAGATCGGTTTTAACACGGAAGGAATGGTATTTACGATAGCAGTTTTTACCGATTTCTTTATGGTCTCGTGTTCAACATTAATCTTATTTTTTTTTTTTTTTTTTTTTTTTGCGGTCGTTTACAAGGACACTGGCCCAAAAACAAAGGAAAAAGGATGCAAGAGACTCAAATCTTTACACGATCAGAGATAGCCGACAAAAAAGAACCAAGAGCTTGGACAACAGAAGGAGAAGGAAGGGAGAGAATGAAATCTTCGCGTGACGTATTTTACTGACACATTATTCCTATGGATTAAGTCATCATCACTCGGCTAGGATTAATGTTTTTATTTAGTTCTCTCTTTCTATTTATCGTTTCACGCTATTAATGCTTTTCTACATTGTTAATATTGTTCGTTATAGTAGTTGCATAGACTTTTTAATAAATAATATCTGCGCCTTTTTCTTGACGAAAAAAGAGAAGAAAGAAGAAAAAACGGCCCCCCGTTTTACGTGCGCTAATTATGTAAACGCATTAATACAAAGTACAATTTAGTGATCCTAAAATATATTAGGGGTAAAATAAGTGAACAACATTAAACCAGCTTTCGAAATATGCGGCAAAAATATTATAAGACCCGAATCCGTAAAAACATTTTATTTGTAACAACGAAATAATATTTTTTCATTAGATTGACAAGCTATGGTATTTACAGCGTTACGATTCTAGGGTTAATTTTATTCAAACGATATTGCAACATTTTGCTTAAACTCAAACAGGAAATACATGTTTAATTCATTACGCGAATGATTTTTAAACTTGAATTTGATTAAAAATCGTACAACAACATTATTGTCCAAAGATAAGTGGGAAAAAGACCAAAATACGGCGAGGTTTATTACTACAAGCTTTTTAACCTATTGACAACACGTAATGGCGATACTTCATTTCAGCATCCTAGAAACGAACATACGAAATACAATGTTTTTTTCGTAATAACATTATATTTATTTATTTATTTTTTGAACTAAATTAGGCTGTACATATACAATAATGGGTCGGCGTGCGTATTTTCACCCCTGTATTCGCCTACTACAACCAGGCGCACAAATTTTGTTTTGTAACGTTATTTAAATAAGCAAATATTATTAATTATTTTTGTATTAGTGTGTTAATTCTATAAAACTAGTATATATTAATTCTTTGAAATGGAACAACAGCAATGCGACTATTGAAATAAGCTTTTAAATTAACACCTACTCTGAAGACAGCTTTCGCAAAGCGGCTTTTTATTTTCAGCGCTATTTGTTCGGAACGCAATACCTTAAATACTCCTGCATAACTTTTTTTGATGATACCTTTCTTATCAATATTGACGTTAAAAGCATATATTAAACAATTATATTTGCTTTTTCCTGACAATTTTTTTTTTTTTTTTTTGAAAATTCTTGACCTTCTTATCCGACACACGACGGTCGATTGTTATAATTTCTTGCTGTTCAGTGAGATATATTTTTTCAAATGATAAGCTTCATCTCCTAAGAGTACGTATGGAGTTTTTGTATCTACAACTGGAAATAGCATTTTATGGTTCACTTTGGAGCACTATATAACTAATTGTAGTTTTAATGCTCCGCCGTTGTTTGGTCAAAAAATAAATGTAACCATATGTACGGTGTGTAGCGGTAGGCGCGCAAAATTCTAAAAAAAAACGTTTAAAACGTATTTTTAACGTAACCACAACCATAATACAGCAACATAAAAATTCGCTAAAAATGGGATATTATCAGAACGTCTGAAAAAAAGGCTGATTAAAGTTTCCATTATTTCCGAGGAACTTAAGCTACTGTTTTATGCTCGCACACATAATTAATAAGCAAACAAAGAAAGAAAAAAAAGCGAAAACAGGCTATTTATGTAGATCGACCTATAAAGGGACTATAAAGGATAAAGTATTTGTAAGTGTGTCTGTTAAATAGTACTTGGATTGCTATTTGCATAAATCTGATCTAAACAGCCGACATTTTTTTTAAAAATTCGGATGCTAAAGCATGAAATATTACCGAAAAGTAAATGAGAGTGTTATCTGATAAATAGAACAATTTTGCAATGCAGAGTACTTCATCGAGGAAGCCAAAAAAAGGTTGTAGGTTAATTTTCAGCCCTATATGTGTGTGTGTGTGTGTGTGTGTGTGTACGTAGATATTTCATAAGTATTGACCGATTCGTTCTGATTGTCCTTTCAGATAATTCTAGTTGTCCATTTGTTCAATACCATATTACCTTACGAAATATTTATTCAACATTTTTTTCAATATATTTCGTTTCTTCTCAATAAAAGCCTTTCGAAGAATTTTCAACAGAGAATTTAAAAAGACATGAAAATAATAAGAACGTTCGATGTCTATCTGTTTTTGTAATCTGCAAGACGATTATAGAAAATGTAATTATAAAACTTGATACGTTCAAGAAAGCTGCCCCTAAAATTACTCGCTTTGATCTATTTCTCGGAGCAAGTGTGATCTAAACATAAATTTTGAAGGTGATATTCTAAAAAAGACAAAAAAAAAAAACAAAAAAACAACGACATAAGACACACGCGTGAATACAAACTTACAAAATCATTGTCGGGTAGCAAACTTTTAAGATTACCCGACAATAAAATAGCAATCTATAAAATTTCTTGCTATGCAAAATTATTTGAAAAAAATCATGGACTCCAGACTGTGAATGAGCGTGACAGAAACTAATGGAATAAAAGAATGAAAAAACTGATTATAATTGCTTGTAACATTAAAGCGAGACCTGTGTCTGCTTGCATGTAATCGGTTAAACGTTTAAAGTTCTCATCAGTTGTATGGTCACTATACTCATTGTCAGAACATTACGAAATCGCGTTTCCTCAGCCGTCTATGGTTTAGGTAACATTCGTTGATGTACTAGAGAAAGGATAAAAATATTTCTAATCATTTCAGTGACTCCCATAGTTTTACTCGCAGGATCATTGCTTGGAAACGTGTCATCCGATATATTTCACTGTTAGTCTCTGGTTCATTTGAGTTTATGTGAGTCTCCTCAGGTATGCTTTGGGGCGCCGCCGGTAATATTTAATTTGGTTTCTACTGTCTTGAAACGCCGATTCATCCGATGGTATTTGCGGATCTGATGACAGTGGACGAGCATCCTTGTGAAACTGGCCCTGCGATGTCGGGGCTTTTAGAGAATTTCCAGGTATCAATGTTTTTGTAGTAACTAAGGTATTTCCACTTGACTTTAAATAGTCATGTTAAAATGCATTAACAACGACTATACTCGTGTGTATCTTGGCGCTATCGGTTCTTTGTATTGAGCTATTTTTTCAATATTTTACAAATGTGAAATTTCTTCGTACGAGTATTTCGAAGGACACGAGTCAACAGTTTTGTTTCCGGCAAAGTCTAATACGCACTGACATCAGGCGAATTCTGTAGGAAAAAAAGAATAAGAAATATATGATTTTTTTCGTTAACACAAATTATTTAATTATATTTTAAAAGCGCTTCACTTTTAATAACCCTAAATAACGATTAAGTTCTTATTATTTCCTTGAATTTTATAAAAAATGTCTGATAAAAAATTAAAAAATTCTGGGACACTCATTTTAACCGTATTTTTTCAGTTTTTGAACGTGCCGATTGATTACATGCGCCGTTTATACGTCTACGTCTCGTTAAAGAAGTCCCAAAGAAAATGTATTTTCATCAGAGTTTGTTTTCAACTTATTTATTCCGTTAGATTTCATTAAATTATTCCCATACCGGAAGTAATAAATATTGCATTATTATTCAAACTGAAAATTCGAATTCGCAAAAAAATGAGTCACGAAATGAACGAAGAAGAATTTGATAGGTCTGTTTTGACGTTCGTCGCCACTGTTGGGCGCGACGGAATATCGAAAAGTCACATCATCGATGAAATTAAAAAGCCGTTCTTCAGTGGCTAGAGCTTTAATTAAAGCCGGCGCGCAATAAGAGAAGACGCGGAACAGGAAGAATAAATCGGCAGAGAGAAAGTTATTTGCACGAAAGGAAGTACGAAATAAATGAAAGCACCTTTCTAGTAGCGACAGTACGGTTATGGAGAAAAATGAGAAAGCGAATCATTTGACGTATGGCCTTTGCGAGTTTCTTCAATATCAATCATGAAGCGTTACGTAATTTAGCTGACACAAAAGCTTTTAGTTTTTCCTCATGCTGGCCTTCTTGCCGCGTTCGCCTTTCATCTGTACGGCCGACAATAATGCATCATCATTTGTCGTACATCCTTTTCTTTTTCTATTCTCGATGGTTTCGGTTAATTCTAAGAAAATGATATTACAATGGCAACCTTTAAAAATTGATATTTTCGAACAAGTAGACTGTAATAAACTGGCGTAATTGTCGCAAACCGTTTGTAAAATAATGAAAATACAAGGAAAGATTAATATATGTATGTAGCGGTGGAAGTTAGTTTACAGAATAATACCAAAAACGTTCTTTCCTACAAGTAGCTTAAATTGTCCACGATTTTGTTCCGGCTTTTAAAAATCCAAGCTATCTCATAGAAAAATGAAAACAGATTCTCCGGAAGGTGCAGTGAACTTAAAAACATAAGGGATAAAATTTATCTCGCTTCAGCTTCGTTTAACATTGGTTTCTTAACTACTAGTTCAGCCAACTCTAGTGCGGCACAGTTGGTTTTACGTAGTGATGTTTCGTTCAGGTAGGGCCTGGCTCGCATTCGGCTGCCGCAGACTGAAAATTTAGAAAAATTTCACTCGCGTAGGGTTAATGTTCAACGAGCTCAAAAATAAAAAAAAAAAGAAATTAATCACTAGCCTAGTTTAACAGGAATTTTGTTCGAGAAGAGCTGGATTAGAGTTCCGTATTGGATTAATGTTTATACTTGGCGAAGAAAAAAATGTACTGTAGATAAATTCGTAACCTGTTTGTTAATATTTATACATGTAAAATAAATAAATTCATTAATAACAAACAAAAAAAAAGGAAAAAATTACTTTAATAAATTAAAATAAATACCTCAATTTCAAGAAACGTTTCCAGGGATAAAGCCCATCGTCAGCTAACATCCTGGCATCTACAGAGCCAATCCGAGGGGGCTAACAAACCAAGTCCTGACACACATCATAGAGATGCAGTCGAAGAGTTATAATTTTATCGTGTTGTGGATCCCAAGTCATGCTGAAATCCTAGGGAATGAAAGGGCGGACACAGCAGCTCACTCAATCATTACAGTCCTCAGTCCATAAAACATTCTTGGGCCCCCTCAAATATCAGATGCAATACGAAGTCAAATAATGGAACGGTGGAACCAAGAAAATTTTAAAATGAAC
The DNA here is from genome assembly GCA_039619475.1 of Icerya purchasi. Taxonomy (NCBI): domain Eukaryota; kingdom Metazoa; phylum Arthropoda; class Insecta; order Hemiptera; family Monophlebidae; genus Icerya; species Icerya purchasi. The sequence goes on along the minus strand of CM077116.1, from coordinate 398,760,768 downwards.
AACTTCAACGACGTGTAGGAATATTTAAAAAAAAAAAAAATCCAGACGAGAAAAGAGCGAAACAGAAATATTTAAACACGCAACGAACATTTTATAGAAATAACAAAAAGCCCGAATACCGGAAGAAAAAATACTCTACCCCTCCCAAGGGACCTTACGAGTATATTATCGTGAGCTCAACCGCTTACGCCTGGGCCATACACGACTATCTCACGACTATTTGTCGAAGGGTGGTTACCCTCCAATCACTTGTCCCTTCTGCCGCGCACAAGAGCCACAGGCGGTTGATCATATTCTAATAAATTGTCCTACATTCAAACCCTCCAGAACGAAACATGGATTTGATAATCTCAGCCATGTCCTCTCCAATTCAGAAGTGAATCAGAGCGCAGTTTTTCAATTCGTCAGGGACAATGGATTAATGACAGTCCTGTAACCGGAGACTCTTGGACGGTAATAGTTCAGATATTATACACGACCCGGAGTCTAACTAAGGTTGAAAGATATAGAAAAAAAAAACACGTAATAGTACACTCAATCAGAACAATAAACACACGGCAGAGGAATCAAAGGACTACATGTGTATATACGTATATAAGAAATTTTCTATATACATATACATACATATATATACTTATAGAGTCCCATGATTTTTCTGCAGTGTGTTTCTTGTTCTATTTGAGTGTAGTCTGTATTGTACGACGGGCTATGCCCTTTTTTTTAAATTGAGGTAAATTATTTTACACCTATTTTTGTTTGTTATTGAGGAATTTATTTATTTTATATTTTTAAAAAAATAAAAGTTTCTGGATCATTCGAGTTTATAAATGCCGTAGTTCTCTTCTCACCCATTTGCGCCTTAACGGATATAAATTTACATATACAGGTAAAAAGTATACACTTTTACAAAAATAATGTTAAATTTTGTTACACATCGACACGTTTCGAAGCTGACGGCTTCACGATCACGAGATATTTACTCTAACGCTAGTTTACAATGAAAACGGCGCACAAAATTGTACTGAAAAAGGTCGATTATAAATGTGATCGATCATTATTATAAAATATGAAAATGGCAAAACTTGAAAATTTAAAATTGAAATATAAATCGATAAAACGAAGGCAACAAAAATAATAATGTGTAGCATAAAATATAAGTATAAAATATTTGTAATTTTGTACTATTAGAAGGCGGTAAATTTTTTTTTATATATTAAATATTGAATAATGCATTTTCATGAGTAGGTTAAATTATGATTGAAAATATCCGTTATATTTGATGATGTAGTAGTTTTCGGCGATGTCGAACATTTCATGAGAGTATTTTTGTAATTGCGATTTAATTCCAAACTCGTATGTACATTTGAATGACATGAAAAGCTGCACAGGATAATAGCAGTATTTACATCTAACTTCGGATTAACCGCTTCAGCAGCTCGAACGAAAACATGATCTAAACACGAGCAGTATAAGTTTTTTTCCCTATGGAAAATCAGTTATTTTTAATACATTTTTATAACCATTCGCACGTTTAACAGGTTTAGAGCAGATGAATTTCTTTGTTACTGATTAACTTAAAAATTTGAAACGGTCACATTGATTACATTTTATTTATCACTATAATGATGGTATTTTTCTAGGTTATGGTATTATATATGAAATACCGTTCATTCATGTATCTAGGATAAAAATAAAAAAATAAATATACATATACTGTGACGATGCTATTTTGGTGTTGTTATAGCCCCCCCGGTCGCCACAACAGTTCTGAAGAATATTTCTTTGCGCTACTATCTTTTAATTGAATACTCGTTCAGTTTTAATTTGCCGCTCCCAACTCTTGCGATATTATTTAATGATTTATTCGATACTTTAATACATTGACTATAATAATAGTAACTCGAAACTGCCGAGAAACGTGAATTGGTGTATCGTCGTATCACGTCAATAAAACAAAAACGAACGAGAATGGAAATCATCATTTAACGGTATAATCTTTCCATCATTATATGAAAGCGTGACGCGCGGATAGCGTTTTTCTTGCAATAATAAACGAATTAAAAACGACAGCGACCGCGACAATTCGGCGATAAACAGCGATTTAACAATTAACAAATTAACAAGAACAGTTCTCCGCTGCTAGCTGCGCTACTTAAACTCTTATCTATCTCTAACGATCAGTCAGCAGGTAGATAATTCTCATCGGATGCGCGGAGCTGCTGATAGAGGCATGAGTCTGTTAGACGAAGCAAAGGAATAATTTCGGGCGCTCGCTTCAATTAACGCAATATCCGACTGGAATAAAATTTCCGTAAGAACACGGCGAGCTATAACGTACTTATGAATAAGATAAATAGAAGCAACGCCTAGTTATCGATATAAATACATGTACATAATACAAATATGCTAATAACACAATCTGTAACATTGCTTTCCGGCAAACCTAGTCTATACTAAATAAAAGTATTAAATAGAAAATAACACGTACATATCACAGTGAGTACCAATAATATATCTGAATAAAGTCTATTCGAAAAACCTATACAATTTTGAAAATAAACCAGTACGTTGCTAACAAGGAAAAAAAAAGAAAAATACATATATCTGTAGGTATTGAAAACTTTAATATTTACTGTTGAAATCAGTACAAGTTCACACGCAACTAAAAAGTAAGAATAAAAATAAGGAGTAGAAATGAACACGTATAATAATAGATCACCTTTGGTCAATGAGATACTACACACAGCTCTGACATTTGGCTCAAAGAGAATATTTTAATGACTGACACACTTCCATCCTTCCGTGCAAATCTCGCCTTACACAAATTTCCAGCTGCCATTTGTGTCCGAGCTTCTCCTGTAGCAGCTTAGTGTTTGCTAGGGTAAAATGTTGTGATATATAAAACTGGGATTATTTGTCATTACACCGGTGAATCCAATACCAGAAAGCGCCTTTAATAACTCGAATTTAACGGCTAGGTAGCACCGGGATGGTTTAGCCACCATCTCCATGCGTTACCACGTCTTACTACAATTTCGCTATATTCAAAATGCAGGTTGCACTCACATGCAGAACAATGAACGAAGTCACCGTTCTCTCAGCAGAGATTTTTGGAACATTTACCGCACGATTTCGACGTAATTCGAAGCCAAAAAAAAAAAAAAAAAAAAAATAAAATAAAATGTTCTAAAATTACTTTTAGATTTTGCGTAAAAAAAAAAATTGCCTTATGCTTAATTATTAATAGAAATTTATATTATCAGTAACTTTTTTACTATTTACGTACTTATTAAAATGTAGCAAACAAAAATTGTATGCTTTATATTCGTTTTTTTTAACGGCACCAAATTTACTTTAGAACCTTGAGTGCAGAAAAGCGCAACTATTGTATTCGAAGTAATAATAATGCTTGAAAAACTAGACATTTATCAACGTTATACTATCAGTTTTGGAGAAAAAATAAAGATGGAGACCGCATGAGCGGTACTTTATTACCGTGTATGCCTTGACTGCAATTTATTTATTTCGTCAATCGCACTCTTGCAAACCTGCTATTTGATTTCCAATTTTTAAAGACCATTTAACGTCCATTTAATTAGGGAGCATCCTCCAGCAAAATTTCATCAAATCTCATTTAAACTAAGAGAGGATAACTGCAAATCTCACGTCAAATTTTAAAGAATATACATTATTAGACAGATAATAAAAAAAAAAAAAAATCATTAAATTTTTCTTTTACTTTTCTTGGAGTGTCCTTTTTTTCCTGTTGAAAAAATCTCATGCCTATTAAAAACCTTTATAGATGCACGAGGAGGATGTAGATACTTTCGAAGACTGTCTTCCTACACTACCAAAAATCCATTACAATAGAAAAAATAAACATAAATCCCCATGAGGAGAGAGTGAAAAATAATAGGGAAGGTGATGTCGTCTGTTTTTACTTTTAATTTTTATGAAAATAACTTTAGTCCTTTAACAAATATAGCGTAAATCTCACGTGAGGAGGAGGGGGTCCGTCCCACTAAATCTCACCAGGGGTGGTCCAAATTAAAAAAAAAAACAACTAACGTAAATAATGGATACTCTATAACAGAATGAGATCAAAATTGTTATTTAACCAGCTCTTAAACAGCGATGATTAACACACGGCCGATGATTTCAATACACATGGAACACAAACAATGATTATATTTTTTAAATTAAAATATTAAAAAAAGGTTTCGTTTGTTTCAAATGTACGATTGAATTCGTAAGAGAAACACAGATTCGCGTACAACATTTCTTCATAATTAAAAACGGTATTGAAATGGGAATTATTCGGTAATGTATGTTATGTAAGCAATGATATCGAAAATGCTTCATCTAAAGGTAACGGGTAAAATACATCGAAATATGCGGAAAATAACAAAAAAAAGAAGCCGTCTGCAATTTGAACGAGCAACCAGTACCATTAAATATTAATAAATAAATAACCGTTAAATATATTATACGATGAATGTTCGCCGAAGCTTACCAAATGTTACTTAAGCCACAGAGAGCCGTACTACTGTTAAAACGAGTGAGATCGTTTCCTAAATAATTCCAGCTCCACGCATATATAATTTACACGCACAACCATGGTTCATATGTATATAATACTTTATAAATGTCGCGGTATTTACCCGGACCGGCCGTAGCATGCTGGTTAAACGAATATCATCAGCCTGTATTAAGGCGTATACATAGGGTAATTCTATGAGAGTCGACGGAAATTTTTTAAAAATCGGTATAAGACGAATATAATTGTTAGTTAAATATTCAACTTAAAATCTGATGGTACAGTAAAACTGAGTTGTAAATTAATTTTTCATTGTTCTCATTGATGCATCATCTCACGATACATGAAAAGTGAAATGACGCGGTGACTTTAACAATTACTCGTGTAAAAATTTCGAAAAAAATCCATTTCATATCTTCCTTAATGTACGTTACAATAATAATGAAGATATTAAAACAAATTACGATCTAATATTTATATAATATTAAAAAAAAAAAAGAAGCGCAACACTAGGCGGCAATTATGCCAAATCTGATAACACGAAGTTTTTAATATTCTAATAAACAAGGAAAAAATCAAGTATGTTTTTGAAAACTAATAAACAAACTCATCAATAGCATTTATTCGCCCCCGATTTTGTGCTACAGAAATTTCAAAAATTCGAAAATGGAGTAATCGCAGATCCAGCCTTCTAGTTCTTGGTTTAGTTGCAATCACCAACAACGAAACATCTTCGTTTACTTTGTTAGCTCCTTTTAGACACTGGCCTATTCCACTTTCGTCAAAATCGGATCTTCACTTGTTAAAATCTTCGCAAATTTTCAGTGGCAACCTTTTGTTTTCCTTTTAAATCAAATCGCATAAATGTAGCCTAACGTTTTCTTAGGAATCTATTGTTTGTGGCGCAAACTGGAACAACCAGGTAGGAGCGAGACTAAACGAATTTCATTTCCCGCGTTGGCAGTATTATCATTTGTTAAATTAATATCACTATTGTGTTCGGCTAAGGTTCTTGTCCAGTTAAGTAAACGCAGTCGGAAATAGCGTTAGAATCAAACAGAAATATGTCGGTTCCTTCGAATGAAGATACAGTCCACTTTAGATCGAAGCGATTTCTCCTACGCCATCGCGGCACATTTCGAACTTGAGTCTCTTCGTTGTCGCTCGAATCCTTGTCTCTCCTCTATCAATGTACTAACTAACATTGTCGACTGGGCTATCGACCAGTTAATTCCCGTACTAGGCACTTTTACATATTCCGTTGGCGTAACTTTTAAATTAAATTAATCGAGAACGTAAAGAACATTATAAAAAGTTTTATTTCAATGGGTAGCATGTTCTCTTTAATCAGGAAAGTAAAATAACAAAACAACAAATTACAGTATTAAATAAATGATGGGGTTTTGGTCATTATTCATCAACACCTGGCCATATATATTGTCATATCTGTTCAATGACTTTCAACGAAACAAAAACTAGCCTCGCATCATTTTACCTAATACGTGTCAACTCTCCTAGAATCACCATAAACATATATATATATATATATATATATATATATATATATACACACATAAAACATAAGTTCACAACATCAATCTGATGTTTTTCAGCGGGGCAGTAGACTATTTGCAAAAAAAAAAAAAAAAATGTAATTCATAAAGAATTCGTTTTCAAAGAATTTTTTCTTTTCTTTCATTTTGCATTGGAAAGTGAATCCTTCCCGCTAACCGTACCCATAAGCGTGAAATGCAATTTTAAAACGATTTACTTTTACATTATGGGGAAGGGCTGGCCAACACGTGGCCCGTCGCCCCGTTAAATTATGCGGCCCGCCGGGCGATTTTATATATTTCTATTGAAACTTCTGTTTCCAACAATATACATAAAATATGAAAAATAAATGAAAATTTGCACGTGTCATATTGTTATAACGCGAAAGTGTGACTGCGAGCTCCGTATTTGATCTCGAATGCACAACAAACGATGTTTGCTTCATTACTGTTAACCATCTACCATTATGTTGATTGCGAAGAAAATGAAACGATTTTCAGTTGATGAACTAGGCGACTGTTTGGGAGCAGTTACAAAAGATGTTTTGCCTGATAGAAGCAAATTATTTCAAAGCATCATTTATGCCAAATTATACGTCATCGCATTGATATGGCATTTCAACTGAATTAGAACTAACTTTGCGAGGTAAAACTAACCACATTCAAAGCATATTCTTCTTTGGCATCTGATGAAAGTACAGATATCTCAGATACATTTCAACTTTTGATATGTATTCGCTGTATGAATGTTATTTATTCCAAGCGACGCAAGAAATTTTAAATCTTTTAAATTGAAAAGACACAATTAAATGAGAAGCTGTTTTCTCCAGACGTTTGAAGAATTCTTAGTCGAAAATAACTTAAATTTCGAGGCTCTTGCCGAACTTGCAAACAAAGATGTAGCATCTGCTTTGTTATGTTAAAGTAGGGGAGCTGTAAAATTACTTATAGATAGAGATCGCAGAGGTATAAAAACCGATATGATATTTTTATTATCTACTGTTTGATACATCAACCAAATTTATGTGTCCGAGTGTTATCCATGAATTACGACGTTATGAACGTTAACAAAGATTGTGTAAATTGCATACATTTGGGTTTTTAGATGCTCTTCAGCATCGGTAGTTTAAAGAATTCCTTAGCGATTGATCTTCTGATTGTGGTGGCGCATGTTTACTTAAAGTGCGTTCGCTGAAGTGTTAAGTGTCATCAAAGTGGCTCGTGAAACCATTTGGGTTGGCCAGTCCTGCTACAGGGTAATGTTATTTCTGATACTCTTTTCGAACTGTGTTACACGTGTGTCTTTTCGGTGCGGATAACACGTTGAATGAGGGGAAATTAGTATAAAAGTCAAGATATGTATCTTAAAAAATTTTTCAGACTACGTTGAAATAACTCTTATTTTACTTTTGTCCTTTGTTAACCCTTACCCCACCTTAATCAGGGCCGCTTTTGCTATTCATCAACACTGATGAATTATATAATAGTCCGTTCGTAAACTTTCAAAATAGAAATAACAAAAAAAAAAACTTAACTGCGTAGCAGTATCACGTTTGCAAAAACTGTTAAAAAAACTGAAAGAAAAAAATTTACAGCTGCAAACTTTTTACTTTTCAGGGAAATGCGGATTACGACTATGTATGCTGAATGTCGTGAAACCTGTTAGTTATATGCGATGCGGTGAAAAGATAATTTTGAAAATCGTTGCGAAAAATACAAATTAATCTTCTTTACGTCATTCTTTTCTTTTCCCGAAATATATATATATACGTTTTCCTTTGAATTTTTCTACTTAAGCCTCTTTTTCAAAGCAGACAAAATTTCCTCTTGTGCGATCGAAGAATAAGACGCTCTTCAGTAGCTTTCGAAATTACCTCGTACAAGCCGACAGACAAATGCATAAAAAATATTTTTCTTCCTTACAATAATAGCGTACAGACTATCGCGCTTAGGGAAACTAAAGTTTACACGCGCACAGATATACACACCTTTGTAATAAGAATTTCCGACGTTCAACGGCAAGTTCTGATTAGGAAAAAAAAAAAAAAATCAGTCAATTATCAATATATCCTCTTTTCCAGCTACAGGTTCAAACAAAGAGAAGAACGATTGATTAGGATTTCTTGTAAGATATTTTCACCGTTGTTATATGCAGATTTGCAATATTAAAAGAAGGTTATTTATTTATTTTTCGGTTAAGTTTATTTTGTTTTACCACTGCTTAATTTCATTTTCTGAATCAAGATGTTCATACAGAGTAATGCCTCTCGAGTTCCCAGGCCACCGCGGAAGCCATACTGTTCTCTTCCAGTGTTTTCTTCACATTTAGTTCGTATCCTGTTATGTATTATCCCAAGAAACACACCTTGAAAATGTTTCGTAGGATAATACATAACAGGATACGAACTAAATGTGAAGAAAACATTGGAAGAGAACAGTATGGCTTCCGCGGTGGCCTGGGAACTCGAGAGGCATTACTCTGTATGAACATCTTGATTCAGAAAATGAAGGAGTTCCAACGTCCAGTATTTCTCTGTTTCCTGGACTTTGAAAAGGCTTTTAATTGTTCCAAATACTCGATACTATTGGCCTAGATGAAGCGGATAAGCGTATAATAAAAAATCTTTACTTACACCAAAACGCAGTAATCTCATTAGAAAACAACAAAATATAAGATCCAATTAGTATTGAACAGGGAATAAGGCAAGGATGTATATTGTCTCCTTTGCTGTTTAATATATACGCGGAACAGGCCTTCAAAGAAGCCCTTGATGACAGAGAAGAAATGTGTTAAAATCGGCGCTGAAAATATCAATAACATCAGATATGCGGACGACACAGTTTTGATAGCTGAAAGTGCAGAAGACCTAACTATATTAACAAAAGCGGTGGAAAAAGTATGCAATAAATATGGACTGATAATTAACGTGAAGAAAACGAAAGTAATGGCCATCTCAAACGACCCATACCCTATCGACATAGTGATAAACAATGGCAGACCAGAACACGTCGATAGATACAAATACCTCGGTGCCTGGATTAATAAATATGGTGACCCAGACGGAGAAATTAGATGTCGCATTGAGCAAGCGCGTTCTGCCTTTATGAAAATGAAGAAGACACTCACAGCTCATGACTTGGACCTTGATTTAAGATTCAGAACTCTGAAATGCTATGTCTGGTCGGTATTACTATATGGTGTCGAAACGTGGACATTGACTTCCAGAACGCTCCAAAGATTAGAAGCCTTCGAGTTTTGGTGTTATAGACGCTTACTGAGGATCCCGTGGACCGAAAAGAAGACAAACGCTGAGGTACTACAGCTGATGAGAAAAGAAAAAGAGCTGATTGACACTGTCAAAAGAAGAAAAATAGAATAGTTCGGTCATGTGATGCGATCGGGTTTTTTGATTTTGTTTCATCAGAGGTATCCTAGCGAAATACTGAAAATGCTGCTCGCAAACATTAATGCGTATTAATTTATAAACGATGGGAAGGTTTAAAATAAAATTGCAATATTGGTTTTCATGATATAACCCTGAACCCGTAGGAATGAGTTATATAAAATTCAGAACAGATAAAGATAAATGAATTTATGGGATTGCGAGATTTTATAGATATTTTACTCGCGACCTGCTTAAATTCTATTTTTTCACTTTTTTTACATAATAAACTCTGTATTTCCACTAAAAATATCTATTGCTTTCAGTTTTCTTTTCTTTTACAAATAATACAGACGTTATAATAAAAGCAAACTTTACATTCTACAGCAGCAAATTGTAGTAGTTGTGTATGGATTTAACGTTTGAATTTAAATAATATTTCCGGTTGCAACTAATAGAACTCCTGTTGCAGGATTCTTTATTAATTTCTAAAACGTTCCAATAAAATATATTTTTTTATAAATTACTAATACAGCGCATCATCACCAAACTGTGTATTCAGAAAAAAAAAAAATAAATAAATAAATAGAAAACTATATTACGAAGAATTATTTATGATGTACCGTTATTACGTAATTAATACTCTTGCGAACATGTAGTCAATACGATATCTGCGCTATGAAGTTGCTCACTGAGCCTTCAGTTTTTTTGCTGAAATCGTATTCGAATTAATTGAGATTTTTCATTTGTGAAAATCGTATTGCTTTTATCACTGCAATCATCTATTTTTTTACTCTTTCCCGACCATTTCATTTTCTCCATATCGTTTACACATTCTATCAACTGACTATCTACTTTTCCGTTTGTTTCCCGTTGGGTTTTGAATGTAAATATCATGTTTACTTTTTTTTTGAAAAGGTTTTCAAGTAATACATTTATGTAAAGAGAAATTTTTTCTTCCTCTCTAAGGAACATACGGGCAACACTGGTTCGGTAGTTCTTGACATTAGAACGCCCCGACGGACAGACATATGTTTCGATTTTCATTTATATACACGTACGGCGGGTATGCCTGGAAAGTAACCGACTTTTGTTTATAACTCGGAATTAGAACTCGTTAACACCTTCGGGTGAGCATCTAAAGTATTTTCTTCGAGAGTTTAAAACCGCTGCCAGCATTGCTATCATTTTTGGAACGCGTTTTTCGGTAAAGCCATCAGTTTATTCGTCGCATTTTATTTGATCTCTTCCACATTGTAGAACTTTTTTCCTTTCTTAGAAAGGTGCGACAAGTCACATGGAGCAGTCTCTGGACTGTAGGGCACTTCCCTAACCTTTATATGATGCCGTGTTCAGTCAAATAATCTCTAATAGGTAAGTTTATAAATTGTTAAAATAATTTTGTTCTCATTTTAATTGTATCATATTATTAATAAATAAACAATTTTATTTTTATAGTATAAATCGAGTAGAAATTCAAGATATTCGCTGGCCATCATTTATAAAGTTTATGTCTTTAGCGAACTGTTCTCATTTTATTCATTATTTTCCATCGCCAACAATTAAGATGATTGCTACACGAAGCGGCTTTAGCTTTTCTCTGTAGCATTTGAGATTGCGTTTTATATTTGTTTTCGCTCAGTTTCGCAGTTGTCCATAGTTCTAGAACGGTTCTCGTGAAACTGCGCGTGGATTTTAACCGATACTTTGTTAACTCTTTATATACACAGAGCGGAGGTAAAACGTGTTTATCGTTTTCGATTTTTCTGAGATAAAGTTTCCCGTCGAACTGCTTATGAGTAGTTCAGCAATTTCATATAGTTTCTGCGCAGAGGGCTTGCCGTAAATATTCTGTTATCAATAGACACGTTTCGTTTAGAGCACATAGACTTTTTTGGCATGTGCTGAGCGATCGCAGAGACACAGAACACGTGGATATTGTCTTGCAGAGCAATATAAGATCGGTATGGCCGTTATCAGCACTTGCAATTTAGGGCTTCATTTGCTGTCCACTAATTTGTCAATTATGTTTGTTTTGGCCGCAGTTACCATTTTGGTTACTTCTCAGTGCCGCTAATAAGTAAGTGGCCTGTCTAGAATTACGCCTAAATATTTGGGATGGTTAAAATTTTTCAGTTTTACTCTGCTCTAATTCTCAGTTGTTGTTTTGCTACGACGCGATTTTAAAAATGAAAGTAGTTCCTGACATGGATGGGTTTGGCTTTAATAAATAGCCAGATAATACAAATAGAGTCCTTCAGTTGTAACAGAATTTCAATGCAATGCAGGTATACACTTTTTGAATCCAAGTTATTATTTTAGGGCCGAAGTTTTTGATCTGCACCATGTATTTTTTCTCTACGCCAGCAGCCTTCCTATTTCTTCATTAGTGATCATGGCGCAAAATTTTCAAATCAGGTAACTTTTTTTCACTTTTTTCTTCCTATTTAGGAGTAACTACTGGACAGCCTGCTTGGCTGTTACTTGTGGAAATTACATTGTTGACCATTTTACTATTTAATTTCACTAAAAGTTGCCGTACCCTGCGGCTTCTTGCACTGGGGTAATGACTATAATTGATGCAAAACAAAAAAGAAAACAAAAAAAAAAAAGAAAATATCTTGTAGCTGTTTTCACAGAAATCCAAAGTTTCAATAGCTTCTTGCTAATCCTCTTCTTTGTTTCGGCTGTAAAATTATGTTCTCATTAAACTTTTTAATGTACTCTTTATAATGTTCTTGCAGGTGTAACTTCATTCCCGGTACACGCACACACACATATATATATGACATTTTGGAGAGGGAAATTATGTAATTATCTTATGCGGTAGACAGTAGATTTGAAAAATACAAAGAAAATCAAATAGCGACCTCTTTAGAAAAATGTTTTAAAAATACATAATTATTACAATTTTTAATTTAACTTTTGTCTTACGTTTAGGGGTGAAAAATAAAACGAAATTATAACATTGTAGCTAAAATAGTAGTTTAAAATTTGAATAGTAAATTTCTAGAAAGAATAGAAAGGTAGTACAGTAGAACTTCTTTTATTTGTCACCGTCAGGACTGGGCCTATGACGAATAATTCAATAAACGGATAACAGAAATTCCATTGCAAACGTGTACAGTTACATATATAGTACTGTACTAGATTTTAAATAATTTGAGAAAGAAATGAAAAAAAAAAATGTTCAATTGGGTAACATTTACAGTACGGTATTTTTATTTATCATAACATAGTACAATATAGTACAATACCTAGGGGTAAAATGTCTCTATGTCAGTTTGTTTACATCTTAAAAAAATCAGTAATTTTCTTAAAAAATCATAAATTAGCAATTTTTACAGTAATGGATAACGGAGAGTGAGGGATAAAAGAAGTTTTACATTATTTGTATTAGACTTTTATTTTTTTTTTTTTTTTTACAGTAATTAATATTAGTTATAATTAAATCCATAGGTAAAATTTTTTATACAAATCTTTTATAGTATAACTTAAGTTTCTCTGTTGTAACAAATTTCTTTATTGAGATTTTGGTTGTTGTTGTTGTTGTTGTTGGGAGGAGGGGGTATCCTCTACCCGCCACAACACACACCCGCAGATCCGCCATTGCTATTTATTAGTTACTCGTAGAATGTATGATTCCCTGGAGGTTCTCTTGACAGCTGTATTGAACTGATCAGAATTCTTCGATGCAGTTTGTTTTTTGCAATTTCTTCGTTGATAGATGTATTTAAGCCGATCGGTCTTTTTAAAATGGATTCTTAGTAGTGGATTATTTCTTACAACTTGGTTGATGGCCGCTTTAACACATTATTGGTCTGCGTTGTGTATGAGGAATTGGATCTGATCTTTGTATGTGACATAGTCGGGAAACACAACACGTTACGATTTGAATACGTTAATCGTATCATTTCAAACGAAACAGCGCTATCTAACCAACTACGCTACCGTAATTGGCTTATTTTCTTATCGCTCAATTTGGTTTAAAATTTTCACATTGTATTATTTTTCGTGTTTCCCTTTATTTTTTTAAATACCTATTTCAAAATAAATAATATTTTTATAATTTCCAGTAAAGTCTTTTCTTTTAGAAATTCAAAAAAAGTCCTTTTCAAAAATCAAGTTTTTATACCGCCGCAAAAAAATAATTATCAGCTCATTTTTTATTTTTTTTTTATTTTTAATTTATGCAAAATCATCTAGTTGAGATTATGTAATTCTATGTAACATCAAGTGTGACGAAATAAATTAAAAATCCACATTGGCCAATATGTCGTAAAAGATACCTCTCCGTTATATCTTCTAAATAAAATTACAGTTATTCATTCGGTTGTTGGATAAATTTATTAAAATATAAAAGAATCTGTTATTAGTTCGAATTTCGAGCAATCTATGGTAACTAATCCAGTTGTTAGCAGTTTTAATCTAATCACTGATTATTAGATGGGGGTTTCAAAGAAGTATGATGAATAAAAAAAAAAAAAAAAAAAAAATAGGGTGAAACAGTTATGTAGTTGGTCGTTAATAGTTAGAAAATAAGTTGGTTTGTTTGCAAATTTCTAGAATTCACTCTATATAACGAATGTTCATCGCTAATGATTCACTATAAATTGTAGAATGCGAACTTAATAATTCATCGGATAAATTAATTCACTTTCAATATTAAATTTTCTTTCTAATTGTTGGTTCGAATAACTGATGAGATGATAACGAATACCTTAGCATAAAGTTATTTATTATAAGAAAAAGATTAAAGATAATTATTACTAAATCGCGATTAATCGCAAACCACAAAAAACGAAAGCCGGAAAAATCCAAATTTATACAGGGACGGAAATTATGAACAATTAAATTCGCGGCGCCATCAACCTCGTTTCCTCTACATTCGTCAAAAACCACTGACATCGTCACCAGAAAAATAACCGTGACATTTTGATGCATTATTTAATTTAATTACATTTTGTGTAAGAGCAGAATTCTACGGCACCGGGAAAAATTAATTATTAATTCAGCGTTTGCTGCACTTAGTTCATTTTAAATTAGTGATTTAGAACGAATTTTATGTGCGTAGATTATAATGGCGTAGACGGTAGGTAGTGTATCTTTCACATACGGGGAGACCGGTTTTCTTATTATTTCGATAAAATGTCTGAAAAAATTACCTTTTTCCACTGCAGAATGGTAAAAAAGAAAGTAAAGGAAGTTATTTTACAATAATCTGTTCGTAGAATAAAGTAAAAATGGTACACGCATACGAATAAAGTAATAATAGATCAATTTAAACTTAGCAAACTGAAACGCAGGAAAAACTAACATAAAACTTGCATTAAAAAGAAGCAGTAGGGGAATTCGGCCCGCTACTGCATGAAAAATAAATGAAATTAATCATTTTAAAATATTGAACTTAAACCTAGGGTGCTAGCGAATTGTGTAAATCGAGGAGCTATACGCCCGGAATTACTGCTAATTGCATTCAGCGGCATTTTGCGAGTTATATTTAAGACATAATCATCCTCGTCAACTTGGGTCGAGAATGTAAATCAGATTCACCGATAAACTGCGATTACTTCAAGATGCATCAAAGGTCACAGAGTTCTGTACAACGTGTAATTTCCATTCTAACTCTAGATCACGCCGAGCACGCGAGACCTATTAATTTTATCGGTCGTACGGTTATACAAAGTCAACTTTTTTGTCGCTAACATTTGATCGCCTTTTAAAAATTAGGTAAATTTCTGAGACGGTCTCTCGTTAGTTTACACGTAAATATGCTTTACAAGGCTGCTGATTGTTAACTTTTTACCATTGTACCCTGGTAACAAATACTATCAAATCATTACTTCTCCCATTGCCTCATGCAAAATCCTTATTCTAACCGGACCGATTACTAATAGAGAACGCGATTGCTTCGATCTTAATAGGACTAAACGCAAAGTTGCGTCAGTTATATTTAAGCAATCGGTCGCAAGTTCCCGAACATTATCTATTATATATCAGTTTCAAACGATTTACAATGTTGCGTCCTATCGTTCGCACTCAATGTAAAATATCAACATCCTGAAATATTCAGAACACCTGACATATACGCGGAAGCGTTTTAACTGCTGGATATAAGAGGTCCACTCATATATGAACTTCTACTAATTGTGGACTTCATACAGTTTTTGATTAAACTATTTCTAGCTAAACTATTCGCAGAGAATAAAGTACGACTCAGAAGTTGTCTTTTTTAAACGTTTTTCTAAAAAATGAAATTAAGACGAGTATTTGGAGCTCGATCATTAGAATTCGAGGCACAACTACTTCGGAGATGGCTTTTTATATTAGTTTTAGCCGTGGCGTGACTTTTTCGGTTAATACGATCGCAAGAATTAGATCTCATTTTACATTTCACTGTTATATGCCGAGGGTAGTAATATGTCACGGAAATTGTGTAACGAAAATAATGCTATATTTTATTTTATTTTATTTTTTTTAAGAAAAAAAAGAAGATAAAATGATTCGCCAGTCTAGGTTTTTGTAGTGAAAAACATGTTTCCTATTCAGCAGACCATTTCATAAAAGCATTAAATGGAAGTTATAAGTGAAAAAGAAGTGACTGCTAACGATGCAACCACGTTATAAAATACCTTCGCGTAGATCAGAGAACTGAACATTTTTAAACAACGTATTAGATTCGTGTAGAGTTGTAGCGAAGAAATGGAAATAATATAAAGCGGAGAAGTCTAGAGAACTCTGAATTTATTAAGAGAAAAAAAAAAAAAAAACGTGGTGTCCTCCTAGCGAGCTGGAAGTTTAAAAAAAGTACATATACATATGTACGTTTGTATATCTATATATAAACAAGCAAAGATAAAACAGTTCGGTACCTTTTTCTCCCCTGTTTATTAACCGATTTTTTTTTTGTTTAGTTATCAAAAAAAAAAAAAATCGGAAATAGTTGCTTTTTAAAAATTCGGAAATAGTTGCTTTTTAAAAATTCGGAAATAGTTGCTTTTTAAAAATTCGGAAATAGTTGCTTTTTAAAAATTCGGAAATAGTTGCTTTTTTTTTTTTTAATTAAATAAAAAGTTAATAGAAAAAATGAAAAAAGAAATCGCTATAGCTAGTAAATCTCTTTTTATTAAAATGTTTGAATTTTTCTTAATAATCATCATTATTGACTTTTTTACATTGTACTAATCTTAAGGTGTCACATTTAATATCAATAAATGAGGGTTTTTAAATTGTGATTTACTGTTATTAAATTAATTTTTGATTCAATTATAATGGTCCTGAACTGTTTTATATTGTAAACATATATAAAAGTGTATGTTCTCAGATGTACAATGAACGAATATATGTATAAGAGTGGAAATTATTTTTTTGAAAATATGCAAATTCATATATGTATGTTTTCCTTAAATTTTTAATAATAATTATGGTCGAATTTCAACCAATGGACGAACACCAGTATATATAATTTAGCAATCTATTCCAATTCTCGCAGAAGATGATTCAATAACCGACTTCTAGAACATACTAAAATAACGATAAATATGCGTTAGTCAGTGCCATGTTTCTAAGAAAATTAATCTTTTTTCTTTGATAATGACAACTACAGGAATTTAACTATTTCTTTCAGTCTGAATGAAAAATCGATTGAAAAAAGTTCTTTGGCAGTGGTCGTATTTCACCGGTGCCTTTAACGCGTTAGTTTTTCATTCGGAAACTTACGCGGTAAGCGTGAAAACAGACATTTTTGTACGGTTCTCAAAAGCGCTTTTAACATTTCTCGCTAAAGGCGTTGGAAAACGACGGATATGACACCAACACAATGAACTAAAGATCACGAGAAAAAAATTTGGCGATAGAAATAATTGAATACGCTGTAGATGAGGAAACGGTTCTTATTTAATTCCTCGTCGCATAGCGAGAAACAACGTTTTCAGAGATCGTGGCCGTGAAATGTAGCCCGGCACGTCACAATGCGCCACTAATTTCTGTTTCGAGTCACGTTCGCACAGCCCCTGAATGTCTGATATCTTGCAGACACGACGGCTTTTCGTTGTGCGGCTACTTCCTGAGCTATTAAATTAACACCGATACACTTTGAGCCACTATTCCAAAAAAACCGAACTACGTCAAAATCGAACGATAACTCTAACTATAAAAATCGATATTTTCGCACACGACCCCCTCCCTGTGCATAAATGAATGTCGCAATTCAGTAAAGAAAAATGACGGCCGTCTTTCAATCTTCCCTATTCGGTTCAGCGCACATTACCTGTCCGAAATAATGAAGCAGGTTTCTCGAAGGAACCTTTGCCGATATCTTTTGTAGCGAATTTTTCGTCGTCAGCGGCATCATGACAGACCTACCGCAATACATGGCTGTTCAGAGAACACAGAAAACATCCCTAAATTTCAGAGAGCATCTGTCTGTCTTTTCTTTTATATTTTATATACAGTTTAATCCTTTGAAAAAGAATTAACACTATCCACGATATTTTAGGGAGTTACCACAAAGATTCCTTTTCCATTTTTTTAAGCAAATTAACCCAAGATAATCGTTTAATTTTTAATATATTTCGTTCCCTATTTAAAATGGTACGTATCAATAATTGCAGGTTAAAAAAAAAGTTTACAAAGTATCGGGGGGTATATATTCCCAATATCCTCCTGGATACGTCACTGTAGCGAGCAACCTATTTGAGACCGATATAATTCTTAGCTACCGAGTAACGTTAAATTAGAAAAAAAAAAATATGCCTCGGGGCCCAGGGAAAAAGAGAAACTTCAAAGGCGTTTTCCCCAACTTCGACTTAACGATATAGTATTAGCGCCAAATTTAACAAGAGTAAAAACCGAATGGGGTGATCAAAAAGAGAAACTTCAAAGACGTTTTCCTCAACTTCGACTTAACGTTATATTATTAGTACCAAATTTACCAAGAGTAAAAACCAAATGGGAAGATCGTTGTCTTGTAAACATATCTATAAAGTTTTATTTTAAGCGGAAAAAAATGCTCGATGCTTATATCCGTTTTGTGAATCTTCATTTTGGTTTTCATTTTTTTTTTCTTTCTCTATATGCTCGATGCCTTCTTTTTTCCGATTCCTTATATCCATTTTTTATGTTTGATTAATTTTTGATATTTTAAGTTCTAATAGATTTATTTTCTTTTTATATATACATATATGTATATATCTCAAAGTGATATAAAATGCAATAACATGCAACATAAATTTTAATTCAATTTATTACTGACTACGTGTCCATTACGAATTTTTAGATGTATTAATATAATACTTACTGTTCCGAAGAAATATTAGTTATACATAACGCATGCTCGATCGATCGTTTTTGCGTGTTAACTCCCCATATAAGACGCCCCTAAAGAAGTTTCACTCCGAAAAAAGAAATAGTTATAATAAATTTAATTCTGTTGTAAAGAAACCACGTCAGGTGTAAAATTCACGTAAAGCCACTTTCATTTTTGATTAAGATACAATTATTGTGTTTTAATGAATAAAAGAACGAAATCACAAAAACAGTTAACCATTTTACTTTTTGCCGGACAATATATTTTTACTTTTTTTTTTTTTTTTTTTTTTTTTTTTTTATAAACAGCACAATAGCTATGATAAAAGTTTTAACCGGTAGGAAGAAATATTAAAAATAATTCCTACTGGCA
Organism: Icerya purchasi; assembly: GCA_039619475.1. Classification (NCBI taxonomy): domain Eukaryota; kingdom Metazoa; phylum Arthropoda; class Insecta; order Hemiptera; family Monophlebidae; genus Icerya; species Icerya purchasi. The sequence continues at coordinate 398,741,616 of CM077116.1, read as the reverse complement.
ATTGAATTCGATTAATTCGTTAATACTCTCTGTTAGGGCAATAAAAGAATAAGTAAAATAAAATATTATAAAAAAATTTAAAGGGAGGGTTTTATTTTTGAATGCGATAAAAATAAGGAAAATAATTTCTGTAGGTTCCTCAAACTGAAACATTTTACAAGAATAAAATAAAAGCGGTACCGATGTGAAATGTTATTTTTCAGACCAAGGATTTTATTTCATTCTTTTAAAATATCCCAACTTTGGTGGACTTGCAAAAATTAATTTCTTTATTTTTATTGCATTAATAAGTAAAATTTAAATTTTTTTATATCATTTTATTTTACAATTATTAGAACTACATTTGCGGAGAAAAGATTTGTTTTCATTTCCGAAATATCTATGTATAAAAACTTTCTTATATTACAGATTAATGTTTTTTTTTTTATATTTATAAGCGCTATCGAATGAGGAAGTAAAAGAGAATGAAATTTTTCGTACAACAATTTTAGTTTTAAATAATAGCGCTCTGCTTAGAAATAATTTATTGAATTTTGATTTTTATTTACAGTTTTTTATGTATTTTTAAATCTACTTATTTGTAATAAATGATCAGAAGTAACTTCTTCCTGAAATTTTATTTCGCAAGCCTTCTACAGGTCCCCCCAAATCTATCTGGGCAGCAATTTTCAATAAAATCGACTTTACAGTTTTTGAGATCACAGCATTCCAAGAGTTTCAAAAATATAGGGAGGAAAAGGTAATTTTTATATATTATACATTTGTTCTTGCTTGGATGCTAATATATTTCCCTGACGCATTAGAGGAACATTCACTCTACAAAAGAAATATTTAACATTTTAAAATAATGTATTTGATTACTTTTTGTAACTCCTATGCTGGTAATGAAAAACAATCTTTCGCCCGGACATATATTATCAGTTAAATATCGCCAAAGATATTATTCAAGCTTTTTTCAAACTCTATTATAAACTGTAGTTTGCTTGCGGTATAAAATATAAAGCATTTTCACCTAAGTGCCTTTTCTGGCACATTTAAGAAGTTTCTATTTTACCTGACCACCGAAGAGGTTGCGTAACAATCTGTAGAATAGAAATGTTGCAGAATAAGAAACGTAAAAATTTAAGACTTCACGACGACCGATGAAGGTGTTGCGTTTTCATCGGCTTTTAATTTTACGTGTTAGTATTTGTCATCGAAATTTCAACTACTTTAACAAAAACAGAGCTTTAAAACTTTGCACACATTCACAAGTCCGATGACTATACAGCTATGGTCTAATCTCGTTCTAAACTCAATATATCCTCCAAGATGCCGAATAATCTTTTCATAGAGTTTTCAGAACTTCGGAAAAATGCAATGATCACGTGGGCATCTCTCATTATTCATCCAGTCATGTATATGTCCGTAGGTACTTGTGTATACTTCCCCCTTCATGTTCAATTTTCCCCGCTTTAAACATGTCGCTAAAGGACCTGGACAGCCAGTTTGTAATAATGTAAATAAGAGGGAGAAAAAAAATTAGTCATGCAGAAAGTGTGCAAAAATAGGAAACTCCGATGTTATTAAAACGGGGATGCAGGAGCCAAACACAGAAAAAAATTGTAAATTCTAACTTTCTCTTCTCGATTACACATGAAAAATAAAAAACAATAGAAGAAAAAATCGACGATGGTCAAACACGATCGAATCATTTTTTATATTCGTAGTAAAAGAAAAAAAAGAAAAAATTTAAAAATAAGCTTTAATTTTTAAAAAAAAGGTACTAAAAAGAATAAAATAGGAGTAACGTTTTAACCAGCGAAGCTGTGAATGTGCAAAATGGGTTACTTCTTATGTAGTTACAGAGGAAATCAATGGAATAATTAAAAAGTTAAAACAGCAGCTGGACCAGATAATATATCTAACAAATTCGTAAGCATATTCAATAAAAAGTACACCCAGGAGTAATAACAAAATATATAAATAAATTATTTGAAAAAAATTTTGTTACTATCCAGATATAAGGAAATTATCTAGAACGGCAATAATACATAAAACCGCTAAACCTAAGAAAGAATCTACATCATACAGAGCAATTAACATATTATCAAATTTCAGTAAGATTTATGAGAAAAGTAAAATCAAAAACTTTTGTGTAACACGAAATATTATTAATAAAGACCTTTGGAATATGTACACAGAACTATTAAAGAATACAAAAATAAATCGTATAAAACGGTAATACTATAGACATTACAAAAGCGTTTGATTGACATAAATCAGATGATAAAACTACTGGGAAAATTAAAATTATACTATAACTTAGTGGAGATTCTAAATCAATATTACGATCAAAGATATATATTGAAATCAATATAGACAATTACAAAAAAAAAAAAAAGGTACACGCAGATATGACTCTATTACAAGGAGCGGTTTTAAGTCCATATTTATGGAGTATATTATTTGCACAAATATATCAGTTAGAATTACCGAACGATGTTAAAATTATAACATTTGTAGACGATTTAGCAATTATAGTAGCAATAGAGAAAAGTTCGAAACCAAAATAGCAATAGTATGCAAGAGTATAAAAGAGTTTCTAGAAATATATAATCTAAATATGAGCAAAACAAATTTGATGACATTCAACTACAGAAAAATTAACATGAACTTAAATAAATATGGACTGCAGATCACCAGAAAAGGACCAATTAAAATACTTGGCGTTCTGATAGATAAAAACCTCAATTTACAATCACTGCAAGCACATAACTGATAAAATTACGAAATTTATTAATATATTCACAAAGCTGTTTAACAATAACAATCAGATGAATTACAAAAAAGGAATAATATTATATATTTACAAGGAAATGCTAAAGTTCAATAAATTCCAAAAATTTTTAGCGAGTATATACAGAATATCATAGTAATCAAACACTAATTAAAGCTTACAAAACAATAAATTATACAAATTCATTAGTTATAGCTGGAATATTACCTTCATACTTAAAAATAGCAAAACATATGATCAATATTTTTGCAATCAAAAATAAATTAAAGGTAGAACAAAATTTCGAAAATATCACGTATACAAATAACAGATATTATATAATAGAGAACAAAATTTGAACAGCTAGACAATTCAAAAAATATATATGAGCGAACAATATATGGAAAAGTTTGAAACGGTGCGGATAAGTCATGACGGAATAAGGAAAAGTTTTTTTTCCAACAATTAAAGAGAGATTTAGTAACACGTACTCTATGCTCCAAACTTTTACAATGTACAATTTATATCAGGGGACAACGTGAAAATTTCCAAAATCTATCTCAAAAGATTTAATATTGCGGAAATGGATAATTTCATTAGATGCAATGAGCAGGTCTGTATATATATATATATATATATATATATATATATATATATATATATATATATATATATCGAGAATGGATGCAATATTTTAAATATAGAGATAGCGGAGAAGACTGTGGAGAATTGGTGTACAGCAAAAAAATGAAAATTTTTAATGAATCGGCCAAAAAGCAGTTGGAACATAGGAAGACTAATATTAATTTATATTAATATAATAGTATTTTAAGATAAAGATTAATGATTGTACAATGCGGAGGGGAGGAATCGAAAACTTAATTGGATGGTTTCCACCACTGACCACATTCAATTTTTATATGTAAAAATAAAAAATAATAAAAAACAAATAAAAAATGATGTAGTTATATGGTGGAGGATTCCAATAAAGGCAATATCAGAATTATCGTAAAATATGCAGATAACGACAAAAACATTTATAATGCTGATATAATCGATGTGAAAGGCTTGTCACAAGATCATATATAGTGGAACAGAAAGAGATTACTTCTCTCGACTTCTTGCGACAAGCTTTTACATCTATTTAATATAATTTTTACAATTGTCTATACGATGTAATTTACGAAATTCTGATATTACTTTTGTAGGACCATCCTCCGTGCAAACAACATGACTGAGTTTTTCATATTCGTTGTCGTTAAATACTCTTATTTCTTTTAGTACACCTTTTTAAAAATGAAAACTCAAAAAGTTTTTTTCCTTTATTTTACTCTCGTGTTTTATTTTTAACTCGGGTTTTCTTCTAAAACGAAAATAAAACACTACTCACAGCTGAGTTAAAGCGAACCAGTCGATAATGGCAGACTTGTGCATCACGAATTTCTCGCGGATTGTTTATTTAAAATCGCGCACAGACACCAGATTGCTATGGAAACAGCCGAAATACACGGTTTTATCACGAAGCAAAATTTCGGACACGCACCAAAGAGGAAATAAATCGTTTTGTAAATTTTTCCGCAGCTGCATTTATACTTTCCATTATTTTTGAAATATCTCTGAGGCTACAGCATTTTCCTCTAATGCCTTCGAAAATAGAGAGGGGAAGTTATTAGTCGAACGAAGACGGACTAAAAGAGATAATATAAATAAACGTCAAACTACAACACTGACTAAACGATCGAACAGCATCACCGCTTAAAATAATATTACGAACTTTTCCAACTAATTAACCTCTTTCCTTCTGGGCCCTATATGCCCATTTTTCGTTAATGACTTTCGTAATAATCGAAATATCCATTTTCACCGGATATTTACTTAAAACCACGTTTAATAGTTTTGTCGCGTTATTATTATCCGACGGGCATTTTTTTTTTTTTGGCTGAAGAATGTTTTGCTTCAATCCAATCACGCCGGAACCAACGGAGATTAAACAAATCGTTAGAGCGTAGCATTGATTGCAAATCAATTGAAGAACACATGACATGCCGATATGATATGGTTATACCCTCTTTGATCGTTGCCGCAGACCACCTGTGCGGGGAGGTTGGGAACATGTTTCCAAAGATCACTTTGGCATTGTGATTTATATGGCCGTGGTATAACATCAACGAGAGTTTCAAAGTATTTGCTTTAATTTAACGTTTAGTTGAAATTATGAAACACATACACGTCGTCAGATGTATTGTGATATTTTTGCTTTTCTTTTTAGCTTGTTACGATGAAAAATTATCCTAATCGGCCGAGTTCTTTAAAATTTTTTACCGAATTGCTAACTGAACATCTCTTATACGTATTTTAGTGTTTAATTAGCACGTGAGAAAGGTGGCGAACAGAATTTTTTTTTTAGCGGAATGCTTTTTACGTGATATTTTTCCGATGTCAAAACCAGTTTATTTCAACGCTAAATTTTTCATAGCAAAAGACTAGAGAATGTTTTCGCTTTTTTTTTTCTTTTCTTTTTTTAAATCTGCAAAATCTTTTGAAGCTAAGTGTTGAGTCGTCATTCTTTGCAAATTGATAGTTTTTTATTTGCGCACTAGAATTTCGATTCTAATAACGTGATTTTTCGCTACAGCCGATATGTGGAATTCTATAAATCCGGTGCAATAGGCGTCCTTATAATCAGTATGTCGCTGTAACCAATTTTCATTGTATATAAATAAACGCATACACATTGTCAATTTCGGCCTCATTTAGCTCGATCGTGCAGAAATCACTTCGTTATGCTCAGCGAAGCTATTTTTAGACCGACATGTATGGGGCAAAGATTATTTCTTATCCAGGGCAGAATTCGGCTTGATTGCGGCTTGTGTCTTACGGAGAGTGCGTGACAGCTATAACTCCGCTAGTTCGCGCACGGTTGTTACGGTGAATGCTAATGCATGTGATCGTCGCCGTCTTAGGGCCTTTAGTCTTCGTACAGACAGTCAGCCCTTATCTAGTCGCTTACGAAATGGTTGGATCTCCTGTTTTTTAAAGGCATTCCGTTTTGTTTACGTTTTTTTTTTTTTTTGGTTAAATTTACTAGTCACCGAATTTTGATCGTTCGTCGTATTGCGTAAATTTCTCTAGTCTGCGATTGATTCAACTTGTGTCGCCCCCCAATGCGAATACGCTTTTTTTTCTTTAATCTAATTTTATTTCCTTTAAAAATGCGATATTCGATTTTAGTCACCGGTAGTTCTCCGCGTAGGACACTGCAATGACGTAATTGTTCTTAGTTTTCCACGGCATTCTCTTTTCTCCTTGCAATAATTAAAGTTCTTCTCGTCAATAAAAGCTTAATGCTGGAGCCGGGGAGCTATAGGCTTCACCTGTAATCGTCAAAGCAATCGTTGAATTCGATCGAATCTGCAACAATGGCGCTTCAAATTTAGGGACCCGAACGTCGTAAACAGTGGCAGCGGCGGATGCCATCGGAAAAAGTCGTGGGGCGGCAAGGTTTCAGTGGAAGGAAGAAATCAGTCAGACGGATAGGATCAGAGATAAGTCAAATCACTTTCATTGTAGTTTCCGGTCAGTTGTAAAAATAATTTAAGAAAAAGCCCTGTTGGGTCCAAACATGCCGAGACTAGTGATAACGCGTGACGCGCATCATGAACTGAAATCAATCCCGGATGATTGCAACGCCAAAGGCGGGTGTTACGTAGCCTAATATTGCCGACGTCTTATCCGATACCGGTCTGGGATACTTGGAGTCTAGCAATTCGGTGACCGAGTATGTCCCTTTCACGGACTACTGAAGCCCGCGAATGGTCACGTAAAAAAAAAAAAAAAAAAACGAAAAAAAAAACAAAAAACAAAACAAAAACAGATGAAATAATTAAGAACAATAAAGACTAAAATAAGAAGTTCGGAGAGGTAATTGACGATCAAGAAGAATTAATTAGAAAATTCGATATGGTAAACTGCTGGAATAATAAATAATTACAGAAGGAATTCAATATTTTAGAAACGAAATTAGATACATTACGTAAAGGAGAGCCTAGAAGTCATTGTCGACCGGGCACCACAAATGTAAACGATGCAGATCGAGCGCACCCGAAAAAATTTCCGCTAAACAGAGAATAACAATAATAATTACGATGACATCGATAATAGCAATGATAATTACATTGATATTGATGAAAACGATAATGGTAATGTTGGTTATAATGGCAATAGTATTAATAAAAATAATGGAAAAAGCTTAGAGGACCGTGTACTAATAATAACTTTGCTAGTGATTCTAGTCTAAAGATAAGTTCGAACTTTATCATAATTACGAACGACGACTATTATTTTTCTTCCGAAATCTGGCCTTGTTTACAGTCTAGTCAGTTAATGTTTAAAACTGTTTGGTTCTCAGGTTTAAAGAAGACATAATTTCAGTGAGGTAAGGCATTCTGCGGTTGTAGAAATATCGGCGAAAAATCAGTAAAATTTGCAAACGAGCATTGTTCCTTGGACCCGACGATGTTGCAAAGTAAATGCAATTGTAAATATAAAGTATAACCTTTGTTCGTCCGAGGTTAAAAATAAGTATTAATTATCTCTAGTCCATGTTAAATGAAGATGTTCAATAAAATTTTTTCTAATTAACTTACATCGCCGAGAAATGGATAAATTAACGCGATTTACTAGTGTCAGTAATTTCTTATTTGGTTATTGGACTTTTGGCAGCCTTTTTCATCGCATATTTTGCTTAGTATCTTAGAGTCTTTTATTTACCGGGACACGTTTGTCCAGTCGCTTTCGGGTGTGTTATGCTACAGCAGGTGTACGTTCCAAGTCCTGAGTGAAAGACTGTCCATCTTATCTGTAGCATCTGGCGATGCTGGAGAAAGGCTCTCTAGCGTGTGTGAATCATCGATAGAAGTCGACCGGGTATTGCCCTACGCATAGTACGGTGACGCGCGGTTTATTAACCTTTTTTTTTTTAAACTCTTCGATTTTTCTTTCTTTATTATTCCGAGAATATGCGCCGGGAAGGCGGCTCGCTCGGTGGTACGGTTTCAGACAAGTGATGACTGCTGTGTAATTAGCTCGCGGAAAATAACGTATAATAAATGTAAAAACTTACCGGTCTTGGCCTTTGCTTTAGGTTTTGCCGGAATTAATCAAAAAATTTAATTTAGTTTCTCGGCAATTATAATGTACGCTTACCTAGATGAGCTCGGTCCCGCATCTAACCGTTTGCTTGCTATTCAAATTAATTTCGATTTTATGTTTATTCTGATTCTATTTCGGAATTCAAGATTTACTTTTTTCTCAAAACGACTGTATCTCCGAGACTCAAATACAAGTCACTTTGTCAGCCAGCCAAATTTAGTGTGCGCGACGAATGATGATGGGTAATCATTTAGTCGTATTAGTAAGTATTTATTTATTTTCGACGCTATTACTGATGTGTTTTGGCCTATTATCCTTTATTTAGTTTTCTGTATGTGTGTTTTGGCGTCTGTTAATTAATTATCATTATTTTGTGTTTGAATAATTTTTCGTTTTTCAGGATTCAGGTCGTTACTATTCAGTTAATATCTTTTATATGTAATCTCGTTATTTCATTCACGAGGCCGTTCTGTATTATTAGTACTAATATTTGCTCTTAGTCGTTTCGGTGTATCAAATTTTTCGCGGTATTGTTATTATTTTTGTTCGTTCGTTGTTTAATCGTGGTTGCGGCTCTATCGCAATATGTATTGCGAGGCCAGCTCTTTCGGGCGTGATCGTTTAGGCGCGATCTTTCGGGCGTAGTGAACTCAGACCTTTTTACGGACTACCTGCGGTGATTTTCAGGTATCATCCGTTAAACGTTATCATTTGTGTTCGTGGTAAACACGAGCTATTAAATTTATTTTTACATTACCCAATCACTGCTATCAGAAATTCCACACAAAATTACCGCTCTTCGTTAACGATTTAGTTTTTCCACGAGTATAGCATGTTATATTTACAAATACATACATATAATCACAAAACACATATTTTATATCATTTTATTGGGTTATTCGTTTTTTTTTAAATGTTTTTTATCTTTTTGAAATAACGACTTCGGCGTGAAATACAAATAAATAGAACTCTTAATTTTTCATGTTGTTGGGTCAAGGCCGCTGGCGCGTCCAGGGTAGGAAAAAAAAAAAGAAGACTTTTACGAAGTAAATTTAAAAGTTCCGTTAGCGTCAGTAATACGAAACGGATGAAGGTGATTAATATTAATAATCGGTCAAATGCAATATCGGTTCTTTTCAATTTTTTTTTCCATGTATAGTCATTCAAAAAATTACAAACCATCAACTGTACGTTATTTAAAGTGTAACATAACTGGATTGAATTTGCTTCTAATATATATATTCGATATATATTTTCTTTTTCATTCGTATCTAGCAAGTTTATTTGAGGATACATTTATTGAAGTTTCTTCTGTTATCTATAATTTTAATTATATATTTAATTCCTCGACGAAGCTACCTAGATTTCAAAAAAATATCGAAAAAGACAAATAAAGGCACAAAAATGTTTAAACAGATAAATAAACACATTTATGTTAATGCTGGACGAGAAATATATACGATATTACAAATTAGGAGTAAAAAACCTTCGTTCGCTACCGCCCGAACGATCCACGTCCGAAAGAGGGCGACCCATGTATCGCAGCACCTTTGGGGTATTTAATGGCGATGTTATATACATGTTTGGTTGAGTATCTTCGGCATTACCCCGTAGTATTTTTAATGCGCTGTTACGAACCGTGCTTATATTGTAATTTTATTGCCATTTATGCGTATGTTGCTCATTGCCGCCTTCTGATTATTTATGTTTCGCAAAATTTAGTATCGTTTACAAAATTTATCTGAAGTCTATATTTCGCGATGAACTGGAACAGTGATCATGAGTGCGAGTTTGTATCGCGATTGAGATTGCGATTTCCGAAAATTTTTTGAGCAAACGTGTTTTTTCCAGCTACATTTGATGTAGATGTTTTATGGTCTACGGCACATTTTTATGCTATGGTTTGGCTTTTGTTTTTTATTCTTGTTCATTTTATCTTTGCTACTTCCCGAATGTGATTCCTGTTTTTATTTTGGAGTTAATTTTAGGGCACTTCTTTTCTTATTTTTGCTGGACTGAACAGTAGGATCGCATAAATATCCTCTTTGAACGTCCCGCTGGACCTTGCGCCTTACGTTTCACTTTGTTGACGTGCTGTTTTGGAACGAATCTGCGATGACCGGCGCTATTTCCTCTTTTGTCGGTGGTCAGTTGGTGGGAGGTGTGTCTCAGTTCGCTTCTTTTTATCTTTCCCGTATCTGCTGAATCTGATGGTTGTGGCGCCCCATGCGCCGAGTAGTGGCAAAACTTGCGACATGCTTATTGTGGTCAACTTAGTTTTAAGAAAGCATTGTGATAGCAAATTATTAGGAAGGCGAAAAAAGTATACATACGTTGTGCCTATCAAAATATACTTATTTAATCAAACAAAACTAATCTATGTACACTTTTTAAAAATGAAAAAAACCCTTAGATAGTTTCCCTGAGTTTCGAAATGAGCTAATTTTAACTGATTTTTTTTTTATTAGGGATGTTCTCCTTTTGCTATAGAAACATGTCATCAAGCAACCTCTTATCTCATTGCACTTAGTCGGAATAGTACACATTTGAGCAGTTTTACGTGATACTATAAAATACGGTTCTACGTCGCAGTTGAACATGTTTCACGCTGTGTATATTGTTGATTCAGTAGTGGTTCGAGATTTATATATACATACGAGTATATATATATTTATTATAATGACTTATTTTTTACAAGAAAATCATTTTTACATATAAAAGGCTCCAAAGCGCAAAAATTTACCGTTTTTGTAGGTTTTTCCTAGATAACAAGAGGAAAAAAAATAGAAGCGGTTGATATCTGATTTTAATAAACCACAAATTTGAAACATTTCCTTCGCTTACCCTATCCATACGTTTAGCGTTTTTAGACTTTTGTGGTGATATTTTGTAAGTTTTGAAAATTCGATTATTAAAAAAAAAAAGGAGGGTCTTAAAGAAAATTTAATCATTACGCCTTTATTAAAAAAAAATCGATCGACTGATAAAATTTGATTTTGTCTATGCGTAAATGTGTACTGTTGTTTCACTTTAGTAGCTCCACTTTCTTTGGTTGCGAGCGTGGCGTAACGTAAAGGTTAGTTTAATTTTTATTTTTCACGATAAATTTTAAACAGTGAAATATACAATATGCTGCGACAAACAGCCTTACATCGTGACAAAAATTCAACATGTTTTTGAATTATCTTTTATTATTGGTCTTAAACACCCTGTAATTATCCTGTTAGTCTCATCGAGCATCACGTCAACTTTCTTAGCGTATGTTGAATTACGCGACACTGAACAAGCATACTCCCCGGCTAAGCGGCAACGTGCTAGCGCTGATGTTCTCAGTACACGGGTAGCCTCAGGTAGATTCAATCAGTTTCTGTAAAAGCCGGTTTCTTGAGTTTATCTTATTTTTCGTGTTCTCACAGCGTCTTTTATATGTCAGTGACATTTCCAGCGTTACCCCGAGGTACTTAGGGTGTTCACAGTGTTCCAAATATAGACCATTCCATTTTATTTTTAGTGTCCGCTCGGCATTCTGATTTCGCAAATGAAACGCCGTAACCTGATTTTTCTGTGGATTTGGTTAGTTTTGATCGTAGTAGTCTTCAACCAAAAAAGATGCTCTTTGAGCTGTGATAGCCAGATCATCAGCATATATAAAGTGTTTTGTTTTATCTCCGATACGAACGTATGTAAGAGCTCGTACAATTAGGCTCTAGCAAGCTGCTGAAAGCTACGATTAAAGCGTAATAAAAAATTTGTTGGTTTTATGGGCTACGATTTATTGATTTGGAAATAAAAAAATCAAATGTTTAAACTTGCCAAGTCAAATAAAATTGACTTGAGGAACGGTCATATATATAAATATATAAATAAATAAATACATATATATATATATATATATATATACATATATATATATATTTGTATTTTTGAGATATTTAATTAATCATCTAGTCTGTTAAATAAAAATGAGCGTGCTAAAGTGAAAAAATCGGTAGCGCACGCTAGCGAAACACAGGAAGGGTACTATGCTGCAAAAATGTAATTTTCGGAATGAAAATCGATAAAAGCACCTGCGCACGGGGCGTGCCGGATGAAATTTAAAATGCATTTAGACGATGATGATAAGGCGAAAACGAAAAAAATTGAAAAAAAACCCAGATGAAACCCGAGAAAACGAACAGCTAAATATGAAAAAAGCTTTTTATATTTTTCGTCGAATTTTCTACAGCGTTAACGACCTCATTAACAACGACGTGTGACTAGTAATTTCGAAATTTTTTTTATCAGATAGAGTAAAGACCACATGTAGACACCGAATCCATCATCTATTTTTGCAAAAGATGTACGTGCGTTCATCGACTTATCTGGTTTTGTCAAGAATTCAATAGCTCAAAGAACGAAACCGTATCGTTTGCGGTACACAGCCCATAAAAATTCCTCTCCGAAATTGTGTTAAAATTCTGCTCTCTAAGTTTAACAAATCAGTACAACTGAATTACGAAAGAATTGAGTATTTCAAAAATTTCTGTATATTATTTCGAAGAATGTTTTTGGAGAAACGATAAGTTTATCGAAAATGGCGTATACAATTTTAAAAGGGGGAAAAAAAAACGGAAGAACTAATAGAATAAAAATTAATGTCGAAAATTTGAAATGCTTTTTCTCCTTCATTATGCAACCCAGGCCCGCTGAGGTAGTTAATTTTTATTTTTGCGTATTTTCCGTCAGGCTAGGTTTTAAGATTTCGCATTACTGGAAACTGGTTTAAAAATAATTTCTGAGCAAATTATTATCCGACTTCTCAGCAATTCTTTCCCGAATCCGTTTTTCTGAACGCCGATTTCTCGAACGGTAAAAATCCTGACCATTTTTCCGCGAATAAACCCGAACGCCCTTTTTTTCTGGAACGAAAATTGTTTATTTACATTTTTAATCCGGTTAAGGTAATATTACTTCTGACAGTTAAAGCGTTAGCAGACTACCGATTTACCTCGGTCCTTGTACTATGTTTTTTACCGCTCGGCGATTAATTGTATACAATTCTGCCGGACTAATCGTTTCGGTTTCAGAGCCGTTTCCATACATTTTCCAAGGATTGATCACATAGACTTCCGCATATGCCTGCCCTTTTGGAATTCTGTAGGAGCTGAATACAGGTTAATGTTTTACTATGCGGAATCGTTTGTGCCATCCTTTAGACGTATTGTTCCCCTCTCTTATGGGACCGTGTACTAATTACATTCGCAAAAAAGCGTAACGTTGAGCGCGACTCCTCACCGTCCCCTCCCTATTTTCTCGAAGTCGTTTATTACAGAGCGTAAGGCAAGCGGACATTCCGCTCGCAACGCGCCAAATGTTTTAGCAACCTCAGCGCAGCCGGAATAAATGTTAACGCGAGAATCGCACGAGTAAATTATTTTATGCTGCAGTTCTCGGGATTATTGTACTATAACTGAGAAGACCTTTTGCTCTGCAATCTACACTATACTGATTGACTCCGATGAAAGAAACAACAGGGGACCAGCACGTCTGGGAACAGCTAACTCGAAATCGAACATGATTTTTAGTGGTACACGTTGATTCACTTAATACATGAAGGACTTTTAGGTATTGTTTTTTTCGTTTTGACAAGGTGGCATGCATAAACAGAAGAGGCCTTTGCCTTTGTCAACGTTCCTTCTCCGTAAACTGAGAATAGTGGAAATCTGCGCGAATGGCCCTTTGAATGTTTCATTGAACTTTTACATAAAACAATTTCACATTCCGACACGGTACGAAATCGAGCACACTTCCTATCTTTTCATCTTCCTCACTGCTTTCTTTATCCGACAACGGTTCGGAATCATCTTCTCCCGATATAATTTCTTATCACCGTGGAAATTCATCTAAATAAGCCAGTCTTACATTCTCCGTTGCGGAGTAAACGGCTATCCCGGTAACTTTTTACACGCTGGAATTTCGGCCGAATATAAATACAGCCACCGACATGTAATTTTTTATCACCGATTCTTGCTATCATTGTGTCGTAACTTGTGAGTTCGGTTAGATTCTTTTCATGTTCCGTGGAAAAACCACGTTATCGGAACATATGTACATTCGGGATTTCCGTATTTGAAGAAGCGGATATTTAGGGGAAACAGTGTTTGGGAAAATTTCCTTAAATGATTTGATGTTTAGAAGCAATTTTTAAAATGATTTTATCTAACTGAATGTCTGTATCCGAGGTCGTTGGAATATCGATGGTTTTTTTCCTTTTTTTCTTTGAAACCTCTCCTAATAAGTAGGGGTTAGATTTTTATAAAAAGTAATTTATTTTGCTATTCCCTATATTAAAAGAATAGTCCAATTTTCAACCTTTTCTTTAAAGCGTTCCTTCGGCGCTGTTCGTCTCCTAAAACTAGGTTGGTTAGTAGCGTATCTGGACCCGCTCGTAATGATCGTTTCAAGCGAGAAGAGCTGATGCCTGGTGCCTTTGGTCATTGATACGGTTTTACCTCCCTTCGACTTTATTCTCATAATAATTTATATGATCGGTGGAGAAATAGTTATGTATTCCTATTTTTCCTTTAAATTGATCTTCAGTTGTACTATTCTGCAGCGAAGAATGTTTTTTAAACCTATTCCTCTTATTACCTTCTCCGTTTTCTTTTAAATTCCTTCATTCCTTTTTGTTTTCTTCCTCGCTTTCATCTACACCGATTCCTAATTTGACTATTAATTATGTTTTCAAAAACGTTTAGGGAGCTTAAAATATTTTAGTGGAATTGCACAAGCCTTAGAATTACTAAACACTTTCTCGAGCGGTTGTTGTATCAATGCAATATTAGTATTGCTACATTTTCAGAAACATGGTTAAAGAGTTTATCCGAACTTTAATTTTTCGGGCTTCTCTCTTATTAGTTCTAACCTTTTGGCCGTGGCATAACGCGGAATTTTAGCGAAAATTGGGCCTAAGGCTAACTTCATAATAGCTTCCCAAAAATTTGAAAATGTTTAAAAAACACCCGGAAATGGCGATAATTCTGCTGCGGCGAAATGTGTTCGTTTGCTTATTTAAAATATATTCAGTAGTTTTACGATAGCCGAAATAAATTACCGTAAAGCACACCTATATTAATAAATTTATGTACTTATACTAATTATTATTGACACTGTAAAACAGTCTGTCAGGGAAACTTAAATGGACGGGCTCAGGACAGACCTGTTATTTATATAAATTATTGGTATAAATTCTCTAAATATATTCGCTCCATTGTTTTACAAATTGTGGATCAAAAAAATACGAAAAAAAAAAAAAAAATTTGCGTTTGTTTAGAACAAAGTCTTCGCCACTCCAGGTGAATAATTACCATGGTTTTTCGTTTGATGTGCGAACGCTTATCCTACGTACCTTCATCGAATATTATTAACAGTCCTCATTATTTATTCTACCGCACTAATGATTTAAAGCTAA
Source organism: Icerya purchasi (assembly GCA_039619475.1). Classification (NCBI taxonomy): domain Eukaryota; kingdom Metazoa; phylum Arthropoda; class Insecta; order Hemiptera; family Monophlebidae; genus Icerya; species Icerya purchasi. The sequence continues at coordinate 398,726,257 of CM077116.1, read as the reverse complement.
ATATAAATTGCTTTCATTTTAACTGCCTATATCTTACTTACTCGAAAGATTCCTGTAAAAATTGGGGTAAGTATATACTAAATCCGTACCAAATCTTTTAATATAATTTTAATAACAAAAAAAAATATAATAATTTAATTTAAATTAAAAATTTTAAAGTTTACTAAAATAAAATTTAAAAACGCAGTGGCCAACCCTGAGGACAAAATAAAACGCCTTAATCGTGTTATAAAATGTTATCAGATATAACGTGACTATTCACCGTGCAGACTTGTAGGAATCCCTCTTCTCTTACTGGTTCTAGTCTTTTTTTTATCAAAATTAGAAAAATATGCGAATTTTTTCTACATACTTAAAATCAAAATACTTTTATGTTTTCGCATAACAGTAAAATTATATGACAATTATTAATAATTAATTTTTTCGTAAAAAGTATACTTTGTAATTTTAAAAAAACAGATAAAAAAAAAATCAATGTTCTATTAACGATTGTAAAAATAATTATCGTTTACTTTTTTATCGTCGTATATTTCCCGCTGATTATTTAGCCGCTAAGTATACACTTTAGAATGGCCCAATACTTGCTCTTTCACGCAGACAGCCCACCGCTACATAAACAATAATAACATCTGATAGCATACTGATATATTTTTCACTACATTACTTAATTTCGTTAGATTCAACAAATAGATTATTTATTTTTACTTTCTTCTTTTTTTCCCTTGCGTTGTCGACTTTCAAACGGGTGACCAATCTTGCCTATCGCACAAACATTTTCCTCCATTTATCTCCGTCTTCCGCTGTTGCTATTATTTCGACACTGATAAGCTCGTTATAGCTCTAACGCAGTTGATAAAACGGATTGGTGGTCATCCTCAACTCCTTTTCCACTTTACGTTTCCTTGTATAGGGTGCGGCAGCATAACTTCCTTTTTTGAAATGCGCCACTTTTTTTTCTACTAAATTTTGTTAAAGGGAAATAATAACAGAAAATCGAAATAAAACTGCGAGGGAGATGGATGGTCTTTCCAAAATTACCATTTATCTGATTCCTACAGTGTAGCGCGAATTTAGACATTACTTTCGCGGGGCGCATTTCACGTCATCGAGTGAACAGAGTTGTGCCCCAGCTTCGAGAAGATATTTTTGGAAAAATGCCTCAGCGTGAGGAAAGAACAAAGAGTTCATAGGGTGATTTAAAATTCAATGAAATCAGTTACGTTCAATAAAAAAATGTCATTGTAAGATCGTCCATTGTACATAAAGTAATCTTTTTCTCTAAGATATACTTAATTATTTAGCTGGTGCAAATTGACTAAATTGTAAATATAGGAGAAAAATTAGAAAAAAAACAGTTTCTCTTTTTTTTTCTTTTTCTTTTTTTGAACTCGTCGATTGTACCCAGCGTAAAACTTTAGCTATATTCTAAATTTACAAAATCGGAATTCAAACCAAGTCCTACCTGAACGAAATACCACTTATTAGGCACCAACCACGCTACAGGAGCTTCTAATTTCTATTACGATATGCGAAATAATAGAAAATAAGATCGACCTTCACCACTGACATATTTAAAAGTACTTATAAGGTGTCGCATAAATAAAATGATGACGCGTATTTAAAAGGTGATCTGAATAAATTTCCGTTTGTTCGTAAATTTTCATATTCCATATTAATTAATAATTTAGACACGACTTTTTACTACGTACTATGCAAAATTCGATAATTAATTTTTCCATTTTTCGTTAAATTTATCTCTAGCTTAATTTAGTTAATATACACAGATTTAATAGTACATATAATACTAATTTTCTATAATTAATATTCGCAGAACCCCTTTTCAGTTGAAATGAAAGTAAATAAACGAAAGTTAGAGATAAATAATAACAAAATTACTTTGAAACAGGATCTGTGATACCAAAGACATAAAAGAGAACCAACGAAATAAATCGGTAACCTATTTCGTCACGGAAGATTAATTAATTATCGAAGTATAAGAAACCGCCACATCTTCAGACTATTTTAATAACTTTGAGAAAGAGTAAAATCGAACGTTACGTTTTTCGCTTTTAAGACACTTTCGTTACCAATAATTTAATCGCTTAATTCGGTAGTTTAAACTAATTTATTTTCTTTAACGGTACATTTAATATTTTGGTAATTTAAAAGATATTCGGGAGGAGTAAAATTTTGAATCTGAGTCGGTTGAGGTTCAACGCTTTTTATTTTTAGATTTTAACAAAAATCAGCAGTAAACAAAATTGTATTTAAAATTCCCCTTGAAATTCAGCGATAAAATATTTAATCGACTGATTTCCTATGTTTTCGTAGCAGCGCCATAGAAAATTGATACAGTTTATTATTTTCCAAAAGTGGTGAATATGAGTATTTTAAATTTATTTTTATGCATATTTTTAGATAATTTCTCATTCGTATTATATAAGAGTATAATTTTTTTCTTTTTTTTTGTAAACGTGATTTTGAAGGTCAAGAAGAAAGTCCATATTGAACATATAAAAAAGCAGACTTTATATTTGCGAAGAAATTTTAAAACGTATTCTTATCGATTGGTAAGGTTTTTTTTTTTTTACTGCAAACATGTTTTATTTTATTCCCCATGTCATTAATAAACCATAATTTGATTGATAATGAACCGCGTAATAGAATTTTATTAGTCATAAAATTTAAATACAATTATCAAATGACCATAATTACAAAACCATATGGGATAATATTTTATTTTTAATTGCTTTTTTTCTTTTTAGGATTCCGTATAATGTACGCAATCCTAATAAGAAGGTTCAAAAGCAATAAAAACATCAAATAAAAATCAATAACTCACGAACGCTTTGACTTGTAAACTTAAAAATTGGATAATAAATTATAATTAAAATTCTCTCTAAAACAATATAAAACTCAAAGCTAACTGATTAGCCTGGGCAGCAAAAATCCCAAAAAATCGTTAAGAATACATAATATGGAATTTAAAATGACCACAAAAATTACTCTTAAAAATTCATAATTCATCACCAAATAACCCTTTAAAGGTGATATTCGCTAATTTCTTGGCTCGGGTTGCTGCTTCTTCTCGCCTTTTTATTAAAAAAAAAATTCCATCCCCTAATCTTCTATCGATATGAAAAAGTTTTCATATCAGGTTTTAATCGGACACCTACGCTTCCTCCTTTTCTAATAATTATTCATTTCATCAGTCTGTTCAGCCTACTTTTCCTCCCTATTCATAGTTTCTTTTGCATCCCTTCCTTCGACATTCTCTGATGTTGTTTCCGTTGTTCGTATGCGTTTTGGCCATTTTCTACTGCCTTTCTACAGATTTCGCTTTTCCCTGATTTCCTCCCTACACTTTTCTCTTCATCCTGAGGAGCGTTCTGCTTTGTACTCCTATTTGTTGAGGCTTGGGCTTCCTGCTCCTTATTGTGCTTCCTATATCCTGTCCTTTCCTTCCCCACTAGTTATTCCTGCTATTTGTTTCTTCTAAGCAAAGATTTCTGATCGGATTAAAATATAATCGACTTCTTTTCTTACTATTTGTTTCTGCTGTTAATTGTAAATAGTTTGGAAGGAAAGGAAAATAACCAGGAAATTGTGATTATTCCGAAAATTTTGCTTAGAGTGCATCTTTGAGTTTTCGACAGAGATATAAAAAATTTAGGATTTTATTTATTACGTAACTAGTCATTTATTTGACTAATACGTGATAAACTTTATGGTGTGTCAAAGTTTCATTCAAATGGTTTAAGCCGTTTTTGAGAATTTTTTTTTTTTCATTTTTCATTTTTATTCGACTTATTCAAAAAACAAAATAGAGAGAGTTCTGAAACTAGCAGGATCAACGTATCGAATTTTTTTTGTATAAAACTCTGTTAAATAAAAAATCGAAAGAGCTAAAAATTTTACTTAGAAATACCAAAAATGAATCCTTCCAACGCTGCCTGCAGGAACTTTCACCCACGGAGGCGACAAATTACAGCCTCTGGAAAGTGATCAAAAGCCGAAATAAACCCACTCAACCCCTTCCCCCCAATTCGCAAACCCGATGGTACATGGGCTAGAACTGATGAAGAAAAAGTCGAGGAATTTGCCAAATATTTTTCTGATGTTTTTAAGCCAAATTTACAATTAAACGACGAAACCGATATACATGATTTTTTAAGTGTACCTTTACAGTTAAGCCCTCCTATTGCGCCAACGTCTCCCAGCGAAATCAAATACGCAATTACTAAACTTAATAATAAAAAAAGTCCGGGTTTTGATTTAATTACCAATAAATTGTTATCTGAGGTACCAAAAAAAGGTATATTATTGCTCACAAATATTTTTAACGCTGTTCTTCGTCTGCAGTATTTTCCATTATCCTGGAAATTGGCGCAAATAGTAGTTGTACTGAAGCCCGGTAAGGCACCGGATGAGGTTTCATCCTATAGACCTATTTTCTTGCTCCCGATCCTTTCAAAACTCCTTGAAAAAATAATTTTAAAACGGTTGAATCCTATTTTAAATGCGGAACATATTGTTCCTGAACATCAATTTGGATTCAGAAAAAGACATTCGACCATTGAACAGGTACACCGAATTGTGCATACTATTCAAGAAAGTCTTGAAACTAAGCAAATATGCACGGGTGTGTTCCTAGATGTCAAACAAGCCTTTGATAAGGTATGGCATCATGGTCTGCTTTATAAACTTAAAAAAATAGTGCCGCATCCTTTGTACCTTCTTTTAAAATCCTACCTTGAAGATCGCACATGCCAGGTTAAAATTCTAAATCAATATTCTGAAATCTATCCTGTATCTGCTGGCGTGCCACAAGGAAGTGTCTTGGGCCCGGTGCTTTACTTAATCTACTCTGCCGATTTTCCAGTTGATAATAGCGTGATAACAGCTACGTTTGCAGACGATACAGCACTATTAGCTACCGGTAAAGACAATAGTGAAACTTCGAATAAATTGAAAAAAACTTTATCGGAAGTGGAAAACTGGCTGAGTCGTTGGCGTATTAGAGTAAACGAAAGTAAATGTACGCAAGTAGATTTCACGTTGCGAAATTTTACGTATCAGCCGTTAGAAATAAATGGGGTGGTTATCAACCAGGATAAAGATGTAAAATACTTAGGCATTCATTTGGACCGCAAATTAACATGGCAAAAGCATATTATACAAAAAAGAAAACATCTAGATATAAGATTGCAAGAATTAAATTGGCTTCTTGGCAGGTACTCTAGTTTATCATTGGAAAATAAACTCTTAGTGTACAAAATAATTATAAAGCCCGTTTGGACATACGGTTTAATGTTGTGGGGTTGTGCAAAGGATACACACATAAACAAGATACAACGGTTCCAGAACAAGGCTATAAGGCTGATAGTCTCACCGCCCTGGTACGTATTTAACCATACTCTACATCAAGACTTAAATATCCCATATGTGAAAGACGAGATCAAGCGAGCTGCTAAGCGATACATAGGCCGCTTGGAGTCGCACACAAACGTTTTGGCGATCAATCTTCTTGATAATAGTCTTGATGTTCGAAGGTTAAAACGTAGTCGACCGTTTGATCTGGCCTAGTTTTATGTTACTAAAATTTCAGTGGGGTCCATCGCTAGATGCTAACCCCTAACAAGTTATTTTCGCGTTACAGTCCAATTGCTGGATGGCCTTCTGGCCAGTTGTAATTTATAAAAAAAAAAAAAAAAAAATCGAATTAGTACCAACATACTTTCAAAAGATGATCCGGATATCCCTTTGGGGCCGATTCACCGTGTTTATCGTCCTATGGCCTTTTTGCAAGAAAAATATGTATATATTTTTTTTCTTTTTTTCCGGGGCATGTGGATACATTAGTGTAGAATGGTCACTATTTGTCGGGAGCGAAACAGTATTTCATTTCTTTAACAAAACCTTCAAAATTGTTGAAAAGTTCAAAAAAGCACGATGACGTGTCGCCATTTCGTGGCTCGAAAAATCAGATTTCTTTCTTTTATGTAAATGTAAATTTAAATTATAGTTAAACTCGTCATACGGAATTTTCAGCGCATGAAACGCCATGCTTGACTGAACTTGTTTTAATTTATTTACTCTTTTCATTTGCCTTTTTCTTTTTGATAGTTTTCTTTTATCGAATATTTTTATTAACTTCGTGTAATTCGATTCGGTTCCAATTTCGACCGGTAATCGAAAAACTAAAACACTCCTTAGGAACTGCTGTTGGTTCAGTATAATGTTTTAACTCTGCTTTCTGAAATGAGATTAAAACGTTCTGACATCGCAACTTCCGTTGATTCTTTCTCGTTAGTTTCCACCGCGGTGATGGCTACGGCGGTTCAGCTATTTAGTAAAGAACGACATCCAGCAGTTTTTGTAGCCTACGGTGCCCTAACGTTTCTTAATACGTCATGTCGGAGAATGTTTTGTTTCTGATGATACTAATAATTGCGGACAGTAAGATTTTTAATTATGTAAGTTGCAAAACGATTTAAAAACAAATTGAATCCGATAAAACTGTTGTCAGACTATCTATTTATTGATTCAATTCTTACAATTTCAGAATGTTGTATTATATTTACTATCAAGTTAAAAGTTAGTAACATACCATCTTCTCTTGACATAAACTTTTAAATAGCAATTATGTGCGAGCCTGTTTCAGTTAAAAGAATTGCATTAAAGTACCTGTCACTGTCAGTATGTATTATCCAGACGTTTTACACGGTACCCAGCCTTCATATATAATAATACCGAATAGTTTTAAGTAATGCATGAAAAAAAAAAAAAAGTATATTATGTTCCTCCCTTTAAATTGCCTAAACAGCTATATATGTCTATTAACTAAAAATATGAACTTATTTACGTCCGACCGTTTTTTTAACGTCATAAAATATAACTGCGAATATCGTATTGGAGTTATTTCTTTTGGTACAAATATGTGTCTCACGACTGGGGGTTATTCTGCACAATGCTTACGTAATGCAAGGGTTTCCGCATTGACATCATCATCGCGCCGCGAGAGCAACAGTTTTGTCACTAAAAAATTTTATTTAAATTTTTATAATAAGTATTTTATTAATTTTATGATTTCATGTTTTGGGCTTTTCTCGTAGTTCCCCATATAGTTTATTTTTAGTTAAGTTTATTATAATTCGACAACTGTAAAATAATTTATTAGTTCATTTTTCTTAATGAATTACACAACATATTTTATCTGGAATAACATTAATCGGTTTTCTTAAAAATTATATTATTGCTTTGCATTCTCTATGAATTTACTAAGACAAAAAAAAAAAAAAAAAAAAAAAAAAAAAAAAACAAAAGAACTTAACGCAAAGATTTGATGATAATGCGATAGCCTAGTAGTTGAGGTGCTTGGCTACTAAAGCAGAGGTGTTATGGCTTTTCAAGAACTTTATCGTTTCGGATCTAACTCGCTCCTAGGTTTATACTTAATCTGAAATTGAATATTGGTACCAAAGAAATCTGGGGAAGTAAAGGCGGATACCAAGTAGAAAGGAAATCGTTACTTATAAATAGTATTGGTTATAAAAATAACACGTTCTTGTGTCCACAAATAAATAAAAAATATAATAATTATATCTAAAGATAATCTACTATCTTCTAACCAACATCGATCGTTTTTGTCACTTAAAAAAAGTGTAATTTCATGACCATTTAGGCACACCGTTTTTAAGGTAAAATTCCTCTTTCTTGCAAAAATTCAACTGCTTTTTCTTTCGTATTAATTTCTCGAATTAAATTAATAAGCGATGACATTATTTTATAAATGTAAACAATTTATACGAATGTATATGTCGTTTGTATAACAGAAATATAATATTAGTAGCCGAATATTAATGGTCATTTGTTAAATTGTTTACATTTATAATATAGTGCGGTTTACGGAAGAAAAATACTTATCAGTACGACATTATTACTAAAAAAAATTTCTTAAAAAATGTTAATATACTCGTAAAACAAAAATAATTTATTTGAAATATTGCATGTTGTAATAATTTTGTTCAATCATAATAAAACAATATATGATACTAATAATAACTTAAATATCATATATTATAACTTTTCGTAAGTTAATGGAAGTTATATTTAACGCAGGTTAAGCACTAATGAGTCAGTGTTTTGGGCAATCGGCCTAAACTAAAATCTAACGGAATGTATGAAAGTGGACGATAACAAGTGACAGCCGAAAAATGAACTAAATGGAGGGAGGAATAAGAGAAAAGACCCCATGTTTTTTTACTAAGAGGAAATGGCCGTATCAACCTTTGCACACATCGAAAAGTAATATGTTCGGGGCATTTTAATTATATAAAATACCTGCACGTCACATTGTCGTTAATCAATATCGGCGGAAATTATACGGAGAGAACTCTGTTCGTGTTTATTGTAATATGACGTCACTATAAAGAGGGCACAGATGTGACGTTATCCTGTTAAGGCTTTTGGCTGAAAAAGTAGATCAGCGGTACTACTTTCGAATTCTCTAAGGTACCGAAGGATATGTTAACCTAAATTTAGATACATCAGCCGAAAGGTAAGCATAAATTACGAATAATGCACTCAATAATAAACTGCATAACATTAAACCAATCGAACAGAGTTGAAGGCTGTTTAGAACTTATAATGCAGGAAGGCAACTGTTTGCTGCTGCAGATTCCGACGCGAAATTACTGCGCGGCGCGTAATTGTGCACACTTTTTGAAAGCATTCTGGACGGAAATAAAATTTCAAAAACGATTATCGACGATTGAAACGAGATTGGCAGACTTATTCGAAACGGACTTGGCTCAACTTGAAACGTGCAACAAGCGCCGGAAACGAATAACAATGGAACATAATAATGCACGATCCCTTTTCAAACGGTGGAGGTGAACGTTCGATATGAAAAAATCCAGCTAACATCGTTTAACAGAATAATCGCATTTTATCATCCGGATAATACGACGATCTATGATATGTACAAAAATGGTTTAAGGTGAAGGACGTTTTGCGTGACAAAACGAGATTTTAGAATAAAAAGCAGTTGATGATCGGTATCTTGCCGATTCGCTGAAATACCTTTTCGATGGAGCAGGTAAAAAAATGTACCGACCATTATTGCAATACTCAGCGTGTCTACACTAGTAACTGTGCTTTATGAATGTTAAACACACAAGGCCAAAACTCGTAATTGTCATTTAGATTTGAATACTATCATCTCATTTTCCTTTCGAAAAATTATTAGAACTACAAATCCATTTAGCAATTTCTGAATTATCAGCATACTGCACGTTCATTCTGTTGAAATCAGCACGCGGAGCTAATAATTAAAGAAAAATAATTTAAATTCACTTATAAAACACAAATGTTCGTCTAAGAATATTCGAAATGTTATATAATATCGCAGAGAACATTTATTTATATATTATCTTTATATTCTAGGTTTTTGCGTTTAATAATACCAGTTTTTTGTTTGTTTTTTTTTTACCCTGTACCGGTATGCATTCATACCACAAACAGCGGTGTTTGTAACATATTATAGAGAACAACTTTAGACAACCGGAGTACAGCCCAATCTATCCATGTTACAATTATTTTTTTGTTTTAAATTGTTAGCTTTCGTTTTCGTGTAAAAATTTTATCTTGTTTTTCAATTTTGAATACTCCTTCGGTTTAAAAGAAACGGTTTAAAAAAGGATTTTCTTTTTATCTATCTAGAATAAAAGTCCACACTTTGGTTCACGCGTAAATATTAAGCTTTTTAAATGTATTTTTACAAAAAAAAAAAAAAATCAATTTCTCAGACATCGCTCCCTCAGAATGTCACAAATGATATAGTTTTTCCGGAATACTTCTCTGGAAAGTAAATTTCAACCAACGCGACGTTATTCTTTTAAAAATTATTGATAATTTGCTGACTGCCTAGCAATTTCTGTTACAGCTTCAGTTACATTTTCTTAACAGTTTTTTGACCGACTTCAAATAGAAGGTTCTATGTTCATCGCATACGGGCTTTGAACTTGTGCCCATGCCGATTGATTTTGATGATTTTTTGTTTATTGTAAAGCGTACCCCAATCAGTGTGGTGATATCATGCGAGTACCGATGAATATCACTCTAAACACTAACCGAGTAAAAACGTGAAAACATGTGATTTCTTTGAAGAATTTTTTAGTAATATAGCAAACGCTATTGACATTTAAAACGTTATCAATTTATCATGAAACGTAATTTGAAGAAATAAAGAAAATAATATTATCGATGTTAATTATGGGAATGTAAATTCGAATAATAGAGGCGAACTTGAAACATTGCTGGAAATATTAGGCGTGTTTACGGTACTGCGTATAATTTTTAACCATATAGGGCGATTCCATTGAAACCTTTTGTTCACGGTCGTCCCATATGGCGGTACCGGGAAGTATCGGTGAGTGCTGAGTGTTCGTTAAATTAAGTTAAAAAAAAATAAGTTTCTTTAAAGATATACTTTCTTCACCTACTATTAAAAAATTACACAAAAAATGTTCATCAGAACGTAAAGAAAATATGGACAAAACCTATAAAATTTTACAAATCGGCGGGTGGCACAAAGCATTTAAAAATGTTGCTTATTACACGGAAAAGGAATAAGATAACGAATCAGAAAGCTCCAAAATGCGATTTATAAGCTCATCACTGATGGAATCTCGAAACAAAAATCAGCTTTATATATCAAGAGGGGGTACTGCATTGCTATATGTTCATTACAGCGATAAAATACTATTGGTGCAGTATTTATCGCTTCGCCACGCAGGGTCGTTAGAAACCCACCGTGTTTCAAGCAGTATTATTACATGCATCGTAGTTCAGCCTTATGTCTTATTCACACACACACCGTTCATAGAAAAATTAGGGGACACCGGGATGAGTCACTGCTGAGGCGAAATCGAAATCGACCTTGTTTGAAGGGAAAATATTCATTTACTAAATGAATTTTATTTGTAATCCAAAAAACAGTTTCAATGTAAGGGGGGTAAGTGTAACCTGCATCCATTTATCTGAAAAAGGAATAAAAAGCTAACCGCTACATTACTTTAAAAATACATATAACGATCAGATTAAAGTTGGATTTTCTTCCTTTTTTTTCTTCTTTTTTTTCCAATTTATAATATTACGTTAAAACAAACATTTCTATACTATCAAATAAACTACATATATAAATACGGAATCCGTAATGAATTTTCACTTTTTCCTTCCTCTTTGCGCTACCGTAAATCTTGCCTACAGTTTATATATAGTAGTTATGATTCGAACGAATAATAAATACTATACATATTCCGGTGCATCATAGGGATCCAGTCTAATTATCGTTTCTGATTTTCACATAAAGGATATTGGAGAAAGTTCACGTTCAAACTTTTATTTTCAGATGATTTAGAAATATTTAATCTCATACGATCCATTTTCAACTGGATGGTACTACTACAAGATGAACTGAACAAAATAATTTCTTAAATTGGAAAACGTAAACTCCCTTTAAATTTCGGTAAATGTCTGAAAATAACGTTTGTTCGGAATATTATAGGTAAAATAAGGGCATTTGGTGTAGGATAGAACGAAAGGAGAGAAGACCCTGTGAGACGTGAAGAAATCAAGGAAAGGATTGGGGTTTTACGGAGAGAGAAACGCCAGTTGTTGAATATAAACCAGTAGGAATTAAGCAAGTAGGAATTCGAAATATGAAGACGTTTGATCAGAAATCGTTCACCTAGATAAAGTCTTCGGATGAATAAAGGAACGGGAAATAGTTTCTGCGAAAATGGCTGCAATAGGAGAGTTCCTCCATTCGTTCACTATGGTTTTCTTTCTTTCCGGCGTCCGTGATGTACCTTTTCGTAAAATAAATGAATTTAAATTTCGAATGTAGCGCGAAAAATCATAATGGTTTTCATTGGCTGCTTCCACGCAAACTACAACCAATCATGCTGCAGATCGAGCCGCCCGATAATATTTATACAAATGTGATAATATATCTCTTGCCGTCAATACCATTTTGAATTTTTCACGCATCATTCGTGTCTTCGAAGAGTTATCAGGTGACGGTTACATTCCACTCTATATTCCCCCCCCCCACACCTTTTTTTTTTTTGGGCATGTCGGCTAAAGGAATAACAGAGGGAAAAGGAAAAGAAAGGATGCTGTAAGGCGTAGGGAGGTCAAGACGCAAGAGACTAGAATACGGTATCTCGCATTCTGAAGAAATGAAAGGACATTCAAGAAAAATGTGATTTGTGTCACAAGTGGTTTGTTTTGCGAAGGATCAAACGGACAAAGAGAAGACTGGATGGCACTACCACTACGCTTAACCGGACAAACGAAAACGATTAATTCGTCAAATTTGATAAAAAAAAAGCGCGAAAACATCACATTTCACTTAACCGCATTATGAAAAAAGACGTTAGATTCACACATGTAAATTAAAACGAACGATATGAAGAATGAAATATTTCACTATTTACAATAAACAGTTTCCTATTAATGTAAGTGCGCGTTCTGTCAGAAAGCATTTAGTGATGTCGACGTAACTTTTAGTAAAGTTTTCATATTGGACTATATGGAGCTCAGCGGTTATATGTACCTATATAGAAGAAATTTTTAAGTGATAGTAGCGAGATGATTACTTTCAAAGCACTTCGGTCTAAACATTGCGCGTGTCGTCGAAAATAATTACCCGGATAGGCGATCTTTTTTGAATATTTCGACTTTGGGCTATTAATCTTCGTTATTAATTCGATTTACTTGTTTTGCTCGTAAAATCGGGAATTAGAGTTTGTAAAATTAAGACATTGGAAATTTGATCCTTATTGTTTAACCCGTTTGCGTATGTAAGTTTATTTTCCTATTAATTGTTTTTTACATTTCTCGGCGGCACTCAGTTATGTTATCAATATCAATTGTAGATCATATGAAAGATTTTTTTATTTATATCGTATAACGCTGCCACAAAACATGTCGAGATAATTAATAAAATATTCGGCACTGAAAATTTGCCACATTTCTTCACTGAAGATACATCATTGTATCATATTACTGATTGTATATTTTTTAAAAGTAGTAAATTAAGAGTAAAACTAATCCAGCCCGGCCAAATTGTTTACAAAACATAACACTGTTTTCATTACACGTTTTGTAACACTCATATTATTACTACTTGTCGAAAGAATGGCGCAGTTATTAATGCAAACATATATCTATCCTATAAAAGTGCAAGGCCAAAAATCACCGTACAGCGCGCAGCCAGTTCAACAGCCGCTAGAAGTCATTTTTTTTTTTGCAATCGGCGTATTTTCTTCATTAATCTTTAAATGCCTCCACGTAGAAAAAGCAAAGTGAAAATTATTCTGTATATTTTATTTAGAAAGCTTTTGAGCATGCCCAGAAATCCCAAAAACTTGAATATATTTAAAACAAAATATAATAATATTCTATATATTACTATAACTTTTTTCCTTATCAATTTAACACGAAGTATTTCAAAATGACTTCAAAGTTGATGTGCATTATAATGCATATGGGACACGTTTAAGGGTTGAATTACGAAAAAAGCACGGAAACCCAAAAATTTTTAAATTTAAGCGGCCGAATTCTGAAAAAAATGAAAATCAAATTTTAATAAAAATAAATGTTAAAAAATTTCACAGAAATTCTATAACGGCGTATTTTCGTCCTCGGAATACAGCAAAAATAAGAAAATCTGAAAATCATGAAATTTAAGAGTTTAAATAAGTGATAAGACCGAGAATTAAAAAAAAGTACGCCGCTCTTGCAGAGCCTTAGTATTTACGCACAACTCTCAAATTAGTATCTTATATTAAAAAAAAATAATAAATAAACAAAAACGTGAAGAATGATAGAAAAAAAATTCAGAGCCTATATTAAAGCTGCTAGAAGGATGCATTTTTTTCACTTTAATTGGCATGTTTTCGGGTCATTAGAATATAGGAAAAATTGAAAATTCTTAAACTGTAAAATTTAAGAGTATAAATTTTCAAGTAATTGGAGCGATGGTCAGTGATTTAGAATATTGTTGCTTAAATTCCAAGAAAGAAAACAAACTTGACCACTGCAACGTAAATTTAAAGAAATAAAGTGTATTGTTAATATCTTATTTTAAAAATAATTAAATGCAGCATATTCCTCTCACATATATTACCCTGCAAGCGGCTATAGTTTTTGAGATATTTTAATCTAAATTGCACTTCTTTAACTGACGTATTCACATCCTATTTTATTTTTATTCTTTTTTTTAAAAATAAATATGTAAAGATGCAGTTTTTTTTAAAAAAAATATCACGAAGTAAACTAAAAATCTGAAGGACTGGTGAGCTCAAATATCTAGTATATGCACACGCACAAGTCAATTTAGTAGCTTATAAATCATTCTGGAATCTACATTGTATTTGCTAAATATTTTTTCTTTTTTAAAAACCATCATGATTTCCGTTCTTTTAATATATTACGTGTCAGATTGCTTTATAAGAATGGTGAGATTTGGGATTCGGACAAATGAAGGTTTTCTTTTTCAACCAGTAGAACGGAATTAGTATCGAATCGTTGAAAAAGTCCGGTGTGGTTTTTTTCTCTCCTTTCGGCCCCTTTACTAGAAGAATTCCTGTCACTGCATACTCTATTGTTGGTATTTTATTGCAGCGAAGGATATTAATTTATTATTGTCACGCGCTTATTAAAAAGGTGTCAGTTCTGTTATAATTCAGATTTAATGTGTCAGAACCCTTCGAACTTTTTTTTTTTTTTTTTTAAAGTAATTAATTTATATTTGGGCTCATCAACTATAAACATAATTTTCAGTACTTCCCAGTGTACGGAATTCGCACTATAAGCTCGAACGAAACACATCGCTCCCCACTATTCAACTTACATTATTTAATTTTCTTTTCGTCGCCTTTTGCTTTAGCTACACACTTTGTAGAAAGCCATTTTATATTTTTAAAGTTATTGCCATCCAAATTTTCGTAATTTATTAATTTTTCAAATTTCGATTAATCACGTCAAATCTGAAACTATTCTTTCTTTTTTCGGTTTTTTATAATTTCCGCTTCATAAAGTAGTGTATACGAATACAGCGATGAAAATAATTAAAAAGAATTCTCAATAAGTTTTTCGATTGGCGCACTACGATTTATTTCAGTATAATATTAATGCGTCGTGCGTTTTGTTTCTCGTTTCATTTAATTTCAATTGTATTTAAAATTCGCGACCACAAAATCATCCTCTATTTCAAAAAATAATGATAATAATAATAATAATAATAAACAATAAACGATTTGACAATGGTAGTTGAAATTTTTACCTCTAAAATTGACAGAACCGGAAAAAGCTCACACTCCTACTTTAAAAATGGATATATAGCGTTTAAATCGCAATAGCATTTAAAAAACAATTCACTTTGAAGATAATTCTAGCAGGACATTTTTTAAAAAATGGAAATAATAATCTTTTCCCGCCAATTTCATCGTGTTGAAAAAACGTAAAATTTTTGTATACCCCGTTTGTTGTTAAATAAATTACGAAAAATAAACTCTAGAATAACAACTAAAATGTAAATGAAATACTTGGTTCTGAAAACGTTTTTGAGATTATTGCCGCACTGGCCAATGAAGACGTGTGAATGGATGCGTCGATGTTTCTCAGACCTCGTTGTATTGTTCACTATTTAAACCTTATACCCCAATTGCTTACACCGATCAGTGATCTTCGGACAACTATAAAAAAAGTCAGATCAAGATTTCCAGAACCTCAGGTAGTCAACAACGCCATCATCCAACAAATTGCGTCACATACGTGACTCTACATTTCACTGGAGTACTTCAATGTCAGAGATGAGAAAAAATAGTAATAGCTGTTAGAATAGCAATGCTATTTTAGAATACCGCTAGCAATTGCTATTCGTTTAGCCGGTTACTAGTGTAATTGCTAGTGCTATTGCGGTTTCAACGCTATTATTTGTTTAGTTTAATTTATTATTATTGTGTAAAAGTAGAGACAATTAATTAAAGTAGTTAGAAATTATGAATTTTTATAAAAATGAACATTAAATTTTAATATTTTGCACCCTAGTATGGCGAAAAAAAGAAATGTAGATAATACACGAAAAGTTAATTAATCTTTGAAAAAAGGCAAATTACATTTATTACACTTACGCGCATATAAAATAAATCGAATAATAAATTAAAACGTATAATTATAATAGAAAAAAAAAAAAAAATAAATCAATAATTTAATCATAAATTGCAATAATTCTCTATTTCAAGGTTAGAATCTAAATCATTTGGATAAATTTTACGTAATCATTGAGAACTTTTTGAAATTTCAGTATGATTTTTTAGTTCACCGCGTTTAGATAAAAATCCAAATCTCAATTCAGTTTCTTTATAAGCGTTTATTCTTCGGCCTAATGCATTTTTAATGATATCCATCACTGAAAGACATTGAAAGATGCGAAACGATTCGGATACTGAAAGTTCAACTTCTGCTGCTGTTGCATGGTCATCTAAAGAGTTTACAGACCGAACATTTCTCCTTTGTATACGATCACTTTCATACTTGGTCATGTTAGTAAGCTTTTTTCTCCTATATTTGCATACTATGACAAGTTATTTCGATTTTCTGCAACATGCTGTTTTAATGAGATTTAATACATATAATTGCGGCGTTTAAAAGTATTTTCGGATTTCGAATTGACTACTAGTTTTGTTTAAATTCTCGAGGATATCATTCCGAAATAATGCCAGGATCCCCCGTTTCCCAAACAGCACAAATTTTCTTATTAAGTCCTGAAGCTTTGCATCGTAATTATTATTTTGAGAAATGTTTAATAAATTATCTTTGATTGGTTTATAACCGAGTACAAGTGCCTTATTAGCGACTTCTCAAGCCATCATCTAGTACACTCAACTCGTTGTGGCATGTTTATTTTAATTTTTCCAGTGTTTTATCCGAATCTAATGTTTCTTTAAGCAATGTCCAATGCGTAGAAAAAAGTTAAAAGTATCATTTTCTATAATTTTTATTATGTGTAAAATTTATTGTACTAAAATAAATATTCAACGAAACTTTTAAACATGTTTTTTTTTTTTTTTTTAATGTTTTTTTATGAGAAATTCGGATTATATTTCACATTTTTTAGAAATGAACATCAGACTGTTGAACTTATCGTGCATAAAATGGTTAAAAAATAGCAGTACAAAATAGCAATAGCTGTTATTTTGTACCGCAATTTTAAAATCGCAATAGCAAAAACGGTTGCTCTTGAAATAAATAGCATTTTACCATCTCTATTCCGCTTCAAAAAATAGAAAAGAAGTAATCGTGCTCGCTCGTCTATGTTTGGGTTAAGATTTTGCATAGTTACCTCCTTCAAAATTAAATTTGTTCACACATTGTAATGTTTCTAGCGCTGTAAATCACTTCCTCGTAAGCTGTCCGTAATGCAATTCTCATAGAGCAGTTGTCGACTAAATTTTTCTTGCAAAACTTCCCACAACTTAATAACATTTTTTAAACTCACCAACTTATGCTTTATGATTTAAGCACCTCCATACTTATATCGTAACTCTGACCTAAATGCACTATATGCGGCACGTAAATCAACAAAGTAAACAAAGTAAGTCAACATGTATCCCTCGACTGATGAAGAGATATACTGAAAAACGTTTCCAGAGCTAATTATAATATTTCATTTACATTTTGGTTGCTTGAGGAAGTAATTATCGGTCAAACAACAGCGATCATATAGCGAACAGCCGGCTACTGGGCATCTCAACTGATATTTTTAATATATATATATATATGTCTAATGCACGTAAATTAGATACTCGAAAACAAAATATTCGAAATTTAAATGTTTATTACAGGCTTCGTTCAATAAATTTCATCGGGTATGTACTTTTTTATACTTAATAAGCCATCGGCAGTTTCAAATAATTTTAATTTGTTCTCATGTTAATTTTTTTTTTGTTTTTTAAATTTAAACGAATGCAATCATTATGGAGTTACAATAAATTTAGTTTAACAATTTATTTTTACTTATAAACGTACATTTAAAATAAATTTAATACAATGAAATTAACTTTTTACGCGATTTTTAACATTATTTTACAGGAATATAACAGTTAAAAGAAAAAAAAAAAAACAAGAGACATATTACCAGCTCCTTAAACTGTTTAGGTATTAACATGTTAAGTTAGTCGTGTGCATTAAATTCGTTCACGCACGATTTTAAAGTCTGCATAATTAGTTGACCGTGCAAAAAAGGTAACGATTGCGATGGATACGAATTCTGACAAACAATCGTTCTGACGTGTTTGTCAGGTTTCGCGTGTTGCCTACCTAACGTAAAAGCCCATTTATGCAATAATAAAGCTTTATAGTGTATGCCTTGTTTTATTACTTATAGTTGCGTAAACTTTATATTAGGAAAAGTTAGGTTTTCCATAGATAGCGCTGCCGAATCGTTTTTCAGTAAAACAAAAATTTTACGATTCGGAAATTTTAAACAAAACCGGATAGTTTTGTGCCAAGGGATCGTCGATATATAATAGTTTCACAACTTGTATTCCCTACAAAATTCAATTCTAATCAAAATGTAAAGTTAAATAGTTATAACATTACTCGAAGCGACCTTATAACGACCGGTAACACGAAAGGCGGCGTTTTAATTGCTACTTACAATAGTATCGAAAAAGAGGACAGTGTACCAAGCCACGGCGGTAAAGTTGTTCCTGGACACCCAAATTGTAATATGTACAATATATTTACATGACGAAGATCAGGTGTCTCTTTAAAGAATTAAAATCATTAACGGACCAACTTCAGCGGCCACATATACTAACAGGTAACTTCAATAGTCATAACATCATATGGGGTTCTGAGAACACTGATAACAGAGGACAGGTAATAGAAAAATTTCTAGATGATCCTGCAATCAATATTATGAATACCGGCGACCCAACAAGATTTAATATCTACAATGGTACTCTATATCAACCATAGATCTGACCATCTGCAGTTCAACCATCAGCCATATATTACACTGGCGATCGTGTAGAAAACTATATAACAGCGATCACTTCTCATAGATTATAAATTTATTGTCAGATCACCAACAGTACACAGAGAAAGACATGAAAACTAGATTAAAAGTAAAGCAGACTGGGAAAGCTTCGGCAACTCAATAAGACCTTAAACAGGTATTGAATTTGACCGATCCTGATATAATAAATAAAGAAATCTTAAAAAGGATTTTGCACTCTGCTGAAGCACATATCAACCTATGAAGAAAAGAGTATCCTGGTGGAACCACGAGTGTAGGACGGTTATTAAAATTAAAAATAAACTTCTTAATACACATATAAGCGTCACCAAACTAATGACAACTGCCTGAGATTTAAAAAAGTAAGAGCTGTAGCAAGAAGAATTATTATACAACACAAGAAGAAGTGTTGGCAGGACTTCATTTCAAACATAAAAATTCAAAAACTGCTGTAGCAACAGTATGGAATTAAATAAGAAAAATTCTGAATATGCCGTAACCGACTCGGACGGAAGATTACACAGTACGAGAGCAAACACATAGCAGAGATCATGGCCGGACACTACTGCAATATATCTAGTGAACGTAAACCTTTAACTATGTAGACTAATAGAAACGAGTCAGATTTCGACTCGCTAAACGAAGAGGAATATAATAAAGATATTACCCAGCATGAATTAACCAACGCGGTTAAAGAACAAAAAAAGTCGGCAGCTGTCCTCATAATATTCACCCGGAAATGCTAAAAAATCTTACAGAAGAGCATATCAAATGTACACAACATTTATTCAATCAGATTTGGAAACTACACAAAATTCCTACATTATAGAAGGAGGCCACTGTTGTACCGATTTCGAAGCCTGACAAAGATCCAAGCCAACGGCTACCGTCCAATATCGTTAACATGCTCAATATGCAAATTATTAGAAAAGATTATTGCGAGAAGCGGATACCGTAGAAAATAAAAACTTGCTAGACAACCATCAAAGTGGTTTCCGGAAAGGTTGGTCGACTATCGACAATCTATTAAGATTGCAGCAAGAAATTTTAGACGGTTTTACTATGCGGAATACACTGTATGTGTGTTTTTCGACAACAGAGAAAGTTTTTGATCGTATATTCAAAGATTCGATTATAAATACGTTACATAAGATGGGATTCAGAGGGAACTTCCAAAAGTTGTCACGGCATTCCTTCAAAATAGAAAATTTATAGCTCGAATAGGGAACTCATTATCAACTGAAAGAAATCAAAAATTAGGAGTACCGCAAGGATCAGTATTGAGCCCTCTCTACCTATTTATACTAGCTTTAAGCGATTTACAACATCTAATCGAATACCCAGCTAACTACTCAATATTTGCAGATAATTTAGCGATTTACATGCGAGGAAATAACATCACATAAATAGAAGGAGAATTACAAAATATTATAACGGAAATTGAAAAGTGGGGAATTGCAAAGAATATACAGTTTTTCACCAGCAAAACCTGTGTAATAAATTTTACCAAGAGGACTCCAGTAGGCGAAATTAAGCTGAAACCGAAAGATACATTCATAATTAACAAAAACAAAGCAACTTTTTTGGGACTCATATTCGATAACAAATTAAGCTGGAAGCCACACATAGAAGATACGAAACGGAGGTGCACAAAAGCTCTTAATCTGCTAAAAATGCTGCATAGTAAGTCGTGGGGATCGGACAGAGCATACTCTTACGACTGCACGGAACTCATGTCAAATCAATAATGGACTACAGTGCGATTATGCTACACGAGAAAAATTACTATAGAAGAGGCGCTTATTAATGATGAAGCTGCAGTCCAAAATACTTTTAGATTCTTAAAAGCTGTAAACCTATTACGCCAGAAGACATGATTTTTAGTTTACGTATTGAAGAATTATTTGTATTTATTGTTTTTGACTTCTAAAGCGTGTAAATTTGTAAAAGATATATAACTTTCCGTTTAAATACTATAAAGTTATCTGTAAATATCTGAATTGTAATGTATAGTAGACGCAAATGACCTAGAAGTCGAGCGTCTGTAAATAAATATATAATTTAATGTGAACTTGTACTCCCGATTATTCTACTAAAACTGCAATATGATGAATTTAAACATTTTTTATGTTGAAAATAAAATATATACATGCTGCCTATTAAAATTTTAGATAAGAAAAGAAACTTCAAACAATATATTGTCGCAAATAAATATGCTAAATACGGATGAAAAAGAACGATGACATGCCAAGTAAAGAGTGATCCAAATTCAATCAAACTATGTTATATTTTCACGAACACAGAACCGTGAATTATAACACGTTAAATACAACTGACTACATGTAAAAAAGGAATAAAATTAAATAGGACTTTTTAAAAACAACGGAAGGTGGAGTGGGCGGAAATGCAGTCGGTCGATTATTAACATTAACCATCTTCATCAGTTTCTTTTAACTCTTAGATATATGTCGTACACGCGGAATATTGTAATAAAATAAGATTTCTTTCCTATTTACAACAAAATACGAGATGATATTTTGCGCATTAATAAACCAGAACCTTCTTCCGTATCTGTTAGGTTACATCCACCTCGCATTCGTCTTCGTCTTTTACCGTGTTCTTGTAGCTCCCCTTATTTTTTTATCAGACATGTTAAGAAATTCCGACTTAAAATACGCGCATAAAATTAAACTTAAAATATGTATTTTGTTTACTCCGAAGAAATCGGTAGCAAAAAAAAAGTTGAAAAATTAAATGTTTTAATTGTGATAATTATGACGCAATTAGGAGGCGTGTTAATTGTTTGGCTGCCTCCGAGTGTAAGAAGAAGACATTTATCGATGTACCAAATACCTGGAAACATTGTCCGTCCCCCGGATCTCAGGGTTTGCAGTGCTCCGAAAGCTTAACTTCAAAGTTGGAAATTTGCCTACGAACTAGAGAACTTTCTTGAATGTGCCTGTTTATAAACTAATTTGAAAACCTTAGTACGCAAAAGAGAGGGCACGTTATTTTTCCCGCGATTTTTCGAAATTTTTACCAAAACTTTGAAAGTTTCGTTAGAAAGCTAAAATATTATATCCGTTGTTTTTAAACAGAGAACTTTCCACCGATACAATAGGTCCGGTGAGGAAAAATATTTTTTTTATAAATTTTGATATTTGCGGAAATACGAAGTTGTAATATTGGCCATACCTGTGGCGCGACGATCTTTTTTTGTTATTCAAATTATAACTTACGAACATAGCTTTTTTTATATTACCCCAATAGGGAGTGTAAAATTTAAAACTTCTTGACTTTTACTGTATATTTCGAAATTGTTATTTTTATCTAGCGAAACTAATATCATATCGTCGTTATATTGACTCACGCATACCCATTCGCACAGGCAAGTACGTAGCTGTAAGCGGGTTTGCCCGTAAAATTTTTACCACTTTTTCCGAAATATATGAATAAAATACGTAGTGTCCTTTTTTTTAACCTTTTGTTTTGGTTGGTCAACGTGAGATGTTTATCCATCATCGGGAGAAAAAATCTTACGATTAACCGAGTGAACGGGAAAAAGGAAACCGAATAGAACCTAAAAGAAGAATAAGAGCAGCATGAAAAAGAAGATACCGCTTTCAATAGGAGCGTAGGAGTACGAAAGAAGGAGAAAATAAAAGAAAAGGTCTAATTGCGATTGTACATAGTAATCATTAACTGACTCATGCGAGTATCAAAAATATAGCTGAATATCTTTTATTGAAAGAACAGAATATTACCTTCAACAGAATGGCCAAGACTGCGAATGCAAAGAACGCCGATTCAAAAAAAAAACAACTATCCACGACTTTACGGCCAACACTTCAAAAAAAAAAAAAACAGACTCTAGTAATGTAACATAGATCAATCCGATAAAAGTTCGTAATATACTAATAAGATTACACTTGCATTATGGTCCGAAATAATAATATCTACCGTTCTACATTGCCGCATGGTCCACGATAATTCAAGACGAAATACATTCGTGAAATTGAAGGACCTCAATCATACGAATAAATAGAGAAATTAATTATTTTAATTTATTGAATTAGCGGGCGGGCGATGCAATCGGGGAGCGGAACTGAAAAGCGTTTAACGTAATTTTATAATTTAAATGAAATTCGCATACCTGAGTTACAACGTACGATCCTTTCCAACTCAAGATAGGCTTATGCAGCAAAGAGAGTTGCAGCCGAAGCTTACCCATATCATCGGCAACTCGGAAGCTGTCCGCCAACGTTGTTATCCAGTTCACCACGGGCTCGTTCGCGTACGTTATTAATCCTTGTCCAAATTGATGCTTGCCGTCGAACGTGAAATTCAATATGCCCCTGATGGAATTTTCTGTTAGCAGAGTTTCCTCGTCCAGGTGAACGATGTAATCGTTATCGGCCAGCATGTTTACACCGTCCTCTAGGCAGTATTGCAACGCTCTGGCTTTGAACAGTGCCCCGGTCTTGGTTTGGTAGTTCGATGGAACGACCACTTCTCGAATTCGTCGATGAATCGGTAGGCCGATCGGTTTATCGGTGACCACCTCGATGATATAATTTTCTAGGCCGGCTTCGTTACAACGGGCGATATTCCGGGCAACATTTTCTTTGACCAGTTGCGCATAATCACCTCTGGTTACCACACGGATGCAGAGGTAGGGGGCCAGAAGCGGAGATCCTTTAAGGGTGACCTTGTCGGGGAAGGCGTTATAGCAGGTGAGACCGATAAAGTTAAACAAGACCTGTGGAAACGGTAGAAAAGTCAAGATTCGTAACGCGTACAGTACCGTGCACCAAAAATAGCCGTATCTGAGCCACGGGTCGAATCGGAAATTTTCTTGACTTTTAACTGAAAGCTTTATGCCACCGGTGAATATTTCGAACAGGAGGATCACTAGCAGCAATAGTATGCAGTGTAGCAAGTGTTTCGATCGACTGTTCCATACGCGCAAGAACGGCCAGCAATGCCGCATATTCTTACTGTGTACCGAGGGGGAAAAAAAAAAAAGAAACAAAACAACGATTCAATTAAATCATCAAGTGTTAAATATTAAATATTTCACATGTACAGGCTTACGTAAAAATTAATATTAGACGGAAGACGAATATTGTGTACTGCTAATAAAACGCCCGTAGAAGAATGCTTAGAGGATCCGAAACAGTAAGAAATGTGGAAAGTCCTCCTCCAGAGGAGGAAATATAAGTAACGGTTTGTAGGATTCGATAGATTCAGTAAACAAAAAAAGGAAAATTAAAAGACTGAGAATGGCTGAACTGGGGGTACAAGAATGAAGACCCAACACTTCCAGGGCGGCCCTTCCATTAGTCAGTAAAAGTTAATAAGCGACCGCGAAATAGGGAATTTATTTGTATTATTAAATTCCGTACTGACGATATAAGAGAAAGAGGAGTTGAGGTAGCATGTCATGAGAAGTTGATATTTGGAGGCTTTAACAATTCCGAATAGATATGAGAAAAAAACGGAAGCTATTGAAAATGACGAAAATTCAGAAAAACGAATAGAAATATGAGTTAGAATCGGTATTTGCGGCCAAATGATAAATAAGCTTAAAAAATTATAATAATGCAAAAAAAAAAAGGAATTTGAATTTTATTGAGGGGGCGAAAACGGCGGTAACAAACATTAAAAGAATAAGAGGCACACTGATATTTGAAGAGGAAATGGAAAGATGTTTGACATGAAAGCGACAACCTAAATAAGATCTACGAATGGACAGGTGTTGGATTTCGATAGATTTTGAAGGCGAACTCATTTGTAAAGGACAGATTTAGAAAAACTACAGTAATCTAACTTGAAGCATGTGAGGGATTTGTATAATATTATCAGCACGTAAGAATTACTTCTCTAGCTCGTAGGGGAAAAGACTTTAAGGAGATTTTTTCAGTGAGGAGGCATATAAATGGTTGATACGTTCATGGATTGATAGACGAAGAGATAAAATGATGCCCAGGTGACGATAGGAATTGACTAGTGGGATAAGATGATTTTTTAGATTTATCCAAGCTGAGCACAGGCCATTAAGCCGAGAAGACTCAACTGCTGATTTAGTAGCGGAGTTTTAAAAATGAATGCTAGAAAGAAAGGGCTATCTCTAGAGTTCTTACGGAGCTGTTCAGTTCATCATTGGCAATTAGAACATTATATAGACGGAAAAAAAAATAAAAATATCAGTCGCGAAAAATAGAGATTTCGATGATTTTGATCTTAAACAGAAAAAATTACTCGTACACATATTAAATTGCAGAAACCACTAGACCTTTCTTGAGGCGGAAAAGAAAGGGACAGAAAGGAGGGGAGTTCCGCTTTGAAAGAGACTGATAATTAAGAAAGAAATGGAAGCAAGAATTTTTAAGATCATGATGTTTTTGAGGGCGGGAAGATGGATATGCTTTCGCACGCACTGGCTACATCAATAAAAGCTGTAATTATGAAGTTTTCGGAAATAAATGATCCATAAATGTTAGCAAGGAAAAGGAAAATATTGTTACGGTTTGGAGGGCCTAAAAGAAAAAATTAAACAGATTGTCTAAAAGCAAGAAGCCGTTTGTTAAGCATGCTTTCAAAAAGTTTCTTTCTTAGAAATAGGGATAACAACGAAAGTGTTCCATGAATTGGGGATAGCAGTAGACTGAAGGAAAAAGTTAAAAATGATTAAAAGAGTATGAGAGCACTTACGGAACGATTTTTGAGAATGGAATAAGAAATTCTACCACGGTGAGAGCAGGAGTTGTAGTTATTTACCGAAGAAAGAAGTTCAAAGAAGGAAAAGTTGGAAGAAAGAAAATGAGGCGGCGACGGATAGGAATGAATTAAAGGGTCAACCAAAATCAGAAACATTATATAAAGAATTTCAGCAACGAGAAAAGGATGCAGATTTCCTAAATTACGGCTGCAGAGTAATTGCAGTACAATGTGTACTGAACACCGTTAAACCGTTTACGGCAAAAAAAGAATATTCACGAGTCTGGGCGAAAAGAAAAAAAAAATTGTTAACAGAACAGGAATAATCGGAACGTGACAGCTTTATCTCTTTTTGGATTGCGGAAACTGAAGAGGAAATAAGGGGTTAAAAGTTTTGCATTTCGCATTAGAGACATTATCTAAACGATAAATCGTTCTTTTTGGAAGGCGAAGGAGTTGAAGGAATAGAAGAGGTCGGAGTCTGGCTTACGTTCGCAGCACTCATCAAATGGTATATGTACACCTGTTATTAATGTGAAATGAACCGGAAAGAAAAATTAAAATAACATTTAAAAAAAGCTAAATAAATAAATAATAGCACCGTAAAGTATAGAGAAAAATATCGTACGCGAAACAGTAAAATTAACAAAATAATATTCGATAAACATCTCGCTTCCGATTCACAAAAAAGGAATTGTAAACCCGCAAATAAAATATTAAAAAAGCCGGAATTTCGGGACCGTTTTGAAATTCCGGTTTCGTGCGCTAAGGCGCATTCTACATGAAGACTGGAACTTTCATCAGTACGAAAATTATTGCGATAACCCGGCAGAGTTGCATGCGACCGATTTCAACGTCACAAGAAATTCTTCGCTACAATGACGTCGCAATCCACTGAACACTTCGACGATCTTCGATGAGCCTACTTTTTTAGGGTTAGTCAACAAACAACATTGCAAGGGGGGCCGCAGATAATTCGGAAATTATCTACGAAAAACCATTGCATTCTTATAAAGTGACAGTGTGAGCAGACGAGATAAAAATTGGCATCGCTGGTACTTATTTTTTCGAAGGCACGTCAAGCGAACATCATGCTAGTTTTTTTGGTACCCGAACTTAAAAAAAAAAAAAAAAAAAACGATAATTAGTCGAACATGATTGCAGCACAATACGGAGCGACCTAACACTATTTCAAAGCCGGGGAATTGTTTCAAGAGGCACATCTGTTCGGTAGTCGTCACGTTCACCAGACTTCTTCCTCTGGGAATACCTTTTTTTTTTCTGTCGGGTTCTCACTTCGGATAATACCGTTGGGAATACTTATTATCTCCTCTACGCACAACAAACCGAGGAACCTCGAAGAATTATCGGCAACGATATCGATTTCATTGTCCCTCCAATGTTGTTGCAAACTTGTTTGGAACAATGTACAAATTTTACAATCTTCATTTCAGCTTGGCAGTCTTTCTGAACCGACTGTTTGTTTATTTTCTTCCCCGAAAAAAATTGAATGAAGGTTACTTCGATGTATTATTCTGTTTAATTTTACGCGTCGTACAATTTTTTAAAATATACCCCCGCTTCTACGTTTAGTAGACTGCTCTATTTTGAAGGAACGAGTAAGATATAATATAATCATTCGAACAAATCCATCGAATACTTCTTTATCGTCGTTAGGCGAACAGCTAAATATCCTGCATTAGCCGCAACGAGAATAGTTGATGAGACAACATAATCCAGATGAATAATGCAGAGGATACAGATTATATTGGAAGGGAGTGCGGTATCGATGTGTGACAGATGCGTCACCATGTTGACATAACAATTGGCTCTGAACTAAAATAAAATACGCAATCGATCAACGATATTCGATTCTCGTAATAAGTTATACTGTAATCGGTACATAATCAGCCTCACTTGATACAGAGACAAAAACAATGTACTTTCCGTAAATTTTGCGGAGCATTATTCCTCTAGCATTAACGACAAAATTCATTGAACAACTCGATGATTTCACCGTTAGGATGAGTAACAATTATGATCTAAGTATAATCCGCTCGCATAGTATTGGAAGTCAGTGAATACTTCAGAACTGACTAATACACCTGTCAATTAAACATATAAACACGTTAATTTTGAAGCATCTACACACACATGTTGTTAAATAACAAGTGAGACTGAAAGATTCTTCAGTTACTAGTACCATGAGGACTACTGCTGGAGACACCGATTATTTGTGCTTGTCTTTGCAGAGTTTCGATTTCCGGTGGTTTGCAAATGCAGAAAGCTAGAAAAACAACTGAAGAAGAATGCAGTTTCTCTAAATCGTAGTATACCAAACAGTTTACTAATTGTAACTGTGTCACTAAAGAGACAGAGGGTGCCTGTAACGGGCAGAGAAGGAAATTATGTTATATTCCAGATTAAAATAAAAACTAGATCATAAAATAACGGACCGATGACAAATGGAATAATCAAAAGTATAAAAATTGTGATTCAGCGCGGGGTAAGAAGATTGCAACGTATCCGGCGACAGGAAACCACTGTAAATATGAACAATTTAGTGCAGAGATGATAAAATCCTCTTTGGAGCAATCAAGGAAAAATACTGACCAGTACACTAACCGTTTACATTAAAAATAACGTGCTGTTGTTTTGTAAGAAAACCGTATTCCTAATCGGATGGAAGGAGTACACAAATTAGTATTTAATAATTACATAATCGTTTCTTCAGAAAAATGAACTACCTCGAGTAGAGTATACTGGGTGATCCCCGTCGTCTTTGTGGAACTGTGGCTTCGGAAATTGTTGCAACAGTATAGTGTTGATAACTTCATTTTCACCGCTAGGATTTTTGTATCGTGTTATCAGTCGCTATTAAAATAGGACCCGCATAAATTGTAACGTCGATAGATTTCATTTTCGTAAATTTTCGGCAAAAAACGACCCGTTTATAGCCAACGTTGATGAGGTGTACACGACGATCTTTCAAAGATGAACAGAATTGAACGGAAATTTCGGTTTTTTCCGCTATAAGCGCAATCGATGTTACTAATTTAAAACAACTCTCTATCAGTAGATGGACGTATACGTAGGAGGAGACCGAAGAAAAACATTATCACTACGCTTGGCCGTCTGGCGAATACAAATTGTTTTCTCCATGTACGATTAATCACTCGAGCAGATGCGGAAATATATATGTACATATTTGCGCTACGTACACACTTCGGGCAATGCAAAATGTTGAATTTTTATTAAACAGATATTACATCTAAAAGTTTGAACTTCGAGTCTAGAATCGTCTTTGATAATACTTACGGAATACGTGCCGCCTTTTTTTAGGAAAAAGAAAATGACATCTGCAACTTCAAATTGATTAATGCCACTGTGTATAATCAACAGCTGAGAAGGAGTTCAATATGTCCACGTTAGAAAATAGAAGGAAAATATCCGCTGTTTTATTTTATTGACTATTGTGCTACGAACGATGCTGATTTACTACCCAAAATTGGTTTCCGAATTCCAAAAGAATGCAATTATTACATGTACCATTTGCAAGAACAGAGCTATATAATATAGGAACTCTCCTCTTTGGACTGCGGTAAAAAAACATATTATTTGTTAATGAACGAATCGGAGGTTGACATATTTTTACTAACATGAATTAAGCAGATGATTGAAAATTATTTTGCTGCTCAATGGATTAATTAAAAGTATGTGCAGTTCACCCTCTTCCACCTATTAACGGTATACGAATAATTTTAATACACAACTCACATTAATTCGCTTCATGTGTCACATAGTATGCGCGTCCGTATGTGCCATGGGTGTATATGTGTTATATGTGGTCAATGCGTGTATATGTGAACGTGCAGGTAACCTCAATACAATGCGTAATTACCGAGAAGGTGTTTTATGGTGTTTCATGTAGATAAGGAATAAATTTGTTTTTGTATTGATCATTTGTTTCAATCATATTAATTCGTTACATGGCACATGTGTGTTTTTACACATGGTGAGTGTGTTGTATACACGCATGGGTAAATATGTGTTATATGTGATTAGTGTATATATATAAAAAAAAAAAAATACAAATCAACGAAAATAATCTATTCCTGCGATATTCCTAGTTTGATTTATTGTTTACAATAAACAGTTTTTTGTTGTTGTTTTTTTTTTTTTGAGCTTGTCAACCAGGGACGCCATCTAGAACATTGTCTTCATTTGGTCCTTCTTGGATAAACGATATATTTTACAAAAGAATATAAGAAAAAACCTTTAAGTTCTTTCTGAAATGTATTTTAATTTCATTTTCTTAAAGGCACTAAAGAAGAGGTTTTTTCTAAACATCGATTACTGATCATTTCGTCGTTGAAATAGCACATGTATAGAATTTTTAAAGTATTTTTCTCCACAATAATACCCCTCTTTTCCGCTAAAATACAATATCAAAAAAAAAAAAAAAAAAATTCTAAGAAACCAATTGATTTATATATATATATATATAGATAGATTTATGTTTTGTCAATGAAACTAATAAACTTACAAAGATGAAAAGGAAACAGCACTTCATTCCCGAAGACACCTTTTCGTAAAAATTCCCAATTCTTAAGGCAAAACTGTAATCTGCTGATATTTCATTTTCCGTAAAAATGAAATTGCTTTTTAATAACGTGAAAAAAAAAAAAATTGATTCCAGAAAAAAGGCTGCAATCGTTCATAAAGGCTGATGTCCTATTTTGTTCAACCCTATAGTGCCCGAGTTCCTATTTATAGTCCCTTTCCAAACAATACTATCACATCCGCATTTGTTTCTTGGGAAAACCGTGAAAAAAAAAAAACAGAATTACGCTCTAGTTGCTAATGGGAATAGAAAAAAAATAATACTTGACAAAAATTTTGTTTTTGCCTAGTTACTCCCTTGGCTAGCTCATTTTCATTCGGCAAATTGAAAGTGCCTTATTGTTCGAAATTCAGCTAATCATTATATTGAAATTACCTAAACGAAATGAAAGAAAGTAAACATAGACGTACCGAGACCTAACCGACACAAACAATTCCGAAAGAACAAGCGAAATAACTATATAAATAATTCTAAACAAACAGCCAGCTGTGCTTATTTCAACAATTGTGTTCATTTATTGCTGGTAAAAATTGTTTAAGACGCTGAAACATTCTTAAGAAAGAAATATGTAAAGTTCGTCGGCTAATCGAATAAAGGAAAAGTTTATCTACAAATCAAATGCGGTAACAAAGTAGTGTTTTTAACTAAGGAGATTAGAAAGTAGATGTTAATTCATGTTCGAAAAATACGTAGATTTTATTCCTGCGATCAGCGTTAACATGTAGATTACCAATTGTGCATTAGTGGTCAGAAAATGAGGAAAAAAATACAAAACAACAACCATCTTTTAGTAAAATCTTAATTACACGAAAACTATAATGATTTTCCTTCGAATGCTTTTTTATCTGCTAATGTAGCCTCGCCAATTTATTAATTAAATATTCCTTAAAACTTTTAATTATTATATGTATAAAAACTTTCACTGGGTACTTTTATTCAGACGCGGAACTTAAATTTCCATAATACCGGAGTCAATGAAAAATTATATGATTATTAAGTAATTAATAATTTTAAGATGGATCTAAAGGCGGGAATAATACGCTGGAAAG
Source organism: Icerya purchasi (assembly GCA_039619475.1). Lineage (NCBI taxonomy): Eukaryota > Metazoa > Arthropoda > Insecta > Hemiptera > Monophlebidae > Icerya > Icerya purchasi. The sequence goes on along the minus strand of CM077116.1, from coordinate 398,694,768 downwards.
AGCTTAATTGTCACATTTTTAAATTCTATATAATTGAGAGAAAGATCCCCAAATCTTGGAAGTATTCTGATATTATTCTGATCCATAAAAAAATGCAAAAAAAAAAAAAAAAAAAAAATGCAAATTACAGACCAATAAGAAGTTTCTACCCCATCGAAAATATTATTTTAAGTAGTTATTAACGAAACTGTATTAAATTAAGAACATCGAACAAATTGGTTTTCGCGACGGGTATATTCAACTATTGACTATTTACATGTCATTAATCAGTTAATCGAAAAGTGTAATAAATATCAAACTTAGTTGAGCCTGGCATTTATTGACCTTTTAAATCACAAATTTATTCAAATTACGTCGGAAAAACAAAGCAGCCCCGAAAATTATAAGACATTAATATAAAGTGTATATGTTAAGAGAGCGAGATTATTAACCGACAAGATAGGAAAATACCCTAAAGTAGAAAGAAGTTTAAAACAAGGGGACCAGCTTTCACCAACACTAATACATCGTTAGAGAAAGCACCTAGGAAATTGATTAGGTAATGTAAACGGTAAATTTCTTAATAACTTTAGATTTGCGAAAAGGTAATCTTAATAGCAGAAAGTGTAGATGAATTCTAAAATATGTGTTAAAATAAATATCAATCTCAGCGAAACGTAAATATTATCTACAGAAAACTTAAACAGTAGGGTGGCAAAAATGGACAGTAACGAAATTCAAAAAAATTAAAATGTATTTATCCAGGTCAGTTCATGGTGTTAATTAAATAGGCACGCTTAAGAAAGAGACATATTTTTAAAAGACCACATATCAATGAAGTAAAAAGTGAAATTTCGGATAGTTATGTCTTGCCCATTCTTACGTACGGTTGGGCAGTAACGGGAATCATAACACAAAAAATAGAAAGAGTTCAGGATGCGTTAGAAAAATCAATAATAAGTATAAAACTCGAAAAAACAAACTTAAATATAATCTGAGTAACTAAAATGGGATTGGGCAGGATACATAAGTGGGTAATCAGGAGTGAAATGGACAAAAAGATTAGTAGACTGGACTACTTACAATTGAAAAAAAAAATAAATCGTCATAGCGGAAATTATTGTCGAAATAGACCATTTTTTTTACAAATTTTTATTAAAATAACAACTTAAAGAAATGTATTATTATGATTCTTTAAAAGAAGTATAGGAATCAAAAAAAATATTGAAAATTAATTTTCTCGTTTCAATGATTATTTTACGCCTTAAATAAGATACTAATTAAAGAAACAAAAAATGAAATAATTGAAAACCCACCAACACTAAACTAATAGGACGAGACCAAAATGTAAATGAACCGAAAAGTTAAGGCCGAAACGACGGAGACCAATGAAAAATTTTAATACAATTATTACTTCGCCCGATTTTTAAATGGAAATAATGGGAAGAATATTTAAAACGTTTTAAAAATACCAATTCTGATGAATAATGATGACTAATTTCGTTCTATTTTTGAATTTAGAAACGAAAAATGAAACGGAGAATAATAAAAAAACCAATAACTGCGATACATAAGACTTTTTCAATTTGATTAATTTAGTTAATCATGTAATGCATAATAAAAGCAGGATATAGTGATTAACAAATAATAGCAGCAACGATTACAAACTTCGGCTGGGAAACCACAAGGTTCAAAAACAATAAAAAGCCAAAAATATTATTAAAAATTATCGACTGTATAACTCCATAAATATTTAAATCTGTTGTTTAAATCGTATATATATATATGTATATACATGCACGCACACAATTTTTGCTTGTATTATAAGATTTTTTGATTATATTAGTTAAAATAATGGTTAACATTCTAATACTTCATTGTCGACATTTTCTTTGAAAAATATGTAATGACTCTATATCGATGTCGTTGTAACGAAAATTCTGGCAAATGTTTTTCCATTAAAATTTCGATCCAAATTAAATGTTATAAAAATTTATTTCGATGCGTTAAAATGCTGAAATAAAGCGAGAGACAAAAATACGATTAGAAAAATCAGCATTTCTGTAAAAGCGGATACACTATGCAAAAAAAACTTTAAAAAGCCATTTCATAAATTACGAAATGTATAGTATACTAACGAGCCTTATAGGATAGAGGGAAGACAACCGTCGGGTTTTTATTACGCGAATATCTCGAGGTGAGTGAAAAATGAAGTCTATTTTTAACAAAAAATATCTGAGAAATTGAGAAAAATTTCGATATTAATAATAATTAAAAGAAATGCTATATACAAATTTAAAGGAAAATAATCAGAACACTATGATTATGTATCTAAATTGGTAAGGGAACGAGCGCATTAGTGTTCTCGAGTACAAAATAATGAGAAAACGTCAAATTAAACTCGAAGGAATTTTTAGTTTATACGAAAAAAGTAAATTAAGAATCATAAATTAAACATTTGACGTTTAAGCAGAAATACAAATCGAAATACCATAACTACGGTTGGAAACCATCATTACAAGACTTCCAATGAAAAACGATTAATTCCCTAATGTCGAATAACGAGCAGCGACGATGGACGACAACTATGTGGAAACAAATTATTTCGAGATACTTTAACGTCGGCCTCACGTAGGTTACTTAAATGCAGCAAATAACCGCAACACGCACGGGGCCATTGGTAGCGTTACTTTAGGCCCATTAAATGCGAAAAAGGAGCTGAATATAAGCAACCGAAACCAGTAAATGTGAGATGGATAAAAATTAAGTCACGTCGTGATAATAGCGGGACTAGGAATAAGTAGAAGAAGAAATGGATTTAAAATCGAATTAAAATCGATTCGACTAATCGGAATAATTAGTTAACGACTAATCGGAATAATCAGTTAACGACTAATCGGAATGATCAGAAAAACATATGCACAATCGCTAGGTAACTTCTGCATGCAGAGAGGAGCCTGGGCTCCGCGATAGATAGTTTTTGATGAGATTACCAAAGCACCTTCGATGACGAGTCGCGCTAAGTTTCTCCGGGAAGTTAACAATCGGCCGACATTGTAGGTGCTGCGAAACACCGGCTAAATTTATGTGAACGAACAAACCGCCGCGAACATTTAATTAAAAAATCGAACTGACTTTCGAACAGTTTCATACGCCATCGTACAGTTCGTGTTGTAGGCTGACGTACACGAAGTTCAGTCCAGCTTACGCTATGTGCATCCACAAGACTAATCTGTAGACGGAATTTATTACCTCTCATTTGCTACCACTAAAATAATTAATGTGGCTTTCATGCAGTCACCGGATGAGACAATTTAAACAGTAACACCGTCCACAAAAAAATCTTAGACCCCTCTGCCGCCTCGGCTGCAGATGTCGACGCGCGACAATTTCGATCACTATCAAGAAGACATGTTGCGACTACAACATTTTCTCTTTTCAGCCGATTCTAATCTGGTTATATTAAAAGCTCCTATGGCGCAAACAAGTTCACAATGAAATTTCAGGCACCCGCACTAGCGACATTGTGTACATCTTTTCATTTTTATTTTTTTGACGATGGAGGGGATAAGTTTTTTTCCCTCGATACAATTAAACATATACATTAGAAAAAATAAATAAATAAAAGTAAACTTCGATTCGGTTGTTAAATAATGTTTTTTTTAAATAGTTTATCCGCTGCTACTGGAGGTTGTTTAAATTTTAACATTAAAAATAATTGATCTGTTAGTATGCAGTATTGCTGTTGAAATGTTTTAAAATTTAACCAGGTCCGATTAGAAATCCTATCCTCGTTGGCACAATTTACAAAGAGACCCGATTGCGTCTTTTTTTTTTCTTCTTATTTTTTTGATATTGTAAACATATTGACCGGAGTATGTTGGTTTAAATTTTATAGTAGAAAAGAAATTTTTAATTTTACTGTACTTTTTAATTATATGTTATGCACTTTACGTGTTTCCTAGCTTTACAATAACGATTTTACTACGATAAATGGAGGAATTTTTGTTTTTCATCGATCTTTGGAACGTTTTTAATGCAATTGGATCGGACAATATTGACTAAATTTTAAGAACTATTTGAAATCCATAATAACCGAAACAAGGGTCACGTGATAAGTTTAACTAATGACGGATGTTTCACGATGACGGATTGCCAAATGTTATTCTTTAATTGCTGTACTTCTGATTAATTAACAGTAGTCATTAGACACTTGTTTAGAGTATTTTTAACATTTCACCCGTTTTAATTCGTATTAGCATTTGAAGTATTTTTTTCTGCGAATCACAAAGTAGAAATTTTTAATTTTTACTTATTTATTTTATTAAATATACATATATAAAAAAACACTTAGCCTTCAGTTATTCCATTGCTACTGTCCTTTGCCTTTTCCATTTCTGACAGTTATAACTCTTAATTTTTCATGTTGTTGGGTTAAGGCCGCTGGCGCGCCCAGGGTAGGGAAAAAAAAACACGTATTACAGAAAATTATAGCTATAAAAAATATAAAATATAGCCGACATATTTCGGAGTTACATACTCCGTAATCATGTCAATAATAAAAAAAAAAAAAAGTTATTATTGCCATGATTCTGGAGTACGTAACTCTGAAATATGTCGGCTATATTTTATATTTTTTATAGCTATAATTTTCTGTAATACGTGTTTTTATAATATATATATATGTATATATTTATATATTTAATAAAGTGACAAATCAGAAAATGGATACGAATATTTATAATTCAAATTTATTTATTTGTTTATTATTACGGGGGTGCACGCACTAGTACTCCAGTTAAACTTACACACCGTAACCATGCCCAAAAGTAACAATATCGAGTTTCTTAAAGTTTTGCACATTTCCTTTGTAATCACTAATGACTATCGAAAAGTACACGGTCCTGCAAGATTTTAAGCAGAATAGACGGAGGACCTTTTTTTGTTTTTTGTTTTGTTTTTTTTTTTTCTAAGGGAGGGGGTCTGAACAATGGCACTATTTTAATAATTAACGGCTAACGAAATAGAGATATGATTTCTGTAATCATCGTATGCTAACCGCTTCTCCACTGTATTGGTGGGGGGGGGGTACTCTTTACGAAATTAAACTTTTTTCTAACACGAAATTATTAAGACATGACGTTTTAAACGAGAAATGAAAAATATTAAACGAGTAAATAAATAATTACCTTGGGGGATAATGCTGATAATATGCTTCAAATTAAAAAACAGCAAAGGAAATTTTGTGCTGGAAATTCTCTCTTTGCCATTGAACTTAATACCACTAAACTCCTTACATTTCAATTTATTTAATAAATATGTATAACTTTATTAAGGACATAAAGTAAAGCAAGTCCCATACCCTTAGCAGGGCGTCAGGGATTGTGAAGTTAAGCTTTTCATAATGTACTAAGCCCAAATTTAAAATACACGAATTTTCGAAAACACTAGTGTAGCCTTTTTTTTTGTTTTTTTTTTTTTTAATTCGCATTTTTCGATTCTGCCACATTACTACTCGGCTGAATTCTAAAACGATTTCTCGAAACTTTTAACAACGAAACCCGGTGTATCTTATTTTTCGGACTTGAGTATATAAATCTGCAATATTAATCTTTTAATTCCCTCTGCGTTATATAAGTGTTTTCATCAACAATACTGTTAAACTTATGAGTAAAAATCGTGTCCTACGAAGCGTTTGAAACTCGTGTACTTTAAATCAGCTTAAGATTTTGTGTTTTTACAAAATTTTTCCAATGAACGCACACAGATTAGAAGCACTGTCGCTGGGAACTCTACAGATGATTGATTTAAACTGAATTATATGAAACTGGCCGGACAATCTGAGACTAATGTTATACTGGACATTTAGAAGATTGCTCTGTTTTTTCAAGTGTTGCATTAGGTAAAAAAAGGAAACCCAACGAAACTTCTGGAAGCAACAGGATGCGATTAAATTCACGGAACTACAAAAATCATACACGATGATTCATATTGGAAAACACCCGATAAAATAACAATATACCGACGACTGGGGAATGAGGTTTTCAATATTACTTTCATCTGTATGTAATGTAATATTTTTCCATAGCCTGGACAACGGCAGTAGCGCATAAACGACCTCCTCGTTTTTCACGGACTAACAATTTCGAATACATTGCAGAAAGCAGTCGCATTCGAAACAAAAAGTAATTATTTTATTAAAAAAAATGACTCAAGGAAAAATTTTCAGAGGATATTGTCCTCATTTCGGGGGGCATGAAAAAGTTTAGTTTATTTCTTGCGTTATTAGATTAATTAATTGTGAACCAGAAATGGGAAGCCTGGTTTTATAGGAGATGGTGGATTTTTTCGATTTTCCGTAAATTCGAAAACGCTGTAAAAATTAAGCTGAAAGAATGCTTTAAAAAATAAGATGAATTAAAATATCGCATTTGCCAAAAAAAAACTATACGTTTTCAAAATTCTAAAGAAAACAAAAACTTAGCCATGATAGTCAGGCCCGGATTAAGTGTATGAGAGACCCGGGGCTACGGAAATATTAGGGGCACTTTTCGGAAGTGGCAAAATTATCAGTTTTATATAATAACTAAATTTAATTTAATTTAATTTAATTATATTAATTTAAATTCAAGAATTAACATATAGTTATTAATGTAGACAAAACTAAATATCATACAGACAATGGGTAGAATTTTCGATGCCAAAAAAAAAAATATATATATATATATATTGACGGATTCGGCTGCCATGACTCTCGATATTTCTCACGCTGCACCGAAATAAAAATTAGACAATGATTATTTTTTCCAAATTCTAAATTCCATATTTTTCCGCGTTTTGACAGTTTCTCAGGCCTATCTGCTCCGATTTCTACTTTTCCGGCTTCCTTGGGCAGAGTGCAAACTGAGCATTCTCCGACCATAGTGCTGGATCGACAAATTTCGTGGGAATTGCCAATGTGCATGGCGCCAATTTGGCGATTCGTGCATACATGTGTGTTAATTATATGAGGGTGGTTTGTCCGATGTTTGTCCGGTCTGGCGTTGTGTGCGTCGGAGATGCGAGTCGAGCTACGTCCAGGCGTGAGAAGTATTTCTAAGAACCCGAAAAAACCGACGCATGGTACCCGCCGCTCCACCGATTTTGAAATGTTCTAGAAAAATCGGTGGCGTGTTGAATTTTTTATATATGTACTTTCATTATTAGGCAAAATGGCCGTTTTTCGTTTAATCATCGTCGAATTCAATATGTGTGAATTCGGCCGATCAGTCTTCATTTCTTCATGGTCGCGATTGGATCTCAACTGCTATGTGCCGGGAGGCTAACTTTTTTTCTGTTATTCATTGCTATACGCCGTTTTAGGCAAAGTTTACTGTGATTTTATATTCATATTCATTACATGCAGGCTTTTTTGTTATATTTCGTTGCATTCGCTTTTTTTGGAATAAACCGTTTTTCTCGCGATTAGAGATTTTGTTTTCGTTATTTGGACACGTCTTCGTGATATCTGCGCCTCCGCGGTGACCTTTTTCTTTTCTTCGTTGCCCTTATAAAAAGGCCTAAGCTCTGCTCGGCTGGGCTACCAGTCACGATACACCGAGAAGTACTGTTGGCGCCCGATAAACATCTTAAAGGAAATAAATTCCGAAAATTTATTTTTTCATTTTTTTTTATTTTATTTATTTTTTATTTTATATTTTTTTCATCACAGGGACCTGGTCAGTCACAAATGTCGCCTATGAACAGGGGCTTGTGAAGAATATCAGTTCTTTACAATATGTATATATGTATAATTTTAAACAATGAATTTTTTTTTGTTTTTTTTTCTGCAATTTTTTTTATATCATTAATCTTGATAATGCTGATAATCTAGACATCATGCTTGTTATTCTCACTGAAACGAATTATGTTGAGGCAGTTAAACAGATGGATATAGATCCTAAAAAAATTGTCAACTCGTTACCCATCCTGAAGAACTTTATAGTAGGACAGGGAATCAAAAACAAGTTAACCAGGCTGGTTAACGCACTGGCTCAGAAACAGATCTAATGAATCACGAGTAAAATCCTGCAGTGGAATATTAATGGTGTATTCTCGCACCTGGCTGAGTTACAAACGCTGATAGCTCAACACCAACCACCAGTGATATGCATCCAAGAATCCCATTTAAAACCTAATCAGGGTTTTCTATTCGTAGTTACAAACCATTCCAATTCGATGATACTTCTCAATAACAGCTGGAGGAGTTTTAACCTTGATACATGATTCTATTCCACAAGTGATTCCGCTTTCAATTACCTCCGATATTCAAGCAGTTACTGTTACAACAGCACTCCCAACAATTCACTGTAAACCCATCACAATATGCAATATCTACATTCCACCAAACCGGCAAACCTCACTATACGACTTTGAAGAAATTATAAATCAGCCACCAGAGCCGTTTATTCTTCTTGGCGATTTCAATGCACTCAGTTATACATGGGGCTCCAGATATCAGAATTCTAGGGGAAATCAAATTAATAACCTACTTATCAATAACCATAACATCGCTTTAATAAATAAAGGGGATCAACCAACTCACATTGATGCAAAAACAGGGCGATTTTCGTCAATCGATCTGACGCTAATCTCTGTTAATTTTATCGATCAAATTGACTGGCAAAGTCATACAGATCTTTGCGATAGCGACCACTACCCCATCTCCCTAGTATACAACATACCCAGCTTTCAATCATCGCAGTGTCAAAAATGGAAGATAAAGGAAACCAATTGGCCAGGGTTCACTGAGGGCACCGAAATCCACTCCAGACATTTCGATGATGTAGAAGAAGATGTCGGATTTTTAACAAAAAAAATCACTGAAGCTGGACGTCTAGCTATACCCTTGTCCTCGTCCAGTCCATCGTCAAATAAACGGGTTCCTTGGTGGAACAATAATATTGCAAAGGCAATAAATCTCCGTAAAAAAACATTGAGAGTACTAAAAAGGCACAACTCAATAGCAAACCTTATTAATTATCGTAAACGACGTGCACATGCACATTTTCTCCTCAGAGCAGCTGAAAGGAAGTGCTAGCAAGATTTTACATCATTTATTAATCAGCATGTACCCATTTCCGCTGTGTGGAAGAAAATCCATCTGATCAATGGGAAAAACTATAAGGAAACTATCTCCGCATTATTCAAAGACGGTTTACTTATTACCAACATTAACGAAATGGCCGACATGTTAGATTCCAATTTCTCCGCTGTATCGTCTTATTTGAACGATTGCAAAGAATTTATGCGTTATAATCAAAGGACAGAAGCCATTCCATTGAGCTTCAGTTCCAGTAACAAGGAAGAGTATAATTGTCCCATATCGCTAAGGGAACTAGAACATTGTATCCAATATTATGTCCATGATTCCTCACCAGGTCCAGACAATGTTCATCTGTTATGTTAAAATATCTACATTTATTGGTTAAAGTACATTTATTACATATCCTGAACCGATTGTGGAATGAGGGAATATTCCCTATGAGATGGAAAATAGCCGTAGTAATCCCAATATTAAAAAAAGGAAAAGTAAAAACTGAAGCAACTAGCTACCGGCCTATCGCGTTAACAAGTACTCGGGGCAAACGATTGGAAAAAATCGTTCCAAAAAGGTAATCTGGACCCTCGAAATGAACAACATATTTACTCTTCACCAATATGGATTCCGAAAATACCGCTCATCAATTCAAGCCATCGTAAATCTCCAACGCAAGGCTCAGAAGGCATTTACTAACGTGCGCACTTATATGCTGTCTTCTTTGATCTTCAAAAAGCGTATGACACGGTATGGAGGTATCAGACCCTCACGAGCCTGCATAAAGTAGGAATCCGTAGTCGCATGGCCAGTTTTATCCAAAGCTTTCTAACGAACAGGCAAATCAGAATTCGGTTAGGGGACACATTTTCGCAGATGTTTTCCATGGAAAATGGGGTGCCTCAAGGATGTGTCTTTAGCGTAACATTTTTTCTATTAGTCATCAATGACATCCAGCTAGCCGTCCGAGCGCCCGTACAGTTTAGTCTGTTTGCGGATGATTTGACGATAACATTTCAATCCTTTTCACCGACCAGAGCAGGCAAAGTCATGCAACGATGCATTAACGATCTCTCCGAATAGGCGTCTGCGCGAGGCTTCAAATTCTCCGCGGAAAAGACAACATGTGTAGATTTTCATCGGACCACTAAATACTGTCAACGGCCTCGAATTTTCCTCAACAGCTTAGAACGGAATTTCCAAGAGGAGGTACGTTACCTTGGAGTAACAGTCGACAGCAAGTTCCTATGGAACGCACATATCAAGGATCTCAAGAGGACATGCATTAAAACTCTTGGTATATTAAAGCGGATCAATAATAAAAGTAACTGAGGCGACCGGAAAATGTTATTACTGCCATATCAATCGTTAATCCGGTCTAGATTAGAATACGGTTGCCAAGCGTTCAGTTCGGCGGCTCGGGGTCTATTGTCATCCTTAGATTCTATCCAGCATTCAGCCATCCGAATAGCCACTGGAGCCTTTTGCACTAGTCCCACAGCCAGTCTTAATTGTAAATCTATCACAAGCCTTCATTTTCTACTCTTTTATTATTCTTCGTACGCGCTCTCTTGTTCATATTCTTTATCTTCTCCACTCCATTCATTGTGATCCGGTTTAGGTTTTGGGTGTATCGCAGGGAATGATTATCCGATTTCTTGGCTTCGGCAGCTGTTTCTTTCTCAATTTTGGCCGTTATTTCGAAAATTACACGCCAAATAATTTTGGTTATATTTTTATGATTTTTCCTTTTCCGATAATTGTTCCTTTTGTACTTTTTAGCAAAATCATCTATTAAACTTCGTTTTTCTTGCTTTTTCTTTATTCTGTTGTACGCTTAAATTATTCATCCCTGTTCCCCTCGACTTGCTTCAGCCACTTCTTGGTCTTTTCACCTATCGTCCCTTACAGGTTTAGAATGTAGCCATACAAGTAGTTTCCGCGCTCAACTTTGATGATGATGTTCGGATGCAGTTCGGAATGAATTGAGATTTCGATGAGCGATATAAAACTAGAATTTAACGATTAATTCGGTGAAATATCGTTTGCTCCTGTTCAACTTTAATCTCCTCGGTTGTCCAATAAGTTTACATCCGGTCTCGTTAGAAGATCCCAACGTCGGTCAACGAACCAAACTTAGATTTACCTGTCCAAGGAAGTGTGCGCACCCTCCACATATTAGAGGTATCTGGCATCCGCTGGAAGATTGGTGATAAGCATTAATGTCCTACATTGCAACAGTTCTTCCGTACGAGGATGTATTAATCTTGATATTATTCGAAGAAGGCGAATTACCCCCGGTGCTGGCTAAGAACTGTAATTTTTTGAACAGTCATGAGCCGAACATCTGTAAGGAGAATGAACACCGCGAATCTGCTCCAAAAATATTCTTCGATTACATTTATTGCCTCGCAAAACAAATGGAACTACGAATTCGTGGACCTAAAATTTAAACACCGGGCATGATTCTTAAGCCAACTGTGTTGCGAACAATGGCGCGTAAAGTTATCAGCCGTGAGACATTGCAGGCTATTCTGATCGGCTAGAAGATTGAGGACTATTTGTTATTTCTGCTACTACGAGAAATCAGCTAGTAGTATAATGCCGGAATTTACCATTGTGATACGTAAAGATGTGCTCGGTTGTGAGCACAACTAGTTTTCTGGCGAATTGTATCCGATACCGTCCGGAAAAACTGAACCGTTTGAAAGCATACATTTGAATGATTTTAATAAACAAAAATATATTCTGACTCTCGTGGGGTTTGCATTTCTATTTCGTTTATGAAGAAGTAATCATCAAGTGTCGAACAGCGTTTTGAAGTAACGTATATCAGCCAGGATAATTCGCTGATGAAGGTATAGAGTTCACAGCGGAATAATTCAGCATTTACCGTGCAGAGCAAATGGTCCAGGCTATATACTAAATGCTACCAGACATCCGCGAGCGAATTGCGAAATGACTAGGATAAAAAATTCGGGTCAATGCGATGCAACCTTAATAATATGTCCGGAAAATACTTGTTCGTGTTATATCGTGATTATCAACTGCCGAGTTTGAAAAACGGTTTCACGACATAGTTTTGGAATCCATAGCTATTTCAAGTGAATCGCGGATCAGAACAAAAAAATTCAACCACGAACTAAAACACGGTTCGATCGTAAACGACCGGTAACTTTGGAGTTGCTGATATATTTTTAAAATGGTTCAGATTGCGTTTAAGTGGGGTTCTGAAATGGGTATCACACGAAGAAACTGCGATTAAGTTATTCAACCGCATTTTCCCTGACTACAACTTTGGAGACACCGTGATACTCTGAAATTGAAAAATAACGTCGAAAAAGAAATAGCGACAAGAATAGGACGTTTCTTTTCTTCAACTCATCAAAAGAGCCCGCTTAGAAGGATTCGCTCATCAACTGAAACGTTAAAACAATTATGTATTAAACACCAGCAACTGGCAGAACGCGAAGAATAAGCTTCCAAATTAATGAATCGGAATCTAAGATCAGACATCATTGAAATACGTCGAGATTTCTTTTCTCGTTTTACTTATTTTCATATCTTATTACCGAACGTTCTTTGACAGTTGTACTTATTCAGTGTACCCTCGTATACACCATTAACTGCCCCTTTATTTCTTAGTTCGCTTTTATTTTCTTTGCATTTTGATTAGTTGTTTCTTTTCCTCAGATTTATAATATTACTATCTTCTTTTCAACTCACTTTACTAACTTTTAAATTGAATTCGAAATCAGTTTTATAAAACTTCTGAACGGTCATATTGGTTCCCGGAAAAAAAAAGGATGTTGACTGTTGCGTCAGCAGTAATTTTGTTGACGCATTCTCTGCGAGTCAGTTATCGTCGCTTTTGGAATGTATTTAATTTTTAAATATATAAATACTTTATTAATTTTTTGTTCTTTAAAAGAAAAAGCTTAAAAATGTAACTCTACGAGTATACTTAAAATATTGTTTTTAATAGCGCAATCTGATTTTAGTCAGTTTAACGTTTTCGACGTATCATAATATTAAACAAATTGCCGATTCTGATGTACCACACTAATACATTTATCCGTAAATTGATGCAGACTCTTTGGTTTTCTACTTGACATCCCATTTCGGCTGCTTCATTTGATGCGAACTTCTTGCTTTGCGTAAATCTTAGACAAGTCACTGTTCTTTAACTTCCGAACGAACTTATCATCGCTCCTACCGCCTGAATTTAGGATGCTTCTCTCCAGGAGTAAGGGGCCATCCTTTTTGCTGGGCGCTTGACAAAGGCCTGCATAAACTCGGCTTTTCGAAGCAGATCAAATCTGAACTTCGAGCACCGGGGTCCAAAACACCCAAATTCTTTCTTTATTTTTATTTTTTATATTTAAATTTTTAAATAACTTTTTTAAACTATCCTGATTTTGTTTTATTAATTTTTAACTTTTATACAAAAACAAATATAATACGTGCAAGACTTTCAAAATTAGTACAAAGGTGGCTACAATTTATTTATTACCGTTGCGGTCCATCGCCTGGACTGACATATTGATCAACCGACGTGTGCGCTACCAAACTTCAATCTACCCACTCGAACAAAAATCTCATCATCTGTGTCTACTCGTGGCAGTAATTCGGCATTCCGTGCCAACCGATCTATATGCGAGTACCGACCGTGACTTACTCCCCATTTGCATGGAACAGAGTCACCACCACCAGCATACTCTCAAAGCAATTTACGAAATACTTCTTTTCGAGGATCGCTCAGAGCTAATACCTCGGTATTGATCGTGATAAGCACGTTGCACTAAACTTCGTTAAAACTCGTCAAATGGCCATTTATCAATTCGTCTACTTCTATTATCATTTCGAATAGCTCTAACATAACGAAACCCCCGTATCAATATATATTAATTACAACGTAATTCTTAGAAAAAATGTCCCAATTTCGATGTAATGTTTGTTATATTTTATAGGATTTCTGTGATTGTATTATTATATTCGTATGGACCGATTTAGAATTAAGTTGTAAATTTTGATCATTTTATACAAAGTATAGAAGAGAAAGAGATAGAAATGTAAGCAAGAAGAGTCAAGGGGCACATCCCCTTGGGAGGCCAAAATGACCGAGTTATATATAATTATATATATATATATCAGTGGCAGATCCAAGGGGGGAGGATAGGGGACATCCCCCCAAAGAATCAAAGCCTCTATGAAAAAAATTGTTATAACAGAGAAACTTAACTTATACTATAAAAGATTTGTATAAATGTTACAACATATGGATTTATTTATAATTAATATTTAATACTGTTTTCTAGTAAAACTATTAATGTCACGTTGTTATTTTATTTTAAATCCAACTGTCATCGATCTTTTGTCTTTCTTATTTATTTTTAATTTTTATTTTGTAATGTAAATGAAAATAATTTAATGAGAAACACACATATATATTTTTTTACTTGTTCACGAACAAAAAATTCGGATTGGATTACTAACGAAAATAAAAAAGAAGTAAAGTCTAATAAAAATACTGTTTCTTACTATTTCTAAACTACCATTTTTGCTAGAATTTTATAAATTTTTTATTTTTCACCTCAAAATAAAACAAAATATAAATTAGATTGTTTTTAAAACATTTTTAAATTTCTAAAGAGGTCGCTATTTGATTTTTTTTATAAAACAAGATATTTCTCAAATCTACTGCCTACCGCAGATTTTACGCAATTATGTAATCCCCTCCCCAATTTCCTTCTGAATCCACCCCTGTATATATATCAGTGGCGTAGCGTGAATTTTAGGGCTGAGAAAGCGCCACAATCAATTCCCCCCCCCATAAAAGTAAGCATGCGTAAAATTCGGTTAAATACAGAGCAGAATTAAAAATTAATGAAGAGAAGTGAAATGTCTCATTTTTTTATAAATTAATTCAATTTTTCAGTTTTTGTTTGCGAAAATGTCTATTACATCATTACGAAATCTAATGTTTTGGTAATAATTCTCTTTCAATTCTAAAAAAAGCTAACGAAGATAATCACTCCCGACCTTACGTATTTCTTAAATACGTTTTTATTCGTTCCATTGCTGAGAATAATAAACCTTTGCGACGAAGTGGTTGCTGGGATTGTGGTTATTAAATGAGAAAGCTTGTACACACTTCTGGAAAAACGTTAGATCTGAAGCGGTCAAGTATAAGATGCACCCCGCAGAGTCTTTATGTATGTTAGAATCTAGAAAGTACACTTTTCAAACTTGCAAGGTTGAAAAAGTTTCTGTAATTCTGTTGTAAATCTAAAAAGTCTTCTTCCAGAAAATTTTAATGAAAATTTAAAAAATTGTTTGTATTTAAGAGATTTAAAAATTTGAATTTTGTTACATCATTAAACCTATTATTAGACATATTTGTTTGCGAAACATCGATAATTTTTAAAAATATACTTTTTCATGATAGCTTTCTGTCTTCCCCAACAACTGAATTAAGTCAAAGCCATTTGCATTCCATATATTTTTTCTCTTGCTTAAACAAAAGGTAAGCCCAACAGAACAATTTTGTATCTTCTCACAATAATCATGGGGCATTGTTGAGCATAAATTTGTTTGAAAATGACGGTTAAATACTTTAAATACATAGAGAAGTTTGATAAATTATGGAAGAGAATATTTTACATGCTTTTTGATTTTGTATTTGAATTTTCTAAACTAGGCGTTAGTTTATCATTTTGAATACTACTAATTTTTTTTTGAAAACTTAATGAACTAAAACTAATCAGTGGAAGTTTTTCAATAATACAATTGCATGTAACCTCAATTTCGAAAGTGTTTGCATTTTAATAGTCTGGTACATTTGTAGTTGCGGAAATAAGATAAACAAACCGGTATAGCTTCTACTGTAGTGATATAAGGACTGAAAAACATGACCGATCATCGTTTCCAGTTCCGCTGTTAGTAAATGACAGAACATAAAAATCGATCCGAAAAAAATGTACTGCAAATGCCGCACTACCCTATGCTCCTGCACACACATACTGACATGCATAAAAATCGCGCTGTTGATCAGTGTACGTGACCGTATGCAATTTAACTCAGCGCTTCTATACTGAATATGCGTGCGCAACCTTTTTCTATCATCAATACGCAGCAGATCGTTCAGAGACAACTCTATGGAGGAGTAACGTGAAATACTCGTAATAAGCGTGTGGGGTGATCTATGTCACTCGCTCCTGCAGGTGCTTTTTCATTTAGCGCTTCTTTTTTTCTAGTAATTTTGAATTTTGGCACTTAAATTCAACAAGTGTTACTTTATTTTCTTTTTGAGGTTCGAATTATTTTCGCAAATACTAACAAACAATTTCGTACTAATTTGTTATGGGAAGCGGTGCTTCCATCGCTTGACGCTACGCCACTGATATATATATATATATATACATCAACAATCAGATTGTTATTTGAGTTTTTTAACCCTTAATGAAGAACAGAGACTGTATTTTAAATAAGATTATTATTTTATTTTATTTTTTTCATTGATGACAGAACTACAATTCTGAATTTTTAATTAATATTTACAAGCATGTTTTACAGTAAAACAAACCCCCATATATATATAAACACCAGATGAAAAGTGGACAGCAATAAATTTAAAAAAAAAAGTTCAAAAAATATTGAGATAATAATATTCAACAATTTAAAATTTTTAAAAATTAAAAAAAATTTAATTACTTGTCAAGGCAAAGTTTTAGGTGTAAAGGTATGGGTGGGGTCAATATCTGATTTCTCTTGAGAGTTTAAATTTATTGAAATATTCGAAAAAAATACAACATTAAGTACAATAGAAAGTAATGCGAATTCCACATCCTGAAGTGTTTGTGAAGTAAAGGTTCGTATGACTTTGGAGAATGTATGTATGCGTTCGCATCTGTGTGAGCATTATTTCTAGGAGGCGACAGCTTCCGGTGTTCAGGTATTTCCAACCGGACAGATTTGTAAACCAATTATACACAGACCGTAGTCGAAATTGCCTGTTTGGTAGCTACCACTGTAGTACTGCGATTCGCATTTAAGTTAGAATTTGATTTCTTCACAAGCAATGCATGTCCAATTTTCCTTCCTCAATTATTATCGCCGAATAAAAGACAAAACTGTACTTACGTATTAAATTTAGACAAAGTAAACTTCTTGTTTTGTTTCTCTTCTATTTCAAAAAGTGAAACGATTCGAAGGAAAACTTTAACAAAGGACAAGCCTGTCAGTGATTTCATCTTCGTAACCTTAAATAGATCAATGAAAATAGAATTCGGCAACATGAACAATAGAACGAACGAGTACAACTATTAAAACGGAGTCACGCACCCTTATCTATCAACTGATGATAAGGAAAGTATTGAAAACTTCCGCTTACCGTAAATTTAATTACCTCTAAACTGATAAATTTACAACTGACTTTCTATTCCAACAAGATTACATTGTAACTTTTCGTCAATAAAAGAATCAAAAATAATATAATAAAAAATGCAGCACTTTATCGTACAAATGGAACGATGACTATCTGCAAAATTACAACATTTAATATCATTCGGTAAACCATATGTAATGTTTTAATTGTCGGACCACATATTTCAATGGCGCTGCCTTAAACATTTATTCCAATATCAAGTCACAAAAATAAGGTATCTGATAATTTGAAAAAGTTAGAATTTCCATAAGTTGGGGGTTGAAATTGAATTACTAATAGCAAGCCGAATATATAAATATATGAAACTTTTTAAAATTCAACAAATTCTGCAGAGAGTTCTCCTTCTTTCATTTGCTTATTACGATTGTGTACGAATTTTCTTTTTTTCTTTTTTTGACGTAACTTGAATAAGAAAAATTTATCCCGTTTCGCAACCTTTTTTTACTTATAAAATATACTATAAAAGTAATGTACAAATATGATAATTATAAATTAATTTAAATAGCATTGAAGTATTTAAGAACAGCGCGCCGCAAAACGATTGTAAGGCGAATTATACAAATTCAAAAGACAGATAAAAAGTTAATGAACCCTCTTCGTTACATCAAGGAGGTTCCATTTTGATAGCACTATTGAAAAATCGGATAACAGTCGGAACCGCGTGTCAGAGTGCCGTAAAATCGATATAGCAGTGCCGGGGACAAAGAAAACATCGGATTTGTGCCGTTCAGTTATATTGTTGATTTCCACGCGTGAAATTAAATAATTAGAGAATTCCTAAAAATGAAAAATTACGAATAGAAAGTTATCCAAAATAACAACTGCTAATAGAGGGATTGAAAAACAAATTGTTACGGGGGGAATTTTTTTACCGTCCGTTGGGAAGAAATTAAAATTATACCTAAAACAATATGGCATGTAAATGTTAAGCGTGAAAAATATCGCCCGAATAATAGACATGAAAATAGAGGAATTTCGTTAATTTTAGTAAACACAAATAGTATAAGAATTGTTTTTTTTTTTTTTTTTTTTGATTTTGTATAATCTATGTATTTATCACATTAAAATTAAAAATAAAAATAACTTATTATCTGGAAAATACACTAACCTTTTTTGTGTTAAAGGAACTAAAACGGTCGTAGAATTAGAAGGTTATTATAACATTTTTCACTTGACTATCTGTGAACTCATCGTAATTTAAAAACAGAAAGGTAAAACGAAAAAGTAAATATTAATCCGTTCGTATATTTGCGAAGCGTTAAAAAAAGAAATCAGCAATATCAACAAACCGAAAAATCTCGAACGAACAAGCCGCTAAATTAAACAGACGCGGCAATATATGATACCGACAAAGAGCGGTGGTAATTGTGTTACAAATTTAAGGGTAGTCTTTCTCCATAATCATTTCCAGGTCGATAAACAGTATCGATCATCGAATTAGTATGGTTTGATTTTTACGTTCAGTTTACCATATTAATTTAACGCATAAATAGATATTTTTCAAACAAAATTGTTTTAAAAAATTGGTTTTTGTAAATATTTTACACTATTCGGATTCAAAATCGTACTGGATTATTTTAAGCTTATCCAGTAATTTAAATTCCACAACTGCGCAATATTTTATTGTCTCTTACATCCGAGAAAGATTATTGATTAAGAAACAAAATAATTTATAATTTTTTACGCAAAATATTACATATGTTCTAAAAAAATTTGCGATTTTCTACCTTTAAATCCGCGCTATTTAATAATTTTTTTTTTTTTACTCGTGTAATTTTGATTAATTGATAAAAAAAAAAGAAACAAACGTTTTTCTTTGATTTTTCATTAATTTTTTACTCAGCAAAATTATTGTACTTCATCTTAATGCAACATGTTGATAATTTCGACAAATCTTAAAGTCGATAATAAAACTTGTTTTTGTTTTAATTCGCAATTTTTGTGTTGTAGGGTTTATATTTGTACATTATTTCTGTTTTACCATGTAGTGAATCGTGAAAGTAACGGTTTTTTTGACGGTATGAGTAACTTAATTTGGAGCGGAGTGTTTGTTTTTTGATACTGAAATCGAATTTATTACGCCATGGCAGAATATGATCCGTTAGCACCGGAAAGTTTGTGGTAAGTTATTGCGTTTTACCCGATATTTTAAAATACACTAGTAATCATGTATTATCCGTTAATCATGAGGTTATATTTCATTTTCCAGCGAAAAACTAATCCGTCATGGTAGTCAAAATTCGTTGGACGAATGCTCCAGAAAATCGTCTCCAAAGGTGAAAAGGAAGGAAAGAGCTCCGTTTAGAAATTATCAACATGCGCATAAAGCGCTCGAAATTATGAATTTTATGAGAAAGTAATGACATGCTACATTGTTTTTATTATTTATGTAAATCGAATTAAATTTTTACGTTTTAAAATACTGCAAATAGCGATGTTTCTGTTCTGTGTGATGAGTTACTTTTCTCATTTTAAACTTCGAATTGTTATACTGATTGTTGCTAATTAAAGTTCTTTTTCTTTTACTCCATGATACAATTTCGTTGTGTGATTATGTTCACTCATAAGGAATATCGAAAATATACGTTACTATTAAAGTACATTATGGTGCGCCTTTTCAAATACTTTTCTATAAAATTAAACCTAACATAACTTGAAATGTACAAATAAATACTAAACGTATTTTAAAAATTTATCCGATTTTCAAGTAATGTACGCAATTACCATAGCAAGTGAACATGGCGATTCTCTATCGTTTGACATATAGCGCGGAGAGTCTAATTTTAAAAAATTCGAAAATTTAAAAATCAACTACTTTCTGGTGGTAATGTCGTTTATATAATTTTCGGCCAGTTTGAGTATTTTTCCTTTGTTTATTAATTTTACAGATTAGATCTCTAGTGATTTTTTTTTTTTTTTCAAATGCAGATAATGTAAAGTATAATAAATAAATCTAATTGTATGATATATATATATATATATATATATAAAACGGCCATTTTGGCCTCGCAAGGGACTCTGTCCCTTGACCCTTC
Source organism: Icerya purchasi (assembly GCA_039619475.1). Lineage (NCBI taxonomy): Eukaryota > Metazoa > Arthropoda > Insecta > Hemiptera > Monophlebidae > Icerya > Icerya purchasi. The sequence goes on along the minus strand of CM077116.1, from coordinate 398,674,232 downwards.
TTGCTTATATTTTTGTCTCTTTCTCTTCTATATTTTGTATCAAATGATCAAAATTTACAACGTAATTCTAAATTGTTCGATATGAATATAATAACTTAATCACAAAAATCCTATAAAATATAACAAACGTTACATAAAATTGGGACATTTTTTCTAATGGGGGGTAATATATATATGTGTACATGCATATTGTTAACAAGTATGAAATTCATAATTTAATTATCTGAATGACCTACTACGGTGTATCCATTTCTGAGTATTCTAAATCATTTTTTGTTACAAAAATAGCATTTTATTTTCAATGATTATTGAACAGGTATATGTTGTAAATAGCTGTTCACTGTAAATTTTATTATACTCGTTTATAACTTTTTTGTGTAAATTGCTTGATAATTCAGAAATTCTTTTTAGCTTTGGTCGTTAAATTCAGTAATTTTGAGAGATTCAAGCGTTTAAAATTAATGTTTTAAAAATGATTGCGCACGCGTTTTATCTAGCGATGTATATGTGCACGATAAGGCAAATTTTCTTGTTTTTTTCTTTTTTTTAAATTTTGAAAGTGCTCTCTTATTTTAACTGTTAAACATGTTTTGCAGTTAAATATACTAACTTTAAACTTTAATTATTTTCCTCCTTATGCAACAGTGTAAAAGTACGAAATTTATTAATTTTCATTGTATCAGATAAAAAAGGAAAAATTGCTGCAATGGTAGAGTATTTATGATTTCATGTAATTTTTAACTTTATAAATTAAATTTTATTTGATGAAAAATAATGTAGTATATTATTAATACGGTGATTTCTTATTTGAAGGGAAAAAACTATGTGTGATGTTAAATTGGTGGCTGAGAATAAGGAATTTTATGCTCACAAAATGGTTTTAGCTAGTTGCAGTCAGTATTTTTTAGCAATGTTTACGAAATTCGAAGAAAAGAAATTAGAAACTATTGTTTTACAAAGTTTAGATCCTATGGCGCTTGATCTTTTAATACAGTACATCTACACATCGGAAATATTTATATCCGAGGACAACGTGCAGGTATCTATTGAACTGGTTTCACTTAACAGTGCCTAAAGACGACATTTAAATATTTTTTTTGAATGCAAAAAAAGTGAATTTAGTTATAATTTACTTTATGTATTATGTACATTAAAATAAAAATGTGTTTTTTTCTTTTTGAACTTAAATTACGTTTGAAAAAACTTTTTTGTAATGAAAATACAGCAGACCCTTAACATTTTCAAAATGTAACTTTCTGAATATGAGTACATGTTTCGATCAGTCAAATTTATATTGAAATTCAGCGATTTTTATTTTTAGATTGGAAGAACAAATAGCATTAAATAAATACCTATTGCAAAAATTCTCAATTCACATTGTATTAATGCATTTTAATAAAATATTTAATCGACTTCTTAAATTTTTTGACAGTTTTGTATTTCCGCAACCATTCGGCCAACGAAATAATTTTCTATAAAATACTATCTTTTTATTTTGTCATGTTTTGATCACTTCTTGGCGTTCAGTGCTCGTATGTATGTCTGAATTTGATCGTTGTTGAATTCTAAAATATCTGTAAAAAGTTATTGGGAGAACTTTAATATTATGCTAAATTGTGTTCACGATATAACAAATGTTGTGAAAAAGATGAAGAAGTCAACATTTTTAGAACATGTTGAGAACAGCTTTTAAAAAATTTTGCCAACATCACATCACAACTGCAACTAATCAGAAAAAAAATTAAATGTTTCGTAAAAATTTCTCATAATATTAGGAAGGAAAGATTAAGAAGTAGAGGAAATGATTTCTCGAAATTCTGGTGAGCTTTCAAATGTCAATTTTATAGTAGTTATTGAAAAAAACTTAATTCGAAGAAGAAAAGCCGAAAGAACTGAAAAAAATGTATCTTAAGTTGATAACCGGCAGTTTATGTCAAATTATGTTATATCACGATCCAAACATTGAAAGATCTCAAAATTTGAACGAACAGCGATTTACAAATGCAGCCTTTGTGAGAAATCCCAACAGAAGAAATAGCCTCCTGCTTCATATAATAGTGATTATTTATTTCAATGTGATTATTTTAAATTGATTTGTAAAAAAAATTTCTTTTCCTTTTTTAATTTGATTTTTGCCGCCTTCATTCCTGTTCTTATAAAACTTACAGAAAAGGGAATTTAGCATTCGCGAAGAAATTTAGTAACGTATCTCTCGTTAATGTTACTGTATTTTATTGCGCCTTATTATGCATTCGAATTTTAGTATGTTTTGTTCAAAACACATTTCGTAATATAATGCAGAATTGTTATGTAGTAAGTAAAATTTTTATTAAAATTTTTAAATGTGTAACATCTAAACTAATGTTGTGATGTATATGCATTGAAAAATTGCACAATACGAGAACCTAGTTTTTCCACATTGATCGGTGCTCTTTAGGAAAATGTTTTATTGAAGAAATTTCATTTTTCTACGCCGTAATTCTTTAGCGAACCGTTTTGTTGGTATATTGGCGATAACACAATAAAACGAAAATAATCTTAAATTTCAGGAATAAATAATACTATAGTACTTTCAAACATTAATTTGTAAAAAAAAAAAAAAGAGGTCCCGAAACTTCTTTTCTATACCGACGTTTCTTCATAACATTCAATTTTTTAATGATAACAATTTTTAAGGAAAGCTACTTTCAAGACATTTGTTTATTAGAAATATTTTTAAAATAATTTTTTTTAGCTAATTGAAATAATAACTAATTTAATTGTTTTTTTTTGTTTTTCATTTAGAAATATTCAGTACAATTGTTCTGATATTAATTTTTTAAATATTATCTAATCGCAGATTTTAAGGTTTTGCTATTATTTAAATTTCTTCTAAGCTAAAATAATTGCCTAGTATGAACAGTTTAATTGTTTAAGAGTTAATACTTTCATTTTGAAATATCTTGTAAAATTCTTAAGATTTTTGGTAAATGATTTTACGTATGTAATTTATAAGTTATTTTATGTTTATTTGTAGTCACTTTTACCGGCTGCTAATATGTTACAACTTACTGATGTACGCGAAGCTTGTTGTAATTTTTTGGAAAGTCAGTTACATCCTTCAAACGTTTTAGGCATTCGAGCTTTTGCGGATCTTCACAGTTGTGCAAAATTATTTCAGCAGTCCGAAAATTATACGGCTCAACATTTTATGTATGTATATTTCGTTTAAATTTCATTATGTAATTTGCATGAAAACTTTTTAAATTGTATTATAATAATTATAAATTACTTAGTTTAATTATTTAAATACCGACTAGCATGATATATCGATAGAACTTGCTTTTCTTTTTCTCTAATGTCATATTCGTTTTTTGACATTTGGTTATTTGCATAACAACTGTTTTTCAATCCATATCGAAATGTAAAAGTTCATTATTGTTAGTTTGTTTATGATTATGTGTTGTGTATTAACGTTGTAGACATTTTCCATTTTGTTTAGTAGTTCTGATTTCATATTATGATCTCTATATTTTTATTGGTTATTATTGGTTTGATTTCTTTTTACATTAATAGCCAGGTTACATTGATTAAGTGTTATATTTATTTTATTTAGAAGCGTTTAAAGATTTGATTCTTCTAATAGTATGCAATCATTTGCATATTTAATATTAGTTCGAAACTCTCTATTAATAAGTAATAGAAACATTATAAAATCTGAAAATTTTTAAACGAAAAATCCAAATTAGTTCAGATTTACAAGTTCTTGAATATTTTTATGAAAATCAAAATACACATTCTTCTTTGTAGTATAATAGAAAAATTGGAAATTTTTTATGTTCTAAGTAAGTTCCAAAACAGCAAAATTTTTAGAAGTTTTAAAAACATGTTTGCATGAATGCAATAGAACGTTTTAAAGTTTATTTTAACTCAAAATAAAAAGGAGCCATCGTAGTGTTTCACGAGTTTGTTGGGAGAAGGGAAAAAATGTTTTTGTAAGTTCTATGAAGTGAAAATTTTTAAATATGATAAATGATATTGGGCAAGAAATGATTAGAAAATGAGCTTCAAAAAGTTTAATGTAAGTTATACTCAAAAATAATAATATTACTTTGAAAGAATTAATGTATAAAAGGAATATGTGTGTTTGCGTGTATGTGGGCACTTGCGTACATGTAAAATTCTGAATTAGTAGTAAATAGAAAATTTTAAAATCTGCAAATGGTCTGTGAAACTAAAATTTTTTTTGTCTTGAAAATAACTGGTTTATACAAATTTTAATGTTGACGTATTAAATTTTACATTATATATGATAAACCAAAATAAACTCTTGAAAATACAAATAGGGTGGGGGGGGTTATTGGAGAAGTTCGAAAAAATTTATTTTGTTTCATACTAATTACTGAAATATATCGAATTTTTATAATACTTTTAAACAGTACTTGGCAAAATTTGTAAATTCCTAAAATATTTGAATACTCAGGCCAAAAATTACCGAAATTTGCAAAAATTTAGTTCTAAAAATAGTTTATTTAACAACTGACAATTCTGCTAAAAACATAATTTGGAATAATGCTATTTGAATTAATTTCGAAACACATATAAACTTATAAGAGCTTTAGTGGGTTCAGACAATTTTTTTTTTTTTATAATTTTTTATTCCTTTTTATTAAAATATTTAAATGTATCATATACTTTCCTTATTTTACATATTCAATTATTAAATCACAAAATGTAATATTAATAATGGCTAATTCATATTTTATGATTCATTTTCAACTTGGTAATGTCGGCTTTTTTTACTTAGGTTTATACAATTTTTACAATTTTTCTCTTGTTTTTTTTCCCCCCCGGAACTAAAGTGTGTGCGCCTAGCTGATGATGGTTTACCTTTTTTTTTTTGTTTTGTTTTAGAATAAATGATTCGATGATAAGTGTTGCAGACACATCTAGCATAATGCAACATTAGAGCATCTGGTCGCTTAAGCCAGATATAATTTTTCTTGTATGAAGTCGCAGAACGTCGTTTAACTCTTTGAGGAGCAAAGCTTTCCAGATTTGGTACTTCCAGTGGGCCCAAAAAAATTCGATTTTTTTTCTGTTAAAATACAACTTCCTTATACAAAACGGAACGATTGCCGCTGAACGGTCTTGTCATTGTGATATTAAGAAAGTGAATAATTTGGCGCTATCTGTAGTATACAATGGAACTAATGCAGGTGGTTTTTGATGCATTGACCACCACGCAGTAACAAGCACAAAAAAGAGGAAAGGTAGGTGGTCAATACAGATAACCACCGCGCGTTTTACCACTTCCCTTCGAAAAGTTGAGTGTTCTGACCGTCCATTCACCGTTTTGGAACGTCTCTCTAATCTAAGGTAAGAATTTTTTACCTTATTATTTTCTCGATACAAACTTCATCCGGAAATCGTCATGTGGCGTTATATTGGCGATTACCATGGAACAATGACAGTCGCGTGAAGAGTTTCGTTTTGAATCCATCATATTAACGCAGTTTAGAAGCCGAGGCATCCGGCGTCGGGCATATCTCTCGCGGTTAGGAGGACAAGCAGCAGAAGAATTATATCTCACTATCACGAGTAAAGATCTCCTCTCCCATCAGGAGAGCGTATTTCTTAGTCGACCGTCTCTTAGATGGTTACCAATTATTAGTTCCCGAGTATACGAACCCGTAGGAAGCCTAAACTTGTCAGGTACATGGGAGAATATTGAAGGTGAGAAATCCCTCAGCTGTTTTTCACCACACCTGTTCGTACCTCGGTGTTTTAAGTGACCAGTTTATCTTTCAGTTTAATATTTAATCCGATCTTCTTAGTTATCATGTATCTTTTCCATGTTGAACAAGTTATACAATATCAGAATATCGGTTATACAGATGATGTACCGTATTAGTCCCAGGGCACATTACCTTGAAGAACGCTTGCTTTTATCGAATGTATATCGTATTATATCGGCTCATTATTTGACGTAGAAATACCTTTCGTTTCAGAGTGACCTGATTAATTCAAATAATTCGTAAGGAAATTACTGTTTTCATTTTTTTATATAAGTTGATGGAACATCGGTTTCATTGGTGGCTTCTGTGATTCCTGGAAAACAACTATTTGCGATAATTTTAACTATAGCAGAAAATATCGTAGTCGAAAAATCACGTTGAAAATATATGTTGGTAGTGCAAGACTTTTTCTTGCAAATTACTTTGAAATCTTCATTGCGGTTAAGTTGTAAGTGATTTATTTGGGTTCATCGTTTTGATTATATTATTTAGTTGACACGGAGATGTAGGATGTATTATTTTGCATGCATCAACGGGTAGAAGTTAAATTTCATTGTTTTATTGACACAGAATGCAGTTTGAATATTTCGGAAAAAAGTAATTTACCCCAATATCTTCGCTTTTTCTAAGTCGAGTTCAATGAATAAAACGTTTGTAGGGGCCTTTTAAAGTTTCCTTGTTGTTTTCGGAACAAGTAGTTATCACAGATGTGACAAATTGATTACTTTTGCTTTGAATGATTTATTTTTAAATTTTCTAGCATGCGTTTTACGAAATCGGGCTGTTGTTTTTTGCAATACTATGAGTTTGATTTCTATATTTTTGTCGTTTCTTATTTCCACTTCCGGTTTGTTGCTCCTTTAATTTCATCCGGATAATAAATAACAGGCTGGTAATTATTTTTCGTTGATAACGATTTCTTTATAACCTGTTGAGAATGGTCTTGATAAATTGTTTCGTCGTTTCTATCTTTCAATGTATTGTTGATATTTTTTCAGATTAATATATTGTTCACACGTCAATTTTCGAATTTGTTATGTAATATCTGTTTGCATATTTTCTTCACTACGTGCTGATTAATAACAAGCATAATTGTAGTTACAATTCAGTCATAATACACCGTGTCAGCTTAGGCTGTTGTGATTCTTTGCAATAAGATAAAGTTCGATATATTCGGACTTTTTTTGACATCAGTTGTTGGTCAGTAAGTAGATATTCTGAATGAACAAATAACGCGCTATGTGTGTTTTATCAACGGCCGTTTATTGAATTCTTTATTTCTTGTTACCGTAAGTCATGATACGAAATAAACGTTTATTTTCACGATGTCTAACTGTAGTTTTCAAATACTCATCAAAGTGATTTCTTTTTATGTTTTGATTTCGTATGGATTAATTTATTTTTAATATTAGGATTTTTTAATTTTGCGATTAACCGAATATGTGCAGAGTAACAGAAATGAAAGATACATTTGAAAATATTAATAAAGGAAATAAGGAATTAATTTGAATTTATAAAGGAAAAGTAATTTTGCAATTATATTATACATGTATCAGTGATATTTTAGACTGCAGAACTTGACTGTACTTTTACACGCAGTTCTTGTTTGTATGTGGATATGATGAAATATCGCAGTTGCAAGATACAGGATTAATTAGTAAACTGTTTTACATATTTTTTCGGCATTTAAAAATATCCTCATATACAATATATATATATATATATATAAGCAGTAACAATTAACTGCTAAACGCTTCAGTAAGAAAAAGGAAGACACAAATATTATTAACTTTGTGGTTTCTAATTATGTAAATTTCGAGAAAATAGATTAATTTTTACAGATTCTTACGTATATTTGATTTATTGGCAATATTTAAATTTTTAATATTGTATAATTTTGTTGTTTTTTTTATTATAACGTTCACAATTTTTCAGAAATGTTTGTACCTACAGTTCAGGTTTTACAACTTTCTAACAGAAGTACAATTGCAAACATAAATATGATGTATTATATACAATCTTATGTCCAGTGTTGAAGTTAGATTTTTTAGGATTATGTTTTCTGGCACGTTATCAAATAGTTGAGACTGTGTATATGTTGGAATATGTGCACATTCTAAGAAAAATACCAAATAATAGGAGACCAGAGAAAAGGGGGAATAACTTGTATTTATCGATGTAGTTCCTGCGTATCAATTCATATCATGACGTGTCCTACTTACATATTAACTATGTCCCTTTAAAAATAATATATATACGATATTTTAACGTTATGTGGTAATTTTTTCACTGAGATCAAGACGTCTGGATTTTTATCTCGTCTGGAATATGATAAACTCATTGGTTGTTTTCTCATTATTTTTGTGTCTGTGAACGAACAATGGTTTTTGTAAATTAGTTGTTTCGTATTATCGTTGTTACTCTATAAAAGCCATCGCAACAATGAAAAATTTCTTTTTTAAATTGGTCATAAATTACCACTAAAAATTGTTTTGTTTAATAATATCATTTTGTAATCACTATGTATTATACTACTATCCTATAATTTTATTTTTTAATTTACAAAATAAGGAAAAGAAGTATTGCACATTTTACAATTTTAAGGAATGCACGAATGTGTGTAAAATTTGCAAAATGCTATAAATAAACTTTTGTTCGGTTTGTTTTTTAATATACGTGACTCGTTTTAAATGTAATTCTTGCTCGTTAACCAATAAAAATTGACGGTTTTCTAATAGTGAAATTAAATATATATTTTAAAACTAGACACAATTTCTTATTTTTCTATGTAATGTTCTGACCGGTTTACGTACTTATCACAATGTTGATCGGCAAGCTTTGAAATTCCAAAAGTTGTAAAATTTCGTACGTAAATTTTGTAAACATGAATTAACGTATGATTTTAGTTTTTTGTCATGCGCAAATCGGACTTTACTGAAAGACTTCACAGTCGAATCCAGACAATAGACACCCGAAGCCAAATCAGAGTAGTATAGATGGTGATTAAAGATGGTCTAGTCAAATCTTTGCAATTAATTTTATGTTTTACTGGCCATATGTGGCCGCACAATGCGGGTAACCGCTTTGTGGTTTGTATAGTAACAAAGAATGCCAACCCTTTTCGAAGTTTTCTTTCAATCGACGAATATTTGTCATGTCAATATCCGCACTAATTCGCCATGAATTGAACTGTCGCCTCTTCCTTTGCAATAAGGAAATGGATAACTGTACGTAATTGGAGATTACTGTACTTGATTACGGCTGGTTCCATATTTGGCGATGTTTTCATTTTTGCTTTGTGTAGGTTGCACGCATAATCTAAAATATTTTATCTTCCGACAGTTTTGCGCGTTTTTATTACAGTTCGTCAAATAAAATGCGAACATTACTTTTTTTTTTTATTTATTTTTATATTTTTATATATATATAATTATATTTATAAAACGTTTTTAAATGTACGTTTAATAAATTATTAAAGTAAAAATAAAATAGATCCATGTTAATAGAGATTATTAAACAGGCGAAAAAAAAACATTGATATTAAATAATTAAAATATACATTTTTAAATAATATTTTGTTTTATCTGCGTGTTTAAAACTTTTCAGTTTGACTTAATTTATTTTTATTAATCGTATTAAAAATTCAGTAATTGAAATAAAACTTTTATTATAAATATTAGACATTTTATAAAAGCTAATTTTTAATTTACCTTTTAATCGCGCGCTTATGCGAGTAAAGCTTAAACATTTTATTTTTGTAAAATTTCACTTTGTTAATTTTTTTCTGTTCGCATCGCATGATTTATTCGTGGTATAGCCTCTTTATTTCATTAGTTTGTTTAATTTTTTTTTTTCTGTGTGTGACTATTGAAGTACATGCATAAAAATTGATTACGTGTAAGATTTTTTCTTTATTTTAGAACGTGTTTACTCCGTGAACGCTTGTTAATGATTACTTTCAGTAATTGAACTTTGCGTTTTTGTGTAGTATAAAAATATTGATTTTATGTAATTAAAAAAATAAATAAATAAATAAAAGTGGTTCATTGTTTTATTACTATAAATCGCGCTTCGATGAGTTAATTTCCAAAATGTTACTTGTTTACTGAGTAATCTCTTTATCATATTTTGACATTCTTTTTTCTGGTTTTAGTTCGTTCATGATTGGCTGTTACGTATACAGTTCATTATTAAAATAGATTTTATGTATAACAGCTAAAAATGAATGAACTAAAACTAGAAAGACCAACGAAACTCTAGTGGCCGACATAAGAAAATTTACGGAAATTGCGGTATGTTGTTTTTTCTGAATGTTAACCTTTTTTCAGATGATACCACTGTAAAACAAACAAATCAGTCTATTAGATCGCAACCGAATTTAATGTACATTCTTCAACTGTGATTCACATGAAGTTTTTCAATAGCAAAATTATGGTTTATTTTAATAAAAAAAAGTTGTTTAAATCGATTCGATATATTTTAATTGTTAGCAATTTTTTTCGTTTAGGAATGTTGTGATGGGCGATGAATTTTTAACTCTTTCGGCGAATCAAGTAATCGGTATAATAAAGAATGATAAATTAGTCGTCCCCTCAGAAGAAGAAGTAAGTTAACTACATAGTTTTACTAATCATATGAGTAATAAATTACATATTAAAGGAATCGTTAAAATCTGTTAAAACCAGAAAACAATTATTAATAGAAATTAAAATACTTCGTTTCTATTTGAACGCAATAGTGCAGTAAATTCCGAATCAGTTTAATAATTATTGGCAGTGAGTGATAATTAACAAAAATAAATAGTGTATTACTTAAAAACAAACATTTGGACTATATTAAATTCCGTAATTTAATTTTGCACGGTTTATAACGATACAAATTTTATGTTTTCATATGAACATAATAATTTTTATAATGACGCATAATATTTAAATTTATTAAAATTATTGTAATTTATGGTTACATTTGATTTTAATGTGTGTCTATTATTTTTTTAAAATTATAGAATATTTAATTACATACTTTTAGCCGAAATACGAAAATACATTGATTAAAATATTAGTTGTAAGTTACGTTTTTTAACCTTGAATCGTCAGTAGTTACTCGCATCTGTTATACATATATTCATTTAATGTTAATTTTAATTAAAAATCTAAAGAGAAAATTTGCCTGTTTAGAACTGTAACTACAGAATTAATGGCGGACTTTTTAATTGGGGTGATTTGTACTGGAAAAAAAATTAAAAGCTTCTATATAACATAGTTTTGAATATATACGATTGATAGTGAAAATGTTTGTTTATTTTTAATGTTGATATACAATAAAGCAAAATGTAAATAAATTAATGAAGTAACTGAAAACATTTTGAATTCACATTTAATTTACTTGAATATAAATTTTAGTAATTAGTAGTTATTTGTGGGTTCAATTATAGATATAGCTCTGCACTGCGTTTTTTTATAGGTTTTTGAAGCAGTTATGATGTGGATTAAGCACGATGAAGAAAATCGTAAAGTGCATTTACCAGCTTTAATGGAGTATGTTCGACTTCCGTTAACCAGCAAAGAATTCTTGATGACTAGAGTAGAACCAGAACCTTTAGTGAAATCAAATCTTCACTGTAATTTCACGTTTGTTTTCTTTTATTTCTTTTCCTATTAGTAAAATTTCTGCTTGTAGTATATATTTCAATCCTTTATTTTACGCGTTATTTTGTTAACAAATTATGTTTATAATCAGTTATTTCATTATAAATAAAATACTAGGTAAAGATTTTATTATTGAAGCTATGAAATATCATTTACTAAAAAACGAAGAAAAAGTTTTAATGCAAGCGGAGCGTACTACAATTCGTCAATCTGGTTTTCCGAAGGTAAATTTGAATAATTAATTCGTATATTTAACTAATATTATTATCGAACTTATGAAACGAAACAGTAAGAAGCATAATCCTTTTAATTAACAAATTAATTATGAAATAAGTTGTTTATTATATAAATAAAATTGTTTAAAACTTTTTTATTAAATTACATATTTACCAGGGCTAATCTGAATAAAAGTTTAGACTTAGTGCAGACTTTGCGGTGACCAAAGCTTTGGTTTAGACTTGATTGTTATACAGACAGCTATAACAAACATACGTTTGTTTGTTTGTTTTTTTTTAACCTACTACTTTATAATTCCGTATATTTTTGTTCTGCTAAACTTTGTGTTGCAATTGTATGCCCTCATTAACTTTATTGAAAGTGTAATTTGTGTGTATATCATTTTCAATTTTCATAATGGTTTTCTAGATATAAAATGATATTGCCCGGGTCCAGTTTTTTTGAACTTACTAAATTTCTCTCCGCTCGATAATCATGTGTATTTAATTTTTATTTTACATTATTGACAGCGTTTCCAACGACGTGTGATAACTTTAGGAACCTATATAATTATGTAAAATTATTTTCTTTTTCATTTCTGTTTTCCGAAAACCAATTTTTTATGTATGTTTTTTGTATGTAAAAAATATTCAAAAAAAAAAAAATAGAAAAAGAAGTTACGGTAATTAGATAATAAATATTTTATGAACGATCAGACAATTTAAGTTTATTCACAATTTACGTATATTTTGGACAAAAATTTGATCAGGAAAAAAATGTTTTGAATTATTAACAATTATACAATTGTTTTAATTTTTCTACCGAGTACCTTGCAAAATATATACATTCCCGTTTCCACTCAAAACGAAACATAATTTATTTAACGAATAATTAAATGGTGAACTGTAAAATTTAAAACCGCTAATTTTCACATTCATCGATTAAAATCACTAAATCTCAAATATTGAAGAAGGTGTCTTGAATATTTGTGATATCTATAACTGTAACGACTCATGCTTTAATAAAATCCACATAATAATGCAGAATACAAGAATATAAAAAAGAAATGAAGAAACCTAGCAGTTTTGTAATGTTGTCATAAAGAATTAATGTTATCTAATCTTCTAATTTCTTTAATGTAATTTGTGGAATGTTACGAAATGTCTCTCAGATCTTATCAGAGATTGTTATGCAATGAACTTAATGGAATGGTAAAAAGTAGAAGATAGCAGCGGCAGCCTAGTAGTTAAGGTTCGTGATTGCCAAATTAAAGGTCGCGGGTTAGATAGTTATCTCGTTTCGAACTCCTGGATACTCCCAAGTTTACTCCGTTTGAAATAATTGAGTAACAGAGAAATCTGGTGTAATAGGTATATTGCAAATAAACGAATAAAATAAATATGAAATAAAATAAAATAAAGAAACAACGATAAACGATCTAACTCAGAATGCGAGAGTGTATTAGATTTGGTTGTTGTCGAAGTTTAGAAAAATGTTGACAAGGTTGGAGAAAAAAAGAAACGAAGAAAAATGGATTAGTCAGAGTTTAACCTTCTTTCGGATCCCGGCTTAGTTGCTTAGCTCCTCTCGTGATTAGTTACGGACCTGCTACAGAAACTGTCGTTTGTAAAAAAAAAAATGTGGTTATCTTGTCTTGTTGAACTACTGAAAATTTTAAATTACGTTACCGCGCAGTTCGGATAAAGTATTGTTCTGGAATTCACAATTAATGCAACATTCTTTATGATTTACCTACCCCAGCCATCTCCGTTCGGAATCACCGGAGCCAATAATTTACAGATCTATAGCAGAACAGACAACGGATCACCGCCGATAACAGGCTACGTAAAATTTAAATTATTATTTTCATCATTTTTATTTGTATAATTGCGTATTTCAGCGGCCGGTCGATCGAGAAAGACGACTTTATGATATAAAACTTAATAACCATAATTGTGTATCTTGATCATAAAATAGCGATAATATCGAAAATTTAATAAATAAATAAAAATGAATAAAATAATAATAATAACAAATAATAATTTAAGACGTCCACGATATAAAATGAGAGGTGGTGACATCCCTGAGGGTGTAACTAAACGACATGTACTGTTTTTTTTTTAGCATTTCTGTTAGGAATAAAAACTAAACAGTAACGTTACCATGGAAAAGTAAAACCGACCAAAAGAAAATAATTGGCTATTTTACTCGGAAAATGATTTTTTTGTAGGATGTACATTTTTTTTTTTTTTTGTAATAATTTTCTTAAAAGTGTATTGGAGGATCACACATACATTGAGTTTGTACCTCGGGAATCCTGCAACTTGTTAAAGAAAAAATAATCAAATATTAAATAAAATTACAAAACAAAACATTTCCTCTTTCGTGTTTTCTGTTAATACCCTTTGAAAGATAATTAGGGGAAAATGGCATTAAGGTTTCTTATAATTTCAGTTACTGTTTGTAGAACATGTATGAAACTTTGTTGTTCCACATATGTTCTTTTATAGAACCGTTTTTCTTTTTTATAATTTTTACTTAGTTTATGCATTACGGTGTTTGGAAAGGCATTTCTGTATTTTTCTGTAATCTAATTTCTATTTCTCCCTTTTTTTAATAGTTTTGTTGAATTATATTCTATTAAAAATGTCAACTTTTATATTGTTGCGTGTTAATCGTTATATTTATCTGCGTATACATTAAAATATTTGTGTAATACTTCTAGATATTTTAATTTATTAAGGTTAATCGATTGGCGTACTTAATTAGATGTTATTAGTGGTTGGTGGTCAAGCTCCTAAAGCCATACGAAGTGTTGAAAGTTACGATTTGAAAACGGAAACGTGGGTTCAAATGTCCGAAATGCCAAACAGACGTTGTCGCGCAGGTGTAGTCGCATTAAACGGAAAAGTCTATGCGATAGGCGGTTTTAATGGAAGCTTACGCGTTAAAACGGTAGATGTATTCGATACATCCACCGGTCAGTGGTGTTCAGGTGTACCGATGGAGGAGAGAAGATCCACTTTAGGAGTTGCCGTTTTAGGGAATAAAGTTTATGCCGTAAGTGTTACGTATGCTTAATAGCTTTTAAATGAGACTATTTACTGGGAACGAAATTACATATTTATATTAAAAAAATAGTAAACATTAATATTTTTACAATAGTCACACAAATACGTACTTATTATGATTGAAAACGATCTTTATCCGAGCTGTTTCGATACGTTATTATAATTTATAAAGAAATCCGGATAAACTTCTAAATAAGTAAATGATAAATAATAAATATTACCAAAACTCCATTCTATCTGATTTTTATTGTTAATTAAATTTTATGGAAATGTTTAGAAAAATTTGTTTATTAAACTTTTTAATTTAATGCTATAAATAAGTTCAGTCGAGCATGATAATTTCGTATGTTAAGTTAAAAGTAACCATAATTTACATTTGCGTTATACTAAATCCGAAATAATTATTTACAATATCGAAGTTGTAATATCGCGTATATATTTTTTACGCGCCATATTTGTATATTTTGAATAATTTTGCAGCAGACATACATATTTCATTATTGCGTTTTTTCAAATTTTTTTTTTTTAATTTGAAAGTTCATTTAAAGAATCGAACGTGGTTTTGTTACCTCCAAATAACGAGTTTTCCGTTCGGTATAGAATACGCTCGCATTTCATAATTTTGTAATTGCCACAAAACCTAAAGGTACAATTTTGTAGTTGAAGATTTGTCTACATATGTATTTGGCTACATAAATTTCCTTAAATGTGCACATTTGAAATTTTTTACTACAACATCACCCGAGACGCCAAGGGATTTTGAGCTTTTCAGAAAGCTCGAAAATTTCGTTAAAGAAACGAAATATGATTATCTCCAAACAGTGAACTTTCCATTGATATGCAACACGCCCGAGAAAAATTTTTCTCCAAATTTTAGGATTTTGCACGCCCCAGAGGATTCAAATACGAATTTGGAATATCGGTTTTATTTTCCTTTGAAAGTTGACTTTTACGTGCATTTTTAAGATGTTAATTTTTCATCGATTTTTTTTTCGAACTAAAAAACATACATTTTTTTATTTTTTGCTCTAAAGGGAACTGTTTTCTATTTTAAATTTCAAGTTTAGGCAGAGTACACACGAGCGATAGTGTGTTAACGTGGCGCTGACTCCGAACGGTGATGTAATAAGTTAGATAGCTTCAACAGGTAAATAAGCGTAAATGAAATGGCGGCCCGGCGTTGGATTTTTCACCGTTTGATGTTTCTGTAACGTCGCGTTTCCGCTGCGTTCACTCATGTTGAAGCGGTGAGCTGGTACCTTGATGGCAATATATCAGAGCCGGTGATCGTCAGATTTGTTTAGGTTTTTGTTCTTTTTTTGTTATTTTCGCCCCATTTTTATTCATATCCGCCTGATTTTTAGTAATATTGTAATATTTTCCCTCTATATGGACGAAATTGACATAGAGCATTTATTAAATAACATCGAAACATTTTCGGGGTATTGAGTGCGAAATTTATTCCGACAAACATATAAACAGAGCGACTTGGATGAAACTTTTTTATACCTCGGTTTTGCAGTTTCGAGAAAAAGGATAGAAGCAGAAGGACGAAATCGGTAAGCATTCTTCTGTTTCTTTCATTTAAAATTGCATAATACTTAATAGTCTGCAATCTGCTCTTCGTTTCACCGCTCGTGTGTACTTAACCATAATTCGATCGATACATATAGTTGCAAACAATTCCTATTGATTACTTTTATACAAGTATTCTCTAAATGGAATCGTTCCGACTGGTCCAGTTCGTTCATAAACGACATATGCTCGATATATAAACGTGTACCTTGAAATGAAATGTTGTTACGAAATAAAGTTAATTTGTAAATTGGTCGATTAATGTTAATTCGGTAACTATTGAAATGAATTAAATTTAAAACTCCAAATTTTACTCTTCTAAAAGGTTCCGTAGACCCACATCATTAGATGATGCAAAGCATACATGTTAAACTCACTATTTACAGAAAAAATATATAATCTGCGGTCTTGATCATATTTTTAACTAGTATAAAATTATATGGATCCTAAATATAGTAAAAGTAAGATATCGATTTGGCAATAAAATGTCATCTTTTTTTTTCACATATAAATTACATTATTGTTTAACAATGAATATTTTCATTTCGCATATTTTACTTTATTACGATATGATTTTTATCTGCATAAATATGTATATGTATATATTAGCAGTCACAAACCAAGAGCGACTACTGGTAGAAAGCCGCAGGGACTAGGTAATGAGTTATAAAGGGGTAGAAGGGTAGCCTAGAGAGCTATCTAACAAAACTCTACAAAACTCTCAATACTTTCTTACCTTTGGCGAGTCGAAGGCGCTACAAACGCTTCGCCCAGCTAGTTCTCCAGTAGCAACCCGCTGCCTTTCGGTTAGGATTACTATCCAAAGGCTACGGTGTACGGTGTCATCCCGAACAAAGTGGCAACCTTTCCTTTTTTCCTTTTCCCTCGCCTTCCTGCTTGCTTTAATTAATATCAGAGATACTACGTGGAATATGAGAACTTTGCTCGATCTTGCCGACCGCCCTATAAAAAGATCAACAATTATACTTCAAGAGTTGCAAAAATATAACATCAACATTATTGCATTAAGTGAAATAAGAATGTCGAAGGAAGGGAAACTAATTGAAGACGTTGCTGGTTACACATTATATTGGAAGGGTGTTCCACTGGAACAAAAACGACTCCATGGCGTTGGACTGGCCATAGCAACAAAGTTAACGCAATACGTTATAGAAGAGCCAATTGGAATAAACGAACGCTTAAAGACAATGAGAATCCAACTCCCCTCACCCGGTAATAACGATAGTCAGTGCATATGCGGTTATTCTGGATAGTGCAAATAAGTTAAAAAAATCCTGTAACGAGGACATGCAAGGACTAATATCATTGTTATATAGGTTTCTCTCACTCATTGACTTTATTTTAACATATAATAAGTAAAAACACACTAATATAAAACAATTAATTAATATTTACTTACCTGACGCGTTTCGAAGTCAAAGTTTCATGATCACGGGAGTTATTATAAGATATAAATTTAACAAAGACAAGGATGTGTACTTGCGCCAATACTTTTCAGTTTCTATATGAGTATGGTCTATTATGTCCATAAACAGAGTACCCAAGATATGGGCGTGAAAGTAAATTTTCGTATTGATGGTGAGTTGTATAGTCTCACAAAATACAAAACGAAACGAGCAACTAAATCCTTTAAAACGACAAGTTTGCAATATGCTGACGATTGCGCGTTAATATCCGAGAGGAAAGAGGACCTGCAGAATTCACTTACATGTTTGCAGAAAGTTTGTCGGATGTTGGGTTAGCGATAAACTGCGATAAAACAAAAATCATGCAAATGGCACTGGGTGGAATCGAGTTCTATTTTTTGACGGGAAAACGTTACAGAACACTGACTTATTCTAATACCTTGGCAGCAATATCAGTGGGTACGCTACACTGGATGATGAAATTGGCCATAGAATAAGAAACACAAATGTAGCGTATGAAAGATTGTTTCGTCAATTAATAACGAAGACCTGTCAACCAGTACGAAGATCGTTGTTTATAAAGCCATCCTGCTCCAAGTGATGTTGTATAGCAGTGAAACCTAGGCAACTATGAAGATGCAAGTCAGAAAATTGGAATACTGCCATCGATCTTCAGAAAAATATTTAAAGCTAGTTAGAAAGATTTTATTTCAAACAAAAGAGTACTCAAACTGCAGATGATCAGTCCATTGCACAAATTATTGCAAAAATACGGATGCGATGGGTCGAGCATGTCATGAGAATGAACAAGGTCCGTATACCCAAACGAATGTTGTATGGAATTTGGAATCTTAATTGCTCTTTATATAATTTTGTATATACGGTTGAATTAACAAATGGTTAAAACGTTTTTTCGTCTGATTTGTTAACAATGACCAAAGCAATTATACATATAGAGATGAGGAAAAAAATCCTTGAAATTAATTTACCCTGTAACCGTTTCATACTTAAAGAATTAAAGACATTGTTTTTTAAAAAAAAAAAAAAAAGAAAAAAAAACGGTGATACTATTGTTTAAAGTATCTTATTAAACTGGACTTCGGTAAACACAAACTATTTATGTTGGTTTTCAGTGGTCTTTTGACCTTTGCATAAATATATGTACATATAAAAATCATACCGCAATAGAAAAAAAAAGCATTCATGCGAAATGAAAACATCGATTATTAAATTATAATGTCATTTATATGTGAAAAAAAAGAAAAGAACTGTTGGACATTTTACTGCAAAATCAATATCTTACTTTTACTATTTTTAGGATCAGTTTAATTTAATATTGGTTAAAAATATGATTAAGGCCGCGGATTTTTTTTTTTTTTTTTTTGTAAGCAGCAAGTTTAGGCAACGTAGTAGCCTAATGGTTAAGGTGCTTGGCTACCAAATCAGAGGTTTGTTTTGTTGTGGATCCAAATCCTTCCTAGGTTTACCCAGCCTGAAATAATTAGGTATTTTCTACTTTTGCGTTTTACACTGGTCAATCGTACATTTACTGTAACATTCCGTTTTTTGCTAAAATAAAGTACAATTCACATGTAATAAGTGAGTACGAGGTGACGTGAGCAGAAATTCAATTAAATCATGTTGATGTATTGAGTGGGCTTGTAAATAAAATTCGAAAACAGTCTTTTATTTCATTTGTTTTGAAGAATGAACACTTGAGATTATAAAATGCTGAAAAGGAAAATAAATTCTTTTGAACATTGCAGAACAACATTTAGAAATACCATTCTGTAGTACAGAGTGCGGCAGAATAAACTTTATAGTTTGGTAATGCTGTAACTTCTACACAAATACTCCAGGCGTGGAAATAAATATACGACTGGAAATAGTTTAGGATCGTATTTTAATTAATAGCAAATATGTCATGGTTGCATGATCACTGCGCGTTCTGTTTTGTAACATTTTTGTGATCGCTCAGCGCCGCTTCGTTTGAAGAATGATGATTCTGTACGGATACCCGAGACCGAGAGGTAAGCCAAGAAATATTCGAAACGAAAAGAATATGGAGAAGGTATGGGCTGTTTTTTCGGTAAAAGTCCTCAAACATCTGCGCGAAAACATGTTCTTCGGTTAAAAATTTCCGACTGGGGTCGGTAAGGCTCTTTTTAACGGTTATGAATTTTCATTCTTATAAATTACAGTTTGCACGAGGATTAAAAACTGAAGACTTTAGAAGCGAGAAATTGTTTTTCTAAGAAATTCTGGTGTTAATTAAAGATTCTCCAAATGTTTTAAGCAATTTGTTTATGACGAACGAAGCGTATTTTCGTCTTTTTGGATTTGTAAATCGTCAAAACATGATGAAGTATTGGTCAAATAAAAATCCTTAAGAAATTATTTAGAAGTTCTACATAGCCTAAAAGTTACGGTTTGGTGCGCTGTAAGTTCCCATGGAATGATCGGACTTTATTCTGGACTTTTCTGCTCGTTACATCGAAATGTTAAAAAATTTTCTAAAACTTGGTTTTAAAGAATATTTAATATAAAACTGTATTTGTAATAAGACGGCGCAACATCGGACACGTGCAACGCGACGATAGAAATTTTAAGGTGTGTTTGGAGGCAGAATCATTTCGAAAAATGATTTCATGTTATGGCTACCACGTTCCTCGGATTTGAATTCCTGCAATTTATTTCTATGGCGTTACTTGAAATTGAAAGTTTTTTTACCAAGTTGGTCAACGGCGTCGACGATTTAAAATCCAGAATTGGAAATGAAATTGCCGCCGCTGGAAAAGATGCATTAAAAAAAATGTTTAAAAGTTTCGAAAATGGATTAAATTCTGTTCGTAAAGACGGTAAAAATAATTATGATGTTATTTTTAAAACTAAATAAATAGTTTGAAATGGGATTCTTTGCTCTTTCCCGTTGAATATTTGTTTTCATGTTTGAAGTATTCGTGTATGAGTGCAGTGTTATCAAACTATAACTTTTCTCCACACCCTACAGAGAGAGAAAGAGAATAATTATATTCACTATATCTAATTCATTTCACGTTTCAAGATCTGTACTTGCTCTTATTTTCTTTTAAGTTTTAAAAAGGTTTCCGAAGTAATTTGTATGACCTGGTCCACCTAAAACGGTAGTCTGAGTTGTTCTTGTATCGTAGAAGGTTTATTTTCGTCTTTGTATCGGCGTTTTTTATTTTAGCAGAAGGCAACAGATATGAGCTTTATGTATATTTGTAATCATCGTTAAAACGATAACATATAAGTGACTCGGAATAGTTAAAAAATGGTATTGTATATTATTAGGGCATAAATTGGTTCCGTAGAGTTTCAGCAGATTTACAGACGATTATCAGTATTTCCTTTAAAATAAATTTAATATTCTGGTTAGTCGATTATATTATATGTAACTACATTGTGCAGTTGGATTCAGTAATTTCAGTACATATTTAACTTATTGACGAAAAAATGGAATATTTACAGGTCGGTGGTTTTGATGGAACAGTTGGAAAGGAATCTGCAGAAGCATTCGATCCGAGAACTGGTCAGTGGACGTATATAAAAAGTATGTCGACAAGGCGAAGTAGTGTGGGAGTCGGAGTAGTAAATAATCTGCTTTATGCGGTAAGTACACTAATGTAACGTAGTAGTAAAACTTCTAGCACATACGCTCATATATATATATATATATATATATATATATATATATTTTGCGCGCGTGCTAATACATTATTTTTTTAAGTTGGATTTATCTAGAAAATATATTTCATTTGAAGGGAGGCAACATTCAATTTCTGATATTTTGCTCGATGCGTTTATTAAATGCTATTAGTTCTGTGTTGCTAGTGTTTTCATTTTCGGAGGCATTCGTTTATGCTTCACACATATAAAAGTTCTGGTGAAATATTTTAAAAATTTTTATTTTTCTGATGTCCACATATAATGAAAAAAATTGTTAGATTATTGCATTTATTCTGACACCTTTTGAATTCGTTGGGTTATATAATTAGATTTAATTTTAACTTTAAAAAAAAACATTCAATAATTTGGAAAACTATAATATATTGAGTTTTCAATTACGAATGTGATTTATTAACTCGCCATCTAAAAATCTTTTAAAATTTTTAATAAGCCGAAAATACTTTAGCGCGTTCTTCCCAATAGTAACAGTACATCGAGCATGGTGTTGTGCATAGTAGTAATAATAAATTTTATATTAAAATAATAATTTCCTTAAAATTAAATTATCGGAAAATTCCAAATAATATGGAATTTGCGATTTGTTTATATATAACTAGTTTCAATTGTTTTTTTTCTCGAGTAAAAATTGTTATTAAATTTTTTTATAAAGATTTTGTAGTTTCATTGGGGCGTAATAATTATTGTTAGTAATTTGCTGTGTAACACATATGGTAATTATTTTCAGATGCTTAATTTGTTGCGTTTGTAAGAAGAAAAAAATGAATAAGGTTTTATAAATTTGTCAATTGTCTTATCGCTGGAGAGCGTCAACTGAGCTGGTAAATTTAATAGAATCCTGTTGTCAAGCCAACAAATATTGTCGTTAAATATTTTTGAATTATTATTAATAAATGACTTTCGAATTGGCTGAAAAGATGTGCAAGCTTGAGTTGTTGCTGTCGTTAGCAATTTCGCATGTAAAAATAAAAATTTGATCCCTAAAAGAACAAATTGATCGAAAAAGACCATCCTACACACTACCATTCGGTCGCCAAAAGGTGATTTCCGAATAAACAAATACCGTTTAATTTTTGAAAACGTAATACTATTATTATTATCATTATCATTATCATTATTACTAGGTTGGCGGATACGACGGTCTGTCGAGACAATGCTTGAGTACGGTTGAATGCTATAATCCGGAGACAAACAGTTGGCGAGTGGTAGCCGAAATGAATTACAAACGTAGTGGATCCGGTGTCGGTGTTTTGGATGGAATTTTGTACGCAGTTGGAGGACATGACGGTCCGTTAGTTCGGAATTCTGTTGAAGCTTACGATCCGGCGACCGGAGTGTGGACTCCGGTTGCTGACATGAATAATAGTCGTAGAAATGCAGGTATGAAATCAGAATATGCGTGGTTGTTGTATTTCGAAAATTACGCTAAAATATAAATTTCTATATAAAAAAAATAATTCCAAAAGTTTTAATTTTGACTGGGCTCATTAAATGTTGATTTACTTTCATGGCAGTATCTTCGAATTTTTTCCGTTAAATCGGAATTAACATTAGACGTTGACTTATTCGGAAGGAAACGTATGCACATTGCAACCAACTAAATGCAATTCGTAAATTTAATTTAAAAATAACTGACTAAATTATTTCAACTAACTTCATCACTAGCTAACCTTAACTGTTTATAGCTATCGGTTTTAGCTTGGAGCGAAATTTTGTTTTGTTTGTATATGACCGGAAATTTGAATTTTTCGAGAATACTTTATAAGTATATGGTGCCGTCTTTTTCCAGTTGTTGGATCTAGATTTTTCTTTATAAGTAGTATCCTGACGTTTGTGAGTAGAGGCAAAGATATATTTTTTTTTTTTTTTTTTTTTTTTTTGTAGGAGGTTCATTTTGTAAAGTTAACTTAAGATGGAAAAACTTTACAGTAAATAATAATCGGCGTGTGGTCTCTTGTATACCAGTGTTTTGTTGTTGAGTGTTTAAGTGAACAGGATTGCAAGTCTAAGTTGGACCAAGAGCGATGGTAGGTACCGCAATTAGTTTAGGTTTTAGTATTTTAAGCGGAGAGATTTTCTTTTAACAAAACTTTTCTAAAGATTTTACCATTTTTGTTACAATAAGGGATGCTTACATATATCGATTGCAGTTTCTTAAAAATGAAAATATAGGCCGTATAAAAATGATAATAACGGACACCGATATGCAATTTAACTTTCAGGCTAGTTGATTTTTATTTGTCGAGAGAGTTTAATTTATCGGAGTGAAAATAATTAATAAAAAATCGGCAAGACGATTTTTAAAATATAATTGGAATAATTTTTTGTATTGTAAAATTACAATGTTGTTAAAGTAGTGAGATTTTGTTGATACTGTCAACTGACAAGGATTTCGACTTTGCTGCTGACCGTTATTGTTGCTTTCCAAAATTTTAATTAGAGTAGTTGTTTCTTTAAAAAGTATTTTGACATGTCACAGTCACTATCAGAATTATTTATTCCAATATGTTCAATACACGGAATTATCGATTGCGTTTTTATTAATAACCGCTTCTTATTACGTTTTTCTCATCCGTTTGAATGGAAATCAATTAATTTTGGTATTTGTTTGACGATAATGGTTAATATAAGTTCACGTGTAAGTCAGTAATTTATTACTCGACCGTAATTGCCTCAAAATTCTTATTGAATCAAAACTGTACAATTAAATCTTTTAATTTAATTATTTGCCAATAGTTTTTGGGCAACGGTTGGGAATATTAAAATTTCCAATACGTTGGAAAATTATTTGAATTTTAGTTATTAATATGTCATACGTTTACATTGTCATTTAGGGGTGAGTATTATGAAAACATTTTTAGAAAGAATAAAACTTTTTAAAGTTCCTTCGTGTGTTTAATTAAAAGTTTTAGACTAAAGCAAAGCGCTTACTAATGTAACACGATAAGCAATGCTGTAGCAATGCAATTGTAAAACAATTATGGTAAGACTTTTGCAGGTACTAAACGCTGATCGAAACGATTCAGTTTACTGCATTTAGAGTCCGATCGAACTTCAGCTTCGGCTAAGTAATCGGTTTCGACCAAAATTAAGCCGAAGGTTAAACACCTATTCAAAAAAACAAGTAACTACGTCGTTCGATTTCATTCAAACATTTGAAGAATATTTCGATTATACTTTAAAGAGAACCGTTATTTACGAGAAACACAGATATTTTTAAACATTGGGATTTGGGTCCTTATAGTTATTTTTATAAAAAGTATCTAAGAAGTGTTTATCCGATCCTTCAACTGGCAGTAAATAAATAATTGTGTTGCTGCTGTTCAGAATTTTTGCGACAAAAAAGCCAATTTACGAGGCAAAAATGTTAAGGAACTTTTTTATTTTTAGCATGTAATGAAATGAAATAGTTTTTTAGGTAAACAAATACCGACTTCAAAATTTACTTTAAAAATTGAATAAAAAGAAGAATTATTTAATAAAAAGTAATATATCGTAGAGTTATATGCATAAAGATACGATTATTCTAAACATTAGCTTTTTAAATTCGGCACCAAATTCAAACTGTAACAATAATTAGAAACAATTTAATGAATAGAACAACACAGTCGTCCTTTTTTTTTGTAGGCCAAGTATTGAAAATATAAGAAATATTTAATACGGTTTTAATTATTATTGCAATATTTAAATTTTAATACGACTTCAGAGGTTAATGTTGTTCAAGAATAATTATATATATATATATATATATTACTCCGAAATACTTAATTTTTGACAAATAATTATTCTAATTTTTACTATGAAATGGATATATACTCTTCGTAATTTAGAATCCTGTAAATAATATTTTTTATCGAATAATGAACATTTTTTTTTAAATTTTGCTTTCATTTTTTTGTTTAAAAATTAACTATTTGAATTTGAAGCAATACATTTAAAAATTAATCTTTGTTTCAGAATCGTTTTTTAATTTGTCGTTTAATAAAAAAGTTTTCGAATTCAAAACTAAATACTGAATATAAAAAATTACATATTAAAAATTAAATAATTAAATATTTGAAGTTGAGTAATTTTCAGCTTCGACTCCGATTACGCCCAAAGTCTCACTTTCAGTCAAATACTAATTGCATTTTGTGATTTTAAAGTTGTGTACATAAAAACGAAATAGATTACATGAAAATCATGGACTAAATTTTTGAAGCGTTTATAAATTTATTTAATTTAACATCAAATTGACCTAAATTTTTTGTTTTATATTAATTTGCGCGATGTAAACATGTAAGCACTAGTTGAAGCAGCAAAAAGTGGAACATGTTGCGCTCTTGTTGCTTGGCGCATCGCGCTCGTGAGCATCGATTCTTATGGAATAACATAGTTTAATTTTTTAACTACATTTTATCGCTATTGTATTGGAATCGTATTGTTTCATTGGGTACTTGTCTTAATACTTCAGTTTAGTACTCGCGTACGAAAACATTTTTCGCTATTATTGAAAACTGTAAACTGTTTGTACTATATTTGAATCATCATGAAAAGTTTATCTTCTCAACATTTTAACAAAGCGTGCTCTATTGTACCTTTTCCTTCATGATGATATAACGTATGTTTAAATTTAAACCGTTACTTGATCTAATTTAAAACTTAATCTCTGAACGTTTGTTTCTGTGTAGGAGTCATTTCATACATGGGCTTACTGTATGTGGTCGGAGGTGACGATGGATCCACTAACCTGTCGTCGGTAGAAGTGTACTGCCCGAAGATGAATACTTGGAGAGCATTGCCTTGCTGCATGTGCATAGGGCGAAGTTACGCGGGTGTGGCGTTGATCGACAAACCGAATTTATGACAAACGGTTTATTTCAGTTCCTGTCGGTTTTCAGATTCGTCAACGAAATCCGTTAAGTTTCTAGAGGCAGTCCGGTTTGACGGAAGTTTAAAAAAACTTAAACATTATTACGTTCAGAATATATCGAACACACTTTAAAAGTCGGTGTACGTTGCATAATATTTCATTTCTACCTTTTATTATTCTACGATGTGCTTTATAATACGTAATTACCTTTTTATATCTTTCTACCTCTATCTTATAGTGTTAATTTTCTTAATCATTAGTCTTCCATTAATAGGAATGAGAAACTTCAAGTAAATTCTACATTTCATCATTATTATTACACAGTTTATTTGCTTCTGTTACGTTAAGTATTGTTGTTGCTTTCTTTATACTGTTTCCTTTTCTTTTTTTTCTTTTCTGTCTCCTAATTGTGTAACGAAATATTGTTAATTTTGATCGTATTTAATGTTCTGTTGTTTTCCTATGGGCGACTTCCGTTTTGTTGACAATATAAAGTCGAGAAGTGGTAAGGATGCTCGTTGGATATGGGAATTATAGATTTTTCTTACTTAATAATAAACCTCGCTCGAAGTTTCATCTTGCAATTAAAAAAGAGATTATCTTTTTCCTTTTAATATTACTTCCTTACTTTGTGTTTTATGTTATTTTAAATAAAAATATTGTATAAGGAAACGGTGTTTATATTGGTTTCTCGTTACAGAAGTATCGCATAATCAAAAATTACTGAGTTTTTCTGCTTATTTTTTAATTTTCAATTTAGTGTATTGGAATCGTTATAAGATAGTTCTGTAAATTTTGTTAAAAAATCACTTAGAAACCGGTATTTTGAACTGATTTGTCCTTTAACAGCAAAAACATCTATTCTAAATTAAGTTTTCTCCGTATGGTTCTTGGGTGTCAGAAATTATTAAAAACAATTTTATATACTTATAGAACGGTAATGAAAACCTTCAAAACCTTCTCCAAATATATAAAATCTACAAAACCGAATTTATCGTTGAACATGAAGGTTGAAGTTCCCACAAAGCGTAAACTGTCCAGCTCTTTTTCACTTGCTTGCCTTTACCTAGAAAAGTATTGCGGCTATCACAAAACAGCCTATCCAACCACTCCATGAGTAATATTAAAAATGGTAATAATAGTGGTAGTAGTATTAAAGCTATAGAAAATTTTAATATCACTAATTGTAATTAATTGTATCAATAATAATAATAATAATAATTATAATGTTAACAGTAATTCCAGCAATAACGCGAACGACAGCAGCTGCAATAGTGATGCTAGTATAATGCTAAAGCTAATAATAATAACAATGATGATAATAATAATAAACCTTCAGAGGCTCACGACCTGTGAGTATGGGAATGGCGCACCCGAGGTACCCTAGTTGCCTCTCACCTTGTTTCACTAGTCTATAACTAATATTTGGTCGAGGCATGCCTTTCTCTTTATCTTTTCTGGTCTCCCTTGACCAACTCTTGTATTTTTCTAACCCAGATGCTATTAGTGTAAGTGAGAGCTAAGGGTTTTCTTTTCCTTCTGTCTATATTCTTCTATAAAAATCCTTAAACCAAGTTATAATGCGACCCGTGACGATGACTGCATGGCACCTAAGGAAACAGAGGTGTCGCTAACGGAGCCTCTGGGGTACCTTCCGCCCCCAAGAGTATATAGAATTACCATGGTATGGAGCTCTACCATGGATGACATACTTTCTTCCAATTCTCGTGGGAATTACGATGAACACCAATTATAATAATAACTTTATAAGAATTGCCAGAAGTCGCCTTCAAGCTCGACTTCAAAATATTCAAGATAATCGAAATACACAAAATATAAATCAGCCTGTTGAGGATGCTTTGCTCACAAGTCAGCCAGCAACCATAAAAACGGGAAAACCACTGTAATGAATGGCATGGACAAAAGAGATGAATAATCATGTCATCTGGTGCTACTATACCATCACCTAACTCGAATCAATACCATTAAATAGATCCCAGTTTCTAAAGATATTCCTGGAAAAATAACCAGAATATAAAAGTAGTACGAGTATATCGGAACAGCGATTAGCAGACCAGAAAAGATTTATGGTAAATAGTAATTTATTAACAACCCTCGAAAGAGATGAAATAAAACAAAGTGTAACACAGTCTTTATATGAAAATAAGTGTGGAGGTATGCAAGCGAAACAAAGCACCATAATTAAACGAGAAAATAAAGATCAAACGAATCAAGCTATCCAAAGTCCTGAAAAAAATAACTTAGATACAAAAAATAAACACACAACAAAGTAATAATGAAACAAGATATGATAAAGTCGATGAAATACAAGAAATACTGCAATCTTATATAATAAAATGAAAAGGAACAAACCCAACAAAGAGAGATGTTTTACCCGAATTGAACGAAAATAAAAGTGAATGAAATTTTGTCTAAATATAAAAAAAAAAACGGATTGTCTGGAAGAAACACATACTCTAATATATTGTGTCGAATCAGCAATTATTGAACTTAATAACCAAGTGCAAATTAAAAACAAAAAAGAAAAAAGATATTAAAAACCTAAATGGCCAATAAGAATAGAAAATAATATAGAAACCCTCAGGAGAAACATAGGTAGGCTAACGCAACACATCTTGGGTAATCAATCAACAAAACTGAATAAAAATATTCAAGTCTTAAAAATGCCTAATGAAAAATACCAAGAAACGTTGGATAAATTAAAACAAAGGCTAGCAGTCCAAGTAGAACGTTTAAGGTGATATAAAGAGTCACATAAAAGGAAAATACAAATCCGCTTGTTTCAGAATAACCAAAAAAGAGTTTATCAGTCAATTGATGAACAAGAAAAAATAAATATACAACCACCAACAGAAACAGAAATAGCAAAATACTGAACATATGGTGCAAACCGATACAGCATAAAGAAAATAGTCCATGGTTCACGAAAGAAAAAGATAGAATTTGGATTAAATAAATGTAAAAGTGTGCGTATAAAAGAGGAAAATGCTCAAATAGCTTAAAAAGTGAGACACTTAACGATAGAAAACTCTATACCTTAAATCCAAAGGAAACACATAAATATCTAGGAATTCAACAAAATACAAAAATAGATCATACATATATAAAATATCAGCTGAAAAACAAATTCAAAATTAGATTAAACGCTATTCTTAGATCATCCCTTAATTCAAAAAATACGTTCAAAGCTATAAACACATATAGTACCAATATTGTCATACTCATTTGGAATAATCAAATGGTCACACATAGAGCTCGAAGAACTTATAGGTCATTTCCGATCAGAACTTATCAAACAGGTTTCTACACCCTAATTCATGTATCGAAAGAATAAGTCTGCCAAGAAAACAAGGACGAAGAGGCCTCCTAGATGTATCATCTCTCCACCGAAGTCAAATAGAAGGACTTGGAAAATATTTCCATTCAAATGAGCACTCATTACATAGAGCGATAATAAAGGCAGATCAAGACTACACACCGCTCAACCCTATTAAAAAAAGAAGAACTACAGAGTAGAAATGTTATTAATGAGACAAAAAAATGGTCTGGTAAAATGCTCCGTGGAAAACATATCAATATAATGAACAGCAAAAATATCAATATGGACTTAACATATGATTGGTTAAAAAATGGCGAATTATTTCCCGGAACTGAAGGTTTCTTATTAGGTATCCAAGATAAGTGATATCAACGAAAAATTACAAAAAATATATAATAAAAGATCAAGATACAACGAGTGATTTGTGCCGTAAATGCTATCAAGCCTGTGAAACAATTGAACATATTACATGACGATGTAAATTACTTGCAGAAACAGAATACATAGAAAGGCATAACAACATGACGAAAATAATACATCAAGAAATAGCACACAAATACGGAATTATAAAAAACAAGAAAGCACCATATTACCAGTATAGACCAGAATCAGTGCTAGAAAATGAAAGTGTAAAATTATGCTGGGATAGAAATATTCTTACAGGTTATAAAATAGATACGTATACTAATAGACCTGATATTACCTTGATTCACAAACCATCAAAGAATACTTTTTTAATAGACACATATCTGTCCCTAATGACAGTAATATTAGGCAGAAATATGAAGAAAAGTAAATACAGCATCTTAGCCACTGAAATAAAAAAGATGCGGAAACAAAAGTAGGTCGCAGTAATACCACTTATAATGTCAGTAACGGGATTTTTTTTTTTTTTTTTTTTTTTAATATGGAAATAAGTTTTGGGTCTCACTGAGCAAGTATGCCCGTTATGTGAGTGCCCAACCTCTTATTATCGTTTATTTGACATACAAAATTTACATGCTATCATTCTTACATCTAACTACATCTTAAAACTAAGCTATTTTGCTAAGTACGTCTTATACAAAGTTGCACACATACCTAATGCCACATTTGTGCCGATTATCACATACATCCGCGAATATGCGAGAAAGGAATAGAATCGGATGATAATATAGTTAAACAGACCCCGCCTATCCCGAGCAGGGAAACAAGCGGGACCTCTCAAGTATCGCACCATTCCATCAACCACTTCGCTACTTCCTTCTTCCAAATACCAATTTTAGTTTCGTTAATTATATGTTTGGGAATCTTACACATCAACCTGATAAGTACCGCCTCATCGGTATTATCGATTCGTAAATTGACCCCTCTAGGGTGAACATAATAAACATCATTTGGGTTCCTAGTTATCCTGTTTTTAGGTCTGGTGGGTAACTCTACGTTATTGAGTTTATATTCTAAAAGTCTATAATAATAAAACTGCATCTTAGGAGACATCTCATTATTAACCTTCCACCAGCTCGATGTCGCCTCACCTCGCTTCCAATGAGGCCGTATTATTTTCAGACATCTTTTCAGAATTTTACCTATCTTAATGATTTCCGTTTTTTTCGCCTCACCCCATATTTGTATCCCATATAATACTCTGGACATTACTATTGCATTAAAGTATAACCGTAAAGTTTCATACGAGAGTACCATCTTCAGTTTATATAATGCAGGGATAGATCGTCTTATTTTCGAATTCGTGTTTTTTATGTGATTATTCCATTTCAGCGAGTTATCAATAAGTATTCCTAGATATTTATACACTGTTACATTCTCTAGGTAAGGACATGAGCATAAGAAATCACTGTTAAATCCATATCTTTCGTGTAAGCATTCATTGTTATGTATACGAATTCGCGGGAGTTGACTCCTATCTTTTATGACATTTCGAACATGCAGCAGTTTCGATTTACTCCCGTTTATACAAAGCTTCCTATCATGCGCCCATTTACTGAGATTATCAACATCTTGCTGCAGTAACTCTTCTGCCATTTCTAAGTTTTTATGCTCAATTAATAATATGATATCGTCGGCATATACATACACCTTTGCATTTTTGACATACGATGATAATGAGTTCGTGTAAATAAGAAATAGAATCGGGGCTAATATTGTGCCCTGTCCTACTCCACAACGATTCATATTTTCCTTACTTGTATTACCTGCAATTTTTACTGTGCTCCTTCTGTTTTTCAAGTAATCTTTAAACCACCATAATTGTTTATTTACTATGCCCAATTCTTTTAGGTCTTTAATAAGCAGGTTGTGATCGACTAGGTCAAACGCTTTAGTCAGGTCAATAAAGGCAATTAAGAACTGATTTCCCCTCGATAGTCCTATATTTATCTCATTTACGAACGCTCTTAATAACGTTAGTGTCGATCTTTTTTCTCTAAATCCATATTGGTTTTCATAAAGCAGGCCGTTTTTTTCCACATAATTTCTTAGGTGCT
Organism: Icerya purchasi; assembly: GCA_039619475.1. Taxonomy (NCBI): domain Eukaryota; kingdom Metazoa; phylum Arthropoda; class Insecta; order Hemiptera; family Monophlebidae; genus Icerya; species Icerya purchasi. The sequence goes on along the minus strand of CM077116.1, from coordinate 398,642,135 downwards.
TCCCGATGTATTGTTCAAGTATTTTGGCTAACAGTGGCATTATTGTTATTGGGCGATAGTTCTCAATTTGACTTTGATTCCCCTTCTTATAGATCGGTCTAATAATACCTCTTTTGAGTCCGTCTGGAATGCACTCTTCCTTTATTGAGCGATTGATCATATGAGTTACAATAGGAGTAAACAACTTTACATTTCGCTTAATGTCTTTAACCCTAATTTTGTCCCATTCGGGTGCCTTGTGCTCTTTTAACTCATTAATTATTTCTTCTATTTGAACGCCATTTGCGGCTGGAATAAAGAATGAAGTCATTCTCGCCTTGTCGTCTGAAGTATTCGGTAGATGCATTGAGCAAGTATGCTTCTGTTCTTCCACAGAACTTACAAAATATTCGCTAAATTGTTCGGTTATTGTTTCACTATTCCCAAAATTCCTAGTGATGAAGTCGTCTACTGTTTTTTTGTTCTTTTTGCTAAGAATATCATTAATTATTCCCCACGTTTTTTTGCTGTCATTGTTCGCCTTAACTATTTGCCTTTGGTAATACGTCTGCTTGGCGTTCCTTATTTCTGTTTTGACTAAATTACGATATTTTTTATATAGATTTTTGTATCTCGCGTTGGTTCTATTCCCTTTACTGAGTTTGAAATACTGATCTCTAATTTTAATGAAATTGATTATTTTCTGACTCATCCATTCATTTTTCGGGTTATATTTATTTCCTTTTTTCCCATCACCCACTTCCACTTTGCAATCCCTATAAATATTTTGCAGAGCTTCACAGAGACGATGGTAGACGTCCTCTACTGTTACTGCATTACCTACTTCCTTCCAGTTAAAATTGACAATTTGATTCTGCAGCTTTTTTTCATCAAAAATATATTTCGGGGAACTTTTATGCAGTATTGTTTTACGGTCCACTAGACGAAATGCTCCTACTATAATGTAATGGTCCGATATTTTAGTGTTGACAATTCCTGACGTGATTTTAATCGTTTTAAATTTTAAGAGCATGTTATCTATGCATGACTCAGTACTTCTATCTATCCGTTCTTCTTCTCTTGTGATTCCTCTTATTAGCTCCACACCTCCTGCCGCGTAAATTACATTTAGAAGGTTCTCCGTCTGCGTATTGTGGGTAAGGAAATTGATATTAAAGTCTCCACATATCAGAAAATTTTGTTTAGTATTCCGATTTTTTAATATATCCGCGGTTTCTTTTATAAATTCACCTATATTTTTACTTGGTGACCGATAAATTGCAATTAAACGGATGTAATTACCAACACTCACCTCTATATCTGCCATCACTAGGTCCATGCTATCTCTATTTTTAATTTCTAAAATTTTACAATTAAAATTCTCGTTTACAAATACCAATATACCTCCAAAAAAGCTTTTTGGTCCTTGCAACGCCATCTTAGTAAACCCCGCTATATTGTACAAATTTAATTCGAATTCGCTTATATTTATTTCTGTTAATACGATGACGCTTAACGGTGTGGCGTGAATGTAACTTAAAAACTCGCCTCAGTTACGCCGTACAGATCTTATGTTCAAGTGCAGCACGTGTAATATTTCAGCGTTTATTTTTAACGTGTTATCAGTGTTTAAAACCCTATTTATATTATCATTCCAACTTTTAATATTGCTGTAGTTTGTACAATTAATATTATTTCCGTACTGCATGAGAGTCGTCATATTTGAAAAGGACGCTTAATATCCGTTTTACACATGTGCATTAATAGTTGCTGATAACAAGATAAGGAAGAAACGCTGTTACACATACACATCATTTTGAAAAATCTCGCAATCCGAGTTTCGCATATACTTTTTGCCGCTTTAAATCTATCGCAATAACGTTATCTACTTCATTATCGGTAAACTTAACGTGTTGTATTTGCACTAATTCTAATACTATATACACTAATGATAACGATAGTATGCATCTCGTCCCACACATATACATCTACGACTATGTCTATGTATCTGCTGCACATCGAAGACCGTCTCTGTACATGCTGAAACAACGATTGATTATTGAACGCACTGACCTACCCTGCAAAGCACAAAAACAAGCAAACATGTCACAGTGCACGCTCGCACCACATACACCTCTGTCATCGCGCACCACTCTCTCAAACATACCACACCTTAAAGCTAAAAACCGTTAGCGGTAACGAAAGCACATAGAGCAAACGTCATGTGCTACTTCATACACACTTCCGTATACAACAACAAAAATCTCGCCACGAATAACCTGCACCGCCACATATACTCACCCCAGATACTTCTTACTTCGCTCACTCGTGCTTACTGCCTCGTAAACTTCTCTCTCTATCTCCTCCTCTGCCGTCAAAACTTGTGTCACGCTCTCTACCGTTGCCAGCACTAAATTACACCAAACACATTAATGAAAGGTTTCGAAACATTACAGATTTTAAGATATATAAACTACATGGTAACACACAAAAAACCGTGATATTAAGTACCTGTAACATAGTGAGGAAGTTTTTAAACCATTAAAATATAATAAAATAATTGTGACTTTATGTAATCCGTCACAAATTATAGTAACCGGGATACAGTAAACCCGAGAAAATACTGAATAATAATGATGATGATCACCAGTTGGCTCTTGCGAGATTAATTAATTTTGTTTTTTCTCTTTTTTCTTAATGTTGCTCTTCGCTGTTACTTATTCGTCTGTTTCCGTAGTAACTCCTTTCTATCTGACCATAATTTATTGCTAGAAAAATATATCATATCCTATATTCCCAACAGCTCTTTTGTTTCAGGTGTGTATACCTCCTTCTTGAAGAACAATATTTTGGAGAGGATTAAGTTAGTTACTCCTATTGTATTTGTTTATGAAATCTGTCGCTCTTCTGAGGGTGTAAAAATCCTTACGAAGTCCGTAGACATTAAGTTTTGTAAAACTGTTCTTCCTGAGTTTGTTTCCATCTCAGTGTTCACAATGTTTCCTTTTTGGATGCACTGCCAGACATTGTCGTAGTTATGCTCGCACTGTATCTCAAACGACAAACTCCAGAAACATCCTTACTGTCGAAACTGTAAAGGTGCCTTTGTGCTTATGTTGGTTTATGCCTCGAGTAGGATAAACAAAAAAAAAAAAAAAAATCAAACGTATTTTGGCGTTTGAAAATATAACTTTCCATGAAGCATCGAAATTTAAAAAGCATAGTTTAGTTTCCAACGCCTTCTGATATGTTGATCGTGCCTCATTGCCTATTATCTTTTCTAATTTTCTCAGTTCTTCATCTTCTTTAATTCTTTCTCTTCCGCAATCACTTCCTCGTCCAAAATCTCCTTCTACTCCTAATGTACATTACAAACCTTCTGCACAATTCTCTGTTCTTTCCACTGACCATATTCCGCATCATTCTGATTTTTTCATAAAGGTATCATTTTTATTTGCAGAGAAAAAATAATAATTTTTATAAATGATGATTTTTAGGTTATACACAAGTTATACTAAGGCGTCGGGAGCTACTAATATGGCCACACCTTATCTTAAATACTTCAAAAACGTTAGCCTAATTTTAACATTCCGGTATAGGATTACACCTATTTCAACGAATATATATATGCTATGTATACGTCCTTACTTTTCATTGATGAACGCTGTTCATATCGTTTATCCCATCCGATATTTAACTCCTTATTAAACGCAGATCCCTGCCTTAGATAAAATTATGTTTCCTTACTGGCGAATTGCGTATCTAACTCCTACGAAATACCAATGCCACTTGATGATAACAAATTGTCTCCGAATATGTAAAATTCTACTACGTTTAATAGGACAACCTCATCAGCGATAGATAAAACTTATTGGATTGTTAGAACTTTGAAAGTACTGAAAACTAGAAAAAACGAATATATAGGTATATCCACAGACTATTTCAAAAATGACAGTTTCAACCTTTTCAATATCAGGAGTCTAAATGCTGGAATGAATTTTTGGCCTCACCATGTATAATTCCAAATTTGGTATTATGATATTAACAGAAACTCTAACGTAAGTGCTTCAGACGCAAACTACTCTAACCTGAGCGGATATGGTAAATTTTATGTAAAGATACCGGTGAAATTTAATTTTGATTTTTGTCGCGAAAAAATTTACACGTACGTAAACTGGCATCGGGAAACAGGTAATGCGATTATGTAATCATTGAGATATTATTTGAAATACCACGAATATTTGATTAGCACTGTACCCGGTAAACTAATCAATGAATTCTTATTATTACTAGGTAAATTATTAGGAGAAAGTAATAACGATGAAACTCTTCTGTGTGCTGACTTTAATATAAATATCTATTCGGAGAAAATAATATTAGTCTTTAAATATCGTAAATAGTTACGTTTGCATGATATTAATAAATCTACCAACACAGGAAGAAATAAGTCGACATAGGACTCGCATCGATAATGTATTTGTTAGGCACAAAACAATAGCAATTTGCTCAGGGGTTATCGTAACTAAACTCATCGATCATTAATATGTTACGCTTGCGTCTTTAATTATAAACAGCGAAAAATGCCAGAAATTAAATTTTTGTAAAAAACAAAATACCCGAATTTAACTGGGATAAAATTATGATACCGAATTCAGCGGAAAAACATATATATATATATATATATATATATGATAGTGTACAAAGGACTTTCGACGAGTTCTATAAAAAAATGGTTCATACTACTCCGAATCAAAGTTCAACCATAAAATCAAGACCTAACAAGGAATGGATAAGTATGAACTAAATCTTATAGAAATCAGAAACCTTAAATTTAGGGGCGGGTTAAAAGCAATCCAACCGATTTCTTTTATCGGGGATAAGTTACAGGAAATATAAAAATTTGATAAATCAGTTCAGTTAAATATAAATTTTATACCAGTAAGATAAACTGAATGTTATATTAAGAGTAACCGGAAAAATGTAAACTCTATTTCACATGAGCCATTCATCTGTAGGAGAACAGCTAAGTAAAAAATTAAAAAATACCGTAGGGGGGATTTATAACGATTTTTTCTACTGACGTCAAAATCTGCATTTCAGTATGCAATATTAAATTATTTACAATGCGTAATCTGTGCATCCTTTTATATCCCGGTAGTAACTAACGAATCGGGCTGAATTGATAATTAAGAAATTAAAAATAAAGCACCGGGGTAAGATAACATCCGGGGGGATTAAAAATATAACTGATAACATTAATATTTTATACCGTTACTTACCAAAATTATTAACTATTTGGTAAAAACATGCGATATGCCGCAAGGTGGTGTTTGGAGTTAGATATTGCCTGACCGGTATATTGCAGGCTTATAACATTAATTTCTTCATTAGCAGAGATAATCGCTTTACATTTAATTTCTCGAAGAAAAATTACTTCACGTATCAGATATCCAGTTTTATGGGTTTCGACAAGGAAAGTCCACTACTAGGTTATTAAGAAAAAAATTTGTAAATCAACTTAATTATGGACTAGCGAAAGGTGTGATATATAATAATGCTGGTCGCCTTTCTGGCTCTGACCGAACCCTTCGTTTCCGCTGTGTTTTCATTAGTACATTTTCTAGGAAATATTGTAATAATAGGCAAACAAAGAAAGTGGTTGTTCCATTAATTATTTACCGAATAGAAAAATGAAAGTTAAAATCGACAATTGGCGAAGAAGTGACTATTAAAACGGGTTTGAGATAAGGAATTAGCGCCACACCTGTCTCTCTTGTTTACACCGACGCAATTTTTTTCCACGTCAAAAATTTAACAATATACGCCTACACAGATGAATTTGCGATCAAAACACATATATCTACTGCATAAAGACTATATTATAAAAAGGTTTAGATAATATTTTCTCAAGTTGAAGCATGATATGGTAATAAACTGGTCAAAATCTCAAATAATGTTTAATAGGATCCCGAGTCATCATGGAAGAATTATACCCAAAATAACGTTTCATGGTATTTTTATTCGATAGCAGAAATAATCTGTCCACCTGCATCTGCGATTCTCTTAAAACAGTCAATTATTATAAATATCTGGGGTCGATAACGGATAATTTTATCTCATGGAATGCGCGTATAAATAATATTAAGGAAATAATAAGATAAACTATACACCGATTCTACGTAGACTTACCAGATACTAGGGATTGTAATAACAAGGCAACTCACTATGACATCCAAATGTAGGGAGAAGAGGCAAAGAAAACCAAAATCAAAGAAATTCGTCGTATGCAGATGAGACGCCTGAAATTAACAACACCATTAACACCGCAACAAGAATATTATAGACCAGATATGGTGCATAGGTGAAATAATGAATTACTTTCCAAAAATCCATGGTACCATTATCATATAAATTACTAAAACTTAAATTGATGTTGCCACAAATATGGACAAAAAGCGAAATACCAGGGGACTCCTAAAGAACTATCCTTTAAATTTGTACAAGCTGTAAATAGTAAAATATATAATGTTGAAGAAAACACTGCAGTGAGATTACTACTATTTATACCAGAGGACAATATTTGAGAAGAACAACACTTAGGAACGTGGAAAGAAAAAGTAAAAATTTGGTTAATTGCATGGATTTCGGAATAGGCCTAATATTATTATGCTGTTACGGTATTTCCTATTAGCAATATATGTATATATATATATATTGATACGAACTGGCGCAACTTAGTTTCAAAATTGAAAATTATTTGTTTTGTTGCGTCGTATGTTTATGCGGCGCTAACTTTCGGTTAATTTATAGATATCGGTATCGGATTTTATCAGGCTCGTAAAGTTCATTGCACTACTTGTGTTAGTGTGCATGGGTGTGTGTTCGCGATCAAGCCGTGTGATAGAATCCGGTAAATTACCGATATTCGGAGATGATGGATGTGGTTGTGTCCGAGTGTGTATATTAATTCCGAAAAGATGCGTCTAGTTCGGCTTGCAGAACAATGTATTAGCTGGGGTGGTTCAGGTACCGCGCACGCAATGTACACCGTGTGTCGCATGGGGTAACACGCCGAGCAGCAGAGGTATTTTACGATCTGTCTATTATCGGAGAATAATTCGGCGAAACAATAGATGCTCTTATCATCGCCAATTAAGAATTATTTTTATTAAAATATGTACTCTAGTCAGAGTCGTTCGAACGACAATGTCGCTGCTAGTCGTCTTACGTGTTAATAGTATTCAATCGATCAGAATACGTTGTTCTAGTCGGACGGTAAGCCGTAGAAACATACCTTTATGCAATCGCCGTATCGTCGTTTTATGTGCATTTTTGGTTAAATTATGCAGCTTTTATTAGTTTTAGTAGTTTTTTCATTTATTTTCTTATCGTCATTAATATATATATATATATATATACGAGTATATATATATATAAATATATGTAAGTGAACGTTTGTGTCGTTTTCAGTGCGGATTTGATAATATTGCCGAAAAAATCAAGAAATATACAAGAACTTCTGGTTAAAATTTATTCGATCTTTCCAAATGAACACATGGTCTGTGATCGTGGGGTGGTTTGCGAATCGGCGAATCTCGTGTGCACTAAAAAGTTAGAAGATTTTTTCCGATTTTCGTAAATTCTAGTCGTGAATTGAATATGTGGTGCGATGCTACCGTGAGATCTCCCACGCGGGGAGAGGTATGCCCGTGGCGCAAACGTGGGTTCGCGATTTAGTCGTCTAGTTGAAAATAATTAAAAGAAAAATGCTTTGCCGCGGGGAGCTGCCTATGGTGTGACCCAACAAGTGTCATTGACGCCCGTTAGGGTTTTGTTTTATCGGAACCATTTTGTTATTTTATCATAAAAATTAACACCATTATCGATCGAAGAGGAAGAAGGAAGATGCGATCGATTACAATTGGCGACCTAAACGAACAGGAACATAGCTTAATACATAGCACTGGCCCCGAACTGAGGGACGAGAGCCCGTAGCGAGGGCCCTGAATAACCAGAATTCATAAAATTATTCGACGAGGAATTCATAACAATATATGAGTAAATTTAAGGTATTTCCGATGAAAAGTCTATCCTAGTCCTCATTTATCACGTTTGCGGTTCGCATAAGTATTTAATAACGTATAAGTTTGATTTTACAAAGTATCTCTATAGCTCTAGAATATTGTATCCCGATATTAAGGTATTTGAAATTGTTATATTGATCAAGTATATGATGATAAGCGTATGGACAATTACAAGGGAAGTACACAAGTTGTCAGACGTCGATTTTGATGAATTTTTGATATGTTGTAGAGTATAAAAAAATATTAAACACATGTTTTTTTATCGGCCCATGTATAGCTTCAAGGGGTGAAAACCACTTCTAAAGTTCACTCCCGAAAATCGTTTTTCCTAAATATCTCGTCTTCAACTTTATATTTTTTTATGAAACAAAATGGAAATTATTTCTCGTGCAAAGGACAAATAATTCACAGTGATTTAAGCAGTAGGGTTGCATCCCCTATTTTATAGGGGGTAAAACACCTTTTTTGGTCATAATTATGGAATAAAAAATTATAAAATAACATAAAAAATAAGAAAAAATTTTTTTAACGCACACACAATCGAAAAATAAAGTTGACGTGTTTCGACATTTTCATGAATTTTACCCTTAAAGGGGGTAAAGCACCCCTTACAAGAAAAATCAATTGATACACGTATCAAGTAATCCAATTTCGTAAAAAATTTGTATATAAAGGATTTTGAGGTAGCTGATTACGAATCTGTTATCAATTTTTGAAAATTCAATTATCCTGTGCTTTATAACCATACAGACCCAAATCCCTAAAACCCAGACAGGCATTCAGCCTGTGTTTTTTTAAACCAACGAACCCCATGACAGAGGCCTGTGCGTTATAACCATACAGCTTCAAACCTCTAAAACCGCACAACTCCTAAACTGCAGTTAGACGAAAGACCCATTCATTGTGGTACACTGGAAAACCGTTCTTATAATTTACTTATTTAAAAAATTATCGGTAAGGTTTATTTTATGTATTTATTTATTCCTTTATCTATTTATTAACGGGAATCACTCTCTTCTTACGAAAATAATAACAAAAATAAATTAGTAATATACTAATATTTTTTTTTTTTGAGAATATACTTTACATTCAATGAGGAAATCAAAACATTTATTAATAATTCTCACAGTCAATAAACAGTAAACAATATATTAATACTATTATAGATATAATTCGTACTGCTATCATGCTCAATAAATCTGCGATAATCTGAAATATAATAATCATCATTTTTAAAAATAAACATCTTTAACTTTTAACATTAGCTCGTTTAGGAAGGTGGTGTTCATTTTGCTCGTTATAACTTCAGTCAAAACAGTGTGTTAAGTTGCGAGATTTTTCTGAAATTTGGACGTTTAATGCGTGTTTTGTTGCTGGTTTATCGGTTTAAAAACACGGGCCTTTGGTCTTACTGGGGTTTAGGAGTTTCGGGTTTGTTGGTTTAAAAAAACACAGGCTGAATACCTGTCTCGGTTTTTTAGGGATTTGGGTCTGTATGGTTATAAAGCACAGGATAATTTGAATTTTTGAGAAATTGATAACAGATTCGTAATCAGCGACCTCAAAAACCTTTGTATACAAATTTTTTACGAAATTGGCTTATTTGATACGTGTATTAATTGATTTTTCTTGTAAGGGGTGCTTTACCCCCTTTAAGGGTGAAATTCATGAAAATGTCGAAACACGTCAACTTTATTTTTCGATTGTGTGTGCGTTAAAAAAATTTTTTCTTATTTTTTATGTTATTTTATAATTTTTTATTCCATAATTATGACCAAAAAAAGGTGTTTTACCCCCTATAAAATAGGGGATGCAACCCTACTGCTTAAATCACTGTGGATTATTTGTCCTTTGCATGTGAAATAATTTCCATTTTGTTTCATAAAAAAATATAAAGTTGAAGACGAGATATTTAAGAAAAACGATTTTCGGGAGTGAACTTTAGAAGTGGTTTTCACCCCTTGAAGCTATACATGGGCCGATAAAAAAACATGCGTTTAATATTTTTTTATACTCTACAACATATCAAAATTTCATCAAAATCGGCGTCTGACACCTCGCGTACTTCCCTTGTTAGTATATTGGCCTTGTAGGACTCCCCTTACAGTTATTTAAAATAGGGGAAACAAAAAACCTTACAGCAATGACCGGTTGATAAAGAAGTTTTTTTGTTTTTTTTTTTCAATCAGTCAAGTCGTAGAGAATATACAAATAAGAACACAAAGCGTATTTTAAATTTTATTTGAAAAAAAAGAAGAAAAAAACACTTTTTTTTTTTACTTGCCTTAAGTGAAAATGAGACACTAAATATTAAGTTTGAGGGGAAAAATTAAACTAATAAAAAAAAAAAATAAAGACATCAAAAAAGAAACAAAAGTATGGAAGTTAAAAATTTGTAGTACTGGTTTGATCCCAGGAGCCGCGGCTATCTCTGTTCGGATAGTAGACACACGGCGCCGGAGACGAGGCTCGGGCCAGTCCGGAATTATAAAACTTTTTGCTTCCACTCTGACCAGAAGCAGATCTAGGATTGCGCAGCATGGAAGCATTGACGCGGTGCATGTGTCTCTGGCATCTGCTGGAATGACTGCTTCGGAACTCCCCGTTGTACGATATGAAACTGTCTTCATGCGTTTGTTCCGGAGAATCTCGTCCAGCGCCAAATGTTGTCGCGCACACGTTGAATCCGTGCGGGAAGAACAATTTGAAGAATAATCGTTTGAACTTTTCGCCGAATATGACGTAGATGACAAAATTCACCGACGAATTTATCGTTATCATGAGATTTCCCATCTCCACGAGGCAGTCTATCGTTTTCCCGTAAAACGCTTCCAAAACGTTCGAGACCAGCGCCATCGCGTTGCATATCAGGAACACTACGACAACGCATAATAACATGGTGGCCAGGCCGATTTCCTTTTTTTGTAACCGCGAAAGCTGCTGCCTTTCCTGGTTCGCCCGTCGTACCTGTGAACAGTCAGTTTATCTGCACGTTGAAAAATATATTTTTATCGATAATTTTTCGCAACAGAGTAAAATAGGGCGACTTCATTTTTCATCGTGAAGTAAGGCTCGTTCTACACTGATTTAGTTAAGTGACTTACTCTAGTTTTTCGAGATCGATTTTCATTAGCCGGGTAAGTGACAAAGCTACGGGGCAACGGATATAGGTTTTTATTTAAACAGGTAAGAAAAAAAAACACGTATTCTTGAATTTGTTCGATTTTATTGTAAGAAAAATATCGATAATTCGTTTTGAGTAAAGAAAACTGACATGATTTGGAGCAATAGAATCAAAATACTTCAATATTGCTGCTGTTTGACTTTAGAGTCGTGTAAGTGTTTATATTTAATTTTAATCGTTATGATTAATCCGGTGTGTGAAATGTCCTTAAGACTTATAATAAATATGCTTATACGGATCTGCTTAGCTGTTTACGGTCGGTGGGATTGAAAGGAAATAGCTGAGTTTTATATTGCGAAATTTGCATCCCGCGGGTTTTTTGATTTGCACACGGGGAATCGTTTTGACATCAAATAAAAATAATTCAGCCAAATTTTCAGCTATTTATCTCAAACGATTTTCGAGTATTTCAAAAAAACCACCTCGTTTTTTTCTATTTTATTTTTTTTTAATAGTAAAATTCAAAATAAATGGATTAGGAGTAAAAGACATGAAAAAAATACTCTACTACTATGTATTTCAGGTAGAATGCCGATTTTTAAGAACAGAAATAAAATTAAAATCAATTTTTTGACCGCGTTTTTGAAAAGTGTCCATGATATTGGAGGTGTAATGTACACAGAGTGCCTAAACGACTACTGCTCTACTTTACAGGCAGAAATGTTTGGGATCCTTCTTTGTCTTGAGACACATTCTTCCAACCCAGCGTCTCAAAATGCCCTTTTTATTACAGACTCACTTCAATTTATCAAAGCCATCTAGAGCCCAGACAGTTGCAACTCTCTACTAATTAAAATAAAAAACCTCCTACTCCAACTTTCACGATCTGAGGTATATGTCACATTCTTACGGATCCCTAGCCATGTTGGGGTTTCCGGCAATGATCGGGTTGACTTGGCTGCTAAGGTAACTCTATCTAGCCCGATGCCGTTTAACGCTGTACTGCCTCGACTGGAGTCATCAGTCTTTCTGATGCACTTTGCTGAAGAATGGAGCAAACTATGGTCAGAACAAACGACCTGGCTCAGGTTCATAAAGTCGAACACCGACCCATGGTGGCTGCCGTTCCCCGTTTCATGTAGGGATTTCTCGATCCTATCGAGGTTGCATCTGGAGCACACTGCACTGTCACAAAATTACGTCTTTGAAGGAGCTCCCCCTCCGTCCACTTGTCCTTTGTGTGGGTTCATGGCCTCGCCAACCGTAGAGCATCTGCTTCCCGTACTTCTAGTCACACCTCATCCGGCCGTCTGTTGTCGAACTACCCGGATTGTGATCGCGCAGTGTTGAATTTTTCAGCATCGAACAGACTGCACCGCTTTCTGTAATTTCCAGTGAGTCAAGGTACCGTAATAGCCCAGGTAGTTACACACGGCGCCTAGATTTACATTTGTAAATTTATTAAAAAAAAAAAAAAAAAAAGAAAAAAAAAAGTGTCCGCTGCCAAATTTTGTCAGAAAATGTCTTTTTTATTCCTTTACACTCGGGAATTTCTTCATTTTTTTTGAAGTGGTCAAACATAATGTAAAAAAAATAAAAACTAATTTTTCTTCTTCAAAATATTTTGCTTAAACCTACCAAAACTTTTTTGCTGATAGAGAAATATATAGAAAATAATTTTTCAACTGAAAATATACGTTTTACTCGTAAAAATAGTTAGAAAATTAAGAAATTGATGTTAATTTTTTTTTTTTTTATGCAAAAATTAATTGGAATAAAAAAGATATAATTTTTCTGTGCTATTAGCCATAATAATTTTACATTGTTAATAAATAAAAATGAAAATTTTTCTTTGATAAGTTATATTACATTATTTATATTTAAAAAAAAGGTATCATTAATTATTTACAATAGATGAAATGATTTCGCACTAGATATATATGAAAAACTATTTTAAATAACATCAGTTAGTCTTGTCACTGTCCTCATTCACTACAGCATTAACTTTTTCGTTTATAAACAGCTGACTCAATATTTCGCCAGGTTTTATTATTTTAGCCAAAAATATCGAGCGTAAGCAAGATAGTAAATGATTAAACACTGTTTAACTTAAATTATAGTCTTGAAATTAATTGAAGAAAGAAAATGTATAGATTAGAAGTAAATTAATACAATTAAAACACAACAATGGTTACATCATTATTCTTAAAGTTAATTATAACCACTATAGAGAAAAAATAGTTCTGAAAGTTCCAGTAGATCGCGCTAGCGAGTTAATTTACCACTGACTAATGCATTTCTGAAGACATCAGAAATCAAAATAAGAGGTACTAAGATTTTAAAAATTTTTAACGTCAAATCAAAAATATTTAATGCCTTTAATTATTTGAGGGGAGAGTATTTCTTAATTTTCCATATATTTCTCTATCAGCAAAAAAATTTTGGTGTGTTTAAACACGATTTTTGAAAAAAAATTAGTTTTTATTTATTTTTATTATGTTCCACCACTTCAAAAAAAAATAAAAAAATTCCTGAGTGTAATGGAGTAAAAAAGATATTTTCTGTCAAAATGTAGCAGTGGACACTTTTCAGAAACGCGGTCAAAAAACTGATTTTAATTTTATTTCTGTTCTTAAAAATCGGTTTTCCACCTGAGATTCATAGTAATAGAGTATTTTTTCATGTCTTTTACTCTTAAGAATTAGGAAAAAAATCGTTATTCTTTTATTTTCAATTTTACTATTAAAAAAAAATTAAATAGAAAAAAACGAGGCGGTTTTTTTGAAATACTCGAAAACCGTTTGAGATAAATAGCTGAAAATTTGGCTGAATTATTTTTATTTGATGTCAAAACGATTCTCCAAGTGCCTATCGAAAAAGCTGCGGCCGAAAATTTCCCATATAAACCTGGCTATACCCTTTGAAAAGGAACGCAAAATAAAAAGGAAAAACAAAAAAAAGGTAAAGATATAAATACGAACTTATTATTATAATTTGAGTTTTTAACAAGGAGAGGTTAAGACTTGCGAGTCACTGATTTTGTTAAAATTTTGTAGATCGATAGAAGACCATGAGTATATGAATTGTCTAAAATATTAGAATGCAACTTTTTCATTTACGCGAGAAATTTAAATTTTTAGCAGCCGCATTTAACAGATAATATGCATAGTCGTTTAGACAAAAATATGCAATAAATTCTAAATTATGTTTATTTACCTCGTGCAAATGATTTAGAAAACTGATTATTCCAAAATGAGGTATATTAAACAAAAATATTATTAAAAAACAATAAAGTAATTTTAAAAAAATCAATTTTTAATTTAATAAAAATTTAAACACGTCATTTAATTAAATGTATATAGTATAAAAGCACAAATTATGACAAACTTGTTTCGTCATGGTGTAGTGGTAAAAGTGATATGTCTATTTGTACAACTTGAAAATAAGGTGCCGGGTTGAAATCCCCCGATGTCACGTAAAATTTTTGATCTTATATTTTTAATTATTAATTCTTATTATTTAATTATTTTAATTCTTTATGCATACTATATGAATATAATAAGGTGAAAGCCAGGTCAACAAAATAAAAATAATATAAATGCAATAAATATTTTCAATTTCTGATTATTTACATTTCTATAAACGATCATCATTCATCATTATATCCTCAACCGAATGTTAATGGACAACCTATTCTCATATTTTTTTTTTTAAATGTACAGATATAGGTTGTATACTAAGCAATTATTATAATATGCAACGCAGGTGTACACATGCAAGAAGACTACATTCGGGACTGATTGAAGCCGCTTGTTATCGCGCTACCAGTGCAGTCCGTCCGGTGTGTCTCTGCTGTGTACTGACCTAGCGCGCATATGATGTTGAACGTGGTGGTTTGCTATTGCCTTCCACGTGATTACTAGCGATTATTTATTTATTTATTTATTTAATTCTTGTAATAAGTTCGTCGTCGCTCAGGATCGAACCCCGTAACCTCCATATTGGAAGTCGATAGGCTATCGCGACGACTAAACGTGTTTTATACGCAGCGAATTCATTAAGACATGTAAAAATAATAAAAAATTGAATATGTTTATTTTATTTATATTTTTCTTATTTTATTGACCTGGCTTTCGCCTTATTATATTCAAATAGTATGTATAAAGAATTAAAATAATTAGATAATAAGAATTAATAATTAAAAATATATGATCAAAAATTTTACATGACATCGGGGGATTTCAACCCGGCACCTTATTTTCAAGTTGTACAAATAGACATATCACTTTTACCACTACACCATGACGAAACAAGTTTGTCATGATTTGTGCTTTTATACTATATAAATTTAATTAAATGACGTGTTTAAATTTTTATTAAATTAAAAATTGATTTTTTTAGAATTACTTTATTGTTTTTTAATAATTTTTTTGTTTAATATACTTCATTTTGGAATAATCAGTTTTCTAAATCATTTGGACGAGGTAAATAAACATAATTCAGAATTTATTGCATATTTTTGTCTAAACGACTATGCATATTATCTGTTAAATGCGGTTGCTCAAAATTTAAATTTCTCGCGTAAATGAAAAAGTTGCATTCTAATATGTTACATAGTTCATATATACTGATGGTCTTCTGACGATCTGCAAAATTTCAACAAAATCAGTGACCCGTAGATCATGACTTCTCCTTGTTAGACGTCAAATAATAAGCGACAAAATGTAATGAGAGTACGCCGATGAAAAGTTTATTTTCCGAGTCTTTCAAATTGCTTTCTTCCTTTTGCTCCATCTTCACTGCGGAAGCTATCCTTAGTGCTCTGCTATCCATTCCACTAATCTTCTTAAGGTGCCGTACGCTACATAGCGCGTTGGCGCAACCTATTCGTACATTTAGCTGTACCGATATAGGTTGTGTACCAGGCAATTGTAATATGCAACGCAGGTGTATACACGCAAGACTACATTCGGAACTGATTATAGCCGCTTGTTATCGCGCCACTAGTGCAGTCCTATTTATGTCTGCTGTGTACTGTCCTAGCGCGCATATGATGTTGAACGTGGTGGTTTGCCATTGCCTTCCACGTGACTATTAGCGATTATTTATTTATTTAATTCTTGTAATAAGTTCGTCGTCGCTCGGGATCGAACCCGTGACCGCCATATCGGAAGTCAAGCGCTCTAGCAACTAGGCTATCGCGACGACATTCCATTCCACTAATGGTATTAATAAATTTCTGTTAGATTCTAAAAGTGATCTAATGTCCAATTTCCTCTTCACTTCCCTTACATACCGCAGATTTCACAATACTGCTTATTCGTTCCCTCCTCTGTAGATTTATCTCTCTTGTCGTACAAATCGACTTCTTCTAGATTCCTTGCCGCCTTTGAGAGTAATGAACAAGCTGATGTATTAGCTCCATCCGCTATAACTGGTCCTGGAGTGAAGTGCGTGTATATGGGTTTGGGGTAGGTGTGTATGAGTTTGTATGTAAACGGGTTTGTAAATATTGATTAATATATTGGATATATTACAGTATTTAGTATCATGGGTTAGTTTGGTAATATTTCTTTGTGAATTTTAATATTTATAAATTGTAAATATGGGTTTATGCTTACTGCTAGATTAAGGATCTATGTACGGATGGTTAGCTTTATAAGTGCAAACCGTAACTGCCCAAAAGGTTGTTGTTGTACTTCGTTGCAAATAAAAAAATACAAGTAAAAGATAATCAGTGTATGCCAGGAAGCTACTACAGTAATGAAGTAATATCTTTTTTTAAAAACAACAAGTTGCGAATGCATGCGACGAAGAGCAAATAGCTCTGATGGAATGACGAGAGCAGATGCAGAAAGTGGAAAGAGCCGGAGCGGAAGGACGTTAGTAAATGAAAATATTTTCAAAGCATAGCGGCTGATTAGAAAGACTTTCCAAGTCTAACGCTACACTTAATATGACAGCGAACTACCCCCAGCACTAAATGAAAAAGTTTTAGGAAAAGTCAAAAAATTGCAAAAATTCTACTTTGAAAATTTCTCGATAAAGAAAAAATACTACATATAGGATCGGAAAAGCAGCTAGATTGGGCAAACGAAAGATGGAGTAAATAAACCTTTTTGGGGCTCAAAAATTATAGAAAATTATTTGTAAGAAAGTGAATTAATATCCGGAGAAGAAAAGTTTTGGGTCCTATCATGGATTCGTGTCACACTTTGAGAGAATCACTACCGTTTTTTTTTTCTTTTTCATGGAACAGCAGAAGAAAAAAAAATTAACGAGTGTCTACGCTTCCCGCAGATATATTAATACATGGGGGTATATTTCATGGGCTGCTCCGGCTTTCCTTTATTCTTTCACTCAGCATAAGAATTATCTAGGTTGTTTTTCTGAATCGTCATTAGGCTGGCTTTATATTTTATGGACGGCAACGAGTGTGAAAGTCGACGTGTTTATGATTTTTACTGTACAGCGATGCTTTAGAAACGGATACGGTATTTACATTTACATCGTTGACAGTATTTACAACATTATTAACATCGTTTACATTATTTGCACCATTGACAACGTTGACATCGGGGAGGTATATGCATTGTTATCGAAAGGAGAGGACGATTCGTACTAGAGTAGGAAATATAGTGGCACGTTTCAAGAGCATCGACGTGTCATGAAAAAGACAGCGTCAATGCACGTAAAGTTGCGTGATGTGGAAATGGTTGGTTCATTCTTCAGTTCGAGTCCGAATTCTGCACGCATAAATTCCATGAATATGGAACCGTGCAACCCTCGTAAATCCAACTTAAGGTCAGCACCGAGGACCATTTCAGCGCCTTATACGGAATCTACGTTAAACTGGTCGACGTCTGTGTTACGGAAGAAGAGGCGTATAGCCTGAGGAAACTTGCGGTCGACGAATTCGCCGTCCATGAAACGGGCTTCAATCATCGCTTTCTCCTCTCGAAGTAAGGACTGACCATCGCCAGTCTCGGTTTATTACAGATGAGAAGGCGACATCAGCTTGTCACATCACACTTGCACGAGCGGGATGTAATGGCTGCCAGATAATTTCGCAGCAGAACTTTTGACTCAATTGCTTGTAAATTTACGTGTCTGGCAAACGGACGGTAGTTGACGGAGGTCGCCGGTAAACACCATGTCCATACTCGCAAACGGACACCCGTGACCATGCCTAATGTGTTCAAGTCAAAAATTTCTGTCCGAGGAGAGCGGATCCGATCATACTGTACTCGTTGATGAAAACGATGCGAACATTTGCGAACGCTGTGGCGAAACGCGTTCAGTGCTTTGTACAATGGATCCGATATATGTATAAGTAATACTTTTTTGCTTTTCCACGATAACAATTTATGGTAAAATTTTGTGGGACACTTCGTGTGACATTTTGTGGACGGACAAATTCCCCCCCCCCAGCCTTGAGACATTGTTCATGTCAAAGAAGAAGAAAAATAATTGGTTCTCTTTTAAAGTTATTCCTCGTGCGATCTTACTGCGGCAATGTTAAATCTTATTAGAAGAGATCATTTAGTATTAAAAATTACTATACTTAAATATGCGTTTGTCAACTGATATTTTGTAGATGGAAAAAAACAAAAAAAGAAACACGTTGGATCGATAAAAACGTTATGTTTATACTCCAGGATTATTTTTTATACGCCAATGCGATTATATGCGAAAGATATCTTATTTTTAATTGACTATTTTTTACTTTTTTTTTTTGGATTATTCTTTTTTTACACGCTACAGGAAATACGCTCTTTTCTTAAAAAGGGCAACGAAAAAATATCGCGAGAACTTCGGTAAAATAATTTGTCAAAAGAGTACGTTATTTTACCTGTCTGTAAATGGCCGTGTTTAGAATGGCCAAAAATCCGAATGGTATAAAGTACATGAAAATCAGATACATCCAATGAATATAAACCGAAATGTACAGATGGTTATTCCGCAGATTCGACGGATGAACTCTGTAAATCAACACGTTGTACTTGTTGTGTACGCATTCTTTTACAATTACTTCCCAGAATCGGGTACCATTGTACAGTGCCGAGAAGATGATGATGAGGATCACGTAAAATCTAGCTCTACCGCGAGTGCACAGAGATCTAGCCCGTAATGGGTGACAAACGGCCACGAACCGTTCCAAAGTGACCGTTAACGTTAGGTAGACGGAGACAGTTTGCGAAATCATGCCGATCGGATATATGACCGGAGCTACTAACGGGTAGACGCGATAGTAATAAACGAACAGGTAACCGGTACCGGTATAGATGGACGGTAAGCCGAACAGTAACATCGAGGTGATGATGAGGACAGTGTCGCACCGGGCCAGACCGATTAGCAGATAATTTATCGACGACTTCATCTGAGGTCTGGACAAGATGATCATCGATATTATGTTCCCGAAAATGCCGAATATTCCGATACTATTCAACAATAGGCCGTAGGCTATGAAGTGGAATAGTACGTCGTCGTCTTCTTCCGATTCGGCGGACGATTCGTTGTAGGAGACCGGTTCGCAAAATTCTATAAATGAACCTTCGATAATCGCGCCTCCGCTACTGTCGACAATTGAGCGCGTAATATTATCGATACCGGCGGCTACATTAGTAACGTTCGCGGAATCGATGTAATCGGGAAAATAGAACTTGGAGGAATCGTTCGTTTTGAACCGTGGTATGCCGGTGCTGTCGCTGCTATAACTGAACATGATCTATGTTCAATAATCGAATGGAATACGAGATATTTTAAACGTCGATTAAAGTCTCGTCCGATGTTCTCATCTTCTGCTAGATTATTCTTGTTGTTGAGTTACTTGTATTTTTAAATTTTTCGACCGACTTTACGAATATCAGTGCGTCGTTCGATGGAATATTGTCGCAGGTATCTGCACTTTTTTTCTCGCCATGTCCGTTTACACGTGCTTTTCCATCGAGTTCATCTTTGATATTCTATAACAGAACGAAAAAATTAAAATCGATATATATATATATATATATCTATGTATATATCGATAGATTGCGAGACTGTATATTTGTGCGGCTTCAGTCGATACGATTAAACAAACTTCTTATTTGGTATCGAGGTTGGACGTTATTAAAAATTTCGATATTTCTCGGATGAGCGATTATACGTCATGCAACCCGTTTTTAATTAAAAGCTTAAACAAGTTTATATCAAAGATAAAGTAAAATTGGTTCCTAGTAGTTCCGTCCTTGCGACCTTCGAAGGACAGCATCGCCTTCCTTATATTGTTCTATGGCTGTTTTTTTTTTTTTTTTTTTTTAAAGAATTGGACAACCTTATAGACGTTTCCGTTAATGTGGTTATTCAAGTATAGACCTGGATGTTATAAGTGTGAAAGTAACGAGCATCACGTAGATGATCAGTGTTCCAGTCAGATTGCGACGAACATGTTTTGCAAAAAGAAACTCATAACGTACGTGTAGAGTAACCTGTCCAGAAAGGAAAAGACTACATTAACGAGCTGATGGCGTCCAATGATATGAGTTTTGCGGAGGCTTCTGTAGAACTCCCAAAAAAACGTACTATCAACATGACTCACACGCTAATAAGGTCAGAGTTGATAGTAATAGTGACGGATACTGTTTATTACTTTCGACCACTGAACAAAATTAAACAGAAATAGGGAGTTTTTAAATACTGAAAAATATATAAGCCTAAACCTATCTCTAAGAGGAGGTCGGGATTTATCGATCATGAGTGAAAAATATGTTTGAAAAGAAAATGGTGCCGTTCGTTTCATCGCATCAAGATAGAAGACCTAATAATAGTCATTGCTTTAGGTACGAAAAAAAAAAAAAACATCTACACAGAAATATATTTAAAAGTAACCCGGTTAAAAATGATCTAGCTAGCAAGCCAATTTCCATTTCTACCCGTTACGATTTCGTCCTTAAGTAACTATAAATTATTTATTTTATTGTATTTTACTAAGTGGTTATGTAATAAGGGTATCCGAATTTGCTACTGAACTCGGATAGTAAATTCCTAATTTCGTTATCATAACCATCCTAAAAATTTTCCCTTTTTGTTTCAATTTTTCTTCCCCTTTTTATCTTACTTTCTTTTCAACTAGGGGCAGTCGATTCTTCCTTCTTTTCCATTTATAATCCATAAACTATAGTGAAATGTAATATGATCTGGAACACTTTCTAAGCGTCCATCGCTTCGATGCGGTTCTTTTATCGGTGGCCGTGTTAGGTTTTAAACAATTCAATATTGCAAATTATAATTGTTACCGAAATGATGGAAACGATCGTTTTGCGAGCGCGGCCATCCTTGTTAGGTGGAGGATTAGTCGGTAGACCATTACCGTAAATCTGGTCTTTTTAGATGCATGGACGTTCTTTCTTGTTTCGTGATTCGAAGTCAGAATCAGAAACTTCGGGTCCGTTAATATTTTATCACTAACATCAGAGTGTCATTGCCACCTAACATAGAGTTATATTTTTCCCTTCATCAGCTACATCCGTATTTAACAATATGTCGATTATTTTACGACATCTATAATGGCGATCATCAACCGTAATCGTATTCTCACTAGCCAGTTTTATTTCATGTAATCGCTACAAAAATGAGGAAATATGAAAATAGTTTCTCGTTAAAGAAAAATATTTTAGAAAATCATTAAACCGAAATTCATAAAATTACGGCATAATAAATATTTAAATAATTTCTTACTCGAGAAAAAAAAAAAAAAAGGTAAGAAAAGTAATGAATCTAAACTGACCTAATACGATTGTCGCAGAATAAAAGAAGAAAGGTATTTCGTAACACACCCTAACGTTATTTATCCTGATCCAACACAAACACACACACGGAAGAAATAGTCGACTATCTTTGGGTCGTTTTTGATATTCAGGTGTCCTATTACATAGAAAGCAACACAATGTGAACTTGTGCGGTTATTGAAGAGTATATTGTTTTAGGGGAAGAGACAGACTACTCTCTGGTTGTCAATTATGTAGATTTTTATGTTCTACTGCGTTTCCCCCGGGTGGTTTAAGCGTTAAATTACGAAATACCGTTCTACGGAACTGCTGTAGGAAAACCATCTGCGATATAGTAGGAAAAGTTTTTTTTAAGTGGTCCGAACTCGGGTGTTTAGCTATCGAGAATTCAACAAATGCTAGAAATGCGCTTAAATCATTCTAGCATTAAAAAAGAAAAAACCCGAAGCCGTGTCCACCGGTGGGGGGGGGGGGGGTACCCCCCAATGAGAACTTAAATAGTTATTATAAATACACAAAAATCTGAAAAAAACCAAAAATTTAAAATAAATATTGATGATTTTTTTAAGTTGTTTTTACCTACTTTTAAAAGAAAAAAGAAAAAATGTGCTCCTTATTTTTAGGTACTTCATTAATATTTTATGCACAATTTTTTATTACGAGTATAATCAATAACGTATGTGTAATGTTTATTAATGTTCATATACGGGGGGTAATTCATTTATGTAAATTATTAATCGATATAAATCAAAATTACGGAAATTATTAATACTACGAATATTAGTGAAAAATGTATTGTTATTTATAAAATAAGTATGCCAAGAAAATTTTCAACGCCCCTTTAAAATTCTGGGCACGGGCCTGGAAAGAGCCCTTAAAAAACTGCTTCGAAACCGGAAACTGCGACGAAATAAATATTATGAAGAAAAATTGAACAAAACAAGCAACTAGAATATCATTACAGAGTCAACCATTTAGGCCAGTTCAGGTAACGGTTCGGCTGAAAATAAACAGAGAGTTGCGAGTTTTCGATTTAGCGAAAACGTGTGTTTGCGGCGGTAAAGTTTCCGAAGAAATTTCGATTGAACATCTGTTAGTGGTATAGTTGACACAGAACCCCTGCTTCATAAAAAACATCATTCCGAAAGCGAATAATGTTTCCCCTTCCATTATGAAAAAAACTGCAAAATGGGTTCCGATCAATCCAAATAAATAATAATAATGGATAAAATAAAATAAAAAATGAAAAAAAATTTGTTTTTTTTGTTGTCAGGCATTAATCCGTACGCAGTTTTCCTTCTGGTACTTTACTGGTCAGTTTTATTAGATAATTTTATTTTTAACGCGAATTGCGCATTCTCTGTTTGCTTTTGCAAAGTTTTAAGCTGGTTCGCACTTTTACCGCATGT
This sequence comes from Icerya purchasi, assembly GCA_039619475.1. NCBI lineage: Eukaryota > Metazoa > Arthropoda > Insecta > Hemiptera > Monophlebidae > Icerya > Icerya purchasi. Next base: position 398,618,770 of record CM077116.1, on the reverse strand, counting down.
TGATGGAATGACACCACTGGCCTACGCATCTCGTATGTTCAATAAAAAAACATCGGTCTGATAGAAAATGAAGCACCGATATGAATGCGACTATAGTCGATCACATAGGTTACGCTGTTACCGAAAATATATTATTTTTAATATCGACTGGCCGCCCAGATATTTTTTTTTTTTTTTATATATACAAATTACAACTGGCCAGAAGGCCATCCAGCAATTGGACTGTAACGCGAAAATAACTTGTTAGGGGTTAGCATCTAGCGATGGACCCCACTGAAATTTTAGTAACATAAAACTAGGCCAGATCAAACGGTCGACTACGTTTTAACCTTCGAACATCAAGACTATTATCAAGAAGATTGATCGCCAAAACGTTTGTGTGAGACTCCAAGCGGCCTATGTATCGCTTAGCAGCTCGCTTGATCTCGTCTTTCACATATGGGATATGTAAGTCTTGATGTAGAGTGTGGTTAGATACGTACCAGGGCGGTGAGACTATCAGCCTTATAGCCTTGTTCTGGAACCGTTGTATCTTGTTTATGTGTGTATCCTTTGCACAACCCCACAACATTAAACCGTATGTCCAAACGGGCTTTATAATTATTTTGTACACTAAGAATTTATTTTCCAATGATAAACTAGAGTACCTGCCAAGAAGCCAATTTAATTCTTGCAATCTTATATCTAGATGTTTTCTTTTTTGTGTAATATGCTTTTACCATGTTAATTTGCGGTCCAAATGAATGCCTAAGTATTTTACATCTTTATCCTGGTTGATAACCACCCCATTTATTTCTAACGGCTGATACGTAAAATTTCGCAACGTGAAATCTACTTGCGTACATTTACTTTCGTTTACTCTAATACGCCAACGACTCAGCCAGTTTTCCACTTCCTGAAAAAGTTTTTTTCAATTTATTCGAAGTTTCACTATTGTCTTTACCGGTAGCTAATAGTGCTGTATCGTCTGCAAACGTAGCCGTTATCACGCTATTATCAACTGGAAAATCGGCAGAGTAGATTAAGTAAAGCACCGGGCCCAAGACACTTCCTTGTGGCACGCCAGCAGATACAGGATAGATTTCAGAATATTGATTTAGAATTTTAACCTGGCATGTGCGATCTTCAAGGTAGGATTTTAAAAGAAGGTGCAAAGGATGCGGCACTATTTTTTTAAGTTTATAAAGCAGACCATGATGCCATACCTTATCAAAGGCTTGTTTGACATCTAGGAACACACCCGTGCATATTTGCTTAGTTCAAGACTTTCTTGAATAGTATGCACAATTCGGTGTACCTGTTCAATGGTCGAATGTCTTTTTCTGAATCCAAATTGATGTTCAGGAACAATATGTTCCGCATTTAAAATAGGATTCAACCGCTTTAAAATTATTTTTTCAAGGAGTTTTGAAAGGATCGGGAGCAAGGAAATTGGTCTATAGGATGAAACCTCATCCGGTGCCTTACCGGGCTTTGGTACAACTACTATTTGCGCCAATTTCCAGGATAATGGAAAATACTGCAGACGAAGAACAGCGTTAAAAATATTTGTGAGCAATAATATACCTTTTTTTGGTACCTCAGATAACAATTTATTGGTAATTAAATCAAAACCCGGACTTTTTTTATTATTAAGTTTAGTAATTGCGTATTTGATTTCGCTGGGAGACGTTGGCGCAATAGGAGGGCTTAACTGTAAAGGTACACTTAAAAAATCATGTATATCGGTTTCGTCGTTTAATTGTAAATTTGGCTTAAAAACATCAGAAAAATATTTGGCAAATTCCTCGACTTTTTCTTCATCAGTTCTAGCCCATGTACCATCGGGTTTGCGAATTGGGGGGAAGGGGTTGAGTGGGTTTATTTCGGCTTTTGATCACTTTCCAGAGGCTGTAATTTGTCGCCTCCGTGGGTGAAAGTTCCTGCAGGCAGCGTTGGAAAGATTCATTTTTGGTATTTCTAAGTAAAATTTTTAGCTCTTTCGATTTTTTATTTAACAGAGTTTTATAATAGGGATTTTGAGACGATTGCCATTTCCTACGGATGATTCTTTTTTCTTTTACCAGGTCTAGTATATGGCGCGGTATATTATGTGTTTCTTTTATTTTGTTTATATTTGGCGTACATTTCCATGCAATACTCTGTACAGCTTCTGTAAAGTACTGAACCGCTGCATCTACATCTGATTCCGTTTTTAATGATAAATTTAATTTTAGTGTAGAATTTACAGATGCTCGAAAATCGATCCAATTTGTATATTTATTATGTAAGTTTGGAGATTTATCTTGGTTTATTAATCCTGTACAAAACTAAAATATTAAGCTTTTACCTGCAATATCAAGAAGTTGAACAACGAGAAATTACACAACGAAAATCATTACATTTAAATAAAAAAAATGCTTTTTTACGAAAAATAAATACCGATACTTGAAGGTTTATTATACAAATTTAAAAATGCACTAAAAACTAACGAAATAATTACTCCCGATTAGAAAATATATATGTATATATCAGAGTGATGTAATACCCTTAAAGGTGACATTATCGTAATTCTTATACAACATTAAAACCTTAATTAGAGTTGGAATTAAATTCATGTTAGGAACAATTTAATCAACATTTAATGCAGTTTTTAATTATTCTTTTAACATGAATTTAATTCCAACTCTAATTAAGGTTTTAATGTTGTATAAGAATTACGATAATGTCACCTTTAAGGGTATGATAACACTCTGATATATATATTTTCTAATCGGGAGTAATTATTTTTTACTTTTTAGTGCATTTTTATAATAAACCACCTTGAAGACGGTATTTATTTTTTTTAAAAAAGCATTTTATTTCGTTACTTTTTAGTGCATTTTTATTCAATTAAATTAAAACATTTTAATAAGAACAGATATATTTCCACGACGGTGTGAAAACATCAAAAGCTACGTATTTCCATGGTAATTTGGCAAATTTATAGTATATTTTATAAGTAAATAAATCTAATCCGACGGTGAAAACAATCATGAATGAAAAGCATCCAAAAAGCTTCAATCTCCCGCATTACTATTAAGGATAACTCAAAAACTACCACCGGTCAGATCTTGATCAAATTTAAACGGGACCACATGACAAACACCACCTTTCAAATAAAAGAAGGATCATCAAAATCGGTTCATCTAGAAGAAAGTTCTGAGGTAACACACATAAAAAAAAATAAATAAATAAAAATACAGTCGAATTGAATACCTCCTCCTTTTTTGAAGTCGGTTAATAATAAAAAAAAAGGCAATTCAAATGAATAAATATTAATAAGGGGATACCCGAGATAATAGCCCAAGAGATAATTAATAAATTTGAATAAAATTAATCAAAAACCCCGGTTGAAGTGATTATGAAACACAATTCTACGGTTATATAGAATTAATTTTTCCTGCTACTAGCATAGATGTAAGTACTATAAATACGAGAGGGCATAAGATTCAACGAAATTGAAAGGGCCAGATCTGGTTTCTTGCCGGGCCAAAAAAAAAAAAAAAAAAAAAAAAAAAAAAATTATTATTTAAATCCCCTAATTGATTCTTATCAGTGGAACGATTTTACAAGAGTGAAAAAAATACATATACACGATTTACGGTGTGCCATGTATTTTCGAAGATTGCTGTGGAGAAGCGCAAGTGGCGTTATGAAATTTCCGAAAATTGGTTGCCATATATTTATGTCCTCCAGTAGTATGTACGATAATTCAATTTTGGAAAAAAAAAGTATTTGTGACATTTCTAAAGGTGTGTTCTATCTGTCACATCCGAATGAGACAATTAGTTCAATTGGTGAACGATTATTTCGCACACGTTTCATGAAAATTTGTAATTGTTCAGTAAGAGTAAATTTTTCAAAATTAGACTATAAAAAAATAAGATACTCTATCGCATGTTCGCGACATTTTCGTCATTTTTTACATCTTTAATTTATTCTTTAAACATATTCCGATAACTTCATTACAACTTAATTTACAAAAAAAAATTGTCTACACTTAAAATTAAATAATCTGTTTATTTAGTTAGATTTTTTTTTAAATTTTGAACACTACACAAGCACACTGCCTGACACACCTGCCGTGTGTATAACTCGCTTTCAATTTAGTCTCCAGTCCGTGTAATTCTGATAGAAGACCTATCACTGTTGACATTAGAAGAGAGCTGTTTTGAAATAGTTCTAATTGATAAAGTCTGCGGATAATTAACAATTACAGAAATACAAAATTCGTCGATTACTTCCCGGTTATTGGCTGCTTTATATTTACCTAACCGTTAACTCTGTTTACGCGCGTATATTTTATCGATTATAACTATTTCGAATATTAACACAGTTTGTTTACGCATTAGATGAACCAAGGTATATAGAGTAGGTGTGACCAACTCGAATGGTTTCACGGAACACTTTAATAACGCGTAACGTTACAGCGGGTCACACTTTAGGGGTGGTAAACACGCTTTTAAAATGTTGCAATATAAAAATTGCAAACTTAATAAAACCGCCTTGTTACGCGACTCCGACATAATTAATTCTCGAGTCTTAATTAATGAGATAATATTTATCCGTTCTTTCACTTAATTTTTGTAAATCTATATTTACGTTCGACGTTGCACATCTTAACTGGTTTTCTAAATCGGCATAACGAAAAAATGTTTCACAAACTGATGTGAATCCGAAAGCACTTACAACTCTCGTTGTGCAAGATATCTTAAGTTGCAATGTCTCGCTCCAGTGTACTATACGTATTGTAAAAGTTTAAAAAAATTCGTTTCATTTCATCGTTGCAAACTCGATTAACTTCATTTGCAGATTTTCAGGATCACGTGTCAACATGAAATGGGCATGAAAATCGAAATTTCAAAAGTTTCATCGTACTCTTCTAATACTGAGAAACAACTACGCAGTTACATAAGTGTTCCTCTAATTAGCACATTTCGAGAAATTCTTCGCTTTTGGTGAATTTATTTAACAGCGGAAAATGTTGCGCATTATTAGTTCTCATCTGGCAGCCGAATAACAACACATTTTTTCATTAAAAGTCTCCGGGAAATTATATAAATATCGATTATTAAATTATTCCGGTCCTCTAAGTCCTTGTTTTAGCTGCGATTAAGTATATCCGCCAAAAAAACATGCGTCTAATAACCGCAGTCAGTCGTCATCATTTTATTCAGGCATAGACATTGTTGTTTCTTGTTCAAAAACACATACCTGTTTTTTCTGGTAAATTAAAAAATTTTTTTTTAGACAGTTTTCCACGACCATCCAATAATATTGGTAAAATATACACGATGATATCGCCATATTCGGAAGATAATTCGCTAAGGAGTTCGTCGAATATAATACTGGAGTACATAAATTTTGTCGATGTATTGAATAACAAAAATTGTCGCTGATTTGAATGCCTCTGCGATCTCTGTCCATAAGTAATTTTACAGTTCGCTTATTTTTACCTGTTAAGGCAGATGCTCCGTAAGTCCGGCAAGAGCCTCGAAATTTAATTTATTTCCGACTAAGAATTCTTCAAACGTCTAGAGCAGTGGTTCTTAACCGGTGGTCCCTGGAAGCACTGAAAATGGTTTACGAAGCCATCCTAAAAATATTAAAGCTATAAAAGTAGAGTTAACTAGTGCACTTAATACACTTGTTTCTTCAAACAATTGTGCTCTGATATGAACTCTGAACACGAAACTTGGCTTTCCAAAGGAAATATGCTGTCTAGGTTGTACGAACTGAAAGAGGAAGTACAAATATTATTAACTAACAAGGAGAACAAAGAGTTGCTGGATGATCAGTTCGGCGAGTCCAAATTTCAAATGTGTATTGCTTATTTGGTTGATTTTTTCGCGGAACAAAATAAATTGAACCTTCAACTTCGAGGCTCATGAAACTTGAAGTTGGCAAGGCGCAAGCAATAAATTTGCATATGAAGATAAAATTAGTGAATTTATCACTAAAATCGAGCTATGGATCGACAAGGTCGGAATAAAAAAAAATTTTCTGCCTTTGATAGCTGAATCGAATTATTGACAGGCAGCGTGCTGAGATTATTAAAGGGGAGAAATACAAAAGAACATGATGCTTCATTTGAAAAGTTTAAAAAGTGAATTCACAGTCGCTATTTTCCTGAGACTACTGTGAGGACGAAGGTGTTCGGAAAGTGATCAACGTTTCCGAAGTGCCTGATGAAATTCAAGAAGAAGTGATCGAAGTGCAACACTATAGTAATTTGAAAGATTATATTTGTGACAGGAATTAATTTTGAAAATTTTTAGAGCCAAAAGGCAATTTCTTTCCCAAAGATTCAAGAAATTGCTGTACGTTCCGAACTTTGTTATCATCGACATATCTATGCGAGCAGGGGTTCTCGGCGCATTTGATAATTAAAAGCAAGTACCGAAATCGGTTGGATGCCAGTGTCGACATGTGTTTGGCTTTCAGTAGCACTGAACCAAGGATTTAGAAGTTAGTAAAAAGTATGCAGTCACAAAAATCGCATTAAAATAATATATTTACCTCTATTCTGTAAAATTTTCGTAAAAAAAATTAAAATACTGTTGGCTTTGAACAATTTTATGCATGTCTTATTTATAGATAGATGGAGAACAACCCTTTATTTATTTACATTTATTGTATATTACCTTCAAACAGTTGCAGGTCCATGGCAGACAGAAATTTTGTCAAATGGTCCCTCATCACTTAACGTTAAAGAACCACTGGTCTAGAGAAAACATTTTCTCCTTTAGTCGTGTCTTTTAAATTTAAAAGATCATTTCTTTTTTCACTGTTCACACCACGAATAAATATCACAAGTTGAGATGCCTCTGAGATATTTGCACTTTCATCGGATGTCAAAGAATATGCTTTGAATGCGGTTAGTTTTACCTCGCAAAGTTAGTTCTAATTCAGTTGAAATGCCATATCAATGCGATGACGTATAATTTCGCATAAATGATGCTTTGAAGTAATTTGCTTCTATCAGGCAAAACATCTTTTGTAACTGCTCCCAAACAGTCGCCTAGTTCATCAACTGAAAATCGTTTCATTTTCTTCGCAATCAACATAATGGTAGATGGTTAACAGTAATGAAGCAAACATCGTTTGCTGTGCATTATATAAGTGCGTAGTGGCACTTGCGCATTATAACAATGTGACATGTTCAAATTTTCATTTCATATTTTTAGTATACATACAATTGAAAACGATGAGTGTCGGACAGCAGACCTGGCATAGAGTTTCTTGTCAACATTTTGACCGCGTTATTTTCGGAATGTAAAACTATAGTTGCGTCTTCGGTTTATTTATAAATATACTATACCAGCATTTCGTCAATTTATAGATGTAGTGTATAGATCTGGAATCGCGCTATTTTGAAATCCCACGCAAGGTGAGATTCAGATCTTAACGATTCCTACCTCGTTGGCAGTCTAGCTTAATTGTTTGTTTCAATTACTCTGTTCGTTAGCGTAATTAGGTAATTTTTTTTTTTTTTTTTTTTTTTTTTTGTGATCACCGTATTGCGGAATATTGCTGACACACATTCGAGAATAATAATAAAAATAAAACCAACTACGAATTAAATATTGTCCGAGTAACACAATACGCTTAGTTTACATGTCCGATAACCTAAAAAAACTTGTGTGCCAATAATAATAAGAAAGAGGATTAAAGATATACACAGCCCCTCCTCTTCAAAAGTAACAATAGCAATCTTAATAAGTTATAAATTTTAAAAATTCAGTTAAAAATTTAACATTAAGAAAAAATCAGAATAAAGTTACGTAAATTAAATAGCGATTGAATAAAACCAGGTAAATACTTCGTCGAAACATCATTCGCTCGCTGTTTAAGGGACTCCGTGAAGTTGCCCCTGTTTCTTCTATAATCTAGTGCTATACGACATATAAGCTGTTGTATAAGTTCCTTCAAAGATTCATTTTCCAATTCTACACCATCTTCTTAATCCGTTCGATGCGAACATCCCGGAAGAAATATCTGACTCACATTGGCAAACTTGAATAATTTGCTGTGAAACTTGTTATATTAATCTTTATAAATTTCATTCGTATTGCGCCGTTTAATTATTTTAATTTTTCGTTTAATTCGTTTTTTACCTTTTCTCTAGTTCAACTCTTTACACTTTGCCGCGTATATTTATTCCGTATTTTTGCTTGTAGGAATCTTTCTTCTCTGATACAAAGAGTATATATCTGGTAGCAAGGTCGTAGTTTATCGAACTTCACTGATATGTTTTAACAAATAGGTGCTTTTTATTTTAATTTTTATTGTACCGCCGAATAAAAAGTTGTCAACTTCTGCATTTTGAAGAAAATAAGAATTTTTATACACAGGGGCCTAGAGTGTTAAACGTGATGTCCTCCAGCGTCTTGATGGTTTATACTGTTTTACTTTTTTAATTTTTTTTTTTCGATTATTTTTCGAATAAAGTTTATGGTTTTTCTTTTATTACCCTCAGAGGTGTACGTAAAATTTTGGCAAACTGTACAGCAGTTTACTTTCTTCAGAAAAGCCTAAATTAAGGCGAAAAAAAAAAAAAATTGAATATTTGTTACGACATTACTTTTTCTTTAAGCGCGGCTGTCATTTAGCAGAGGGGGTCCTTATCGTGATCATTCCTTTTCACTGAAACATCGTTCGACTCACATAATGTCGTATGGCTTTTATTCTTGCTTCTCAGCGCTCGGATGCATTATTAATTCTCACCTATCCCGTGCACGTAAAAAATTCTAAAAAATTTCAATACGCCGCAGCTCTACAATTATCCCGAGAAGTATCTCGTTGTTAAATTTCTTAAACTATTTTAAAGAACTAACGGCCTGTTTCTTCGTGTTCGTTTCTTTAATACCGTCTGGAAGCTCTTTCGGCGTGTCTTATTTTTCGTTTTGTCTTGCTGTAAATATTATCAAGATTAGTCGAAAAAAAAAAATGCGTTAGATTTTAATCGACAAGTCTCTTGAATAATGTTGAAAATTATGGTTAAATTAACATTTTAGATATTTCAAAGTAATTCTTATGATTAATTACTTCTTATAAGAGACTACCTTTAAAGAAGAACTCTTAATGTTCCGCGGAAATATTACTTATTTTTACCAACTCGATGGCTCACAGTGTCGCATGATGACATTTTTGTAGATTTACATTCCAGGTTCAGGAGAAAACGTTTGACTGCGAAGTGTTCGTCGATTAATTCTATGGCTGGAACAATAAACCGTGTAGAGAGATTTTATCGGTTATTTCTGGACTATATCTTATTAATGTTACAGGACATATTCGATAATTCGAGCATTTGTTTGTCGAATTACGACTAAAGTGTTACACGAAAATAACAATTAAAGATGTAATACAAGAAAATTTATATTAATTTATATTTCCTAAAAGTGTATAGTTTAAAATTTAAATGTTTTTTTTTTTTTTGTTATTTTATTTTTTTTGGAAAATCACGGGAAAAAAGGCGAATAGAATCTGATTAAAACGCGAGTAGCGAAATATCGAAGTTTATGATTTAATATTAATTTTTCAGAATTGGAGTGCACGAGCATTATAATGTTTACGCGTCAACCCATACTATAATAGAAGCCGCGCAATTTTTATTGATTATTAGAAATTCTACCTGTTACCTGACATAGTAATAATTGTAATTAGTAAGCAGGTTAGAAACGCAGCTTTTAACGGACATATTTATATTTTACCTCTCATCAGAGGCTGTGCGGAATTTCATGTGTCATCGCGTAGTGTGAGTCGATTTTCTCGGTAATTTTTTGTATTTCCGATCTTATTCGCTAATGATTATATTCCTTTGTTTAGCGTTTAAATTGTACGCGCTTAAGTATGGCTAACGACATAAATGCCCCCTCACTTTTTTTTTTTTTTTTTTTTTTTTCTTGAGCACGTCAACAGTGGGATAACTTACCGGTCACAGAGAATTGCACATTATGCCATATAGAAAAGATTAGGCAAGAATGGTGTGGGAGCTATAAGGAGTAGGGAGTCGAAGGTGCAGAAGATTGAAGTAAAGAGTAGTCCTGCAGAGGAAATAGAGCGCCAATAAGACGTAATTCGCATCACAGGTATAGTTGAGCTCTGGAGGGTGTTAACACAAAGGCGATTGGACGACAGAAAAACGGAAAAAAGAAGTCGGAAGCAGACCATGATATTGACCCGCAGGCGAACTATGGGTGAACTAATAGAACGGCTAAGGTAGGGAAAAACGTTAAATCAGGAAAGGGAGGAAGGAAAGGGCTGTATCGAAAGGGATCGAGGATTGGTTCTCTTCATTTGCGAGTAAACACACCCTCTTGATATCATTATCCGTGTGTAAACTTAAGCTAGGTAATATGCTGTACAAAGTGTAGCAGCGGCAATAGTCAAAAGCGCTTAATTACTAACGCAGTGGTCACCAGTTTTTGATTTTTAATTACGACGAAGGCAAAAAATTCATTAAAGCGATAGATTAAATAATTATTTAATTATTAGTCAGCGGCCACATGGGGTTCTACAGCAGGCCGGGGGAAAAAAGAAAGAAAAAGTCATAGATTGTACTAATTTAATATGAACCAATTTTTAAATTTACCATTCATTCGTTTGCCAGCTTGCTTCGTTATTTATTTTAGCTTCGCCAGTTAATTTTATTTAACGTAATCATCCTCTCTAATTGATAGTAAATTTTTTTTCTAATTGACATCATAATAATAAATTTTTATTCCAATAAAATTATATAACGTAAAGTTAATTTCTTGATATGTATACACGTTTTTGTTTTCCATCCTCTTATTACTAATTATTTTATCGGAAAATCGGAGTATTTATATAATTTATTTTGTTTCATTTTGAAGAGTTTTGTAAAGTAGTGTAAATCGAGGAAAATCGGTCCGGGGATGTTTCCGATTTATGGATCAAAAATGGCATATGACCTAATACGTAAAGCTACACGACAACGCAGAAAGAAATTTAAAGGCAACAAAAAAACATTAAGGTTTTCATTTTTTTTTGTTTAAATAATATATTCCTTTTTTTCTATTGCAAGTTTAAATAATGAGGTCTGATCATCCGATTAAGTTTGAAATCTGAACCTTATTTACAATTTGTTTAATACAATCATCTTAATTGCAATAATTCATATTTTATCTACAAATTTTCTAATTAATTCTAATTATTTAATTATCACAGATATATATTTTTTTCCTATAATGAATTTTCTAAACCAGTAAACTTATTAAATCTGTTAAACTATTCTGCAGCTGAATTTTGTGCTCGCAGTTAAATACCGTTTGGCTGCCGTTGCATCTCTGCAAAACGTAACCCACATCATCGCGGAATTTATATATGTATATACTAATCAGATTTGAAAATTTACTAAAAAAAATTACAATTTCTTTAAATTTAGGCTCGCTTATGCGTGCGATTCTGTCGCGTAGCGATGTCGCAAATTCCGTCGCTGAATTTTTACAACGCTCGCCGCGCGACTTTTTTTCTGGTCTTTATACATCAATCATTATTGTTTACTTTTGTAGTAACTAAATTTATAAGTCATGTTTAAATAGAAGTTTTGAAGTCGGTCTGAAACTCTTGTGTATTCGTTGTAATTTGTATTAAATGGATTTGACGGATACCTCTTGTGTATGTCCCTCCTGATGGTTAACATACAAACACATACACACACAAAAAAACATATTTATATATAACTGGTGTTCGCCCACTGGTCGAAATTCGACTATAATTATTATTAAAAATTTGAGGAAAACATATATGCGAATTTGCATATTTCCAAAACTTTTTTTCTACTCTTATACGTTCATTGCATATCTGAGAACATACACTTTTATATGTACTTACATTACAAAACAGTTCTCAGTACCATTATAATTGAATAAAAAATAAATTAAATGAAATAACAGTAAATCACAATTTAAACACCTTTTCATTTATTGATATTAAATGTGACACTTTAACACTTAGTACACTGTAAAAAAGCCAATAATGATGATTACTAAGAAAGATTAAAATATTTTAATAAGAACAGATTTACTAGCTGTGCAGAGATTTCTTTTTTCATTTTTCGTATCAATTTTTTATTTAAATAAGAAAATAAATAATAATTGTTTCCAAAATTTTTTTACTGATAACACTAATGATCGTCGATAGCTACTAAACAGAAACAAAAAAAAAGAAAATCAGTTATTAAACGAACAGAGGAGAAAAAGATACTGAATTGTCTTTGCCTATTTATATATATATATGTATCCAAGTGTTTAACAACTTCATTCATCTCTGGATGCTAGAAATTACAGTGATGAAACATTATTTTTCTGACGCCACATTTTATCTGCCGTCGTGCTTTACTCGGATATCAGATATTATGTCAACTTTTTAAATCGGATCATTCGCTCACTTGGTTATAGTTGTTATTTGTTCTGGCATTCTCGAATCAGTGTTTTACGTACTAAAAATTTTTGTTAATTAACCATTTGTCTAATTTTTTCGGTAATAACCAACGATACAATTTATTTTCGTTAACGTTTCGAATAGTAGTGCTCTATTCATCATTAGAACCAGACGCACAATGAATCAAACAGGGAAACCCCAACCCTTAAATAGATACACTATCGATCACAGTTGACCTTCTGATTGGCTAATTGCACTTCCATTTTTTATTTCGCCAATAACGGTCTTCCAATTTGAATCGATTTTTCGATCGAGGTCACCTCTCAGCTGGGGCTATCCTTTTTTCAGCAACATAAGGCAGAGACACGGGAAACTGTGTGGTCGGCTCACATATCATGGCTGCGATTCATCGAGGTGAGCACTGAGCCTTGGTGGCCACCGATATCCATGCCTGCAGAGAGTTTGCAGCATTGACTAGACTTGGCATAGGGAACACAGTAATATCCCACAACTATTTGCTGGAAAGAACATCTCCTCCCTCTACCTGTTCCATATGCAGTTCCCCCATTTCACCAACTGCTGAACACATTCGGGAACATTATGCTACACTATATTAGAGCGGCTAATCTGTTAAAATACTTCTAATCTTGCATTGATCCATGTGCTGTAATAATTTCGGCAATTACACTCAGCACATGGACCATATATATATATATATATATATATATATATATAAATATAAAAAAGTAAAATGTATCGTCCGAAGATTTTCATATCATTTTGATGTGACGGAGGCTTTTGCGGACATTATGTGTTAATATGATGCGTGTGTATGATATGTTGTTGTTTGCATAATAGCGAAAAGTAATCGAAACATTAATAGTGTATAATATTTCCGTAACGTGTAGAAAGAAAAAATCATTTCTCGCAGTCTATCATTAATGATTTAAATGTGTTAATATGCAGCGAGCAAGTTGATAATTAGTTCCGTGAACAATATAACATCTATCGAAAACAGTTAAAGAAGTATTTGATATATTGCGTATCGTAATGGAGACGGATGAAGAAGGGAATCAGATTTCCTCGGCGAATGCCCGATCACTGAAAGAAAACGGAAATAAACAACTTTGCAAACTGATTAACAATTTTCATAGTACGGAAGGTATATGAAAGTTAAGGAATTGTATCAGTGTATGTGTGTGGGGGGGGGGCTGATGCTACTCTTTCATAACAGTGCTAATTTGGAAAAATTATGATCGGTTGGTACAAATGTGATGAGGGTCACAATTAATTTTCCGTATCTGTATAGTGTATAGATGAGTTAATTTTAGAAATATACCAGATTAAACGGCCTACTGTAGACTTTAGTCAGAATGTCCGTTTGCGAGAAGTGTGACGGTGATATTCCGGCGAACGGAGAGTGCGCTGTGTACTCTTCTTGTTGTCTGCAGTTGTATTTTGGTTGTGCCGCGATTTCGTCAGATGTCTAAGATGAGCAATCTTAATAGACACTAAAGCTGCGGTGATTGGCGTGCCAGCACGTGTATCAAATCAGCTTCTCTGTCGTCTAGTATTGTAGTTAGCGCAGATTCTGGATCAGGCGAAGATGTTCTCTGTCTCAGTCGGAGAAGATATGAACCGGTTACATTAAAAGATGATGTCCTCGTTCGCTGATATACACGATGGCTGAAGATAACCTCGGACAAGCTGAATAATCCATTTCTCCAATTACTTCGCCACACAAACAGAATGATATGCTAAAACAGGAGAACTTTATTTTAAGCACTCGAATCTCTAGGGCAATGCACCTTTAGGAACAATGTGATCATAAACGGTGTGCCAGTGCAGTTGAACGAAAATGTTGAAATCGTAGTCTCAAAAATCGGCGATGCATTTGCTAGGAGTGCCGATGAACGTCACCAACATCGATTACCGGCTACCTAAAAATGGCAGGCAAAAGCGTGTCGCGTTAATGGTCAAGAAAAACGGAGATTACAAAGATAGGGCGCCAACGTTGGACGCTCTCGATTACGTAGACTCGACAGTGAACGAGCATCTTACCACTGCTAATTCGTATCTTTCCGCAGCAGCGTGCCAATTAAAAACTAAAGGGTGGTGTTCCATTTGGGTTCGTGATGATGTAAGATCTTTGACAGAAATTACGGAAATATAACCCGGTTATTGGAATCATTTCGGGAGATTAATGAATTTATGACTTCCGTGTCTTTTAATTTAACCTCTTCCAATAGTAGATATATATATATTTGTTGTATATTAAATTTCTCGAGTTCCGAATTGCTCTGTGAAATTGTGTATTTGTGTTCACTTTTATTTTTTTGTAAAAGGAATTTAAGGAGAGGTTGTTACTATCGATTTTTTAGAAAATTTGCAGATACATCAGTTTATCATTTTTTTTTTTTTTTCACTCTACCTACGTTAGTCCGAACACAAAGAGACTACTCTACACGATATTGAAGTAAACGAAGATAAACAAAGAAGCCATGTAATATCTTACGCTGTTAACTTGAAGCTCAGCTCTGAAAGCTACCAACTCTAATGTCAATGCCATACAGACACATAGTCAACGGGCTTTCCGTTTGAAGCGTCGGGATTTTAATTAACTATTTCGGATTATACATCTCGTTATCGGATCGACACGAACTCTCATCGATTTTTCTTCATCTATTTTCCCGAATATTGCTTAACTCATATTTTTTTAACTGATAGCGCGACATTTGTTACATGACTGCACGTAACGTTTAACGGTAGTTACACGTTACTGTTATCTCTTTTAGTGACCGGTTAATTCGTTATTTTCTCGATTAACTAGATATTCTGGACACATACACACAAACATCAAACAGATCTGTATCGGTCTGATATGTAAATGGGGTGTGTACATATATAACCTGGTTTTGTTGATACTAGCGTACTACTACACTGGTAAGATTGCGTAGTAGTGAATTAAAGAAATAACAGAGCGTTAAATTAAAAAAAAAAAAAAAGAATCACAAAGTAGCAAAATAGAATAAGAAAAAAATGATAACAGTTTACTACCGCTGGATATTATGACGGGAAAAGGAAAGAAAACTGTGAAATAGCTGGCACACGCATAGAAACACATAGAGTACCGCGTTTAAGGAGAATTGTAAAAGAGGATAACAACGTCCCTAATTTCAATTTAATATCCCGATATCATTTTTCACCTTAAAATAGTTGATCTTACATACACACACTGGCACATTGATTCAGTATGACTTGTGTGGACAATGACGGAAAGCTAAATAAACTTATTCTTATGTCTGTTCGAGGTTAGTTTTTCTGTTTAGAGGAACTTATAAATCTAGAGCTTTATAATGTTCTTCTCAACGCTGGATTCATGATCGAATCACTCTCGATGATTCCGTGTTCATAGGTCGGCGTTGTGGGTATACTTATGAGTGCTGCATTTCATTATGGACTATGACAGATATTCTTCCGGATTTTTTCATCATTATTATCCTTACTGCTCCACGCTACAGTTGTAAAAGTGACATACAGTTGCATCACGATTTACGGTGGAAAAATTACTGCACTATGATATCTGTATCAACTGTGCACAACAGATTATTCTACTATTATTGTAATTACGTTAATAAAAAATCTGCAATATTTTATTTTCAAAAAATTTGTAAACGATGTATAGTAATGATTATTCACGAGTAGTAGACTTTTTTTATGGGTTTCAGCTGGCACTAGGCCAAGATCACTCTACCCGGACATGTAATAACGAATGTCATATGTTTTATATTATAATCATACCATAACCGGAGGGGATCTCTGCTGATACCATTTCCCGATTTTATCACCCTCATTATTTCCAATATGTAATGTGGCTTCCTTTGTTATCAATGCGCTTCGTTAGCGCGACCGATATAATATATATATATATATATATATATATATATATATATATATATATATATATATATATATATATATATATATATATATATATATATACAGTGGAAATTGTTTAACACGAAACCGGTTAACCTGAAAAATCGCTTAATACGAAACAACACTACGGTCCCGACAAAATGCCATATAATTACATGCATTTTTTTTCTTTTATCACGAAACAACACGAGACAAAAATCGCTTAACACGAAAAGATTTTGCTTCTCAAAAGGACAAATATACCTGCTTTTCCAGTCGCATCCCTTAACAGATAAATAAAATTAACAATGGTTACTATTATTTACCCCCTGGGAATGCAATACTACTTAATTTCGGTCGACAAGTTTCCCAAAAAACGACAATAATTTTTTATGTTTTTTTTATAATGTAATTATTTCAAGTGTTTATACGTATATATACTTGTACTACCTACAAGTGCTAATGTTAGCGGAAAATCGAATTGATACATTTTACCGACATTAAAAATATTGGTGAGTTTTTAATTTTTTTGTTTTCGTTTTTTTTTTTTTTTTTTGCATGTTTCGGTTAACACGAAATCCTTTTAACACGAAGAACTATTTCGGTCCCTTCAGTTTCGTGTTAAACGGTTTCCACTGTATGTGTAAAAAATAGAAAGGTAGAACAGTGAACTTTATGTTTGAAAAGGAATTTTGGAACGGACCCTTAACTGTCGATAAAATATTTCATCACTGTTGTTGGCTTCTAATTCGATAACCGATTTGTGAATATAATTTCGCGATACAATTACTTAAAGCAATAACTTCTCGCTCTATTCCGTATTTCGCTGAAATTGTAATTTTTATTCGAAAATTCTGTCGGCTCGTTGATATTTACACGGTGTTAATTAACAACGAATGGAGAGATTAATGTGTGCGATATTTTTCTATCATTAGACATCGGTGTTGGGTAGCGTCCGAAACATGTTTCATACAGGAAGGGGGAGAAGACGCAGCCTATGCCTAAATGATAGTTCGAATCGGAATTTCAAAAAATGTTTTATATCGTTATCCGCGATGAGATATCATGATGGTTGCTCGTGGCGCTGAGCTCACTGGGTGTGGGGGGGATAAAATTTTCTACGCTTGCCGGCAGAGCAGCGTGTTCGAGCGTGGCAACAGGACGAACTGGAAAGAATTATTTCAGCGCTTTGAGGATAAACGTTTCCGTTGCTTGTGGTAAACTGTTTAATTCTTTTTTAAGTTCTAATTTGAGCGGATGAAGGGGGGGGGGGGGGATGACCAAGCCTCGTCGTCAGTATTAATTATAACGGGATCATTCCGGACGATGTTGATTTTTAAATTTGATAAATGGTAGGAGCCCGGAATGGCGGAGGGTCAGCCGGAGTGCATCGGACACGATGAAAAACTCTGCAAAAAACCGGGGACCTAAACGATGGAAATATAGGCGTGAGCGCTACGTCTCACTAGCTTTTAAAGGGCGAAAAGCTGTTAACAAAACGAAAATTTAACCGTCCGAACAGTACAAAGGGAAACGAGATAGCAGTGACGCTGATAAGAATGGGTTCTCCGAAGAGACGCGTTTGTGCTTGTGTGTGTGTGTGTGTGAGACTTTTTAAGGCTTTTTTCCGGGCTTTTGCGAATGGAATTGGTAGACGCGGCGAGATGAACGACATCAAAATGACTTTGAAAGCTGGACTTTCGATTTTACAGCGCTAAACACAGCTCCAGCTTCCCGTTGTATGTGTGTTTGCGTCTTAATTTTTCAGCGGCAATTATTTCTTTTTCAGCGACGCAATCGTGATGTGTCCGATTTCAGTTAGATTTATTATTATTATCGTCATCATCGTCGTCGTCATCACCATCACCATTACCACCATCATTATTACTAACATGGTTTGGCACTTCTAATAGCCTCGTTCTATTTGTTATTGTAACGGATTATTTCACTTTTTTTTTCTCTTCTTCCCTCTTTTCCATTACAACGTTATTTGCATATTTTCCGCGGAGAGCCGTGGAAAATAAATTATAGAAATTTTGCAGCTTTTTTCACCTTTTTAAGATTGCTTCATTGAAGATCAAGATACACACTCAAGAGTTCTGGCGATGAATTTTTAAAGTGCAATTAATTATTTTAAATTAGCATAAATATTCGAAGCGGACTTGGCTGTTTAAATTTTCGATTAAGTGCCTAGGCGCTGCGTAATTTCAAAAAAAAATTAAATTTTTTTTAAAAGCGAAAGAAACTGTAAACGTCTTCGGCGTTTTACGCTTTTTTTTTTTTTTTGTTAAATACTTTTCGATAATAATTAAGAATATGTAATTTAAGCGGGCGGTTTGTTTACGTTTTTAATTTTATTCCTTTGTTTCTGTCCACACACACACACCCACATACATGTATATATATTATATTTTGACGCGGTTTAACGCGCCAGAACTGGTCGGCATATATTTTAAATTTGTGTAGCAGCTTATCGGTATGAATTAAATAAATATAAATATTAATTAACGTTAACGTCGTTAATGTTTTATAGCAATAAACGCAACGGATATGTACTTGAATATTTCGTTTACCTTATTAATTCTTAATTTATTTCTTAAGCTGTTAAACACTTCTCCCGAACCGAACGAAAGAATTAGAGTTTTTAACACGGTGTAATTTGAATAATCTGAAAGAATCAAGCACGAGCCCGTGAAACAGATTGAGAAGAAAGAGCAGAGTCGTAGGAAGAAATGAAAAATTCAAGAGAGCTAGAAAATTTTCAAGCAGCTACTGCTTAAAGAAAATCTGGTCATGTAGAGAGGCTAGTGTAAATAGAATATTTCGTGTTTGACGTTTTAAAGCGAATTAGTCAACTAGTTAATTCTCTAGATAACTTCTGGTCGTGAGGCGTTCAAAATCAGCAGCAGCCGGGAGTATTAAAAATAAGATATGGAAGACAGTTTCAAAGTCTTCGAAGAAATAAGTTGATAGAGAAGCTAAAGTAATTCCCTTTTATTTCCTTCTCCTTCGTTTTCGTTTATGCGACCACTGATTGAGCACACCAGCCGAAATATGAAAATTGACTATATATGTATTGACGGGAGTGAATGAAAGTTTTTTGATTAGAACGTTGGCTCCGGAGATGAAAAGAATGAAAGGAAAACAATACAGTATAAGCATTATACGAAGTTTATCGGAAGTTACGAAAACATGATAGAAAGTCGTAAAGAAGTAAAGGAATAGTAAAGGAAATAATCGACGATATGTGTAATAGGATGGAAAGAAGATGGTGTAAAATGGAACGAAAAAAGTAAACTACATATGTATGTTTTGGGTAAAATGATAGAAGGAAAAATTAGTACTGGTAGTGGAACAGAAAGATGGATTTGAAAGGCTGTCCTTGTGAATACTTTTATGTTTAATGTAATTTTTTATTACTATAAAAAAGGTCACTAAAAATGATACATCAAATTACCGACAGAAATTTTTTGCGATAACGAACATCAACAAATTTATTATCGCAGATGCCTCACGTAACGTAGGAGTCACAGACGTAATTGAGTTGGGCGCAATTAAAAATTAATGGGCTTAGCTTTGCCTGGTCCGCTATGTTGTAAATAGTCTGTTGGATATGAAGGTTTAAAATTAACAAGCGACATTATGCTTGTCCTTGGCGAAATTTTAAAGTTGCCATTAATTAATAAAAATAGAAAATTTTACACGTGTTTTACAGCGGAATCAGTCGAATCATGTACATGTGGTCTGGAAAATATTAATTACGAATATTTAATTGAACATTACTTAAACACTTTTACGTGTAAATTGTATCGAATTTACACGAGGTTATATCGAATTATTATATATTTGATTAGCAAAGTTAAACCACCTCGCACTTATTCTATCCCAGAGAAGAAACGTCTCAGGAATTGTTCACGAAAAAAAAAAAAAAAAAATGGCTGCTTGTTCATAGTAACCAAACAGGATAGAACGGTTTTATGTCTGGCACGAGCGAGGTGTTGTTTGAATTAAAAAAAATAGAAGCTAGTTTTGTTTACCTGCAAAGAGAGGCAACCGGAATTGTTGGGAGTTTTATAGGTGAACGGCTATTTTCGTTTCATTCAACACTGCCGAATCAGATTCTGTGTTTAATTTCGTATTAACTTAATGTCTGCCCGTTATTCATTTCAAACCGTTTGCCTGGAATATGTTTTTAACTTAACTAACAATTGTTTTTACCGCATTCTCCAGTAAAAATTTTCTACCCGAAGGCTAGTATACCGTTTCGCTTAACATTTGGTTTTATTTATTTTTTCTTTTTAAATATGAAGTCTTCGAGAACACATAACGAAAAGAGGCAAACCTGTTTAGCTTTCGATGGACTCGTGTACAAGATTTATCGGCAATCATCAAACGAAGGATGTATACAACATAAGTAAGCTAACTGTAATGGCCGCATAAAAACTATACCGCATCACAGTGATTATTGCCGTGGCAATTCCTGTGTTCCAGACACATGGTTGAAGTAGAGGTGAAAATTACTCTGATCATTTACTGGAAAAGGGTGAAAAATGTAAAGAAGGGTTTGCTAATATATTTGCACAAAGGGACACGATTTCGTTATAGAAGTTCGAAAATACCAACATTGTACGATATAAGGAGACTAGAAACGGATCAGAACGGAGCTGATTGTGTTTCAGCTGGTTTTTCAGATTGCAATTCGAGTTTTTTTGGGGATAGACATTGGGGAAAAATTTATAATTTTTTGCTGGAGAGCTGCTCAAGTCAGTTTTCTTAAATGTTCGTATTCATACCGGGATATATGCGAAGTAAAGAGGAGGAAAATGTTAGGCGTATTTTATGTAATCAACCTATTTATGTTGTTTCAAGCTTATTGAAGAATCGGGTGCACCGAATGGAAACGTATACGAAACAAAATTTTGACTTATCATCGGTGACTATAGTTGTATAAAGTTAATCTTATCTAGAAGCTAGAATTTCAATCTGTAACTTTTACTTTGGCCAACTTTTGCGGGGAAAGATACAAAACTTAGATGTTTAGTACCTGAAATAGTAACAAAGAGATGATCTAGAGAATATGCAAACAATGTGCTGCTTTAACAGACCTCTCTACCAGCAAACTCCATTTCTCGGCTAGTGAAAAAATACAATTACTTTTTTTTTTCTGAAAATTATTTTCCCGATTACTGGCTGCATAATAATAATATCCATTTACCACTAGAAATGTGGAACATAAAAAAAAAAAAAAATTAAAATTTCGCAAAAATTACTTTGTACAGAAATACAAAAAATTGAACACTAAACATAAATCATCCAATAGGAAATCCGTTATTTAATGTAAAGTATTTAATAATTTGTTCGTTTTAAATTTAATTTTTAAACTATCGACCATTATTAATTTATCATCGATGTAATCTTTATTTGTTTTTTACACATTACGCAATCTTAAACGATATAATTCGCGAAACTCGTTAGTGTTCTATTTATATTTTATTTTTTTCGATTATCATAATGTATTGTGTGTTTTTGCAATTATGTTATTAATAAACAACCCTAGTCGGCAGAAAGGAACCGAATACCTTCTTGCTGGTAGAGAACAGGAAAATTAAAACTATTTTATAAAATTTGAAGCGGTCTGAAGGTTAAAAAAATTATCCAAACGAAATTTAATCAATGATGAATATTAACAGTTCTTTTTTTAAAAATTAAAAATATAAAACAAACTAAAAATTAAGACAAAGGCGAACATTTAAATCCCACTAATGTAATCTGCGTGCTTAAAATTGTTTCAGTGCGAAAAAGACATTGTTACAACATTAAACGAAACTTCTGGGTCTTAAAACAAAAAAAAAAAACAAAAAACGATTGATTTTCAAAAATGCAAGAAAAAAAAAGAGCAGTATTGCAAATAGAAAACTAAAAATAAGACTAGGGTCGTCAGGGGAAGCTGGTTACTACGAACATGGCTTCCGGCTCCTTTTAATGCTTTCTTTATCCTTTCGTTTTCAACTCCAGCTGTTATTTGCCTACTACTTTCCTCTGTGCTTTCCATTTCTAATCGTATAACATTTTAACAACCGTTTAGTCAGTCGTTTTTTCCGTTGGGTTAAATCCGCTGGCGCGTACAAAAAAAAAAAAAAAGCTACGAAACGCACAAACACGACCACAAAATAAAGATTAAAGATGTGCGTCACAAAGCAAAACAAAAATAAATTTCCGCTGCGTCCACGAAAAGGGAAAAAAGTAATATCGAAAGTGTGATAATTGTCCTGCTATCGCGAAAAACTTTTTATCTTTCAACCACATGGACATACCCCCCGCGTGTACGATAGTCATTTATAAATTCTTAAAGAAGAGTTGTACGTGTCATTTTTTAATTTAAAATTTTTGTAGCAGTTTCCATTTCTTGTCTTTACCGGTTACATTTAAAAGTAGTCGCAAAAATGTTTAGGTGCCGGATCAAAAAAAACATAAAAAAGAGAAGTGGTGTCTGGAGGGGAACACCCGGTAGGAACGGAGTTCCTTTCACTTTTTGGTAGATATACAAGTATAAGTCATTCATAAAGTACATACGATAAACAATGACACACAATATGTATATAAATGCCGTATGAATTAAAACAAAAAATAAATCCTGTATGAATTAATTAAAACAAAAAAAAATAAATAAATCATCAGACTCGTTGAAGTGTGCTAATGTCGCACAAAAAAACCGCGCCAATTTTCAAATGCAATAATTTTTTTTTTTTTTTTTTTTATATAAATAAAGAAGTTTTGGGTTTCACTGGACAAGTATGCCCGTTGCGTGAGTGCCCAACAACATTCTAGTAAATAAAACTACAGTTAATCATTCTTGCTACCTAAATCGAACGTGTTAAACCAAAAAATAAGACATATCAATCAACGCAAAGATATATATATATATATATATATATATATATATATATATATATATATATAAATAGCACAGTAATACACCCATACACAGGGGCCGCTTACATATTAGACGTCGCATATATTAATATACAGGAAAGAAAAAAGGAAGGAAACAGGTAAATAGATGGTTTGAAAGGACCCTAAAAAATGCAGCAATAATAATAAAGGGAAAAGAAGATGCAGTAAAATACTTTAATCTTTGCACCATTCTTTCAACCACTTCCTCACTTCCCTCTTCCACACATCAATTTTTTTTTCGTTTATTATGTGACTGGGCACAGTATTCATTAATTTAATTAGAATTGTCGATTCGTAGATTTACTCATCTAGGATGAATGTAACAGGTATTACTTTGATTCCTTGTTAGTCGAGTTTTTGGTCTGGAAGGTAACTTTACGTTATTGCATTTAAATTCAAGTAGTCTGTAATAATAATAATGCATTTTGGGAGACATTTCATTATTTTCCTTCCACCAGATTGATGTAGTATCACTCCGCTTCTAACGGGATAGTATAAGTTTCAAACACCTTTTCTGAATTTTATCTATTTTATTGACTTCCGGTTTTTTAGCCTCACCCCATATTTGGATCTCATATAGAATTCTAGACATTATTAATGCATTAAAGTATATCCGTAATGTCCCACATTAAAGAACCGTCTTCAGTTTATGTAACGCTGTTTAGAATTGAGCTTATCAGCTGACCGCGTACGATGCTTGCTGCTCGAATCTCGATACTCGCACGAATGAACACACGCACACACACACACACACCCGTATATAATAGAAAGAGACAGAGCGAAAGAGAACGAGAGTGAAGGTCGCTTGGCGGACGACGCATAACGAGATTTTCGTTATCTCGCCTTTTCCGCCAGTTTACTCCTACCGGCAAGCTGTGTAAAAGAACTTCGTTCCAAAAACACTTTCGTTACATAAATATTATCGGTGGTAAAAAATTTTCATATTAACCCGGGCGCAAAAACTACATATTTCTGTATATTATGGTGAAATGTCGTCGCGACAGCCTAGTTGCTAAAGCGCTTAGCCTCTATTACGGAAATATCGGATTCGATCCTGTGCGACGACGGAAGTTATTACGAAAAATTAAATTAAAAATACTCGTTAATAATCACGTGGAAAATAATGGCAACCCGCCACGTACAACATCATACGCTTGCTAGGTAGTACACAGCAGCAGACACACGCAGCACTGCGTTTGTATAAATCGAGCACTTACAATCAGTTCCGAATGTAGTCTCGCGTGTGTACACACTCACGTTGCATAGAATAATTGCCCGGTAAGCTAAAATGTACGAATAAAAGATTTCTCACCGACCCCGAATGGTTGAGAAGATAAGGATAATGATGTAGTGAAATATTTATAATATTCAGGATTATTTCTTGTTTTTTAAAGCCTAAACCATCGTTGATCGAGAATGAACAGTTTTTTTTTTATTTTTTCGATATATATATATATATAAATAAATTGTTTGCAGAGTTCGTTCATTTTCGTATTAATACAAAATTACGAGCGCATTTATTATATTACACTTTTAATTATTCGAATTTCGGGGGTGTGCGGGGTGGGGGTGAATTCCTAAAGAGATCAATTAACAATATATATCTAAAATATCGCGCATAATTACCTCGGGAAATTAAGCTACAACATCGTATCTCATATAAAACAGTGTGTCCGAGAAGAGGACCACCGAATTAACGATCTCGTCAGGCGACAAACGAAACAATGAGACAATCACAACAGTGAGCACGATGATAAAGCGTATGTTGCTTTGCGAGCTGATTGATTACCGTGATTTTTTCAGTAATTTGTACTACTTTATCGAACTATTACGCTATTCTATATATATATATATATATATATATATATATATATATTGATTTTCGGAACACATAAACCGTTACTGTTCACTTCGCAGCATCATTTACCTACTTGCTCAAGGTATATCAAAGAACCAATGGATTTTTGCGTGCTGCAATGTAACTAATGCCGGTTTTGTTGCGAATTCGGTTCCGACATCATCTAACTCGTGTCCTTGTTGCTAGCTGCATCTTGTATCTCTCTCGGTATTTTTCTGCACATCGCATCCACTTTCTCATTGGGGCAATCGCAGGACTCCCACGTGGTGCTTCTCGGTGATGAAATGCAAATTGTTCTCATTTGTTATTCAACTTATTTGCCCCCCAGTCCCAGTGAGTGTGTGTTCGCACATTTTAGCTTTCCAGTATATATTTTCAAACAAATTAGGTGAAACACAAACGGATGGTTATCGCTGCTGTATGGGGAAAGCCGTTCTTCGAGTTGGCCGGTAGTTCTGTTTATCGATTTCGACGCCTACCGCCAGGTTATAAAAACTTTTATGTTCACCGCGTTTGTGTTTTCCGATGAGCGCATGATTTTTTTCGCGTTAATTACGATACTTCTACAGTGGCGGCCATTTGTGCGACGATCAAATTCCGGTAAATTGTTTTTGTGGCGCCGACACACGCTGTCTTTTTTTCGTTCTATCCGGAAAATAATTTTTATCACATTATCGGCCGAAGCGTTGTTTAAACAGCGACAACACGGGCGGACCACCCGTTTCCGTTGTCTTCTTACGCTTTATTCCGGTTCGCTGGTCGTCGTAAGTTTGTCGCACAGACGACGATTTCCGTTTGCGACGCAATATATAGAGCTCTAGAAAAGTGTGTAATTAAGCCCGGTGGTACTTGTCCGCAGTGGCATATGGGGGCTGTCTACTCTTACGCCGCAGATGAACGATGATGTTTAAACGGCATTCGAGTTTCCCGGTGATTTATTGCTTTGTCGTGTTAGTGGAAAATTTTCTCGGAAAAGCAAAAAGCATTCAACAATTGATTAGGAGGGCCGCGAAGAGTAAGGATATTATGTTTACAAGTGTAAACGGGCCAGTATAAAATATCGTGATAGCGTGGCCGGAAATAAAACAAGCGAAGATGGTTGTCACGAGGGAAAGATGACACGGAGTGATTAATTGAACTGAGTGTTTCCGGTATTGATTTCGAAGTAGCGTGAGAGTCTTGTATCGTGCAGACAGTTCGAAGAGGAAAAAATCATTTTAAAGATACTTCGCGATGGAAACTAACGATAATAATCGACTTCGCGACTGGGGGGTTTTTTGGAGGAATTTAACTGCAATTGCGGTCAAAGTAAGAGATTTACCGATGAAATATTACATCTGTATCGGAATTTACTTATATTAAGACACGCACAAAAAAGAAATTAAACAAAAAAAGCTGTCTCAAATTCGCCATTGCGATTGTCTTTAGCAAACACCGTAAGATAGAACTATAAATTTGATTTTAAATTAATAACTTACAGCATAATGGTCAGTAATAACAGTTGAATGATAAAATGTATCGATATGTTTCGAGAGTCAAAACACGACGGTGCTTTTTATTAATTTATTAATTATTTCTTTTTTTAGTACATTTCGAATTTACCTAGATTTTTATCAAATGCAATGGAAATGTCTGAACGTGATTACAAAATTAATGTTGAACAATTATCTCACACGACCATCACAGAGTTCCGTGGTAACGGCGGATAACAAAGTAATAAAGCATGAAATTGGCGAAATTTCTTTCGATGACTATATATGTATGTATGTATTTCGCTTCTTTTTTTTTTTATCGCGTTTTTAACAAATACCGAAGTCAAAATCCAGCGAATGTAATCCTTCGCATGAAGAAAATAAATTGTTAACGATTGGCGATTCAAATTTTTTCGAAACAATTCGTCAAAAAATTATTCACCGAACACATTACTGAATTATATAAAAGTTTACAGACACGGACAAACAATTTCGTATTTATAAAGACAGTTCGAAATTTAATAATTAATTTTTTCACATGCTGCGAATTTTTATCTTAGTTTTTTAACAAATTTCCGCAAAAATTTTATTAGTCGCAAATGAAGAAAAACACTACGCCGTCTATTATTCGTCCTATTTTTGTACATTTATTCATTATACACGCAAAAGTCCTTCCTAAACCTGAAGCAACAAAATTTCGGTTTAAAACAATCGCAATAATAAATTTAACGAAAGTTTTTTTGTTTAAGAAAAAAAAGTTGGTGCGGTGTTGGAGGTTTTTCGGGACGACGGTAAGATTATAATGAGAGTATGGAGGTGCACAACAGGGTAATCGAGTGCGTATGTTTATTGGAAAAGGATATTGATATGGGAGCAAAAAAGGAATGAAATTTAGATAATAAATAAATAGATAGAAAAGACGCGAAAGAGGAGAAACTTTTCCGCTAACACAGAACTGCTTATAAAAATAATCGTGAAGTGGGGATAGGAAAGAAGTAAATAAAAAATCGAAGCGAGTCAAATGTAAGATTTTTAGAAAAGAAGAAATAATTTAAAAACAAAAAAAGGCAAAATTATAAAAAACCTCCACTAGCGGCTCGCTATCGCTGAAGGTCAATAATATAGATATTTATCTGTTGAAGACTAACCTAGAGATTTTAATAGCAGAATTATATCGGAGACAATATAAAGAGCTCGAATTGTTATCTGGAATGTGTTTGTAGAAGGAGGTGGAAAATTATAAGTAGGTTCAGAAGAAGGCTTATTAATAAGAAAGGGGGAAGCGTTGGAACTAGAATGGAAGGAGGAGATAATATTAACGAAGGAAGGGCTGTAAGAGAAAAACCGTTGATTTGAATTGTTTGCCCTTTGTGAAGAATTATCGTAAGTTCCTTTTGCAGATTTCATTTATTATAGAAGTGAAATGTAATTACCCTTACGATTGCGAAAATATGGAAATTAGGAGAATTTTGAAAATATTTGAAGGAGCAATGAGAGGACAAATAAAAAATTTTGAACTGTGTCACTCTATTTCGAATAAGTATCAGCACTCGGATTGGTAGAACACTCGGAGAAACCGGAAAAAGAGCCTATCTGTGGGAAAAATGTGTTTCGGCGAAAAAAACGTTTTTTTTTCATAAATTTTCGATTGAGTCGAGAACTTAATTCTTGTCTCTATTTTATTTATTTATTTATTTTACGTGTCGTACACAGCAACTTAGGCTAGAGACACGGCAAGAAATTACAAAATTAAAAGTTGAAAGGAAGGAAAAAACGAAAAATAAACAGAAATTAACGAGGATTAGCAAAATTATAGTAACTTTAACAAATTAGAAGAATTTAGAAACTGGAATAGTTGGTTAAGCACGGTTTCTTCGTCGCACAGCAGATCCTTTAAGTTCAATGGTATTCCATGTTGTTTCCGATAATATTCATAAACTGGACATTTAATCAGTAGGTGTTCGACGGTTAATTAGCAATCATATGTCTGGCACCGGGGCGCAGGTTCTTTATTTAACAGGTATGAGTGTGTAAGGCGAGTGTGCCCAAGTCGTAGTCTGCATAACGTTACCTCCTGTTTTCTGCTTTCTCGGCTTGAGGAAAGCCATGGTTTCGTGGACGATTTTATGGAGCGTAATTTATTTCCTGTTGGTAACTTTTGCCAATCTCTGTTCCAGATGTTGTTAAAATGGTATTTAAGCTGATGTTTAAAGTCGGTAAACGGTACCGTTACGTTTGAAGTTGACGCACGTTTGTTAATCGTTTTAACGGAGCTTTCCGCATTTTCAAAGCTCTGTATGCCGCGCTGGGCTCGGTTGCACCATGGTGGTATAGGAGATATAGGGTCCCGGGCCAGTACTGGAATTTGGATGTTTAGCTGATGTAGAATGGGCATAACGTGATCAATTGTTGTTCCGTTCTGGTTCTCAGTGGTATCATCTGGAGAGTTTGGCTCTGTGCTCCTTATGATGCTGAAAGCCAGCACGGTTAGATAAGTTCGTCGCAAATCTAATGGCCACTCCGCTGAATCACATAGTAGACTCGGTATCGGGGAGGTTCGGAAAGCTCCAGTTGCCAACCTCAAAGCGGTATGATGGATAGTATCCAAACATTTTAAGGTCGATATGTTAGCGGAAGCATAGGCTGGTGCACCATAATCCATTTTGGACCTTACAAGGGTACGATACAGCATTAATAGATTATGTCTGCTTGCGCCGTAGGTTATATGCGATAGCTTCCGCAGTAGGTTTAGTTTTTTACCGCAGCTAGTTTTCAATGCGTTAATGTGTGCTTTCCAAGTGAGTTTGCTGTCAAATGTCATTCCTAAATATTTTAACTTTATTTATGGATGTTATACGGTTGTTATTAACAGTTAAGCTTACTATGCGGTCGCACTTTTTCCGTCTACAGAAATGGGTTGCTATGGTTTTTGTTGTTAAAAAACAAAGGCCGTTATCTTCTGACCATTGTTGCAGTCTATTAATTGTGCTCTGCAGAACGCTTTCTCCTAAGTTGATATCAGTGCATGGAAGAAATATGCATAAATCGTCTGCAAAAAGGAGTGATTTTACAGGTTTTTGCACTTGATTTACAATATCATTTATCGCGATATTAAACAGTGTTGGACTGAGGACGGATCCCTGGGGAACTCCTGTCCGTACCGTATGCGGATCAGACAGAACGGATCCCAATCTTACTTGAAAGCGGCGATCAGAGAGGAAGTTTGCAATAAACATACAAAGGCGGCCTTTGAAGTTCCAGAAGTGTAAGGTTAAAAGAATTTTGTATCTCCATATGTTGTCAAATGCTTTCTTGAAATCGAAAAAGACGGCTAATAAGTGGTGCTTGTTTGAGAAAGCTTTACTTATGGAGCGCTGTAACGCAAGGATCGGATCAATGGTAGATCGTCCTGACCGAAATCCATATTGAATATTTGTAAATAAATTACGTGTTTCGATTTCCCATAGTAGTCTGCCATTGATAATTTTTTCTAACACTTTACATAGAACTGATGTAAGAGATATGGGTCTGTAACTATCGAGGAGTGTTGGATTCTTATTTGTCTTGAGTAGTGGGATTATAATGGCATTTTTCCATTGCAATGGGAGATTACCTGAGAACCATATTCGATTGTAAATTACAAGCAGAGTTTTTAATATAAAATCAAGTGCATATTTTAAAAGATAAATGTGAAAATTATCCGAACCGACTGCTTTCGGTTTAGTACGTTTAATGGCAGTACGACGTAGTCCTTCCATCGTGATAGGTTGGTTATATGGTTCTTGGTTGTTGCTGGTAAAGTTAAGACCAAAAGTAGCATTTTTACCAGTGTTGGATAATTCTGTATTGTTTATAAATTGATTTTCATCTTTAGTTGACATTGTAAAAAATTCTGCAAACGCGGCGTTAATTTTGTCAATATTAGTGCATATGTTACTACCAATTTTTATGCATGTCGCTGTAAAGTATGGCGTTGACTTTTCGATGGATTTAATTTTTTTCCACACAACTTTGGTCGGTGTACCAGGATTCAAGGTTGCTACATAGTTCTTCCAGCAGTTTAATTTTGCTTGTTTGAGAATATACCTGGCTTTTGCTCGTAGTCTTCTAAAATTCAGATGGTTTTCCATATTCGGGTTCGACTTTAACTTTTTGAAAGCGTTCCGTCTGTTTCTAATTGCAGTTGCACAGTCCTTAGACCACCAAGGGACTTTTACGCTGCCAGTTTGTATAATAGTTTTATTAGGTTGTGAGCATCTTTTTGCCTGCTCGATGAGTGCGTTTGTAAACGTCTGCACACTGGTGTCAGTATTGCCCAATGTAATGCATTGTAACGAACATCGAGCTTTGTAATTTAACCAGTTGGTTCTTTTATACTTCGGCAACAGATTTACATTATTTCCGGGATAAGTAGAAGTTTCTGATTGTAACTGGCTTTTTATAATAATCGGAAAATGATCACTTCCACCAAGGTCATGATGTACATAAAATTGTATTTTACTGCTCAATTGAGGGGAGCACAAGGCTAAGTCAATATTTGACCATGTTCGATAAGAAAAGTTATAATGAGTTGGCTCCGTTAAATTAAACAATGTGAGGTTAAACGCGTTAATTGCATTTTCTATGATCTTGCCTCTTGAATTTGGCTTTTTGCTTGACCGCATAGGGCTATGAGCGTTCATATCTCCTAATATAATGAACGGTTTAGGCAGACGCTTTATCAATGGAAAGAAATGTTCCGTACTAATTATCTCTGTAAAATACACAGTGCATATTGTAATTGGTTGTTTAAACCAAACTTTGACCGCTAACGCTAGTAGCCCAGTGTTCAACTCGATTATTTCATAATAATATTTTGATTTAACAGCTATTAATATGCCACTATGTGCATAGTCATGTATACTGTAGTGAAAATTATTTTATAGCCAGGGATACGGAAATTTTGGTTGTTTTTAAGATGCGTTTCCTGGAGACAAATGACAGACGGATTATATTCTGATAGGATAAGTTTAAGGTCTTCACGGTGTAGATATATGCCATTGCAATTCCACGAAATAAATGTACCTTCCTGCATTTATGTTTGTTTATATGACAATTTGCGGTGATTGTTTTTCCATGTTTGGTCGCTCAGTCCGATGGCTTTGGGTAAACTGTTGGGTCTGAGTTAGGAATGGACTGTACTTGATCTTTTAGTACCGTCATAATCTTAGTAAATTTTGCTTTAGTTCCACAGTCAGTTAGGAACTGATAGTTCTCATCTAGCACGGAAACAAGTCCTGTAATGTCGCTAGTGAAGTCCTTGACAACATCACATGCGAGATTTTGGCTGGTTTACACATATCTATAAAGAGGGCAAGATTTTGCAGAGACAGCCGATATCTCGGTCCATTTTCATAAATGTTCTTTTTCAGAGGCTCGTAAATTAGATTAAGTGATTTGTGCGATGCGTGATGTTGTTGGGATTCTTCAGTATCACTTGGTTGTATTTTATCTACTTCTGAATCGGATTGTGTTTCTGAATCCCGAGAACTGTGGCGGTCGGGTTTCGTTGTGATCTCCTTTTTTGCTTTTTTTGTAACTCGGCTTCATTGATATGAGTGTTGTGTCTTCATCTAGTTGTGGACGAATTGTCTGATAGGGCACGTTTTGTTCTTTCTGTTGTATTGGGGTTTTTAATGAATGTTTGAATCGGTTGTGTGGTTATAGGAGCCAGTTGTACGACGTTTTGTGTTTCATTAGCTGATACAGTTGCTATGAGGTCTGTGTGGCCAGGAGAATATTCGTTTGACTTTATATTTGAAGGAGCATTGTCTTCTGTTAGTATATCATCTAAGTAATTGTCTTGTGGAATGTTACAGTCATCTGCTTTATGACCTTTACTATTGCATTTGAAGCAGGTATATTCATCAAGGTTAAGAAAAATTCGGTGCATTTTGTCACCAAATGGGAATAGAAAGGATGTCGGCAGAACTGGCTGATCTGGTTCAGGTTTTACATAGATTTGACGTCTACAGCTGATCACATGGCTGAACAGTTCATCAGAGGGATTAACTCGTAGGAGAGACATATTGGACACCGGTTGCAGCTTTAGTTGCGCCCGAATGAATTGTTCCAATAAGTCATTAGGTATAATTGGAGAGACATTTGAGAAGATCAATTTTCTCGCCGGCGAGCTATGATGAATTTGTCATCAAGATGTACGCCACCGTGAATCTTTAGAAACGTTTCAACGATCTGTTCATTTGCCAGAAATATAGCGATTCTTTGATTACTAATTCGAGAAGCGGCTAGAATATTCTTCGCCCCGCCTACCAAATCTTTGATTGCAAGAAGATAATCACGAAGTTTGTAGTTATCAGTGTGTGAGATAATTATTCCCTGTTCTTCTTTCGGGTAGACAAAATTGGTGATTGGGGTAATTTTATTTTTAGCCTTTTGCGCGTAAGATGTTGATGATGATGGTGGTGGTGATGTGGGTTTGTTGATAATCTGGATATTGTGTGTAGAAATAGGATAGGATAAATGGTTACTTGATTTTGATGACGAATGGTTGATGTCATGGTGTTGCGATAGCGGGGGATATTGCATAGCGTTGACCGTATGGCTGGTGGTGGGGCGGATATCTTTGTGTTTGGTGGAGTGGTGAAGGTAGTATTATTCGATTTCATTGTTTATCAGCCAGCAAGCTGGCCGATGATGATTATTGTGGTGTTTTCCGCAATATGCGATAGCGATGATAGACAAATTAATAAAATGTAACTCGTACTAATCGTAGAGATAAGCGATAAGAATGAACAACAAAAAACAAGAACACGAGAGCACAACCGATCGACTCAACACATTACACTCCCGAGCATTCTTGTCTCTATAAATCGGTCAAACAAAAACCACCATAGTGGATAATATAAAGCTTTCGACAATGTCATCTTCGGAAAAGGATTGATGAAAACACACTGTATATTATACTGTGCATCTGTTAGACGTATCGAGCTTTAATTCCAGTGTCACGGAAAGGCTTTATTATTTTAAAAAATATTATCGGAAGAAAAGGAAAGGGGTAAATTCTGTCTGGTCATTGCACTTTCGAGCAGTTTAAAATGAGATTTTATAGCGGTGACTGACAGTGATTATGCTTATTTCCATCGGTCTCCTTGTAAAAAATGATGAATTTAATCGGTATAGTAGCCTCCATCAGGTACGTACCTGTTGACGGGATTTCAAGTTAAAGTGTAAGAATGACGTTAGTGGAACAATAATGGCGCAATTTCCTGAGACCGACATTCAAATGTCACATTGTTCATTTTAGAAAGAGAGAAGTAGAGGCACTATCGAATGCAGTCATCAATAATTGGCTGCTGTTTCTTTGCTGTTTTTCACATTTTCATGTCTTTATTTTGGCACATAAATTCGAAAAGCGTCACGAAATGGAGCGTCACAGAAAAGTGTTATGAAAATTTCATGTCTTTACTTTGGCACATAAACTCGAAAGGCGTCACGAAATGGAGAAGTGTTTCCTATAATGACTTGTAAAGAGACCTGTGAAGATCATCGTAGGTTTCTGTGTATTTCACACGTCATTTCCTTGTTTACATTTGGTGAGCGCACAAAACAATTACCGTAGTAAGTATAAATTAAATGTAAAAATTTAGATAAAACGATTATTATAGTAAATAATAAATTCTAGATAACTACGAAAATTTCATGTCTTTACTTGGATACGACTGATTACACTAATAAGAGATCATTCAATATGAGACCGATTTCCCTTGACATTTTCATATCTTTGCTTTGGTACATAAACTTGAAAAGCGTCCCGAACGTCACGAAACGGAGAATCACAGAAAAGTGTTACGAAAATTTCATGTCTTTATTTAGATACGACTGATTACTAATAAGAAAGCATTGAATACCGATATATACGCGAGTATGCATTCAACAAAAGTAGATAAAACTGTGCTTCCTATAACGACTTGTAAAGAGACCTGTGAAGATCGTAGGTGTTTGTGTATTTCACACGTCATTCATTTGCTGAGCCCGCGTGTAGCATCCCTCCATTCCAACGTTTCCCGCGAAAAGTGTTATGGATTCCGAAGAGTTTCGTAATTTAGTTCGCGAAGAAAACGGTGTAAAAAAAAAAAAAAAAAAAAAAAAGCATAAAATAAGACAATTTTGAAATACTTTGGACGAAAAATTCGACAAATTATAAACGTAGAATAAGCTTATTTTTCATATAAACGTAGATGATAAAAATTATTTTTTGTTTTCTTCTTCCTTTTTTTAAGTTCGTCATCTAAAAATCTAGAAATGTTCGCATAATTAAATCTTTGAACGGATAAGAAGAATAACAGACAGAGGAGAAAAGAGCGCAAGATAGAAAAAATAGGATGCAGAGTAGGATGCAGAATTGCTAATTAATACAAATTAGAAAAGTATATAATAGGACGCTGAACGGACAAAGTCATGAAAATGTCTCACTGTGTTGCGCACTTGTGCACAAGCTGATTTATATACTTTAGTAGAAGTCTACCCGAGTGCTTTTTTTCTTAGATTAATGTTTCTTTAAATCTCTTCAAAAACTTTCACTGTATTTTTGACGCAGATATATCGATTTCAAATCTACTACTTCATTTTATTTGGATGTCTGTTCCTCGAGTTTCGCTGTTTTATTTTTTCGTTCCTTTTTAAATATTATATTTCTGAATTATAGGCTGGTACTGCGTCTTCGACTTTTGGTGGACTTCACAACCTGCCTAGTTAGCTGTATATCCTGTCATACCGCATAAGACATATTTTGGTTGGTCTTTTTTTTACGCTTTTCTCGCCGAACTGATAAACACAACAGCTTCGTAATTTATGGAAAAAATATGGTAAAATAATAAATTAAAAAACATTAAAGTTAAGAAAAATGTGAGAGTATACTGAAAAGTTACGTGTGGTCAGAACTAAGATACGCCTCGGAAACGTGGACAATCATGAAAAACATAGGAAACCGGGGGTAAACGCGCTCGCTAGGTGGCGTTATCGGAAAATGGAAAGGATAAAACGGATGGACAAGATTACAAATTAGGAAATGCTGCGTAGATTAAATTTAACGGAACTGTCATTGTTTAAGAAGATCATGGCTGGGAAAACACGAAAGTAGCTAGACTACAGAAGGACCGGTTATTCATGCTAGCTTCCAGCGGGAAAGTACTCGGAAAAGCGGTGAGAGGATGCAGGAGATTTAACTTGCTAACTAGCGTAGAAGTTCTGGGTCGGAGCAATCACCTCTTTTTATAAGAGAAGCTAATAAAATAATAATAATAATAATAATAACCTTCAAACATCTTGAAATTTGAAATAAAGCTAAATTATCAAAATTTACACTAAGTTAGGTGATAAAATAACGACAAAAACGCTTTGCACAATCCCGCTCCCGCTGGCTCCGATAATGAAATATTATGTAAACATAACCGACAACGACAGGTGATTATTACCTTTTTTTCCCCTTTCGAAATTTTCACCAAAATGATTATTACATATGTTTTTTTTTTTCATTTAGGCTAATCATTAAATCCTTCTTCCGTTGTTTAATTTCTGTTTCTGCACCGTGTGTGTAAGGGGAGCTGTTCATTTATTATGTAAGACGTTTTTTATATTTTTATGCCTCCCCAGTCTATCGCATAATGAGAAAAAATGTACAAGCTCTCTGTCTAAAGCTGTATGTAGTTTAAAACTATTTTCACTATCTTAAAGAGTGAATGTAAAAAAATGCAATTAATTTATATTTGGAAAAAAAGTTTACATTTAATATATGCATATTAGGTAGTGCGGCAGCCTAGTGGGTTAAGGTGTTTGGCTACTAAATCAGCGGTGTCATAGGTTATTGAGACTTGTCTCGATCCGGATCCGAATCGCTCCCTGATTTATACCTAATCTGAAATTGAATTAGGTACCAGAGAAATCTGGGAAAGTAAGGACGGATCCCAAGGAGAAAGGAACTGGCCTTGGTATTCTCATCAGATCTATTAGACTTAGTACATTATGAAAAACTTATTTCACAATTCCCGACGCCCTGCTAAGGGTATGGCACTCACTTTACTTTATATATCGGGGTGGGTTACCTTTCAGTTAATAGTAATTGTAAATTTTACGAGATAAAAATTTATGAAAATCGAATTTCAAATAGAAAAAAAAAAAAAAAATGGATAAGAAGCAAGTCTTTTCATTGCAATTTCCATGCTTTCGGAAGCCCATAAGACGTAAAAATTAAAAATTGTCACATCGCCACTCCTTCTAATAAGAAAAAATCGCATGTTCTTCACCTTCCGAAAATCTTTTACGTAATAAATAAACGGAGAAATTGTACCCACAACTTCCGTTTATGAGTCGAGCGCTCCAAGCCACTAGATTAAAAAAAAAAAAAAAAAAGACCTTTTCACTGCCCTTAATTATGCTTATTATTAATGCACTATAAATTAACTGCATTCATGAGAAGCCGCCAACCTGTTCTTTCAGTTTTAAATCTATCCCTCAACATGTTTTCTTTTTTTCTTTTTTGCTTTTTTTGGGGGGGTTTGTCTACAAGGACATTGGCCCAAGAACAAAAGAAGGACGCAAGAAACTCAGATCTTTACACGATCAGAGATAGCAAAAAGGAATCAAGAGCCTGAACAACAGAAGGAGAAGGAAGGAAGAGAATGAACGAAGCACTGTATGGAGTGGGAATACCAATTTGTAAAAGGGAGGAGTAGAAAGCTGCTTGATCGGTTACAAGTGACGAACACCCGAACATTATGTGATCGGGATCACAAACAAATTAGTTATTGGAGGGGTGCAATGGACAATTCGGAGACGGCACAAGAGAGTAACGGAAAAACGGGGAAGGATCCATCAACATGTTATTAGAATTTTTAAATACTTGAGTTCTTTTTTCCTTAATTTATTGGCGGGTCCAAAAACCGCAATGGAGTTGATTCAGCGTAAAGTATTGCGGTACACATTTAATCTTCCCTTCTTCCGTTCTATTTTCTACGCCGAGTCTTCTGCCTTCTTGAGGACCATCCTTTTTATTACTTTTTCCCCGGTTTCTCATGAAGTCTTTATTATTTCAGAGTTCCCTCGCAAGCTTCTTCCTTCCCGTTTTACGATTACATTATCCTTTTCATACGTGTTCTAATCCACAACATTTTCCTCTCTTATTTCATCCAAATAATTGACTTATTGTGGATTCCAACATACCCTGCAATCAAAGAAGACAACTCTGCCGATTTACACCAGTCTGTTTACCTACCTCTATCGGTGGATTCCTCACTCCGTACACTATGATTTAACTCGTGCATTGTTCCTCATAAATCTTGATTCCTTTTATTATTTTATCCAGCCTAATCTATCGACTTGTCCCCTTGATTTTTCAATTTTCTCTTTATGCGGCGTTCAACTGTTTCTACAGTCTCTTGCATCGTTTTCCAGCTTCTCTCTACTTTCTTTTCCTTTTTAACCCAATTTTATGATGCAAATCACATTTTATTCGACCGCTCCTGTATCGCTTCCGAACGTTCCTCTTTCTACTCTTTAATCAGTCGCCCTTTCAATGCGCGTCTTTTCTTCCGTCACTAATTTATACCCTACATCCGCTCGTGTGTAAACATCCGATACTACTGCTCACTTCGTAGGCTAATTTAGACGAACCTAAAATAAAAATAAACCGCATTATTCGAATTCGAGGATAAAACTAAAAATGAAAAGTAGAAAAAAGAATGATCACCGACGGGATTAGGCGCCAAAAATCACGTGTCTAAGGCAGAAGACAGAACCGTGCGGAAAATCGTTAAAAAGCGTAAATTTTTAATTAAATAAATCAACGACACTTCCCCATAGGCCACCATGCGCACAATTCATCGGACAATGTTATTCAAACTGTGCTCAGCGGCGCCACGAAACAGTGAAAAAAGCACACGCTTTCTTTACCGACATACGCGTCTGTTATTGTTCAGGGGAGAGAAGTGCAATGGAATTTTCGGGTGCGAATACAAATTGCGTTAGGATTCGCGAAGGGTCGTATTTTATGGTTGTAATTTGTCGGCGACGAATACTACGAGAGTATATTACTATTAAAAATTTCATCTAGATGCATTACCGAGTACGGCTTTAACCCTGCACACACTCTAGACTTTATCGTGCGCAATTTAACCGAGTAATGACCTCCGGAACGAAGATATTTTCCTTTAACTCGGTAAATAATTTCAGACAGCTTCATCGGAGAATCGTCGAATTTTATTAGCTTCGGGAAAATCGTCCTGCGCTCATTGGTATTCCGTCAGCAAAACGAGATCTGCCTAAAGATTACGTCTGAGGGAATGTAAACAACTTTGTATATAATCAGTTACGCTAACCGCTTCAAACTTTACAATGAATCTTTTGCACTGCGTGCAAGGTACGCAGCATACAATTGTTCCAGAATTACTACTACCGCTTGAAAGGCGTGCCTTGATTCAAAAATTTTCCGAAATAATTTCATCGCTGCGATTAAACATGATTTACCATCCTTTAAATTTCCCAGTATTTCTGACACGCTAATCATTTGCGTCCTACGACGATAATTAAAACTGTCAACTTTTTAAAGCAACACGTTTGAAATTGTATTTCTTCGTTTGAGCAGCAAACGTTTCTCATTGTTTGCTTTTTGTTTTTCGTTAAAAAAAGAAGAAATATTCTATATGATCATATTCTAGATTCTGAAAATGCATCGAAAAAAGGTCGGATACGCACTCGTATTCTTTCTTTTGTACCGAGTCGCCAGTTTAATGACGAAGAAATGGAGCAGTTGACTTTACAACCGACGATGGTATAATCAAATTGGGCCGTGGACAATGTAGCAAAAAAATAACCGACCCGTTTCGCAATTTGAACATTCCGGACGAACAATCACTGCTGGATGGAGCACAAGTTCAAACTCAACCGATAAACGACTTTTAATGTTATCTGACCGTTAACCAGGGAAGCCTTTTTTATTATCATTAATTTTTGGAAGGCTATTATTATTATTATTATTATTATTATTATTATTATTATTATTATTATTATTATGCGAAGAGGTAATGAACTGAAGGGGTCGTTATCGTTTCGCTGTAGTGTCGACTGGATATAGGTTGAACTAGCCGCCGGGTAAACTCGTCGGCCTATCACACTGAAGACGAACATTTCGAATAGCTTTTCAGATTAGTGCTGTTATGTTCCAACCGCTATGTGTCTTCCTTCAATATCGGCTTAAGCACTGTGCTCAATGGGTAATTTAGCGGTAAATAAAAAAAAATTGAAGAAAACAACCTATTTAGCATATGATCATTCGACATCTTGTTTGTTAAATATTAAATATAGTATATAAGATTTGACAAACACTACTTGTATTACAAACAAATTTAAAATATTAAAAAAAGATCAATTATTCAGAAACGTTTTCGGCCATAATCCATCATCAGCTAATATCAATATATGAAATCAGAGATAACTTTTAAACCACATTATTAGAAGTTGTTTCTGATCACATGTATTGAGTTGTTATAATTTTAGCTGATGATGGGTTATATCCGCGAAACGTTTCCGAGTAAAATTAATCCTTTTTTAATATTTAAAATTTGTTTGTTATATTTGTATTTGTTAAATCTTACTATATTTAACAGTAGTTCGCACTATTGTAATGAACGCGTCAACTGAAAATAATTTTTAGAACTTCAAACGCAAATAATATACACAAAATGCTA
This sequence comes from Icerya purchasi, assembly GCA_039619475.1. Lineage (NCBI taxonomy): Eukaryota > Metazoa > Arthropoda > Insecta > Hemiptera > Monophlebidae > Icerya > Icerya purchasi. The sequence continues at coordinate 398,578,400 of CM077116.1, read as the reverse complement.
ACACAACGATTCGAAATGCACACAAAGGTCAAATGAAATCTAAAAACTCCGGAACCGTACAGCAGCCAGTCTAAAAAGATTTGATCGAAATGTTTATCTTCGACAGATATCAATCTCACCGGACGATTCGTTCAACCTCTGACAAGTTGAGCTAAAGCAAAATGAACGGCCTCCTAAAAATAATAAATTAAGTGTCTGTAAAATTATTAAAGAAGAAAAGGGTTGATTTTAGGTGCAGCCCAGATGTAATAGCAACTTCAAATGCTCGACCAATATTTACAAACGTGTGTCTCAAAAGTCCCGAAACCCAAACATGGCGTTTTAGAAAGAGAAATGCATACCTCGACATTCTATCTGAAAAAATGTACAACATGCGTTGAAAATGAATGCCCCCCTCATATTGTAAACACATCAACAACGTTCGTTTTTCTAAATTACTTCTTTTTTTTCGGTGTAGGCTTCTTTTAACTTGTCAATACTAGGCTTGAATTGTTTTTATAAATCGAGTTTTTAAGAAGACTCCATAGAAAGAAATCCGGAAACATCAAGTCTGGGCCCCGCGGAGGCCATGAGCTCCCTACAAATCAAGCGCTCTCCAAAAAACTCACGAAGAAATGTCAAAACGGTGCACGGGAGCACCATTTCGCCGCTAAAAATAAAGAAAAACCGGTCGTCTACTTCAAGTTGCGAGATAAAATCGGTAATTATTGCTTGATAAGTTTTACCGTTGATGTTTTCAGTAAAATAACTTTCATTAATAAAAGCTCTTTGCTCTGGATTAAAAGCCATTATACGATTTTCATTTTGTACCACTTTCTACACGACGAAACTCAACAGTAATGCGTCCGACACTATGACAAGCGTTGAATACTTCACTGTTGCCCTATCATCCTCGTATTTTCAAATTTCTCTGTCTACTTGTTCTATTTTTTTCAGTTTTTTTTTGGTTTTTGCGTTGCATGACTTTTGAGATACACTGTATTTCCGTGTGTGCGTGTAAAACTTCATTTTCATTTACCAAATGACGACGATTTCATTTTTAGCGAAATGTGTCAAAACGGAAGTGACACCTGTCGATGTGTGTAGTCTATCAGGTATAGAGTGTATGAAACAGGATTGATTATGTGGAAAATTTAAATTTTTATTGCCCGCTGAGTCCGGTGATCGCGGAAAATGCAAAAATAAAAATTTTTGGTATTTTTTTTTTCGTGTTTACTTTTCGTTTCTTTTTTTTTTTTGTTTGTTTAACATTTTATTTTAAAATTAATTTAACGAAAACCACATTTCCCATTCAATACAAGCGCACAATTTATTATGATAACTGAGCACGGGGATTTCCGGTCTTTTTTACAAATTTTCCTGTTATCGTATCCCGTTAAAATTGCTTGGTTTAATTTCCTTCCATTTCTTTTATTCATTTGTATTTCCTATTACTGTTCGGCGGGTTCCATTACTTTTTTTGCTATGCGCAAAAAAGAAAAAAAAAAAGAAAGTATTTATAAGATTGTTATGTACGTAAAGGCGGAAGAAAAAATCAGAGCCGGCAGTTTAGACGAAAACAGGACGATTTACAAGGAAACACATTTTCTCAAACTTTCTGGAAAAGCTGCCAAAAATTTAGTCGGCTTCCTGCCATTTTAAAGGCAATTCTCTTCTACTGAACTTTTCAACTCTGCCGTTATTTACTCGTTTTTATTTAAACTCGCTTTGGGTTTATTGTTTTCAATCCATTTTTTTCGCATCCGAATATCTGTTTACTGTGCTGCGATCGACAAATATTTTCACGACTTCCCAGCGCATAGCTTATTTCATTATTTCATCATTCTGCTCTGTATCTCGCTACTAGCCCCCCTTACTAAATTCTCTTAACGATTATATTTAATTTTTGAGATATTCGTTGCCTTTGTTTTTTTCTGTTTTTTTTTTTTTTGTTATTTTTACGGATTCGTCAAAATAGACATTGGCCTAAGAATAGGAAAAACGAAGATAGATGGAAACAGATGTTTACACGATCGGACGATTTAGCTGATATAAACGACTTAAGTGCCGGAATAATCGAAGGAAAAGGGAAGGAGAGAATAAAAAATATGTATAGTAAAGAGTTGGCAGACTGGTTAATGGAAGCGATGACTAGAACGAGGAGAACGTTCGTAAGCGATACAGTAGCACTCAAATGAAAAATGTGATCAGTGCCACATATGTGAGGGGAAGGGGCTAGAGAGAAGCGACAAAGAGATGCCGGAAGCAAACTGTGTCCAAGATGAAGACGACAGATTGCAGAGAGAGTTGACCGCCGCATAGAGGGAAAATCGAAGAACCAGGAATAAGGCGGTAGATTAGGCTGGATAAAAGGAATCCGGAGATTTGATAATGAGGAGGAACACAAGTTGAACCATAGTTTGGAATGAGCAAATGTGGAGAGGAGGAGATTAATATTGTGGGATGAAAAAACGCTTGAGAACAACGAAGATTACAAGGAGCATGTCCTAAAGTGGTTCCGCACTAAACCTAAAGAATTCTTCGCCAGAGGAATACGAAGCCTCGTAGACCGGTGGGGCAAGTTTCTGTTCGTGTCTGGATTACATCAAAAAGTAAAAAAAAAAAAAATTGTAAGTATATTAATAATTTAAAATTTTATAGCAATTTGTCTGTTTACTTATTGACGGACTCTCGTACTGTGACCGCGGTTCTAGGTATCTTTGAAGAAACATGCATTCTTTTTATTTTTTTTTTTATTTTTTGAATTTTCGAAAATCGATTATATTTTTCTGTTCTTTGAGATTTATTTATTCTAATCAACCGCTGAAAATGAAATATTTTAATATTAATGTTAACTTAAAAACGTACATTTATAAATATTTAATTGTCTTGAAACACCGTTTACTATTTTCGAGATTATTTCGGTTTTTGTTTATTCGCGTTGAAAAACAAATTAATAATTTCAGACGACAAATTAAATTTTACCTCCTTTTTGAAATGCTATAATTTAAAAGATGCTAATTTCAAAAGCAAAATGAGTGTCACGAAATAAAATAAATTCCCGACCACCACAGGTGTTTTTTAGGCTTTTCGCGAGAAAACTGTTAAACTAATTTGAGCGAAATTCGGCTAATAGTGTCACTTCCCGTTCTCCGCAAAGGTTTTAGAAGTTAATTTTCATTTTTTAATTTTTTCTTCCTTTCATTTCGGAGGACTCTGGAAAAGGCTAGCTAGCCTTTTTAGTTGATTTTTTTGCTTTTTAGCAATGCCTACGCGGGAATCTCTTGTTACTAACACAAAAAAAGTACCAATATTCTCTTGAATTATTTCCGAAAGTTTTTCTTTTTTTCTTGGGCGCGACAAATAAGGACATTAACACAGTGAATTTTTTTTAAAGAGGTTTCAGTGTACGGTAATGGGATTTGAATCCGGTTCCACCCAAATAAAATGCCGCTGCCTAACCAACTACATCACGGTTAGCATCATTAGAGTAAGTTTCTGCGAAATTTCAGCTTTGAAGCTGGGGAAATATGTGTAGGGGTATTCCTGGATACAAAACAAGCCTTTGATAAGGTTTGGCACGGTGGTCTATTATGTAAAATTAAGAAAAATCTTCCTCATCCTTATTATCTCTTTCTAAAGTCTTACCTTGAGGGTATCAAATTAAATTCCAGAATGAACTATCTAACATCTATCCTGTCCCCGCTGGTGTGCCTCAGGGTAGTGTATTGGGTCCGGAGTGCTCTAGCAAATGTACACTGCAAACTTACCTGATAGTGAGGACGTAACTATTGCAATATTTGCAGACGATACTGCTCTTATTGCGGCAGATAAAGATGCCGGAATGGCGACAAATAAATTACAGCTGGCGCTAGCAAAATCTAAAAGGTAGGTAGATCGACGGCGGATTAAAGTTAATGAGAACAAATGTACGCAGGTTACATTCACTATATGAAATTTAGACTGCTCGCCAACTAAAATTAACGGCGAAACAATTCTGATTAGGAATGAAGTAAAATACCACCTTGGGTTACAGTAAATTAAGGTGGAATAAGCTCGTCTCACAAAAAAGAAAGCACTTAGATATAAAGCTGGGGAAGCTCTAATGGATTCTTGGTAAACATTCTAGGTTGCCGATCGAAAACAAATTATTATTAATATATAAAATAATATTAAAGCCAGTATGGACATACAGCCTGATTTCATAGGTTTGTGCTAAAAATACCCATATCAATAACATACAACGTTTTCAAAACAAGGCCATTAGACTTATTGTGTCCCCTCCTTGGTACGTCTCCATGGACACACTCCATAGGGACTTTAACATACCTTACGTAAAGGACGAGATAAAACTTGCCGCTCGGCGGTATACTTAGAAACCCATCCGAACCCGGTGGCTATCAATCTGCTTGACAACAGCCAAGAAATTCGACGACTGAAGCGCTCTAGAGTTATTGACTTCATTTAAAACTCGAATAGATGTTCCTGGGGAACCCTGATAGTGGTGGCTCCTTACGCGTTAATTTGCATTCCAGTACAATTGCTCGATGGTTTTTGGAGACCAGTTGCAATTAATATAAAGATTATAAAAAAAATAAATAAAAAAAAAAAACAAAAAATTTCTGCAGGTAGTCTTTTTAGTAAACATTGTGAAGAAATTAAAAAACATACGTTTTAAATAAACATTTATTGACATGTAAACGAAAACTCTTCAACATACCTAGAAGCTAGTAGGGTGGATTTGAATTTTAGGTTACCGATTTATTTCGAAGTCAAATTATGAACTATTGGAAAAGAGAACATTAGATACCCGGTGTGTTCTACGAGAACACGGGATTGTAATCGAGCATTAAGACTGCACAGTTAAAGAAATATAGCGACAGATTTATTCGAAAAATAGTTACAAGCAGTGGTCACTTCACTTCTCGAGTTTCAATGGCGCTTATCTGTGTCACCTTCACGCTGAACACAGGTACATACAAGGAAATCGTCAATGATTGGCAAGGAAATTGTTAGAAGCTTAGATTCATGATCGAATAGAACTGGTTGTTAGTTGCGCTTTTCCTAGAGTGCAATCGGTAATAAATAAGAAAATTACACGTATCTGTTCTTACGTGAAAGTTGTTAATTGCTTCGGTTCGTGATGATGTTACACTTTGGCCTATTGAAATTGCCATTTTTAAGAGCTCAGCTCTGTTGGTAAGCAAAATGAGTCTTATGAAACTAAGATTTAAATAATGCATCAAGTCCAGCGTGATATAGGGTAACCAATTTCATTCTGTTGGCTTCCTCTTCCACGACCGATTTCTTCAGTGTAGCCAGTATTTGAATTCTCGGATGCCTGGGAGCGATTTAATTCTGGAATGCGACGTGCACTTTGAAATAAAGAAGGCTGCAGCCTATTAATTCCGGTCGTTGATAAGTATAAACGGGCGCGCACTCTTAAAAGTCAAAAAACATTCTTCTCCATTAGTTTTCTCTGTAAATATGCAGTAAAATGAACTTTAGAAGATGCTGGCGTGCGCAAAATACCAGTGCATTGCGATCGCTTAAATTTGAAAGTCCGAAATTTAACAGCAGAAGAGTATAGGACTGGAATGGAGGCGATTATTTAGCTGACAGTTGAACGCGGCCGTGCAAAATGATGTTGCACATTGGAACCGATGACAGAAGCGTGATGCTAATTTTTATAGGCATTAATTTTATCATCCGTATCCATGGTTTAATGAAAGCTACAGTTCCGCTATTCTACGTCACTCTGTTTACGGTGTATATCTGAATTTAAGGAGAGTGCAGTATCGATGGAAAAATCGCACAGTCCCGGGTCACTCAAATTGTTTCGAAAATTCGAACTAACGGGCACAGAGGTTTCGAAAAATGACTTTGTAAGAAGCCGGTTGGACGAGGGATGCTGCAGTCCTGGATACTAGCGGTATGTTTTTATTGCCGGAGTTTTGTAATAACTTCGATCGAACGAAAGCTGCATCTATACCAATATTAACATACGTACCGGTACGAGGTGTATCCACTTTTGGCGGCCCATAATGAAAGAGCTGAAAGAGCTTTACCCTTAATATTTTGCGCCTCGAATTATTCGGATTCATCGCAGGTTTTTGCTTGTTCTTTAAAAATCTTCAATCACGAGTAAAACTACCCCCTTTTTTAAACATTGAAAAGCTGTAAATTCCTGATAAACGGATGATGGCGAATATAAAATACGGAGTGACAAGGAGAGTTCACTGATCAAACTAATTTCCGCGATTTTCAGAAATAATCGATGATATAATTGTGGTATCGGAAGTTTTTCTGTTATAGACCTGAAAATAATACCGCCCTTAACAAATTTCAGTGAGAATTTTTGAAAATTTTGCGTCTTATTATGCGGAGGATTTTTGACTGAAGAACCGCCCTTACGATGTTGTATTTTTTACACCTTACGAGAGCGGGCATGAACTTTACCAAATGCGCCACATTAGTTGAACTGGAAGAATCTAAGATGCCATTTTGGAATGTTCGATCAGCATTTCTACTATATCAAAGACGCGATGAAGCCGAGAATGGTATCTACATAATAAAGAAATCGTTGAAGAAACGAACGCGTCAAGTAAAACTTTTAAGATTCCTAAAGGAATTTATATCGTAAATCGCTGCTGATAATGATCGAAAGAACTGTATTGAATATCTAATTAGAATTTTTCGGAATATACAGCATGCGCAACTATGTATATCCCGAGTAATACGCGCTACACAGACTTCGTTTTGCAAACAGTAATCTCGTTGCAGAGTTAATTATCGTTTATTTTCTAAACATGATAATATCGCTGTCGTCGCGTGATACGAAAAGAAAAATAAATTAGGAGCAAACGGAACGGATAATGATTATGCGCGTATATTAATCTGATACCGACTGGCGCCCAAAGAATAGACATATATCTTACGCTCGTGACTGGAATACTTTAGATTTTTGAGTAGCGTCTGTTTGCGGTGGTAAAGAATGAATATCGACGACAGACGAAAACGATTTTTTGCAAATATAGTCGAGACAAATATTGAACGAGGTTAACATATATATATATATATATATATATATATATATACATATATATATATATATATGTATATAACGCGTGGTACCATAAATATATAGTTTGTTACTACAAAACATTTTGGTTCATTAATTTTATTTTGTTAATTCATAGCGTATTTCTATTCATGTATATCATTTTGATATAAATAGTAAATGGGTGATATAAATAATTTTAACACGTATGTTCACATTTACATATATGTACCTTCTATATATGTATATAAATCTTATATATATGTATATAAAAATCCCGTGTCACAAATGTTTGGTCGAAGTAATCTCCGAAATTACTCAACCGATCTTAATGAAATTTTCACACTGTGTAGTTTTTATCTCGATTGATGACCTCAATATTTTTTTATTGCAAATTAAATGGTTCATTAGGATGAAAAGTTGTAATTAGTTATAATGAAATTTGCACACTAGGGGTATTTTGGGCCAATAAATCGATCTGTCAAGGTCTAATCCATGAAAAATTTAGTTTCCGAGTTTTAAACGGATTTTAATATTTTCAATATGATACGAATCAGGGTTGGTGGCGCGATCTTTCGACGGCGATCTAATATATAGATAATTTGTTCTTCCTTTAGTATTATTTTTTGCATAACTGCGCGAGCAAATAGTAAATAACGAAACAGACTAAATGAATAAGATATTTAGCGAGATACGAAATGGAAATTGCAACGAAGTTATCTGTATATAAGTAAAAATTAATGTATTTAAGCTCTGAAACTATCCATCCGAGTTGTAGGGTCATGAGGAACAATATAGGCTCAGGCCCGTGCCCAGAATTTTGGAACGCGGGGGGGGGGGGGGTGAAAATTTTCTTTGCATATTTATTTTATAATACATTTTTCACGCTAATATTCGTACTATTAATAATTTCCATCATTTTGATTTATATATTAATAATTTACATAAATGAATTATCCCATATATGAACATTAATAAAAATTACATATGTTATTGATTATACTCGTAATAAAAAGTTTTTTGCATAAAATATTAATGAAGAACCTAAAAATATGGAGCATATTTTTTCTTTTTTCTTTTAAAAGTAGGTAAGAACACCCTAAAAAATTATCAATATTTATTTTAAATTTGTGATTTTTTTCAGATTTGTTTGTATTTATAATAACTATTTCAGTTCTCATGGAAGGGGGGTTAACCCCCCAAAACCCCCCCGTGGACACGGCCTTGTATAGGCTATTTAAAATTACAAAATTAGATTTTTCGTAAGTTTTATCTTTAATTATTTAAATTTTGCTGGCTATGTAAAATGTTTTCACTTTGTATTTTTTATATTTACCGTGATATTATTCTAATTGTGCTGTACATCATTTTTATTTAACTTTCGTATCTTCTTTACCTGAACGGAACACCATTGCCTAACCAATTACACCATAGTATCTTGCTATACCTATCTTCTATTTTATGTTCGTTTGTGCTTAATTTCAACTCTCCAAAACTCTATACCAATAATTCTTCAATTTTGACGCAACGTTCCATTCTCAATCCTGTGTGTTTTTAGATTGGTTAAAACATTAGTTTGACTGTATTGAATGGATTAGTATAATATTAATTCAACGTATTACAACTGAGCCACAGCAACGCGTGACCAGGTCTGCTAGTATATATATATATATAATAAATACCATTTTAACAAACAGGATGTATTCACCTACATATATATATATATATATATATATGTATGTATATCAATAAGACTGGGAACAAGTACTCGTTGCACAAAAGAATCTTTAAAGATTCTTTCAACAATTATCAAAAAAGTTTTGATTTTTGATAACTTACCTATGTCAGACACTAAACAGTTATCAACAAGCTTTACAATGCATTAGAGAGATCAGTGCTCAGTGTTAGAAAAAGTAATCGATTTAAATAGAAAATAATGAAACATTTGTCGCTTCTATCTTAATTTGTAAGTTGTTGAGTGGTATCGCCAGTGGAACTATAAATATCTGCTTGAGATTGTATGACAGATTCCACTCCAGTGAACAAATTATTTCTGCCTGCTGCGTTTTTCAATAATCTGCCAAAGAAATGTTGGAGCACATCGCTGACACCGGTCACTATATAAAATAATTTAACCTTCAAATTTTAAATTAATTTTTTTTTTCTGAAAGCGAATTGTTGACGTTTACAAAATAACTTCTGTTGGAACCAACATAACAGGAACAAACATCTATACACAGTACTTATCGTATATTTAATTTTTTCCCCCCACTAATTATCATTGTTATTTTCCTTAAAAATATAATTAGATATGCGGAAAATAATTTTATGTTTATAAAATTCGTTTACTCATTAAGCAGATAATTCACTAGTTATGTGTTTGCACATTTACACAGTGTAATGTGCTTTCTTTTATTATCTTACGTCTCCTACGTTTCTACACTCTGAGTCATTCAGACTTCCTTCTTTCTGCTCTATCTTCTCGGCCGAATCGATCTCAGTTCTTAGTGCCATTCATTTTATATCCTCTTCAAGTGGGGTTCACAAATTACTGATCGTTTCCGATTCCAAAGGCGTTCTTCAAGCCATTTCCTCTCCTCCTCATTCTTCTGACGGTATCATCCTCTTTATTCAATCTCTCGTCTCCTCTTTGTTCTCGTCCCGTTCCGTTCTCATAGACTTTCTATGGGTTCCTAGTCATTCCAATATTGAGAGCAATAACTAAGCTGACTCTTAAGATCGCTCAGCCGCCCGCAATGGTCTTTTCCTTGACTCTTTTCCTTCTTCAGACATTCTTTCTCTATCACGCTTTAATCATTCTAGACTTTGGTTGGACATGTATCCATCTTTATTCTCAAATAGCTTTTCACAGTACCATCTTATTCAACCGGTTCCTCGTTTCCTGCTTTGGTTTCATTCTATTCCTGTTTGTCGTCGTTCCATGGTTGTTTCCTTAATTAGACTCAAAATCAATCATTCTTTAATCCCCTCTTCTCGCTTTCGATTCGCTTTGTCCCCTTCTTCTTTCTGCTCTCTTCACGCTTCTGAGCCTTCTTGTATTTGTAATTCAAATCATATCCTTTTCGAATGTTCTGCACTTCTTTCTTTACGCCCAACTTTTAGCTTTGGGTCTTCCTACTCCCTTTAACGACACTCGCGTTGCATATAACAATTGCCTAGTACACTACCTATATCTGTACAGCTGAAATGTACGACTAGGTAGTCGCCGACGCTCAGAAGCTGAGTATGGCACTATAAAGAAGAAGATTATTCATTTGTATTCCCACTGGTTTCTTTAATTCGAATTTTCTCTTTGTGAACATTGCGACCGTTTTACAAGTTGGAATTCTTTCTAGACTAGATTACGGTTCCATGATGTTTTATGGTTCGCCCTCGAAGACTGTAAGCAAGTAGTTTACAGGATATAGAGCGTTTATAAAAGAAAATATTAGGTCTACACGGATTCCTTGCCTCTAGGCTGAAATTGATATTTTCACTTTGACGGTCAGCAAGCGCTCTTGTCAAAATGTATACGAATTACAATTATCCAGATTGGTGCAATGGTATTTATAACATCAGCATGAATTGATGATTTATACTATTCAAATTATCATTGTCAGCAGCAAGAACTATATAATCAATATCTGTAAATTTCTGTACACTATGTTTTCGATCCTGCATAACAAAAATCTCCTTTGGTTAAAGATAAATTCATCTCTTTTCTCCGAATATGAATACGTTTGTCCACCTTTCGCAATTGTGGGCGATTATTTCATTAATCTAATCGATGAAAAATTTCTGAATTCTATTAAAATTTTTATCGGACGTTTCCAGGTCGAGGTTGAATAGCAGCTTTTTCAGAGCCGGTTTCACCGCAGGATTCGAATTTTTCAGCGAAATTCGCTGGTGCGAATATATTTTCAATGCTCTTATGATGTAGGTAATATGTTGCCTGTAGCGATGGGTCTTTAGCGACTAGAACTACTCATTTAAAAGTTCCATCCGCGCGTATGAAAGATGTAATGTTTCCTTATGCGTTTATTTCATCTGGAAACCTAAGAGTCAGAGTTGAAGACATACTACGGGTAACTTAGAGTGAACTTGCTAAAGCAGTGACGAACTATAAACTGATTCGGGCCCTTTTAATTTCGCAGTTTAGATTTTTTTCAATTCGCAAATTTGTTACAACATTTCTTACGCATAATTTTATAGGCCAAAACGTACGGAAACATACTCGATAATAATACACGTAGAAGTGGTTATTTGTGTAGCTAAAAAATTAAGCACATCTTGATCGGTGAATTTGGAGGCAATGTATTAATAAAGTAAAATATAGCTAGACTTCTGTTTAACTGTTCCAAAGGAATTCGTTTTTTTTTCGCAACGAAATTAATTTGATGATAATCCTTCCTGTTTCAGTTCAATCAATCATTAATCAGATTGGTCTCCGAGACGTCGCGGAAAACCTCTATTAATGAATTATCGATTAATCGCTAAAATAAGAATCGTCTTAGCTCGTTGTTTTTCATCGTTGCAATCTACACCTAATGTTATAATAATTTTTATTTTCGTTTTTATTTAATACGAAATGTATCCGATTTATTTAGCAAAGATTTATATAGACCATTTTTTATGTTTATTATTATTAGTTGCTAATTCGGTTTTTGCTTAAAAACAAAAAGGTAAATAATAATTGCACGATTTCGCGGAAATATTCGACTTGTCACTAATATGCGGAAAAAAGTGAAACAGAACAGGTGTGTCTATATACATTTTTTTATTGTTTTAGAATCATTCAGCCTATATGTAGTTATTTTTTATGTTTATTACTTGACTCTCTAACATTTAATAACCTTTCATCTTTCAAAATTTTTTCTAATGGGGGTAGTCTAAGAATTACGTTGTAATTAATATGCAGTGGTGGATCCAGGGGGGGGGGTACCGGGTATTTCCCACCAAAGAACTAAATCCCCGATGAAAAAATTTTTTACAAAAGAGAAACTTAATTTATACTATAAAAAATTTATATAAATGTTACACCTATGGATTTAATTATAATTAATATTTAATACTGTTTTCTATTAAAAATAATAATGTTACGTTTTTATTCTGTTTTAAATGCAATTGTCGTCGATCTTTTGTCTTCTTTATGTATTTTTAATTTTTATTTTGCAATTTCAATTAAAAATAGAGTTCAATGAGAAATATATATGTATTTATACCTGTTTTACTTGCTCACGAACAAACAATTCGGATCAGATTACTAATAAAAGTAAAAAAAGAATTAAAGCCTGATAAAAATACTATCGCTCTATTTTTTCTAGCAATTTACTATTCAAATTCGAAACTACAATTTTAGCTGGATTTTATAATTTCGTTTTATTTTTCGCCTGAAAATAAAACAAAAACTGTGATAAGGGTAATGTATTTTTATAACATTTTTAAATTTCTGAAGGGGTCGCTGTTTGATTTTCTTTATGAAACAAGGTATTTCCTAAATTGACTGTCTACCGTTTAAGATATTACGTAATTATATAATTACCCCCTCCCCTCCTAAATTTTTCTTAGGATCTACCCCTGATATATGTATTATATAATATATATATATATATATAAACATTACATATGCAAGTAGAGAATGAATAGTGTAATAAAAGGAATATAAAAATAATAAGGAAGTATATAGAGTTGTTGCGCTTCTTTGAGAAAAGATAAAAGCAACTTTGGACACAGCTTAATACATACGGGAAGGATAAATTAAATGAAGGAGGAAGTGCAAGAATAACAGAAGAAAAGCAAACGGTCGGAACGGAGAGAACGAGGAGGAGAACGAAATTAACGGCTAGGAAAAAAGAAATGGTAATAATAAATAAAATAAAAGTAAAATGAAAACTGATTCGAGCTTTTGTTTTTGGCTTTTATATTATTCGGTTTGCTGCCGACGAAAGATAAACCCGAACCCAGAACTCGGGAAAAGTGCGCGCTGCAAATGTCTCAACGGGACCAGATGTCCTCATTTATGTGTGCCAGTCGAAAGAAATTCCCCAGCGAGTATTATCTTTTCACGATATTTCCGAGCTTTGAACTTTCGCCGAGCCATCAGCCGAAGTAAAAAACCCGTACACGGGTCATCGTGTTTTATTGTTAAAAACTTTTCTTCTTTGACCGGACATTATGAAAAACTTCATCGCACACACACACACACACACAAATACACTCGCATTCTTCCTCGGCGAATGAGCAGCAGTTTTACCTGCGAGAAAACAATGTTAAATTGTTCCTCTTTCTGAACGGAATAGAATGGAACTAAGTTCGGTAGAAGATGTTCAGATTTGATTTTTTAATGATCGCGCGCATTCGGTACCCAAAATTTTGGTTGCAGAGAGTAGTGTTTTTTAAGACTTATCAGTTGTTTTCTTTGTTTTTTTTTTTTTTTTTTTTTTTGAATAACTGAAAATTAAACTCTTAGGAAATAACGTATTTAATTACCACCTTTTGTTCTCGACGTAATACGCAAAACGATCTCTTTGAAATCCTTTGATTGTATCGATCTGTCTTTAAAACTTGAAAGATTTCATAACTTTTTTGTCCGTAGGCGACTTGGCAGTATATGTCAAAAAATAAATGAAAGAAACAAAGGTATAGCCGAAAAAAAAGACTTCGAATAATAAAGTAAACTATAATTGCAGCATCTTCTAAGGTACGTGAACAAATAGTACGGATTTCAAGCGGGAATACAACTTACAGTTTGGCTTAGAAATAAATTTCCGGAAATAATAATGATGATCGCTACACAAGCTCGTCTTCCTTTGGCTTGCAAAATTCCGGAAATTACGAGCTGTTCAGATGTGGCGCGTTAGAGGAAAATCAATGAGCTGGTCAGAAAAAGTCACAAATGAAAGTCAGTTGAGTCCGTGAAAAACGATGAATAAAGAAGCGAAGATGTCAGTTTGAATCGGGCACGTTCTACGATACGGTAATTGGGGATGTATTAGAAGGAAAAAATCAAGCCAGAGTCGACCGAGAGTATATCGCTACGTTATAACGAGATATAGGAATGAGCAAAAATAATCGTAGACGAAAAGATTTACGAACTGTCAGCTGACCCCGGAAGTCGTTTATTACGGGCGATAACCGGTCTCAGGATAACTGAATGATCTGAAAACTAATCTTTAAGGGCTGTTTTTTTTTCAAATTTTACTTTAAATTCTGCTGGGCCGATTCTATAATAAAAAAACCAAAAAAATATGTACAAGTTATTTATTTATTTTTTTTTTTGATGTCGCCTAAGATTTGAAATTCGCTGAAATTATCTTCTATTTATAAAATTAAAATATCGGTAATTATTGATCTGGCGACCGATTTTGTAACGAGTAGCAATTATAAGCATGGAGGAGGGCGTATTTTACTTACGGTTTTTGTATATAGACGTGTTATTTTGCAGTTTTAAAGTGTAATCAAATGTTGCCAAAAATCCCATTTAATTGATCGCCATAATGCGTAATCGATTTTTAAAATTAACTAGAGTTGTGGACTTTTCAGAAAATCAACTTTGGTTCATAAAACGTTCGTACTAATCTTTTTCTTTTCCCTAGTGTCGATAAAACAGAATTTGACTTCGACTTTTAGAGTCGAGGCAAACGTTTAATCTAAATGAGTAGACTCTGAATTCTGAAAAAAGGTAATAGTGGTTCAGCTTCAAAAAGATCAGCTTACCAGCTTACTCTTTGTCAAGTGATAGTGCACAAATTTTTTATGATATACTAATACCCTTCAGGTTCAGCACAACTCTTTTGAGCCCATGGTGTCTGCTTCGGCCACTAGTCTAAGTTGCTCCGCACAGCTATTTTTTATTTTCTTAATTGTGTCGCTCTGTTAATAGTGAATTTGTTTGCAGTAAAATTATTACGTTTTTCTGCGTGTTCGGCAATTGTTTTGTTCACTAGAAGAAAAAAAAACTAACCTCTTAGGTGTTGTTAGCGACAAGCAATATGCGAGATTTTCGACTCCGTTGCCAGTTGATTCGTATTAAAGAGGAAATTTGTGACAGTGATAGAAAACTAAATGAATCGACACTAAGCAAGTTAGTTTGCACCTACAGTCGACCTCAAAGCTGACAAGTACTATAAGTTAGAAACGTCTATTTTTAAAATTAACTGCTTAACAATAATTCTGTAGATTTTGATATCGATACAAAAAAATAAAAAATAAAAAATACATTCGTTCGGCGTATTTTTATAAATTTTAAATTAAATATCGAATTAATCGATAAAAGAGGCAAAGTTTCAATTCTGATAGGTCTGCAACGTTCAATACTGTCCCGAGTAAGAAACCATTTTGAACGCCAAATATGATGACCGCCGAACTCGTTCGAGTCTTTTTTCCAGTAAATTACGTAATACAGAATATTTGAATAAAATGCTACACTAATTCTTCAGTGCTTCCATATCTAAACGGAAATATTTTTCTACATCAACTCGGAAAATTTATTCCGTGTGATTTCTTAGCCATCTGTTTCAAATGCAGCGGTTCCCAAGATCTTCAAAGAGCAATATGACGGTTTTAATTGTTCAATTTATTGCAATTAGCGTTTAACTTAAATATCTATTTTGGAAGAAAGAACAATAACTCTTAATAGCTTCTTTTTTTTTTTTTTTTTTTTTTTTCGGGCTCCGACAACATGACCCATCGGCAAATCGCTATTTAAAAACGCTGCAGTCCTGAATGCCATTTAATCTTTAATCCGGAGAAAGTCCAATCGCACTTTTAACGGTAAAAACGGATTTGCTCAATTTCATCACGACACCACTGGTTATTGCGATAGTTCTTTAATAGCTGCTTACTAATTATTTTGTCAGGTAAAGAGAGCATTTACATTTTTTATAGTATGTTTGGACTATCCTTTTTCGTTTTATCTTTTGCTGACAGCGACCATTCGGCGCCAAATTATTTTGCTGCGATTTCACGTAAGTACGGTTCAAATTTATGGCTGTGAAATTGTAAACGTGTACAACCGTGTTAAACCATATTACAACCTAACATGTAGGGCACGAAGATAACTTAACCACGACACCTACCGTTTCTAAGACGTACTGTGTGTCAATTTGTCTTTTTTCGATTTTTACGGTGGCCCCACGAATAAAAATTGTAAATACCATAGGGAGCTACGGTAAAGGTATACAATTTTTTTAAGTGTAGCGTAGTTGGTGTTTAATATTCACCACATACAAAAAAAAATATCGATTTTTTTTTCTTTTATGGGTTTGTCTATAAGGATATTGGACCAAGAATAAAGGAAAAAAGTCGCAAGAGACTTAGATCTTTACACGATCAGAGATAGTCGACAAAAAATAATTAAGAGCTTGGACAGCATAAGGAGAAGGAAGGGAGAGAATGAACGAAGCACTGTACAGAGTGGCGATTTGTAAAAGGGAAGAGTAGAAAGAAGCTTGTTCGGTTACAAGAGACGAACAACTGAACATTATGTGATCATCGGGATCACAAATAAATTGGATATTGGAGGAGTGTAATGGACAATAAGGAGATGGCGTCAGAGAGTAATGGAAAAGCGAGAAAGGAAGCAAGCTGTGCTCAAAGCGCAAGTGGCAAATCGCAGAGAGGTTGGAAGGACGCATGGAAGGAAAGTCATGAGACCGGTGGCGGCGAGGAAGGGAAGGCTGAATAGACCAGAAAAAGGAATCCGGGTTGGAGAATAAGGAAGAGGAAATGAGTTACCGGTACGCCGACTAAAACGATTAATTAAAAAATAAAAAAATAATAATTGAATATGATCGACAAAAAAAAACAATACCAGCGTACAACAACGCTCGGGTATTTTAACTTCCGGTAAACAAAATTCACTGAAATTTTACCTGCCAAATAATAATGCGATAAAATTAAAATGCTATCCAAAATATAAGCAACTAATTAAAAAAGAATATAACGTGTACATAGACCTTGTCACTATTCCGGTGTTAACGAAATACGTCATTAAAGCTTTTAAAAATTCATCGTTTGCTCGCATAAGAACAATTCTGAAGAACGTCTTTATTTGAATATCGGAGAAAAATGTTTACTTACTTCATACTAGTCGGCTGATTTTGTTTAATTCTTTACTCAATCTCGATGTGGTTTTTATAAAGATTTGCCATTCACCGTTAAATTGTTGGTATGCGTAGATAACGTAGCGTGCTTATTTTTCGTATTTGTACGTATAATTTTAATTCTCTCGTCTTTCGCCAAATTAGAAGCGGACGGAACCTTTTTAATTTAAAGTAATTGTCTAAACGTTTAGACTTGGCCCGAGCCTTTTAATGATATTACGCACAGAAAATGTGACCCAGTTCGGCTAACATAAACTGACGCGATCTCTAATGTCATTGACTTAACATTTGATCAGCGTTGTTTGTTTCAAACGTTATGGGCATAAGCCGGTCAGAAAAAAGGAAGAAAAAAAGAGAAAGAAGAAAAAAATGGTCCAAACTACGCTGAATCGAACTGAAATAATTAATTTTGGCATCTTAAGTAAACTGTTATACATATAACAAACGGTCGTTAAACAATAGCAAATTGCACGTGACGGTGCGTTTCCATCTTTTTCCCGCGTTATCACATTATTTTTGACTCAAGTACACACACTGATCACAGTCAGACAATAATTCACCGAATCCGGGGGACCATTAATTTAATCATCTGCGCGTCGTCACCATGGGAACAAGCAGAATCGTTGTTACCGTTTTTCCTTCTATTTCGTACTGGTAATATAAACCTTTGTCTCCAATGGTTTACGTCGAGCACCCCGACCACTATTGCTCTTTGTCGGTTTTTACGACTTTATATTATTACGCTACAAGAACAGTTTGACCCAGTTTTTAATAAACTACGCTCGCTTATTAATATCGCCTTCATAGGGAGTTAACCAAGACATTACAAGACTACAAGATTATTAACGGATCAGTGTCAATGTGTGGCCGAAGAATATGTGCAGTACGTCGGAAGAATTTTCTTTGCTCTACTCAACGCCCACATGTGTAATGGAAGTCGCAAAATTTAAGGATTTCCCCCGTGATTATAATTATAATCAGCTTTTTCGCCGGCAAGTCTAGTATAGATTAACACTTTCCACCATTAAAATTCGGATGAAAATCCTGAATTTCTTTTTATCCCCCGGCGTAGCTTTTTACCAGTTCGATCTTGCAGAGTTATTAATTGGCGAGGTAAAAAATGTTTTTTTTTCATTTTATCTTATTTGTTTTTGTCGTAACAATCATATGTTGATGGCTTTTATAAATTCGTATATTAAGTCGCAAAGGTGAGACGTTGTATTTCACATCGGATGTTTCACGATCGCCGGCAGCGCACATATGAACTATCCCCGAAAAAGATCCTTCACACGGTTTATACGTTGACAAACGCACATTCCGCGTAGTGACGTTTTCACGAAAATCATTTAATTCATTTCTGTCTTACCATTGCTGATAAGGTCCATCTTTATTCAACCGAATGATAGTAATTGATACGTCTATTCTACTTACAAGCATAATAAAATGTAAATTCGGTTTATTACGATGGCCAATAAAGCCCGCACACCGAAACAGCCCATTCGTGATAATTAAATTAATGTTTCATAATTAAGAACTATAAACTTTGCTTTATAGTGATGGAGAAAGTCACTGAACTTTCGGATAATTGTTTACGGACGCTAAGCGCTGTGTTTTATATAACTGTGGTGCTTGGTGGCTTTAACTGCTTTTTAAACATCCCGTGTTTCTTCTTCCTTAATTATTTGTAGCCAGATTCCTTTGTCCGTTTGTACTGTGGGCTCTGTAATTGCAGATGTGGCCATGGTACGGGACAACTAACTCCTTCTTAACCTTCGGCAATGTCATTCCTTTTCTTTTCAGGATGCATACGTTTGGCATTTTTCGACGTTGATTGTTATTGTTTCTCCATCATCTTTGGTATTATAGCGTTCTTTGTCAGATTCCATTCCTTGTTACTCTTAATTGCTGCTATGTACACGTGTTGATGGGTAATCGTCTATTATTGGCAATACCAGGGAAAAACCCAAACAAGAAAAAAAGCAACAAATTAAATCGTCTCACGCTTTTGTATTTCGCCTCTGCGGAATCCCCCCCTTCAGTGCGTCTTGTCAACTGTTATTTTTTTTTTTATTTTAAATCTTTAAATCATCATCAATGAGTCGTGAATCCCTCGTGGAGATATCGAGATTATGATCTGTCCATGTGATGTATCGCGTATATTATGAAATCTTTAAATAATTAAACTATAATCGAGTGGTTGTCATTGTTATGAAGTTTCACTACCATACCATTCGTATTGGTAACGTTGTAAGTATCACTGTTACGCTATATCTGTGATTATAATTTTTTTCTCGAGCTGGCCAATAATTTCCTAATCGGTTTTCTAATTGTAACAACAACGTACCTTCGCTTTTCTCGATCGTGATTTCCTTTCATTTTTCTCCCACTAATATATTTTTTTAAGCTTTTGTTTCGTCTTCATATATCCGTAATAATTATGCTAGAGATTAATCTTGAATATCAATTTAGGACAATTAATCGTTCACGGAATACTTTGTAATCTATCACACGAATTTCAAAAACGCCGATTTGTCTTTCATTTGTCACACCGATTCTCTTAATTTTAGACACAAATCTATACCTATATGTGTATAAAAATGAATGTTTTTTATGTTTGTAGCGTTCCCGTATCGCTGCACGGATCATGCTAAAATTTTCAGGGCGTATTCGTGTTGTCCAAACGAAGGTTTTAAGCTGCGGCTGAGTGCCTTTTCCTTCACCAAATGTATGAGGCTTTAAGTAGTTCGAGATGCGACCAGCGGTACAGAAATGCATACGGGACGAGTAAAAAAGAATTCATTTTTATAAACTTTTCAAATAAAATGATTACCGTGGTAAATATATAAATTAAACTTAAACAAATTTAAATAAAATGATCATACTATGATGAATAATAATACATTTTAGATGGCATTTCATTAATTTCTGGCATAAGTAAGTATACCTCGTTCTGTTACTTCTCTTTTTTAGCGTTGCTGAAATCAACAAACCTCCATGACACGATCTGAACATGCGCAAGTGGCGCTCCTAGCCCAGTACAGAAATTTAAAAAAGAAAAAAAATATTAATTTTTTTTAAATTTTTTACAGAGAAATAAAAAATCCTGAAACGGAATTTTCAATATTTGTTACTGGGAATGTCATATTTCTTAAACTGCTGTAGTTTGCTGTTGTGGTAATAAATTAATTTCAGCTATTAGAGTTGCAATTTCTCATTATGAAACGCTATGTTTAGTAAATAATAATGATAAAGAATTTTTCGATATAAATCTCAGCATCCTTTCTAGGTCATCAACGATTTCAGTTGTCCAGTTTCTGCAAAAGATGTGTGTTCCGTCAAACGTACAATTTTTGAGGTAAGTGTTTTAATTTGCAATGTGATCTGTGTCTTTATGGTGCGCGATTTTTCCCCTCGATACTCGATAAATTTACGGTAGTCATCGAGACATCCAAAACCGGTGTAGAAAATTTAAAAAAACTGAAACTAGGCGATCTGGCGATAAGTTTCGACAAACAACGGGTAAAGTTAAAAAATTATTATTAAGGAGGCAATGGGTTTAGCGAAGATCTAACTGTACTCATCAGTTTTTTTGGTTACAGAATTTAATATTTTTACGTTCGGCAGAGAAAGTTTCATAAATAGACCAATGGCGTGGCTACGAGGAGTCTCTAGATTCGCACCTATTTTGTTTCCTAAATTTCCGCGTGGGAGAAAAGAATTGGGCGGCCCCAATATTTTTTTCAGATCTATTAGTCCTAGTACATTGCGAACTTTAACTTCATAATCCATGTTATCTTATTAAGGTTATATAGAACCTTTCTGTGGAACTAGAAGAGGATAAAAAATTTCCGTTTTTGGATGCCTCGGCGGGAATTCATCGATCACGGTATATTGTAGCGTGCTCTGGATGATAGGTAGATTAAGATTCGCACTGTAACAAACGTATGGCAAAAATTATCGGGGTGTTTAAAACATTAACCGCAAGAAGAGTCGTACATTTAACCAAAAACGACAAATCTCTCAGGGCAGAACTTGGACAACTGAAATCGCCAACACCAGACTAATACAGCAAGTGAAAAAGAAATCGAGTGTTTTACATCGTGAAATCCTTCAAAAACATTAATGGCGTTGCAGAAAAAGAGGAAATCTCTCGCGAACGAGAGAAACCGTTTTCAACAGTCGTTTTGTCTTCCTACGTAAAAATCAGACAGCTACCGTGACGCAGTTGATTAGTTAATTGTATTTCGTTCGCGTAGAATTTCCCGTTGCCCGGCTCATTGTAACTTCCAAAAGTTTCACTTATACTGGATTATACATAGTTGACGCGCCAAAAAAATAAAAATAAATAAAAAAAATAAAAAATAAAATAAAAATAAATAAAAAGTACAACAGAGGCAAAATTTTACGGAAAAATAATATTAAACCCGTTTTCAGCGCACCGAAAAAAATTAAAGATACATCAAGAAAAAGTGAGAATTATCACGGGAACTCGCAATAGGCGCTTAGCGCGAATTGTTTTATCCCATAAATTAGTGGAGCTATTAGTGTACGATTGAAGATAAAGCGGATTACTCGAAAAATTTGAAATCAGCCAACACGACGCGAAAAATACGCAGGGCGCATGATTCAATTTTACTAGAATTCTAGCTGAAATCGGAAGCTCGCGGGTAATCGCCAGCAAAGCCTATTTTAGAAATCGAATGGCAGACACGGACCCAATTTGGAAAATAGCAGTTGGGAGAAGAAACGGCTTTGAGGATGAATGATGGCTTTTCCGGGATTATTGACAGATGGTAATGATGACTTCGGTTGACGTCCCTTCGCAGATCATTTATACGGCGAAAAAAATTCTAATGGTTGCCGCGGGGTAGCCTGGTTGCTAGAACGCTTGGCTTCCGTTACGGAAGTCTCTCGGGTTCTATGCCGGGCGACGACAGAAATTATTACGAAAAATTAAACGAAATAACGTCACGTGGTAGGCAATGGCAAGCCACCCCCCGTGTACCGTCCTATATATAGTAGGCAGACACACGCGGGGGACCGCACTGTAACGCGATAACAAGCGATTGCGATCAGTTCCGAGTGTAGTCTTGCGTCAACAGTAGCGTCTTCATTAGTGTTATAATTAACTAGTGATGTGTTTTACAGTTCTTTTTGCGGATCAGTTCACTATAAAGAACTGATTCAAAGATCCGGTTCCCAAGGAACTGATTGTTTTCGAAAATCTTTTAGATCTACATGTAAATACTATACTAAGCGACTGTGTAATCGTTTTTATTTTGTCTGCCCGAACTATATCTTCCGAACCGAATGAGATAAAAGCGTGATTTTTGTAGTTATTTATATTTTGTCTGTCCGGGCTATTCGCTCCGACTCATTCTGTTCATTCGCGTTTCACCCGAAACAGTTCATACAGAACCAGTTCTTTTAAGTTTTGTGAATCAATTCTTTCAGTTCTTTTTCATGAATCAGTTCTTTCAATCAGTTCGTTCACGAACTGCACATCACTAATATTAACTATTACCATGAAAACCTGGCGGCAGCAGGTATTTATGCATCTCCTCTTAATTTGTCTGGCCAGCACCGGAGATTAGGCTAACTTATCCCGTCAGGGAGTAGTGCCTACACTTAGCAGCAGCGGGTTGAGATATAGACATATCGTGATTTCGCCACTGCCGTCCGCCCACCTTAACCATGGCGATGATGATGTCCACTGTTAGCCATTTCCATTTTTTTTCTTTTTCGTTTTGTACGTTCAATTTCAAAGTAGTGTACACGGCTGTTAACTATTTCTGTTTAATTCGTTAATGGCCTCTCCTCCGAAGATGAACAGAATAATCTCTGTTTCGGAAAATGATAAGAGTCAACCGTGTATTTTGACGTGGTTTTTACTTGCGAATAAGATTTTAAATTTCAAAGTTCAAGCTGATACGATAATTTGGCGGCATCATGAAAAACTCCGCCTCTCTTGAAGCATCGTGTGCGATAACTGAATTCGTTGAAAATGACTTTAAACCAACAGAAGCGTATCATGAATGTGCACCATTCGCGAAATCCGAATAATGACGTTATCCATGTTGTTCTTTTATAACGCGAGAGGTCGCGCCGGTCTTTTTGACCGGGTTTTATAAAAACGTTTTTGAAAACTACATTTTTATGTTTTTGAAAGAAATATTTCGTGCTCTTTTTAGTTCTTTTATTCTATTTTTATTTATTTTTATGTTGTTTTATTATTTTAGCGTGAATAAACAGCATTTTAATTCAAAAAAATATATAATAACATAGTTCGTAACATTTTATAAAAAATAGCTTATAATAAAACAAACTTTAATAACAAACAATATAGAACAATAAATTAGATAAATACCTATTTAGAAACGTTTTCGGGCATAACCTATCATCATCAGCTAACACTAACTTAAAGGAAACTTA
Organism: Icerya purchasi; assembly: GCA_039619475.1. Taxonomy (NCBI): domain Eukaryota; kingdom Metazoa; phylum Arthropoda; class Insecta; order Hemiptera; family Monophlebidae; genus Icerya; species Icerya purchasi. The sequence continues at coordinate 398,554,826 of CM077116.1, read as the reverse complement.
AGACATACTGAAGTGAAATATAGGGAATACATGTGTATATATAGAGATGTAAAAAGGAATAAACATAGCAGGTATAAAAATCAATAGGTTGAAAATGCTAATAATTAATATAAAATATAAAATAAAACAAGAAGACAAAAAGTTAAATTTTTATATTAAACAGTGGATTATTATTATTAGGTGTTTGGTCATTTAAAATATTATTTTTATATTTATTTATATAATAATTTTCTGCAATGTTCATATTATTCCCTTTGTGATAAGTGGCCAGGATGGTTACAGTATTTTCTATTGAATTAGGTTTATGTTTATTTTTAATTAGATGTTCTGCATAGGTTGATTTTTCTATTTCATTATTATTAAATGCTTTTATATGTTCTTTATATCTGCAATTAATTTTTCGCCCTGTTTGACCAATGTATGATTTCTCACAATCAGTACAATTTATTTTATATATACCACTATTTTCGTAAATATTATTATTTTTTAAATTTAAGGTGTTTATTTTATATCTTAAATTATTTTTAGTTTTGAATGCTACATTTAAACCTTGTTTTTTGAATAAATTGGTTAATTTGTATATGTTATTGTTTATAAATGTGAATGTTATCCATCCTTTATTGTTAGTAGCATTATTGACTCTTAATTTTTGTATATATTTTGATTTTGATTTTATTTTGTGAATTAATTTATCTATTATTTGTTCGTCATAACCATTATTTCTTGCCAAAGTCTTTAGTATATTAATTTCTATTTGTTTTTTATTTATATTCATGGGTGTAGTTAATAATCTATTTATTGCAGTCATATTTATGTTGGTTTGGGTGATTTGATGTTTTATGAATTATATTATCGGTGGTGGTTTGTTTTCTATAAATATTATATGTTAACTTATCCTTTGATTTTATTATTGTTATATCTAAGAAATTTATTTTGTTATTTTCTTCTTTTTCCATAGTATAATGAATATTTTTGTGAATTTTATTTAAATCATTTAGAATGCCATTTTCAGTATTACTATTATTTTCATCAAAAATTAGTAGTGTATCATCTACATATCTAATATAAGATTTAATATTGTATTTTTGTATTATATTTTCCATGTATATTTCTTCTAAATTTTGTAGAAAGATTTCACTTAAAATACCTGACAAAGGTGAGCCCATAGCTAAACCATTATTCTGTATATACATGGAGTTATTAAAATTAAAGTAATTTTGCTCTGTAACAGTTTTAATTGTTTGGATTAATTGATTACAAAAAATATTATTCTTTAACTTATTTACAGATTTTTTAATTATATCTATGGTTTCATTTATAGGTATATTTGTATAAAGGTTTGTTATATCATAAGAAATTAATTTAGTTTTGTTATTAATTTTTATATTTTTTAATTTATCAAAAACATCCAATCTGTTTCTAATAGTATATTTATTATTAATTGATATATTAGTTTTTAATATTTTAGTTATTAATTTTGAGATTTTATAAGAAGGTGCACTAGTATAATTTATTAGTGGTCTTATAGGAGCATTATTTTTATGTATTTTTATTAAAGGGATAAGAGTTGGTGCTTTTGGGTTCATATTTATTAAATATTTAGCTTCATTATTATTTATTATTATATCAGATTCTTTTATCATTTTCCTTATTTTTATTTGATATTTATTAGTGGGGTCTGTTTTTATTAATTGTATATTATTTTCTTTTAAAAAATTTTCAGTTTTTTGGATGATTTCATTTTTATTGATGATTACTAAACTGTTTCCCTTATCTGCTTTTACAATGACTGCATTGTTTTGTTTTAATTTATTATTGATATTTTTAATTGTGTTTTGTATTTTTTTATTTTTATTTTTAAATGTTCTATATTTGTTTACTTTGGCAAGAAATAATGGTTATGACGAACAAATAATAGATAAATTAATTCACAAAATAAAATCAAAATCAAAATATATACAAAAATTAAGAGTCAATAATGCTACTAACAATAAAGGATGGATAACATTCACATTTATAAACAATAACATATACAAATTAACCAATTTATTCAAAAAACAAGGTTTAAATGTAGCATTCAAAACTAAAAATAATTTAAGATATAAAATAAACACCTTAAATTTAAAAAATAATAATATTTACGAAAATAGTGGTATATATAAAATAAATTGTACTGATTGTGAGAAATCATACATTGGTCAAACAGGGCGAAAAATTAATTGCAGATATAAAGAACATATAAAAGCATTTAATAATAATGAAATAGAAAAATCAACCTATGCAGAACATCTAATTAAAAATAAACATAAACCTAATTCAATAGAAAATACTGTAACCATCCTGGCCACTTATCACAAAGGGAATAATATGAACATTGCAGAAAATTATTATATAAATAAATATAAAAATAATATTTTAAATGACCAAACACCTAATAATAATAATCCACTGTTTAATATAAAAATTTAACTTTTTGTCTTCTTGTTTTATTTTATATTTTATATTAATTATTAGCATTTTCAACCTATTGATTTTTATACCTGCTATGTTTATTCCTTTTTACATCTCTATATATACACATGTATTCCCTATATTTCACTTCAGTATGTCTTAAGTTTCCTTTAAGTTAGTGTTAGCTGATGATGATAGGTTATGCCCGAAAACGTTTCTAAATAGGTATTTAGCTAATTTATTGTTCTATATTGTTTGTTATTAAAGTTTGTTTTATTATACCATTTTAACAAACAGGATGTATTCACCTACATTTAAAAATAGCTTAATTCTCATCATATACAAAAAAATTCTAGAAAGAAGTATAGATAATAATAACATACGGTACATGTAATCAAACTGTTAACACTCACCGCTAGAGACTTTTCTTTGTTTTCATTCGCGCATTTAGAACATGCTGGAACTGTGTGCTCTTTGCATACAAACACTTGCAGCTATTGCACCGTGTTTTAGTTTTTCTATTTTTGCGCCAGTCACAAAAGTGACATCGCCCGGGGGAATATTTCGTTAATTTTTTGTAAATTGTTTTCTTCAACATTAATATTTAGCTGTTCTTTATTCTGCCTTTCGTGTAAAATTCTACGAATCCGAGAACTTTGAGTTTCCTGGATAAACTAAATTCATTTCACGATATTGAAGATATTCGATGCATAAATTCCATGATAAGTCCTTCGAAAATTTACGTCTGGTAAGAGATATTTGTGTATTTCCTCGTGTAGTATAATGCGTGCATTAATTCCGGCTGTATTCAACAAAGAATAAAACAATGTTAAAGCAGACGACAACTGTTCCTTGAGACACTAAGTATGTATTTTTCAACTCATCTACAGTAGTATCTAAGTTACAAAATGTTAGCATGTCTGGTTTATTAGCTGCACCTGATTCTTTGGAAATTTTCATGGAGTGATGATAACAAGAGAACTACTTGATATGTTTTAGGAACATAAGATAAAAAAGAATCAAACTGAAATAAATCGAAACGATATCGGTCGAGCCGGTCGAATAGGCCGCTTGTAAACTGATACTCTATTATCCTGGTTAAGTATGATGGTTTTTATTCTAGTTAAAACTGATTAATCCTCATACTTATCTGTTACTCTAGGAATAGCTGAGTTATTTTCGCTGTGATAACAGTATAGTTAAAATAACGAATAGAATTTAAAAAACCCGGTTTTTTATACCGAGCGCGACCTCGTACGGAGATAAAAAGACAAAAAGATAGTTGGGGAGCTGCACTGTTTCGATCATTTCATCATCGAATAGAACAAATCAATTGCGAAGAATTTTAATAGCAGAGAATATTACTGGAACATTTTTAAATGACTAAAGAATTCTCGGAACAATTTTTTTTCATTCGCTGCATTAGAAGGCGAAAAATTAAGGCTAAATTATTTTTCCTTTATTTTCTGTTCCTTTTTGCAAATTAATTCGACAAATTAAAAAAGCTCGCGTGATTTGAAATTTTAAAATTTTCCTCCGACATTAAAGATAATGACGATTTTTTTGTTTATAAAAAAGGAAAAAATGCGACATTGCCATATTTTTTGTCGTTGCTTTTTTATAAGAAGAAGAAGAAGAAGAAGAAGAAGATTGTGGACAAAATTTGCATACTGGATCAAGCCGTGTTAAATAGATGGTCTTTTCCAAAGAACAGAACCGAGTTACACCGAAAGTGTATACATTACAGAGGCCCGCGAATGGGTGGTTACATTAGAGGTCAAAGTTTATCAAGCGCAAACTGCCGCGAGTTGACAAGTTGCCAAAGTGCGCCGGGCTGAAAATTTTAAAAAAATTACCAGCCCTCGTCGAATATTTAACTTTTTTTGAGCACACCGCATCCAGGTTTAAGTTCAACTCATCCGTTATTTATCATTGCTTGTCAGATTATCGCGACTACTCCCGAAGAATATGACGACGGCAAACAAAATATAAATGTATTTTGAATTTTTTCTTTTTCTTTTTGAATATGCGCGGAACCGAAGAATTCCTTAGAATTTCCGGTAGCCGATGATAAATTTTTATCATAACGATAAGGTGTGCTTAGAAATCTGATAATGTTTTATTAACGCGTCAATAATTTGTGACAAATGTGTATAACGTACAAATTATCCCGTGCCCAAATGTGGGGGGAAAAAAGAGGAAGAAAGAAAACGGAATATAAATTGGCTTTTGACTGAGTAACGTTAGACGAAATAATCGAGTGTCTGGGAGATCGTTGGATACTTTTGGAAAAAAAATGGCTTGTCAACACGTTGTTTATAAAAATCTTACTCGAAAATTTCCTCCCTTCTTCAAAAGCAGAAACTTTCAAATTATCGACATGTTTTATGATTTTGTTTTTCATATTAAAAACCCACCATGCTGTTCAAACGTAGACCTAAATCAGTGCTGCAATTGGGGAAATCAATATTTAAAATTCTATTTGAAATACCTAAAACTCTTAAGGGAAGTTTAGAAGAAAATAATATTTCCCGTGAAATCGGATTTTGAGGATGTACATAGTCTCAGTAACAGTATCATTTCAACTTCCCTCCTTCTCTTCTGTCTTCCTAGCCGAATCCACGGCTATTTTGCGTGCGGTCCTCTTTATATCTTCAACTTCTAATTTAGTGAATTTCCTTCTATGCTCCGACTCGAAGAGTGTTTTAGTAGCTATCGCGTCTCCCCTTCCTGAACCCTCTTCCTGTCCTACTATTCTTTATATACGCTCCTTGATTTTCAATTTATTAGCCTCCCGTTCTATCCATATTGACCTGCTTTGGATTCCTGGCCACTGTGGTATAGCTGGTAACGATCTTGCTGACTCGTTAGCTTGCTCGGCAGCGGTAAATGGTCGTTTCATAGGCAGATTTCCTTCCCAAAGTCTTTACTCTCTCTCTTTTCGTTCTCACCGTGACTTTTGGACTGATCTCTATCCGTCTTGTTTCTCCAACCCTGACTCCTTTTACCTTGCTTTACAGCCTTCTCCATCCGTTTCTCCCTGGTTTAATAATTTTCCCAGTATCAGCCGTTCTGTCATTTCTTCCATAGTTCGCCTTCGTTTTAATCACGGTCTGCTCCCGGCTTCTCGTTTCCGTTTTGCTCTGGTTCAATCTCCTTTGTGTCCCTTTCATCCTCCTACCTTCAATGGCACGTGTGATGCAAACCACGTACTATTTGAATGTTCCTTTATTTCTACAGAACGCGCGATCCTTTATTCCAATTTGCTTAGCCTTGGCCTCCCTACACCTTACAGTGCCCTCTATATTCTCACTTTTCCATCTCCTTCTGTTGTTCCCTTGTTATCCGCCTTCATTTCCTCTGTCTCTAATCGTTTCTTGATATAACTTGTCGCTCCATATGTCCTTCTATTCTTTTAATCTTTTGTGCTGGGTAAATGTCCTGTGCTGGCGTGCCCATTTAAATATAATAAAAAAAAAAAACAAAAAAAAAACAGTTAAAGGGTTTTTGTTAAGTGCATTAGGAGGTGTAATTTTGGGTTTTCAAATGTTCAACATGCGTGTAAACTCCGTACCGATGCACAGGCGCGTGTAATTACGGCTAGTAGAAAAGGGGGAGGATTGTTAATTGTAAACCGTGCTCTCGCATATTAATAAACTCACAACCGCCAAATGTGAATCATCCGGGAGAATATAATAGGAATCACACGAATGACCCCAAAATCTCGAAATCGTTTCGTTCAGAATTCTCCGAATTTTTATTTTTAAGCAGCGCATTTTTATTATTCGACGACACGAGTATGATTTTTTTTTTTAATTTATATGGTCCATGTGCTGTGTGTAATTGCCGGGATTGTTACAGCATATGGATCAGTGCAAGATCAGAAGTGTTTCAATAGGTTAGCCGCTCTAATATAGTGTAGCATATCCTGGACCTGTTTTGGTTCGTTTGACAACGCAACCGACGGTAAGTTGAAGCTGCCTGCAGGCAGGCAATGTGTCAGAACGTGCTCAGCAGTTGGTGAAATTGGGAAATTGCATACGGAACAGGCAGAGGGAGGAGATGTCCCGCCCAGCAAATAGTTGTGGCGTATTGTGCTGTGTGCCCTATGCGGAGTCTAGTCAATGCTTCAAACTCTCTACAGGGCATGGATATCGGTGGCCACCAAGGCTCACTGCTCACCTTAATGGACCGCAGTCATTATGTGTGAGCCGACCACATAGTTTCCCATGTCTGTGCCTTATGTTGCTGAAAAAAGCATGACCCTAATTAAGGAAGAGGAGTGCCTTCGAGCATTGGACTATGTGTTATTGCCTTAGCAGCCAAATTCACACGCTCGTTCCTCGGCACGCCGGCATGACTCGGGACCCATTTCAGGGCAGTTCGACACACTGATGTGCAAGACCAAAGTTCCAGTTAATTCCTTTTTCCTTATGGAGGGATAGTAAACTGGGGAGAGGATCATTTGGAAAAGACGGTGGTGGGATTTCTGAATTATCGCTGCGGTGTAATTTAGCTTGGTACGAGTAAAATAAATCTTTGAATTCATAGGAGTTTCGGATAACAGTTAATGGTCAGATGCCCGCTAGTTAACAGATTTCCAACGATGGCGACGTCCTATTTGTTCCTAAAATAATGCGTGTGGCAGTATGATGGATTGTGTTAAGCTATTTAACAAGAGTTTTGTTTGATGAGGAATAAACTTGGCACCCATAGGTAAATTTACTTAAAGCTGGAGATTTATACACAGTTAGCAGGAGCTTAAGATCTCTGTTGTATTTCAGATTTGACAGACTTTTTAGTATATATTCAAGAATTTCATGCACTTATTCTTAAGGTGGTGAATGTGATGTAACTAGGACAGTTTTTTATCAAACACAAGACCCAAGAATTTAATTGTGTGGAGCAACGGGAGTGGTGAATTTCTTAGGAAAAGAGTTATGTCGGAATCGGGATGACACAGGCGTCTCTTGTGAAATTGCACACATACGGATTTTGTCGGAGAGAATTCCAGGCCATTGTTATCAGCCCATATTTCCAAGTTATTGATATAAACAGGCTGTAACTGGCGGCCGTATACAATTTTCCATGTCATTTATGTATAATATAAACAATGTTACGCTCAGCGCTGAGCCTTGCGGTATACCATTTTCGATAAGGAAGGTGGAAGATATTTTAGAGCTAATCCCTTACTCGGATCGCCCTTTCAGAAAGAAAGTTAAGGATAAAATTGCTCATGTTTCCGTTGATTTCGGCGTTCTTCAGTTTAGTAAGTACACCATATCGTCATATATACGTGGTGTCGGAAGCTTTTTCTAGGTCAAAAAAGACTGAATATAAATATTGCTTTCTATTTTGGGCTGTAAGTATCTGCCTTTGTAGGCTCAGAAGGTGCATAATTGCAGATTCTGATGTATAGCCACCGACCTGCATTGCAAATAGGATCTCTAAAGATTCTAGGACGGAATAGAGACGCCTGTTCACCACATTTTTCAAAGTTTTTGAAAGGACCGATATTAAAGAAATTTGCCTGTAACATTGAGGAAGGAAAGGATCTTTGTCTGATTTAAGAATACAGATTACTAAAGCAGTTTTCCAGGAGTTAGAGATGGATGATGAGGACCAGATTTTTATTATAAATATGCAGTAGGAAACTTTTAGTGGAAGGAGAAAGATGTTTCTGTTTCTAGTTTTATTTAGTCCAATTCATCTATTGAGAATGGAAGGTTAAACGCTTCATCTTTCTCGGAAAGAAAAGATATTGCTTCACTTTCCACTGATGTCTTTTGTGCAAGGAAATTAGGAGTGTACGAGGCAGACAAGGAAAAATTTATGAAGTGGAGTGCAAAAGTACCGGCTACTTGGTTTCATCTGTCACCAGCGTCCCATTTATAAGTAAGGAGGGGGTCGGAGTGGAACTGGGGTTAGCGTTCGGCGCCTTTATCTTCTTCCGCATTATAGCACTTGGTGTGTCCTTTGAGATAGGGGAAACAAAAGCTGTCCAAGATTCCCGCTTTTTTATCCGTATAAGCGGATGGGCTTTAGCTGTGTATTTTGTAATATCAATCAAGTCTTGCTGCGACGACCTCGTCGCCTTTTCAAGTGCTCTTTTCCGTTGACGTATTGCAAACTTAATTACTGGACACCATCGTGGAACGCATCGACGTTAGTAATTAAATGTTGGCGGGATCGTTGCTCGGGTTGCATTATTAATCGCATGGGCGAAAATAGACAAGTTTTCTGTGCAGGGCGACAATGGTATTATACCAGTTTTATCTTGATAAATGCTTCAGTCCGTCTTCTGGAAAGCGAATCGTGTCTGAACATGGATAGGGCATCGCATGGATGACAGAGTAGGGCAATGAATAAAAAAATGGGGTAATGGTCACTGAAGCATAAATCCTGGTGCACCATGATGTTTATGTGAGGGATTAGCATCGTTGAAATGAAGGCAAGGTTTATTGTTGAAAACGTGTTGTGAGTTGCATTGAAGTGTGTGTGGGAGGGAGGGCTCAGCAATTTTTGATTTAGTATGGCGGAATAATGTTTCGACGCACGCAGTTATCAGAAAAGTATTTTGTTCGTTTCGGATTTTTTTTATTTATTCGTTATCTTTTCGTCATTTTAACTCGTCTTCAAACCTTACACGCTGTTGATCGTCAGTGACGGTGGATGAAAAAACGTGGATCAGGAAAATCTCGAAATCGTTCTTCGATTCGGTTCAAAACATTTACGTTCCGTGTATTATTTTTATTGTTTTCGAGCAAAACAGATTTAATCTTACTCCATCTTATTCATCACACTCGAAAGTGATTAGAACGCGATAAATGGCGAATTTTCTAATTAATGTAATTAGCAGTATAAGCTAATAATTGACATGTATTATTTAGGAAATGCATTTACAATTGAAGTTTTTGAAACAGTTCGTGTAATATGTTGTTTATAGAAAAAAAAATAAAATATATATATTGCCTAAAAACATCGAGAGAATAAGAAAAGAACATTTCCATCTTAGTTACTGAACAGTTGTTTATTGCGGTAACGGATTTTCTGGTCTCAAAAATTTTAGACAGTTCCGGAATTTCGACGACACCTTTTTTCTCAAAAAAGTTTGCTGTGTCCCGTTTTCATCGTTAAATCGCAGAGCGCTCTTTTCGTTTGCGAAAACGTCGAATGAATAAAAGAATGTACGAGTTTATTTACAAATCGGGCAGGCAAAATTACACGAGTTACAGAGACAATATGCTTTTTCATTTTAGTCAAGATTTGAATTTTGCTTTAAATATACGTGAATAGTAGTTGCATGGTAAAAGCTCGTTTGCCAGTATTTGATACAAACACATCATTGTCGTCTGCAGCGCTTGTACAATTCCGTAAACGGCGATCAGAAGGTGGTTATGAATGGAAAGGTGCAAAGGAAATAGTGATGAGAATAACGACTAAACCTGAAACCACTTAACTGCTCGCACTCTGTCTAGAGTAGTGAGTCGTTTCAACAAGTAGAATAGTAGGAAATAGCTAACGTTTGCTCTATTTACATACATATAACGTAATATCGGCCAGTCTTAGAAATTCTGACTACCGCCGTCATAGATGCGCCTAATAATTTTGAACTCGATTAGTTAGGAGAGTCTAAAAAAAGATCCATCAATAAGACCAAACATCAACAAAAAGTAACGTGAAATTACGATTTCAATCAAATGAGCTTTTCATCGACTCGGTGTATTTAATTTTAAAAGGTTTCTTGCAGCGGACTATATAGATAAATTGAATAAACAAGGCTATTCCATGAGTTGCAAAATTAAAACTGAAATTGTAATTTTACATCCGTGCGGCAAAGTGGCCGATTATACTTGGTGTTCCTCCCGGTGGCTACTTCAGTTGTCATTAAGAAAACGGCGATGTTGTATTTTAATACATATATATGCAAAGGGCTGTGCCCCTTGACCCCTTTTGCTTACACTTTTGTCTTTTTCTTTCTATACTTTGTATAATATGATCAAAATTTACAACGTAATTCTTAAATCGACCCCCATTAGATTTTATAACAAAAAAATGTCCCAATTTTATATAATACAAAAAAAGATACAACCAATTATTTACACTATTAATTTTATTAAACTACCGATGAAAAGGTAATGTACTACAACACATATAAATAATACTTTTTTTGCGTTTCCATGGTATTATTAAATTAGCAATATAGTCATTAAACATGCTTAAACTTACGGTGGGACTTTTTATTCAGCAACCTGCACAGTAATAAGAAGTGTATTCATTATGTTTCCAAAAATGAAAACTGCCACCGAACGCAAATGTGAATTGCGGACAAAGTAAATTTGGTCTAAATAAATATGAGTTATGTGCGAGCAAACAAAAAAAAACATTAGCGACGAACGTAACCTCCTTTTTGAAAGTCAGTAAAAATTAAAATATTACAAACGTTACATAAAATTGGGACATTTTTTCTAATAGAATTACGTTGCAATTAATATTAATTACAACGTAATTCTTAGGCTACCCTGATTAGAAAAAATATCCCAAAAATATGTCCCAAAAGAATGTCCCAATTTTATGTAACGTTTGTTATGTTTTCACATTATACTTTGTAACGAAAAAGTGTCACAATTTTATGTAACGAAAAAATGTCCTAATTTTATGTAATAAAAGTTAAATGTTAGGATAGGATTTTTGTGATTATGCTATTTTTCTTTGTGTCCATGCCGGTAAGAATTTCGTTGTAAATTTTGATCATTTTATACAAAGTATAGAAGAGAAAGAGACAGAAATGTAAGTAAGAGGGGTCAAGGGGCACAGCCCTTTGTGAGGTCAACATGGCCCCGAGTTTGTATATATATATATATATATATATATATATATATGTGTGATACTGTGTTTTTTAATCGTTATAGGCCGCTAAAAAATAATCTTTATCAAAAAATGTTTAACGGGGAATTTTGGATGTTAGATTAATTAATTAAGCATGTGAAAAAATCTCATTTAACTTTTGATATTTACTAATAGTGGTATTCCAATTTCTGAAATAAATTATAACTTTCAAAATTCATTTTTATTTGATGTATATTTCGGTTAGTCAGCAAAAAACACTTATTCAGTTACAAAGAAGGAAGAAAAAAGTATGACAGTGCGAAAATTAAGAGTGCAGCAATAGTTAGGAGGAAATAGGGAGCAAAAGGGAATAATAATAATAGTAATAATAACAATAATAATAATAATAATAATAATAATAATAATTATGATAAAAGAGATTATCGCAGAAGCGTCTAAAAGTTCAACATACAAGAAATAAACTGTTAGTTTTGGGTCTTCCTACTCCCTTTAACGCTACCTATATTCTTTCCTTCCCATTGCCTTCAGTTATTCCGTTGCTGCTGTCCTTTGTCTTTTCCATTTCTGACCGCCTGGCTATTTAGTTATATCTCTTAATTTTTCTGCACAGATATTTTTAAGTAGAGTTATTGTCGTTTGATTGTATAGCTTTTAGAAACTAGTCTAGATCGATGGAAAACCATTTATGAAACATTGTAATGGTTTTTATTCACCGTAAACTGCTAATACATTACAAATAAATAAATAAATAATAGTCCGACGTAACGTCGAGTAGCGAGAAATTGCAGCGTTGAACTGTCATTTATTTATTTATTTATTTGTAACTATGAAATAATAGTTGATTTACAAACTTATTTTAATTTTAAGTTTTCACTGAAAAAGTACCTACAAGTATTTCTATTTAATTATTTGCTTTTTTCGTTATTTATATTAAGAATTCACGCTTGCATTACACTTGCGCTTTCGCTACGTTGACGGTTATGTTTGCGATTGGCTGAAAAAGTTTGGGTGCGTTTTCATTGCTTCACCTCGTTGTATACATTATTCGATTTTACTGTTTTGTTGTTTTCTGTTATTTCTGTTGCTTTTCATCGCCGTTTTCATTTCCTCTTTTCCATTATGTTCTTATTTCTTTTTGCTTCTGTTGCCATTCCTTTTATATGTTTCATTACAGAAACAGACACCTTTAGTCGACAGAGCCAGTGTTGTCGGAAATAATTTTGAATTTGAATTTTTCTTTGCTATTTCTTATTTATAATTGGCTCTTTCAAAACTATATTTTTTGTATTTTTTAACGTAACTTAATATATAACAAAATTAGAGTACGGAGAACTTCTGTGAAATACGAATGAGAGAACGCGGATGATTTATTGCAAAATTACATATACAAAGATAAACGCGGTTAATAAAATGTCCCACGGGCAATAATGCCATTACCGCCGCCGACTGGGCCGGAATATTAAAATAGGCTTCTAGATCAGCCTAAAATTTTTCTCCTGAAATGCTGTATACGCTTACCGTAATGCAAATAGATATTCAGTTTTCGAACTGTAAGTCGTAAGCAGTCAGCGATAAAAAAGTACCACTATATACTTTATTTTATGTATATACACAAACACACATATATGTGTATATAATATATATATATATACATATATATGTTATATTTATGATTATGGAACAAATAGAAGAATATATTTTCTTTTTTTTGTAATTTAGATCTTAAATAATTCACATTTTATTGATAATGTTAAGAAATAATTGTTACACGTCGGTATCACAATTATCAATTATGAGAAAGATATATTTGACTTGCAAACATTTCCTAGCAAAATTCGATTGCATTTTAATAAGGAATTAAAATAAAATGCTTTTTTACAAAAAATAAATACCGACTTCAAGGTTTATTATAAAAATTTAAAAATGCACTAAAAAGTAAAAAATAATTACTCCCGATAAAATATATATATCAGAGTGATATAACTTAAGGTGATATCGTAATTCTTATACAACATTAATTCTTTGGAGTTGGAATTAAATTCATGTTAGGAACAATTTAATCAACATTTAATGCAGTTTTTAATTATTCTTTTAATATGAATTTGATGCCAACTCCAAAAAATTAATGTTGTATAAGAATTACGATATCACCTTAAGTTATATCACTCTGATATATATATTTTATCGGGAGTAATTATTTTTTACTTTTTAGTGCATTTTTAAATTTTTATAATAAACCTTGAAGTCGGTATTTATTTTTTGTAAAAAAGCATTTTATTTTTTACTTTTTAGTGCATTTTTATTCAATTAAATTAAAACATTTATTTCCACGGTAAAAACACCAAAAGCTACATTTCCATGGTAATTTGGCAAATTTATAATATTTTAAGTCAAAAATCTAATCCGACGGTGAAAACAATCATGAATGAAAAGCATCCAAAAAGCTTCAATCTCCCGCATTATTAAGGATAACTCAAAAACTATCGGTCGGACCTTGATCAAATTTAAATGGGACCACATGACAAACGCCACCTTTCAAATAAAAGAAGAATCATCAAAATCGGTTCATCTAGAAGAAAGTTCTGTGGTAACACACATAAAAAAAAAAAAAAAAAAAAAAAAAAAAAAAAAATACAGTCGAATTGAATACCTCCTCCTTTTTTGAAGTCGGTTAAAAAAAAGAAAAATCGTTTGCTCGTTGTCAGATTGTTTAATTTTAGTGCATAATCTAGAACGATAACCGACTATGTCGTTAGAGTGGAACGTTTAGAAATAATTTAATTATTGAAGCTACACTGTATTCTGTTGAAGATTTAGGTGTGTGCCTATTTTAAAAATTGTTTTTAAAAAATTCGACTTCAATGTAGTTAAAAGAAGTGGAATAACGATTAAACGGTGTAATCCTTTTAGAAATACATTACGCAACGATCAGTCAACGTGATACAACGAATAAAAAACCAGCAAAACGAAAATCGCCGCTTCGTTTGGAGGCGATTTACAATAGATTCGTCCACATATGCATGCACAAAATCAAGTGACCCTTCTTATCATTACACTAAAAAAAACAAATGTTTTCCCAATTTTTTAAAGAATAACATTATTATGTTTATGTTTTTCAGATAACTGTAAAATGTATCGCGTGTAAAGGTAAATTTATTTTTATATAAAAGGTTTTTTTTTTTTTTTTTTTTGTGGCCGCGCCAGCGGCATTGGCCCAACAACAAGAAAACTAAGCTAAAAAACTATATAACTAGGCGGTCCGAAATGGACGCAACAAAGGACAGCATTGCGGACACCACAGAAGATGAAGGAAAGGAGAGGATAAAGGAAGTGTTATAGGGAGTAGGGAGACCTAATGACAGAAGCTGACTGTATAAAAGGGAGCGTTCGTTACGAAGAGCAGGACACTCGAAGAAAATATGATCAGCATCATATGTACGAGGAGGATCACAATCGTGAAGAGAACAATCAGGAGAAGGCGACAGAGTAAATCGAAAGCGAAAGGAGGGCAGAAGAGAATGATTGATAAAAGATGTCTCATTTATTTCAACGGCGGAGAAAATCGGGATTACAAAACACTGTGCACGCGCGGTTAATACATGTGAATATGGTCAGTCGGACCTACTGCACACAGTAAATTTGAATTATGGGTATCTGCTAAAATTCATTGTTGAACATATCTATTCATTAGCACATGAACGCTAATTAAGGAGGAACCTCGTCTAACGACCGCCATCGGTGAAACAAGATACCTCAGAAACATCAATCATGTAGTTCAATTGCAGAGGTCTTCTGAGTCATCGAGCCGAACTGGCTGATAATCACACATTTTTCTTCTTTAGACTGCTTGCAGTTGATGCATTTACCGCCTAAAGACACGCCTATTCCGATGCGACAATACTGGAGGCGACCAAGTAAACGAAGGAGTTAAGCTGAAACAGTTAGAATAATTGCTTCCTCCAGCCAGTAACAATGTTTGCTCGCCTACATAGTTTATCAAGAATGATTTGCAGCTGCTATCTTCAGCAATTTCGTCGCGATAGCCTAGTTGCTAGAGCACTTGATTTCCGTTGTGGTAGCTTTGAGTTTACAAAAATTAAATTAAATAATCCCTAATGGAATATCATATGAAAGGCAATAGTTGCATGCCATCCTGTGCACGCTAGTTAGTATACAGCAGACATAAATAGGGGACTGAATTTGTATGTCGATAAATCAAGCATCTATTAATCAGTTCCAAGTATAGTCTTGTGACTACACTAGCGTTGCATAACTGCCATAAACACTATGCCTAAACGTATGCCTACGCAACTGCAATGTACAAATAGGTAGTCGCGACGTTCAAAATGTAGTACGACTGAAGAGATTTCCAACAATACGGTAAGCTCGGTAGACCTTCAGAATGCTAAATTACAAACTATCATACTTGGGCACTTTAATATCCACTCTCCCTTATAGGTGCGGCAGCAGCGGCCATTATTAAACATAAATCAATCATCACTTAGCTGAGCATAATTTGGGCTTTCTACCTCACCCGTCACTCATATTTTAACTTATCTCCTAATACCTCATCAACTATTGACTTAGTATTAATGCTGTCACTGCTTCGGAAAGCTAAGTTTTCTGTTTATAGTTTTATCTGAGCGTTGACCATTACTTCCTTGTATTCTTACGTTTTTTTGCGTGTTTTAAGCTCTTCGCGATTTCCGTTTCAAAGGGTTGACCGGATAGCTACACAGCCGGAATTAAAGTCTCGGCTCCTACCGAGGAGTGCTGTCAGACTATCTTCTGAGCATATTTTTCCACGTATGCTGCTCATGCATCGATACCTACTATTCCATAACATAACATCCGAGTTCAGAAAGTGACATACAGTGGTGAAAACTGAAATTCTACAGCGCAAACAAGCGTTTTGACAGTATGAATCATTTGAACTGAAATCTAGCTTAATAATTCGCAAGAAATCCTGCGTTGTCACTCGTTCACTTATTCGAATCGAATGTTGGGAACGGCTTATTTCATCTATCTTCCTTTCCAAAAATCATGTGAACTGAAATTAAATCGCTCAATGAAATCAGCAGTACTCTGAGACGTACCCCGTCGTTCTTGAAATATAATCAACGAGCCTAACTGCGTTTGGCCAAAACGTCGCCATCCGAAAGGCATACGTTTTCTTAGCAGAAAATACTGTGTAGAATAAAATATTTAATAAATGACTGTTCCACGTCGGCAATACTGTGTGAGCTGAAAAGAGTCACCGAATTGTACCTTTTTAAAACCAGTAAAAAAATACATCTTTATAGTGCATGAATCGTTAAGTTCAATTTTAGGTTCGAAATACTTCCACATCGAAGTGAGTATCAGACTAGTATTAAAGGAAAAAAGAAAATATGAAATAACTTAAAAATTATTTCAGCACTACAAATTTGTCCGATTATTGATATTATGTGTATATTTCGTTGCGATTTGATCCGCTCAGTAAAAATACTTCTAGTAGCAGTTGCTAGAAACGATTCAATAATAAGACCATGATGTCTTCGATTCCGAGTATCACTACACTTTTGTTTTGTATAGACCTCGTTATTAATTTATAACGAATTGAACCCGTATTCATTGAATAAAATTGCCTGTTATTTTAAGATCACGGCGATGACGTCTTCTTGAATTTCTCCCGCTCGGTCGAATATTTAGAAGATTTTTTTTAGTGGTATATGTTTTACAGTGTCATGATTTTTAGTGCAATCCAAAAATTAAGTAAAACTCGCTCGGATACCGGAAAAAAAGAAGGAGTAATTTACAAACGACAAGTTTTGAAGAATATATTTAATTTTCTAACACGTCCAGAGACAGTGTATTGGTTACTGTTTCAAATAGTTTTAACGAATTCCATATTAATTAAAGAAAGAAGAAAAAATTATTTAATTCAAAGAAACTGTAAAAAGCGTAAATAACGGAATATAGCTCTCTACACCTAGGGACGGTTTCGATAATAACATTTGTTTTCAAATGGCGCGAACTTTTTATTGAAAATGTTTAAGTTGATGACACATTACTCTAAAGGATTTTACCTCAAATGACGTTCAGTTTTATATTCTCGGCATACTACTATCGTTGAATCATCATTGTAATCGAGCCTTTGGCGGTAAAGATTTACACTTTCGTATGTAAAACTCGTTTCAAAATGCTTCGTTAGAACTGATAGGATATAAGCATCAGTTGCTAATCTAATCAGCGTCGAGACGTCCTCCTAGATGTTTTTGAACGCTTTGTTTTACACTCGGAACGTCGGGCAGACACCGTCAACGAGGGAAAATGAATTCGTTTCATTTTACGGTCAGCATTTCAAATAACCGGTCTTGACGAGAGGATACGTCCAATAACATCGTTACCTGTCTTCGTTTCACCTTTGATTAATTTTACGCACAGAGCCGATGTTTCTCAGTCTCAAGGCGATTTTGAGATGGTACTGCGCGGTAAAATTGTGAAATTCGACAACATTTTTGAAACCGAAAATAGAATCCTAAATAAATTGTACGCTGTAGTCGATTCGTTTCCAATACGATGGAAAATTGGACACGTTTGCCGAGCCGTGGTCATAAAGAATAGAAAAAAGTCTAGTAAATAAGCAGTATTGAGGGTCGTCAGTGAAAACCCGAATTGCTACATCATCGGTCAGATGCACCAGTGCGAACTAGGCAACATTAAGAAAAGGTGCCAATTTTATACTTTGTCAGAGACAATAGGTTCACACCTTCTTAAATTTTCGATCCGAGCGTTCTGGAATTTCATGCGCTAGACTAGTCTGTTAACTTCTTCTTGTGTGCCCTTCAGAGGAGAAGTCGGCGCATACAGAGCCAATTTTGAAAATGGAATTATTTTTCAGGGAGGAGGGCGGCATCCTCCTGTCAACACGCGCTCTATAATACTAAGCGCAGGTTTTTTTTTCTTTTTTTTTTTTTGAAACACGCGGTTAACATTTTTTGTTTATTTTTCGAAGTGTCATCAGACCTGCAGTAATCCGCATTAGAAAAACGTATACGCAGTCATCCATTACGATTTTATGTAAGCCTATAATATAGAAAACTTTAACAGTAAAGCAACACATTCGAACTAAAAATGCGTAGATATATTTAAAGCACGAGACTCTGTATTAAATACGTCAGACTCTCGGATAAAATTCGTTAACCTTTGGAGCGTGGACCGGGAATAACCACTTTTTTTAAAAATCTTCTTTGATCACTTGTAAATATTTTAAAATCTTCTTTGATCTTTTTTAAATATTTTACCTTGATAAGAATAGTTACATAATTAGTCAATTTGAATTTCTTCAAAAAATATCCACGCTATATTTCCTAGTATTCTAATTTTATTACAGAACTGACAACGGATAATTTTATTTTACTTATTTATTGCCGATCTAGAGTCAACGAGAAGGAGAAAAATTTCTGTCTTACTAAAAACAGTAAGTGCAAATTAAAAATAATTAAAAGAACATTTCGGAATATTGCGGTCCACAATTTTTACCGCAGCGAGAGAATAAATTTTACGATATTTGACTTTGCCGTTATAACTTAAATCGGAAAGCTGATGGCATTAAAACAAGACTCGTGAGAAAAATATGGTAGTTACCGCAGTGCGAACTTTACAGGAACTGGAGCTGGTTAATATCGACGCAAAATCTATCTTCCGCATTTACAGGCAATTTTATGTATATAACAGTAATAACAAACAATTGACTAGAAACAAAATTTACTATTAAAAATTAATACACCGACATGTTTCGGAGACAATATAATCATGGTGAAAATATGTAAAATATATATTTTCACCATGATTATGGAGTATTGTCTCTGAAATATGTCGCGGTGTATTATTTTCAAATTAAAATTAAAATTAAATTTATTAAGCAAAAAAATGATCCACAAATGCGCAATTATGCGCGAACTGTGATTATAACAGAAAAGTGTAATAAAACGAAACATGCGTACACAACAGAATATATATCATAACACTACAAATTCAAATTTAGCTATTATACAATAAAATGTACATAGATAGAAAAATGATAACGCGTTCGGAGCAAAGTAAAACGAATTATTTATTCAGATAAATTACAATTAAAACTAAATCAATAAATACAAAATATAAAACGAAACATCTATATATATCTGCCTTCTTACTATCCATCACTCATTTACTCACTCACTCACTTACCCACAAGCAGATACGCAACCCATACACGCCTTGCACATCTAAAAATTGCGCAAATATCTAAACATATACCAATAGAACACTGCATTTACTTACGCACAACCCGCTCAACATATATACGCAAACATACAAGCAGGTATCAACATACATTCACACACATGTATACACTATACTCAAGTTGCATTGCACACATCCATACACATACATGATAAACAGAGCAAAAAAATGTGCGATACACAAAAATCTCTTCACAGTTACTTTTCATCGGTGGTTAAACAACAAAAATAAACCTATAAAATACGCAGAGCAAATATGATGTGATCATACTTATTAAATAAAATAAAATAAATTCAAAATAAACGTTAAAATTAAATAACATCGTTAATATAATCAATTAGAAATTTACGCCATTAATTTTCAGGAACAAATTTTGTTTCTAGTCAATCGTTTGTTATTACTGTTATATACATAAAATTGTGAAGCATGAATTTTAAAAATTGTTTTATAAAGGAAGTTTACCTAGTTAGTTCAATAGCGGCTTAATCAGTGGAGAAACTTAAAAAAATATTCTAAAAAAAAAAATATGACGGATTTTTACAATAAATTTCCCAAAATACAATTTAGCCTTTGGAATGTTAGATACTGGAAAAGCATTAACCCTACCTTTACTCTTAGTATTCTCCCTACGCTTACAAAAAATACCTTATGACGGCAATTTTTTTCATAATACAGCCGCGTTAACAGGGATTTCGCAGAATTTAATACGATATATATATATATATATATTCGGTCATTTTGATTTCGCAAGGGGCTGTGCTCCTTGACTCCTCTTGCTTACATTTCTATCTCTTTTTCTTCTATATTTTGTATAAAATAATCAAAATTTACAACGTAATTATAAATCGATCCATATGAATATAATAACATAATCACAGAAATCCTATAAAATATAACAAATGTTACATAAAATTGGGACATTTTTTCGAATGGGGGGTAGCCTAAGAATTACGTTGTAATTAATATATATATATATATATATATATAAATATATTAATTACAACGTAATTCTTAGGCTACCCCCCATTCGAAAAAATGTCCCAATTTTATGTAACATTTGTTATATTTTACAGGATTGTTGTTATTGTTATTTAAAAAATGTCACAATTTTATGTAACGAAATATGTAACGAAAAATGTAATGCAACAATATCTTAATTTTATGTAATGAAAGTTAAATGTTAGGTTAGGATTTTTGTGATTATGTTTTGTTTTTATTTTTGTGTTGATGCCAGTAAGAATAACGTTGTAAATTTTGATCATTTTATGCAAAGTATAGAAGAGAAAGAGACATAAATAAAAGCAAGAGGGGTCAAGGGGCACGGCTCCTTGCGAGGCCAAAATGGCCAAGTTTATATATATATATATATATATATATATATATATATATATATGTGTGTTAGTGTGTGTGTATAACACTATAATATAGTAGTGGGAAGATTAAAATTTAACGTTTATTACTAAGTTATTCCGGAAGGATACTTTATAGACAAACGTTTAAATTAGAGAAAATACAAAGTAAATATATGTACATTCATGGTTATGCCGATGTCATGGTGATTGCTGGTGCCATCAAATAATTACAAAAGACTTTTTAATTGATTTAATATATTTTCAAGAACTCGACTTTTAACCAAATTTTCATTACTGCTATAACGCGTGATTAAACAGATTTGCGCATTGCATAAGAATAAAATGGTCGCGTTTGTTCGTTATTTTGTAATTCTAGTTAGAAACACCGGTTTGGATAGTGTAATCTACAATTTTTTTGTTTCCAGAAGTTGGTTATTTTTCAGGAGGAAAGTGTGAAATCGGTCTGATCCTGTTTGGTGTTCGAAATCCAGAGTTAGTCCTTGAAAATACTCCAAGTTTATTCTACTGAAAAAGATTTTAAACTTTCGTGGCCTTTTCGATTTACCGTTCGTTTATTATTTTTGCTAAAAACCGCGTCGAAATTTTTTTTTATTTTGAGATTTTTTCGAATAATGTTAATTCACCATCAGAACAAAGCACACCAAGAGCTGGATTTTTGATAACCCATTTCTTATATTAATACTTAACACTTATAGTCGGGGAGCTGAGCGACAAAAAAATTCAACTGTTTTAGAAAATCTGTTTTTTAGTCTACTGATAATAGGTAACTATATAAAAAATCAAAAAAAAACATAGTCAGCCCGGATTTTTATTTTTTTTTTTTTTAACCCCCCTTTGGGCATATCAACAAAGGATCTTCGCCCAGAAACGAAAGGAAGGAGAAGGATCAGTTAAATGTAGATTCGGTTAGCTATTGATAAGATAAAGGAACTGAGGATAGGAACAACTGAGATCGACGGAAACGATAAGATATACGAGGCACAATAAGGAGTAGGGAGTTTGGGTGACAGCAGATTGGAATACAAAGAGGTACGTTCGTTCACGAGGGATGGACATTCAAAGAGGATATGGTCAGGATCACAGACGGCTACGTCGTCAGGATGAAGAGAGCAATAAGGGGAAAGAGCGAGATGAAAACGAAAGCGTGAGGAAGGAAGAAGAGTATGATTCAGACGTAAACGGATAATAGGGACAATAACGGAGCGGTGAAGCGAAGGAAAATCGTAAAACCAAGGCCGCGTGGGAAGATTAGGTTGGATGGAAAAATAAAAGGAAGGATGATTAGAAAAGGAGGAAGCGTAAAAATCTGACCAAAATCTAACATGAAACTTTTTGCACAATGGGAGTAAATTCGAAACGGGAATTTTAGAGAAAAAAAAGTGGGAGGATACAGCAATCTGAGCCAAGGAATCTGCCATTTCGTTACCCTCTATCCCCATATGACTGGGGACCCAGAGCATTTCAATGCGGATAGCGTGAAGTGAGAAGAGAGTGTGAATGAGAGAGCGAATACGG
Organism: Icerya purchasi; assembly: GCA_039619475.1. Classification (NCBI taxonomy): domain Eukaryota; kingdom Metazoa; phylum Arthropoda; class Insecta; order Hemiptera; family Monophlebidae; genus Icerya; species Icerya purchasi. The sequence continues at coordinate 398,532,369 of CM077116.1, read as the reverse complement.
AGGATGAAAAGGTCAGAGGAGTGAGAGGGGAAATGAGAGGAAATAGCTTTAAGAGCACACATGGAGTCGGAGATAATTAAAAATTTAGAAGAAGAACGATGTGAGGAAATATGGATTATGGCACGTAAAATGGCCATTAACTCGGCCGTAAAGATAGTACAAAAGGAAGGGAGACGAAAAGATTCAGTGAAATTAATGCTCGGAATGATGAAAGAAGCTCCAACTCCATTAGGCCCCTTCGAACCATCCGTAAAAATAGCAATATGGGAAGGAAAACGGGATTCGATATAACTATGGAATTCCTGTATAACTGTTGGATAGGAAAGGGATTTGGAGGAAAAAGGAAAGTAGAATACATTGGGAGGATTGGAGAGATCTGCAAAATTGAAAGAAAAGTAAGGGAGATTGTTATAAGAAATTGTGCAGGATAAAAAGGAATTTAGCCGCAAAGCAATGTGGGCTAGAATAGGAATTTTCTTGGGAGTAAAACGCCAGTTTTGCAGAATAGAAAGATATGAAGGAATAAGTTTGGAGGATGATAACGGTAAGCGTTTACACAAGAAACGATAACCTAAATAGGATCTGCGAATGAAAAGGGGAGGCGAGTTAGACTCAGCGAGAACTGCTGGTACTCGAGAAGATCTAAGAACACCAAGGCAAAGACGAATACAAGAATTTTGAATTATATCCAGCTTGGAAAGAAGTGATTTTGAGGCAGAGCCATAGATAAAGGAACAGTAGTCGAATTTGGAACGGATAATCGAATTGTACAAGGAAATAAGGAGAAAGGGTTCGCCTTCCCATTTTGTTGGAGAAAGAGCTTTCAGTAAGTTTAGTCTTTTAAGGGCAGAAGAGGAAAGGAAATTAATATGTTCATAAAAGGAGAGAAGACTGTTGAGAAATACACCGAGATAGCAGAAGCATTCCCTACGAGGGATAAGATTGGAGTTTAAGGATACAGAGACTAAAGCGGGATTAAAAGGACGAAGAGAAAAGACAATACAAGAGGATTTTAAAGGGGAAATAGAAAGGTTCAAAGAGGAAAGAGATTGTTCCAAAGTAGCTAGAGACGAATTAACACTTTCGTTAGCATCTACGATATCACGGGATGAGGAAAAGAGAAGAATGTCATCGGCAAAAAATAAGGAAGAGGAGTTCATAGAAAGAGAAGCAACAGAAATAGTATAAATATTAAAAAGAGTAGGACTAAGGCAGGATCCTTGTGGAAGACCACGTGAAACAACTCTTGTAACCTCGAACGAAGAAGAAGACAGGAGAATAGTACGATTTAACATCAAGTTAACAATGAGGGAACAAAAATGCGTCGGGATGTTAATTGCTATCATTCTATCTCGAAGAGTGGGGAGATGGACATTATCAAAAGCACTGGAAACATCGATAAAAGTAGCTAGAGTGTACTGTTTATCGATGAAAGATTTATAGATATAGGAAACAAACAGACTGACGCAGTCAGCAGGACCTAAGCCTGGACGGAAACCAAACATATTAGAAGGAAAAACATTATTGTGTTCGAGCCACCAGACCAGGCGCTTGTTAAGCATGCCCTCAAACAGTTTTCTGAGACACGATGCTAGGGAGATCGGACGAAGATAGGAGTTTTTCTTAGGGATAGGAATGATAATAAAGGTGTTCCAGTCAGGAGGTGTGACTCCTCTGGACAAAAAGGAGTTGAATATACAAAGAAGGGTTCGGAGAGCAAGATCGGATAACTTTTTTAGGACAAAGAAGGGAATACTATCACGACCTGGAGTGGGGCTGGAAGATTTTTTGAGAATGGATTTTAATTCATTAATATTAAACGCAGAGGAAAGAGAATGAGAATTAGGTTTTTCCATAGCAGGAAACGGGCAGGATTCATCAACGTTAGGAACATAAGCAGGAGCAACAGCATCAAGAAAAGAAGACAAACTGTCGGAGGAAATAGTATGGATAGAAGGACGTTCAGAAGAAGGGAATTTGAAAGCTCTGGCCATTTTCCAGATATGCTTGAGAGGAGTAGTTCTCGAAAAAGATGAACAGAAATTTTTCCAAGAGGATTTCTTAGACGATTTTAGAATAAACCTAGCCCTTGCATTGGCCCTTTTGTGGGCAAGAAAGTTTTCGCATGTAGGATTTGATCGGAAAATTCTAAATGTAGCGCGACTATGATCGAAAGCGGCATTGCATTCTTCGTTCCACCAGAGGGACGATGCTGATCCACGATGGCCTGACGATGACGGTTTACGGGAAGGAGAAGACAGCGATAGAGCATTTGTAATCGAATTTAGGAATAGATGGTAATAGAGTACAGGATCAGAGCCATCTAGAAGTTTAGGAAGCGTAGAATCAACTAAGGAGTGGAACAGAGCCCAATTAGTTTTCGATAGGTTCCATCGAAGGTAATTGAGAGGTTTAAAGCAAGGAGAAGAAGGAGGATTCTGGGGAGTAATTAGAATAGGAATATGATCACTACCATAGGAGCCCATGAGAGTTGACCAATTGTAATGAAAACCAATAGAAGGAGATGAGAAAGTTAAATCGAGAGTACTATAACTAGATGCGCTCTTGTAATAGGTAGGAGAGAGATCATTAAGAAGGACTAAATCATTAGAAAGAACAAGATTTTCAAGAACAGTACCGTTGTTGTTATGGTTTGAACAGCCCCATGAGGGCGACCGAGCATTCCAGTCACCCCCAATGATGAACGGATGCGGGATAGACCTGAGGAAAGAAACGAGAGGGAAGTGACGAAGGTCGCAACTAGGGGGAACATAAATAGAAATAATATTAAGCGGACGAGCTGCATTGGAAGGAATGGAAATGTGTACAATATTAGGCTGATTAGGACTAGAAGGGGAATTAAAGGAAACATCATGAGATTTAAACAGAATGCCGTTCTTAATAAGAATAGCAGATCCACCATAACCATCGTCACGATCGCATCTGATTATTTTATACCCACGAAAATTAATATTCATATCCGACCGTAGCCACGTTTCCGAAATGAGAGCAACGTTAATACTATGAATGTCTAACAGACCCTCTAATGCATTTTTGTTGGCTCTAAGGCTGCGACAGTTCCACTGTAAAATATTAAAAGTACCCGGCATAGTAAATTATAAAAGGAAAAGACTTGAGTAAGGAAAGGAAAAAGAAATAAAGAAAAAACAAAAAGATAGAGGGGGAGGAAAAGGAAGAGAGACGAAGAGAGTGCCAGAAGAAAAACAGCAAGGTAGAGTAGAAAAAAAAAAATTACAATATAAAAAAGCAAGACAGAAGGAAAGAAACTTTAATGGATGGAGGAAAATTGGGGCTAGCAAGATGAGAGGAAAGTTAATAAGAAAAGGGAAGGAACAAATAAAAACAATTAAACAAAAATAGACTGTTGATGAAAAAAGGACGGCGATGGATGCTAGACTGGAATAAATAAAAGAAAAAATGAAAAGTAAGGAACAGGATTTTAGAGGCAACGGACAAAATGATTCGGAGCCCATTGCAGCTAAGTTGCATAACAGAGCGAAATTCGTAGTCGCTATGATTCTCGATAATTGTCTCAACTTTTCGAGAATATAATGTAAATTACAATAGCGTAAAACAGTGTCAAAGTGCTGCGGTTTCAAAAATATTAAGACAAGAGTACAATGCAGAACGACACAAATAAAACCAATATATCTGAGCCCGGCAGTGATTTTAGTCACAGCAGCGTCAGTACATTGAAATGTGAAAAAATAAATTACTACATGTCTGCCTCTGGGCATTACACCCAAGTATCTTAAAATCCGGCAAAAGACAAGAGTACAATGCATCATGATACGAATAAAACCAATATATCTGAGCCCGGCAGTGATTTTAGTCACAGCAGCGTCAGTACATTGAAATGTGAAAAAAGCAACTGCTGCTTGTCCGCCTCTGGGCAATACATTCAGGAGTCTTAAAATCTGGAAAAGGAGGAAATTAATATGAAAGGAAATATTGATAGTAATAATAATAGTGATCATAAAAAGAGAATAGGGAGAAAACAGAAAATGGAAAGAAATAAAGACAGAAAAAGCAGAGAAAAAACGAAATGGGAAAGAAAAGGCTAGCCCCGGTTGCATTCACTTTCACTTTATAACGAAAGTGAGAAGAAAGACTAATTAAGGTGAATGTAGTTAGATAAAAAGAGAGGTAGGGAGTCAACAAGGGAAGGAGAAGAATCAATGTTATTGGACGCGAGAAGATCTAAAATCGCTTCAGCTATAGAATTTGCTGTAGGAAGAACAGTAGATGAAGGAACTTTGGAAGTAGAAGCGGAAGTAGAACTGGAAGCGTCATGAACTAAGGAATTACTATTAATGGAGGTGGAATTACTAGTAGAAGAAGAACTATTAAAAGCCCAACCATTAGAGGGCGACGGAAGGCGGTTAGAAGGAAGAGCTGGAAACTGTGGGGAAGGTTTAGTATAAGATTTAAAATTAGGACGTTTATGAAAAGTTGGGGATTTAGGCCGCGGAATAGATTTAGGAACTGTGTGAGAGGACTTAGAAGATACATTAGGACAGGAAGCAGGCAACGAAGCACGGTCGGCATATGAGAAAGCCTGGGAGACTAAATTACTATGTTTAAAATTAGATGCCTCATGGAAAGAGATGTTTTCGAATGCCATAATGCGCTTAATTTCCTTTTGTTTCACCCATTCCGGGCACGTACGATTATAAGCACAATGAGAGCCTTTACAATTCCGGCAAAGAGGGGGCTCTTGAAGATTACTGCAGTCTGATAAAGGATGTTTGGGAGGGCATATATTCGAAGAGCTACGACAGTGTTTGGAAATATGCCCAAAAAGGAAACATTTCGAACACTGTGTAGGTAGTCGTACGCTAGGCGAAACAGGAAAACGGAGTCTGTAAATGGAAACAAAATCTGGAAGAACGGATTTGCGGAATTTAATTTCTACGGATCTAGTCGGAATTTTAGTACCCTTGGAGGAACGATAGATACGACGAATGGACGCTATGGGAATAGACGATTCAATCCCCTCCGTAATATCGTCTTCAGAAAACGAAGGATGGACCCCTGAAATAATTCCCATTCTGTATAAGGCGTTATTGGGAATGTAAGCTTTAATATTTTTACTGAGAAAGAAGTCAGAATTAGATAAAAAGGAATTTGCAGTGGAAGCAGAAGGGAAGGTGACTGAAATGCGGTTCTTTCCTTGAGGAGAAACACTAAGAAATGACGAAGAAACAGAATTCAATAATCTTGCAAGAGCCAAAGGGTGATTATTGCCTATGTTCTTATCGTCATCTAAATTTTCGACAAAAACAATGAAAGGTCCCGTATGATCATTTACGAAACAAGTATTGGAAATGGCGGTAATGCAACTATTATTACTAGCACTATTATTATTATTATTATCACTATTGTTAATGTTACTATTATTGTTGTTGTTGTCGTTATTGTTGCTATTAATGTTATTACTATTATTATTAATAATGTTGTTAATAGATGAATTATTTGAATTGGTCTTATAGTATTATTATTAACAATGTTGTGGCTGAGATGATCGACAACATGGGAAACAGGGGATGTACTAGGTTCAGCCTCAGAGAGTTTAATCTCTTTCGATAGAACAGAGGAAATGGGCGAAAGAGGATCAACAGATTTACGTTTTGAATTACTGTCCACGTCCATATTAATAGACAAATTGGACGGTGGTTTAATAGATTTAGCGGGACTTGGGGAGGAGGCCGCAGAGCGGCCCCCCTTAGCTGCGCTCATCTAACCAACTAAAAAGTAAATAAATAAAAATTAGAAAGAAAAATGACGAAAAATTAAATCGTCTAAAAGACGAAGACGAAATAAATGAAATAAAAACAACGCTACAAGTTAACTTAAATTAGCGAAGCGACAAAGTTAATTTACAGCACAGATAAGAGAAATACACTAGAATAGTTAAATCGGAACAATCTCACCGGTTTTATCAGCTACGATGATATCGAACAATGCCGAAGAAATCGAAGACGACGTTACCGGAGAACAATTGTTATCTAATAAACAACGCGAATGAACAACCGACTTTAAAATGGATTTTTATTTAACAAATGCCGTCAGCTGCTGATATAAGAGCGCGCGACGCGCGTCTCATTTATACTATAACGCGCTCGATGGCGCCGGCTTATTATATTATATTTAATAATAAAATAAACATTTATAATAAAATAAAAATTTATAATATGGAAAAGATATTCTTTTTATTAATGTTACAAAACATGTACAATTGTATATCTTTGAGATTGAATTCTTTACGAATTTTTAAAATATTTTTACACTTAACAAGAGTCTGCTCCTCAAACAAAATTTAACTTCAACTTCATTTTTTAAACAAATAATGCAAATAGGACGTGAACGTTCCGTCCATTTTTACACGAACATTGTAACAGGTATAAACTGATCTCAACCGACGCTGTGATTCGACTAGGCCACTTTAGCATAGCAACGTAAAAGGTACTGTAAGTGGGGGTACGTTTTTCTCACGATCTGGCTGCTCTGGTCTCGACCGACGCTTATACATCATTTAGCAATTAAGCGCTATGTATAAATGATGCTCGCTCTCATACCAGCAGCTGACGGCGTTTGTTAAACAAAAATTCGGACTGATTATGTTTTTTTGATTTTTTATATCGTTACTTATTATCAGTAGAGCAAATTTCAGATTTTCTAAAACGGTTGCGACATACTAGGTATTATTTTTATGAGTTTGACGCGATGCTTATGCGACCCGTTACAGTATTTTTAAGGCTGACTATATCCACATCGTTTTTTAGTTATTTTATTACCAATAAACGAAATTTCAGATTCTCTAAAATAGTTGCGATATACTAGATATTTTTAGAACTTTGAAGCCGCCCTCGCGCCGACCGCTAACGAAACTGGCTGACTGACAGGCAGGCTATTCTTACACACCCTAAATACTACATTGTTTCAAAAAATCACTCTTAAATAAACTGTTGCATTTTTTGTCGCTCAGCTCTCGGACTATTGTGTATACGATTGGACTGGCTTTTTTGTTAAGTTGACCAATTATTCCGATTTGAATCGATTTTTAAATCGTCACCTCCGTTAAAATTCGATCGCTCCTCTAATTAACCGCTTACTTGCGTTTTCGAAGCTATTGAAATCGACAGACACTTGAAATGTTTAACGACGACGGTTTAAAAATCGATTCAAATTGGAAAACGATGACACCGGTCAACGCAACAAAAAACCAGTTTGAATCGGATGCATATCTGTAAGTGTCGGGTATTTATTTAAGGAGTGGATTTTTCAAAATCCAGCTCTCGGTGAGTTTTCTTCTGATGATGAATAAACTAACATTATTCGAAAATACCTCAAAATAGAAAACAAATTGTGACACCTTTTTTTTTGAGCGAAAATAGAATACGCATTGGTAGGTTTATTTTACTGAGAAGAAGGTTATTTTTGTTATAACAATGATCTACTGCAGTGGCAAACGCGAAAAGTAGCATTTTCAATGGTTTTTTTTTGAAAATTAAATTAATCGCTTATCGTATAAGTTTTTCGAAATCTAAAAATAAAGCCGAAATTTCAAAACAGATGAAGCGGCGGTCTATTAACAAATTATCCGCATCGGTTTAAATATTACCCCAACTTCTGAAGCCGAAAGTTTTACTGTGTTCATAAATGTTACGATGTTATAGAGTTCTATGCGGTACGGAAAACTTGAAAAAGCATTTTTAGCTCACGTCTGCGTACGTTTGTATGCATGCATATGGGTACGTGGGGCGTAGAATTTTTCGTGACACGACCGAGCTTGAATAAATGGCGATAATCGTCGTAACATTCATTGGTAGTCACGTAATCGCCGTCACGTTAACGTAGCATATTGACCGACGTGTTAATTCCGATTACTGTGTAGATTTATACACATTTTCAGATGTGCCGCCAATTATTTGATGATACGGTTTTCGCGGAGATTACAATACGAGTACGGGGCCTTACCCTCTTACCTAATCGCCGACGGTGAAGATTGAGAAGAAGATCACACATTCTTCGCTATGGTGTTTACACATACGAAGAAGCGTAAAAAAAGGAAAAAAAAGGGAAACACTTTTAAACAAACTTACGTATAATATTTGTACACTTTTACATTTGAAGTTTATAAGTATCGATGTGGAATCAAGAGACACACTCATTCCGAAAGAATTTAGTTCAATTAAGAAAACGCGGGAAAAGTTGTTTAGCTATTTCGTCAAAAACTACGATCATGTATGATGGGGAATTAAATGCACGATCGAATTACGAAGAAGGGAGGAAGAGGGAACCGGAAGAAATAGAAAAAATAATACGACGTTTCTGCTGACATATGAAATTGGAAGTTATTGTTGGTGTGGCCTTATTATTTTACTCTATATCGATAGACATTTTACATATTAAGAAGCGGCGAATAAGTCTTAATATTGCGCGAGCAACGTGTATCGCGCTGTGTAAATGAATCGGATTTTCTAATAAAACGTTTTTGTAGGCGACGCGTTTGTAGTTGCGGTTGCCGCCTTTGTACTTGGGGACATTTAAACGGGACTGCTGTAATGTTGCTGCCCGGTAGCAGGGGAAAGGTGTAAATGCGGCCGGTGATTAATCTTAGTAGAGTGGTTATTGCGGTGGCCAAAAGTTATTTAAGAGGAGTCGCGCAAAGTGTTTTAAACCGTCAAGGGAACTATTTGAAAAAATAGCAAATATCGCACGAAGACGGTAAATGTAATTTTGTCTTATATATATATATATATATATATATATAATAGTTAAAAGCTTCTGCAGGCGGGGGGAGGGACCTTTTCTCCTAAAATGCCATTCGTTTTGAGTCAACTTAGCTCTGCTGGTACGGTAGAAAAATAATTCTGTTAATTAAGCGTACATGAAAACAACGTATTACGTGTTTCATTGCGGAACGTTGTGAATAATCGTTCGTTTAAAATTGAAAAAAAACAGGCTAATTATCGAAATAATTGCGTGTTTTATTGCGAAGCGTATTAAACTTAAAAAAAAAAGAAGCAGTGGAAGTATGCGAAATTTTGTGACACAAATGAGGTTGCAGTGAGCGGTTGGGATGTTTAATTTGCAAAACGTAAATTTATCGGGGATTACGTAAAATTACCGTAAGCACTAAGACAGTCTCAGTGTGTCGGACGAAGAAAAACTAGAGAAAGACTGAAAAAAAAATTAAGAATTTTTCATTACATTTCTGAACAACAGCTGAAATTAATCGTATAATTTTCTTTTCAGTATTTTTCGATGGCTTACATATAACGAGAGACGTCATTGTTATATTGTCCGTCTCGTTGACTAGATATTTCCGAATGGGGATGTGCCCTTTTTTTGTTTGACTCTCACTCTCCTATCCCTTTCAATTCTTCGTCTCTTTCTTACGTGTCTCAGCCGTTCTATATTTGTGCCGGAATTTAAAAGTGTCTTTGCATTGCGTACTCTTTCGGTTAGACCTATCACGCTGTTAATTAACTTATTCGTAAATGAAGAATAGCACGCAACCTGTAGTTTCGGTTCTTCCTTCATCATCGTGATGGTTTTCTCCACGATATACATTTCAATTCCATTCGCCCGCACATATCTTCAACTTGTTTTTGTTTTTGTTTTTTCTTTTTGTGATAAATAGACACGACCGGAAACGGTTCGCTGCTGCCCGAACATTCGGCAATCATTAGACGGGGCTTTGTTAATGCGCGGTGAAAATCGAACGTGTGAAAGTTTAGAAAATAGTAAACCAGGAACATATAGATATTTCTATCAAGAATTGCACGCAAAAAATAAATTTGACGTGTAAAATTTTATATAGCTACTGTGAAATGTAGGTTAATTGTTAACGATCGGACAATGGGAAATATGATTATGGGTAGAGGAGTGAGTGAAGATATTCTGCCAGACTATCTGACGAGCAATTTGTAAGCAGCGAAAACAGGGACGTTTTGAACAGATGTCGCGTAATGGATCCGATAAGAAAGTGGTGGGACGGGTTTAGCGAAAAATATTGATGTTTAGTTATATTTTTAAACGGGAACAACGAGTGCAGATAAAGCATTAAAGTAAAGTAAAGCAAGTTCCGTATATCCTTGATAAAGGGTATCGTGGATTGTGAAGTTAAGCTTTTCATAATGGTACTTAAGGGTCTAACGGATCTGATGAGAATACTGGGGCCAGTTCCTTTCTCCTTCGGATCCGCCTTTAATTTCAACCAGATAGTTTTCTGGTATAGCCGATATTCAATTTCAGATTGGATATAAACCTGGAAGCGATTCGGATCCGGATCGAGACAAGTCTTGAAAAAACAATGTATAATAATAGATGAGCATTTTTTTTCTTTTTTGCGGCATCCCAAAAAAAAACAACAAAACATTTAGCATATAGAGTAGAGGAGCGAGAATACTTGGGGTGACAGCGAAGTTTATAAAATATTCGAGAAGGAAAGATTTGTTAAATTTTAATTTCACACTTTTGGTGAGGATTTTGGAACTTTTGAAAGAACAAAAACAATGCGTTGAACGGAAATAACCGGTATTGAAGATTGAAACCGTTTTTAATATCTTCTTTTGAAAAGCAGGGATAAAAACATCGATTCTATATCAGGGATAGAGGCGTTTATAAAATTTGAATCAAAAATACGACAAATTATTTATTAAGGGGATTGAAGTAGCAGCGAAACGCTATTTGTTTTGAGGCTCAATATCGGAAAAGGAAGTATAGGTAAAAGTGTGACCAAAGCTAAAGAAGGTTACTTAAAAAAAAAATTACGATTTTCGACTCGAAACATTATTATTATTATAATTATTATTATTATTACTAATGATGACACCGTTAATAATATCATTGCTATTAGCGACGTTAGCATAAGTTGCTTCAAATGAACAGCGACTAGATCAGCCGGAGAAGAAAATTTCTTAATTTCAATTTTTTTTTGTGCTTTTTTTTTTCCTCTGGAAAGAAAAAAATCTTGTTTCTGTTTGTTAAGTTTCATCAGGCATTGTGGGCTCTGTAATTGCGGCCATATTGTAGAATGGAATTTCCTTTCCCCGGTTTGTTAGCGTCGGCGAAATTTTGTCCCGCTGCTGGCTAATTTACAAACCATTGAATAGTTTTTTTTTTTTTTTTTTTTTTTTTTTGGTATTCGCTAATTAAATCGGTTTTTGTAACTTCATACGTACGATCGTCGTTATTTTTAGATTTCAAAAAGTAAAAGACTATTTTTTTCCTCTTTTCAGTGCATTTTCGAGAGAAGAAAGAAAGCGAATAAGAACACAGAGAAAAACTGTTTAGCCTGAATTCTCAAAAAGTCTTCCCTGCACGGTACGGTTTTTTATGAAGAAAAAAAAGAAAAATTTGAAAAATAATACTCCCCCCCCTCGGATTGTTTACTAGATATAACAGTTTTAATTGTCCTTAAAAATTTTGTAAATCGTTCCATTTTCGGATTTTCGAAAAATCCTTCCGATCGCATCATCGCTGCATCATTAATTGAACAAACCTCCGCTTAGCGCATCTGCCGTAAAAAGTATAAATATAGCGTCATGTTGCCGGCCGCAAAAAGCCTAAAGCTCGATCGTTCTAGAACACTTCCCTCTAAAGTCACGTTCCGCGTAAGTTTTAATTTTTTTTTTTTTTTTTTTCCTGGAAATTATTGGTCGTTAAGGGACTATCGGATGCAAAGGAAAAGTTTCAGTGTGTCTATTTCGGAAGAAAGCGAGCCGTGTTATCGGATAAATGCCAAAGTACGACCAAAGAAGATGGATGGTCACGTAGCGACGCAGTCACGTGTAGCTCTTTGGCGACAAATGGGAAAGAGACCGTTGCGAACGAGACGTAATCCGGTAGCTGCAAACATTTTTATTCGCCGAAGAAACGAGCGTTTTCTGACGTGTTATAACCGTCGAAAGTGGATTTGGCTTCTTTTTTTTTTTTCGTTGTTCGCTAGAGTCTTTCTTTTCGAGTCCGTTCCATTCACGCAGATCACACTGACCGACCCTGAAGGAAGAATTACAGTTAGCCGACGACGAAGAGCTTTTCGATCTGCTCCCAGCGGCAGTCAGTCCCGGTGGAACAGTCACTGTTTTCGATGCAGATAATCTCTTTTGACTAAAAACCGCCTGGAATGATGTACTTTCGTTTTTTAAAGTTTCGGATCTGCAATAAATTAGGGAAATTTAAAATTTTTGTAATTATTACCATGTACCTGTAAATGCGACTACGTTTGTTTTTTGACGAGTAGCGGCTTCTCAACGGAAAGTACATTTTACACCGTATAAAATAATTCGATTCACATTAACGGTCATCAGCTCTTTAAAAGTATACGATTTCCCGAGAAAAATGTTGTACTCCAATTACGTCGAATTTTCGAAAATAAAAAAAAATGTCTCTTCTAAATTCATTCAAATCATCATCAGCCGAAGATGCTTTAGCGTTAAGCGTTTCGTTAATCGGGAGGACTATTATTAAAATACTCTTTTTATTAATTTCCGCAATTTCTTTTTTTGTAACGGTATATTTATTCGGATTATTTTTTTCATTTCTTACATATTAGTTTTCGAATAATGTGACTGAATTAATATTACTCGAATGTGCACGTCTTTATGTCTTAAGGACAATTTTTTTCATTATTTTTTTCATAGTCGTCGTGATCGGTTTATATTAAGAAAATACGACAAAAGATCCAAATCTAGAGGCATAATTTTCTAAAGTAACTGAAAAATTTTTCACTCTATCGTTCGAAAATCTGTATAAATAAAAATGTGAATATTCGCTTAGAATCTAAAATCTCCGGAAGTATCGTTTTCAAATCTAGACACAACGTTACGTGTTCTTACGTCGCTTTACTTGTCGGTAACGCACTTAAAAATAATTAGAGTAGGATTATTTTCAGTTGATATTCTGTTTAGCCTACTTCAGCGCTATCTGTTGGACGTAGAAGGAACATTCCACATATAGAGCTAACACATATTATATCTTTCACGTACCTTTGCACGATTTTACCAGGTACTCCATCCTCTAAGAACGCGCTCTTTTCGACAGCTACTGTCAATGGCGTTACGTGTGCCACTTTCCGCAGTGCTTGTCAAGCTCCGAATTTATTAGAGAACGGCCGATTCTGCATTAGTGATGCGTACAACACGACACATCCGAATTAAATTCGTCCATTATTTGCAATTATATAAACCGTTTGTTTACCTTCATCTCCAACAGAATTACGGGAGAAATAGAAGTCGTACATGGCTGAAGATATTGTCCGTCGCATAAGAGAAGAAAATTCAAATACGATCCCGGATTTCACAGCAGAGATATACAACGGAACGTCGATAGCAACTGAAGATTTGTGCTCTAATAATCGCAAATAAAGTTCCCAAACAATTGGGAATGCTGTCACCAAATCGATCTCATGCTGATTTGTTCGATGCGTCGTAAACAAAATTAAAACACCGGTGAATGCAATTAAAATATTTTGATACGTTAATTTTTAGTCCGTATTCATTTAGAAATTTTTCAATAGTACTATATATACTATATATTTTATTACTTAGGGCGTGTTCAGACTTATCTTCTATAACAACTGCAATAACATCCATGAACGTTATTAGTTTGCAGTGTCGAGGTAAGATGATAAAGTCTAGAAAAAACTATATTCCACAAATATGGTCCCAGTACAGAGTAAAACACTCCCGTCACAATAGGATATTTCTGGGTACACGATCCGATATTAATAAAAGTAAATCTATTATGAAAGTAGTGATTTAATATATAGTTAATAAGTTATCGTGTCTGAGCTGAAGTCGGATAGCATTACAATTAATTTATCTAAATTTATACTATCAAAAGCCTTAGTAATGTCTAAGGTTAATAGCCATACGTTGTACGATTTCTGTTTATAACGTTTAATAGTTTGTAAAACATTGGAAATAGCTAATTCCGCCGACTTGTTTTCAAAAGCTCCATATTGATCGTTATTAATTACGCTATTTCTACGATTGAATTATTTTAATTTATTTAATATACATTTTTCATAGATCGTGGGCCAACAATCATACCACGTTCAATAAACCGGTTCCAGTCCGATTACCGAAGTTAAGCAGTGTCGGGCCAGGTTACTACTTGGATGGGTGACCTAATCAGACTGATTCGGGCGGTAAAATTAGATCCCAGAATGGCTTAGCCTCTCTTACGTGTTCGGAATAGTGTTGCGACATTGCTACCAGGCGGAAAAACTGTTCATTTCGTTTTGAAATCGCCATTGAAACTGCCACGTGCAACATGTCCGAAGTATCTGGTATGGGAAAAGTATCGCAGAAATGTGTGTGCAAACTTTTATTGTTTGGGATGAGTTCACAATAGCATATACTAAAAATCGCTGATCGATCATTGCGAGATTTGCGTGGAAGTACCGGACCATTTGGGAATATTATTATTGCTTGCAGGAAATTTCAGACAAACATTATTTGTAATTCCTCGATTGACACCAGCGGACGAAATAAATGCTTGCCTGAAATACTCTACTTTGTGACGACGCGTAGAGACGTTAAAATTCAAAAGGGTACAGGTCGGTTCGACCTCAGGACGAATTTCACAATACCTTGTAACTTCTGTAATTTAGTGACGTCAAAAAAAAAATTGGTTGAAAAAGTATTTCCGATATTCAAACTAACTTATAAAAATCCAAAAACGTCTACGAACTTAATATATTATTCAGTCTAACATTCAAAGCGAGGTCGTTGCATACAAGCCCGTCGACACAGTTGCGGGGACAGATGAAGCGGTTAATTGTCCAACCGAATTATTTTTAAATTTGCTCGATCAGCCATCGAAAATCGGCGCGCCAATGTTAATCAATCAGCCCCAAGATACGTCATAACAATCCTGACAGCGGCGTGAAGATGCCCTCATTCCTTGCATTCCTCTGCTTTTTTTTAAATTTTTTCCTACAATGACACTATTGCTAAATTTTTAATTGTAATAACCTATAATCGTTTTCCATATGTAGCATCGTGCGGTAAGACAATTCGTCGATACGCTAGTTCAACTTGTACTGCTAACGTCATGTTGTATCGTAATTTGCATAAATATATTCTTTATTCTTCTTCTTCTTCTTCTTCTGATCCCATACGAATATGCCATTTCAATTTAACAGATTCCAATTCTCAATTCGACTGGCGTTTGTAATCACCATCAATAAAGCTCACAGCGCTAATCTTTATTGTGCGGTTTAGAGATAATTGCTTCTCACATGGACAGTTATATGCTGTGTGTTCTAGAGTCGGCAAACCAGACAATCCTTATATATTTGTAGAAATGGAATAACAAAAAGTATTCTATATCCACAAGCACTGTGAAATTAAATATATTAAAAACGTGTGTTTTATTTTTTCCTTCTTTTCAATTTAATACAATTGGGCCGGCCGGTTACAGCTCGCATATATACAATAAAGTCCAGAGGGAAATATCATTCGGGAGAACAATTAATTAGTTATAATTAAATCAATTCATTGTAATAAAAAAATAAATATTTTTTTATTTTTTATTTTTTATTTTTTATGATTCAATATGTTTTGAAATAACTAACAAAGCGGTCGTAAGAAGGCATTGGACAGGTGGATAGGGCGCTTCGGACCGATTGAATAGTCAGCAAGCCCCATATAACTCCTCTGGATTTTTCGTTGCGGAGTTGTATTAAGAAAAAGTTTTGCATCGCACACCAACCAACACGCGAGACAACTGCATATAGGGGATCGTCGCAGCGTTTGACGACATCCGACGAACACCGAAACTTCTGCAACGAGGGCCGTTAACAACGTTACGCGAAGAGCTGAGTTGGTGGTACAGCAAAATGGTCAGCATATTGAGCACTTGCTCCTGAAGTCATTGACAAATCATTGTTGACTATACATTTACGAGACTATATTTATTACTTCTTTTCAATATTTATTTTAGGAAATATTGATTTGTGAAAAAAAAAAAATTTCATTTAAATTAAATAATCAAATTAATTATAACTAATTAATTGTTCGCCCAATGATTTTTCACTCGGGACTTTTTTGTTCATTTTGACGAGCTTCAGAACAAATTTCCTGAATTAGTTTCAGAACATCCTGCATATATATATATGTACATATAAAATTTTGTAATTTTTCAGTATTAGAAATTAATTTGAGATTGAAAAATAATCGCTGTAAATGAAATAATCGTATGGTCGGAAACAATGAAGAACTGAAAGCGCCCGATTATTATCGAAAAATACCCGCTAGCTTCATTTTAGCGACGTTGCCCTGACAACTACTTAGAAATTGTGCTGCAACAATTTTTAACCAAATGGCTGGAAATAATTGAGAATTCGAGAGTATCGAACATCGGAAGAAATTTGTTTAATAGGCGAATAAAATTGTATTTGCAGGGCGGGGTATTTCCGTACAGTATTGTTTATTAGAGTATGCAAGCGTATTTAAGGTTTCGATGGTTTAATAACTAACAATGTTGCGTGCGCCATCGATACATGTAATATTAGTAGTATACGACTGTTGATATGTTGTACAATTGCGTACGAAACCGTCTGTGCATATAGCTCTTGCATAATAGCGAGCTCTTACTGAAGCAGAATGTTAGAACATAAAGCGAATGATGATAAAAATAGTGGTGAAAGCGGAGTGAAAGAAAATGCTTTAATTATCACTTTCATACTCGGGCTTTGCACGACATCAGGTTCCTACACTCACGGATGACCAAAAGAATATCATTTGTTAACTTCATTTCTGCAAACCGTGTAGTAAAGATTAATTAATAATAAAACAGCGCGTTTTACCGGAAATAATCTAGTTAATATTTATTAATAAGCTCGACATGCTTCAGTATGTCACAGCACACCGTATTCGAAATGAAAAAAAATCTGGAGAGATGGAAAAACAAGGTTAAAATTTGGTTGATAGCATGGTGTAAAGAGCAATAGAAATAGTAACAAAAAAAAAAAAAAATAAATAAATAAAGTATCGTAATACTAGTAATAGCCACTTATAACATTGACGCTACGTTGACATGAGACTCGTTACTATCCCCCCAGTTTTAAGCTGCTAATGAGAGAGTGGTAGCTGTATAAAAATTATATTGTATTATTGTAATATATAAGTGTTCTCATATTAAGATATTGTAATAGGAAATATTATTTTAGATGATGGTATAATTGTAATATAAATGATAAATAATGAGAGTGTGGATTTTATAGTATAGTAATATATAAATTAACAATTTTTATGCTGTAACAGAAAGTAGTACTTAAGTTAAGTTGATGTTATATTGTACAAATAAATGATATAATTATGTTGGGAACCCACAGACAGTATGCCTTGTGGGAACCGCAAATTATTAAAAAAAAAAAAAAAAAAAATCGTGATCCGCACTGCAACACGTCGAGTTGTATTAATAAATTGTTTTATAATGGAAAAGAGAACGCGTCGTTTTATAATGGAAAAGAGAACGCGTGTCATTTCCCTATAAAATGTAAGAATGTTCTGAATGTGAGCCGGGACGTTGACTGGCCGAAAAAGATCAAATCAAATCCTAATGTAACAATTAACGCGGCGGAGAATATTCGAATGATCGGTCATCGGAAGGCGAATAACAATCAGACATGCCTGTGTCGTGCGATAGTTACAAAATCTTATTTGCACGGAAAGAGTGTCGACAGCAGGAGAAATTAAAGTGAACCATGTTAGTCGGTTGGCTTGACTTGAATGCGTATACTAATGTGTATAGAGTAAAAATGTTGAAACGAAACTCGGCAACACGATAAGAACGTTGGCTGGCCGGCGTAGAGGGCCGATTGTATCTGACAGGAAATATTTAGTCGCTGTATCCGGAACCGCAAAATGAAATATTGAAGGAAAAGAATTTTCACTTATGGAATCGACATGTGCAGTTTCCATTTGCAGCACAACTTCCGTATCATCGGTTGTTCGGACGACACAAACGTACGACATATTTCGCCAGCGTGTTTATTCGCTATCGTGTTTTGTCAGCGACAACGACCAGAAACTTATTGTCGGCGAACCTTATTGTCGGTTTTATTGGAAGCGAGGCCGAAACGGATACAATTTCTTCCATTTCACGCGAATCGTTTTTTTTTCCGTCTTTGTTCGTCATGAAATCGGTCGCCGACTAACCATTAAGTTCTCTATTATTTCAAGTTAATAAATATCTCCCGCCACTCTCAGAATTTCTCACCCAGAACTGGGCCCGTTAAACTGTTGTTGCAACGAGAGCGAACTTTTCTAGTCTTATATTTTAAAATTCTGAAATCGAACAGTTGAAACTTTTTAACGAAGCGGAACACAATTTGCGAGACACGAATGAGGCTGTTCTCCGCATAAAGTTCGGTCAACGCGACATTTAGTCACAACACAGGTGAACTGTTCTCAATTTGTTTGTGGCACAGCGAAGGATAGAAAATGATCGTTGACTAATCTTGATTTACGGAAAAATACGAGTAAGGTGTAGTAGCGTCGTCTTCTTCGTCTTCTAAAGGAATTTTTGTTGTCAATCTGATTTCAAAAACCGTTTACACAACTCAAGGCGGGATAATAAATCAGCCTCATATGTTCCGTCACGCTGTGCACCGTGTCGCGGTGTTTCGAATCGAATTAAGCTAGAGTAAAATTCTGATAGTTCGGATCTGGGGCTTTTTACTGTATTGTCACTTAAAGGTGAATAAATTAAGATGTTTTATTTGAAATTTATACAAAAGCCTGTCTATAATTCGTTTCAAATTAATTCAACAGCCGAAAAGATGATCTTAAATTTGAAAATACAGCGGGGCAAGTTATTGAGTTACCGCAAGTTTTCGCGACAACAAACTTCGTTAAAAATACCTACGAGAGTTTACGATTGTTGAAAAATTACTAACCGGATGTGTATAATCTCCGTTATAACTCTTTTGTCAAACTCATTTTCAATGAGGCACTTTTAAGTTTTCTTCCTTTTTTCCCATAAGTTAGCCGGTATTTCTTTCTATCTTCGCGGAGTGCGTAATTTTGGTTCTTCCTTCACTCGATCGTTTCCCTCCACCGTCATGTAATTTTATGTGTCTTATTTTTTTGGTCTTTTCTTTCCTTAACTTTTCCCTTTTAACACTTTCTCACCTCTGTACAAATTTTGCCACTTCACCCCCCTCCTCCCGGGGGCGTGTTTAATAAATAATTTTCCGATGTTTTTGCGTAAAATATAGATTAAAGAGCGAGCAATTTTAAGGATAATTTTGTGTTTTTAACGTTAGAAATTGCGAGAAATCTGTGGACAAGTATAAAACTTGCCACGTGTCGAGGCTTTAGCTGTTAGATGCTCATTAGGAACGAAATTTTGACGAGTCCGTGTTTAATGTTAGAGAAATCGGGGAAAATCGAAGATGACTAAAACAGAAAGTTAACGAAACTTTAAATTTGCTAGGCGGATTCTCATCGACTATTAGGTGTGTGTACTGAGAACGTTGCATAATTTCGTGCATAAAATAGCGCCGAAAAAACAAAATTTAATCATATCATAGGATTTAAGCTATCGGAGTCGATCATTCCGCATGTGCGACCAAGTATTCTGGGTAGCACCAAAAAAAAAGGATCATTCAACGTGGCCCAAACTCGTCGGCAAAGCCTGCTTACTAAGATTGGAAATAGATGTAAATAGGGTATATCTGAGACATACTCTAACCACGCACTCGTACAATCAGCCACCATCAGTATGCGACGTGTGTCAAGCTCTGCTAACGGGGTCCATCATTTATTGTTACAGTTTGCCAAAAATACGCTCATCATCGTACCAAGGAGACAAATGCACTTACCCCGGATGTAAGCCTTACAGACTTTCTTATTTAAATTAAGATCATTTATAATATTTAGTATACAAGAATTAAGATCATCAACAATATTTAGTAATTAACGTTTAATTAATCATCGTGTAATGGACACAAGGCATTAAATACTCGTTGAAAAAAAAGGAAAGAAATCTGGAAAACAACAAGAAAGCCGATAACTAGGATATACATATATATATATATATATATATATATATACGTATACAATGCGTGATAAAAGGTTAATTGCCGTTCTAAGAAAGAAATCAGTTTTTTTTAATAAATTTAAACATGTAATCACATTAATGCTTCGTCGTGTTTTGAAATTTTATTCGCGCTATTATGTAATAAGGAGGTACATTAGAGAATGCGGTTATCTAGTATCCTCTAGACGAAAAACCAGTTCACATTAAAATTAATAATCAAAGTATAACTAAAAATGAATTCAAAACGCGTTAAAAGTAATAATACGTACAAGACGTTAAATCGATTATACGTAAATCGTAAACAATAATTTAAATTTTCCGTAATAACCTGAATTTATTCCATGTAGGTTATGTTTACATATCGTAATGTACGTTTATATTATATGTTGAAGTGTTATTTCTGTTTTTTCTATGCCCTCAGGGATGCCACCGCAGAATTAAGTTCCCACGGATATATTTTATATTTGATTTATATATTTTTCATTTTTTCTTATTATCTTTTTTGTGTTCTAATTTTACGAATAAATTGTTCAGATTAGGAATGTAAATATATTAAAAGTGGCCTACACTGATACTTTTTTCGACAGTCGACCGCTAGAAAAACACAATTATAATATATACGAATATGACGCAGAATAATAACGAAATTAATAATAATATAAATTGTACGCATCTATTTGATCAATTCACGACATGTACAATTCTATGAAAGCTATAAGTAACTTTCATGTTCAGGAGGAGATCCTGCAGTCTTAGGTTTACCACAAGGATCTAAAACTACGGTGTGATTTTTTTTTTTTTTTTTTTTTTTTTTAATGGATTGGCGTCAACTCGCTTTTTAAGAAACTAGAATTTCTCGACGATGTTGGATTGAGGCTGATCACAGGTAATAAACGTTCAAACATTAGAATGGAAACTGAGTTAGATGCCCACAACAAACCAGTGTATGATACGCTGTAGGCTATAAATGAAAGATCGGTTTAGTATACTGATGGAAAATTAAGCTAATCAGCATCGCTAGTCATTAAGATGGATGGTACTATTGCAGCTGCAGTATTAGGTATGTTACCGTAACTGTGGTACTATGTTCTCCATGTGTGATAAAACATAACGATTGTGTGGTGGTAGCGGCATGCAGAAAATACCGGTTTAGAGGGCTATGTTGCGTAAATAGCAATAATAGCGGGCGACTCCAGTTGTTTCTGCTCAATCCAGATAAAATAGCATCTAGAAGGCTGCAGCATGAAAAACGCGGAATTGAACATAGCGAATGACCTTGATTGGTTTTCGGCGGCTTATCATGTAGGTAGGTATTGGCCTACTTGGCAGTTGCTACACCCTCCAGATAATGAGGAATTTGGAGACTTTCCTCCTATTAAGAGTTTAGGTGGTGTGTGCGTATGATATGGCATCAGTGAACAATGATATTGTATGTTGCATAGGCGGGGCTCGGAAAGGCAGTGATGCAATATTAATGTTTCTTCATACCCAGATGATGAATAATAAAACTAGTGTACCAAAACTGGTATTTATAGACTGCTCTAAAAGTAGTCTTTTTTGTTTTAAATTATAGAAGTCATCCTACGGTATTTGATATCAGAAATAAGTGCTAAAGTATTTTACTGTAAGATGGATCTGTGTAGTTTTTATTTTCGGTGTTTAATCAGTGCTGTATTCTCCTGAGTGGTGGTGATATAGCTGATGCGGTAGCAAAAAATACGTTGGTACACCTGCAAAGCGGTTTTAGAACACGGTGTTGATTCTTATTATGAACAGTGGACGCTCTATTAGTGTATTAGACTACTATTAAACATTAAAACATTTTTTAAATTAAAAAATATTATGTATAGCATATAATTTCAGAAAAGACCATCGCAAGAGTAGAACTATGCAATAAAAAAAAAAGAAAAACGTACCATTTCTTGAAAAACGGAATACTAGTATCTTTCCCTTTTGTTTACATAAAAATATTAATTGTAAGACCAGAAGTAATTAAAACTAATTTACATTTAAAACCTAAGGAAGTAGATAGGCAGGGGCATAAACAGTTTATAGAATGAGTTAAGGGCATGCAAGTAATGATGAAGAAATGTAAGAAAAAAAAGAATTTAATTATAGCGATCATCAATGTGAAAAGACCTCTTTATAAATGGTATAGCAAAATCAGTAATTTGGCTAAGGAAGTACAAGGTTATGACTAAAGTCATGGCAAACAGCGTCATTATAATAGGTATTGTACTGAATATCGCAAGTATTAATTACCGTGTAAAAACGTTATGTTACAAATTATTCTTTATAATAATATTTATTCATTTTTGTTTTACATTCGCCTACGCAGTCTAGTAATTGCGACATGCATTAGTAATGTTATATAAATAAATAAACGCGCTAGAATAATTTAAAAGTGTAAAATTGTGCAGAAATTATTAAAGAATCTTGCAGAGTTGTAAATCCTCGCAAACCTTCGTGGTTTACAGACTGTTAAATAAATTCAGTGCGTAAATGTGTCTAAATAAAAGGACGAAACCAGTCGGACTGCAGTATTATTTTACGTTTAACGTTTTTATATATACACGTATATATCATTATGTGATTTTTAAAGTTGAAGTTTGAGGAACTTTTATTCATAATTATTAGTAACGGAAATATAACATTACGTAACTGCATATTATACAAAGTGATTTAGTTTATTTTACCGTTATTAGCTGTAAGGTTTGTTTTAATTAGGAAGGAAAACTGAATCGAAGAAATGAAGATCGTACATAGTGATTGAAGTTTAGTAGATATAAAGTTTACTCTACATAAGAGAACCAGAAAAAAAATTGAATATTTACCCAGAATTCACTTGAGCCAGCCGCGATCGGCGATAGCTAGTACGTGCGGATTTATATGTAGATGTAATTTCATATTCCCTTTTGTACGAGATTAATTATTATAGATCAAAAGTTGAAAGTGAAAAGTTTGTAGTTAACTCGGCGTCATTGTATCTAATACCGGACGGTTCTTAATACCCTAATAACTTTAAAAGGAAATACGCGCGTTATCTCTTACAGTAGCCGCGGTCGTTGACCTCTTTGCGCGTGTTATAGCTATTCTATTTAGTGTCACTGAGGCTACGGTGGAGTTTGCACGTCTGTGAAGAGCGACAATGCCACGTTATGCCACAATGGCCACGTAACATTTATATATAGAACGTGTTTATTGCGATTTTTATTGTTTATTAATGAATTGCGTATCCTTTTTCACGGTTTTACGAACCATGTCATACGAAAATAGTCGACTTCTAGCCTTGTTTGAACAAGCCTGTACCATAGTGAAAGTGAACAGTTCAGTTTAAGAATATGTAGAACTTACCGAGAAGCTTAAGTATATACGTATTCACGAACAAGTAGGGGAAACTATGACCTACCCTCCGAATGAAAACGTATACGAGATGTATAGATTGTCCTTCTGCCAAAGACAAAAAAAACAAGGGGCGTAACTGCAATAAATGTGACAAGCCTATTTGTATGCAACACATTATCCCAGTATGCCAAATTGATCTCGATATTAACTTAGTACATAAGTAATAAATAAGCTTTGTTTTACGTACTTCATAATTTGACGTTAATGTGTTAAAAATGAACTTTATGTTCTATACTTAAATTGGTTACTATTTTTTTGTTTTTGAATATATATTCTGAGTTACGTTCTAACACAAATTGATCTCAGGAGAAACATGTTTAGTTTTTTCAATTTTTGATGATTATATGCTCATTTTATAATGAATAAATGTTTAATTATCATAAATAATGTATATAACTACTTATTTCCCTAATACAGAAAACTAATATTGACGAAAGATTGATTCAGTGTACAATAATGTACATGGGTATTACCCGACCACAATGACGCCGGATTAAAGTTGCCGCTTTTACGATCGTAATTATTTTATTCGTCGTTCGTCGTTGAAGGGAAAAGCGCTGATGATCTTCGGAGGGAATTTTATTTAGATTTGCAAATTCAGTCTCGGAGCGTGGGGAAACATTTGACGGTGAAATTATTAAATATTGCTATTTTCGTGTTCTGACGAAGTTAAAATTTTAGCTTTAGTAATTGTAACGGTTTATCGGGTTTATCCGGAAGTTACTGTAAACTAGAGACGGTGTTTGGTTTCAACGTGTGTGTCGTTCTGTTTACCTGCTTGATGTTTACGCGATAAGGTTTCGATATTAATGACGAAAGCATATATCAGTTTCTTCAGCTGCAGATTACCTATGCAGGTAATAAATAATTCATGTTACACGATGACGTTCCATTTAAGTCCGGAAGGGATTGTTAAAATTCACTGTGGCACGTGTTCTGGCTGCCGAACTTACCCGCTAACAGTTCCAATTGAGCGAAGATTATTACTCGGAAAATTCGATTTATTTCGTCGCGTATTAAATTACAAGAGATATTTCAGTTACATCTGATACCGGCTCTTCTCGTTCAAATTCAAATTAAAATTTATACGACGACGATAAATTCGCGAAAATTTTTACTATACGCGTCATTATTATCTTATTGTTTAGCTCGACGACCGCGATATCATTAACTTCAACGTCGCGCGATACTACAATACGCGATTCTACTAAATACGGTTTTCCAGGGAAAATCCAATTTCTCGGACAATAGCTCGATTGCAGACAAAAAAAAAAGAAAAAAAAGAAAAAAAAAGAAAAAAAAAGAAAAAGGTCTGTACTGCTGAACATCGGGCAGCCGTTAAATTATCAATTTATTTCTTGCCCGAACTATTTCATTTACTCGTTCGTCCGTCATTTTTTCGATTTCTTCCTCGCTGCGTACAACGGCACCGATAAGATTTTCAAATATAAAAAGTGTTTCATTCGCCAAAAAACTCCGTAAGTAGACCGAGAGGGGGTTTCGTTTAACGATCACTTCGCAGTTTTGAGCTGGGACAGGCGGTTTTATGTCTTTAGTTTCGAGACATGTGGATTATGAAAGTAAGAAACTAGCGGCGATCGCGTTGTTATTAATTCGTCTCCACGGAAAAATAAAAGAAAGAAAAATATGCGAGTGCATTATTCACTGATGAGGATTATCAAAAGAAGTTTCATAAATGAATTTAACGATTTATATGTTCACACCCCCCCCCTCAAGGAGAAACGCTAACACTATTTTAGAATAAAGAAAGAAACGTAATATTATTATATTGCGTGCTTTTTATATCTATATTATTAATTGAGTAAATACACACTATGTATTTGTTAAAACGTTTACGATTTCAGTAATTGTTAAGGCTGATTAAATTATTACGGGTCAAAATACATGAAGGGAGTTGTGTGATAGAAAGATCAGCTGTTCCTCCCATGGGTAAGAAGAATAACCAGACTTTAAAGTGTATTCTGTTACAGATTTATTATGGTTTTTTCGCAACTGGGGGACCGTTAATTTTTCAGCATCAAAGGCATATTTAAAAATTATTTTAAAATTTCTTCCAAAACTTTTTTTTGGTATAACGATAAATCTTGTACACAAATGGAACAAAAAAATTTTACGAACGATAACGAAATCGATGATTGACAGAAAGAATAGTTTGCACAGGAAATAACATTATCGTCGGAAGCGGTTGTTTAACCGCTCGCGCGCGCTCTTCGCTAAGAATAAGTGTGTATCACTCCGAATTAACGGTAGCCGCGCCGTGTAAGAAATGGAACATATATTCAAAATCGGCGACGCGGTTGTTACTCAATCGTCTGTGTGCTCGCATTCATTCGAAGCTATATGTTTTGTTAAAAAACCACGGGGGTCCGTTTGCGGTTAAAAAACCGCCCGTGCACGCCTAGTATACGATAGTGTGTAATAAGCATCGTATTTGACGGAAAAGAATTTAGATAATTCTCCGAAATAAAAGTTTCACAGGCGCTTTAGAGAATTCTAAACAGCCGATTGACAAGTTTAAAGCCGTTTTCATCCGCAATGAATTATCCAGACACCCACGCGGAATACCATTGGCTGCCATTTATTGTCCTATTACAAATGGTATTCCGAGACTACTCCTTCACTCATTATTATCTGTTTCCGATGTTGAGCGCTTCCGTTCTCTTCGATTTTCCCATTCATTGCTGGAATTTTTCGCCATATCGGCAAAACACAATATTAAAATAGACCAGACCCGATAATATCGAAAAATTGCAAACGAACAATAAAATGTCCGCATCTTTCTAACATCGTCCAGTTAGCATTGTAACATAAATATTCTGACCGTAAAATTATTTATAATGATGGTGCAAAAAGCGGGAAGTTCTTCCCAAACGGTTCCTTCTTTTCGTCATCCATAATATAACATTCTGATCACGGTTGTGGAGTTAGTATGGCCCCGAATACTTACCAAAGTTGCTTAATATACCAATGAAGTTATCAGAGTAGGTCATGAACTTTCGTAAAATCCTTGAATGTTTCCAAACATCTTAACCACCTATTCCTTTATTTCTTTTTAAATGAAAATAACCTTTTATATTTTACATTACCGTTTAACGCAGGTCTATGTTATGCGGTTCATATATTACGAACAATTCAGTTGTACGAAATATGTGTTAGGTTAAATTTGTTTAAAATTGACCTTCTGGTTCAAGGTACACCGATAAAATCTAACACCATATATAGTATAATACTGTCCCTACGATAGTTACAAATGGCTGCGCAAGGATGCAATTAAAAATGATAGAAAAAAAAATCAATAAGCTCCTGCGAGGTGGAGACTTTTTCTATCCCCGCTGCAAGTATATTTTCGGATATTTATTTCCTTCAAAAAGAAGATCTGCAAATCTTCATGAACGGTGCCAAATTTCCAGGTACCAACCACAAGATGTCGGTGCTGCCTCATCCCGAATATTTTTAGACAGAGGTTTAAGTTGCCTCCCGAGGCTTCAGTATTTATGGCGGACCCTATTGAAAAGGCCAGTGAATATACGTTGAATGTCCTCCATTCAAAGGAGAATTTTGTTATATGCTCGGATAGCGTTAGCTCCCTGTTGACTACTAATGGTTTTGTTGTCATTTTAATCATAAAACAGTCACCGTTCAGTATTGGAGATTAGGAATAAATGCTCGAGTATCGCACAGTTTGGTGGAATTATCAAGTTTTGCTGGTTACCTTTCTTAATGAGATAGTGTTAATGGTGTAGCTAAAAGCGCTAGTATATCTGGAGATAGATTCCCTTAACATCTTAATGGTGAAAATTAAAAGGAATAATACAGCGGACTGGTGAGCTTTTATAGATTTTTGTCCCAGTATAGGTAAAACACATAGGGTAATTCAGCCATCTATGCCCGCTTTTCCCTAGTTTGTCCATATCTCGCTTTTAGTTTCGCTTGGTACAGTTTGCAGATTTGTTACAGTTATTTGCAGGCTGTGCTCGGGTCATTCTGGGGTGTCGCGAAACTTTTCTATAGTAGGTCTTCTATCAGCGGTCGTCAAAGGCCAAGCTTCGTCATCGTATGAGAATGGCGCAAAGACTTGCGTTGTTGTCGATGGGCAAAGGGTACAGAACAACACCCACACTGCTGCACTGTGCGTGAAACCTGGAGTCCCCCTCCCCTAGATCTTCTAGTGTAGGAAAGGGCAGCACTATATTAGCTACGACGCGGTCGGCCGGTTATCATGGGTCAGACGGAACTCCACCCGGAAAACGTTGGTCTCGGATGCCGCCCGTAAGAAGGCGGTTAGAGAAGCAATACTTCTGGAATGGCAGAGGGAGTGGGAGGCGTCCACGGACGGCCGACTCACATATCAATGCATTCCAGATGTCCGGTTCAGAATGAAGAGTAAGTGACTGGTGCCGTCTAAGTATTTTACCTGAGCGGTCACTGGACACGGTCCCTTCGGAAGCTATCTGACAAGGTTCAGTCCCAACGAGAACTCACCGCGATGCGCATGTGGTATCTCGATAACAACCGGTGATCGAGACTTCCACCTCGTTGACGCCTTTAGGAGGCTAAGAATATCTAAGTTGTTGGACACCAACTTAGCGATGGCTGAGAAAATGCTAGGCGCAGACCGCTATCAAGTAGAGCATGGTGGCTCGGCAATGAGGCGGTCTACCGCATATTCCTCGGCGCTCTCGCCGGCGCGTTCTCCAGCGCCGAATTCATATCTTGTGAACGTTCTAAACTAGTTGATGAAGTTCTCGGGGAGCCATAAGGTTCTAGTATCGGTGCAAGACGTGCGAAGGTAAAGGCCATAAACACGCCGGCTGGTTGGCGGGCAAATTACAACAGCTAGTTAGTAGGTCTTCCATATATTGGAATTGCGACAATCATACGTGTATCACTTTTAGAGAGAAAATTAATCATTCGTTTTTTAGTTGTGGTTGGTTTGAACATAAGAGAATCACTCTAATTAATCGCTATTGGAATATATCCGCCATACTGCGTACGTATTCGTTGCTACGTATTGATGACTGTTTAGTAATTCTGTTCAAATTTGTATATATGAACTGTATACTTATTTAGATGATACGTACGTATTGTGTTTTTTCTGAAAATAGATTTGTTCTTCCGACTGGATTGGAACAGTTAAATTGATACGCTTGTTTCCTTTTAATTTCTTTCCCCTGTTTTACTGATTTTCATAACTTTTACTGTTTGGTCGAACTCCAATGTCTGCTGCACTTGTGTTGCGATATGGTCAGTTTTAATTTTCTACCCATTCTCTCTTTTGGTATTTGTCGGCTATATTAAATCATTACGGCCATGTTTGTTAGAACTAGATTATAAATACATAAAATTGCTTGAGAGTTCCGATTTTCCTTTATACCCACACATATATATATATATATATATTATCCAGCTATTTTCTTATTCATAGAATTTCGCGTCAGTGACCAGATGGTTTCTCGTCAGGCCGAAAAAAAGAAAAAAAAAAAAGGATACGAATCAATGGAGGTAGCGGTGACTGGCGTTGAATTTAAAATGTAGCGCGTATCAAAGGTATCGCAGGAGGCGTAACGTGCTGAAGCGATCATCTGCCGAAAGTCGATTTAATTTTTGTTCCGTTCAGATAGGGCCGAGTGAGCAAATTGTGGATTCGCGTCGTCGCATTAGAAAAGACGAAAGCGGATCGTCGGCATTCGGGATTTGATAAGTTACTTCGACAGCGAGCACAGTTGTGAGCTAGGCCGGCCGGACGAGTTGATAATTTCACCATCGCGGACGATGTAAATAAAACTCCCAGAGCGACCGTTACAAAAGCCGTTTCGTAGGCGTGCAGTTTTAATCAAATTTTTATATACCAGTTGGCTGGAAAGAATTTTCGGAAACGGACGAGCGAAACGGCTTTGCAGGATTTCGACTGGCCAGCTAACAAGGACAAAACTAACGGATTCGAACGAGATTATTTTTAGCCCTAAAAACTTTTAAAGTCCGTGACGATTCGGCCCGTTCTTATTTCGATATATTTACACTCATTGCGATACTTTCCCCATGCACGACAGTTCGGATAACAATTGGAAAGCAACGGAATGGACGCACGCGTTCAGAAAAAAGTTGCGGACATTTCGTGTTGGCCAAAATTGGTCTCAGACATTTAAACATACCTATATTGTTCGCGGCAGTTGGACTGACAATTTTTTTTAGCGAGAAATGCGATTATTCTTACGTTTCGATTTGGTGACTTGAACGTAGTTCTTCAGTTCGCTGCTAGAAATTCAAAGGCGGCGCATACATCGTCTTCCACCGGTTGGCCAATTAACTCGCTGACTATAAAATTCAACACTCGACTGAAAAAGTTAAATAAACGTCGTCGCTCGCGTGAATTTTTACATCCATCTCTGTTCGAATTTCATCGTCGAAACTATCCCCAATTTAAGTTGACGTACGCACGCATCATATTGCGCATTTATTGGAGCTCGTTTGTAATTTTCGAAATGAAGTTGTCATTTTACTCGATGTAAAAGAAACGAAACTGATTTAACCAAAAAGTTTTATATTATATTACGGCGACATTCTCTTCGTTAGTCAAACGTAGCGCACAGGCCCGATGTTAATCCTTCTTTTTAGTCTTATTTATCCGCTTCCGTTTTCAGTTCAATTATATTCATCGAAAACGAGGCGTTCATATTTTTTTGATTTAGTACTGAATTATTTTATTACGTTGAATACAGTATAAAATGCAAATTTAAAGAAAAAAAAAAACTTAAACGTCACGTAATTGAATTTTTTGTAAATTTACCGAAGCTGTGTTTTCTTTGTTTAGATTAATTACCGTGTGATCCCTTCTCTTAACTAATACATGTTTATTGCTTACATTCACAGTGGAGAATCGTGTAAAATAATTTCACACTGAAAAAATCCTAAAATTCGATCCGCTGCACATTCACGCGCTCGATACTTACACTAAATTACAAATACCGAAGGTAGGGCATCAGGCGAAATCTTTTTTGTATTTTACTTTCTGGAATTCAAACTAGTTTTAAGATTGAGCTACAATATTATTCGTCTGAAATCTTAACAATCTCTGTTGTCGTTTGCGAAATCTCCTTTTTGGGGCGCCAGAATTAATTGTTTATAGTGAACGACTGAAGGTGAAATTTTGGTCGAAACTTTTGGCCGTAGCTGAAGCTGAACACTACCCAGTCGTTCGAAATATTTGATTTTATCAACATTAATTAACACGAGTGTAGATTCGAGTAAAGTCAAGCTTCCTTAGTGCCATGTGCAAGCTCATCACTGATCGAAAAATATTACGTATCTTAACATACTGCGTATAACTTTTGACCATCTCTGACTCCAACGATATCCTCTGTTTATTAGAAATTGTATCGATCAGTGGTGATCCCTTGTAATTATATCGGTAAATTGCCGTGAGTACCGACTAAGTAATCAGCAAATGCCTAATATAACCGGACAAAAATTAGCCAGAAGAGTTTTCATTTCAATATATATATATATATAGCGAGAGGGAACATAAACACCTATAACTTTAAAATTAAAAAGGTGTGACAAATGGGAGTGGCTTAAAATAATATTAACGTTATGGAAATGTAGATATTCAAATAAAGGTAATGAATTTGAAATTGCCGAACGCGATTTACAAACATATCAGTGACGGAATTTGAACATTACACTCTTTATTATAATAATTTTATGTACTGCAAACTGCTAAATAATATTATTATTATTATTACATTAAACGGTACAGGCGCCGGCTGCACAAACGGGCCATATGCGCCCGGGGAACGGAAGGGATACTAAATTGAATTTAGGAGGTTAAGGGAATGAAGGAATTGGAACGCACTGTGGATATGACACGGAGAATCAGATAGGAGTTGTGATAAGGAAGGGGGGAGGCCATGCTGGGCTCTAAGTGCTATAAGGGAATGACAAGATGTTAGTAAATGGGGAATGGAAAGCTGGGTTCTTTGGCAAAAAGGACAAAGAGGGGGATTGGTGCGCTGTAGGAGATACGAATGGGTCAGGCGGGAGTGGGAAATCCTAAGTCTGGTAAGAATAATATTTTTCTTCCTTGAACGGAATGGAAGGGGGATCTGAGATAGAGGATCAGGTTTAACAAGAAAAAGGTTTTTTTGTTGACTAGAACTCCATACTTGTTCCCAGGATTTAATTATAAGGGATTTCAAGAAGGATTTCATATCGCTGGTAGAAGAGAAGTACGAGGATATGGCTGGAAGCCGGGATGCCTCCCTAGCAGCTCGGTCGATGGCCTCGTTACCAGGGAACCCAATATGGCTGGGGATCCACATGAAAGATATAGAAATTTGGGATCGAATAAGGAGATCGTGAAGGAGAAGGATGCGTTGTACAATTGCATTATCTGTGTAAAAGTTGTAGAGGGACATTAGAACACTAAGTGAATCAGTAAGGATGAGGTATTTAGAAAGAGGTGGAGCGGAGGAGAGGAACTCAAGACACTTGAAGATGGCGAAAGATTCAGCCGAAAATACAGAGCAGGATTTTGGAAGCCGGAAGCGATGGGTGGTAGGAGGAACAAAAAAGGCTGATCCAACATGGCCAGTGGATTTTGAGCCATCCGTAAAGCAGAAGATGTAGTCAACGTATTTGACAGTTTCGAAAGTAATGTATTGATGAAGGATGTAGTCGGGATATATGGATTTGGGTAGATGGATTAAGTTGAGATTGATATCTGGGATAACTAACTAACTAACTAACTAAATATATAAATAAATAAATAAATGATTGTCCAAATGTTGCGGCTACTAACTCTTATAACTACGTTAAAAAACGAATTTTCATTCACAATTTGCACATTTGTATAACATTAATTATTCGTAAATAAACATAAATTAAATTCACTAACAACTTTTAGAGAACTATATAAAGCACATTTTAATCTTCTCGTCCGACCGGTTTCGTCTAGAAGTCCATGAATATGTCTGATAAGATAGACGAAACCGATCGGACGAGAAGATTAAAATGTGTTCTATATAATTTTTAAAATGTTTATAATGTTTTTAAAAGTCGTTAGTGAATTTAATTTATGCTTATTTACAAATAATTATTGTTATACAAATGTGAAAATTGTGAATGAAAATTCGTTTTTTAACATAATTATAACAGTTAGTAACTGCAACATTGGACAATCATCTATTTATTTGTTTATTTAGTTAGTTAGTAAGTTAGTTGTTACACTCTTTAATGAATACCCAGCATTATGCAGTATAGGAAGTAGCATAATTTTAGACCGGTACTATTGGTATTATCCCTCAAAAATATTTACATTAAGAACTGTGAAATAATTTAAAAAAAAAACAAAAAACACCGACTTGGAAATTTACTCCTAAAGTTTAATAAAAATGCACTAAAAAGTAAAAAACAATTATATATGACAAATGTACGCGAAGATAGATTCCTAAACGATATTAATACTTTTTGTAGTTGACAAGGAAAATAAAATTAAAAACCCGTATTAAATGTTCCTAATGTTTCTAATATTTGACTTACATGATTTTTTTGTTTTTTTTTATTTATTTAAGACTAGCACAAGCTTAACTGAATAGTTGAATAATTACTAAATATAAAATGTATAGTGAAAACTAAAAACATGTGCGAGTTCATTTGGTCCAATAACCAAAACCTCTATAAATAAGCAATAGTAGCTACAATGTAAGATCTTGCGGCTTAAAACGCTTTAGGGCTATGACACACGGAATGGTTGTGACCGAAGCGTTTACCGAGAGCAAAAACGAGTCGGTGGGTCGTTCATTTGCGGTGACTAGGTGATGACAGACGGAGCGGCGCGTGCCGCCTGGCGGTTTTGAAACCGAGTCGAGGGCTGATCAAGACGATCCACCGCGTCGGTTTTCAAACCGCCAGTCGTGGTACAGTTGCATTGATTTGAGTCTGTCGTGTCAAACGTAGCTGTTTTCAAAGCGTTTCGTGTTGCGTTTTCGCTATTGTCTGTTTAACAAAATGGAAAAAATCAACGTGGAGACATTAATTCGTGAATGCTAAATAATCATGCAAATCAGGGATGAATCCAGTGAGGGTTTTGGGGGAGGGCAATGCCCCCCAGAACTCTAAAATTGTCCCCCAGAGCTTAATACAGCTGTTTAAGAATGCAGCAATTTAAAAGGAAACAAAATTCTTTTTATTCGCTTTGTTTACAGTTATGTCAATAGTTGCTGCCAAAAAATTTTGAAATGGTTCAATTAGTCGTATATTTTTAAATTTCAAAATTACGAAATTTATTTTTGACGGAAAAATGAAACTTCATAAAATAGGGATTCAATTAGAATTAATAATTTCAAAACCAACTGAGGAAACATTGTTAATAATCGGCTACTTTACTTGAAATTTATTGTTCATACTTGCTTTTTCATTATTTTAAATTACGTGATTACACATTTTTTACACATTTGGTTTTATTCAGGAATATCTTAGAAAAGTTTTCTCAATAAAAATATAAAAAAAGTCTCTATCCCGCTCCACGTACATAAATCCCCCCCCCCCCGTACCAGATTCCTGAATTCATCCCTAATGTAAATTAATACATAAAATCTTCAAACGGAACTTACTAGAGCAACAAAAATGATGGCATTATTTGAATTTTCTAATATCTTCATTACTAATGTCTTTGATAAAAATAGCGCAATAAATTTAGTTTAAGAAATTTTAAATTGCTGTTTTTTGGTGTGGCGTACGATTTTTAGGATTCTTTACACATAAATTACGATCGGGTTGACTTATAAACTCCAAAATTGTATGAGAAATTGCAATTAAAATTATTTTTAAGACAATTCATAACTTCAAGCTAACCGA
Organism: Icerya purchasi; assembly: GCA_039619475.1. NCBI lineage: Eukaryota > Metazoa > Arthropoda > Insecta > Hemiptera > Monophlebidae > Icerya > Icerya purchasi. Next base: position 398,498,004 of record CM077116.1, on the reverse strand, counting down.
TTACCCTGGGCGGCAAAAAACCCAAAAAACCGTTAAGAATATGTAATATGGAATATAGAACGATCTCAAAAATCACCTTTAAAAAATTTATAACTCACTACCAGATGATCCTTTAAAAGTGAAATTCAAAATATGCAACAAAACGCAGAATCTCTTTCATAAAATCAAATAATTACGATTAAAAAATTATAGAAACTCCCCTCACCGCGGCCAAAAACCACCAAAAAAAGAATGTTGACGTAAGCAATAGTCCGAGTAACAAAGTTGGGGAACCAAAACGTATTTCAGACATACGCATAAAGGACCGCTTTATAGGTAAAATGTTTGAAAAAAATAGTTTTTTCCGGGGCATGTGATATATATCGATGGAAAGATCGATATTTGCCGGGAACAAAACCGTATTTAATTTCCTTAACGAACTTCTCATCATAGTGTTTTTCTTCGTGATGTGATCTTTGATTATGTCAAGTAATTCATCGAAAGAGCTTATTGACACATGCGAGTGAAATTGAAAAATTGATCTGGATGATTCCTCCGTTCGAAGTACAAATTAGTGAAGTGACCTTTTTTCTGTCTTCTTTCTATAGTCGGGTGAACCCACATCCTTCTATTTTTTCTTCTTCTTCACCATTGGTAATACAGCAAGGACACCGTAAGTGCTTGTTCGTCACCTATTGCACTAAAGCAGTAAGCAAACAATACTAGAATATATTTAGACAATTTACACAACAACTCTTTAAACGAGACTGATAGATTCGCCCGATGGAATGGTGAAACCGATCACACAACCGCCTTAGAAAACCGCAGCGTCTGTCATTAGCCTTAAGCGACGTATATCTTTACCAGTGGTCCACAAGTATACATCCAGAGCGGAGTTTCGTCCTAAAAGCCAATATAATTCAGAAAATTTATTCTTAATCTGCTTACACACTTCAAGGACACTTCCTTGTGGAACTTATGCCTGTATCGCGTAAAACGACGATTTAACATTTCTGTGTGCTACCCGAAACTGTCTTCCCGAAAGGTAGGATGTCAGCAGGCGACAAAAGAGTTACCTGGTAAGAGATTATTCATTAACTTATGGAAAATGAGTGATATATTCAATTGATACGGTTTCTTAATTATCACAATTTGAAATGTGTGTACCGAAACTGTAATTAAAGTATTAATTATGTTTACAATTACGATATCCTAATGTATGCTTTACAGCAAAATCTTCGTATCATACGAATCATTTTTTACTTATCAGTGCATTTTCATTAAATTTTTAGAGTGAATTATTTAATTTATACGACCTGTTGACACTTAAGCTGTAAGACCACAAACGATGTCTAACATGCAGATAAGCTTAGTTACACAAAATTTTCTGATTCTAGTAACTCTAAAATGAGGTTCAGCACCGATTGTAATATAATGCCGCTGCATGATTGTCAGCATTTCTTATTATAAATGAAACGGAAGTGCAAGAAAGAAAGACGACTCAGATATAGGTACCACGTCGCGACTGGAATTACATAAAAGGTTCTATGGCTGTTAGATAAATAGTCGAAATGTATCAATAAAACTAATCAAGATTAAACGTAAACATCTTTCGCTGAATGGATTTTCGATTAAACCGGATCATTAATGTATATTTTGTTTCATTATAATTTTTTTTAAAAATATACATTAATGACGTACGGGCCATGTTTAATTAGTGGGACTAGTGCGGTAGCCTAATGGTCAAGGTGCTTGGTTATCAAATCAGCTTGTCATAGGTTATCGAGGCTTGACTCGTTCCGGATCCAAGCTGCTCCCAGGTTTATACCTAATCTGAAACTGAATATTGGTTATACCAGAGAAAAGCAGAAAGGAACTGGCCTCAGTATTCTCATCAGATCCATTAGGCTTAGTACATTATGAAAAGCTTAATTTCACAATCCATGATACCAAGAATATATGGGACATACTTTACTTCACTTTTTTTATTACATACTCTGGAAATTAGAGTTGTACTTGTTCGAGATTAGACTCAGCTACTCTGACTGATTAGTCAGCGTAATTTTGGCTGGGATTATTGAAATAGATAAAAACTGAAAAGTTGTTCTGATGATCGTTTGACAATCTGCACGATTAACGGTAGAACAGTTTGTAAATAGAAAGACGATGTGTAATCGGACACACTGCAATTATGTGAAAGTTGAGTGTGACCTACCTTGATCAATCACGTGTGACAAATTCTCCGTGTTGAAGTGAGCAAGCATTAAACCGAATTCACGTTTGTTTACATTCTTGTTTGAAATATGTTCTTGAGCTTCCACTCATCTGTTCAATCGGATTTTCTGTTCATTCTTAGTTTTTCAACTTCCCTTCTTTGCAGCTCTCTCTGCAATCTATCGTTTACGCTTTAGACACAGTTTGCTTCGTTCATCGCTTTTCCGCTTCTCACCCTCTTCCGGTTTACTTCTTTTTTTCGTATGTGATGTTGATTATACTTTTTTCGATTTTGGTTTTTTATTTTGTGAGCACAGAAATAACTAGGAGTTAAAGATTAGAAGGATTACAAAAAAGAGGAACTAAAGAATGAGATTAAAATTCTATATGATAAAGTATGGAAGAAATTAATTTGGCTAATAATTACTGGTGGATGGAGAGCTGGAATAGAGGATGCACAGTGTAGGAACACCAGCGGACAGAAACTCTAAGTAGAGTGCTGTCCTTCGCGATCGTAATGCACTTGCAGCGCAACGGCTAGTTTTTTTTTAAGGGGAAGGTCCTTTTAAAAAATACTACGCATCAATAATTTCGTGTGCATGGAAAAATAAAGACTCAATAATTTCGCAACGGAACGGGTACACAGCCATGGTAAAGATTAAAAAGAGTCGTAAGAGAAGAAGATGTCAAATTAACATAAATGCTCACCCAAAGAAAAGATCAACGCATAAACATAGGGCATAATAAAAAGATTTCAAGGTGCGGACGAAACCCTGCGGCGAACGATTAACGTGAAATATGAGAAGTAACGTTTTATTCAAAATGTTGTACTTACCCTTATTTCTTGATTTGCCCATTATTGCGGAACATTTATCGATATTTCAATCTAAAAAATTATAAATAACAGTATAAAAAACAATAAACGTGATTTTTTTTAACAATAAACCCTACACAAATCACTTTTTTCACGTGCCACCAGCGTTATTGTGAGTAACAGAGGATAATCATATACTACAGCTATTTGTGGAAGAGATTAACTACTACTACGAAACCGTAAATGTATATCAAACTTTTCGATTAAATCTTCGGAATGGAATTTTTATATGATTTTTAGTCTCTTGCATAATAGAAGTCTTGCGCGAGACTGCATATTCATTTAGCCACATGACTTACCGGATTTGTTTTCTAGTTTCGTATTTAAATATTTTTAACGAAGCGCCGTAATAAAGGTGGAAAACATTTAAAAGAAAACTCGATTCTTAAAATACTTCAATGATGTCGTACAAAATTCGGATATTTCATCGAAAAACAACGTGTACATCATAAATTCCGTTCAAACTATTTTAGTCTGCGGTGCGATTCTTTTATTTCTCCGGGGTTTCAGGCAAATTTCTTTGTGAAATCTTATTTCCAGTGACATACTTATTTTTACCAACTCAATAGGAATTTTCTCGCTTTTCTCCAATTCCGTTTTTTCCTTTTTGTCGATGAATTTTTCGCATTTCAACTTTTGAACTCATAATTAATTAATAAACATCTGCGTTTGGGCATTCGCGTTTCATTTTGGGATATATCGCGCATTTTCTAGTAACAGAAGATGCAAACCAGTGGAGTTGCATTCACTGATGCTTGTCCAGCGTGATTTCTAACATTGTGTCAATATACTCAAATAACATGAACAGCACCGGTAATAACATAAATATATTAAATAATAATTATTAAAAAAAACCGCCGACATGTTTTGAAGCCAAAACTCTCCATATATTCATGAAGAACAAAAACAATTGAGCCAATAGTAACGCTAAACAAAATAGTAGACTGGTTTAAAAAGCGGAACTCGTAAGCGCAAAGAAAAATAAATCAACGTCCAATTCAAAAAACAGGAAACATCCCACCCGTCTCATACTCGTATTATATAAAAATATAGCGCACTTAAATATCGTATTTATTAATTAGTTTTAATAAAAATAAAAATTATAAACACCGTTACAAATGTAATTCAGTATTGTAGAAAAGGTTTTTTCGAGGGACTTTGTCCCCTCCCCTTTGAAAAGAGAGAGAGAGAGAAAAAAATGCATTAGTAAAGAAAAATTTAGTATACACTGTTGGAACATGAATGACACTTGAATTATCGTCCGTCTTTAATTAGAAAAGAAAAAAACATTAGTAAAACTCCATAATACGTGATTTGAATTCAAATAAACTTACCGTTTGAAAACCTAAGAACAGAGATGCTTTATATGTAAGATGCGCTATGAAGGGTAAAATAATTTAAACTCTTTTACAATACTAACCTAAAAGAGGTGGATATCAATAATTAATTTCAATTCGAAATCAAGAGCATGGGTCGGTTTTATCAATAGTCACGCAGCCTCTCAACAAATGTGAATGATATAAAACCACCCCATCATGATTTACTTTGAATTAAAATTAATTAGTAATGTCCGAACTTCTTCACTCTTACGTTAATATTGTAAAATATGTTATTTTTTATTGCGAACTAAAATTAATTATTAATTTTCACTCTTAGGTTATTATTGTAAAAGAATTAAAATTAAATTAAGGCTTTTTAGCGCATATTACATATAAATCAACTGTTTTTAGTTTTTTAAACTATAATTTAAATTTTTTAGTCTCGAAGGGGAAATGTAACAGAAGGACCAGATTGGATTATAATAATTTTCTGCGTTTAACTAAAGCTATACTTAATTCCGTTGCATATTCACCCTTTCCGTAAATTCAACAATACAATACAGCAATCTAAATCCATTTTTCACCCACTTACCGACGTCCGAATGATTCGAAATTTTTACTAATTGTCAGAACCCGATGACAATGCAATATTACGATGCAGAAAAAAATCACCTACACCCAAAAATAAAATGAAAGAAATATTTAATTCATAAACGGAATAAGTTTTATTTCCAGCGAAAATACATTGACGGAAATAACGAATCCTCAACTGGTTTCATTATGTTTTCTGCCACGATACGGTGACTTGGAGAAAAAGACTGTAGCCGGTCTCGTTATGCTTCCTGCCACAATGTGATGGCTCGACGCAAGCAACGGGTCTGTAGCCGGTCTTTTTCTTCAAGCCGTCGCATCGTGGCAAGAAACATAATGAGACCGGCTGAGGATGCTTCCGTTAATTTTTTTTTCGCTGGAAATAAAATGTATTCCGTTTATAAATGTTTATATTTCTTTAATTTTATTTGTAGGTGTAGATGCTTTTTTTCTGCATCATAATATTGCACTGTCATCAGGTTCTGACAATTAGTAAAAATTTCGAATCATTCGGACGTCGGGAAGTGGATGAAAAATGGATTCCAAAGTTCCATTACACACATAACCAGTGAAGCTAATGCAATGCATATAAAAAAATCTGAATCATACTAACTTAGAAAATAAAAGTACCGTATATAAAACATACATTAATAATAGAATAATAATTCGCTTGTGTTAGCCGTTCATCTTTAAAATTTTTCCTCTACGTGCTATTATTTTTAATTTCCTAAAACTTAGTTTAAATTTCTTTTAGATCCAGACATTATGCGTTCATTGTTACTAAAAACATTCCTTTGAATTTATTTTCCGGCTGAAGATACCCTCGAAATTCGAACAATGTACGTAGAAATTTATCTTTACTAATACGTGTTTGTTTTTGTCTTTTTTTTTTTAGCCAACGATTTTCCACACCACGAAACGATGTTCCTTGAATATTCAGTTAGAATGTTTGTTATTATTTTTGTAATTTTTTTTTTTTTATTTTAATATGTATATATATTAAAATCAAGTATTATAAATATATAGAATAATGCTGTAGATCGCCAGAAGAACTATCTCAAGGATCGTCGTGATGATCAGTGAATTTCGAGCGGAGACAGGTAATCAAAAAGAAAAAAAATTCGAGTCTTCATTTTGCTAAATTCGTATTTATGACGACGTCAGTATCAAATTTCTTTGATACTTGTCTATTGTTTATCGTTGAACAGAGCCAACTGCCAGTTTAGAAAACAATTTCCGATTAAATTTTGAAAAACTCTCCTTCATAAAATACCCGAATAAATCGTTAACAAATATTGCACAATGAAAGAGATGTTTTTGCGAAGTTAAAAATTACAATTAATAAACGGAAAATGAAGAATTATCTGACAAGATATTTTTAAAAATCTATTCTGCAAGTATTTTCTAGATTATGTAAGACTTTTTAGAATTGTATAATTTAATGCTTCATTATTAGCTAACGGAAATTTCAGATGTAACGAGATATCAAATATGAGATTCCAGGGCAGGCGTCTCTGCTTCGGGAGTCTCTTAATCGGAAACGTACACTGCTGTGGTAGAGTGTCGCGGAGGACTCTTTTCGTTTAAAACTTGAAAGAGTAAAATGAGCTCGTTTCTGAGCTGAGTTTTAATCTGGCGATGATAGCCGGTGAATAACGTAGAATAAAGCAACGTGTTCTAATAAAATTGTGTAAGCAAACTAGCTCGATGAGCGTCTAGAGATCTGATTTCGGGCACCAATCGGAAGAACTGTTCCCGATAATGACGCACATTGAACAACAAGGCACGTACTAATTCGATTTCCTTCCAGCTTCGTCGTGGTACTAGCATTATTTATTGCGAAACGAGGAAAATAATAAAATGACTTTTTCATTCCGGTTTTCCATATTTACGTGTTCGAAAAACTGGAAAGTGCGAAGAATATTTAAATGTTTCAATTCGACCAGCGCGAAATGAAAAAAGCAGAAAAATAGTACGAATTTTTAAATTGACGAAGGAAATACTTCGATTTATTAATGCGCCTGATTTATTCTTATTCGGATGGATTTATAATTTCGAATTACTAAGCCAGGTGAAGACGATCAGTGTTGTATAGGTCGCTGCGGTATTGAAACAAAAAATCATTCGCTAAAAATAATTTTACATTAACCTTTTCAGTGTCGACTGTTACCGACGTTTGTGACCGTAGATTTTTAAAAGTATTAGAAAAGATTTTGCACCAACTAGTGCGACTGTAAAATGTTTTTACAATCGAAGCAATCGGCAAAAAAAACAAAACAATCGAATGATTTTCATTCGAAATGAAGAATTGATTATTTCGTTTCATTCGAAAAATGCATTCAATTTAAGATTATATCGATGTTTTGTTAGAAACTGAAAATGGAGCAAAGTCATCTTCTTTTTCTTCTTGATGCCATATTCGTTAGCGGGTGTAGACGATCACACTAGTCTGCCATTAAATTTTACGCTGTTTTGCGTCTGTAAGTAGTTGTTGCAGGGAAGACGTGTTGGTCCAGCTTTTAATGTTTTGCAGCCAATCTGTTCTTCTTCTTCCAGGACTTCCCTTCTATCTGTCTTTGTAGTATCAGTTGAAGGATCTCGTAATTATTGCCTCTTACGATATGACCGAAGTTCGATATTCTGTGCTCTAGCCCTTTTTAGAACATTTTTATCCGAAACCTTGGTCATCCGGGGTATCCTCAGCATTCTCTGACGAAGCCACATTTCCATAGCTTCGTATCGATCAATTTGTTTCTTGTTTAATGCCAATGCTTTCACGCCGTACAACAAAATAGAGTATAAATATAACATCTAATAATATTTTGTCTTATACTGAGACTGAGTGATCAATCACACAATAAGGTCTTCATATTATTAAATACCGTTTTAGCGTAATTACACCTAGCTTTAACTCCATTATCCAAGTCCAAATTGTCCCTGATATAACACATTCGAGATATTTGTATCTACTAACCTTTTCAGTGTTTTCGTTATTTATGGCAATGGTACGACCTATAGGAGGTAGTTGTTTACCAACAATCATCCATTTAGTTTTTTCTTAGTATATATATATACGTAAACCATAAGATTTCCCGATTCTATCAAAATCCTAAATCCCGATAATTCTGCGATTAATTTCGATTCGATATGGTCGATTTGCTATTGCTAGTTTGACTACTTGTTCAGTAAATAGGTTAAACACAATAGCGGTGATAGCATGCATCCTTGCCGTACTCCACGCTTAATGTCGAAATTTATATTATGTTCATTTCCGTTTAATATGAGTTATATTTTCTGATTCCAGTATAAATTTCTTATTATTATCAAATCATTGTTTTCTAAGTGTATGTCCTTTAGAACTTCCATTAACTTTTCATGACGTTATCGAACGCTCTTTCACAATCAGTGAAACAGATGAAAGCGTTTTTATTTGTCTCCCTAGATTTCTGTAAAGTTACCTGTAGTGCCATCAATGTCTCTCTAGTTCCTTGTATATATATATATATATATATATATATATATTAGTTGACCCGGCGAACTTCGTACCGCCGCAGAATCAATAAATGTTGTATCTTATTAGCTGAATTAAATTCAATTTTTTATTAAAATAAAATTAATACTCAAAATGAATTAAGTTCAATAAATGTACAAAAATCAAATTGAAAAGAGTATTTTAATTACATTGAAATGAATGTAATTCACGTGGCAGCAAGGCATATTCCCTTTAATAACAATAATTAGTATAAATTTACTTTGAAAAATTACGGTAAATTACTTTGGAAACATGTTTTTTCGGGCTATACCATCAGCTAACAGCACAAAGTACACACTCAATTTATATACTTTTTAATAAAGTGTACAGTGCTGTTAGCTGATGATGGGGATTATACACGAAAAAATGTGTTTCTAAAGTAATTTAATTTCTTAAAGTAAATTTATACCGATTTTTACGATTTCGTACACATATAATGTACGGAATAATCCAAATAAGATGGTTCAAAAACGACTAAAATATTCAATTATACAATAACTCGGAAACGGTTTGACTTATCGGAATTGGATCATAAATTACAATTAAATTTCTATCTGTGACAATCTACAACTTTAAGCTGAGCGATTACCCTGGGCGGCAAGAAACCTCAAAAAAAACCGTCAAGAATATGTAATATGGAATATAAAACGACCTCAAAAATCACCCTTCAAAAGTTCATAACTCATCATCAGATGACCCTTTAAAAGCGAAATTCAAAATATAAAAAAAAACACAGAAGCCCTTTCATAGAATCCAAAAATTACGGTTAAAAAATTATTTAAATCTTTTGGGCCAAAAACAGCAAAAAAAATGAATTTTCTGCATAATTTTTTTTTAAAATTTCGTATTCTGCTATTCGGGGCGGAGACAAATCTAACAAATCAAAGATCATAAAAATCGGTCTAGCCGATCTTGATTTATAAATGGTGTAACTAACCCGACTTTGTATTATATATATAGATATATATATATATATGTATATATAAACTCGGCCATTTTGGCCTCGCAAGGGGCTGTGCCCCTTGACCCCTCTTGCTTTCATTTCTGTCTCTTTCTCTTCTATACTTTGTATAAAATGATCAAAATTTACAATGTAATTCTTACTGGCATCAATACAAAAAAAAAATAACAACCACAAAAGTCCTATTCTAATATTTAACTTTCATTATATAAAAGACATTTTTTCGTTACATTTTTCGTTACATATTTCATTACATAAAATTGTGACATTTTTTAAATAACAATAACAAAAATCCTATAAAATATAACAAACGTTACATAAAATTGGGACATTTTTTCGAATGGGGGGGTAGCCTAAGAATTACGTTGTAATTAATATATATATATATATACTGATACAAATCAAGGTTTGTGATGCTGTTTCTAGTTGTGTTAAATATTGTTCTGCCCGCTGCTTGTGCTGCGTACTAACCAACGAAAGTTTATCGAGAGGTTGGTGTGCGAGATGTCGCCGCAGGCTCAGTACACTGCTCTTCGGGAGTGTCTATGTGTTGCATACTCATGACGTAGACGCACAGTACACGCTAGATATGCGGGTATTAGAGGCAGAAAAGTTGGACTTATCGTTTTTGATTGAAGAGCTTATAACGAGCGGACAAATGTTGAAATTAAATTGGTAGTTCCATTCGAAGATATGTAGAGATCGGTTTTCAAGATACGTGTTAACTAACTGTCTTTTATCTATTAATCGCTCCGGTCTTTTGTTTGGTTTTTTCTTCTTCCCCGTACGGTTAAGTGTTGTTGAAGCGATGTCGGCCGTTAACGTTTTGTTTGCTAGTCTTTTCCGTGTTCGAATGTTATCGGCGTTGAATGATTTTGTTTTGTTCTATCTGTCAATATATACGTGGAACACCAAACGCTGCTTTTCTTCAATTGCCATATAAGTAAGTCGCAGAATTCCGTAGAAAGACCTATCCTCAATGACGCCGGGAAAGGAGGCATCGATGAATAACTCTAGTCATGATTAAAAGAGCGGATCGCAAAGAACGTAATCCATAACATTAGCATTTGCGATTCATAAAAATATATATATATATATATATATTCGAGGTCTGTCGAATAAGTTCCGGGATTGCATCGAGCCAAATTAACGTACGCCGTTTCGCGTAGTAGTAATCGAAGAAGGAATCATTTTTGTAGCAGTAACCGAGATTTTAAGCCAAAAGATTCGTTGGTTCATGTTTTACAGTAGTTCAAACAGAAGTGTTTCGTTCGACGCGTCGCGAAAATGTGTGATAAAAAATCCGAACAAGGTGCGTGATCAAATTTCTCGTGAAATTAGGCGATAATGCGACGGAAATTCATTAAAAACTCCTACAAGTGTACGGAAATGATAGTTTATCAAGAACGCGTACATTCGAGTGGATTAAGTGGTTTAGAATTGCTCGAAGACGATCTGCGCTAGGGCGCTCGCTCCAACGCGAACACCACCGAAAACGGCGTGCTCGCCAATATTCGAATGAGCCTTAGAATGGAAGCAGACGAACTAAACATGTCCAAAGGCAGAGTAGCTACGAGATTATTATACGAATATTTAGGCATGTGTAAACTGTGTGCGAAAGTAGTTCCCAAACTGTGTTGACCATGGAACAAAAACAGTTGCGTTTGGACATTTGTAGAGATTTTCTTTCGCGAATTGAGACGGAAGTACGCGATTGGATGGAAACCACAATTACTCTGTCAATGAAAGCTAAGAGTTTCAGCATGATCTAGGAATAAAAAGACAGAGCATGCAGTGGGCGGAAAAGGAAGGAGAGCGGCTGCAGAAAATGTGAATGTCGAAATCGAAAGTGGTGGCTTTACTCATCTGTTTTTTCGATATTAATGATGTTGTGCATCACATATGTGTACTACCGGACCGTAAAGTAAATGCGAAATTCTATATTCAAGTTTTGGAACGTTTGCCAGCTCGTGCGTATCGCGTAAGGTCAGAAAATAGTTGGGTGCTTCATCACGACAATGCGCCTACACACGCGTCCTTCGTCGTGAGGCAGTTTTTGACCAAATTTTCCATCCTAACACTGCTCTAGTCCTTCTATAGTTCAGATCTGACTCCGAGTGACTTTCATCTATTCCCGGAACTCAAAAATCACCACAAAGGAGTGCGTCACAATAGCTTAGAGGAAGTAAAATCGGCTACGACGGCGGCACTGAAAGGCCTACATTCAGGGACTATTGCGTGTGCTTCGAGGGGAGAAGGTGTTTGCACCGGTGTGTTGAGTTGGGAGGAGACTATTGTAAAAGAGTTTGAGGTAAGTTTTTCAAAAAATTAATTTTGCTCCCTTCTATGAGAGTAATTCTGGAACTTATTCGACAGACCTCGTATATACATATATATATATATATATATATATATATATATATATATATATATATATATATATATATATATACACACATATATATATATATATATATATATACATATATATACATATACATATATATATATATATATATATATATATACATATATATATATATATATATATATATATAACTCGGCCATTTTGGCCTCGCAAGGGACTGTGCCCCTTGACCCCTCTTGCTTTCATTTCTGTTTCTTTCTCTTCTATACTTTGTATAAAATGATCAAAATTTACAATGTAATTCTTACTGGCATCAACACAAAAAAAAAAAATAACATAACCACAAAAATCCTATCCTAACGTTTAACTTCCGTTATATAAAATTAGGACATTTTTTCGTTACATTTTTCGTTACATATTTCATTACATAAGATTGTGACATTTTTTAAATAACAATAACAAAAATCCTACAAAATATAACAAACGTTACATAAAATTGGGACATTTTTTTGGGACATTTAGCGTTACATACATAAAAATGTCCTAATTTTATATAATGAAAAATGTCCCAAAAAAATGTTCCAATTTTATGTAACGTTTGTTATATTTTATACCATATTCACTTTGATCGTTTTATACAAAGTATAGAAGAGAAAGAGAGGGAAGCACCTTGCGAGGCCAAAATGGTCGTGTTATAATATATATATATACATGTTTATAAAAAAAAAAATCGATTACAAAATAACCAATTGATTTCGAATGATTATTGCGAATAGTACGAATTGAAAATAAAATTTCGGATGCAACTAGTGAAAAATCGATAGGTTTCGACTTCGTTAAACACTCGAATATATTTCGGAGTCATTTAAGTAGTTGTATACATTTGTACTGTTCCAAAATTGATCGAAATAAACCGATTTCGAATCTTATAGCACGCATAGAAACAGGCATGAAACATAGAAATGGTACTTCACTTGTTTTGGATCGTGTGCGAAATGAAGTATTTTTCAGTTTTAAAATATACATATATTGTAATTAACTGTTAAATATATGGTTTATATATGAACTTAAAAGCTATACGTTGACATAAATAATTTGACTGTAAACTTTTACGGTTACATTTATGTAGAAAAGTACTTGAAGTCGGGAAATGGTGTTTTAACTTACAGAATGATCAGTTTCGAAGAGACTGTACTTGATGGCAATATTTGTTGACGATGAATTAATTAAATACGAAGAGAGTTTGCCTCTTTGTCAAGAATTTCCCGGAAAGACGATTTACAGAACGGTTAAATTTAAATTCATTATTCCAGAGGTAGATAATGTAAATTATTTTGATAAACATTCCACGAGATTTCAGAAGTAGGAGGAGGACTTTGCAAGTTTAGGCAAACGGAAAGGTAAAATTCAGTTGGAGACATTTATTTCTTCTTGCGTTTCTAAATTAAATATTAGATGAAAGATTTGAAAGGTTCGCTTTAAATGCAAACTACGTTTTATTATTTCTCTTATTTCGTCATCGTACGATGACGAAATATCGCAGTTCTGTACTCGTACAACGCCGAACCTTTGATAGGGCATTTTTTGTCGTATTAAGTAAATTGCATTCTATTTCTTTCATACATACTGATTCGTATTCCGAGTTTCGAGATTTTTAATCGTTAGAAAAAACATAAAATGCGTTTGAAAGGGTTAACAATTGACTGTAGTTCCGAAAGAATAGCGTGACTTCCCTGTGTATGCAATGCGCTTTGATCTCCGTGTACGTAATAAAGTGAACCTTTTAATTGCATTTTTTCGGATCTCGTTATTCGGAATAAATTTCATTTATAATTCGCATTAGTAGCAAGATGGCGAAAGGTCTCTAGAGACGAATCGATAAACTGATTTTTTTTCTTTTCTTTTTATATTAAGATTTGATGAAAACAAATTATGGATTTAAAAAACACTTGATACACTAACACCGTTTCATTTACCAAAAACAATTCCATTAATTTTAAGATTATTTTTTAATTGTATTCGATCGCAAAAGAACAAATACCAATTTTTACAAAAATTGGAACTTACGATGATATGTAGTAGTCGCGATAGCCTAGTTACTAGAACGCTTGACTTCCGATACGGAAATCACGGGTTCGGTCCCGAGCGACGACAGAACTTATTACAAGAATTAAATTAAAAATACTCTACTAATAATCACGTGGAAGTCAATGGCAAACCACCACGTACAACATCATATGCGCGCTAGGTCAGTACACAGCAGACAACACGGGACTGCATTTGTATATCGATAAATCGAACGATCACTATCAGTTCCGAATGAAGTCTTGCGCGTGTACACTCGCATTGCATATAACAATTGCCTAGTACACTATGCCTGTGTCTGTACAGCTGATATGTACAAGTAGGATGCCCACCAACCGATAAGGTTGAGGAGTGAAAGAGAGAGAGAGAGAGCTTATTTAGAAAAAAAGGACAAAAAAATATTTACATATGTCGATAGACAAAAAACTTGAAATTTTACAATTACAAAGTATTTATTTATAAAATTACGAAACGATATGTAAAATATATAATGTTACCTAAAATGGACAGATATTATTGAGTCTATTATATAGTATAATTTACAATGAAATGTTAAAATTTTAAAAATTTCAAACATTTTCAGTTAGTAAACACGCCGAATTATAATAATCAAACTAATATAAATTATACGAATTCATTAGTAGAGTCATTAAATTTAGTAACAGGAAAACACATGGCAGTAAAAAAAAAAAAAAAAAAAAACAAATTTAGATCAAGAATATAACAATATCACTTACACGAATGAGAAATTTAAAGTAAGAAAAAAAGAAGAGTTTAACAGTGAAACGATTCGAAAAATTCGTCAAGAATTAATAAATACAAAAGTCAAAATGGAATAACCAAAAGTTTCTTTTCAAAAAAGTATAGGATGCTAAATTTTTTTCATGCGTAAGTGAAATCCGGTCGCGGAATTGTCAAAATCAACCTCAAAAGATTTAAAATAACAGAAACCGAAAACTGTGTTAATAAACAAGATATTATGCAGGATATTTTGAAAGGATTTTATGAAATGCAGAGAGTTAACGGAAAATAATGAATAATTTCAACAATTTCGAAACGAAGAAGTTGGAATACCAAAAAAAATAATATTAATTTATACCAATGAATAAAGTAAATATAGGTATGAAATATTGTACGAAGGACTTAACCGAATGATTTCCGTTCAGTATCACGTTAATTTCAAATACCGTATCCCTTAAATGGTAACGATGGGTCACTTACCCTTTTAAATTTAAAGGTTCCAAAAATATAACATGACTTTGCCCATGCTTTTTTACATGAGATTATTAAACGGTGATCACTAAAATCGTCGTAATTTTTTCCAAATATCGCAGTTCACTGATAATTCGTTTGAAGATTAATCATTTTTTTTTTGCCCTCGAAAATGCAATAACAATTTTTAATATCAAGAAATCGCCCTTATTAGTATAGAAGCTTACACATGTGTAAGTTCATGTTTACAAGTTTCACTCGGGTAAAGCGGTACACAAAGTTCTGAAAAGTATATATCCGCTAAAGCGCTAACAAAAATCTAGCCCGATTCGATAATAAAAAAAAGCAAAAATTTTTTCTCAGATGATCGCAGGTAGGCGGCGGCACTATTTTCCTTTAAGCAATAGACTGCGAATAATACAGCTGAATTTCGTATTTGAACTAAAAATAATCTTATAAATAATGTCGTTTTTTTTTTCTTTCTTTCTCCGATTTTTAGCTCATTATTATTCCTTTCGAAAAACCTCTACGGGTTCGTTCGTTATTTTGTTGTTCCGAATAATTCATGAACGTCCTGAATTCGCAAAAAAAGAAGAAAAACGGTTCTACGCGATCGCAGCATGTTAAAATTGTGCCCTGTGCTTAGTTGCAGCATACCTTTTTTTTCTTCTTCAGCATGGAAATATAAATTATCTAAAACCACCCACATATTATTCGCAGCGTTGATGAAAATATGTTCTTTCTAAGTAGCTGCCGGAGTAGCGTAAGTAGAAGGTTAAGAAAACTGATCTTTCCCCCCCGGTAAAAATAGAATTTTAATACTGTATAATATTGTCGAAAACATTCTGTCTACGTTACACGTGTACAAAATTCTACAATGTTTAATGTTTATTCATCTCGTTTCATCCTTCTGAAGTGGACACCTGTGTGAAATAAAGTCTCTTTTCTTTAATTAACGTTAAAGTCACTCTCCTTTCACGGTTATTATACGATTAGCGTTTTATCGACGATATGAAAAAGGATTTTAAGCAAGTTAATTTTATTATATCGCCTGGAATTTATTTTACTTCAATAATTTACACCTGAAATCCTTTTTTTTCTTTTTTTGTCGATATTTAAATTCAAAAAGTTTATGCTTATTTTCAGTTGCGAAATACAATTAAATCGTTCAGATCGGTTGGCACATTGACACTTGCTTCATATTTGTCTAACCGATATAAATTACAGTGTCTTTTTAAAACCCGATTGTAATATAAGTTTGTCTTTGTAGCGGTGTAAAAATACATTTTTCGACAGTTAATATCGGATTATTATTATTACGCATAAACTGTTAATAAACTTTACCGAAATATCAAATCAGTTTATCGTGTAAGTTTAGAAAATACCGGAGTTTTAAGTAATTGAAGAATTTTTCTAATTAATTAGTTAGCAATCGGAAGATTACATTTTTAATGAGAAATTAATTTCTTTTAAAATCGAAATAAGTTCAATCGGAAATTAAAAGTTTAATTATATATTAATTAAACTCACACACTTCGATTAAATATTAAATTGATAATCGAAATAACTTTACTTAAGAATTCACCTTTTAATTCGCAATCGTGATGACTACAATTAAGAATTACTATTTCAGTTCCTAATAAAACAAGACGGAAATAAATTTTAACAGTTTAAGGAAGTTCTTGTTTCGATTAATTGCACGAATACTTTCAAGTTAACGCTACCTATGCATGTGTATTGCGTAGCCAGCTGTCTGAGAGGTGCGTTCCATTATTAATTCTTTTTTCAATAATACCGCGTAGATGTTTATTAAAGTTTTTTTGTATAACTTCTGTCCCGCCTTAAAGAAATAAAATAAAAATAAAATAAAAAAAAAAAAAACGCTTATCTATTAATTCCTCTTCTTTCTTATACCAATTGCATTACTCGATGCATAATTACGATTCGGCGCTTTTGTTTTTTTTTTTTTTTTTTTTTCATGGAAATAATGTGAAATATACACTGCGAAGAATGTATGTGAAATAGAGGATGCAGCATAGGCAATCGGTGTGTGTCTGTAAAATCTAATAATTACGGAAGTACACACTAAAAGAGGATTATAATAAGGAAATACGCAAAGTTTATTATCAGGTCGCATTAAATTTCAGCATTGGCCCAAATCAATGGGGTGTAATTTCCTAAAAACCATTCATTTTCGCAATCTATAAAACTAAATAACGGGGTCGTTTATACGCGATAAGTTAACACAACTGTGCATTGAAATCAAAAAAGAAAAGCATTATCAAGTTTGCCGTTCACACTTGTCCATATATGTTACATGCGAGACGGATACCTCTTGTAAAATCACAAAACGTAAAAAAAAAAACAAATTGTAGCAAACTTTTTTGAAGTTATTTTTTGCATAATTTGTTTTGTTTTTACTGAATTTTACGGAACTTTTTTTAAACCCTTTCAATTTCACCTCAGTTTTCTTGTCCGGTACAACTTAATAACATTTTTCCGGTGTTTACACCATTTAAGATCGATGGAAAAATATGTTAATAAATTTTTCTGGAAAGAGCCCACACAAAGAACGGTTTATTTCGTAAAATTTATTGCACATAAATGGGGTATGGGATGGGGTACATGGGTTATTGAAAATGTTCGTGATATCGAGTAACTGATATAATTCTGCGCGTGCGAATGTCTGGCGTAACTAAGGATAGCGTCGATACACATTTTATGACGAGAGTCCCGTGGAAATGGATTGTTGTTTAGTTCGAAATTCAATGTTCTACGCGTGAAAACGTATTAAATTCTGAACTGTAAGTTGATGTACTCTGTGAACTTTAAATTAAGAAAAGAAATTATTAACATTTCGTGCTTAGGTATCTTTGTAATTACATTGATCTCAAATGTAAAAACACGCGCAAACAATTTCATTTCTGTTTGTGAGAAGTGTGCGCGAGTGACAAAACGAGGACATTTATAGCAAAAACGATGTACAAGTCTCAGTATGAAACGAGCGTCTGACGTCTAGGGAAAAAAATCGCTGCAGTAACGGTTCGGCAAATATATAGCAGAATACCTACTTCTGTGTGTCGTCACAGTTCAATTAATTGGAATAAGTTCACTTACACGTTTAATTTGAATTCAGTCATTCGCATCGTTTTTTTTTATTGTTATGACAATTAATAATACGGCCTGGAATTATAAGAAATATCAGCATAGGCGTCGCCGGGGGGGGGGCCTCCCTGGAGCCTTGAAACTTTTTAAGCAACTGGCCATGATGAGTATTCATAGACGCGTAATCATGGACGATTTAGAAGACTTTTATAATAAAGTAGTAGAATAATTTGCTAGAAACCCACGAAAATTATGTTTTAATTAAGATTATATGCTTATTTAATTAAGCCTTTACAACTTATAAATTTTATTTTTCCTATAACTCATATCCTATTTCTATTATCTTGCCCCCCCCCCCCCCCTCCCGTCTCATTGACTGGCGACGCCCATCAATATCAGTGACCTAAAATAACTTTGCGGAATAATTATTCGCTAGTGGCCTAGTGGTTAAGATGCTTGGGAACTTTAACTACTACGGATGTTATATAGGGTTCCGGGAGTTATCTCGTTCTGAATCCAAGACGTTCACAGATTTATACCTAATCTGAAATTGAATATTGGTTATACCGGAGGATTATCTGCGGAGAATTATCTGTGGAGAAGTAAAGGCGGATCCCAAGTAGAAAGGAATTTTTTTTTTTTTTTTTTTACAGTTATTCTCTTTAGCTTTTCGTTTTGCGCATTACATCGATGTATCTTAATGAATCTGCGATTTTTTTATATGAATCGAAGCAATATAAAAGAAGAACACCCGAAATAGAATTAGATTTCCGCATAGGTCTATTAAACGTTCTCTATTACACACTCAATATAAATGCGGTATATCGAAAATTAATTTCTACGCCGCAAGAAATATTTAATTTTAGAACATAAATCGCGTAATAAGTTTATTTTTCACCCGGTTTCACAATCTAAACCGGAAAGAACGAAATGGGCACGATTTATACAAATTCGCCTATACGTTCCATCGAATTGCAATTATTTCCCTTCCGGTTTTGTACGTTCGTTTACACATTTTTTACAAACAAAAAAAAATAAAGAATTAAGTCTATGACATACGTGGCGATTTTCTTTACGTATGATTTATTGCGCAGTAAAATTCAAAATACCCTATTTCATATTACGTGCGGTGTATCACGTAATGCACCAAAACGAACAAAAACAATTACGGAAAAAGGCCTTTTTTAGATTGAAAAACCAAAAAAAACCAAAAAACATCAATGTTCGCGCGTGTATAAAATGGTTGACAGCCGAGAACTAAGGGATTTCGAATTAGCGAAGAATTATGACGTCATAGTGAAAACTTTTGTCTTAGGCTGCAGACGCTCGCGAATGTGAATCCGTGAATATCTGGTATAACCTGCGGCGTCGTCACATTTATAGTAAACAACGGGGACATATAGTTCTCAGAGCAGCGACTGAAACTTTTTACATTATTCGACCAACCCCATATCGCAAGAGCCGAATTTACAATAATATTTTCGAAGCGATAATCTTTCAATGTGCCGGTGCCCTTATCGTGTGCTGTTGCTTGCGAATTTTCTGTTAATAATTCGAACGGATTGTTTTATCATTTTTTTTCTTCTTCTTCTTCTTTTTTTGTATATTGTATATTATAAATAATGCGGTTGACTTGTGAAATATGTAACAAGTTATTTACTAAATATTACGGGTTTTGGTCGCTAGTTCGAAAAAATTTATTCAAGTTTACCTAGGGTACGAATTTTCCAAACGGAATCTCGTTAACTTTTTTCGAAGACCGCGATATTACATCCCTTCGGTATAAATTCCAGAAGAAATTTACAGGATCATCATAAAATGGAAACGTTATTAGAAACAGTGTACGGTTTCCAACTGAGAACGGTATACGTCAAATCGATACTTTTAAAAATTTAAATCGGAAAAATCAAAACTTACCTTTGAAAGCGAAAAAGAACTGAAAATGAAGCCAAACGATGAGCAATTAAAATAGATAATCCGCAAGGCGTATTATTTATACAGACTCTAATCTTTGTGAACTTATACATTTTCATCATTTATCGCGAATAGAGAAGGTGAAGAAATATCACTAAAAATGCTTTATAAATACTGTAAAAGGAAGATTTTACTGTACTATTCGCTCAATTTTGCCGCATTCCTGATATAACTAGGAAAATACGCTATACGAAAAATTATCCGTACATATGGATAATCGTAGGTTATATTTGAAATAAGGCTCATCACGAATTTCGTAAGTCAAACCCATTATTTT
Organism: Icerya purchasi; assembly: GCA_039619475.1. Taxonomy (NCBI): domain Eukaryota; kingdom Metazoa; phylum Arthropoda; class Insecta; order Hemiptera; family Monophlebidae; genus Icerya; species Icerya purchasi. The sequence continues at coordinate 398,477,513 of CM077116.1, read as the reverse complement.
ATTATAATATGTGCTATAGAATAAAAATTTTCATTAAAAAAAAATTAGTTCAATATCCTTTTTCATTTGTTTTTTTTTTTTCTTTTGTGTTTTCCTTCGATAATCAATGATTAATTATATGAGGCCCATTATTATTTCGTTTTGCGTTGCGTTGTTTTTCTTGTCACTTTTCTTCTTTTCTTTTTCAGCTGAAGGTAAACGTTTCTGGGATAAGTATAACAGTTCTATACCGTATATTTTAGTGTGCCACAAGTTAATAATGATAACTTTTTTTTGTTTTATTTAACAAATTAATCCGTTTAGACTAGTAGGCAGAATTTACTCCGACAACGCAATTAGAATACGTTCAAACTAATGTGCACGGAAAATTGCTTTTCTAACATCACGGGTGGGGTTAAATGAGGCAAGGAACAGAGTTGAGGTGTACTAAATGTTCGCAGTTTTTGCGGTTAAACTGGAATCCCTTTCTCCTTTTAGCCGTAATTTAAGATGGGGCACGATCGAACGGTAATTTTGACACATACGACAGTGTGGTACAAGTTATAACAGACATTTGCTCGGAGCCAATTAAAATTGGCGTTTTCCTAATGCTATGTGCGATTTTTTTTTTTTTTTTTTCTATTAATTTTATGTAAAATAATTTGAAATTATTTTACGTTATAAATTACTTCGAATTTTCTAATCATTCGCGAATATGGGGGCTAAGTTAAAATATCGAAGCAAGAGGTTTTCGATTAGGTATCTTTTTTAGCGAATTTTATATGTAAGACAATTTGAAATTATTTTACGTTATAAATTACTTCAAATTTAATAATTATTCGCGAATAAGAGGACAAGTCAAAATTTCGAAGCAAAGCGATTTTTGATTAGGTCTCATTTTTAGTGAATTTCATGCGAGCCAATTTAAAATTATTGAAAATTTTAAATTATTTATCATTTAAAATTACACTTACAAGTACGGTGAAGTTAAAAGTTTCGAAGCAATAGAGCTTTCGGCAAGGTTATTTTTTTCCGGAATTTTATGTGAAAGAATTTAAAATTACACAGGGCAACAAAATTTTTTTTTTTTTTTTTTTGGTGCCGGAAAACTTAGAACTGATTTTGGATATATTCGATGAGCTGAATTCAAAAATATCTAACTTTTTTTTTTTGTAGCAGCTCTAGTTTTCGAGATACAGGGGTTAATTGATTTTCATTTTTATAAAAGGCACAAATAATGAAATAATGGTACCTTTACAGGCCTAAACGAGAACGTGGTATCTAAAACTAGATTATATTAAGCAATAAAAATTGCCGATAACCGTACAGACCTTTTATACCTGCCTAACAGCCACTCTTTCATACCCGCCGATATATATATATATATATAACCCGGAATCTGCCACTGTTGCATCCGGTTCAATATACAATTAGGTTTGCGTAACTGCAGTTCCGCTTTCACGTTTTTTGTTATGTGTGTGGCGAATACATTTTAAAAGAAAGTAAAAAAACTTATTTCTGCCTTGAAACGGTTTTATCTTGCTTATTGAGATTGAATCTAATGCTTGTTGCTCGTTTGTTGAAGTTGTAAAAAATTTTCTTGGCAATTATAAAGCAGAAAATTATACGAAATTAGTAGAAATTATGTTTTCTAACTTTAATATTCTCGACTGTAATATGCGCATAAAACTTCACTATCTCTACAACCACTTAGACCGATTCGCACAAAACCTAGATGATTGTAGTGAAGAACAGGAGGAAAGATTTCATCAGGACATTATAATGATGGAAAAACGATATCAAGGAAGATGGGATACCCATATACTGGCCGACTACTGTCGTAGGCTGCAGCAAAAATGTTATACTAAACTCCATGCTAAAAAGTCGTGTAAAAGACAAGTTTTAAGCGGTAAGCCATGAATGTTATGTTTATCTAGTTTGTGAAATAAATTCTGATTTATGAAATTAAAAAACACCCTTTGCGATAGGAAATTAAGCCTAAGGATCAAGAACAAGATATTGCAATGTTACGTACGGTCAGTGCTACTGTATGGAAGCGAGACATGGACCATAAAGGAAAATATGAGGAAGCCTATATCATCATTTGAAATGTGGTGCTACAGAAGAATGTGGAAAATACCGTGGACCAAAAAGTTAAAAAATGAGACAAAGTACTGGAACTAATGGGAACTGACCGAATATTAATGACTATAGTAAAAAGAAGGAAGATAAAATTTTTTGGACACTTCGTGAGAGGTAAAAAATACAAATTACTACAGACAATAATAATGGGCATGATAGAAGGAAGAAGAAAAAAGACCGCTTGGATAGATAATATAAAAAAATGGACCGGAATTAAGAAAACAGAAGATCTAGTCAGAATAGCAAAAGATCGAAATCAATTCCAGCAGATAATCCAATCCATACATGATGATTAAGCAATACCCCCGAATCGGGTGGCACGAGAAGAAGAAGAAGAAATAAATTCCTTACTTTGTATCCATTGTTTTTAATGAGGCCTTGCAGTAAACACTAATATTTATAACCTGAAATATATATGAGGTTAACAAAAAAAATGATTTTGTTCTAAAAGAGGTCCATATAGCGTATCTCAAACACTAGATCTAATCAACTAAATCTAACAGTTGTTATCGATTCTACAGCCAAAAATGACTTAGAAACAGTTCAAAAACAGCAGCCACCAAAATCTGTGTTGCGCTGTGTTATTTAATATATTTATACGAATAATGATTAAAATAACTTATAGTGGGATGGCATAGTTTGTCTGACAGATATCACGCAATAGCCGGAGGGAAGGGGGACCAACAAAAAAAAAAAAAAAACAAAAAAAAAACAACAAAAAACGACACGGTCCTGTTTCACAGTAAATAGCAGCCCATAGAACTATGGGTTACCTCTTGTTGGTAAACTAGCCAGACGGGAAAATAAAATACTTCAGTTCTTATTTCATTTAACGACAACGTGAACGAAATAACAATTTCATTTAGAAACCTAGGAATATTTTGCTGGTTTGTAATTATTTAAGTTACGTAATGAGAAAATAACGCTGTGATAAATGACACGAAGCCGAGAAGAGTAGCCGAGTCTGATCTCTTGTTTTCAAGGTAAACACAGAGATACGGGACACAATAGGTAATGGAAATCATTTCTGTCAGGGTCCATTGCTGCTGGAACGAAAGTTTATATTTCGGTTTGCTCAGCGGTTACCGAAATTAGCCCGAAGAGCGGCACGTCTTCCGAGCAGCGTTTTATTATGAAGCAGGTAAAATTCATTTTCTCTGCCGAGCTTATCTATTATTTGCGTATATATTCGCTGTACTTTTCAATGACCGCAACGAATCTGGAAATATTTTATTTCACGTTCTCGACGTTCATCTTGTTCAGGTAACCTCGGTTATCGAATTTATTTCTAATCAACCGACAGGTCTTGCCGTTTCGATTTAAAATTACTTTTATTAATATCAAATAATAGACGATTGACCGAGAAAACTGAACAAGGTCGTGCAAAGCGGTTGAATTTAAAATCCGTCAGCATCAAAAGTTAGTTATATTCTCATATAACCCTAATCTCGCATTGAAATGATAAATTTTCTCATTTCTCTTTTTCTTTTCAAAATTTTCGTTTTCTGATAGTTTTGTGCGTCCCCTAAATTTATTCACAAAGATTCTATATGTTGCTTCTTTCAGATTTTAATGAAAGCGCGTGTAATTTTTATAATCAAAAAAATAAAAAAATGCAACTCCCAAAAAATAAATAATAATAAAATACTTAACGTTTTTTTTTAAATAGAAAAATTGTCATTTTAACGTAATTTTTATTACTTTACTAATTTCATTGCGGATGGAATGAAATACACTGGAGCCAACGGAAGAAAAAAGGAAGAATTAATAAATTCTAATAATGTCTAACACATACTCTAGTCAGCAGTCACTCGAGCGACCGTCACACATGGCGCTAGTCCCCATTGATGGAGAAACGGAACAACAACCACGTGAATTCCGTAAGTCCACGTCGTGCGAGGTGGTCACTTTCTTTTCGGCGAGCTTAGCGCTGATTAGCTAAATCGGAATTTACATTCGATGCTGATATGAAAACGGAGGGGATGCACTTGCCGAAGGTGCTTTTACGAATAAATACCGTTAAACTTTGTACTGCGTTAGACTATCGGCAACTCGCTCGTGATAATGCGTCCCTATCGAATTCAGGCGTATCAATCTAGAGTAAGCAGGTGAGTACCTAGCCTTAAATCCGGATCCTTTCGGCTAAGGGAGTAAACCCTGACACAGAAAATGCAGCGGGAAGCAAGACCGCTGTATCATTCCCTAGAATACCGTCATGGCCAAGCATATATCAACAATGGCCCCGAGCCTCGTGCGTGTCTCTTCAATAAGGCAGGAGTGCAAAGAATATCCCGGTTAGCCCTCGCCAAGAATGACATTACTGTGGAGACTGGGAACGTGAGAACTTTGTTCGAAGCAGGAAAGTAAGCATGGAGGCATTTCCTCTGAAAGTGGATATACTTGACATCAGTGGAACAAGAAGGCCAGTGTAATCGATTACGATAATTATGACTTCCATTTTTCTGGACTTGCTGATACATACCTGTTTGAAACTTCGAAATGGTGTTGCATTTCTGATAAAACAAGAGATATAGCAAAAAAAACCGCGATAATAATGCGGAAAGGTTAAAGCGAAGGTGACAAATTTCCGAGATTGTAGAGCGTTTAAGAGAAGAGAAGTATCAAGAAAACCATGGATGAAGTTGAAGAGATGGCTGAATAGAGAGATAAAAGGAGGCAGGATTAGAAAATGAAGAAGAGTTAAGCCGTAGTTTAAAAAAAGCGGCCGAGAAAAGAAGAACAATATTACGAGCAGAAAAAGTGCCTAAAAATCTGCCACTGGAAATGGAAGAGTTAAGAAATCCACAAAAGATCGATCTCAATCGAGTGAAGAAGGAAAGGAAAAGATCATGAATGGAGGGAACGTATGTGAGAAGTATTACATAATCGAAAGAGGTAGAAGGAAGGTTAGATGTGATAGCCTGTAAAGCACTTTTAGAATCAGAGATTATGAGCACTTTGTGGAAAACTAATGATGACGAAACAAAGGGGACAGAACGTAGAATCGCATTAGATTCGGCGGAATATGGTGCATCATACCGTTAAAATCGAAGAACACAGTGAGCTTTACATTTGACCGGATTTGTCGAGTTCTTTTTGTTTGCGTTTTGACAATTCAGAATTTTTCCACTGGCACGATTGAACCTTTGTCCTTCACGTCATATCCGTAAACCGGTGTTTATTTTAACTCACTTTTTTTTTTTTTTTTTTTTTAAATAAATTGCGGGTCTCACAGAGCAAATAGGCCGTTGTGTGAGTTTCCGACACTCTTATTAACGTTTATTACAAAAAAAAAAAATAATAAAAATTACAACCTATCTTAATTCCATAAATCCCAATATCAGTAAACCTAGCGTTATGTTTAAGTATAAGTATATATACGCATGCAAATCACGTAACACGTCCCGTAATACGCATCTGTACACCGATACATGCAGGCAGCTTAATATTTTAAAATCGAAAAGCACGAGATCTTCTTTAAGAACTTAATATCAGGGAAAGACAGGAAAAAGTCAAAATACATAAAGAAAGAAGAATTTAAAAGGTACAGAGATTCAGTAATTCGTTCTTCAATCTTTGCAGCATTCCTTCAGCCATTTTTCCACACACCGATTTTATTTTTCCCTTTAACATATACGATTAGGGAAATTCAATTAAAACTGAATCATCAGTGTTATCAGTTCGTAGATTTACACCGCGGGGATAGATGTAATATGTATTACTTTGGTTTCTTGTTGACCGAATTTTTTTGCCTGGATGGTAATTTTACATTATTGACATTAAATTATAGTAATCTATAACAGAAATAGTACATCTTGGGGGACATTTCGTTGTTTTTCTTTCACACATAATTGATCCAGAGTCGTTTTGCTTACAGTAGAGGAGTTATAAGTTTCAAACACCTCTTCTGTAGTTTGCTTATTTTATTTATTTCCGTTTCCTTAGCCATATTTGAATTCCGTATAAAATTCTAGACATTATTATTGAATTATAGTATATACGTAATGCTCGATGTGCTAGTACCCGCTTTATGTTATATAAAGCTGGAATTGTCTGTCTTATTTTCGAATTTAAACTTTGAATGTGTTTTTTCCAGTTCAAGGATTTATCGATATATATATATATATATAGAGCTAGATTATTTAAAGTAATTTACGTTCTCTTAAGGTAGACGAAAACATAGATAGGTATCGATATTTATATGTAGTTCATGTATTTGCAGAAAGATAATTCGCGGATCGCGTATCTTATGTTTAGAACTGTTCCGAATGTGTAATACTTTTGATTTATTTATATTTATACATACAACCTTTTATCATGTGCCCATTTACTAAAATTATCTATATCCTCTTGTAATAATTTTTGCGCCATTTCTAAATTTTTGTGCTCCATTAATAAGGGGCAATATCATCAGCAAAAACATATACCTTTGCATTTTTAATATGCTTATGTAACGAGTTGGCGTAAATGTGAAAAAGAATAGGGGCCAATATGGTACTCGAACCTACTCCGTATTGAATAGTTTTTTCATTACTTTTAACCCTGCGATTTTGACAACACTTTTATTAGTTGTTATATAATTCTTAAACCACTTAAGTTGATTATTTTTAATGCCCAGATTTTCCAAGTCGTTGATCAATAATTCATGGTCAACTAAATCAAACGCTTTGGATAGTTGTTCTGCAATTTCATTTAGCAATGTAGCACCCGGAAAATGAACACATATGGTAGTGAATTATTCGATTTATAAACGAGAAATACTATAATTAATTACTTCAGAACGGAAGGTATACATTATTTAGTATAGAAAATGCTTAGTCTATTTCTCACACCGTTCCATTAACCACCATTTTTATCCTGCAGCATAACTTCGGTTAGTTTCATAAGTTTGACAGCATTTTCAATTTTATTCTTTATTCCTTTATGCCATATAAAATGCATATCTTTAGAAAATTCCCTGCTGTCTGTTTTTTAATTATGCTAGATGGGTGTATTTTACGTATTTTCCATTCATATTCGTAATTCCTATAATAAAAAAAAAATATTATTTTCGGATTCAACTCCTGCGTTTTCTACACCAAGTAGTAGAGTGCCATTTTTATATGCTCTCCAGTAGGCAGAATTAGTTTTAGGTATTGCCACTGCAATTTGAATTAGTTTTAGGTATCGCCACTGCAATTTGAATTAGTTTTAGGTATCGCCACTGCAATTTGAATTAGTTTTAGGTATCGCCATTGCAATTTGAATTAGTTTTAGGTATCGCCACTGCAATTTGCTGATTTTTTTTTTAGCTCGGTTTCTTTTGCTTCTCTCCGCAGTTGTATTATTCCGCGTGCAATTCTGGCCATAATTATAGAAAAAAAATAGCCGCACAGATTTATAAGGTAAGATTATTTTTAATCTATACGGTGCCGGAATAGCTTGTTTCGATTTACTGGATATTTTTCCGCGGTACGATTTTTTTTCATGTGAATGTCGAAGGTTAATTCGAGATATTCATATTTGGTGGCAGATTCTAAACGATTAACAACTCCGCGTATTTATATGGTTTATAGATAAATATTGTGTAGAGTGAAGTACAATTTTAATGTCATTGTATCTGCTCTTACATACGTGATCCTCGACTTTGAACCATTTATTGTTATATTTCCGTGATATCTGCGTAATATATTCTCATATTTTGTTACAAACATTTTTCGGCAATTTTGCTGTCCTTGTGTAGCCAGAGCAATATCATCTGCATAAGCGTAAATGATGGAATTTTAGGAATGAATCGATGTAGATTAGGAAAGGTGGTGGAAATAAGTTCTTCAGATCTCTCCTACACATCCAATTTACTTGGGAACTTGAGTTTTTCGTTAAATTTATCTGCGCTTTTTCCATTTCATAAATAGCCTATAAAACATTCGCAAATTTTTGCGTCGCGTTAAAAAAGTCGATTTTTTAGAAAACACGTTTATGGCTTTTGGCATAATAATTTTCAGTACACAAAAAAAGGGAAATAAAAGGTAAAAAAATACTTCAACTAAGCAATAGTCGAAAGTTCTGTGCGAAAGTCGGTAAAATTATGTACTTTTAATAGGTATATTTCGTAATAGTTTTCAGACAAGTTTTAGTTTCTTCGTTGATGTAGAGCCTGTCAGTCTCTATCGCCTAACAATTTTCCTAAGAATCTACTCGGCTTGCACGTGCTCTCTACTACCTCTTTCATGAGCACGTTTTGCTTTTTTGTCCATTATAAACCGAATTAACTACAAGATCATTATGATATAATTGCGTAATTTTTTGTTTTTGTACACTGCATAATTTGTAATAACTTATATAATTAAAAAAAAACAAAAAAAAAACAGGTTTACACTACACCAGAAATTTTTTTTCAGAATAACACTGAAAATGTTTCGAGGCATTAAAAATTATACCGATGATAACTCGTCGAAATATGGTTAAGGGAGATAAATATTTTAGACTTTTTAATTTTTCCAAGGTGTACATCAACCGCTAAGCGAAAAAAAATAAATTTGATTGTAGAATTAAAAATATACGGGTGAAGAAAGAAAATTTACAGCCTACAACTGTAAATCCAACATTATTGTGAAGAACGATTTCTTTATTTCTTTATTTTTTTTTCTATAAAATAATATTATTATTTTATATTTTTTGGGCGCGCTAGAAGCTCCTTTTTTTTTTTTAAAAATTGCGATCTGGCTAATGTAGCCAATAAGCAATTGGAATGTAGGTTATGACACGATGGGAGATGCCATTCAACAATAACACTCCGCGTTGCTTTAGCAGTCAATCGAACCGGTAGAGGCTTTGACCCAACAAAACTACAAAAGTTAAATACAGCGGTTAAATCGAGAGACGATTAGTGATAGAACTTAGGAAAGACTAAAGTGCAGGTATTATAGCTGGCGATGGGAGGGAAAGGATAAAGCAAGAATTGTAAGGAACAGGAAGACCCAGTGTTACGATTTTGGAGTACAAAGCAGCGCGTTCAGAAGCAAGGACGAGACATTCAAAGGAGATATGGTTTGCAATATATAGTATTTCATGGACGCAGAAGAAAACAAATAAAGAAATAATGGAAATGATAGAAGAAGAAAGGAAGCTGATAAAAATTTTGGAACGAAGAAGAGACAGATTTTTGGGACACATGCTGCGCCACAACACCTTCATAACGACAATAATAGAAGGGAAACTAGAAGGGAAGAGGAAACGAGGCAGACCTCGACTTAAATGGATACAACAGACAAAAAACAAATTGAAAATGGATTGTAATAATATTAAGAACACAGCACAAGACAGAAAAAAATGAAAAAGGGTAATATAGAGCTACAAGACAACAGCAAGGCTCTTAAAAAGAAGAAGAAGAAGAGATAGAACTGTGAAGCGGCCCACACTGTCCTCTCCATCTTGATGATGCAGTTATTTGCGACGCCGATCATGTGCTTTTCCAGTGTTCATCTCTTTCTGTGGAGCATTCTGCTTTGTATTCGTTTTTGTTGAAGCTTGGGCTTTCTACTCCTTATTGTGCTTCCTATATCCTGTTCTTTCCTTCGCCAATAGTTATATTTGCTCCTTTTCAGCAAAGATTTCTGATCGGATTAAAATATAACCGACTTCTTTCCTTACTATTTGTTTCTGGGAGAAGGCCCTTGGTTGACGAGCCCAAGAAGAAAAAAAGACAAAAAAAAAGAGAAAGAAAGAAGGGGTCAATCGGAAAAGGAGGACAGAGAAACACGAAATCGTGAAGAGGGGAGAAGAAAATGATTAAATCGCAGTCTGATTAAAGAAACGATCGCGGAACACTGATAAGAAGAGGATTGAAGCCGCGGCTGAGAACAGGGAACCGGTTGTATTTGAATTTTTTCGTCCGCCATATTTAATTTTTTAATTGTTTCCTACTTTTTTCTCTTACTCTTGTGAATGTGAAGCTGAAATTCTATCCGGTCATGATTGCTGAGATTATTTTTCCATTCTGTTCTCTTCTTTTTTCTTCATAAAATTAATTCTTAACATCGGCCGCGTTACAGTTGTAAGGATAAGTTTATAGAAATGGTAGACAAAAAAAAGTTTGTCGGAATTTTCGAGTCCGTGAAAATGTCGACGACGGGTATACTCGAAAAACTGGCAGTTTTCTGAATTTCGTTAAACTTCCGAAGATGTAATGGAAATTCTTTTGCTCAGATTTCCTCGAAATTCGTTACCCGTTCACGGTCCATTGGCGAAAACGTTGTTTTCGTCTGTCCGTTAATGGGAGAGCGTTGCCGCTGCATTCAGTTGTAACGGTGCGCAATTGAAAAATGCGACTCACCGAAGCGTAACAAGCGAAATAAATCGAGTTCAAGAAAATAAAATCTGTATAAAGTAATAAATTTTCAACCTGAAAAAAGAAAAAACAAAAGATATCGACGACACGAGGAAAAGGGGAAACACCGCTGTTAATTTTTTTGGCTTTTTATATAAAATTCGACAAATTTAGGGTCAGCGTTAGCCTCGTTTATGGACGGAATTCGATAAATGAAGAAAGACCCGGGACTGCCATAAGAGTAGCATTTGTAATTTGATCGAGCGAATGAAAGAAGTGATTTTAATTTTGTGGAAATAATTTTTAAAATATACTTTACGAACTGACGACCGAATCGAAATTTTAATAAATACTGCGAACAAGATGATTTTTCTTCTTTTGAATAGCAAAAAAAGCTTAGAATAAAACGATCATTTATCAAGTTCCATAATGTATGTATATCGTTTGCTAGAGCGTGCAATGCCGGTGTTCCAGTTTTTAGAGCGTTTATTCGTTATTTTATCCACAATAGTGGCCTGCCTAAGAGGAGGACTTCAGACCTCCCCCATTATGATGCTTAGGAACTGTTTAGAACATCGCTCGAAAAGGCGACAATATTATTTCTGATACTTTTTAAGGAAAAATTCGATATCGAATATTAAATTACGTACATTGATATATTCTTTTCGTATACACACGTCGTATAGTCATATGTCAGATGAAATCTTCCATATTCCATTGTTATAATTAAAATCCCGTTGATCTATATTCCATTGTCTACTTCAGTTTTGGAATTTTACTAAGCTCTTCTAAATTCAGTCGAGCTAATTTTGCATTTTTATTTCTCTCGCATGTATATATCTTGGATGGTTGGATGATAAATGCATCTTTTCAGGAATGTATTTTTTAAATGACGTTGCATTAAAAAATTGACGATCATCTGAAGTATGTTAAAGAGAAAGTTGTTTATCCTAGGTACCCTTGTGCCGTGTGCGGATCTGGACCTAGCATTAATCTGCTATACTGTTATTTGGATACGGTCGCGTAGTTTATTTTTTGTTATAAAATATTACGAATATGGTTAGACAAGTGTTCTAGTTGTTTCTAGCAGGGGTTTAGATTTAGTGTATTTTTTTATTATCGAGGGGGGTTAACCGCTAAGGAAGTTTGGTGTGTAACGTGCGGAGATTTCAGCAATTTCACAGGAATTCCAGCATTTCCGCAAGAACTCCAACCGAAATTCTAGCAAGTCCGTAAGAAACATTTAAAGCTTACATAGTAGATATAATTAAGAAAACAATATTGTACGGTAGACACCATGTTTAAAAAATTAATCTTAAAACTTTAAGTTTCGGAAAGCCTCACCATCGGGCAGATGATGTTTCTGATGATGGTAAGTGTAGGCTTTCCGAAACTTAAAGTTTTAAGATTAATTTTTTAAACATGGTGTCTACCGTACAATATTGTTTCCCTAAGTCCATGAAAATTTCAGCGAGAAGTTTACAAAATTTACATGAGCGGTAGTCCCTCAGTTATTGCTGCCCATTGCGTGTTTCGGGTTCAAATTTCATTCCATAAAAAATTTGTTTAGTCTTTAGCTAGTCAGATCCGTAATTTTTACACATAAAGAGACTACGTATTTTGCAAACATGAAACGTAACAACCTAAATATTTTATTAAATACGAGTATTATAAAGATTATTAAATATATCTAAGAGACGATATTTAAAACAAAATATAACTAAATAATAAAGCAAGTAATTCCGTATCCGTAGAAACGTTAGAACATACCAATTTTATAAATGAGCGCTTTTAAGAAAAAATAAATAAAAATGATTTATTTATTTAAGCTTCTAATACACGCGTCAGACGAAAAATACGAATAAAAATCTAATCAAAATATGAAAGTTTATTATACTTTGGCGAACAATACACTCGCCACATAGAAGTATTTCGTTATTTTACACTTTTTAAAAGTAAATTTTACATTTCTTCGACATTTCAAAATTCATGTTTTAAATTAATGCGATTATCACCTACGTCACGCCCCTAAATCATTTTTTCGGCTTCATCAAACGCTATTCTTACAAAGTATTTTTCCTAATTGCACGGAAATACTTTAGAACTTTAAAAAAAGCAGTCTCACAAAATTTAAACAAGTAAAAAGGATAGCCTACACAATACTACTGTAAATCTACAAAATAGAAAATATTACACAAACAGTCCGTGTAGTGTGTAAGAGACTACATATTGCAAAAGAGTTCCAAAATACGTACGACTAATCGGATTAACCATAGACAATGTACGATTAGATAATGTTGTAAATTTGTAAGACAAGCCGTTTGAGAGTAGGAAAATCTTTTTAATTATTTAAACTTTTCTCCAGATATATTAAATATCGATATTTTTGTTAAACTGAACGTTACAGCGAGGTAAATATCAAAGTTTCCGCCTTTTGACAAAGTAATAATTTATATATTAATTGTATAAAAATAAAACAATAATTACAACGAAAATATTTTCAAATTATACTGTTGTTAATGTATATATTCTTGTTTGAAAACATTAAACTTATTCTACGCAACGTCAATATTTGACACATTAGGAGAAACGTTGAAATAGTTGAAAAGATTTTATTATCTGTAAGCGCTCGACCTGCGTGTGGTCTCGGCAACCAATAGGAATAGTTTGTTTACTTCGCGTAATCTCAGTTAAGCGTTAATTTTACCGCTTTAATCGATACGCTCTGCAGTTTACATGTCATGAAAACATTCGAACTCAAAAAAATTGCTGGAGGCATTAAAATAATTGGAACTTAACGGAACGCCTGATATTATTAATAGCTCTTTCGATAGTAGGCATACTATTATAAAACAGCTCATATACGGAAGAAAATTGTAATAGGATTACCTCAGGGATCGGCTGTACCTTTCGAATATGCTTTTTTCACAAATGTATAATGTAATCTTATATATTGATATGAAAGGAGACACATTTTTGTAGACATTGCTAATTGCAGAAAAAGTGAAACAACGCTGGAAAACAATACACATCAAATTTCTATAAAAACATGGCTCGAGAAATTTAATCTCGAAATTAAAATTTAAATAAATCTAACTATATTTTTTTTCATAGAAAATTTAAAAACAACCACCACTTAATCAAATAAAATTTGGCTTAAATATTAAGCGTACTAACCAAATTAAATATTTAGGCGTTATCGTAAATAGTAATTTAAAATTTTACAACTACTTTAATTATATCAGAAACAAAATTAACAAATTTACTATGTCGATTTTTTACGAACTTTACAACAATAGCATGCGAATAAATTATAAAAAAGAAATATTATTGTATGAGTAATTTTACGTAATATTATTTACAGTAGTATTATTACGTGTTTAAGTGATTTCAAAATATACTTAAAGGTTTTTAAAGAACCGGAGCAATTAGACTTACTAAAGCGTATAAAATTTCCCATCGATTATGAGATATAAAAGCACAGAATAAAATTAAGATCAATTGCCATTTCAGTAATGTAAAGTACGATTTAGATATACATAACAGCTGTTACAGATAACTCAATGCATGCGTGATGTACCGACCTTCAGTTCTCGAGAAGCTTACCAAATAATAATAATAATAATAATAATAATAATAAAGAAAAAACATACTTTTTACATTTTTGGAAATAAAGCGTTTAAAGGAATTTTAAATGAATATTAGAGGGAATAAATATCGAAGTATATGCAACGGTTATAATGGGCTAACGAAATAATATTTTCCAAAAATATGGTAGATTAAATAGTAAAGAGTTGGCATGGTATTTTTCAAAGTATATTTATACAAGTTTATAAACATCGAATGCTACAAATTATCTAACTTCAAAGATGATATTGAAATGGATGTAATCGTAGTAATAAAATATTCAATAAGTTTTTAATGAGTTTAATTTATCCGCTATTTGAAGAAATCACATATCGTAAGAATAATTCGATTATATTACATAATAATACGGGTAAACTATTGTAAAAACTAGAGTAGTATGTTAAAAAAAGTCTATCAGCAATGTATAATGGTAAAATATGATTACTGGAAACCAAAAAAACTTAATTGGATGGTGCCTGTAATGAACATTATTGTAATTATAGTTAATTTAACAAATAAACCATACCCGAAATTTTGGGAATAGGGAAAGAAATCTGAGCACTACAATAACAATTTTATACAGATGAATTTCACCGATCTTAACAACGTTGTCGAATTTCAGCCGAGATACTAAATAAGCCTTAAGAAATAGATAGACAGATTATTTTTTTTTTTTTTTTTTTTTATGGCCTGGCGGCTAAGTAGAAGGACAGATTATTATAAGTAGCTATTCTAAATGCGCTGTAATACCTCAATGGGGGGTGTACAGTATAAATTAGAAGGCCTCGTTATGTAAAGTAAAACTAATAAACTAATAATAAACGATGGAAACGACGTTAGTGATCAAATGACCGGGGGTGGTGTGTAAAAAAAAAAAATATTATTGGCTAAATTTTTAAATTTCGGAAGCTATTCGATAGGGATAAGCGCGTTAGAAATAATTAATAACTTAAAGAAGAAATGTAACAGTGGAAACCACTAATTGCAAAGATCACCGGGTAATGAGGGAGGAAAAAAGAAAAAAAAAAAACCCCAGTAAAACACACCGCGAATGAGACTAAACGGTTTAGCAGTTCAATTCCAGTGAGCTGGGCAGCTGCTTAGAACCTTTTTAATGCAAAAATTATTTTAGACGGAGACAATGGTTACCGATAAGTTTCGATTGTCTACAGAAGAGGATGAAAAATCACTTTATGCAGTTTCGTTTATTCGCAATGTGCTGCTTAACGTACAATTTAAATGTTGCGTGGGAGAGATTTACGGTCAATAGGTAGTATAAACTGTTGGAAGAATTAAGTTGACATTTTGAGAAGTAGGATGCAAATCGGTTCTTCCTTGTCAGTTGTATTGCTCAATTTCGAATGTCGTGACTAAAGCTCCTACTTTTAAACGTAATTTCCCTGAGAAGGAAGTCGGAAACGATCTTTCTGCACAGACTGGCGGTAAATGTTTGATTTTTAGCGACATTGCGTCGATATCCAATGCTGTTGACAGTCTCTAATCGTTGGAAGGACCCCGATTATGTTTGCAATAGTTCGACGAGGGCAATAATGAAGCAGGTTTTTAAGCGATTTGATTTTAGCGCGTTTTTTTCGTTTAGAGATTTGATTGTTTTCCAAATTAAATCGCTTCTGGTATATTACGGTTGAGGACTGGTACTTTTTGCTTTCGGCCGGTCGTGTGACCTTTTCGAGAATACTTTTTCATTTGTTGGACCAGACACTTTTAAACGGTGATTCGGATAGACGCGTGAAATTCGTGATCAGTGACGTGTTTTAAGGCTGGATACATTTCCATACCAGGCACCGGGGAGACATGGAGCACGACGATTGGCCTTCTTAGGAATCGTCTTTCACGGTGTAGACTTTATATTTTATTACGATACGGTCACCCCGGGGAACAGTAATAACACCGTTTACGGTGGAAATTTTAAGTTCGTGGTAGGTGACGTTGGAGCAGAAGAAAAAGTAGGAAGGTATTACTGAAGGGGCTTAGACGTCGGCGAGAGGGAATTAACCTTAAATCGGATGTTGAAAATGTGTTCAGTTCCCCTGTCAGTGAACACCGGCGTATACCGTATTCATAGCTGAAACGATAGATTTATTCAAGCGCTTTCTTCCTGCTGATAAATGGAAGTTATACAAGACTTGAGCTCTCTCTCTCTCTCTCTCGCAAGAAATTAATAACGTAAAGAAAACTTTTATCTCTGCGCGTGCGTGTGTGCGCGCGCTGGATTTTATTTTTTAATAAAACGTATTCACGGTTTGTTTGCGAAACGGAAATTAAAAAGGAATCGGTAAAAACGTTACTCTAGAATTATATCACACTCGTACTGCACTATCTGCGCGAAGTGTTAAGTGATAGTTTATAATTTTTTGAAATAATTCGCGCGATTTGAAAATGTTTGTTTTTTTTCCTCTCCTTTTTCATTAATTTGTTACTATGGCCATTAATTTAGCGCGAGTGAATAATAATTTTAGACAAACGGTTTAACCTACAATTGTCCGTTGAGAAATGCTTCGTGTATTCACCAAATCCTTGAAGTTAAAAAAGAGCAATCTTAAAAGTAACCTTTAAACGGAACACTCTAAGAGTGATCGAATACTAATTACAGATAATAAGCTTTAAACAACATTAGTAAGAACAATTTCGAAATTAGGTATTAATTATTGCCAACTTATCAAAGTATGTAGAAATAGACGAGGATAGGATTTTAAACTATAAAACAGAACTCTATATAAAGAACATATAAGCTGACTTGCGGCGACTTAATATAGTTCTATGCTATGTCCCCCTTAGAGATCCACACATTCCCTAATACGTGTTAACGTTTCGAATAGGTAAACATCTTCAGAATAATAATATAACGAAGAATGATTAAAAACGGTTCATATAGATATGAACATTTTTAATCAGGTAGCCACGCGCCAATTCTATTGTTTGGTTGACACTGTTCCATCCTATCACTCACTGTTTTAACTTTTAATTGTCCTACTAACTGTTCTCGTGTTTCATTTATTTCGTAGTCATCATCGCGGTTTATATTTTTATGTTTTTTTTTTTTCAATTTCGGTCGCTTCTCTTACTAATCTGATTAATTAATTGTTTGTTTAGTCATCCTCTCTTCTACGTTTTAATGTGCTTATCACTAGAGAATTGATTATTCCCTATTCTACCGTTATCGAGATGCGTACAGATACAAACTTTAAATTCGATAATAAAGAACAAAGTGTTTAATTTGTATCACATACTATACCAATTCTATAGGCCACTTATGTACTAAACACTATCAAACACATTTTTTGGTAACTTTAGGAAAGTAAATGTGCATGAAAGTGCCAATCAGTTATTTAATTTTTAATTAGCTAATAGCTTGATGATTTTAACTTTATAGGCTAAATTTGAATTTAATTATTTGTTAGTTTTTCATCAGATAATATTGAAAAATATTTTTATATGCTTTATATTAGATTCGCCAGTTTGTAATAGAATTTTGGAATCCATTTTTCATCCGTTTCCCGATGTTCGAATGATTCGAAATTTTTACTAATTGTCAGAACCCGATGACAATGCAATATTATGATGCAGAAAAAAAGGATCTACATCTACAAATAAATTAAAAAAATATTTAATTCATAAACGGAATAAGTTTTATTTCCAGCGAAAATACATTGACGGAAATAACGAATCCTCAGCTGGTCTCATTATGTTTCCCGCCACGATACGATGACTTGGAGAAAAGACTGTAGCCGGTCTCGTTATGCTTTCTGCCACAATGTGATGGCTCGACGCAAGCAACGGGTCTGTAGCCGGTCTTTTACTCCAAGCCGTCGCATCGTGGCAGGAAACATAATGAGACCGGCTGAGGATGCTTCCGTCAATGTGTTTTCGCTGGAAATAAAATTTATTCCGTTTATAAATGTTTATATTTCTTTCATTTTATTTGTGGGTGTAGGTGATTTTTTTCTGCATCATAATATTGCATTGTCATCGGGTTCTGACAATTAGTGAAAATTTCAAATCATTCGGACGTCGGTAAGTGGATGAAAAATGGATTTAGATTGCTGGATTGTATTGTTGAATTTACGGAAAGAGTTAATATGCAACGGAATTAAGTATAGCTTTAGTTAAACGCAGAGAATTATTATAATCCAATCTGGTCCTTCTGTTACATTTCCCCTTCGAGACTAAAAAATTTAAATTATAGTTTAAAAAACTAAAAACAGATGATTTATATGTAATATGCGCTAAAAAGCCTTAATTTAATTTTAATTCTTTTACAATAATAACCTAAGAGTGAAAAGGTAGACATTAATAATTAATTTTAGTTCATAACAAAAAATAACTTCTTTTACAATATCAACATAAAAGTGAAGAAGTGGACATTAATAATTAATTTTAGTTTAAAATAAAAATTTAAGTTCTTTTACAGTATTAACCTAAGAATGCAGAGGAGGGCGTGAATAATTCATTTCAATTCAAAATAAAGCACGGGGTGTTGTTATATTTTTTGGATTTGTTGAGAGACCACATGACTACTGATAATGTCACCCCATGCTTTATTTTGAATTGAAATTAATTATTCATGTCTAGCTCTGCACTCTTAGGTTAATATTGTGAAAGAACTTAATTTTTTATTGTGAATTAAACGGTTAATGTCCACCTCTTTACTCTTAGGTTAGTATTGTAAATGAATTTAAATTATTTTACGCTTTTTAGCGTATCTTACATATAAAGCATATGTTTTTATTTTTTTAAACTATAATTTTACAAATATAATTATAACAGACATAAATGTAACAATTTTTTTTATTAATCCCAGCTTGATAATTACATAATTATTAGTATATATATATATATATATATATATATATATATATAAACTCGGCCACTTTGGCCTCGCAAGGGGCTGTGCCCCTTGACCCCTCCTGCTTTCATTCCTGTCTCTTTCTCTTCTATACTTCGTATAAAATAATCAAAATTTACAACGTAATTCTTACTGGCATCAACACACACAAAAAATAACATAACCACAAAAATCCTATTCTAACATTTACCTTCCGTTATATAAAATTAAGACACTTTTTCGTTACATTTTTCGTTACATATTTCATTACATAAAATTGTGACATTTTTTAAATAACAACAACAAAAATCCTACAAAATATAACAAACGTTACATAAAATTGGGACATTTTTCTGGGACATTTTTTTGGGACATTTAGCGTTACATAAAATTGGGATATTTAGCGTTACATAAAATTGGGACATTTTTTCGAATGGGGGGTAGCCTAAGAATTACGTTGTAATTAATAAAAAAATACACACACACATATATATATATATAAATATATATATAGGGAGAGAGAGAGAGATATAGGTATATAGATACATATAATATATACACATACACACACATATATATATATATATATATATATATATATATATATATATCAGTCCCGGCCTTAGTTCCTGCAAGACCTTTGAGTAAAATTTATCATGGCGCCCGTATGAGCGACTGAATTCGAACCGTAAATTTCAAAAAAACATTTGTATTCTAAATTTCTAACATAATTAAAATAATTTAAAAAGAATAAACAATAAATTAATATTATGATATTCTTCTCTTTAAAGTATTAAAATAATTCATAGCGTTAAAACCAAAATTTAATTTTTTTAAACTTTTACTGTTACAGAAAATTATTATGTTTAATAATTGTTGTTTTCGTTTGCGGAGTGCTTAAAAAACATTTTGGTCTATCCTTTTTATTATACATAAAATCGTAATACACTTATTTTAAATTATTAAAATTTTTAATAAATGATTACACACTTTTTTACGAACATAATACATCGAATTTAAATAAAGATTATTAACTAAAAATAGCTAAAATTAACCGCATTCTAGTTTAGAGGAACTTCTTTATTAATGTTGCGTAATCGAGATTTTTAGCAATGTCATTTTCTATAGAAAGTGCTACTGGATTGCGAAGTCATTCTCGTGACATCGATGATATATCTTTTCAATTGACTTCAATTTTGGTAAGTTTCGCTCGTTACCTGCAGCGGTTATCGGTGTATTGTTAATACAATTCGCACGGCAATCCCCGTGTATTGCAATACAGATTTAATAAATCATTTTATTTAATAAAATTTAAGATAAAAAATACTCTCATTTTACCCTTATTTTTAACATTAATACAGAAGTTAAAGAGACTAAATTAAATAAGTGAAGCGCTAACAATTAAGGGTTTTAACAGAACTCTAAAAAAGTTTGTCAACACAAATTTAGAAAATATTTGAAAACTTTTTTTTTCTTTAATGGAACATTAATTTTCGCCCTCATTAAACTTATTAATCATCTTAAAAATTTCTTTATACTGAAAAACATTTTAAGTAGACAGCAAAGAAACACAATACTCATCCAATCAACCAGAGTAATAATTAAGTATTTAAAATTGGAACTGTTGACTGGTATTGAAAGGACGATCGTAATTTTATAAAAAAAAAGAGAAAACCTCGTAACTTATGGTTTTCTATACCGACATTACAGCAAAGTACAGCGAAATTGTTTACACCTAGAGCCAAAAAGAAAATGCAGTTTCAAAAATGGTCCCGAAGCGCTTGTCTTAATAAATGAACACTGCTCGTATATATTTATTTATTTGCACTCGCCACTCGTAGTGAAGGTGAAAATAGGTAACAAACTTTCGTTCGTTGCTTCAGGTACATATGCGCTCCCGTACATTACGCAGTCGGTAACATTTGAAAAAAAAAGTGTAATGTTTCCATTAGTTTTTCATTTTAATCCGCGCCAGTCTGTACAAGTCATTAACAAAAAGGTTCATATGTAAAAAAAATTGTTACAAAAATTTCGAAAATTGTTGAGACAGCTTTGTAGTCCTAATATGAACGTTTGGGTAGGCCTTCTTCAAAGATCGGCGCCGTATGTTATTACGTTAAAAAAGAAATGCATTTGGAAAATCGTAGAAGTATGTTTTTTTTTGTCAAGAATGACGTAGTCAGTTGAAGTCTTTCCTCTATAAGCATAGAATAATCAACATTTGCAGGTTAAGAGGATCCCCCTCAAAATATCGAGGTCACCGAGTTTTTATGTATAAATATATTACTAACGTTCGTTTTATGTTAATATCTAACCGAATAAACGCTATTGTCACGAAATATCACGTTTACTCTTTGATTGAAAAGTAAGTGGTCCGGAAAAGGCTATCCGAATGATGGTTTTCAAATTATGTGTGGCGCAGTCGGTATTTGGTTTTGGTTTGCAACTGCGATCGATGGGACAGCTTATTTCGTGAACATAATGGGCTACATTGCGTCGAGATGAAGGTCTCGTGATGTAGAAGAGTACAAAAAGGGTGTAACCTTTGCTACGTGGATCAGCCAGCGTAAGAAATACTTTTACGGCTGTCAACTGGGTCCCTTTAATCTGCTTCGTTGCGGCCGGATTCCGAACAAAAAGCTATAATATTTGTATAGGGAAAAGCTCCATCGGCATATCTAAGTTAGCCGTCAAATGAACGGTCGCTTTTTATCAGCGTAGTCGTCGAAATTCGACCTGCGACTTCAACAGAAGTCTCTGACTGCTGTCTTTGCTTTGGTCTTTAAAATGTGTTTCAAAAACCGTTTTTCGTTTTTTTTTGCGTTTTTTTGCGTTTTTTTTTTTTTCGTTTTTATTTTTTGGAAAAAACTTTCTATCGCTAAAATCTGCATCGAGCAACTAGAACGGCTTAAACTTTTTGACGCTTGGAATTTTGGACAAATAAATTTCATTCGACCTTCTTTTTTATTTCATCGTATTTCTGTCAGCGGAACGGTTTAGCTGAGTTCACTTCATTCGAGCTCTCGTCGTGCACATATTTTTCGATTCATCGGTAAATTATCGTGCGTCATCAAATGCAGCATTATAGAGCGCCACCACAGCTGATGGTTGATATGTTTTCGTTGAATTTTTCTCTGTAAATGGGACTTTAGCGAGAGTCGTAATTAAATATTAAATTCTGAGGATTTAGGGGGGGGGGGCAAAAAATATTAAACAAGAGGACCTAGAAGAATTTCTTGTAAAACAGGAGGATAGGTTATTTGATAAGGAAAATTAATTTTAATTCTTGGTTATAATTTTTCAGCAGAAGTACTGCAGGGACATCGTCATCGCTGACGCTGTTTAACATTGCCATGTCAGCTGTGCATAAGGCGACTGAAGAAAATAGAATGAAATTTTTTTCAGCGTGAAATTCCCTATTAAAATCTCCAGTTTAAGCATCACTAGGTGGGAAACTTTTTTATGGATAGACAGATTATGGACATTAAACTAGAATGAAAAATGGCTTTTTTATGTATTTTTCTCTTATAATATATTACATTTTTAAGGGTGACTTACAGTTAGTAAAATCCGTGGTGCGAAAATGCGTTATGCGGAATTTTTTAACATACGTACATATATATATATATATATATGTATTAGATATATGTCTGTTTTTAAACTATTCTATAATTATTTAAAAATATGGAGAAATGAACTAAAGTATTTGGAAATTATGAATTTTTATATAATGAAAAAAAACATTAACTTTCAGTATTTTTTACCAGTATAGTGAAAAAAAGAAATATAGGTATATAATACACTCGAAGTTAAAATTATCTTTAAATAAAGGCAAATTGCATTTATTACACTTGCGTATATGTAATAAATCTACTAATAAATTAAAACGTTAAATTATTATTATATAAAAATAAAAAAAAATGAATTAATTCATTATAATCATTAATTACAATTTTTAAGATTCCGTACACATATAATGTACGGAATCCCAATAGGATGGTTTAGAAACGACGAAAATATAAAATAAAAATGACTCACGGAAAGATTGACTTATGAATTTTAAAATTGGATCATGAATTCTAATTCAAAAATTCTCTTTACAACCATGTCTATAACTTCAAGGTAACCGATTACCCTGGGCGGTAAAATAGCCAAAAAACTAGTCAACAATATAAAATATGAAATATAAAACGACTTCAAAAATCACCCTTAAAAATTCCTAATCACCGGATAAACGTCTGAAGGAAAAATTCAAAGTATAAAACAAAAAGCAGAAGCTCTTTCATAAAAGCGCAAAAAATGATGGCCCTAAAACAGCAAAAAAATTATGTTCACGTAAACAATAACTCGAGTAAAAAAGTAGTAGAGAAAATCATCAAAACTTATCTCAAACATATGCGCAAAAGACCGGTTCATAGGAAAACTATAGCCGAGCTTACAACTTTATATTTAAGCACCCTGGGGCGCCAAAAGCTCGAAAGTTTCGAACAAAAAACAAAAAAATTCCCCAGGCATATGATATATTGTCGGGAAGCAACACGTATTTTACTTCCTGAACGAAACTTTCAAAGTTGCTGAAAAGTTCAAAAAAGTGCAAAAATAGCGTGTCCAGTGTCGCTAGTATTATAGTTAAACAAATTTTAAACAAGGTTAAAAATATCCGCAGCCCCGTATATTTCTCTAGTTTGGAACATCGGGGTTTCCAGGTTTTAAATTAGACCATCAAGATGTCGAAAGCTCAAAATTTTTGAAAACATTTTTTTTTCCTTTCCCGGACATGCCGATGGATAGATCGCCTTTTTGTCGGGAACAAACCCGTATTTCATTTCATTAACGAATCTTTGGAGGTTGGCGAAAAGTTCAAACAAGGAACGAAAAGTGACGTGCTCTCCCACTTTTCAGCGCGAAGAATCAGATTTCTTCATTTTGAATTTAGTACTATGTAAATGTAAATTATAGTTATCTTTAACATACAGAATCCTTAGCGCTTGAAACAGTATGCTTGACTGAACTTGTTGAAATTTGGCAATAATTCCGTTTCAAGATTAGAGTCTAAATCGTTCGGATTAATTTCAAGCAATCGTTGAGTACTTTCTAAATTTTCAGCATGATTTAATTTACCGAGTTTAGATAAAAATCCGAACGTCAATTTTGTTTCTTTATAATTCTTTGATCTAATGCGTTTATAAAGTTATCTTTTATTGGAAGATATTTTAAAGATACAAAACGATTCAGATAGTGAAAGCTTCTAGTGTTGTCGCATGGTCATCTAAAGGGTTTAAACACGAACATTTGTCTTTTGTGATACTCGGTCGTGTCAGTAAGCCTTTTTTTTCCTAAATTTTCATAGCGTGAAAAGTTATCATCTCGTTTTTCCGCAACATATTCCTTTTAATAATTTAATACATGCAATTTTGGT
This sequence comes from Icerya purchasi, assembly GCA_039619475.1. Classification (NCBI taxonomy): domain Eukaryota; kingdom Metazoa; phylum Arthropoda; class Insecta; order Hemiptera; family Monophlebidae; genus Icerya; species Icerya purchasi. The sequence goes on along the minus strand of CM077116.1, from coordinate 398,453,192 downwards.
ATTTAAAAGTAATTTTGGATTCTGAATTACACTATATTAGTTTTATTTAAATTTTCCAGGATATCATTCCAAAATGATGTCATGATCCCGGTTCTCAAACGGAGCACGTTTTCTTCTTGAAGTTTCGCATCGAACTTTGCATCATAATTACTATTTTGAGATGTATTTAATAAAGTATCTCTGATTGGTTTATAATTGAGTACAAGTGCCCCTTATTAGCGTCTCCTTCGAGCACACCATCTAGTGTACATTGAATTTGTTGTGGCATCGTTACATTTTAACTTTTCCGATTTTATCTAAATGTTTCTCTTTAAGCAATGTCCAACGTAAGACAAGAGTTAAAAGTATCATTTTCTGTAATTTTCATTGTATATAGTTTATTGTAACGAAACTTTTAGGCGTGTTTTTTTCTTAAAATGTTTTTTATGAGAAATTCGGATTATATTTTAAGAAATGAACATCAGATTGTTGAACTCTCTGTACATAAAATAGTTAAAATATAATAGCAATATATTGAAATAAATATGATTTTACCATCTCCAATATATATATAGACACTGTTTAGATTATTATTTCTCTCTGATTTGCTTACAGCTTCGAATATAAGAAGTATTCGAGAACTAATTCTGTTAAATCATCAGAGTTTAATCAAATTTATTCGCGGTTACTTTTTTTTTTTTTTTTGCATTTTTTTTTCTTTTTGACTCAACGGATAATGAAGGTAATATGATTTGAATTTGTTCAGAGGAAAAATTTCCATTTCCGATGATTGAACGAGAAAGAAAAAAAGAAAAACTATAGATAAAATATCAGCAATCATTAAATTTTTTTTAGTTAGATTCCGGGCCGTGTACAAAATCTAGACTATTACGGTCCAAGAGTCTCCGGTTATATGCCCTTAAGCCAATTTTCCTGATGAATTAAAATACTGCATTCTGGTTCCATTCTGAATTCGAGAGGACAGAGCCGAGATCAGCAAATCCGAGTCTCGTTTCGGAAGGTTGGAATGTCGGGTAGTTTATGAGAATATGATTAACGGATGGTGGATCTTGTACGCGGCAGAAGTGACAAGTGGTCGTGGGGAGGCCACCCTGCAACAAGTAGTTGTGGGATAGTCATGTGTGACCGAGGAGTAAACGGTTGAGCGCACGATGATATACTCGTAGTGTCCCCTGGGGGGGGGGCTACCATGATTCCACGGACTTCTTAATACTCCGGAGGTGATTACATTGATTTGAAGTAAATGTTCTAAACGGTACAAAGAGGGAAAAAAATAATCATGCACACAGGCCAACTTAAAATGAGCAGATAGCAGGATTTAGTTTTAAAAAAAAACCAGACGGTTGTGGGTAACCAGTACGGGAAAGAAGTTCTCCGGATAGAGCCATTTTTTTAGTTCATTAAATTAAAGTAGAAAAGGCTGACGTGAGTTTTGATAGCATTACTAAGGTCGTCTAGAAATTTTAGAGTAAATATTTTACACCTTTTTTTTACAAACTACTGCTGTATGTAACTACCATGCTTATTATTACGGAACAAAAACGGAGGTATTTTAGACAAAAACCGCTCGTTTTAATGAAGGCTGTAGTTTCAGTATTTGAAAGAGTTTCTCCTACATGTTTTAGCCAAGTGGTACCCGTAACGCAAGGAACTTTGAGCAAATAAAGAGTAAGTGCTGCGCTGTCGTGTCTGATTGTTCAAGAGACGCATAGACGAAGGTGAAGATTGCATGTTTGTTAAAGATAGTGATGTGGCCAATTTGTAGCTGGTTGGGGATCTTAAAATCGGAACCGGATGTTCCTCCTTCTGGTGGCCACCATGGTTTGACAATGTGCTCATATTTTTTAAGAATGCCACATAGTAGCTGTCCATTCTGTTTTCCATTGATTTTTGTAGGTGTTTAAAAATAAAGTTATAACACATACTCAATACCAAAATCAGCTCAGAAAATAAAGCGAAAATATTTAACCAATGCGTGATTCCAGTGCTAAAGTATGCTGCCGAAACCTGGCCCTTAACGAAGGAAGTTATGGAAAAATTAAGAAAAACTGAAAGACGGATGGAACAAAGAGCTTTACTTCGCACAAAACTGCGAGATAAGATTAAATCAGAATATATCCGAAATAAGACGAAATTTGAAGACGTCGGGACAAGGATAGCTCTGAACAAATGGGCCTGGGCTGGTCATGTTGGTAGGCAAGTAGATGGAAGGTGGACAAAAGAAGTGATCCAATGGGGACCGTATACCGGAAAATGCGCACAAGGACGACCACTCTGAAGGTGGACGGATGATATTGTAGCAGCAGCAGCAGGGAAACAGTGGCTTAGTGAAGCGCAAGATAGGCATCGATGGAGTAAATTAAGGGAGGCCTACATCGAATGAATGATGTAACGCAGGCAAAAGAAGAAGAAGAAGATATATATATATAACTCGGCCATTTTGACCGCGCAAGGGGCTGCGCTCCTTGACCCCTCTTGCTTATATTTCTTATACTTTGTATAAAATGATTAAAATTTACAACGTAATTTTAAATCGGTCCATATGAATATAATAACATAACCACAAAAATCCTATAAAATACAACAAACGTTACATAAAATTGGGACATTTTTTCTAATGGGGGGGGGGGGGGGGGTTAGCCTAAGAATTACGTTGTAATTAATACCATCGAGGGCTGTGGCAATAGCGAGAACAACGCGGAACATACAGTACCGCAGGTATAAGGATAGTACTAGGAACGCAAATTAGCGTCACGCGACTGTCCATTTGACGCAGTTAATATAAATAGCGGTATATTTTTAATTTTAGCCGGTTGCTGCGTTTTTACTTTTTTTTCAAACATATTTAAAAACTCTAGGAAATCAATCAAGAAGGTTGTTCAATCATCTTTGTGCCCTTATGACCCTCCAGAGCTCAATTATACCTGCGATGATGCGAATCACGTCTTGTTCGAATGCCCCTTTATTTCCCCCGAATGTGCTACCCTGTATTCTCTAATCTTCTGCGACTTGGCCTGCCCGCTCCTTATAGTGCCCATGACATGCTTGTATTCCCCTCACCCAATATAGTTCCTTTGTTAGCCTTGTTTATCTGCTCAATTTCTAATCTTTTCCTTATATGTATAATGTACAATTCTTTGCTCTGGGTAAGTTCCATTATTGACGTGCCCGAAAAAAAAAAAGAAAAAAGGGAAAAGCAAACTATGAAGATATTATTAAAAGTTGAGACTGACGAAATAGAGCATATTTTCAATGAATACTTATTATTGCGCCTCGGACATCCTGTGCCACCTTCCAGTCCATTATCCCCGTGTTTTTGGTTCCTTCATTCAGGCTATTTCGGACCCAATCAGTATTTAACTGGCCCTTTTCTTTCTTATGGCGGCTGGGGGAAGGCCTTTTGTCGGCGCACTCGAAAAAAAAAAAAAGATAAAAAGGAAAAAAAAAAAAGGAACCTCATCTCCGTTTACAAAGTTTCTCCGGTTATCATAAATCATTGGCGATATTAAAATTCCGTGGGAGCCTTATATGTATACCTCTTTTCGATATCAGTTACGGCGAAGGAATACGTCCGGTAGTGGAAGAGAGGACAGTGTTGCCACTTTTTAATTAACTTTATTCCGATTTGCTAAGTTTCGTTTTTACTCGATTTTGCCTTTTTTTCTTGTTTTTCTCTTGTAACGAATTTTTTGAATAAAATTCATCTCTGGAAATTTAGCGGGCTTTTATAAACTAATAATTTGACCATTGGAATAATGAAAGGTAAAGGAGGAAAAAGGTATTTTGATTTTCGCCGTGATGAAATTGGGACAGAGAAATCTGGTTCGCGCAAAACATAATAATTTCAAGTTGATTTCGGTTATTTTCTCGAAATTTTAGTTTTCATCTTTCGGGAACCGAATAATTTCGAGAAAAAGTTGCTACGAGATTCTGCTTCCTTTGAAACTGAGACAACTTTCGCGGTAATAAAATTCTCCTTAAAATTCGGATACTTTCGACTGTTTCGTATGTTGAATAAGTGAAAAATTCTCATTCTAGTCGAACCGTAATAAATTGCGTTTCATAGCTGTCGGGGCGTTTTCGGAAGCGAATAAAACGAGCCTCGACGTCTCGAATGACGTCTCCTCATTCGAAAAATATTACACGGACGGCGCTGAAAAGAACCGATAAACTGTTTATTCCGTTTGTTTTGATTTATTTAAACGGAAAGCCATTAGCTATGATTAATGACTCGGATCGTTTACCGGAATTTACCAGAATCTAATGAAAGATCGTCGAAAATAATTCCGTCCGACCGTAGCCGACTGCGATTTTAGCGAAAACTTGCGTGAAAATTAATCACTCGCCTCGTCGCGATAAAAATAATACTAATTAATTACTGGCGGCAACCGTGTGAGCAGTTCGCGCGCTTTATACGTTCGAATTAGAAAAAAATTCAACCCGCCGATCAGGCGCGTTCCTCTTCAATCTTCTCTCACGTGTAATTCTTTCCAGCACTTCCAGTTTTCCGCACGTACACTCTTATGCGGGCTTTCCTAGTGCCCGCTGCACAATTCTATCCGCTTTGTCTTAAACTCTCTTTGTCGGTAAACTGCTGCTTCTTACGTTTCTATTGGTTAAACACTTTTCTCTGCCTTTTCCTTTTCGGATTTTTTTTTTTTTCGTCTTCTATCCTACATCTTTCGTTCCGTAATTATTTGTCCGACCGTCTAACTGGTACGCGTGGGATTGATTCGTTCCTCGTTACAGCATACATTACAAAATGGTGGATCCAGTCTCAAAAGTTGCCGACAGGTTATGGATAACACTACGTGGGTTTGTCACCGAATAACGCAGAACCCCATTCACACTCCCTTTCTCGTAACTGCGCTCGTTGCCTCTTTGACAGCGTGAAACTAAGTAGTGTCAGCTTCCGAAAAAATAAGAAGTCCGACCAGAACAAATGACGCCGTAAGATAAACACGCAGCACAACCCAGCTCGATGAGAATCAATATACTCACCAGCATCTCGCAAATGATACTAACGATATCTGTATTGTACTTCATACCGCCGCTAATTTCAATGCTACTCATTCGGCTCATAACCAAGCGAATAAAGCATTATTTCGCGGATCCTATCTATCACCATCGAAGACTTTAAAATTTAACAACTCCGGTTTTGGAGAAATTAACAATCAACCCTTTGCCCTAGCGATAGCGCAGATGTGTAGCACATTTAAACAATCGTCTAAAACCGGACAAATATGATATCTTTGAAGTGCGCATGGTCACATTATTGCTTTTGAAAGCCTTATAATAATAACGCGTACGTTGAATAAAATCGTATAAAGGGCGCACACAAATCATTCCTGCATGTGTGCTAAGAGCGTTTCTAGTTCTTTCTAAAATATGGGAAAGTTGTGTTTCCGAATAGATGTAATTAAAATTTTATTAATTCATTTTGTTACGGCTCTCTTTTCATTTCACGTATAAAAATGTATATATATATATATTCAAAAGGATGGAGGATATACGTTTGTCGCGTATGTTTTTTTTTTTTTTTTTTCTCACCTAACTCTTATTCATATGGTCACCGATTTTACCGATTCTTTGCCCATCAGAGAAAGTACCATGTGAGCACTGATGAATATTGAATCGAGTATTCCGGATAAAAAAAAAAAAAACTTGAAAAAATGTGGTCCCTTTTTAGATAATACTTTTTTTTCCTATTATTTTTTTTTTTAGTGTATAGCAGAGGCGATTAACATGAATTTGCCAAATTATCATATATGGAAATGTAGCTTTGCTACCGACTTCCAAATAGAAGGAGGTTACTCGCGTTTTTTCTTTTTGCTTTTTTCATGTTTATTAATTATTTCATTTATTTTTGTTTAAATTTACATGCCATGCACAGCAACCATCGACTAGAGGCACTGGATAAATATAGAGATGTATATGTTAAGTAAATGAATTACGGAATTTATATTGCGTGGTATAACTTCGCATGGTGCAGGAAACTGATTAGGTTCGAAAGGATAGTAGGGCCATCAGAGAGGATATTAGAGGACATTGTGTGAGGATATGGAGAACAGAAAGATCAGAATTACATATGCTGTAGATTCGAGCGGGTGTCTTTTGCAGTAGGTAACCATGTGTGAGTTGCGTATGTTCCAGCCGGAGTCTGGTAACGATTACATCATCTTTTTTTCGGCTCAGGTGAGTCTTCCATGGTCGGACATTCTGTTTAATTTGGTGAAGTTTAATTGAACACGGTATGGCCAGCCATTTTTGTTCGCGCATAACATTTATACGGACCGATTTTACTGATTATTCTTCGATTTTAGAAAGTGTACCACTCAGACACCATGTGTGAGTCTCGATGAAAATCGATGAATATTAACTAAGTATTCAAAAAAGAAAAACGTAAAAAAATCTGGCTCCTTTAGATAATTTTTTTTTTTTCACATTTTTTTATTATTATAATAGATTGACTAAAAAAATACAAAATCAGTTTGCCAAATTACCACGGAATGGTAACTTTTGATGTTTTTACCGTGCAAATGCAGTCCAAAATAAAGAAATCTTTTTTTTTTTTTTTTTTTTTTTTAAGCATAAAATGTGTATTATACGACGAAAAAGTTGATTTTGAGCAAAAAAAAAAAAAAAAAATTCAAGTAATTGTCAAATAAAATGTACTTTTACAGGGGAAACAAAAAAAAAAAAAATACCGACTTCAAGAATTTAATAAAAATGCACTAAAAAGTAAAACGAATAATTACTCCCGATAAGAAAATATATTTCAGAGCGGATATACACCTTAAGTGGTGATATTATCGTAATTTTTATTGAATTTCGATAAAAAATATATTTCAGAGCGGATATACACCTTAAGTGGTGATATTATCGTAATTTTTATTGAATTTCGATAAAAAATATATTTCAGAGTGATATACCTTAATTAGCGTAGGATTCGTATTACATATTACAATAATAATTAAAAATTGCATTAAACATTAAATTGTTTAGAGATATTGTAATTTTAATTTGGTGCCTTTCCGAAAATGTTGTATAAGAATTACGATAATATCTCCGCTTAAATATCGCTCTGAAATATATTTTTTTATCGGGAGTAATTATTTTTTACTTTTTTGTGCGTTTTTATTAAATTTTTGTTAATAAATCTTCAAGTATCGGTATTTTTTTTTTGTTTTTAATAAAAACATTTTAATATATATTCTTTTAACGCAACACGTAAGAGAAAGTAAATCCAGCGTCAAATGCGCGAAGCTTTTTATATTAATTTTATTTTTTGATTTTAAAAACTATTTCAGTGATGTAGAAAGTGTAAATGATACAATGGAAAACAAGATGTTACATTAAGATTACGAATTTTTCAAAACTTAATACGTATAATTTTTTGCGAGTTTGCAACGGGTTGTTGCTTTACCCGTTTTAAATTGTACAAAATTGCCATCGTTTAAACATATCAAAAACACTGTGTAATGAATGTGAAAAGTGTATTTAAATTTAACGCCGATCAAATTTAGTTAAAATTATTCCTTAATATTATGAAGTAAATAAACATTTTATAGAGCAGCTGTTCCGAATGCGATTTCATTTTGTGAACTTTTTTCACGAACTTCGTGAACGTGACTTGCAGAGTCTTTTTTCATATCTTAAACTTTCCCTCGATTTCTTTCTTCAGATTTATCGTATTCTTTTTTTTTTTTTTTTTTTTTTTATGTATCTTCCTAAATATAAAATGAAATGCGCTTCTCCGTTTTACGTATTATGTTTTCTAATCTTTACGACTGTTTCGAATGCGGTGCTTTTTCAGAAATGTTTTCCCGAGTAGTCGTTCAAACGAAACAGACACTTTGATCTACATGTTTTTCGGACACGTGATCATTTTGAAAAACGATAATTTCATAGTAAGAAATCAAAGAGTCAAAATAACCGAACCTAACTGTTAGCCAACCAGTTTTGCGAAGAGGTTATTTATTCATCGCTGGTGTGTAGAATAATTGGGAAAACGCGACGCATGCGAACTTCAAAGACAGTATGTTTGCCATATTAACCACTTAGACGCTTGTACATTAAGTAAAAAGATGATCGTTGCCATAATTCCATTCCAAGAGGCAGCGGATTTCGATTAATCGTTCCGTATTTGGTCAGAGGCCAATTTCGTATCTTAAGACACTGCGAGCTTAATATTGTAGCATAGAATTTTGATTGTCAAGAATAGTGGAACAACAGAGTTCGGAAATTAACTCATGTATACCGTAATTATCGTAATCATTACTCCTCTTTGGCAATTTTAACGTTCATTTCTTAGCTTGAGGGGTGACAATCGCAAACCACTACGGATATTTCTACCGTCAATGGTGGTCCTAAATAATAATTTCGACCCGTTCGTCGTCTCAAGTTCTCCGTACACCTATTTTGATTTTACGTCTAACTCTCGCGCCTTCCGTTTCGTACGGATGCAAAGTTTTAGTTATGTATTGTAGTAGAAGACCTTTTCTCATATTCCGGGAATCGTTTTCCTACTATTATTTCCTTTAAGAATAATATATATTCCTTATTTCAAAAATCGACAGTTTCAATTCCTTAAGAGGGATGGTCGGCAAGTTGTGCAGAGGAAAAGTATCACCGAAATCCCCGCATAGTCCAGAAGGCATACACACACACACACACGGTATAGATGTAAACATTTTAAGACACCATCGAGCTTACATAGAGAACCGCGGTGCGATGAAATACCATCTATAACAGGAAACGTACACACTCAAGCGATAAAAGTCGACAGAATGCAATACAGATCTGATAGCATTTGAAAAGGAGAACTACCGTATGCTCGATATCTGCATTGAGGGAAACTTTGATTTCTTTATTATTTTCTGTTAAAATAATTGCTCGCATCAAGCTTTTCAATTGGCCAAATGAACTATATTATTGTTCAGGTTAAAAAAAAAAAAAATCTCCTTATCGAGATTACGCTCTAACTTTTATTAAAGATCCGAAATAATGAGGCCACTTGATGTTGTAGTGGCAACTGTTCTATTGTAAATTATTTTACCAACGTATCGCCGTCCTGCTCTCATTTCCCATCTTTACGAATATATATGGAATTTTCGCTTCGTGGCATAATTGAATTTAAAATCTGGTGTTTCGCTGACCTTTAGCGCCCAGCATACCACAAATGGAAGCGCCCTAGCGGCAATTATTGAGATTTTTTAAACTTAAAAAATATCTTTGTGTTTTTTAAAATGCACGGAGCTAGCGAGTTTTTTTTGCCTTTTTTTTGCTCAAGTCGGTTATTTTCTGAAGAGATTGAAAAATTGCTCTAAATTGCCTAATCGAATTTTCCTTAAATTGGAATTTTGAAAGATCACGAAATCACGAATGTAAATCGTTTATCGAAATTTATTCAGTTATGGCACATAACCATGCACGCGTCGTCGGCAGATGTTTAATGGGGGGAATAATTAAAATTTTTCACGAACACTGTTAACTAAAATGCCATTGAAATTCTATTCATTTGTAATAATTCATTTTGTCAGATACGTCAAAAATTAGAATTTGAGTTGAAGCTGAAAACATTTGTTTCAAAATTTTAAAAGAACTGGACTTATTTCTTCACTTTTAATTGTATACTGAAACGTAAATAATTAAAATGTTTAATCGCGCGTTATATACGGAAAAAAAAATGGCGGGAATATTTATAGAATTTATTTGACAAATAGAAAAATAAAATAAAAAAAGATTCTCGCACTTACAGTATTTTAAAAGTGATTGTAAAAAAAAAAAAATTTAACTTCGAGGTTCGATTAGCTGCGGAGCGCTATTTGAGGAATTGTCTACTTTGATGGACAATTTTTCATCGAAATTTACTAGACTAGAGCTGGTGAGCATATTCGGCCGAGGGATAATAGAAAAACGGACAGAATAAGTTGATTGCATTTTTTCAAGGTAAAAACGAGATGTGAAGAAAATATCGTAAAAGAAGTTACAAATTCTCCGATATAATTCCCCTCTTATGATAAAGTTCCGGTAAACAGGATGAATGCTAATCTTCCCGGGTTTTCGCAATTTGACAGTTCTCTTCTTTGCAATTGCAGTGAAACTTTCCGGTTTTAGGCCTTCTCCTACGCCTCGTAATAATCTTCTTTTTGCCATTTTCGCAGAGTCGTTCTAAAAATATCGTCAGCTCTTAATATTGTGTTCCACCGCATAGGAGGAGACTGTCGTCTTCCATACTTTCTTCCATCTAACAGCTTTGACTTTCGAAAGTTTATTTATGTATAAAACACCTTTTTTTTCCCGTTTTTTTTTTTTTTTTTTGTAAATAATTTGCGGGTCCCACAAGGCAATTGCCCGTCTGTGGGTTCCCAACATAATTATATCATTTATTCATCATCTACATCTTAAATCTAATACATCATATTCGTCTTATATCTAAATACTTAATTCAACTTAACTTCTATTTTTACTATTCTACGTCTAATTTTAATTCACAACGTTTATACCCATCGCACATCGTACCACAATATTTTTACATAAGCCAATTTTTTTTTTTTTTTTTTCATTACATCATTTATAATTATTTACTCTTTCAATCAACTACCCGTCTTTTCGCTGTTCCTTTACTGTGGCTATCCATTTCTCATTCTTTGCACCACGCAATCAACCATATTTTTATTTTGTCTTTCCATATATTCAACTTACTTTCGTCTCTTAATTCCTTTGGTAAGTTACCTAGTAAATGACTCATAACTTCCTCGTCAACATTATCAATTTTATTATTAATCCCTTTAGGTCTTATAAAACATAAATTGTCATAGTTCCTAGTCCCATATACCTTTTCCCTTGTCGGTAATCTTATTTTTTCTGTTTTATACCTTAAAAGTTTACTGTAACAAAAAAACATTTTTGGCGACATTTCTTTATTATTGTCCCACCCGGTAGAATTCGTTACAAGATTCGCACTTCTCCAATTCGATAACAACATTTGTAAACATCTTTTCTGTAGCCTAATAATTTTCCTTAATTCCGTTTTTTTTGCCTCTCCCCAAATTTCGAGTCCGTATCTAATCCTAGTCATTATTAGTGAGTCAAAATACAGTCTCGTAATTTTGTAATTCATAACTTGTTTCAATTTGTATAACTCCGGCATACTAATTTTCCTAGCAATGTTATCTATGTGAACTCTCCAAGTTAACGCCTTATCGAATGTTATTCCCAGGTATTTGAAATTATCAGCCGTTTCTAACGGCTCACAACGGCATACTTCCGATCCATGAAGGCAATCTACCTTGTGCAAAACTATTTTAGGCACGAACTTTCTAAATCTACTCGGTGTTCTTACGTACATCACTTTTGATTTTTTGGCATTTATTAATAATTTTTTATCGTGTACCCATCTGCAAACCATATTCAAGTCCTCCTGAAGTAGCCTTTCTGCTATTTCTACGTCTTGGTGTTCAATTACCAGAGCAATGTCATCAGCATATACATAAAGTTCAGCGTTCCTAATACAATTGTGAATGGAGTTGATGTAAATTAAAAACAGTAACGGTGCTAATATAGTTCCTTGTCCTACTCCATATTTCGTTTTCCCCATATCACACTATATTCATTACCAATTTTCACTAAACATTCCCTTTCTTGTAAATAACATCTAAACCAATTAAGATATCTCCCTGTTATACCAATTTTGCTTAGGTCTTCTATCAATATTTCCCTATCCACTAAATCAAAAGCCTTAGTAAGGTCTAGAAAGACTATCAAAAATTGTTTGCCGGATGCTAATCCCTTATTTATCGCAGATGTAAAAGTTCTGAGCAGAATTACCGTTGATTTCCCCTTTCTAAACCCATATTGGTCATGATATATTAGGTTGTTCTCTTCCAGGTACAATTTAAGATAGTTACCTACATAGTGCTCAACCACTTTAGCAATAACTGATATTAACGTAATTGGTCTATAGTTTTCACAGAGTTTTTTATCCCCATTTTTATATATTGGTCTTATTATCCCTACTTTTAACTCCCTGGGGAATATACCTTCTTTTACAGACTCATTAATAATTTTTGTTAACAGCGGAGCAAGCTTTTTTGCATGTGTAATTACATCTTTCACCCGTATACCATCATGTCCTTGGGCTTTATTCTTATTCATTTTCTTAATTATGTTTTCTATCACTTCACTTGTGGCTTTCGGTATGTAAAATGACGTAACCGTAGTATTCACGTTCTCGGTTCTAATGAGTCTAATATCACAATTATGTTTCAGATTTTCAATAGCCTCCATATAATATTTTTGAAATTCACGCGCCGCATTGCGATACCCATCAAAATTCTTTCCTATTGCCTCATCTATAATTATAGACCTTTTTTTACACACTACTTGATCTATTATCTTCCAGGTTTTTTTGATGTTATTATTCGCTTTTAGTAATTCCTGTTGGTAATATTTTTCTTTTTCTTGTTTTATTTCCTGCTTTACTAATTACCTGTATTTCTTATATAGTTCTTTATATCTTCTATTTGAATTATTCCCTTTACATCTTTTGTAATATAGGTCTCTAATATGTATGAGATTTAATATTTTCCTATTCATCCAAGCTGCAATAGGATTGTATCTCCTTTCCCTCCTTGTCTGCCTAGTAAATTTGCAATCGTCATAAAGTTTATCGAATACTACTTTTAAATTATTTACTAATTCTTCCATTTCTCTTTTCTCAAGCAAACCCTGCCAGTGATAAGCATTTACTTTCTCTTTTAACAAGTTCTCATTCAGATAGCTTTCATGTGTACTAACGATCTTCACGTTCTCGTCTCTATCTACACATAGTGCACCACAAACTATGTAGTGATCTGAAATTTTTGTCTTTATAATACCTGCCATTACTTTCTCTGTTGCATGTCTAATGAAGATGTTATCTATACAAGATTTGGTAATACGACTTGCTCTTACCTCTTCTCTAGTTGTTCCTTTAATTAGCCGAATTCCACCGTGTCTTGATAAGATGTTCAGAAATTGATCATTTATTTTACTCCTTGAATCAGTATTAATATTGAAATCTCCGCATTCCGATCTAATGTTTTCAGGCTCTCTTCGAGTTCCTGTAGAAAGTGACCAACGTTGTTACTCGGTGACCTATAAATTGCCATTAAGTAAATTTTTTGATTTTTTGTTAGGTTATTTCTACAGTACTGCTATCAGCAGCAGAATTACCCGCGTGAACCACGTTGAAGCTGAAAGCCTTTGACGCCAATATCATTATTCCCCCATTACGGTTAGCTGGTTTCTCAATTACACATTTCTCATAACCTTTTATGTTATAATATTCAGCCTCGTGCTCTTTGATGTTTATTTCGGTAAGAACTATTACGCTAACATCCTGTTTATGAATTTGTATTAAAAACTCATCCCAATTGCATCTAATGCTTCGAATGTTTAAATGGATTATTTTATTAATATTCTTACTATTTTCCTCTTTCCCGTTAAAATTTCTACTTTTTTTTTTTTTTTTTTTTTTTGAAAAAATATGTATTTATAATTTTTTATATACAAAAATTTTCGTCAAGCTAAAACGCTTGTCGACGAATTATCCTATTTGACATTATACCATCTTAAATTAACTTATACATATACATGATCGTGTAATATTTACTTAATCTATCTATTTTACTTATCAATAATTACTAATTTATTTCTATTTTCTATATTCAGTTTTTTTTTGTTCCGCTTTGTCTTTTTATTTTATGTTTATTATTTTTTTTATATCTTCTTCTTCCTGAAGCCATTCCTTTATTTTCCTTTTTCTTTCCCCTATTTTTTCTTTCTTTATTATTTCTTTGGGTATTTTATTCAACATCTGAGTTATAATATATTTATCCATTTGCTCCCCCATCTTTGTTCTTGCTAACGGCAATTGGTACGAAAGTTTTTCTCTCAACTCGTATTCTGTGTTTATTCTTTCCTCCAATTCAATTTTCTTTTCTGCTGATATGTACTCCCATATCTTCAGTAATAAGTACATTCCTCTTATGCTCATTACGTCTTCTTTTTTAATTATTTCACTTTCAGTTTCACCCCTTAAGGATTTCCTATTAATTTCAAGCATTTAATTTGCAGTTTATTTATTTTCCCCAAGTATGCTTTTCTCGCCATTCCCCACGCCTGAATTCCATATCTTATCCTCGACTCTACTAGCGCATAATAAACTACTTTTAATGTTTCATTTGTTGCATATTTCTTTAATGTATATAAAGTTGGTAAAACTGCTCTTATTTTCTTTGCAATGTATTCCATATGTATGTCCCATCTTAAGTGTTGATCCATCATTACTCCCAAATATTTATACTGCATTACTATGTCTAACTTTTGACAGTTTTTCATTTCGTATTCGCGTCTTTCCCCCATTGAATGTACACATTCATTTGAGTGCATTATTATATTTGGACAATACAAATCAGAGCTGTCTTTTTTTTTCCGCAGTACCATTGCTTTAGTCTTTTTTACATTTATTCTTAGACTTTTATCGTGTGCCCATTTACTTATTGTTATTAGATCTTTTTGCATCATTATTTCTGCCTCTTTCATATCTTTATGTGGCGTAACAACTGCTACATCATCCGCGTACGCGACTACCTCACTGTAACTTAATTCCTTTATAGACCATTCGTATATATAATAAACAGTATTGGCGCTAGGTTGCTACCCTGCGGAACTCCTACATCCATCTCCTCTTTTTCACTTTGCACATTTAAGATATTTACGCATGTTTTCCTTTGTGTTAAATAACTTTGAAACCATTTTTTCAAATTATTCGTTATTCCTATCTCCTCTAATGTGTTTATGATTATTTTATGATCAACCGTTTCAAATGCTCTACTAAGATCTATGAACGTTATCAACACCTTCTTTCCCTCTTCAAAGCTATCTCTTATTTTTTCAGTAAGCTCGCCGATTGCTTTCGATGTGGATTTTCCTTTTTGAAACCCGTATTGTGTTTTGTCAATTATCCTATTTTCTTGTAGGTACTTCGTTAGATTATTTGCTACGTACTTTTCTAATATTGTTGCAATTACATCGCTTACAGCAATTGGCCTATAGTTTTCATATTCACTGTGTTTCCCTTTTTTATATATTGGTCTCGTTTTCGATATTTTTAACCCATTTGGTATTTTCCCTTCTTTTAACGTCTGATTAATTAGCTTAGTAATTTCCTTCACTATATATATTTTTACTGTTTTTATATCTTTTATTCTTATTCCATCGATTCCGGTGGCCTTTGTTTCCTTTAATCCATCGATTATTTTCCCCACCTGTTCTACGTTTGCTTTAGGTAAGTACATGTTTACTTTTACTTCATCTTCTTCTCTTTTTTCTAGTAGCACTTTATTACATTTGTTTTCTAGTTTTTTTATACCATTTTTGAATTCTTTACTAAATTTATCTGCAATTTCTCTTGCTTCTTGTTCCTTGCCAAAGTATTTACTTATGGTTTCGTCTACTCCTAGACTCTTTTGTTTTCCTATAATCTTGTTTATATTTAACCAAGTTTTCCTGATATCCCCCTGTGCCACTTTAAAACTTTTCCCGACAAACATGTCTTTTTGCCGTCTTATTTCTGCATTCACTTGGTTTCTGAATTTATTGTATTTTCTTCTTAACTCAATATTTTGATTATTCTTTTTTACTTTTTTGTACAGTTTGTCTCTTTTTTTTATCATTTCAATTATTTTTTGCGTCATCCATTCTTTCTTCCTTTGTATTTTCCCTTCTCCTGACGTATTTTTTGTTTGCCTACATTCTTTATATACTTTTTCAAATTTTTCTTTTATGCTTTCGTATAAATTTTCAGCGTCCAATTTATCTGATTTCCCTTCCCACTTTATGCGTCTTAGTTCGTTTTTCACTTTATTTTCCATTAAAAAGCTTCTGTTTAATTCCATTTGTTTTCCTCCGATTTTTCCCATCTCCATTTTTACTGTACACACTATCATGTTGTGATCTGCTATTTTAATATCTGTATTATAATATTCGAAGTCGATGTTTCTTTTCTTCTTTTTAGTGTATATATGGTCGATTTTGGTTTGTGTGAACCTGTTTTCTCTCCATTCTTCTCTTGTATATCCTTCTAAATTGCTTTCATATCCCATTCCTGCCATTGTGTTCATGTATTTTGTTGCTACTGAGTTATGTTTTCCAGTATTTATATTTATGTCTCCTATATATATAGTAGAACAGTTTTCCATGTATTTTTTGTCAATCTCCTTTATTTCTTTAATGTATTTGTTTGCTTTTCCTGATGGTGATCTGTATAACACCCATAGACATAGTTTTTCCTCATACCAAGTTATTTCAATTATTACACATTCCGCATTTTCCATATTTTTGTTTTTAATTTGAGTTTGTATTTTTTTGTCCCCTTTTAAGTATATCACAATCCCATGTTTTGCACCTTCTGCATCTAAATTGTGACATTTCTCATAGCCTTCTAAATTATATACATTTATTTCGTCCTTTTTTATATTTACCTCCCCTAAAATTAATATATCATATTCTTGTCTTCCCTCTAATATCTCTACTTCCTC
Organism: Icerya purchasi; assembly: GCA_039619475.1. NCBI lineage: Eukaryota > Metazoa > Arthropoda > Insecta > Hemiptera > Monophlebidae > Icerya > Icerya purchasi. Next base: position 398,436,606 of record CM077116.1, on the reverse strand, counting down.
CCAGTTTTTCCTCATTGATCTAATGTTTATGTGTGCTATATTTAATTTTGTAATCATTTTTTATTTATTTATTTATTTTTTATTTTTTTTTTATTTTATTTTTTATATTTTATTTATTTATTTATTTAAACCTCTTTTTTCTTTGTTTCGTAGCTTATATTTATCTTTCTTCCTTCCTTTCCTTGGCTCTCTTTTTCCCCTTTATCTGTTTGTTTTAAGATTGTTAGTTTTTAACGCACCAAGACTGAAAACAAGAAATTAACAACATTTTTAAACGGATAGTTTAGATTACGATATAAACGTAACTTATAACGTACCTTAGAGGCCTGCAGCGGCGCGGTGGAAGCACGTCTGCGCATCTTATCTATTTCACCTGCCTCCTCATCATTGTTTCTTTGCATATCTCTTATCACAACTACTTCTCTCTCTTATTCTTGCTCCTTCGTTCGCTTAATGTCTTTTTTTCGCTTCCCACTTATCTTCTTTTCTTTTCTCTCCCCTAAATTGTTCACACCGCCTCCACCCTGCCACCGCACACCTCTACATCAAACCACCATACACCACCAACCCGAAACACACACACCGTAACCAAAAACCACTCGCAAACCCAGAAAACACACACAAAACACCCACGCACACACACATATATACAACACACCATCCGCAACTATTCCTAGAACCACACCTGTACACACTTTCTCTCGCGCACACATACGCACACCTGCTACGTAAATTCTTAGTATCCCAATAACACACGCACACCAAGCACCATATTACGCTACCCTTGTCTACACTCATATACACATGTTCGCTCAGTCCCGTCTTATTTATTCTAATCTTATTTCTACAATTCATAACTAATTTGTGCAATCGAATTATTAAAATTCTTTTCGAATATTGTCTTATTTTTAATCTTACAACTACGTATTCCGCGATTTCCCGTATTTCTTCCCCGCTACTCTAACATGTTCTTATATTAGTTTGCTTAAATCGTCCGGATCTTTTATTTGAACTGCTTTTCCCTGCGGGTTTTTCTTCATAAAGATCTTTCCTCTTTTCACCCATACGAAATTATAGTTAGCTTCTTTAGCCTTCTGCTTTGCTTGCCATAGAAGTCCTCTGTAAAACCTGGATAAGTTCTCGTTCAGAAACACTTTTAGGCTACTCTCAGCGTTTGAAATGTCTTTGTCCCATATTATTGTCCCTTTCTTTTTTCCATCATTTCGTCGGCTATTCTCCTGCTTGCCTTTACAATTATCGGTTTTGGCAATGTGGTGCTTTTCGACGGTAGTCTGTGCACCGCACTGATGTCTTCTTCCTTTATCGTTACATTGATTTTTGCGGCCGTCTTGATTACAATTTCTCTGAGATTTTCCTCCGGTTTTTCCGTTACTCCGTGTATTTCCACGTTTTCCCTTCGTCCGTACTGCTCCAGCTGATGAACTGTACACGTTAGTTCTTTGATCTTTTCGTCCTTTTTCCTTGTTTCCGCCGTCAGCAGGACCACGTGCTCTTTGAGCCCCTTTACCTCCTCTATCAACATTTCATGCATTTTATACATATCGTCATATTTTGCCGACAGGAATTCGATAAACTTCTTTATTTCTGTCATGTCTCTTTTTATTTCTTCCAGACTCTCAGCTATGTCTATTCCACTTTCGCTGTCCGTTTCTGCCTCTTCTACTTTTTTGTTCTTTTTTTTGTGAGGGATGTTTACGCTGCTACCGCTGCTCTCACTGTACTGCCTCTTGAATTTGTTTAAATTTAACTTCAGTGGCGCTACCGTTTTTTTCGCTCTTGGCATTTTGTTCGCTAATTTTATATTCCGGTACTAATTATTATTTATATAAATATATTTCTTACTCGTATTTTCCGTTTGAAAACGTTATCTATCTATCACTGATATCAGCGCAAAAACAATTTATCACTTTAACGCGTAAACGCACGTTGATACTACACGATAACAATCAGTTACTTATGTCTGCATTCCATTTTTTCATGGTTTCGTATTCGTTACACTCAATTTTGTGACAGAACTGTAATAGAGATGTCATTTGGTTGCATAATCATTTTTCTATTTAACTTAAGTTCAACTTTTCGAACAAGAATAGATGTAAAACTGCAAAGTCTGGATTTATATGTGGATTAAATTCACAATTATGCCTTCCATTCGCATCGCACTTATCAAACTAATAATTTGATTATAATTATGTACATATACTTGATAAATTCCCATACACCTAAGGTAAGTACATAATAGACATATATTCAAGTATACACACACGCCTACGCATCTACCCGTATGCCCACATCCATAACATAACACCTTTGCGCGGCAAAACCTAAAACTAAACAGTACAGAACGGAAATAAAACGTAAAAAATAATAATAAAATATATATATCGTCACACACGAATTTCGCACACACCTCGCACATTACCTGCCTTTGACGCACATAAAAAAAAAAATTCTATGCAGACGGTATTGCGGCACATAATAGCATCGCCATGCGCCAACCTCACGTACCCCTTCGTACCGCACTGTCTACTCTCATATACTTGATCTATCAACCTACATACGCACGACATGACTGATATCTTGCAATACAACACCACTTCCTTCTTATCACATAATGCTGCCTCAATATCTCCTCCCCTCTTACCTTTTCTCGTATCTCTATACTGAACCTGGTGCTTAAACATACAGCCCGACAAATAAACCCTTGTCCACCGCGTTCTCTTAGTGAACTCTGATTTATTTAACGCTGGCACATACGCTTCCAACCATGCTATAAACTTTATCATGTTTCCTCTCACTGCCCTACCGCTTGCGTAACTCACGTACCCGAACACACATTTATACAAAGCCACACGCATACGAACAATTAGTAATTAATTCATCCTGGCGACTTCAATAAACGAAAATCGACACGAGAAACTACAATTACAATAATTTGTTCACATCTTCTTCGTTCCGAATACGTAGTATACGATCCTCTTGATTTTTCCTTGCAAAAATCTTTCCTCGTTTCGTCCAAACAAATCTATAATTAAGCGCTCTGGCCTTTTCTTTCGTCTGCCATAATAAATGTTTATAGTATCTAGTGAGATTTTCGTTAATATATATCTTCAAGGCACTTTCTTCATTACCCGATATTTCTTTATCGAATATTTTGACGCTCTTTTTATGTTCGAGGAACAGGTCGGCTATCCGTCTACCGGGTTTAGCAATAATCGGCTTCGGTAATTTTAAGTTCTTGCTGGGCACCCTGTGACAAGCCAGAATGTCCTCTTTTTTTACCTCAATGTTTAATTTTTGTGCCACTTTAATGACAATTTCCTCTACATTTTCTCCTGGTTTTTCGGAGACTCCATGTAGCTCAATATTCTCTCTCCTACTACATATATTGGGCTAATTCATTTACTGTCGTTTTCAGTTCGGCGATTTCACTATCTTTTTTTTTTGTTTCAGCAGTTAAGACATTAACTTGCTCCCTCAACGCCTTCACTTCATTTACGAGAGAGCCGTGGATTTGCACGAGGTCGTCGTACTTTTCCGAAATGAATTCGAAGCATTTTTTAATTTCCGTGAACTCTCTCCTAAGCTCTTGAACAGAACACTGTTCGATCTCTTCGTTCCGTTCGTCATCTTTCGAGTGGTACTCCGTTATTTTTGTAGCTTTTTTGGCAGTTGGTTCAGTACTTGACGTGCTGCAATCACTGTGCTGCCTTTTGTACTCTTTCGCTGTGTTTTGTAATATTTTAGATTTCGGCATTGTGAATAGTTAAGAATTATTTAATAATAATGATGACGGGGACATAGCGAAGTGTCAAATATATTTAACAGATGTAGCCGACGATTTCGGCGATCGTTTTTTGCCTCACGAAGCAATAAAATACGAGTAATATAAACAGAGTGGGACCGATTAACACATGTTTAGAATGAAACCCGCGTAAAATAAGAAGTATGAACGCGACTTCCGTTGTAAATATTTTGCTCTCTCTTCGCTGCTAAGTGAACTGTCTTTTAAAAAACCGCAACAATTTCTAAAGCTAGACACACTACCTTTTTTTAAATTGAAAATATAGTATTCCCCGAGCAAATATAAAAGTTACCGAACGTTTTAGCAGGAAGCTGTCTATCACTCGAGTGTGTAAACTTAGCTACCCTTACGTCGGTTCTGTTGTTTCATGATGCAAACACAACAGATGATGATTCGTTTGATAATAATTCTGTCGTCGGTTCGTTATTGTCTTATTGTGTCAGTAGAGTTTCTGGCTTGGCCTTTTGCCCAGAACCTTTTTTCTACGCCCCCCCCCGTCTATGCGCTACAAGTATATTACAATGCTAAATATTTCCGAGATTTTACTTTTGATTTATCTTTTCATCGATACGTTTTATTCCTTTTTTTTTCTTTAATGTTATCATTTATTTTCATCGTATTACCGTCCATTTCTTTTTCTTTTCTTCTTTTGTCGGAACAGATCATTTTTAACGTTCTAACTTTCTCTTTTCTTTGACGGAATAATAACTTTCAATTTTCCTTTAGAAACTTTAACTAGGACGCAGAAACGCTGCAATTGTCAGTTCTTTACATAGTGTGTCTCGAATAGGGACTCGCCTACTATATTTCTTGGAAAACTGATACAGCCAGTAATATATAGTTTATTTATTCAATAAATAAATATATTTAAAAAAAAATAATAATTCACTTTTCTTTCCATCTTATTTTACCGGTAATAATTCTCTCACTCTACATTTTCCAGCTTATAGAGCGCAAGGTTTTAGTAATTCTACGCTGGAAACGAGTGTTAATAGTAAAAAATATTACGAAAGATAATTGATAAATAAAATAAAATGTTTTTATTAAATGGTAAAAAATATTACGAAAGATAATTGATAAATAAAATAAAATGTTTTTATTAAATGGTAAAACATATTACGAAAATCATTGATAAATAAAATAAAATGTTTTTATTAAATGGTAAAAAATATTACGAAAGATAATTGATAAATAAAATAAAATGTTTTTATTAAATGGTAAAAAAATATTACGAAAGATAATTGATAAATAAAATAAAATGTTTTTATTAAAAATAAAAAAAAATAAAAATTACCGATACTCGAAGGTTTAATAAAAATGCACTAAAATGTAAAAAATAATTACTCCCGGTAAGAAAATATATTTCAGAGCGATCGTAAATGGTGAAATTATCGTAATTATTATAGAACATTAATACCTTACTTAGAGTGTCGATACTTCGATTAAAATTACAATATCTAGGAACGATTTAATGCATACTTAATGTAGTTTTTAATTATTATTGTAATATGAATTTGTATTTTTATTTTTTATTTTTAATAAAAACATTTTATTTTACAACTTTTAGCATTATACTTCAATTTTTTTTCTTGTTAAAAATCAACTTTGTCATCATCATTGTGCCCCAAAAAAAAAACAAAAAACAAAAAAAAAACAAAAAAAAACAAAAAACCAAAAAAAAACCAAAAAAAAAACGATTTTTTTATTTTAAGTCGCGCATTTTCACGGTAAAAACATCAAAATATACAATCGCTTTCCTTATTTAAAGTTACATTTCCCCATGGTAATTTGGCAAATTGTTAGTATTTCAAGTCAATTATCTAAAAAGGGGACCATATTTTTTCATCACCCTTTTTTTTTTGACGAACACTCAGTTTATGTTCGCCGATTTTCATCATTACTCACGCGGTAACAGCCGTGAATAGAGTATACTTTCTAATGCACAAAAAATCAGTAAAATCAGCCCATATAAATATAAGCTCTGCGCGGACAAACATAAATAAAAAAAAAAAAAAAAAGCGACGAACGTGTAACCTCCTACTTTTTAGAAGTCGGTAAAAAATAAAAAATGTCCTCAAAAAGTAACTCAAACATCGTGTGCAGCCACGTCCATCTATTTGTTACAATTAGAAATAAAATCGTAAACATATTTTCGCCAATTCGAAATTTTTTTGAGACCGAAGTAACGCCCTCTGCACTCATGACCGTTATTTTTTGTCTTACTTTTAGACTCTCGCTACCCTGCAACAAAATAAAATAGGAAAGTATAGAATGCGGAAGGTTAAAATATTTTTCGGCAGCTTAGTGCCGAAATTAACGAGAACAGGGTTATTTTATATGTGTAAAGAGAATTTCCATTTAGAACATCATGATAATTATAAAGCTACGAAAGCCCATGGGCTCGGAAGCTAAGAAATGCAATTAGCTGCTACCTCGGGATATGTTTTATTCGTACCGCTACACCGGTTCTCGTCAACGAGTAGCATCTGTTCTTTTCTTCCGATTCGATAACGTTGAGTTTGTTCTTCGCTGCAAAGGTGTAAAGCAACAAGTTCTCAGCCTCGCCGAGATAGTCTTGGAGCTCTTCTTTTTAAACGTCGTAAGCCGTGACTGTTTTTTTGTTTTTTGTTTTTTTTTTTTCATTCCGTCTTTAGCTGATTTTGGATGTCCGTTTCCTTATGTCATCACGGACATATAAAAGTTGTAAAAATTGCGGAATAATAAATGGTTTATCGTAAAACTCTACCCCTTAAGTAATAATTTCTAAGTAAGAAAAAGAAAAAAAAAAAGAAAAAAGAAAAAAGATGTTGGATCTCTCCGTTTAAACTTCTTAGAACTATTGTAATTTTGTAAAGTTACCCGTAGTCTGCAAATCGGGAATTTATAAATATTTTCGGTTACATTTCAATTAAATTATTTACGAGTATGCCGGGCATTCTATTAATTTTCATTTTTTTCTTCTTCAAATTAACAAATTTCGTAATTTCTTTAATGAAAGTGCACTGGAATATTTTCAGAGACGGAAAACAGCTTTAATGTAACTGCACCAGTCTGTAATATTGTTTTCTTTATAAATATAAATAAATCTAAAGTACTGCACATTCGGAACAGTACTAAACATATGATACACGATCCGCGAATTACCCTTCGTAGTAATGATTGCCATGAACTTCATATAAATAACAGTACTTATTTGTATTGTTGTCCACCGCATGGAAACGTAAAAGATTTTAAATACACCTGACTATATATATATATATGTCGATAAATCCTTGAACTGGAAAAAACACATTTAAAGTTTAAATTCGAAAATAAGAAAGTCAATTCCAGCTTTATATGAAATAAAACAAATTCTAGCATATCGCGCATTACTTATATACTATAATTCAATAATAATGTCTAGAATTTCGTATATGGAATTCAAATATATTATGTGAGGCTAAGAAAACGGAAATAAATAAAATAAGCAAAATTTAGAAAAGCTGTTTGCAACTTACACTCCCTCACTGAAAATAAATCGACTTTAGATCAATTATGTGCGAAAGGAAAACAACGAAATGTCCGGCAAGATGGTACTAGTTCTATTATAGATTACTAGAATTTTCAATAATATAAAATTAGCATCCAGGCGGAAATTAATAAGAAACCGAAATAATCTGTATTACATCTATCCCCGGGGCGGCGTAAATCTACGAATTGATAACACTGATGATTCAGTTTCAATTAAGTTTCCTTAATCATATATTATAGGAAAAAATAAAATTCATGTGTGGAAATAGGAAAATGGCTGAAAGAATGGTGTAAAAAGTAAAATGATACGTTTCGAATCATTCTATTTTATAATTTTCTTCTATTGTTCCCTTTTTATTTATTTGTTCTCGTCCTTTCTTGTTTCCTTCCCCTGTCATTTATCTTTAACATAAGATCAGGGTTTTTGATCCGAAGATATTTAGCTGCCCTCACGTATCAATGTGCAGATGAGTATTTACGGCGTTTGTACGTATCTGTATGTATAGTATGTTATAATTTATATAATCTTAGGATGAGCAAGAATAGTTGTAATTTTGTATTTTGAATAAACTTTAAAGGTACTCACACAACCGGCATATTTGCCTTGTAAGACCCACAACTTATTTTAAAAAAAAAAATCGAAAAAAAAAAGAACAAAACAATAGCAATTGTGTTTCACTTTAATCATAGATGCAGTTCTAAATTACGGAGTTGATCGTGAAACTGATAGATAGCGAGTGTTACTCAACTAGCGGTGATGGCGAAATGTTCTTACAATCGACAAGTTTCAAAAAAACAAAAACGGCTGGGATATTGCAGTTATTAAATGGTGCGAATATATGCTTCGGTTCATTTGTAAAGTTCGTTTATTCAATTCGGAACTTTTTCAAACGTTACTTGGAAAATTGCACAAAGCGGATTTTTAAAATACGCACATTTTCCGACACTTAATTTTAGGTAGTAAAAAAAAAAAAAAAAAAAAAAAAGGTTTAAGCAGAGTGAAAAAAAAAGATATATATGTACATGCCTTTTGAAATAATTCTCTCGTTTAACGTCTCTGTTCGTTCAACTTCTCTTATTATACTCTCTTTTAATGTAGAACTACCTTTCCTTTATTTTCTATGCTGCTGCAAGGTTAATCTGTCGAGGGTTAAAGATTCCTCCTGCCATAGAACCTACGTTCTTTAATATTTGCTTTATCAAAATCGCCCTGTTTCCTCGTAACTTCGCTTTTCTTGGTCGACGATGTGCTCATTCCCTGATCGCAATATCTCGTTAGCTCGTCTTCGAAGCTTTCTAATATTACTAGAAAATGCTCTTCCAAATATATTCGCCTCTTTCTTTTCCTAAACTCTCGTCGATTAGTCTCACCTTAAAATATCGCTTTTGAACTCTTTCCGTTAATTAAGCCATCTTCCACAATTACCATTATTTGCATCTATTCTCTCTCTCAAAAAACTCTTAAACGCCTATCTTTATACTAATTGGCGATCCCTGTACCGTATTCGGGTTCTACAAATCATTTATCCGTTCTATCCTAGATTATTGCCGTTTTCTTTATGGTGATTACCCTCCAAGTCTCTCTGTTCGAAATTGAATCGCCTTCGTCTCCGGTGCCCTGAGATCTGCCCCTGTGCCCGCTATGAATCCCATACTCTTCCTCCTTTCATTCACAGATATCTTATTTAGGTTATCGCTTTCTAATCAAACGCCTATTTATTTTACTTCACTTGTTTATTTTTCTATTATCCGTTATAAATGGCAATTTACTTTTAATAAAATTCTCATTTTTTATCCCCTTTTTTCCTGTTCGCATCCTTAAATTTTTACACTATATTTATAGTCTTGATAAACTTCCATTTTTTGTTCTTTTCAGTTTTCCCGCTTACCTTCATCCTATTAAACGTCTTCCTTTACCCAATCTAAATTCCTTAACATACCGCTAGAATTGATTCCGATCCTTCAAACTCTCTCTCTTTTCAACACACTGTTTTCCCAATGTTTTCGAATGTAGCTGCTTTTTTTTTTTTATCCTGCCTTGAATTATTCTGAATCCTTTAAACTTCTCTCCTTTTTCTGCACTTTCTATGCGGAATCCGTTGCTATTCTACGCTTTTTGTTTCCTCATGACTAGTTTTCCATAAAGCGCTCGTCATAATCTCGAATTTTTAAAATTGTGTTTTATAAGCTATCATCACATCTAACCGTCCCGTTCCCTCTTCCGATTACGTAATACTTTTCATACGCTCTCTCACCCGTGATTTTTTCCTCCTTCACTCGGTCAAAATCGATTTTCTCCTGGTGGTTTTTGACATTAGCGGGGATATTCATTAGCCGATCTTCCGTGTCCAGTGGCAGATTTCTAGGGCACGCACATTTTCAGCTCGTACTAATGCTCTTCTTTCTTTAAACGAGATTCATTCTCTAGACTATGACACAACTCCCATTCTCCTTTATTTTCTAATTCCGGTTCTCTTTATCTCCTCCCTGTCCGTGGTTTTCTCCGATTCTTATCCTTTCTTAAACGCTCCACAAAACTCAACTATTTGTCGTCTTTTTTTCGTTAGGCTCGCTACTGCATCATTTTTTCGGTTTTCTTCGGCATGTAGTACATTTTTTTTTTTTTTTTTTTTCGGTCCCCCTTCAACATACTTTTTCATAACCCTGATGCCACTATGTTTTACTCAAATGTTCGATCTTTTCTGCTGAGAAATCCTTCTCTACTAAAATACACCGAGTATGCCTACACCAGCTCTCTCTTATCGGTATGCTTTTTATATTCTCTCATTTCCTTCTACTTCTGTTTTATTCCTGCCCCGGGGATTTTTTTTTTTTTTATCATCTATCCTTAAACGTTTAAGAATATAAATTTATTTTCTGCTTTTTCCCATTTCTTGGGCTAATGTCCTCGTTCACGAGCCCGTAAAAATAAAAGAAAAAGGAAAAAGAAAAAGGAAAAATAAAAAAGGAAAAAGAAAAAGAATAGGAAAGTAAAAAATTAAAGTTAGAACGGAATTTACAGACATTTTTTTTCGGAGCCTATTAAACCGATTTTAAGAAATTCGCCGTAATATTTTACTTAAATATTTTAGACGCTCGGAAAATACGCGTGGCGTAATTTAAAAAATGGGGCTCATTGAAAAAAGTCGCCTTTAAACTAAAGTGGAAAATAAATTGATAATACAATATCGGTGTTTTCTTCACTGCTCGGGCATTTGAAATTTTTATATTAAGCGATGAAGATTTGTCAACTGGAATAAATTAATAAAAAAACGAAATGAATTCAAGAGAAATTTCCTTTATACTCTCTATCTCCGGTCACCTGAGAATTTGAGTGGGTGATCTAAGCTCATGAGTGCTGACACCAAATCCATTTTAAAAAAAAAGAGAAATGGAACGATCAGAAACTGTCGAGTATGAAGTAGAAATTACATAAATGTTAGCAACATTACAAAAAGTTTCACAAGATTGCGAAGATTTTCAAAATTTTATTTTAGGTTTTTTGTTAAATAATTATAGACCGTTTCAGCTTGCTCGATAGTATACGACGAGGATTTCTTTTTCCGGTATAAACTTCCAAGTAAATAATTTTTACGAAAACCAAAAAAGTAGTTTTTGTTTCTTTCGTTTTTTTCTTTTGATTTTGTTTTCTTTTTTGTTTTATTTTTTATTTTTTTTTTTTGTAAAATTTCAATATATTTCTATTTTGTCAAATTTATGACCTCCATGAATTAGTTATAATCGTTCGACGCGCGGAAAAACTATTAAATAATATTCGGAGTGTAGCAAATAAAGGATTTTTTTTCATTTTTTTTTTTTTTTATTTTTGAAAAAAAAAAAAAAAATAACAGCACATTTGGTAATTTGCCCTCATTACGTTCTGTCGGAGAAACGGGACTATGACAATTTTTATTTTCGTATTTTTAATTTGTTTCCAACAAGAGAGGAACTCGAGTTGTATCAGGCAGCTATCTTGTTCTATAATTTTTAACTTCCCTAGTCGAAATTTAGCTTTTTTGATTCGAATTGACCGTAAAATCAACTCCGGGCATCTTCAGAAGAGTGAAATAATAGAAAGCGAAAAGGGGAAAGTAAAAGAGACTAAAAATGAGAGATTTGTATGAACGACCCCACACGAAAGAAGGTTTATCAAGAGACTTGATTTTAGGATCGTAAATGATTCTACCTGCACGTAAAAAGTGTGGACGACGTTAGTGAGCCGACTTTTATTATAGATAATCGAACTAGACTTAACTATTACTACAGAGAGAGCGAGGGAGTAAATGAAGAGTAGCTTACTTAAATTGACAGCAGAAGGGAAAGTGCTGTTGAAGAGGCGTAAATCGCTGAAATTTTATCAAACAGTAAGACAATTTTTTTTTTTTTGCTTTTCCTCGAATCTCTTTATCGTGGTTTGCTTTCTTAAAAATAAAGAAAAAAAAGGAAAGAAAGAAAGGCAAAAAGTTTATTCAACAACCGTAAATGTGTCAGCTGAGCTGATATTGTTTATTCTTTTATATATTCTTTTATATATTCTTTTATAATCCTTTTACTGTCGTCGCGTGGGCGGTTAAACTGAAAATAAGTTTATCGCAAAACGCAATGTCGCTTTTAAGAACGAAATGTTGCATGAATAACCCCGCGCTGTACTAGCTTACTGCCCGCTCAAAAACAAATCTCTAAATCGTTGCGTTTCGATAGTGGCGAAGAAAAGATGCAAAATGAACTGAAATGTCGACTGTTTTTCAGAAATTTCATTTTCTATCGATATTAAGAGCAACGGCTTCGAAAACATGGAACGTCTACTCTGCGCTGCTTGCATGGGCATAACGATAGTGACAGTGTAAAAAGTCTACAGACAATTTTGTAAAAAGAAGTCACGAAGTCTGCGTTTTTAGCTCTTACGATATCGTGTCTCACGTAAGGCGATAAGATGCAGCAACTACAACGTTTGAAGAAACTGGCAGACTTGGGTTGCAATACATTAAGGCAGCATTCATCGCGCAGTATCTGGAAACTTGATGCGACACTAAAATCTGAACTAGTGCTCGGTATATGATGAGTATTTCGACAGAGAAATCGTAACGAAAGGCACGGAATACGAGAGAAATATTTTATTATGAGGCAATTTTGAAATCGATTGCGCGGTTGAAGCGCTTCGGTATTATTTCGGCTTTAGTTATATAGGGGGGTTTTGCAAACTTTTTTTCGATAATTTCATAATAGCTCTGACAGCGTTAAGATTTCATATTTTCGTCGATGTATTCCACCTAGATGTTTAGATTATATGCACGCACGTATTAATATAGATGCATGTAGAATGTTGCATGTTTACTTTGGTTATAGTTGTGGATTTTGTCGGTGAAGTGTAATTATGCGTCCGTGTGTGAGCTTTTATGTCATTAACATGTATGTAAGTAGGTATGCTTCAGACCGACGGTGGTTTGACTATTTGTAACAGTTGACACCTGTAATGTATATGCAAACGTATACTGTAATTAAAAGTGTATCTTAATTATTTATTGTTTGCACGCGGGCATTTACATTTATAGTGAGAATATTCATATGAATGAGCGTAAATGTGTGTGTGTGTGTAAATGGCATTAATATAAACGGGTATGCGGACGTCTAAAAGAATGTATATGGATAAATACGTTTTGAGGAAGTGTTGTCGATGTTCAGAAATATATTTTATACATGTACACTGGTGTATGTGATACTTGAGATATATTTCCGGGTGGTGTTAAAATATTAAATACTGCAAACAATGGCCAAGTGAGATTGATGTACATTGTTTAATATCGTTACAAACAGAACAAAATTTAAATTAATAATTGATTTTTCTGTAATTATATATATCGGGTTTTAATACCAATTAATGTAGTTTTAATTTAATATAATAATTTCGCTGCTCGTGTAACAGTGTACATTTGTAGTATACAAAATTTTTGCTGTTGTTTGCCCATCAATTTATATAAACGAATAAAATGACTTGATTTGATTATGTATCGAAAACTTTTTTTTTTTTTTTTTTTATTGTTAATTCTATGTTCCGAACGATGGGGATTATTTTGAATATAAGAAATATCTCGTAGTCGGCCGTTCGTAACACAACAGCGATATAGATGTTAAAAAAATATCACATCGACAATATACAATAATATTGTATATCGAAATTGTGTAACTTTTCATTATAGATTATCATTATTGTTGTTTTTTTTGCATCTCCCTAATGATAGTAAACAATGTAATTCCAGGGCGCATACTTTTCAAATTTATGAAATCTTTCAACTTATAATTATTCTCACATTTCATTACATTCCAATTGCTACCATCCGTTGTTACTTTACCTCTCTAAATTTCTTTCCAATTACCTCGGTCGTAATTTAAATAACCCGTTATTGTCCCTATTATCCGTTTACGTCTGAATCATACTCTTCTTCCTTCTTCACGTTATCGTTTTCACCTCGCTTTATCCCCCTGTTGTCCTCATTATTCTGACGACAAAGCGGTCAGTAATCCGGACCATATCTTCTTTGAATGTCCATCCCCCGTGAACGAATGCACTTCTTTGTACTCCAATCTGTTATCACTCAAAAACTCCCTACACCTTATTGTGCCTCGTATACCTTATCGTTTACGTCGATCTCCGTTGTTCCTATCCTCAGTTGTTCTTTTATCTTATCAACAGCTAACCGAATCTGCATTTAACTGATCCTTCTCCCTCGTGTCGTTTCTGGGCGAAGATCCTTTGTTGACACGCTCAAAGGGGGGGTTAAAAAAAAACTTTTTTTTTTATGCAATAGAGATTAAGTCGGAATAATAAATAATAAAAAAAAAAACAAAACAACGAAGGTAAATAAATAAATAATTGGAAATAAAGTTAATAAAATTTCACGTTTTGGATAATCGTCGTCAAAGTCATTTGTGTGATGATTAATGCTATCCGAAAAAATGTTTATAGAGGAACTTTTTTTTTTCTTTGGGCGCGTCAACTCAGGACATTTACCCAGCACAAAGGACTAACAAATAATGAAACGTAGGGATTTGAAAGTTAAATCAGGAAGCGATTAGAAACAGAAGAAATAAAGATAGCCAATATGGGAACAACAGAAAGAGAAGGAAGAGCAAGAATGTAGTGGGATCAGTAAGGGGTCGGGAGGCCAAGGCCAAGCAAATTAGAATAAAGGACTGCGCGAGATAGATGAGCATTCGAATAGGAGGTGATTTACATCACAGGTCAAATTTAAGATACGAGGATGGAAGGGACACAAGGGGGAACTTCAATAACATGGTGTTTATCTAAAATAATTTTATTCCCAATAATAGCCACTTTAGAAGTTTTAATTATTTTATTACAAAAAAAATAAAAAATCGCCGGTGTTAATAAAATTAAACAAGATCGAAATTAAGTAAAAGTTAAAAATAACGTTATAATCGAGAAAATGAGACAACGATTTTTAATTATTAGTATCCAGTAATATATCAGTATGAATATCTGGACTTGTAGTATCATTTGTTTCTTTCGTACTTTTTTTTTTTTTTTAATTTTTAAACTGCGATTTGAATGTTATTAAAGAGCGATTCGAAATATTTAAAATAGTATGGATTCGATGAACTATTATTATATTCCTTTGCGAGGCCGTGCCCACGGAGAGGGGGTTAACCTCTCATTAGAACTGAAATAGTTATTGTAAAATATTGATGATTTTTTAGAGTGTTTCTGCACTAAAAAAAAGAAAAGAAAAATATGCTCTATATTTTTAGGTACTTCATTAATATTTTATGCCAAATTTTTTATTACCAGTATATAATCGGTAACATATGTAATTTTTATTAATGTTCATATACGGTATAATTCATTTATGTAAATTATTAATATATAAATCAAAATTATGGAAATTATTAACAGTATGAATATTAGTGAAAACTGTATTGTTATTTATAAAATAAATATGCAAAGAAAATTTTCAACAGCCCCCTCCCCCCCTAAAAATTCTGGGCACGGCCCTGTTTCTTTGGATTCAGTAGGACTACATTTGTTTCTAGCTGTGATGCAAAATTTGTTTAATATGCTTTGCGAGGCCCGCAAACTACTTAAATAGAAAGAAACGGCGGAAAATTGTAACAACAACAATAGATTTTTCAAACAGATAATATGCGGTATTTAACAATTTTGTTCTATTTATCGATCGAACGGTCAATACGAAATTTCTTGTCTCTTTTTCATGTAAAAAATAATGTTTTCTTAAATTATTTTATGAACCATTCAAAAAATGTGTTCATGGAATCCCGAATGAGAACCAGCCAGTCTCAGCAGTACTATATAAATAAATAAAGAGAAATCGATTTGTAAACGATTTTAATTATTTCAAGATTTCCGAATGAAATTTCGCTTAATACAGTTTTAATACCGTTTAATTAAAGGTGAGATTTGCTTTTTGTTTGCAGCTCGTTCTGTCCAAATACCCTTCACTGTTCCGTAGTTCAAAAATTCCCCCATAAGCTCTCTCGACACTACCACTCGCGTTGTTGCAGCGTATAAAAAATGCTCATCTGAAACGTTCACTTCTAGGTCGTACCGTTTCGGTTTTATACGGCCCACAAGACTAAAAAGCGTTCATCAAAAAGAAAGTTCGGCTTTTGTGAAAATTCTGCGACAAAAGGAATCAGATTAGGTAACAAATTAACAGATAAGCTAATCATAGAGCTCTTTGAAATTCTTTCGATGAAAATGGAAAGCGCTGTTCAAGCGTTGATAACTTTTGTCGGACGCAATGCTGGATGGGTGCTCATTTTCAGTGTTCTCAGTCACTATAAATATTACAGGTAAACTAAATAATCGGTGAAACAGGATGCTCGAAAACTTTCGCACATAAGGCGACCATTTGGAGTTGTTCTTGTAAAATAGCCCTACGGTGAAATCTCTTTCCCCCTAAAAAGGTTGTTTAGCGCTTGTTTGAACAGAACTGATTTTTCGGTAATTAGAGGGACCAGAAGTAACCGCAAGCGGGATTTCATAGAACGAGAACAGTTCCAAAAGTTAAAATCTCAGCCATCTTTTGCAGAAATAATGAGCCGAAGTTAACTACTAGTAAAGCGATGTTGGAGAATGCAATATTTGTTTTCAAATTTGCCAAATCCGCAAGCTGGTTTTATGGAGTATTTTTAAATCTAATTCAGAATAATAATAATAATAATAATAATAATAACAATAATAGTAATAATAATGGTAATAAAAATCAAAAAGGAATAATGATAAAATTTTCATGACTTAATAATACCATACATGAGATGCGTCATGGATCTAAAGAAATTCCAATTATCAGCTTCAGCGTTATTTTGTTCAAGTGAAGATCAAATTGAATTGTATAAAAATTAATTATTACGCTGAACTAACCGTAAAAGTTTATGCCTAAATTGGCAATCCATTGGAAAACAAAGAAAATAAAAATATAACATAAATACATGAAGCTTTTATCTTTAAAAAATATATATATATATATATAACTCGGCCATTTTGGCCTTGCAAGGGGCTGTGCCCCTTGACCCCTCTTGCTTACATTTCTGTCTCTTTCTCTTCTATACTTTGTATAAAATGATCAAAATTTACAACGAAATTCTTACTGGCATCAACACACACAAAAAATAACATAACCACAAAAATCCTATTCTAACATTTAACTTCCGTTATATAAAATTAGGACATTTTTTCGTTACATATTTCATTACATAAAATTTTAACATTTTTTAAATAACAATAACAAAAATCCTATAAAATATAACAAACGTTACATAAAATTGGGACATTTTGATTCAATTGCGATAAGTTAAACCGTTTCTGGACTATTGTAGAAATAAATATTTTTGTCGTTCTTGAACTATCTAATTGGGATTTTCCGTATTTTATAGTGTGTATTGAATTTTAAAAACCGGTATAAATTTACTTTAAGAAATTAGAGATCATTAGAAACACGTTGTTTTTTCGTATATAGCTCATCACCAGCTAACTGCACAGAGTACACACTTTATTAAAAAGTATATAAATTGAGTATTTACTTTAAATTTTTAATATAAATTTATACTGATTTTTGTTACTAAGATGAATAATGCCTTGTTGCCACGCGTAATTAAAATACTTTTCAATGTAATTAAAATATTTGTCTTTTTGGTTTTTGCACATTTATTGAACTTAATTCATTTTGAGTATTAATAAAAACTAAATTTAATGCAGCTAATAAGTTAACACAAAATTTATTATTTCTGCGGCGGTACGAAGTTCGCCGAGTCACCTAGTATATATATATATATATATACTTTCGTGGGGATTGGTTGTATCACATTAATCCTTAAGTAAACGTCGTATGACCACTACGTTAAAATCTATTAATGGGGCGATAAAAAACAAAATTATAATTTACGAAGAGCGATGAATTTGCCGACATACTTCGAACGCATTATGATTTTTCGTGAATTACATTTTTTATCCCTCCCATTAAAATGCGTACCGATCATTTTATTTACTCATACTGGCAGAGTCCGTCGCACAGCAATTATTCTTTGCGAATGGCAACGCGTGGTCTTACAATTAGAAGAGCAGATGAATGTATGGAAGGACTAAAGTGGATCAGTTTTCGGAAAAACAAAATATTTTGCCTTAATAATGTAAACTTGCTGGAACCGGTTTCAAGGGATTAGCCGTTAAAATAGGAGTCTTCCGCGCGCACTGTATCCAGCCGGCATCGTCATCAATAAAGGCGAGTTACGAATTTAAAAGTCAAAAATCAATCGGACTCGATTTCTTTGACTTATATCGGTAGCGCATAGCCGTTTAATTATATCGGTCGGCACATGCATCGTTTCGATGTTAACCTTCCGTGAAAAATTAATTTTACACCGCCTATTTAAAATTAATATTTAGTAAAACTGATGACGTTTTTAATAGTAAAAGCTCGAAAAGTGCACGCCTAGTAGTTGCTGACTTAAATGTCGTCATTTCTTTTTATCGCTATCTGCGTATTTAAACGGATTCGAATGGATACATAGTTTCCACATGAACAGTCTTCGATTTGGATAGCCCTTAAAAATTCTTTTTACCCTGCACTTCTGCCTATGAACGAAAAGTTTGGCTACGGCTAGTTGTGTTAAATTGGGGAGGTCTGTTCACACACTGGTCGTGCTAGCATATTGTATCGACTGGAACTTTCGCGAACGTGTTGGCTTCAGGCGTGTTCGAAACAACTTTTCTATCATCAGTTGTTTATCCGGCTGTGTCTGCTTCTCCCAGTGTGTTCGTGTGTGTGTGTGTGTGTGTGTGTAACATTATCGAGAGAACCTCTGACCATTTTTATACTAGGATGGTTTCTTATCTGCGAGTCATTCTATTTTCGCTGCTTTTGTCGACAACGTTACCAATAATTGACTTATTTTCAGACGCCGGTTTTATTTGATTTTCGTCTTAGAATTTTCCTATTAAAATTTGAATGCGCTGTTTGTTTAAGGAAATTTTCACCTATCTCATGAGCGTTCTAGATGTCGTTTATGTTTTACGAAAGCTACAGGCGCGTTCCTATAAGTTCTTTTACCGGATATCTGAACAATTCATTCTTTGTTTAGGTAACTTTTCCGCCTCGTCACCAACTCCTCACGGATGAAGGAAGTAAAATATCATCGCTGCGGTTGCTGCTACGATGTACCTTGCTTGAATGATGAAGAGCATCAGAGATTTGAAAAGAAAATATAGAACGATATGTAACTAATTCAGAAAGAACACATATATCGATTTCTCCCCGCTTGTAATATTCCGAATTGTTGAACTAGATAGGAAATCTTGTTCACGAAAAAGCGATAAATTCGAGTTGGAATCTTCGTTTTTACGAGTTCCGAAATCCGCAGCAAAACAAACGATTGCTCTTGGTGCACTGTTGGCCTTGTATTTTGTTTAATTCGTACAAAAAAAAAAAAAAAAAACATCAGATTTTAAAGACGCTGAGTTATAAGAGAAAATTTTATCTTTTTTCAGATATAAAAAAAAAAAATTGGGCAAAAATTTTATCCTTTTTCAAATATGTAATAAAGAAATTGGGTGAATATTTTATCCTTTTTTAAATATAAAAAAAAAAAAGGTAAGCGAAAATTTTATGTAATTTTTAGATTTTTTTTTTAATTTGTTATAAGTCGCGGACATTTTTTCAAAATATTACGATATTCGGCCATCATGAATAAAGCGATATCAAATTTAAAAAAAAGAAAAAACCCTGAAAATTGTTATTTAATATGCTTTTTTTTCCCTGGTGTTTTACTACAGCGTTTTTTGTTTGTTCCGAACAATCTTAATTAAAAAATTCCTTTTTGTATTATTTCTGACTAATCATAGGTTCGTACGATTTGTAGTTATTTTCATTTTTTAAACATTTAATATCGCTAAAACTTCTACGAATTATCGAAAGATATACACGCTAATTTAAAAATTTTTATTAATCTAATTTTTACAAACAAACGTTTTCAAGGTAAATTTTTATTTATCGCATGTAGTAGTAAATTTAAAGAACATGGAAGTAATGTTATTTTTTAATTTTTATTTGTAATTCCTTCGTTTTTATTTATTTTTTTTTGGGCGCTTTTTAGTTCGCTCAGCTGTTTCTTTTCATTGTAAAAGCTGATATTTAAAATTTACAAATTTTTCTTAGTTCAATAAGAAAACTTTTTTTTTTTCCATATTTGATTTAGCCAGGCTGCTTACCCACCTTCCGAAAAACCGGCGAAAATTAACCGAAAGAATGGGTAGGGAAAATCGGGAAAGAAAGAATTACGAAAAAGGGCGGAAGAAGCAAAAATCAGAATCGTACGAAATAAGAGGGATAAAACTGCCGAATGAAGGGAGGGGAATGGTCATTGTTGTGACTGTCTCAAGCGAGCACCAGAAATGTCAATTAGTGTAGCCCGATTTCAACGGTGATGCGAAAAAGCATTTTTAATGCTATGGCCTGCACTGCAAAAACTGACCCCTCAGTGCCGAAATATACATGGGCTGATTATAAGACATTCCGTGTCTTGTTACAAATAAAATATCGCTTTTTCTGATAGTTATTTTTAAGTTCTTTCGTGCTAAAGTAGAAATTTTGCTCTATCTTTTGTGCCGAGTTTTTTTTTTTTTTTTTCTACCTTAAGCTTGCCAACCAAGGACTTTTACCTAGAAACAGATAGTAAGCAAAGAAGTCGGTTATATTTTAATCCGATCAGAAATCTTTGATAAAACGCAATCAATATAGCAGGAATAATTAATTTGGGAAGGAAGAGACACGATATAAGAAACACAATAAGGAGTAGGAAGCCTAAGCTTCAACAAACAGGAATACACAGCAGAACGTTCTACAGAAAGAGATGAACATTGGAAGAACACATGATCGGCGTCGAAAATAGCTGCATTATCAGGATGGAAAGGACAGTATCGAGAGGAAATCAAGGAAATCTGGAGAAAGGCAGCAAAGAATGGCCAAAACGAATCCGAACAACGGAAACAACATTAGAACGTCGAAGAGAGGGATGCAAAAGAAACCATGAAAGACGTCTTTCAAGCCATATCCTCCTTCGCATTCCTCTGATGGCACTATTCTCTTACTTCCACTTTGCATTCATCCCGCTCTAATCATATTGATTTTTTATTGATCCCCAGTTATTCCCGGGATTGATGAAATTCGCTCTGGTGACCGCCTTGATTCATTCCTCAACTATTTCTCCTCTTGAGACATCCTTTTCTTATCCACCTCCAATCAGGCCAGACTTTAGCGGGACATTTATCCCTCCTTATTTTCTAATCGTCATTCGCATTACCACCTTGTTCAGCCGATTTCTCGTTCCCTGTCTTAGTTCTATTCTATTTCTTTCGGTCGTTGTTCCTCTATTGTCTCCCTAATTCGTCTCAGGATCAATCATTCTCTTTTCAGATTTCCTCTGTCCCGTCTCTTTATTATTCTCTTCACAATTGTGATCCTCTTCGTGTATGTGGTGATGCTGGTCACATTTTCTTCCAGTTTCCTGCTTTGCTTAATGAACGCTCCCTTTCATACGGTCAGCTCTTGACATTAGGTCCCCCTGCTTCCTATAACGCTTCCTTTATCCCCGCTTTTCCTTTATCTTCTGTGGTGTCTGTACTGCTGTCCGTCCATTTCTGACCGCTTAGCTATTTAGTTTTATAGCTTAGCTTTTCCTCTTGTTGTTGGGTCAATTTTTTTTTTTTTTTACCCCCTTTGGGTGTACTACCAGAGAGCATTAGCCCGGCAAGAAGGAATAGGTGCATGGAATAGAATAGAAATTATATTTTTATTTTGTCAACAATGGAATCAAGGAACACCCCTAGAACAGGAGCAGCTGAGAGAATAGGTAGAGAAAGAACATAAGAGGCGTTGAAGGGAAGACCAAGCTTTAAAAGATTACAATAAAGTAAGTCACGCTCGCGAGATATACCAGAACAATCGAAGAGCACGTGATTCGCATCATAAACATCCTGGGAACCTTCAGGATCCAATGAACAAAAGGAAGATTCAGCCAAGGAAAAGCGATTTAGAGAAGAAGAAAGAAGACTATGCCAGAAACGGAGGCGAGATAATTTAATAATTATGGACCGACGCAAACTGAGAAAATCATAGAACCAAGGACGAGAAGGAGGAACAGGATTAATTAAGAGATAAAAGGAATTAGGATTAGCGAAGTTGGGTCAATGCCGCTGGCGCGCCCATATAAAAAAAAGAGACAGATTTGAATATTCAAAATTAGCGTAAACTGAAAGAGTAATTTACTTTTATTTATTATCCGTTTTTGTTTTTTTTTGGTAAAAATACTTTATATGAAACTCGATTTGCTCCTTCTATTGCTAAAAAAGTTTTTTTATGTAGCTAATTTCGGCGTTCCCAACAGAAATAATTTAACGAGAAAATAATATTAAATTTTGTTTTAAAACCATAATAAACCAAACTAATGAATGCAGTTGTTCGAGAGAAGAAAAGAAGGAAAAATACTTACAGTAGGATTGGTTTTCTTCACGAATTTTTATTACAAATTTGTTAGCGCACTGTGGAAAATGTAAGAAAAGAATTGTTACCGGCGTATTTAAAATGAAAAAAATCACAGAACAAATAGGACGTTTTTGTATAAAATTAAACCTTCTGTATAGCGTCGTGTTTTTTTAGCTACCATCTCGGCGGTTTTAGTTTCTAAAGAAAATTTGAATATATTTCGGTTGTTTTAATTGTATTAAATAATGTAAAATTTTTATTGCTTAGGATAAAAAGACACAGTTAAAAACTATCGAAATTTTATCGAACCGTATATGCAACGCGAACATTTATTCAGCAATTTAAAGTTACCTGGTTTTGTTAATAATGTAATACGAATAATGTTTAATCTGAAGTAGTGAAAGTGCGTAACAGTTTATAACAACTACAAGCGCTGATTTTATCGAATTCCGATTTAGCGTAATAAAAAAATTCTAAATCGAATGTTTTTACGAAATGTCAGCCTGATGTGATAACAATCTCGGAATTGGAAAGTAAATTCAAGGTATTAATCTAATGAAAGCTGAAAAAACCGTAGGTCCAGATAAAATTCGCGGTGAATTTTTTAAATCATGGACGGAAATGGAATAAAATGGTTAACCAATATTTAAAAAAAAAAAAAATATACGACAAAGGCGAATTGTCGCGTGAGTGGCTAAAATCAGAATTCATTACTGTACCGAAGAAATCAGGGGCAAGAACATGCGATTCAGAACAATCAGTCTGATGAGTCACATCCTAAAAGTGTTCTTAAAGATCATTCATCGCAGAATTTATAAAAATATTCAAAACACAGAGTTGGAATTCTCCGAGTCGACTTGGGAACAAGAGAAGCATTGTTTTTTCATTACACAGGAGTTGTTCCAAAGATGTAGGGATGTCATTCGATCCAGTACAACATCCGATTCTACCGAAAATTGGATTGGATGATTAAGATATACGGGGTTTATTACATATCTCTATTGGAACCGAGAAGCCTATGTGAAGCTGGAAGGAGAGAAGTCGGTAGCTAAGGCAGTAATCCAAAGAGAGGTGAGACAAGGGCGCGTGTTATCACCGACTCTATTTACAATATCTATTCAGAACAAATCTTTAAGGAAGCCCTTCAGGATCTGGATGAAGGGTTGTTAGTTAATGGAGAACGCCTGAACACAACCTCAGATACGCAGATAATATGCTGTAGTTTTCACGGATAACTTCGGAGGTCTACAAACATTGATGAACAAAGTAGTGGAACGCAACAGTAAATTCGGTCTGGAACTGAACTTCAATAAAACTAAATATACGATAATTAGCGAGCACAGCATATATTCCGAAGTCAGTTGATCATCGTAAAAAAGAAAATATATTTGGGAACTGTAATAAATGATAATTGGGTCAATCTCAAGAATTAAAAAGTAGAACAGAGAAAGCGAAGTGTGCATTTAACAGAATGAAAGCGCTATGTTAAATCTGCAAACAAAAATGAGACTGCTCCGATGCTATGTATTTTCAATACTTTTGTATGGAGTGGAATCGTGAAAATTAACGGAAAATATGTCGAAAAAGCTAAATACTTTTGATATGTGGTTATATCGTAGTATTTTGAACATTCCTGGGACACAGAAACGAACTAACAAAGATGTGTTTTATCGAAGATGAACAAGGAACTGGAAAACAACCCAGAAAATTAGAATATTTGGGCCATATAATGAGAAACGAACGAAGATATGAGTACTGTTGCAGAGAATACTTCGAGGCAAGATAATCATCTTGGCTAAAAAAATTAAGAACATGGTTTGCAACAGCAGCTACAGAACTCTTCAGTGCCGCAATGGACCAAAATAACTAATTTGATCGCGAACATCCGTTAGCGGATATGCAACGAAAGAAGAAGAAGAAGAAGTTTCAACGAACTACCGTCATTATCAAGATGTTAGTTAATTAACATTCCGATAGTTTACGGAGTTATACAGCTGTTTTAGTGGCGCCCGTCACGCCGGAGCAAATCGGACAATAGACGGTCTACAATGCCCAACTGCTGATGCTTCTAAAGGAAGCTAGAACTAGTCGAAAATCAGGGCGAGCTCCCGGAACTATAAAGCCGAAGAAGGCACACTCTATGGAATCGCCGATTAACATAAACCATTCTTTATGACTTGCCTAAAACTTGCTCAAAACTACTTTGAACGCGTTTTTCAACACGGTTGACACGATACCCCCCTTCCTCCTAGAGTTAACCAGTTTGCTTCAAATTTTTTACTAACCTTCAATGTATAATAACCCGTTTATATATACTTTTTTTTATTATTTCAAAAAGTTAAAAATTATTACGAAAAAAAAAAAGGTCGATAAATGTCTTTTTTTCAGACAGCCATCATTTTTCAAATAAAAAAAAAAAATCGCTTTCTCTAAATTTTTTTTTTTTTTTTTTTAATAGTTGACCAGAAGGGCTATACCAGAACATACGCTTTTTTAGCCCCAACTCTGCCGGTTTATTATTTTTTTCGAAAACTTTTTTTTTATATTTTTTTAAAATATCATGTAAAAAAATGAATAGTAAAAATATTTTCTTTTTTATCACGCTCGACGAAACGTCCACAATTTACGCCTCTACACCAGAATACACCGCTTTAAGAGGCGTGAGCCCTCGCGATTGGAACCTCTTTTTAGAGATCATTAGGCACGGATTACGTAAAATTGTGCACAATGCTCGGTAAATATTCCATTCGTTCGAGCATTCCTCCGATATATTGTATGTAAATATACCAATGCAACACATTAAGCCTACTTTTCCTCTTTTTCGGAACACGTTTTAACACGTCTAACGCAAGCGCCGAGATTATTAAGCGTAAAAAGTAAAAAATGTTTCACGCAGAATGCATCGAGTAAAAAATAAATCAGTTCAGATACCGATCAACGATAGCCGTGAATAATGCTGTTGATTTCGCGTCTTACAGTCTCACGATCCGGCGATATTTAAATTCACTTTTGCCGATTCCCCGTCAAGCGTTTGTTTGCGTCTAGCGTCTGAAGCAAGTGATAAAATACACACCGTTCAGACGAAAATTACAAATTTCCCGTTCGCATTTGCCACTTTTATCTGCGGATATTCATCAAAAATATCGGAAATACGTTCCGAGAGCAAAGTTGATGAAACTTTTTTCCTCTCTCGCATAATCGCACTTCATTCGCTCGTGACAGGTGAATAAATATATAAATATTCCGCGTTTTTAAACGCAGACGCGCGGAGGAAAAAACAGAAAACTCTTCGGGGAATAGTTTTAAGTTGGAAGGATAAAAAATGTTAAAAGCGAAGATGAGAGACAAAAGGCTTTTGAAAAATAACTTTTTACGGTAGGGGCGGGCTAAAAAGATGGTTTTGCTAGAACAGGGCACGCGATAGTCACGCGCGTCAGCACACGTTGGACGCGGTAGGCACGCGATATTAAAATTCCCGACTTGTTCTTCGTATCAGAAAAATACGATAAATCAGAACATGGCGACGTGCGTATTTCGTTACTGTATTGTCTGGTCCGTGTTTCGTTCGACAGCGGGCGTTAATACGCTGGTACGCTGATACGCTAGTCGAAGACAAATGACCGTGTATACACAGACGGCTAATTCTGCGATACTTTCCGAATTTATGATCTCCGCCCGGAATCTTAGATTTAGTCGCTAATTGATTAATGCTCGCAACGAATAACTGCGACTGCCGGTAAACTCCGGATAGTTGGACCGTTGAAAATAACAGCGCTTATTAGTAGACCGCTCAAACGGCCGATGGAGTTTCGCTGGAGACGAATCGACTCTACTGGGGAAAAAAAAAAGCGTATCAAAGTTTGCCCGGGGATTTCACGAAAGAGTTAAAAATATTTTCGTCCGTTTTCCCACTGATATGCTTCGCTCGAAGTTTGCTCGGAGGAAAATTTTCGTCCAACGACGGCGCGGTAATAATAGTTTAGCGGCAATAAAGTCAAGGTGGTTTATTTAAATTTCCAAATGAATCGGTATTGAAAAAATCGAAAGAAAAAGGTAAAAAACGGTGTTTTTCTTTTTTTTGAAGACAAATTTATAAGTTTTACACAGTTCCCGTCATATGGCGCTGAGAATTTTCCCCATTTGCTGGAATAAATACGATTCATCGAGTGCACTTACTCGGAGAGAGGCGCTTGTAAAAATCAAAATTAGATTCAACGTGTAATAAATTTCGTCCTGGTTCCAAGACGGTTTTCGACGGGATTCGCACAGCTTGCTATAAGAAATTTACGGCGAAAGGCGAAATGAGTTTTCTAGCTTTCTGATAAAGCTTCTCTTTGTGACGAGTTAACTTTGTTAGCGGTTGCTCTGCAATTTTAATTTTCAGCTCACAGCGGTCTCCTACCTGGCGTTGCGGTTAGAAGACATGCGACTGGTGAGCGAGAATATTTTTTAAAAAATAAAAAAAAGTCTAAAAAAATTTACATATATATATGGCACAATTACAGAAACCGCATATACGTATTTCAGGCATCACTCTCGTACGATGAGAAAATTATATCGCTTTTTCAAATCGTTTAAATACCATTTTTTCGATCTCGTGGCAAAAAAGAAATTTATTTAGTTTTAGAATAAACTAATTATATTTTATTAAAGGTATAGTGGTCCGCTTGCGTACTAATTCGAAGGTATTTTTCGGGAGTTGTCGCGTTCTAGATCCAAGCCGCACCTAGATTTATACTTAATCTGAAATTGATAATATTGGTTATAACAGAGAAATCACTGGGAATAGGTGGCTGAGAGAAAAGAACCGACCCTTCGGTATTCTTTTTAGATCCGTTACGCTTAGTACATAACTTTAGTCCATGATACTCTTTATCAATGATATTTCAGACTTAACGTAAAGTACCGACTTACTTTACTTTAATTATACTAAAGACATCTCTCGTTTCTTTAAATTAGAATTTATGTGCAACCTGCAACTTCGTAAGCTCTAAAATATTTTTCCTTTTTTTTGATACGAAAACCTCTCGTATTGTTTACGAAAAAGGTTTATTCTATTACTAATGCGAACGTGTACTACGGGATTTTTGAAAATAACCAGCCGACTCTGATTGTAAAGTACACGCATAATGGAAAAAAAATGCATGAAATTCTAACTATATCAAAAAGAAATGCCGTTCAAGCTGCGGTTTCTGCCCGGGTCAAGTGATGTTGATTTTTTACCCGTACGGGCGATTGCAGTTTATAATTGCAACCGTTCAGATCATACAAATAATCACGGCTATTATCTGGATGTACGTTCTGATGTGTGATCGTCGCAGTTATCCTAAGGAGGAGGTGCGATAAACCTATCGCACGATTTTAGCGACAGTAGGCTGATTGTAAACATGTGTTACCACCGCGATGTAGATGTGTAAACTAAAAGCATTTGCGCCAGATGCTCAAAACATAATATACATAGCACTAAACCCGGTCGAGCTTTAAGATATTACTATTGGTCAGCTAAATTTTACTTCTACCGTAGACGCATACAAAATCGGAAAGCAATGCTGGAGAGATATTCGGTCATCGAGATAGTCGATAATTCGTTATTTTACTTCTCTTAAGAAGAGGCTGGTTCTACACACTAAATCGTTGACAGGCATCCTCAATTCGATAAATATCGATGAAGAACAGAAGAAACGCGTAAATTAAAATTAAAAAGCAAGTCCCATACCCTTGATATGGTATCATGGATTGTGAAGTTAAGCTTTCCATAATGGTACTTAAGGTTCTAATGGATCTAAAGAGAATAATTAGTGCCAGTTCCGTTCTACGAGAGTGGTTCAAATATAAACCGGAATTTCGTCATAAAATTTTTATTTTATACTTACAGTGCTCATATTTTTTACAATTTTTCGAGATAACCCCCCTCGCACGCTACACACTTTTTCCACCTCTCCGGAAATTTTTTTATTCCTTTTTCGTAAAAATCTCGCGGCTTGTCACATAGCCATTTGCGCACGAACGATTCCACCTCATCGTTGCTGTCGAAACGTTGTCCACCAAGTGCTTCTTTCAACGGGCCAAACAAATAATAATCACAAGGCGACAAATCTGGACTGTAAGGAGGATGTTCAAGTGTTTCCCAGCCCAATTCGGCCAATGTCTCCATCGTGAGTCGAGCGGTATGTGGCCTGGCGTTGTCTTGAAGCAGTATCGCACTACGGATCGGAATTTCGCGCCTTTTTGTTCGATAGGCCGGTTTGATTGTGTTTTTTAGGAGGCTACTGTAATACTGCGCCGTCACAGTACGTTGTTCAGTTAGGAAATCGACTGCGATCACTCCCTTCATGTCCCAAAACACGGTACACAACACCTTCCCAGCTGACTGTGTAACCTTCGCTTTGACTGGCGCTCCCTCTTTTTTCTTCCGCCACTCCATAGACGAGCGTTTACTCTCCGGCGTATAGTAGTGTACCACCCAAGTTTCGTCCGTGGTGAATATTCGCCGCAATAAATTCTCTCCTTCCTCTTCATACCGCTGCAGGAGACGCGTACAAACTTCCCAACGAGTGAATTTCTGTTCAAAATTCAGAAGTCTTGGCACCCATCTGGCTGCAATTTTGCGATAACCTAGCCGATCATGAATTATTGTCTCAATACTACCTATGCTGATGCCCAATTCGCGTCGGTCATATCGCGTACACGGACGCGTCGGTCAGCCAAAATGAGTTGTTCCCGATGGCTTTGACGTGTTCATCTGTAATGCTGTTTTTTGGGCGCCGCGCATGTGCTATGTTTGACACCACTTCACGTCCTTTTCGAAACGCGGAACAGCATTTTCGGTAAATTTCCACGGATTTTACGTCGTCTTTGACTAAAAAACGAATAATGATGCGTTGCGCAACAGACACTGGTACTTCTTTTTCACTCATGGCTCTAACTACACTAAAAAGTGAGCTTACGCGGTTCTAATTGCTCTACATAACAAACCGGTCTAACTGCCAGTGCAACCACTTTTTCCACAATAAATTTTTCGCGCGTTTATTTAAAAATTCCGGTTTATATTTGAACCACCCTCGTACTTGGAATTCACCTTTACTTTCCCGCAGATAATTCTCTGGTACCCAATTCTATTTCAGATTGGGTATAAACCTGGGAGCGACTTGGATCTGGGACAAGACAAGTCTCGAAAACCTATGACACCTCTGATTTGGTAGCCAAGCACCTTAACCGATTTTATTGATTCTTTGCCCATTAGAAAGCATTCAACTTAGGTACCATGTGAGTAATGATGAAAATCAGTAAACATAAACTGAGTATTCGTAAAAAAGAACGTGAAAAAATGTGATCCCTTTGGATAATTTTTTTTCTTATTTTTTATTAATATAGCAGAAGCGATTAACTTAAAATACTATACATTTGCTAAATTACCGTGTAAATGCAACTTTGCTACTGACTTCCAAAAGGAAGAATACACGTTCGTTACGTTTTTTTTTTTTTTTTACGTTTGTTCGCGCATAATTTATATTTATACGGACCGATTTTATTAATTATATGTCTATTTTAGAAAGTGTACCATTCAGACAGTGTAAGTCCTGATGAAAATTGATGAACATTAACTTCAAAAAGTGTAAAAAAATGGACCATAAATTTTTTTTTCTCATTATTTTTTTGACTTAAAATGCAAACAGTTTGCCAAATTACCATGGAAATGTAACTTTTGATGTTTTTACCGTGTAAATGCAGTTCAAAATAAAGAAATCGATCTTTTTTTTTAAGCATAAAATGTGGAGTATAATGTGAGCAAAAAGTTGATTTTTAGTACAAAAATGCTTTTTTACAAAAAATAAATACCGACTTCAAGGTTTATTATAAAAATTTAAAAATGCACTAAAAAGTAAAAAATAATTACTCCCGATAAAATATATATATCAGAGTGATATAACTTAAGGTGATATCGTAATTGTTATACAACATTAATTTTTTGGAGTTGGCATCAAATTCATATTAAAAGAATAATTAAAAACTGCATTAAATGTTGATTAAATTGTTCCTAACATGAATTTAATTCCAACTCCAAAAAATTAATGTTGTATAACAATTACGATATCACCTTAAGTTATATCACTCTGATATATATATTTTATCGGGAGTAATTATTTTTTACTTTTTAGTGCATTTTTAAATTTTTATAATAAACCTTGAAGTCGGTATTTATTTTTTGTAAAAAAGCATTTTATTTTTTACTTTTTAGTGCATTTTTATTCAATTAAATTAAAACATTTATTTCCACGGTAAAAACACCAAAAGCTACATTTCCATGGTAATTTGGCAAATTTGTAGTATTTTAAGTCAAAAATCTAATCCGACGGTGAAAACAATCATGAATGAAAAGCATCCAAAAAGCTTCAATCTCCCGCATTATTAAGGATAACTCAAAAACTATCGGTCGGACCTTGATCAAATTTAAATGGGACCACATGACAAACGCCACCTTTCAAATAAAAGAAGAATCATCAAAATCGGTTCATCTAGAAGAAAGTTCTGTGGTAACACACATAAAAAAAAAAAAAAAAAAAAATACAGTCGAATTGAATACCTCCTCCTTTTTTGAAGTCGGTTAATAAAAGAAAAAAATTCAAGTACAGTACTAAAAATTATAAAATAAAGTGTATTTTTACAAAAAGAAATACCGACTTCCAAGTTTAATATAAAAAATGCACTAATAAGTAAAACATAATTAAAAAGGAATAAACAGTAAAAAATAATTATTCGATAAAAAATATATTTCAGATTATTATTATCGTAATTCTTATAGATAAAATGCTTTTTTACAAAAAATAAATACCGACTTCAAGGTTTATTATACTAATTTAAAAATGCACTAAAAAGTAAAAAATAATTACTCCCGATAAAATATTTATATATCAGAGTGATTTAACTTAAAATGACATTATCGTAATTCTTATACAACATTAAAACCTTAATTAGAGTCGGCATCAAATTCATGTTACAATATCTAGGAACAATTTAATGAACATTTAATGCAGTTTTTAATTATTCTTTTAATATGAATTTGACGCCAACTCCAACAAATTTTTTTTTTTTTTTTTTTTTTTCTCTTATTTTATTGCAATCTAGTCTAAATAGACTAATAAACAATTTTTCTTTAACAAAACAATATATAAGTAACTAATAATAATACCAAAATAGCCCAATGGAATCTTGGTATACACACTTTAATTAAATAATAAATGATATATCTACGAATTTCAAATACTAATCTGATACGAGTTCATGCGGTTTTGTTCTCTTGAGTCTTCTCTCCAAATCCGCTGTGTTCAAGAGCTGGCGCGCTTCTGTATTTACATGATTTACAAGTCTCATCTGACGACATTTCGCAAATTTTTTAATTACTTGATTAACATACTCCGCCTGCAGATCTTTATGGATATGAACATTTTTTACGTAATATGGTGCGTTCACCATGTTGCTTAAAACTTTGTTTTGAAAGCGCTGTATAATACTTCTACTGTTTTGTTTGCTACAACTCCATGGCTGTATGCCATAAACAGGCTTCAACATTTGATTATATAACAACATTTTATTATGTATCGATAGCGGAGAGTGTTTACCGATCATCCAATAAAGTTTTCTATATCGTATTTCTAACTCTTCTCTCTTCTTTTTTACATGTGCTTTCCACCGAAGTTTGGCATCTAGTGTCATACCTAGATACTTAGCTGTATTTGCGTGCGGTATAACATTATTATTAATATGTATTGGAGCATATGTAGTACGTTTATTAGTAAAGTCCACATGTACGGATTTAGTTTCATTTAGTTTAATGTTCCACTTTTTAGTCCAATCATATATTGTATCCAATGCAGTTTGCAACTTCCTTGTAGACAATACATTGTCCTCTGCTACTGCTAAAATTGCTGTGTCGTCAGCGAAAGTTGCTACGGTGTTATTTTCCAATTTAGGTAAATCGCACGTATAGAGGACATAAAGCGTCGGTCCCAAAACACTCCCTTGAGGGACTCCAGCTAGTATTGCTTTCAAGTCCGAGTAAACATTGTTTTTCTTTATTCTAAAATACCTATCCGAAAGGTACGAAGTTAGTATATCTGCATATGACATAGGTAGCATAGTTTTTAACTTATATTTTAAACCTTCATGCCAAACCTTATCAAAGGCTTGGGCTACATCTAAAAAAACAGCCGAGCATACTTGTTTACGTTCCAACGATTTTTCTATTACATCAGTTATTCTATGTATTTGATCTATGGTTGAGTGCTTTTGTCTAAACCCAAACTGGTGTTTTGGTATTAGATTTTCCATTTCAGTTACAGACATTAGTCTTTTTAAGAACAATTCCAACAAATTAATGTTGTATAAGAATTATGATATCAGCTAAAGTTATATCACACTCTGGTATATATATTTTATCGGGAGTAATTGTTTTTTACTTTTTAGTGCATTTTTAAATTTTTATAATGAACCTTGAAGTCGGTATTTATTTTTTGTAAAAAAGCATTTTTTTTTTTACTTTTTAGTGCATTTTTATTCAATTAAATTAAAACATTTTAATAAAAACAGATATTTCCACGGTGTGAAAACATGAAAAGCTACATTTCCATGGTAATTTGGCAAATTTATAGTATTTTAAGTGAATAAATCTAATCCGACGGTGAAAACAATCATGAATGAAAAGCATCCAAAAAGCTTCAATCTCCCGCATTATTAAGGATAACTCAAAAACTATCGGTCAGATCTTGATCAAATTTAAATGGGACCACCACATGAGAAACAACACCTTTCAAATAAAAGAAGAATCATCAAAATCGGTTCGCCTAGAAGAAAGTTCTGTGGTAACACACATAAAAAAAAATAAAAAATACAGTCGAATTGAATACCTCCTCCTTTTTTGAAGTCGGTTATAAATTAATACTTATTATTCGATAAAAAATATACTTCAGAGTGACACCACACCTTAAGTGGTGATATCGTAATCCGTATACAACACTGATACCTTAATTAGAGTAGCATTCATATTACATATTAAAATAATAATTAGAATCTGCATTAAATGTTTATTAAATAGTTCCTAGATATTGTAATAGAATACTGCAAATAATGTTGTATAAGAATTACGACAATATCACCATTTAAGGTCTACATCACCCTAAAATATATTTCTTTATTGGGAGTAATTATTTTTTACTTTTTAGTGTGTTTTTATTAAATTTTTATATTGAACCTTCAAAAATCGGTATTTTTTTTTTTTTTCTGTTAAAAAACATTTTATTGTATTCTCCTTTCTCTCATGCAATTTTTTTTTAATTTTTTGTTAACAGTATGTTTCTTGTAATTGATGTCTTTTGTATATCGTTCTTTTTCTTTTTTTTTATATGTTTTTCATTGATTTAAGAAATATCCGATAGGCGATACACGTACATGTATATTAATTGTATTCTTATTAAATACACTATTTATTTATTTATTTAAAAGAGATTTCGATATTTTCCAGATCGGCATTTTGGTATATGGCAACCACCATTGCCAGGCAAAAGCATAAAGCGTTTTTACCTTTGAAAAAAAAAATAAAAAAAGAGTTTAAAAGTGATATAAAAAAAGTAAAATAAAAAAAAAAATATATATATTGCCAAATTAGAAAGAAATAAAATACATTAGCAAAGCGGCCGTGTCGGAATAGTCCATTCTGTCTAAAATCAGAATTCGAGTGATATTCGCTGTTGAAAAATACAATTCAGAGAACACGAACGTTCCGAACGGGGCAACAAAGTGGTAGCTGCCATTGGGTTCTTGTTCATGTTCAATACTCCCTTCTTTAAATACACTGCTAAATATGGCCGGTTTGTAATACTATAAATAAGGAAGAAAAACCGTGGATAAAATTTTCGAAATAATTGTTCTATTCAACCGCGAGTCGTGAAAAATTAAAACCGTTTGATTTCGATTATTCCCGTTGAGATTGGACATAAATAAAAATCCATTCCTACTTAAAACGCCCCAATATGAACAACATTTCTTACTTCAATTGCACCTTTAATAACGGATCTACGAAATCCAATCTTATTTTTGAAATGAAAACTGCCGGTTCATCTCAAAAATAAAATTTTGCTTGTTGAATAAAATTGATTTTTCAAATCGCATTACTGATTTAGTCCATCATTCGGCAATGTTCTCGTGATGCACACGGCTATGGTTTTTTAAATTGAAAGGCAGAGGAACATTGAAACATGTTCAGGATTTTCTTATTAAAGAAGAACTTTTTTTCTTTTTTCTTCAATAGCCGTTTCATTATTTTAGACTAATCGATTTAGTTAAAAATCTAAATATTATTTAAAGTACCGTTTGGAAGTTTTCGATATTACCAACGGTAGAGGGGGATCATATATTTAGCATTATTTATTGATTCAGTCCTCTGTGTGTACCGTGTTACAGGCTGAATCATTTTTATCGCACTTTTAAGTGTGGCTTCAAAGCGAACTGAACTGAAAACCGAAAACCCCTCCAAAAAATATAATTAAAAAGAAACCTATTTTTTCAAAAACCAAAACAGAATTGTTTTTCTTTTTTTTGCGGGTGGTGATAGTTTTTTTTTTAGCAGTTTCAAAAATTTACACTGAAGAAAGAAATAATTGTACCATTACTTAGTTTTTTTTCACGCAGGGCACAGATTACTTTGTTGCGTTCTGAACTAGGTTACTCCGTTGTTCATCTATTTGTCCGTGTCGAAAAATTCCATCGCCGTTTCCTCCCATTCGTTACTATTCCGCGGCAGTGTCGAATATAAAAAAATTGAAGAAAAAAAAAAAAGCTGGCATCAGAGAATGAGATCAGAATTTTATTGTTTTTACAAAGTGAGTAAGTTTGATTTCCAACATTTATAGACGTATCGAAGTGGAGTTGTCTGTTTTCTCGGTTTAAAAACTTGAAGCGCTTATTAATTTTTCAGAGGTTTGTGAAGAAATTACGACATTCACCAGAAATGTTCATTAGCAGCCTTTTTTTTAGCTTTTCAAAAATGATTACTTTTTAAATATGTCATTTTTCATGTTCGCAGTTGTGATTTTGCAAACGAATGGAAAATACGAAAAGTTAGTCGGTTTAAAATTTATTTCAGATACCAGAAGCACGTTCAGGAATATAACCATCTCGAATCGATTTCGGACAAAAACCGAGCCAACGACAAATTGGCAGGCATTAAAGAAACGATTTTTTCTTTTTTTTTTTAATGCGGCCTAGATTTTATTTATTCTTTATTTTTTATTTATTTATTTGAAAGATGCTCGACTGCATGGTCATTTGCACCTTTTATGTAATTACATATGCTAATTATTATAAATTATTATAAAGATTTGTTAATTTTAAAAAGGAAAATAAATTATTAATATTATTGATATCGTTACTTAAGATAATAATGTCCAACAAAGTTTCATTTCCAAAGTATGTTTGTCGCTGTGTAGTATACCTCGTTAAGTACCGAACGAATACAAAACCCGGTATTTACTGATAAATTTTCGAAAATAACCAAAAACATTTCAGGTCGCTCTGGTGGAAAAAACCGGATACAAATTGTTTCCGTTTTATAAAATGTACCCGTCTTCTTTCCTTAACGGCGAGGAGGTACGCATCGAAGAGGCAAACAAATTGTACCGCTTTAATCAGAAAATTTCTCTCACGATACACTAATTGGACAATTAATGAAGAAAAGCGAAAGAATAAAACAGAACGATATTTAAATTGTTTATCATTCATCGAAAGTTTTGAAGTTTTCATGCAGGTGTAATTATAATCAAAGCATTCGCGGCAGCCATTAATTGGCAAAATTGTAATTGAAAAGTTCCGACCAACGGTTATAATAAATTACAGAAAACGTTAAATATACGCCGGTTGTTTACAAAGAAAATAGATGAGTGTGCGCAGCAAAACTGATTTCAATTTACAGAAAAAGACGTAAAATCCGAGCGAGTTCCTATAATAATAACAATAATAATAAGTTACTCGAAACGAATATGCCTCAAATTAATTTTAGCCGCCTAGAGATTTTCTTATAATACGAGTACCTAAATACGAAATAATACAAAAGATTAACGCTGAAACGAGAGCGGAAAAATAAAAATGAGGATACTCCGATTTTAATAGTTCATGATTTTAGCGAACAAGATGATAGACCGATTTTCTTCGAACTATTATTATATTCGCAATTGATGTATAATGTCGATAAAAACGTATACGCTATAAACGCGAATATTAAAACATCGAACAAGACTAAAAATTTCAACTATTAAATTCGTAATAATAGTAAATCGCGATTCGCCCCATCTAGGGGACCTGGTCTATGAGAATCGATTAAAATCCGCCCTCGAAACAATGAATACGGGTTTGCCGGTTATTCTAAGGCGTTTTAAGACTAATATTGTTGGTAGCGCTGTATACACTGAGTTTCGTCGTGCGGCTTAAAATATTGTCTTAAAAGCAGCCTCGCGCGTGAAGTATCATTTGTAGATGTAGAAATATAGCATAAATAGGGCACTCGATTGTAAGGACAGGAAAGTTATAAGGCAATTGTATAAAGAACGAACGGCCGAAACAAGATTCGGCCATTCGAAGGAAACCGTAAGAATTCAGACAAGCTCATTATCAGCTGTACGTCCGATAATGGATGAAGCAAATACTGAACTGTACTGCATCAAATTCACAGATGATATAGCGTCCAGTAGTGGAAAATGAAAAACCAATTACAACATCAAACATCAACATAACAAAAACTCTTGGCAGAAACTAACCGTAAGTATTAAACAAAAACATCAGTGGCTGCGAACGTGAAAGGAAAATGAAGAATATAAAAATTTCAGAACAAATATTCAAGTAAAGGATAGTAACAAATAAAGGAAAAAAAGTAAAAATAAGAATGGCAATTTAAGGAAAAACAAGTATTATTCGAGAAAAAAAAAAATAAAATTAAAAGAAAGAAAAATACTAATGAAAATATAAAGCACATCTTAAACATTTAAAACTTATAATTAGGAAAACAATTTACGGTAGATAATTAAAAAATTAATCTTAAAATCTTATCGTCTCGGAAGGAAAACTTGGAGGTTTTTGAAATATGGAGATGGGTCGCGTGATGACCATTTTATGGGGGGGGGGACACGGAAGTAAAGAAATTCGGAGATACTGAAAATGGTGGATGAAGAGAGGAAGCCGATGAAAATAATACAACAACTTTTGGAGCATGTACGTTGCAACACTTTTGTGACTACAAAAATTGAAGGTAAACTGTAGGGGAAGACCTACGATTACATGGACAGGTTAGGCAAAAATGAAAGTGCAAGTGACGTATCTAAAAAAAAAAAACCAAGAATATGAGATTGAAAAGAATGAAAATGGATGCTCGGCTAAAAACTACGCTGACAAGAGAAAGCTCATAATGAATATATATGCTGATGATGAGTGAAGTAATAATTAAGAAGTTCTTAGTTTTTTTTTGTTTTTTGTTTTTTTTTTTTTTTTAAAATATTGTTACGACCGTTTGGTCTTTGACAATATTTATCATACAAAGAGAGAATAGACGTGTAAGGTTACACTTCCAGCAAAGTGCTTCCGGTAGATCAAGTTCGCTACCGTTAATTTTAATCGTTACATCTGAAACCGGTGGACGATGAAAAAGGGGTATTCCAAACAGGATAAAGTACAGAAAAATATACTACCTCTCTGCTCAATAATATTTGGATCGGATGGTTTTATTTATAATTCTAACAGCAAATAGGAAGAAAAAAGGAAATATTGTCCAAATAATTTAATGAAGCCGTAAATTTTCGGATATACAGAAACTTGACATAATCGTACATAAGTCGGAGTCCGAAGTGACCAAAATATAATAGAGCGGTTTTCTCGAGACAATTTCTAAAGAATTGCCCATGTTAAATGTAGAACGTTCGAATTTATTGAATGGAAATTTTTTCAGCCGCGGAATTTCAGAAGAAACCGAAATCGATAATGCACTTCTAAGCACATTCGGTCTATCAAGAAAATCGCAAATCTGTTTAATCTCTGCAACAAATTCGATGTCGTCGACCGTACAATTCCCAGTTACACCGCTTCAACATTGAAGAAGGTAACTGCGGCTTAAATCCGACACTTTATTGTACGCAAATATGCAAACAAATTCATCAGAAATACGCTTAGAAAGTTAACGCATAAATTTCCTTCCAACATGATAATCGTCGTTTTTGCCAATTAATCTGGTACGCTTGTGCTCGGACATTCATTCAGTCTATCATTCGGAAGTAACAGAGGGTGCCGAATAAACGTTTTCAGTTTTCAAAATGAATAGTTTAGCTTCTACGGTGAAACCTTGTGCAGTTGAGCAACTGTTCAACACGTTTTTTCATGCCGTTTTTATGACGGTATTCAAGTTTGTGATAAGGCAATGTGACGTCGTTTATATTTTTTTTTAGTAACACAAATGTGAACACACTAATACGGCGTCAATAATTATTTTTCTTAATTTCCTCTAAATCGTACCAGCTAGTGAAGAAATTGTTCCCGAAGTTAAGGGATAGTTGGCGAATAGTTTTCGAAGCGAATTATTTTATTTACTTAATTAATTAATTAATTTTATTTTACAATTTGTGACAATGTTACAGCCTACGCCAATTACTGCACAGCACAATATGATAAAAAAAGAAATAAAAGAAACCGTATGGTTGAAAATACATAGTTAAAAGGAATATATGTATATATACTAAACACTTTTTTTTTATGCATGTGCGCAATGAACTGATATAAAGTACTAGTTAACACACACACACATATGCACACTATATTAATTACAACGTAATTCTTAGGCTACCCCCCACTACAAAAAATGTCTCAATTTTATGTAACGTTTGTTATATTTTATAGGATTTCTGTGATTGTTATTTTAAAAATGTCACGATTTTATGTAACGAAAAAATGTCCTAATTTTATGTAATAAAAGTTAAATGTTAGGATAGGATTTTTGTGATTATGCTATTTTTCTTTGTGTCCATGCCGGTAAGAATTTCGTTGTAAATTTTGATCATTTTATAGAAAGTATAGAGGAGAAAAAGACAGAAATGAAAGCAAGAGGGGTCAAGGGGCCTAGCTCCTTGCGAGGCCAAAATGGCCGAGTTATATATATATATGTACATATGAAAAATACATATCAGCTTCAAAATATATCCACACACTCTCCGTGCACACGTACGAACACACGCACACACAAACACAAACAGGCACACAGATGAAATCCAATCACTCACACA
This sequence comes from Icerya purchasi, assembly GCA_039619475.1. Lineage (NCBI taxonomy): Eukaryota > Metazoa > Arthropoda > Insecta > Hemiptera > Monophlebidae > Icerya > Icerya purchasi. The sequence continues at coordinate 398,396,950 of CM077116.1, read as the reverse complement.
CAGATATTCTTCGCAAAAGCAGATAGGACAACTCAGCCATACGTCGTCAATCTCTTGACGATTTTTTAAAAATCTCCTGAACGATTATCAAACATATCTAATTAATTATGTTCTAGTTTGTTGTACAGTATAAATAAGGAGCGTAGAGGGGAGCATGCGTACTGCTGAGTCCTTGCAAACTTTACTGCCAATTTGGACACCTGAAATGGGTACTTTAATAAGGATTTTCTCTATGAGAGCGGGGCAACCTATTTTACCGTGCAACGGATTATGCAAAAAGTGAAGTGCCATCTCCTTCCTTCCCCCCTCTGGACTATTCAAGTTTAATTGTCTAAGTGTTTTTCCGTATTCGAAGTGCTCACCACCGAATTTACCAAATCTATACAGTAAGGATTTTATAAACTTTATCTGCACTCTTTCGATTCTATCTGTTAAATCAGCAAATGTAGGATTCCAAATCAACCAACTAAATTCTAAATGCGAACGAACCAAAGCGGAATATAAGAATAAATATGTTTCAATGTGTCTGAAATTCACACTGCTTCGTAACATTAAACCCAGCATTTTCCTCGCCTGTTCATTACATGAAATTTAAATGTAAACTTTTTATCTAAAAAACACCAAGATCCGTTACACCTCGCTCCTTTTGCAAAAAAGAGAACCTTCTATATGGTATAAGACAGAACTGGGGTGAATTTTGCGAGTAAATGAGATAAATTTACATTTAGACTATTCAAGGGTAAATTATTAGCAACACTTCAGGATTAAAAATTATCTACATCATTTTGTATCGATATAGTATCTTCAACAATTCTCATTTCTTTGAATAATTTTGCATCATCAGCATATAAGAGGATTTTGGAATACTGCATAACATTCGGTAAATCAGTAATGTACAGTAAAAAGACGAATGGGAACCTAAAGTAGAACTCTGAAGTATTCCGGAGGAGCAGAGGAAAGAGCTGCTGATACTAAATTATTGGACATATTGCTCCTGATTGCGAAAATAACTCTCCTTAAGTTTTAATAGTCCAGTAGGGGACCCAAAATTATTTAATTTACGCGATATACCTGAATGATCCATTTTATCGAAAGCTTTTTGGAATAATATGTCCACCCGCCAGGAAGTACCGCAGGAACATATTCCGTAAACGTTATTAAATTAGTCCTAACCGATTATACGATGTTTCAGAGGTGTATATGTAAAATAACCTTTTATAGAAAAAATAAGTTCCAAAATTTTAGCGACTTGCGGGAGAAAAGTTATAGGTCTAAAATTTGTAATATCATTGGAAAGGTTATTTTTCGGAATGGACGTCATCACAGACACATTCTAAACCTGCGAAAAAATGCTACTCTGTTAATTACACAATTAAAACTATGTGAAAGAGGTTTGGCGAATAAATCTCGACAAGTTTTAAAAATATATGGCGGTACGTTGTCGGGGCCTAAAGTACATTTAGGCTTAAGCTTCCGCAACACCTTACTTACATCTAGTTCTGTAATATTCGCAACAGAAATGTGGTTGGTACTAATGGGGGGAAGCGTTAGGAAGGTTGTGAAATTCGACTGCTGCGGAGTCGAATAAATTGACGTGAAGTGAGCAGAAAAAGCAGAAGCAATGTGCTGAGAACTATATAGAATTTGCCCTTCGTATACAAAAGTTTATCTACGTGTATTCGTGCACTTTCCTGACCGCTCGTTCTAATGTAGCCAAAACTGTTTTGGGTCTGCTCGCATCTTTTTAGCACATTCGTAATTTACTCTTGCAAGTGTTATTTTCGATTTCAGTTTCCTACGTAAATTGTTGAAGTTAATTTTGAAAGGTTGATGTTATGTTTTTTTAAACTTTAACCGGTACTTATCTTTTTTACTTATGCTTTTCTTTTATTCAATTTATTATCTCTTTAATGGACCAACGGGGGCTATTTATGTTTATTTTTATCCACGGCCACGGTGCGGTTTTATTTAAAACAGTCTCAACTGTCTTATCAAAGTAAGATGCTACGTAATTTCTGTTAATGGATAAAATACGTTTGAGTATAATTTATTTACGTGTAATTACTGCGCCGAATATTTTTACAGTAATGGTATTTTTGTTTTATTCATGAGTGCGTAGTAAACAGTTTACGAAATGTAATAAAATAAATAAACACCTCGATTTAAAGAAACGTTTTCGAGCTATATCATCAGCTAACAATAGACAGTACACTCAGATGAAAGTAAAATCAAACTGCGAAGAAATATTGGGAGGACTAGATGTGTGTCACCTACATCGAAAAATAATTGGCAGATGAAGGTAGAAATAACCAAGGCGGAAATATGTTTATAAATAAGTCAAAGGCGGTAAAATACATAAAAATCAAAAGCGAGATTTTGTTTGTCCGTTAAATTCACTATTATTTTGTAAACAAAATCTCGTTAAATTGAGGTATTTATTTTATTTTTTTTAAACTACGTGCGATACCTTAGTCATCATTAAGTCAGTTGACTTGTCGGCGGGTTCTCAAAATAAATATACATGAGTTTATTCATTTAGTAAATAAATATTACATACTTAGTTTCTATAACTTATCATTATTTATCCATAATTATTTAAGTATAAACCATTTAATATCTATCTCTCACATATCATCAGAAACAAAGTAAGCCTTAAGTAGTGATGTACCCATATATAAACTTTTACAGACTAATTTTTATATACATATATATATATATATATATATATATATATATATATATATACACATATACACATACACCCACATATTATATACAATTTTACATAATGCTTATATTCGTCGTTACTTAACCGAATTTTAGCAATATTTCCTTTATTTTAGTTCTACTTATTTCAGTATTGTTCTGCTGTAATATATTATTTATTGATATTAAAGTAAATCATCGAATACTAATTTTGTTTCTTATTAAGGTATTTATTTATTTTATACATATTAACAAATAGGTATGGGCTTATCTATATTTTAATTATGGTGTGTAGCCCGAGAAGAAATATATTTGTCTCGAAAAGCAAGAAAAAAAGCAAATAATTGCCAGTCTTACTTTTTTAATTGTTTTAATACCATTGCGTATGGGCGAAATAGTTCTATTAAATATCGACTTGACTTTGAAACGGAAAAACGTAAAACAACCGCAGACCGATGTTTTAAAACTTTTATACCGAGTGAAATGTTAATTGCTTTGTTAAATTTTTGCAAAATTATATAGAAAAATTTTGACTATTTTATTGCCGTTATTCTACACGTCACATATGAAACACGAATAGGAAAAGAAACGAAAAAAGTGGTACATTTCGACCAGGTTTTATATTTTGTTCGAAATGTAATTATACTAGTCTTCTTTTATTGTTTTGGAATTTTTGTATTTTTTTTTTTTTAAACGACAATGTCGTTTCGTGAAATTTAAATTAGGTCGTGTATTTTGCAGTGTTGCGATTATTGTCTGTCGTAGTTCCGCAGGCTGCGGTAGGAGTTCCGCTACATCGATCCTTCCGAACCTAATAGCGTGCGACCAGGAGAAGAAAACGAATGCCGGAAAATCTGCGCGATCGCTGTGCGGGGTACGATTAAATTTTACCGAGATTGTCGATAGTATTTCTGTTTTCGATGCGATTACATGTCTGATATTTTCACGAATGCGCACGGCCGTGCGAAGTGAATTTTCCGGAGAAACAAAACTGTAAAGGGATTTCCACGAAATTTCGAATCATTAAGGAATTTAATTTTTCAACGCAACGCAAACGCCTCCATTGAATGTCGCTGGCTTGGAAAATTTTCCAATAGCGCAACGAAGTCGGTCGGTTAAAAATTGCGGACATTTCCACCGCAACTTGCTGTCGGCCATTGTTACGGAAAGGCATCAGCGCGCGACACACTGCGTATTAGATAAAAAGACAAATATGTATCGAAAACTATTTCTGTTGGCGGAGCGCTTGGCCCAAGTACGTGCTCTGAAAACCGTCATTATTTTTCCACGGTTATTTTTCAAAGTACTGCACACAACTTCCGGCTTGTTCGAGAGAAATAAGGAAAAAAGTCGCCTCGCGCCATATCACTTTTGCACTCAGTCTACGCGCGCAAACGCACCGCCGGCTTCCCCGTTTCCCGTCATCTTAGCGCTATTTCGATTTTAAATTTATTTCCCTATAATCTCTTTAAAAAGCCTATATAACGCTGCTCGGAGTCCATCTTCCGATTTCGCCGCTAAAAACGGCAAAAACGGTAGCGTAATCGCGACCGCAGTACTCATTTCGGCAAAAAGCTCGCTAGGTATTTGAGGGAAAATTATTTTTTCCCCTTCCGAAAACACCAAGTAAAAGATCACGGAGTAAAAATAGTAAGTAAAACTTTTACGGTGACATTTTTGCGAGCCTACCTCCTAGAGGTGATGTCCCGCCACTCGCCGATCTCTTGTTCTTCCTATGAGACGAAAAATGGCGTGAATTCGAAACAAACGGTCGAGAATTTTTTTTCGTTAAGCCGAATATTGTGGGGCATATAGCGTCTATACACTGCAGTTTTATAACTGTGTACGATTTTACAATCTCACGTTGCCCTTATATTGAACGCGTAACATTCACGAACGCATTTTATAAGGTATCCTTTTTTCTCGCAAATCGTTTAGTTGGCAATATCCGTAAAAAATTTCCCGTTTCCTTTAAAACATCTTTCGGTTGTTTTCCATTTTTCCGCAAAATGCATTTCGGAGTAACGTAAATAGATAACAGGCTGGCTGAATTACGAGGATACGTAAGATGCGTTAAACGAAAAAAAAAACCCACAGATAATTATCAGTTCGATCTAAATGGGGACGCCGCATTTACACGTATGTACATATATGCCAAATCAACTCTCTTTTATTTCCCGTGCTAAATTGATTTTTTCAATAGTTTTATTACGAGTTCAGCAATGAGTTGCATATTTTTTGCACGTATTTTGTGAACTGCGATATTTTGTATACTTCGGAATTTTTTAATTTAATTCGATTTTTAAAAGTTGCGCAACCGATGATAAAACAGCGATCCTTTATTACTATTATTATTGCCGATTTGATTATTATTAATATTATTATTAATATTATTATTAATATTATTATTAATATTATTATTAATATTATTATTAATATTATTATTATTATTATTTTTATTTTAATTATTATTCAACAAAATTTTTAAAAGACGATTTACAAAAATTTCAAAAAAGGACGTAAATGTTTATTGAATTATTTCCACTCTAATAATCATTTTGAGAAACGTTATAAATAAATGATTCGGGATTACGGATGATGATATAATATATACATACAGATAGAGTACTGCTGTTATAAGCTAATATATATTTTTTCTTTTATTTTATTTTATATAAGTTTAGGTATTAAATCAATTTATACTACACATTCGGCACAAGCTTATATCAACTTATATAAACTCTGTATGGTTTACTTTTATTGTATTTTATTTTCATGTTTTATTTATAATTATAAAGGTTTTGTATTTTGAAGACATTTTTATTGATTTTTTTTAATACCCATCGCTCGTCCGAGTATGTGCACAGATGGACTATATATGGTCATAATAATAATAATAAACGTAATTTGATTTTTGATTTCATTGTTTTTATCGTTTTTTCTCTATCTTCTACCGGGCTGGTCTTTTTATGTATTATTATGTTGCATTCACACAGGCTAATTCGTTAAGTGCAGCACAACTCCATTAAGTTTTAACCGTATCTTGTACTTTTCCGACGATATGTATCAAGGTCGATTTCCGCATCTCTGTAAATTTCTTTATCGATTCCCCTATTCAATGCGTGTGGCATCGTGCAATTGTTTCGGTAATTATTATTATTATTTATTTTTATTATTTATTATTATTTATTATTGTTACTTTTAATAGAAAAAAATTTAACATCTCCGTTACGCAGGGTATTACAAGATCAGCGGGAGAAGAATTAGCAGCACTACCAAATATTAACAAATACCATATCCGGAATCAGTCAATATACATATATGGGTCCCAAACTTTTTAATTCTTTACCCTCATCCTTAAAAATAGACTTAAAAAACTACAAAAAACGCCGTAAAATTCTTGTATCCTACCTATCATCATAACTATAACTATAACAAGATAAGGAAACATAGAGAAAGAAGAGAGAGAATAGTAATAAAAAAAAAAAAAATGTTCATCAAATTTTAATTCGTTTTATATTTGTATAAGTTATTGTATTAAATAAATTAATAGTACGCATTCGGCATAAGTTTACGTCAAACTATATAAACTCTGTAAAGTTACTTTCATTACATTTCATGTTCGTGTTTTGTATAAATTTTAAGGTTTTTTGCATCTTGAAGAAAGTTTTAATGTCTTTTTTATTTTAATACCCATCGCTCGCGCAAATATGCGCATAGATGGACTATTGTGGTAATAATAATAATAAACGTATTTTTGATTTGATTTTGATTTGATTTGATCTGGTATTCATTATTGCTATTATTATTATTATTATTATTATTATTATTAATATATTATTATTATTATTATTTTCATTGAGTTTGCGGGTTAAGTATATTAAGGATTGCTGATAATTAGTGTGATTAGAGTAATATAAAGAATATGGGGAAAAGAGAGTGACGTGGTACTAAAAACCGGTAAAAAACCACCCCATTTTGCCGTTAAATATTTAGTTATTATAGAGGTGATTTTTTGTTTGTCTGCTGCTCAAAGATAAAACACGTTTGCGGTTAAACAGCCTACAAACTGCACACAAACTTTTTTTAAATCTGTTGGTTTTGTCTGAATTTAGCGAGCTTTTTCTTTCTATGTAAAATCTATACCAAAGCCTATTACATAGCTCATTGTTTACTTAATCAATATCTGGTTGCATCAATTTTTGCGTTTTAAACTTCAGTCCTCTGCAGACTGATTTATGCATTAACGTGATCATGGTGACGAACCGGCTTTTTAAATGATCCTATTAACGGTCTCTAGTACCTCGTTGTTCTAAAATATTTCAATGAATTGTACATTTCATGGCAGGACAAAACCAGGCAAGATCACATTATCTATGCTTTCTTGTAACAATAGTAAAAATACTCGCATCTCCATTGTTCTAACAAGTCTCGTCATGTTTTATTTGAAATTTCCGATAATTAGTACGATATCGAACATCCCAAAAATGCGCTTTCGCAATAGAACGTTTGCGAAAAAGATTAATAAATGTAGTGTAAATTTTTTACCGCACGGTTTTTGGCTTTAGGTAAATTTTATGAATTTAATTAAATGAAAACCCGATAAGAACATCTATTATAAAATAATTTACACTTTGAGTAAAAAATTTTTAAACGTGGAGCTGCTCTGGACTAAATTTGACGTTAATCAATCACTCATTCTGCTGCATCAACGTTGCAAAAAGTATACGCATTATTGAGGAAAACAGCTGAAAATTTCTTGGTCTCTTCTGTCGTTTCCGTTTCCGTCTTTCATAATCGTTTCGTATAATTTTAACAATTCTCATAAACATTATATTATTATTGCCGTTATTATTATTTTTATTAAAAATATTCGGCAGAACACTATTAAAAGTACTGCTTAACGTGTTAGGCCTTTTCCACGATCAAAAATTAAATAGTACTTTTTTTTCTATCGAAAATTTTAATTTCAATAAACGTACCGCGAAGACGCTGTTATCGTTATTATTAATACTTTTTTCTTCTTGAAATATAAATAAAAAATTTTAATCGCAGTCTACGCGTTACGTAGAGTTCGGCTTTATTAAGTATTGGCCATGTCAACAAACAAACCGAATGCGCGTATAAAGTAAATTTAATAAAGCAAGAACAGAGAATATTCTAGTTAAAAAAAATCAATAAATAAATAGGAGGAGGCTGACTTGTGCTTTTTAAGCGATATCGAATTTGTAAATAGAATGATGGAAAAATACGCAACTGACGCTGCCGGCGGCCAAGAAAACTAAGGAACAACATAATGTTTCGTAGGCGCTTGTAAATTCAAAGCACCAACCTGGAAAGCTGAAGCAGAACAAGAGGAAAAATAAAGGTAGAATGACGATACCGTTAGAGAGTTACTTAGAAGAAAGGTTGCTGGTAATGTACTCTATGCGGAAAACGGATGTACGTTTTTCATAGCGGGCGCTCGGATAATCCAGTTTCGCTAGCTGAATGAAGATACAAAGGCCGGGGAAAAAAAAGGATTTCCGCGATGTAATCGAATTAAAAGTGCTTTCTTCGACTATTTCTTCGACTATTTCGATAAATATAACAGATGGCTTTTGTTTACTTTGCATAAAAGACGCGTAAATCGAATTCGGAATTAGGAAATCTTCCAGGAAAGCTGCACAAATTTGCTGGAACACATAATTTCTCTGTCGTTAATCTTCAATTTCAATTTTTCCGCTTGCGCTAATCAGTGTTTCATTATTGCTCTTAAGACGAAATGCTGATCGAAACAGAGCAGTTGTTATGACAACAGGTTTCATAATTGTTTCTATGCGAATTACTGTTGTTTAAGTTTTACGATCTTATACGGAATCCAAATGCTGTGATTTGTATCTTTAACTGTCTCAAACTCGAAAGCAGTTGTTGTGGCGATTTTTTATTTATTTTTTTATTACAATATTGTTTACAAATAATAATCAGTGCTACACACTATAAATTATTGTTACGATTATAGATAATGGCGTTGAAATCATGAGACTAAAGAGTTACATATGAAATGTATATAGTATGCATTAATTCTAAGTAGTTCTCTGAAGCAGGTCGTTGCGGCACTGGCGGATCCACCGTTGGGGGGGATAGGGGACATTTTCCCATAAAAGAACTAAAGCCTCTATGAAAAAATTTGTTATAACAGAGAAACTTAATTTATACTATGAAAGATTTGTATGAATTTTACAGCTAGGGATTTTAATAATTAATATTTAATACTGTTTTCTAGTAAAACTATTAATGTTCCTTTTTTATTCTATTTTAAACACAACTTTCGTCGATCTCTCTATTGCTATTTTTATTTATTTTTAATTTTTATTTTGTAATTTTAATTAAAAATAGAGTTCAATGAGAAATATATATATATATATATATATTTAAACTTGCTGAATGACAAAGAGAATTCGGATAGAATTACTAATAAAAATAAAAAAGAAGTAAAGTCTAATAAAAATACTATCTTACTATTTCTAAACTATCATTTTAGCTAGAATTTTATAATTTCATTTTCTTTTTCACCCCTAAATATAAGTCAAAAGTTAAATTAAAAATTGTAATAATTATGTATTTTTAAAACACATTTTTAAATTTCTATGAAGGTCGCTATTTGATTTTCATTATGAAACAAGGGGGTATTTTTCAAATCTACTGCCTACCCCGTAGAATATTTTACGTAATTATATAATCCCCTCCCCGCAAATGTCCTTCTGAATCTGCCCCTGTGTTGGGGTGTAGACGTTTTAGCCGTCGTTGTATAGTGTTATTTGTCATCAAAGAGGCAGCAAGAAGGTTGATGTGTCCAGTTACGACGCTCATAATATCGATTACTATGGAAGTTTATTTCCTCAATCACTGTAGGTGTTTGTAAATCGTTTTGGATGATGCTGTTGCACATGAACCATGGTGCATTGCATAAACGTCGGAGAGATTTGTTATGAAACGCCTGAACTTTCTTAAGAATTGCCTGTCGCCTTCCATGACTGGATACGAGTATCTCCAGGAAGGCACAACGACTTGTTTGTATATTAGCAGTTTGTTTTCAAGTTGAAGTTTACTTTTTAGGCAAAGTATCCAATCCAGTTTCTTCTCATTTTGTAATGAAAATTGCGTAAGGTAATTTTAATATTTTGTTGCCAATTAAGAAGTCGCTTATCCAAGAGTACATGTCGAGGTAACGCACTTGGCCCACTTGGGGAATCATTGTAGTACCGTCGTAGCTGATATCTGTGCACGTACCTCTTCTCAGTGTAAATGGACAGAAAAAAATTGATATATTTCACCTTTTGGCCCATAGTACGAATCGATTAAAATAGTCTTGTGCTTTACCTACAGGCTCTACCGGGGGCAGGTTGAAGTAACAAGGAAAGCCGTATTGTCCGCATACGTTACGATCAAGCTACTGTCATCAGTTGTGTACAAGATGTAAAGTATTGGGCCAGGCACGTTGCTTTGTGGAACTCCAGCTCTAATAGCCCGAATAGATGACTCCGAGTATCATGTACCTGTACATAAAATGTTCGATTGTACAGATATAATTGGAGTAGACGAGTAAGTCCTAGCGAAGTATTCATCTTGAGCTTGTGCTCCGACTGTCCACACCCTATCGAATGCCTGTTGGACGTCTAGAAATATAGCTGCACAGTATCGCTTGTTTTTAAGAGCAGGATATGTTGAATAAGCCGATGGAGTTGTTCGATGGTGCATCATGACGCCAAAAAGAAACTACAAAACAAAGACAGCTGGTCGGAGAATAAATTAACTCTCGAAGAGGAGGTCTCTTTTTGTTCGGATACGGTATAAAAGAAGTTCTTATCTTTTGAGGGATGCTAAAAGAGAGCACTGCCTTAGCCGCGTCGACGAGATGATGAGTAATTTATTTTTTATTAGATAGGTCAACTGATAAAAAACTTTTCTAGAACAAAAACGAAATGATAAATAGAGAAATAATATAGGAAACGTTGTTAGGAGTAGTATTCGAAAAATATGTGAAATCTGTTTCACGAATATGACAACAAGTATCAATTGATAATTAGGTTAGAGAACGGGAAAAAGACTGCGGGTCTCTAGGTATGTTGGCTGATACAGAGGAGGGAAGTTGTAGAAACAGGGACGGGATTAAGGAGGAGGTAAAAGAAATAGTGTTAAAGATAAGCGGAGCATAAACGGAGTGCTATATTCCGGGGTGGATTCAGCTAAGGGAGAATATTGTGTGATGAAATCTTGTAATAGGAGGCTCATTTGGGATCTCTCAAGAAAGTTGATAGTATGGATTTTCGCAGCGGTAGAGTGTTCAGGAGCTCAATGGAAGTCAATCTGGGGCGGTTCTGAAAAGAACAGATCAAAATCGAATAAGACGGATAACGATATCAGAGGAAAACGAAGGGGAAATGCATTTAAAACGGTCCATTCAAATTTTATAAACCTTCTGGCAGTTTCCCGATTAGAATAATTAAACGAGATTTTGGGGTGCTTGGGAAAATTTCGCTAACATAACATTCTTCGGTATTTTGTCAATTTTTCCGCCATATCATTTGATGTAAAATCAGAATTTTAATATGAAAAATAAAGATCGCTTTGGCGGAAAGACGATGATCTGTACTTGGTGGGACGAGAAGGGTGTGATCTATTATGAACTGCTAAAACCCGGCGAAACGGTTAATACCAAACACTATCAATAGCAATTATTCGATTGAAGCTGTCCGCTGCTCGAAAAATGACCGGCATTTTAAAAAGGGCAACACAAGGTTATTTTTCTTCATGGCAATGCTCCATCACATACAGCAAAATCGGCTCGCGACACGTTGGAAGCACTCGATTAGGAAATGCTATGGCTTACTCAACAGACTTGGCTTCTTCCGACTATCACTTGTTTGCATAGATGGGTCATGCACTTGTTGAGCAGCGCTTCGGTTCCTTACGAAGGTGTGAAAAAATGGCTCGGCGAATGGTTCGCAGCAAAAGCCGGAGATTTTTACTGGCGTAATATTCACAAATTTGCCTGAAAGATGGAAAAAATGTGTAACTGCCGATGAAGCATACTTGGAGTAAACCGCTTTTCATTGTTTTTCCGGATTAAATAAGAATTGAACGCTTCCGTATAGAGTAATACGTTTAGATGCCGTCACGGGGGGGAATAGTATAGGAGCGACTTTAACTTATTTGCGACCGTTGAAAGAGCCGTTGAGAGTCAAACTGCGAAAGAATTCGGAGTTGTTAAAAATAAACCATAAAGCAGAAATGAAGTATCGAAAGAAAGAGCAGACTTGAAGATCTGCCGAAAAAACGGCAAGACTGATCCGTTTGTTGTTACAATAAATCCCGGTGGTTTTGAAACTATAATTTACGCGTGTGGTCAAGGATTTTATAATAGCTTAATTTCGAATGGAATAAAAGAGCAACGGAAAATATTATTGGGAATTATATCTGCATATAGAACGGTATCGTATACTGCAACCAATGCAATTGCAGGAGTATTACCTATTGACCTACAACAGATAGAGCAAAGCAATGAAATTAAAGCAACAAAATCATCAAGCATTACTGACAAATAAAAAAAAGAAAACATAAAGGGAATAAAAATTAAATATAACGACTTCTGGCAAGAGGTGTATAACGCTGAAAAAACAGGAAGAAGAACCTTTAAACTAATTCCAAATATCGAAGAAAGATTTAAAAATAAGATACTAGAACCTAATTTCTACATCATTCATTTTTTAACAGGACATGGAAATTTTGGAGAATACCTCAAAAAATATAAAATAACAGACAAAGACACACGAATAAACTGTAAAAAAGACTGTAAAAAAGACATAATAGACACTCCGGATCATTCCTTTTTAAACTGTCCAAACTTCAGTCAAATCAGGATAAAATATAAAATAGAAGAAATCAATGAGAAATGGTTTGCCAACCGGAAAAACACAAAAACAGCGATGGAATATGTAAATGAAATAATGAAAGACAAAGAGAAGTACATTTAAATAATAAGGTATTAACGTTAAGTCGCGTACTTAATTAATATAATTGTGACGACCTGCGGAACACTGATAAGCCAATTCAGCAAAAAGTGATCCTCAGGCCATAATACTGCTATTGTAAAATTGTATTTTATAATAAATGAATTAAAAAAAAAAAAAAAAAAAATCGAATGGAATATCGGAAAAAAATGGAGGTTGCACATAATTCTGCGTAAAAAGTTTCCATCGTTACGGATGCCAGCGAAATTAGACGCAGCACAGCTTTTCGTCGCCGTTTCCGTGGAAGTATAGTCCGCGAATTGCAGGTGCTAGATCGGATGGTTGATAAGAGCTAAGCACAGTAGGAAAAACATAAAAAACGGACGTGATTTGGTTTGCTTTTCAAACTAGTTATGCAGTTGTGGAATCTCTCGGCTTTTTCTTTATCCACGAATTTTATGGTTGAGCAATATTTCCCATTTACTTAATTTCACTTTAAAGTCCACGACGGTCTGCGTTTACACTGCTACGCGATATAGAAAATTATCATGTTAGTAAAGTCAAAGAACTGAAATGACTAAAAGCGATTGTCAGTCAGACGCGCGATCAGGAAAAGATGAATGAAAAACTATAACAATATAGCGAAAGTGTCGAGTTCTTGAGATTAACATAATCTGTACCTTTTGTTTTCAATAAACTATCGTTATTCACACGCTCCACAATTGGCGTAAACTTTCTAATTTATCTAGTTCGGTTAGATATATTTGGGCGCATTCCGATTTTTTTTTTTTTTTTTTTTTTTTTTTTTGATTTATTTATTTGGAAACGAAAAAATGGCGTCAGTTTATTTTCTTTCCATCTCCGAGATCTCTCAGTAGGGCACAAAGTTTCTCGTTGGGCTATTACCGAGGTCTTACGGGAACAGATTTTCTCGCCGATGTAATAGTAATAAATTTTTTCAGTCGGGGCTATCTGTTTGCGCATACATCGTAAACAGATTAAAGATACGCAGATGGCGAAATTGCAGATTGACAAAATAAGGCGGTAAAAGGGAAAGCGTCGAAGACCTTTACGGGAGGGGGCCGAGCGCGATGAAAGATTAGGGTATGTAAAACGGGTTCTCTCCGAACAGGACAGATGGTTAAAGAAAAATTACCAAGCGGTTGTCACCTTGCGCGATCGGATTATCTTTTTACTCTTCGATGGGTAGGAAATATGCGTTCTATAGCATATCTGCACACTGAGCAGCGGCCGCCCATTCTTCAAGTTTGTTTATCGCTATAGTTGAAACACCATTTTCCATCGAAACTCCAATATCCAATATCATTCACCATCTTTCGCTGGTAAAACCCAATTTACCTTAACAGCGACTAACGAAAAAGACGGAGAAGAAAAAAAAAAAGAGTCTTAGTTCGTCTTTACGGAGTGCTCGAAGAAATAAAAATAAACGAAAAAAATGCTACAGCTCTCCTGGACCGTTCAAAACTTGTCCGATTAACCCCGACCCGGACTGGAGCCGATTCGAAATGTCATTTTGCGACCTAAGATACAGGCGTTTCTTTGGTTTCCTATACGTTCAGCAGCTCCAGTCAATTCCCGACGGAATGATATACGAAAAACTGATGGAACTCCGAAATGCGAATCGAGAAAATTAATACGGGCTCTTCCAAAAGATTCTTCAATACAGCGAAGACGAGTAATAATTTTGCGCGCTCTTTTTCTTTCTCGTACTGGAAATTTCACCTTATCGACTCCGGCGTAACCGGTGTGTGTTCATCGAAGTACTCGCTTGAAGCTACACACTTTCCCGCTTTTTTCTCGTATTTTAGTAGCGGTAAAATTTACGATTTACGTTTATTCCACTCTGCGTATAATGAAGCTTAGCAGCGAGTGGCTTGTCTTTTTTTTTCTTCACTTTTCTTTATATTCCTCTTTAGAGTAGTACGGTTCCCTTAGTAGATCGCCTGCATCAGCTAATTGCGAATCGCGTTTCCATTAAACAATTCTAAAAGAAATTAAAAAAAAATTTCGGGCGGCTGTTGAAATAAAAACGAACCAATTAACGCACGCATACTATTTTTGTGCTTTTGAACGGGTTTTTTTTTTTCGATTTTGACAGTGGTCGGGTTAGGTCCGCAGGTACGGTTTAATTTCGAAAAACCGTCGTGCCTATTAATGCTTCGGATTACCGGATAAGTAAATTTTGAGTCCTGCTTCTTCATATGTTCACATACCCTATCGCGTTGATTTACATGTTGGCTCAATGTTTTTTTTTCGACGTTAATTAATCTATTGATTGATATGGTAAAGAAACAAAGTCGCCGTTGAGACTAAATTGATGAACATATTTTCCGGTAAGGAAGCAAATGACGACACCTTCGAATG
This sequence comes from Icerya purchasi, assembly GCA_039619475.1. Taxonomy (NCBI): domain Eukaryota; kingdom Metazoa; phylum Arthropoda; class Insecta; order Hemiptera; family Monophlebidae; genus Icerya; species Icerya purchasi. Next base: position 398,381,867 of record CM077116.1, on the reverse strand, counting down.
TCAATCGAGCGTCCCCTAAAAATAAAACGGGAAATAAACCGCTCAGCATATTCCGTTAATGAGAATCTGCTGACGCCGCGGTTCTTCTCCTATTTTTACGATCGGGCGTCCTGACTTTTGTCTTGTTCATTTTTGCTTTTTTTGGACTTACCGAGCCGGGAGAGAGCATCTGTCGGTTGTTTTTTTTGAATTTCATAACGAAATAATTTTATGTAATGAAATATGTAACGAAAAGTGTAACGGAAAAATATCTTAATTTTATATAATGAAAGTTAAATATTAGAATAGGACTTTTGTGGTTATGTTATTTTTTTTTGTGTTGATGCCAGTAAGAATTACGTTGTAAATTTTGATCATTTTATACAAAGTATAGACGATAAAGAAACAGAAATGAAAGCAAGAGGGGTCAAGGGGAACAGCCCCTTGCGAGGCCAGAATGGCCGAGTTTATATATATACTAATTACAACGTAATTTTTAGGCTACCCCCCATTAGAAAAAAATGTTCCAAAAAATGTCTTAATTTTATGTAATGAAAGTTAAATGTTAGGACAGGATTTTTGTGATTATGTTATTTTTTTGTGTTGATGCCAGTGAGAATTACGTTGTAAATTTTGATCACTTTATACAAAGTATAGAAGAGAAAGAGACAGAAATGTAAGCAAGATGGGTTTCACAGTCCCTTGCGAGGCCAAAATGACCAAGTTTTTATATATATATATATATGTGTATGTGTGTATATATATATATATATATATATGTGTATGATTGTACTGAGTGAGAAAATATTAAACTAGAACGCGTAGTCCATTTAATATAACAGGTTACAGTGGAATAAAAAATCATTAAACCATATTTGCGCAATGGAATTAAATAGAACTTTGTATTTTCGTTGTCTTTAGTAACTGTATGTGGTCTCTCATATGATAAAGTTAACTGATTTAAAATGACCAAATGGCTTGATAGTTAACTAAAGCCGGGCCGTAAAAAAAAAAAAAGAAAAGATACAAACTTATATAAAACAGAGGTAGTCTACTAATTAAATCAGTTGAGAAAAATGTCCGATATTTTTATATGCTGTAGGCTCATCATGCTGAGGCTAATAAATTCGTTTATTTGGGTTACCTTAACTGCTTTGCATTTATTATCCCAAAAATTAGGGAAGTTGAATAACGAATAAATTATTAAAAATTAAAATAATTTCCGAAGAAAAAAAAATGGTTTGACTGGATTTTTTTGATAAATAGTGGAAAACATGCAGCTTAGTAATAATGCTAAATGGAAGTTATAGATGAAACGAAAATGGCAAATAACGACGCGACGGTACTATAGGTTATAAATGAAAATGTTTAAATAATATACTGGATCTGTAGCGAAAACACGAAAATATAAAAGCCAAAAGTTCAGAGAATTCTGAATTTATCGAGATTATCTGATACATTACTGCGCTAGTACTATAAATAGGGCAAATTTTAATTCTCAATATCATTCGTTTTAATTTACTTCGAGATTGTGATACTGTGATTAAGAGTGGTATAGTATTTGTGTTTTTTATTGCAGTAGTTTTAACGTGTCATTCCAGAAAGGTAGAAATAAAATTTAATTATGTGGAATCACATAGCGATTATGGAAATGGTTTAAAAATGAATAATAATGCAATCTCGCTGTACTGCTTGAAGTTTCGCTACAAATTTTCCTTTTAAATAAAACGTATTTGTCTAGAGCTGCTTCGTCGTATACTTCGATTTGTCGCTTTGCTTTTACTCGTATTTTATTAATCCGTGTGTAGTCGGCGATTGCATCTAAAGGAATGAATTAAATGTGACAATTTACAACAGTCATCAATGTAGGTAATATAGCAAAAATAAATATTTAGTCTCGGATGCATTCTATGTTGCTTTACTGATACACCATCATCATTGATTTCCTTAAACATTTTTACTTTATTTCTTTTTTTGTTAAGGTTTATAACGATAATATAAATTTATTTGTGTTATTATTTAAATTTTTGCATTTTACAAAGTTATTATTGTTTTACAAATTATATTAGTTATAAATACTGTGTTCGAAGTTTTGTACTTTTTATCTCTTTTTTATATAATAGAATTTTATAAAAGATAATATTTAGAAATATCTATTTAAGATTTTCTGCACCTAAACAATAAAGAGGTTCGGAAAATTTGAAAAAAAACATGAAGCGAAAAACTGGAGCCGACACCAAAAGTGATAGAGGATGTAATTTTACAAGGGAATGAACAACACAAATTTCGGGATTTGCAGCACAAATAAGCACAAAGTAAACAAAATAGATGAGATTATTTTCAAATCAAATTTTATTTATTTTTTTAGAGATGGGTTGGAGGGGTTTAAAAATAATGAAAATTTCAAATACCCAGGGACGAGCATGAACGCAAATCGTAAGAAAGAAAGAAATACATATTTACCTACTGGTTTATTGCGTACCAGAAATTCGTTACAGCTCAATACAATCCATTATAAATATATATATATATATATATATATATATATATACTAAAATAAAATATACAACAGAAACAGTATAACTGCAGAAAAAAACTACCGAAAAACACTTGATTTCTAAATAAATCAACTTTTAGTTATAACTACATACATTATCATATCCGCATATTTTTACGTTAGTATAATATGTTTAAGCTTGCGATGTCTATATTCAGTATACATATACGCTAGTCGGGCAGAATCATAATTCTCAATTGTATTAACCATCTTATCATTATGCCCCTCGCATGCACTACAAAACCTAAGAATAACGTTAACAGAATGAAATTTTCAAGAATGGTAAATTAATGTACTCGTGTATATCCACAGCTTTTTTACATATTTTTTTTTTCTTCTAACCACTCCGGTCCTAGAACCACAATTGGCGCTGAAGATGGTTATCTAGATCTTGAATTATTTTACATTAAGTTAATACTTCCTCATGCCTGTTCTCATTAGAACAAGACATGACTTTTAACTAATACACTAATAAATTTCTTTGAAAAAAAATCAAATTACGTTGCACAAAATAACAACAAATATTAATCACAGTAAAAAAAAAACAACGACTTCCACGGCTTGAACACGTTTTGTCGCATTGTTCAAACGATCTGTGCTGACTCAGATTGAATTATCCGCTGGTTCGAGCAGGTAATATTACTTTTCGTGAAATGTTGTTATAACTTGCTCAGGGTTATTCAAGTGATGCACCTCTACACACCAGTATCTCGTAAGTATTCTCCGCAGATTCTCAGGGAGAGACGAGGAGAACATGTTGGACACGTCTCGACATCCTCGTTGAGTTCTAGTTTACCATAGAAGTTGCTATATCAAAGTTTGTGATAATGTTGCACGAATGGGATGTTTAAATTGCAATGGAGTTTTCTGTTTGACACCAAATAAGGGGCGTTGGCGATTTGTCTGAGTATTTTGGACTACAGCTGTTGAATTCTGTTGATGTTTCTTTTAGAGGTTGCTCTATATACCTCGATGCCGTATTTCGAAACTAGTGCCAGTGTAGAGAGGTAGACTAATCTTTCGCAAGATATGCTTACAGCGACCTTCCTTCCCATAAGGCAATTAAGTCTTGAGCTAATTGTTTGCCTTGTGTTCGCGACGTGGATCCTCCATGTTAGACGTCGGTCCATAATTAATTCTAGGCAATTAACGCTGTTGCTGTGCGGGAGAACGTTATTATTTACTTCTACCAGGGGACAAGAGACTGTCGATTTAACGTAAAACTGTAAGCATTTTGAATAATTTATTTCAATCTTCCAGTTTTCTGTCCATGCTTCGGTCTTGTTCAAGTGCTGCTGGAACAATAGCGAAGTACGCGAGGGATCACTATTAGCCGCTAAGATGTAGGGGTGTCATCAGCAAAAGTTGCCATTACCGTAGTTTTTTGTACCGGGAAATCCGCAGAGTATAAACAACATAACAATAGCGCAAGTATACTTCCTTGTGCAACAGGTGCGTTTATACTGCATTTCCCCGACGTTGATGAATTTACCGTTACTACAAAACTCCTTCTTGACAGGAACGATTGCATTACCGTGTAAATGTCATTAGGCAAAATGTTCTTCCGTTTATAAAGGAGGCCCTGGTGAAAACACTCGGTTGAATGCCTGCTCGACATCAAGAAAGATCGCGCTATAATATTATCCCCTTTCCAGTACCGAGGATATTTTATCAGTTATACGATGAATAAAAAACAGTATGTGTCATTTCGCTGAAGTGTAAACAACCTTTTTTTTCGTTTCTGTTCTAACCATGTCAACCTTTGTGCCGTCAAAACACAATTTGCGGGAGGCGTTGTTTTTTCATTTTGATTTGAACGAAAGTGTAGCTGGTGCACATCGATTGCTGTGTGGAGCATATGGAGAGCATGTTCCATCAATAGAAACATGTGAGTACTGGTTCCGGCGTTTTAAAATTGGCAATTTTGACACCAGTGACAAAGAACGTGAAAGGGAGGCCAGTCAAATTTGAAGGCGCTAAATTGGAGACGTTATTGGACCAAGATTCATACCAAACTCAAGAGAAGCTGGCTGAAACTTTGATAATGACACAACAACGAAATTGGGTTCCATATAAACTCAAGTCAAGAGACGTCGAACGCCGTTTTTTCATGTGCAAACAATATCGCTTCAAAAACAAAATCGGAAGGGTTTTTTGCGTCGAATCGTGACGATGGAAGAAAAGTGGATCTATATACTACGACAACTCGAAGCGTAGAAAATCCTGGGGTAAGCCCAGTCAAGCATTAACTACAACGGCCAAACTGAATATTCATGGCATGAACCTAATGCTGTGCATCTGGTGGGATTGGTTCGGGGAGTGATCTTCTATGAGCTACTCCAGCCTGACGAAACCATCACGGGAAAACGTTACCGATAACATTTGATGCAATTAAGCCGAGCTTTGAAGTTCGAACGCCCACAATATGCCAAAAGACCATGACAAAGTGATCTTTCAGTACGACAACGCTCGACCACATGTTGAAGAAGATGTCAAGGAAACTTCGGAGGCGCTTCAATGGGATGTCCTACCCCACCCGCCGTATTCAGCAGACATTGCTCTTTCCTACTACCACTTGTTCTGGTCGACGACTCATTGCTTCTTATGAAGAAACCAAAAATTGGATCGATTCTTGGACTGTCTCAAAAAACGAGGAATTTTTTCAACGCGGAATCCGTACTACCTGAAAGTTAGAGAAAAGTTCTAGCTAACAATGGATAATACTTTGAATAAAATTCATTGTATCAATTTCTCTGAATAAAGCTTCAAAGTTACAAAACAAAGAAAACCTTCAAAACTTGTTTTTACTCCCAATACAAGTATGTATTAAAATAATGATATCAATAGTGATCATTTATTTGGTTTCAATAATATTTACACCCCTTTTATTATTTTAGATTAATCACATTATTCATACTGGAGTAATTCGAAAAATGGGCTTTTATCTTAAAAAATTAAGTTTCAATGAGCTACGATAAAAATTAAGTATTTCAGTTATTGCAAACAAAATTTGTCTTTCCGTTAAATAATGTGTATCGATAATTATAATAATGATAACAATAACAATAACAATAATAATAATAATAATAATAATAAATGGTCAAATTCAAATTAATAATAAATAAATTTTATGCACTGCCGTTTCTCGTATCGCATTTCTTGTTGAAAATCTTATTCTTCGCCGATTTTCGAAAATGAGCGATGTTCTTCTTCATTATAATAATTTGGAAAAAATTGCTTCCAAATGAGTAGTTAAACGAGCAAATTAGACGGGAAAATTAACAATTCGGCGGTTTGAATTTTATGCTTATCAATCAGCGGCTCGGTTTCGGTTTGTTTCAAGAGCAGATCGGTTCAAGCGAAGTTAGTTCAGGCTGGTCGTTGTTCAGAACTTTTTGGCACGATAATGTGTTGAATAATGAATACATCTCTATTAAACTACCTGATGTATAATGTATAATTAACGAGACAACCGAACGGTTAGACTGTAGTCGAGCTGTCAGAATAGCGGCAACCCCGCTAAATAATTTATTCACACCCGCGTTACCGATAATTTTTCTAGAAACTTTTTATCGAAAAATTTACATTTCAGCAACGAACATTTTCCGCTATCTCCGTCTACGAGTTAATTAATTTTTCTGCCGGTATTTAAAATGTGCCGACATTTCGCCGCTTCGAAAATTTAGTAAATTATTATTCTCGCTGCTTTTCTTGTTTTTTTTTTTATTTTTGTGTTTTTTGAATTCGTTAAAAAAATATCCCTACTTTACTGCTTAATCATCAAGACCGATTCGTAAAACGGAAAATACCCATTTAAAACGATTTTACACCAACATATTTGCACTTTAAGAGCACTATCAATTAACATAATTTACAATGGATAAATACTACAAAACGTCATTCTCGATGATTCAGTCTTTTTTGTCATCGGTAATTTTTTGCTAATTGGTAGGCCTGCAGGGGCCATGTTATACTGTTTTATTTAAGGAGACTTTCTCTTTGGCGTCGTAATTTGAGAGAGCGGGCTCAAGATCCGATTATTTTTTTACCACCATGACGATGATGATAGTCATTATTAATATTACTATTACAATTATTAACATATTTTTCTCGCAATCAATGCAAGTATAAATTGTTACTTCTCGGGCCTTTGGAAATTCATATCGCAATACACTTTTGTATTTATGGTTCTTGTTTTCTTTTTCGGTTACGTCAGCAAAGCTTTGCTCAGGCTGCAACAAAAAAGCAGAGGATCAGTTAAATACTGATTCGGTGTCGGAAATAGCCAGAATGAAGGAACCAAGCACTGGAATAAATGGATTGGGAGGGGCACGATGTGTGATGCGCAATAAGGACCAGGAAACCAAGGGATAACAAATTAGAATAAGGAATAGCACGTTGAAAATTCTGCTTATCTTGGAATTCTCCGAATTTAGTTATCGAGGTTTTGCTTATTTTTTAACCGACTTCAAAAAAGAAGGAGGTATTCAATTCGACTGTATTTTTTTTTTTTTTTTTTTTTTTTTTTTTTATGTGTGTTACCGCAGAACTTTCTTCTAGATGAACCGATTTTGATGATTCTTCTTTTATTTGAAAGCTGGCGTTTGTCATGTGGTCCCATTTAAATTTGATCAAGGTCCGACCGATAGTTTTTGAGTTATCCTTAATAATGCGGGAGATTGAAGCTTTTTGGATGCTTTTCATTCATGATTGTTTTCACCGTCGGATTAGATTTTTCACTTAAAATACTATAAATTTGCCAAATTACCATGGAAATGTAGCTTTTGGTGTTTTTACCGTGGAAATAAATGTTTTAATTTAATTGAATAAAAATGCACTAAAAAGTAAAAAATAAAATGCTTTTTTACAAAAAATAAATACCGACTTCAAGGTTTATTATAAAAATTTAAAAATGCACTAAAAAGTAAAAAATAATTACTCCCGATAAAATATATATATCAGAGTGATATAACTTAAGGTGATATCGTAATTCTTATACAACATTAATTTTTTGGAGTTGGCATCAAATTCATATTAAAAGAATAATTAAAAACTGCATTAAATGTTGATTAAATTGTTCCTAACATGAATTTAATTCCAACTCCAAAAAATTAATGTTGTATAAGAATTACGATATCACCTTAAGTTATATCACTCTGATATATATATTTTATTGGGAGTAATTATTTTTTACTTTTTAGTGCATTTTTAAATTTTTATAATAAACCTTGAAGTCGGTATTTATTTTTTGTAAAAAAGCATTTTTAATTTATTCGTAACTCTTGCAATAAAAATCGTCAAAGGTCTTACGAAAAATAACGGCTAAATTCCTCTTGTAAACTGCTTTTTTTATTCAAGTGTCTTTCTCGGCAGTCGTTTCAGCTTCGCATAGATTATCTGTACCTATGTATCTATCTTCCGTCAAAAAGCTTAACCAGTGAAAATTATTTTTTTACACTAATTGGAGCGGCAATCAACTACTTATGTTCTACGAATCTTTTACCCGTTTTATTTCAACTAATCTAACATATCATTTATTCGTTAGACTGTAATGAACTTTAGTTATAGAGAAAATACGGATATTGGTAGTGTTGTGATTATCTTTACTGGTTACTACAATATTATGATTATGATAATGTCAGACAATGGAAATCGGTCACAATCATCCAAATTGTAACATTATGTATTCTTGAAAATAACTTATAATAAGTATCATCATATTGAGAGCTGCCTTTCGAGTTGCTAATCTGTGCCGAATTTGGTATAATAAGTAAATAACTTTTATAATACATATTTATTGGTATAAAATTTATAATATGAGTTTTTTCCAAAGCCCCCTGTGTGAGGATATCACGAACCGCCTCCGATCAGGAGCTGTTGTGATAACGTATATACGGTCGCTGTATTGACACGGACTTCTTTAAAAATCAAAAAAATAAAAGTTGACCATGAGTTTTATCATTATCCGCAGAGGGCAATATAATAGAGAAATGTAATAATTCCATTCAGCCGTACACGCAGGCGGAGCTGAGTCTACAAAGCGAAGGGCGTCGCCAGCCGATGGGCCAGGGAGGGGCAAGATGATAGTAAGGGGATATGAGTTATAGGAAAAATAAAATATTTATAAGTTGTAAAGGCTTAATATTTCATTAAACAAGAATAAAATCTTAATTAAAACATAATTTTCGTGGGTTTCTGGCAAATTGTTCATGATTACGCGCCTACGAATACTCATCATGGCCAGTTAATTAATAAGTTTCAAGGCTCCAGGGGGGAGGACTCCCCCTTGCCACCCGCTGGCGACGCCCATGTACAAAGCTAAAGCCCTCTTCTAGCTGGTGCGCGTTTGAAATCTATACAGCCCGCGTCTGAGCGATTTAGTGCAGGAATTTGGAATGTACGGTAACTTTAACGTGAAGGTCCGCTACAAAATGTTCTATTGGTTTACGGCTTCGTTGTGTTGGCAGTCGCTCCTCAACTCTTGTAATATTAATTGTTTAAATTGTTTATCGGTGAAAGTAAAGCATATCACAAGGCACTGTTCTCCTAGCCAGGTTTCGGCTGATAGATCTCCGGCGTGTTGAAATGTCGTGCAATGAACAACGAGCAGATCTAGTTGCCAGAAGAGCAATCTTCATTCCATTTTTGTGAACATAAATGGCCATATTTAACGTTTCGCTTTATCCAACTTGCTTCAAACGTACTTTTTAGAAAAAAAAGTGGAAGCAGCCATGGCTGAGAACTGTTAAACACAGAGCCTTGGTGGCGTTATTTGAAATGGTGTTCCTGAGCAGATCGAGAATTGAACGTATTTTCATGGCTCTTGATTATGTCTTCGGACGTGTTTCTCTTCTGACTATATGCTCTTTTTATTTACAGTTCGTTCACCGTCGGTATATATATATATATATATATTCTCAGGTAATTCCTACGTATCGCCATTACCGCATTGTCCCATGAGTTACCAATATGTTTAATGAATTCCAACAAATGTACCTGTTGATCTAAACAGACTCGACAGATTCGCAAAGTTACAGCGCATGTCCTGTATTAATATTTATATATATATATATATATATATATATATATATTAAAAAAAAGAAAAGAATAACGCTTTTGCACTAAACTCTAGTTGTAATTTCCGGGTAAAAAAAAAAAACTCTTTTTGTTCACCCTAAGCACGTAACTGGGTTCAGTAGCCCCATCACTTTAATGATAATTCCGCGTCGTGACTAATGAGGCTGTTTATATCACATTTTAGTTTTGATTCTTTTCATCAACGTTGTGTGTAATCTTCTTTCAACTTCAGACTTTTCCCGGTCCGGCTATTAATTTTCAAGCTTCTACCCATTTCGACACTGATTACACGATTCGGCAATTTTTCTTTTTTAACGCGTGTGTACATAGAAATTCGGTGTACACTACGTTAGAAACAAAGTGTGTAGCGCATGTATTTTCGATTTGAAGAAATACCGTCTATTGGATTACTATTAGGAAACGAGAAACGGGGGAGTTCCGGATTGAATTTACGAATTACCGAGCGAGCGTGAAACAAATTGCTGCAAGATGTGCAAAATTGTCTGCTTTTGAAACCGTGCTCATTTAGACAGGCACAGGACCCGGGGTTCCGGTTTTTACATATGTTTGTATTTGAAGGGCCGAGGTGACCTGTCGTCCCGGCAGAATCCCCGGCTCGGCGGCTCAGTTCAAGAAATCTTACCCTGTTCGAGAAATTGATAAATTTGTTTGCAGTTAACAGATAGAAAATATACCCTCTTGTGATACGCTCTTGCGCGCCCCGTTTCCAAATCCAATTTCGGGCTCTTTGTTGCCGATCGTTTTTAAACTTCGCCGCCGCCCAGTTACTCCATGTGCGCATCGGCAGTTACGACAATTGCAGAAATACTCGTGAAATATATCGAAAGCGGCCGCAAAAAATAAATTGCGCCATTCGATATTCCGGCCCAGGATGGCCTGCCTCGCTTAACCGCAAATAAAACATTATTTCCTGCTCGACCTGTGTTCGTGGTGCTCTTTTTAAGTCGCACCGACCATACTGCTTCATCAGTCGCTTATCGAATCCCCGCCTTTTCCGCATCACGATTCTTTCTTCTTTCGGCACTTCGATTTATTTGCGTTTAATCAACTTTAACAGAGATAGATCCATTACGGTTACTTATTTGTTTTGAATGTCGACAACATCTTTCCCGTTCGGTACACGCGTGTTTATCACGTTTTTTCATTGCTTACCCACCACGCTATCACCAGACTGAAAATGTCCGTTTTACTCCTTATTTTCTCTCCTTTATCATGAAAATTCGTCTATATATAATATGTATATATGCGAAGTTTGCCGAGAAAAGGGACGACTACATGCGATGCGAAAATATGGAGTTTTGAGTTAAACACGGATTGTGATACTTAAAAGTGTGCGTGGAATAAAATGCAATGTGTAGTTAGTTCGCAAACGTTTATTTAATGTGTCTTAAAACGTACAAAACTGACTGAAGAAAATTGGAAAAAAAAGAGTAGATAAACATTAGAAATTTTAAAAATGTCGTAAAACTATTTTTATCCCCTAGTTGTTAGTTCATTTTTTTTTTTGGCATTTTTCAATAATTTTTCATTTTATTTTTGCAGTGGGTTTGTCAACGAGGACATTAGCTTAAGAAACAGGAAGAAGAAGAAAATAGAGAGTTCTAATTTTTAAACATTTAAAGATACAGAGCAAAAACATAATTCAAGGACAGGAGTAACCGAAGCAGAAAGAAATGGGAGAATGTAAGAAGCACCGATAAGAGGAGCAGGAATACCGCGAGTTATAATAGAAGAGAGTAGAAGGGCGATTGTTCAGAAGACCGCACATTTAAATAAAACATGATATCAGGATCACAAGGAAAATAATTAGAAAGGAGATGAAAAGAACAAAATGGAGTCGATAAAAACCGTGAAAATGGTGCGGAAAGGAGTTAAAAAGCGTAAGCGACAAATTTCCGAGATTGCGAAGTGTTTAGGCAAGTATCAAGAAAACCATGGATGAAGTTGAAGAGATGACAGAATAGAGAGGTAAAAGGAAGCACAATTCGAAAATGGAAGAAGAATAGGAGTTGGGCCATAGTTTGTAATGAGCGGCTGAGGAAGGAAGAACAATATTATGAGCAGAAAATAAAAATCTGTCACTGGAAATAGAAGAACAGGCTAATGAATATCCACTAATTCATTATGCTCAATGTATAAATAACCAGGAATCTACAAAAGATCGAATGAAAAAGGAAAAGAGATCACGAATGAGGAAACGTATGAGAATTATTACATAATCTCTAAGTACTTTTGATAAAAACAAAAAATTACAAATAACTTTATTGACTTACAAAAAATATAACATATACGATCAATTATTAAGATACTTAATAAATTCGCATTAAGTGTACTTTCTGTTTATTCATTTTTTAAATATACTTTCTAATGTTTTTTTTGTTTTTTTTTTTAATTCAAAAAGAGAATATTAAAAATAAATTCCGAAACACAAAAAATGAAAAATAAAAATAAAAAATCCTATTTAATACACGGTTATAACTTCATGTTTTTTTTGTTCTTTTTTTTTTAAGAAGAATAAAATCGGGTTCGTCAACCAAGAACCTTCGTCCAGAAACAATTAGAGGAAAAGGAAAGTTATTTTTAATAAGATATCGTTAATAGGAAGTTAACAGTGGGAGGGATAATAAGTGTAGAAGGAAAAGTGGTAGCTGTATAAAAATTATATTGTATTATTGTAATATATAAGTGTTATCATATTAAGGTATTGTAATAGGAAATATTATTTTAGACGATGGTATAATTGTAATATAAATGATAACTAATGAGAGTGCGGATTTTGTAGTATAGTAATAAAGAAGTTAACACTTTTTATGCTGTAACAGAAAGTAGTACTTAAGTTAAGTTGATATTGTACAAATAAATGATATAATTATGTTGGGAACCCACAGACGGGCTATTGCCTTGTGGGACCCGCAAATAATTAAAAAAGAAAAAAAAAAAAAGACAAACGAGAAGGAGCAAGAAGCCCTAGCCTAAGCAAGCGGGAGTACAGAGCCGAATGCTCAACCGAAACAGCTAGGCACTCAAAAAACATATGATCGGCGTCAAAAATAACCGCATCATTCGAATGGGAAACATGGCGAAGAGGCTAACGAGAAACGAAAGCGGAAAGAAGGCAACAAGGAATGATTAAAACGCAAACGCATAATGGTAACAACAACGAAGCGTGGAAGTAAAAGAAACAGAAGGAACCATGGATTGGCGGGAAGACTAGATTAAACAGACAAATAAAAGGAGTGACTATTAGAAAAGGAGAAAGTATACACATTCGACCAGAATCTGAGATGGAAAAAAGGAGGAAGTGTACACATTCGAGCAGAATCTGGAATGGAAATTTTTACACAATGGCAAGAGATTGGAAGATGGGATTTTATCGAAGAAAAAGGAAGAAGAAGTAGCAACCCGAGCCAAAGAATCAGCCGTCTCATTACCATAGTAAGTCAATATGGATCCCATGGAGAGAAGAAAGGGTGCGAATGAGAGAACGTATACGGAGAATCGTAAAGCCACAAGAACGATCAGGAAGAGGAGAAGAGATAGTCCGAAGATCATTAATGAAGTCGGAAATGATTAGAAATTCTGCGGAACGTTCTTCCCTTTATTTACTCCTTTTAAAGTCAAGGCTTCCTGCTTCTTTCTATATCCTGTCCATTCCGTCTCAGTCTATTGTTCTTATTGGTTCCTTTATTTCTGCCATTTCCGATCGAATTAAGTTTTAATTAGTTAACTCTTCTTCCTATTGTTTCTGAATGAGATCCCTGGTTGACGAGCCCAAAACAAAAAAATAAATAAACAATAGAAAACCTGCGCTCTAGGACAGAATTTAATGTGCGGGTTGCATACCTACTTTATTAGATTAAATGTTAAATGAAAACGACATTCTTAATCGTGCATCCGTTAGATTTTGTAACAAAAACAAATGTATATACCATGTTGGTAAGAACGACGTTGTAAATTTTGCTAATTTTATACAAAGTATAGAAGAGAAAGAGAAAAAATAAGCAAAAGGGGTCAAGGAGCAGAGCCCATTGTGAGGCCAAAATGACCGAGTTTACACATATATATATGTAAATATATATTAGAGCAGTTATGTGCTCTTTGTTACCAAGGGAATTCTAAATTCACAAAGTCGCAATTTTCTCGGTTAACACCCTAATACTTAATGAGACTACACAATTTCGTTTTGGAAAATTATCTAAAAATACATTTTAAATATATTCTCCCGTTGCATCCAATTCTGGACATCGGGACCCGTATATTCATTAACCGCTTACATAAAATGTAGCCTTTTCCCATCTCTTCGGCGCGAACTACATAACTGAAAAATAACGTGCCACATTTCCTTACGAGTGCTAAAAGACGCGTCCACTTTCTGCGACTTTTAGTCCTTCCATGGACCGACTTATTCGCTGTGTAGGCTGTCCGCGGATTCGACATAACTTTTCGCATAACATTCCGAAGCCATTAAGAGTGCACTTTTCCGAACGATCGATAGGAGAAAATTAAAAAAAACAGTCTCGGTGAACGGAATCTTGTCTAATGAATTCCAGCATAGAACCTATGCTGCGCTGTGCGTGTCGTTTTGTTATTTATTAACCGTCCGGCTTAATTTAAAACGTTTCATTACGGAGAAGCTGACACTTTGTAATGCGGTAACGATGATAAATATTGCATTTTTACACTGTGATTTTTGCGGATTTTCGTTTAAATTTTCTCGAAGAAAAGCGAGAAATAGTTCCATTATCGGGAATTAGCAGATTTTCGATTTCTATTTGCATGTGCGCAGCGGGTATGTATATATAAGGGGAACGATGCCAAAAAGTTCCTTTAAAGAAACCGTTTCACGAAATTCGTTTTATAGCCGTCGCCAAAGTAAAACTTTTACTATCGTGAAAGCGTGCAATGATATTTGTGGATGAAATTTCGCAATAAAAGAAAAAAGGATGATGCTACTCGTTGAAATGTATCAACTGCAAAGCGGCGTATGACCGAATCGAGCAGCGATTTTTTCCCAGTTTCATTTTATTTATTTAGACAAACTGTAAGAAAATAAAAAAAGATAAATTTGAACTCGGTGCAATTCGGCCTCCTCCTCCCCTTTTTTTTTCTTTTCTGCGTCCACTGTATCTCGTTGTTGACTGGTGTCGCCGAGTAAACTTTTTTTCATTTTTTGAACTCCGAGTGGTTTTTTTTCACGGGCCAGTTGTTTTGCTAATAAAATTTTATCCGATTTGGGCCCTGTTTCAGTTCCGGTTAAGCTTTGTTTACCGTTGTTGATTACGGCATCTCTTGAAGGTACTCCGGCGTTCTTGTAATTAATGTACCTTTTCTCGAATTTAATTCCACTCGCTCACCTCGCAGTATTACAACTTAATCGGCGGAGGCTATACCAGTTCGGGGAAATTTTTAAACTGCGCTCATCGTATGTCGTTTTACCTTTTGTTTACTTCGAAAACGTTCTTGATTACACGGGTACTTTTTTTTCGGCTGATTTTACTCGATTAATAATTCTGCGTTCTAACATTCCTGCCGTACGAAAAAAGCCGATATTTGTATAAAGTTCCTTTTTAAAGGTGAAAAATAAATTTCATTAAAAGTGATTGCTGAAATACACAAATGTGCGAATCGGCCTCATCAATTTTATTTTAAAAAATTGGAAGACATGGCGATAACAGAAGCAATATACACTCTTCGACACTTCGACGTACTAAGGAGGAAGAGAAACTGAATATTTCGAAATGTTAAACTATATTCCCGAATTATTATTATAGTATTGACGGTCGATAAGATCGTATCGATTAAATATAAAATATTTCTTAAAAATCGACAAAATTCCCTATTTATAGATGTAAACATGAGCAGAATAAAAAAAGAAAAAGGGTATTTTTATGCCGGCGGCAGCTTTTGGTCAGCGCACCATATACTTTGGTTTTTCGATTATTCAATGATGACAATAAAGAAGCAGAGCAACTGAAACAATATTTAGTTCGTTTGAGTGGTCGAGTGACGAAACGTGAAAAAGTGATTACTCTGCCAGCCCGACATATTAAGTTTCCGTATTTTCAGCTATAAGTATATAATTTTATAGTAGGCAATTAAATAATATAATCTAGGAGCTGCAGCAGCCTTTGAGGTTCATTGTTGCACATTGCTACGGTCGAAGTACATCTTCTTGTTGTTTTTCTTCTCGTGTCATACACAGTTATGTGCGCGTTACGCGGATCATTTGTTGGCGAAATATCATATCTCATGTTTGGCCGCTGCCTAAGCCTCTCATTATTAAGGTCGGCAAAAAAGAGAACCGTTTCAGAGATATCAATAAATGTAAATAACTAACTGTTGGAATTTTTTTTCCGGATATTATACATATATGTACATATACACATATATATGTTTCGAAGAATTGTTTCTTTTCTATACGCTTAATTATTCTTTATGTCTGTTTGTCAAGGCCGTCGTCAGCCGATGATCCGACGGGGAGTGGGGCAAGATGATAAAAAGAGGATATGAGTTATAGGAAAAATAAAATCTTAATTAAAGCATAATTTTCGTGCGTTTCTGGCAAATTGTTCTACTACTTCATTATAAAAGTCTTCCAAATTGTCCATGATTACGCGCCTATGAATATTCATCATGGCCAGTTGATTAAAAAGTTTCAAGACCCTAGGGGAGACAGCAGCCTCCCTGCCCGCCGCTGGCGACGCCCATGCTGTTTGTACTATAATACTCTTTCTATACGTAATTATACTGTTTTCAATTTCCAATATGTATAATTCCGCTTTTTCTCTGCTCCGAAAATGTTTATTAATATACAATCGGATCGTATATTTAATAATATAAATAGGAATTTATTTAGTTCGGTTGAATTTTTAAACACCTTTGTGTAATTAAATGCTTCAATTGTGTATATAATTTTTCGATCACAATGTTGCCGATTGGAGGAAACATTATACATCGCAATAAACGAAAGTGTAGGGCGCAGGTAGAATAACATTTTCACTGAAGGTCAACTCTCGGTTAATTACCAAGAATGAAAATTTATCTTTTTTTTTTTTTTTTTTTAAATATAATACAAATGCGCGGCGACGAATAAGTGAACAACAAAAGTGTGACAGTGGATGCTAAAATGTTCGAGACACTGTTCCATCTCCAAGCAACCATAAGAATCTAAAGCTAGACAGATTTCGAAACTAGTCGGCCTTTTTATTAATTTTCATATATCGTATGCTTTAAATTGTCAATTGGGGCGTGTGTATTGAGTCAATTATAAAAGTATAAAAATTAATAATATACATGTCATTAGTATTATTCTGATAATACGTTGACATCGACGACTTGTTCCTTAGACGTTTTACCAGTTTTTACAAACTATTATTATTAAGAAACTTGCTGCGGAGGGAAAATCGAAGGACTATCGAATTCGGCACATATTCAGATAGTAAACGAGCGAGCGGATTTCCGCCTATGCTGTTAGAAGTGTTCCCTTCTATTCGATTACGACGCAATATTACGACTAAACAACCAATCGGCGGTCTAAAAAATGGGCACTGAACACTACGTTTCTATAATCGACCACTGAATGCTATATAGTGGCCGTACCGGCAGTTGCCAAGATACAGTTATAAATCGATTAAGAATAGGGCACAACGTATAACAAAATCCCCTCAGTGCAACAACACAACTTGTGTCGCAAATTAAATATTCGCTCGAGGCTGGTAATATATCATTACCACCAGAATTACTATTTAGATTTTATTACTACCCTCTATTCAGGGTTCATTTGTGAAAGGAGAAGCTCTTAGTTGAAGGCGCTGATTGAAAAATTCCGATAATTTATGCAGTCTAAATTTTTCGCGTACTATACATTTTATTCGTATAAATTGATTCAAACTTATATTATGGACTTTTCTGACTAAAATGTATTGAAATAAATTTTTCTTTTTTATATGTTGATCATGTGCCGAAAAGGGAACTCTTATGTAACTTTTATCACTTTTATAAGTCTAAACAGGCCATAAAATCGTACATAATAAAAAAAAGTATACGTGTAAGTAGAAAACTTCGACACAGTGTTACCGTACGCATCCGGTAAGATGTGAAAATAGTTTTTCCGAAGATATTAAAATTCGGTTTACAACGTCACTACTTTTTGGACAAAAGGAGAATAACAAATTCGAAACTGACTCTGTCTCGTGCAATTTTTATGGCAGTTAGGCAGACTGAAGAATTTTTTCAGCCGCGAAATTTGTTGCGCTAATAGTACGGGAATTAGATTACGGATGTAAGTCATGTGTCACGTCAAGAGTTAGCAGCACTATTAGCGGAAAGCGAGCGGGACGAGGAAACCAAAATTTCATTTTTTCACTGTTTGACGTGAAAAACACAAAGCAACGCCGGCGATATATTCTGAAAAAGCGTAAAAAACGATTGAAATATAACAACATCCACTTAATAGGGGCCTAGAAAATGATGACATTTCGATGAGTAAAACTTTTCGTTCTATCAGAGTGCGCAGAAATTCGGAAAATTCGGAAATTACCTTCAAGATGAACATTTTTAGCGAAAAGCTGACAGCAAATGCAGGATGTCGACAGCCTTTTCCGAATTATAAACGCGCTGCAAAGACTTCAGTGGAGAAAGGTGAAGCTGGTAGTTTGAAAACTTCAATCAACATTACCGAATGACATGAAAAATTCACTTTAAACCTCACCGTTTTTCTAATGTTAAAACGCTGGCCACGAACACCTTATTACGTAAAACATTTTGACAAAGTAACACCGAATTAAGAATACGAATCAATAATCAGAACTCGTCTATAATTGCACATTTATACAAAACTAGATCTTTTGGGTCCACCAGCGAGAGCCCCTTCCCCCTTTTCTTTTTCCCATTATTAATATTATTATTTTTCAGCTCGCTAACCCAGCGGAAAAGGAATTTTTCCGTATTAGCGGTGTGCAGTAGTGGGGGACTTGGCCCTATCTGGACGAGAAACACCACTGCCAAATCAACTCCGTTACGGTAAGTATGTAAAGCTTTTTTTTCTTTTTTTTCTGTTAATTTCATCGAATGTCTACAGCGTTTATTTACTTGTGAAAAAATAACACGATTTTTAATAATTAATAAACTATAACTAAATTTAAAAAAAAAAAAGATGTACTTTAGTAACGGCGTTTCGGATTGACGAAGTAGTCGCAGCAACGCTATTTGGTGAATTATTAGAACGGATTAAAAATGCCGTACTCAGACTGCGACTGGTCTTCCGAGCCCTTGGACTTTAAAGACGCGCCTTCAACAACTGTTCATGGCCGGTTGTTTTATTCCATAAAATTAAAGCACTTACCTTGATCAGAAAATTATTTCGCTAATAAGACAATATACCTAGAACAATTTAGCTATAAACATCAAACATACATATCCGAACCGTGGTTGTCCGCAAGGATCGATCTTGGGTTCGGTACTCTGGCAAGTTGTACATTTCAGACTTATCACTGATGGAGTTCCCTAATGCAATCACCGGGGATATTTGTACGCAAACGATCTGGCATTTAGTCACTACTTCCAAGTCCCTCTATTTGCAAATTTTTCAATATTACAATTAATAATATTTTAACCTACATGGATAAAAACACATCTTTCCTGGAGTTGGACGAAAATAAAACTAAAATGTTACTTGACCATAGGAAACGTAAAAGGGATTATTACAATTCGTTACATTTTTCGATATCAAATTTCAAGATCAATATCGTCGATTCATTGAAGTATTTAGGCATTAGATTGGACTATCGGTATAGTTTCCATTTGCATTTCAAGTACTTGTCAAGTGAAGCAGCAATTGTTCCAAATAAATTGCATTCCTACTCTGGACGCTTGAACACCAATCATCGTTTAATAATGTATAAAATGTTGCTTATGCCGTTATTTACTTATTGCTTATTTGTCTTCGAAGAGGCCTTAGAACGTACAAAAAAAAAAAGATACTTGTTGAATATTCAAAGGAAATTTTTGTTGTTTATTCTTCGAGCGCATAGAACAACCCCTACTGTGACGCGTTGCTAATAATAGCGGGACAGCCGCCATTATATTCCGAACTACAGCATAAAATTATTTATTATAAACATTTAATAGGATATTGCGCTGCATCTAAATAACAGAATAAACGAAATACAGAATAACTGGAAGTTCAACCGGAAGATTAACTTACGGTTTCATTCCAGATGTAAAAATTAATTAAATTAATATAAATAATATTAATTCTTATTTAACGCAATTTCTCACTGGACGACACGGAAGATTTCAACTTTCGTCTATCAGACAACGATTGATTGCATCAAATGGAAATTTCTGTTCAGAGGCGTGAATTCCGCTAAATAACGAAAATGTATCTGAGTTCATACGCGGAGCGAATCAATCGGCATTCAAGTATTCAGATCTTGAAGTTTCTTCTTTTATTTAATATAATTTAAATTAATTTAAGTATCGGTTTTAATTATGCAGTTTTTGTTTGTTTTTCTTCTTAACAATAAAGAATGTTCATATAATTAACGTATTACTGATGGGGTGATATATTACAATTAACTACGTATTTATTCTATTATCTAATAAATTTTTCCTACCGGTTACATCTGGAGTGGGGAACGGAAAGAAAAAAAACGGCGTTGGAAGCGAAACTTTTTATGCAATACGGAAACAAAAAAAAATCACTGAAGTAAAAGGAATTTACTTAAAACTATACAACAGAAATAATTTGTTAAATCAATAGCAATATACCGGAAGATAATCAAACATTACCGAAGCTTTACTTGTATGTACATATTTATTGTTACATATATTGTTACACATATATGTACAGAATTAGTACATGCATTTCTTCTGCAATGTTTAAATCGAGATTATCTGCACATTGTTATTGATAATGTAAATCATTTCTGTTTTGTAGTTTTCAGTAAATTTTTCTTTACTTTAATGTAGTTTATTCGTTTCCGCATTCCGTAAAAAGTTTCACTTCCACTTCTATTAATAATAACAAAAAATAAAGACCACAAATTTCATCACCCTTGTCTTCGCTGTAACTTTTATTTGAAAATAGAAATGATTGACTTATGATGACTGCAATAAGATACAAATACTTTTGATTTTAATTGAAGTAAGTTCCATATCGTGTTGTTTTTATCTAGAATTTATATTTACCGTAGTAAAGGTTTTATTTAAATTTTTCCTAATCTATTATAAAATAATTTAAAAAATGAGTTGGCCGACAGAGCAGCCAAAGAAGCCGCAGCGATTCTCCCTGTTTCAGACACTTCCGTATTCAGACTTCGTTCGCTACCTAAAATTAAATTTGGGCACACTTTGGAACCAACGATGGCTGGCCATCCCGTATTCAACTAAACTTCGCCAAATTAAGCAGAATGTTCGACCATGGAAGACTCACCTGAGCCGAAGAAAAGATGATATAACCGTTACCAGACTCCGGCTGGGACATATGCAACTCACACATGGTTACATACTGCAAATGACACCAGCTCCAATTTGCAGCATATGTAATTCTGATCTTTCTGTTCTCCGTATCCTCACAGATTGTCCTCAGTTTAACACATAACTTTCCCTATATCCTCTCTGATGACCCTACTATCCTTTCGAACCTAATCAGTTTCCTGCGCTATGCAAAGCTATACTACGCAATATAAATTCCGTAATTCGTTTATTTAACATATTCATCTATATTTATCCGTACCTCTAGACGATGGTTGTTGTACATGGCGCGTACATTTAAATAAATAATTAATGATTTAAAAAGAACAATAATATATTTGTTTTACCTGTACCAGTAAACATTTGATTTAATTTATTCGTATAATATCTCTTTCGCTCTATGTTTTATTTTTTTTTTAAAAATGGGTTCGTCAATTGGCCCAAGAACAGCGGAACAGAGAGAAAAGAGAGACTCAGATCCTTACACGATCAGAGATAGCCGATAGAAAGGAATCAAGAGCTAGAATAGCCGAAGGAGAAGGAAGGGAGAGAATGAATGAAGCACAGTATGGAGCGGGAATACCGGTTTGTAAGAGGAAGGAATAAAAAGAAGCTTGTTCAGTTGAAAGCGACGAACAACTGAACATTATATGATCGGTACCAGAAATTTAGTTAACGGATATTAGAAAAGGACAACTAGTTTAACAAGTGGTTTAACAGATTTTGTATAGCTCGGCCAGTTTATTCCCAACACTCGTAGGGTCTTTCAAAAATTTTCCCTTCAAAAAATTGTTTAAAAACGAATCTTTTAAGTGCATTAATTTGAAGCAACGCCATTAAACCATAGCATAAACACGTGAGTCACTGAAAGAACTTTTGAAAAATATCACGTGAAAAAAATTACCTATTTTTTATTTTTCACCGCATTTAATATTTTTTAAAAATACGTTTTTTTTTTTGTTTAATTATAGTTTACTTATTATTAAAAATTTCGTATAACTTTTTCTTAAGTAAATAAAAGTATTGTAAATGTTGAATAAAAAAATGTTTTTTTTTTTTTGTTTTTTTAAAATTATTTGCTTTAGGGCACATTTTACAATGGTCTAGAAAATCGGTGTTTACCAAACAATTTGAACCTGCACCGTAAACGGATAATTTTATCTGAGAATACGGGTAATATTCTGTTTTTTTACAGCTGCGATGAAACGCTTTATTTAACTGTCTTTCAGAAAACATACAGAACTTTACATATATATATATATATATATATATATATATATATATATGTATGTAAGATATGTAAGATATGTATATATTTAAAAGAATGCGCCTATATAAAGTATTTGCATAAAATTTTCCCCTTTCTGGCCTGCACAGGACGACGCATGCTGGAAATGTAGCTAAACCGACGCAAATTCCGACCTTTTCTTCTTTCTTAAGAGGAAAAAAGAAAAAACAGAACGCTTTTGTAGTGCAATAATGAATTCACGCATTTCTTTTATCATCTTCAGACGATCGAGTAGTAATTTGCCGCACGCGAAAAAGGCTTGCGTATTGTGGGGAAAAATTTGGGCCGTTTTATTGTTCGCTGTTGTGGCATGAGGGCAAACCATCTTTCGTCGTTCTGTTACGAGATTTATCCCCGCGTGCAGTGTAAACAATGCACGTGACCGAAACGGGTCAGCATAGGGCGGCGGTCGAACTTTTTGAATCTATAAATATGTATTAGCCAGCTGAGAAGGCGAATATCAACTGGAAAGAAGAGAAATATATGTATAAGCGCTAAGAATAATTCAAAGCTGAGAGATTTTTAGCGAAAAACGATAAAATCTGTTGCCGCGAGATGTTCAAGTTAACTGGGGGGAACTCATTTATTAATAGCGAGCAAGACGTTGATAAATGTTCCTCGTTGAACGAGAACCGAGCAAACTGACGATGTGTCTATTTAAAGAGAGCAGTCGGCACGGTGAAGAAGGATAGACAAGAAGAGGGGGAAATGATTTTTTTTTTTATTTCGCAAATTAAATTTTATCGATTTATATTTTGTGACAAATGAAAATTTTCCGAAAATAAATTTTCAATCTAGTTCACGGTATGCGTACTGTACATTAAACGTGGAAAAACATCTTGCGGTCGACCCTTGTCTGACGATGCATGCAATACTTGATCGGGTTTTCCATTAAATTTTGTACTACGTATATGTTTTTCCGAAGAAAAGCAATCGTGTTATATTCTCTTTTTAATGTTCGAAAAAATTGAATCGTTTATCGTTGTTCCTTTTCTATTTTTCGCATTCGCGTTCTCCTTTGCGCGCTAGTCCTTAAAATGAACTAAAATAAATGTCCTAAAATAATCTCGCTCTGGCAATAAAAAAAAAACCAAAAGAGCAAAAAAAAGAAAACGTTTTGAAGTTATCGAGTAAAATGCGTGTATACGATAAGAAGCTTGAAATTTGAAATTTCTTATAAACTAACTTCCCCAGCCTTCCAGCTAATTTTTTGATTTTTTTTTTTTTGTTCCGCTCATTTTCAAATATTCAATATAAAATTTTATAATTATCTGTAAAACCGTAGTCGCTAATGACCTTGTAGTCCAAAAGCGACTTGTAAATATAATAAATAAAAAAAAAAAAAAAAAACTTTTATTCAAATTCAAAAAAAAAAAAAAAGCGTGTCGGGACTGGTTTAAAAAAATATTTCTTACTGACAAAAATCTGTCCGCGGGTAATTGTATTTCGTTAGTAAATAATTTTCACGCGGTTATCATTAAAATTAAGTAAAACCAGTCGGCGATTCCTGTATTTATAATCTAATCAGTTCAAAATCTATCCGAAGAAATGTTTTTTGTTTCGTAATACGATCTGAGCAAAATTTCTTCTGCCGTTGTTGAAGACGCGTATTGCATAGAAATTCTCTTCCTTAATACCTTAAATCGATATATTTAATATGAACTAGTATCATTTTGACCGTCTGCGAACTAACTGAATTGCATAACACCGAAATTATTGGGATTTTTCTACTAACGGTAATTCAGCATCATTGCCCACTTCTAACGCTACTTACGTTAAAATTTAATAATGCACTTTTTTTCATTGAAAACGAAATAAATGCAAAAATGGAAAAGATTGAAAATTTGGTTATATGATGAAAATCAAAAGCGCGACTATTTTTAAATTAGAAACGTACGTACTGAGTTCATTACTTCCAAAAATTGTGTATAATTTGGAAAATCTATAAATCTAAAATGTATTTCTGTGCGTTGATTAAATTTGTTATCGGAAATGGTTCTTTTTTTAACTGATTTAAAAGTGTTTAGTTAGATTAAATGGAGACAGTAAGGCAGTAAAGCGTAATATTTAAGATGCTCGACTACCAAACCAGAGGTGTTATAGATTTTCGAGAGTTATCTTGTTTCAAATCCACGTCGTTCTCAGGTTTTTACAGCCTGAAATAGTTGAGCTCCGTAGCCATCTGGAAGATAACGGCGGTCGAGAAAAAGAAACTAGCCCTGATATTCTCTTCAGGTCCACATTAGGTTTAGTACCGTGATGGAAAGCTAAACTTCACAATCCATGATACTCTGTCACAGGTGTCGCGACCTAATGTTGATCGTAATGCGAAGATCCAGAAGGTCTAGTGTAATATCGTAATCACCATTTTTATTCGCATTTCATCAACAAACCGTTAAACGTTTGATTTTTAGCAATTAAATTTACAACAGACTTCATATATTTCACTTTTACAGTTAGAAAAATTATTTGTTTATATTTATATATATATATATATATATATATATATATATATATATATATATACAACGTAATTCTTAGGCTACCCCCCATTAGAAAAAATGTCCCAATTTTATGTAACGTTTATTATATTTCATAGGATTTTAGTGATTATGTTATTAAAAAAAGGGCACAATTTTATGTAACGAAATATGGAACGAAAAATGTAACGAAAAATGTAACGAAAAAATTTTCTAATTTTATGTAATGAAAGTTAAATGTTAGGATAAGATTTTTGTGATTATGTTATTTGTTTTGTGTTGATGCTAGTAAGAATTACGTTATAAATTTTGATCATTTTATACAAAGTATAGAAAAGAAAGAAACAGAAATTAAAGCAAGATGGGTCAAGGGGCACAGCCCCTTGCGAGTCCAAAATGGCCGAGTTTATATATAAAGTAAAGTAAAGTGAGTTCCATACCCTTGACAGGGCGTTGGGATTGTGAAGTTAAGGTTCATAATGTACTAAGTCCAACGGCACTAATGAGAGCAGGGGGGCCAGTCCCTTTCTTTCGGCCGCCTTTACTTTCCCAGATTTCTTTGGTACCCAATTATTTCAGGCGGGGTAAGCTTGGGAGCGACTTGGATCCGAGACGAGACAAGTCTCGAACCCGTGATCATATATATATATATATATATATATATATATATATGCTAATAATAGAAATTTAGACGACATTAAGCCTTTTCCTTTCTTTTCTTCCTTTTTTATAGAATTTTTATTAAAAACAATTAAATAACTTTCACAAAAATGTTATTTACTGATAAATCCATCAACATTAACAGCAATAATTATTACGGAAGAAACGAAGAAAAAAAAATTAATTTTTAAATCGCGATAAACATCGATGTTAAAAATTTGTTAGAAGTTAAAGGAATCTGTTTTTTAATATTTCAGTGTAAAATACGTAATTGAAAACTCAATGCGTTAAAAGCGAGATAAGTAAAAAAGGAGATAAGGAAAAAGTACATAATAAATATTTTTTTTTTTAGCTGCAAAAAATAAACGAAGAGAAATTAATTTAAAAATTGAGTCTCCAAAAATAATTTTTTCAGTTACTAGAATCTTACCAGAAGTGTGTTAAAAATAACGATATAATTTTAAAACACTGTGAAGAATTTTTAGATATTTCTAAAAAGTAACTAGTGTATGAGTCTGCAAATCAGCAGTATGCGTAAAATTTAAAAAAAAAAAACGAGTTGGAGAAGAATTAATCCCATCTGTAACATTAGTGAAATTTATTGAAAAACTTTTTCCATCCTTCATATACATATATATAAACTCGGCCATTTTGACCTCGCAAGGGGCTGTGCCCCTTGACCCCTCGAGCTTTAATTTCTGTCTCTTTCTCTTCTATACTTTGTATAAAATTATCAAAATTTACAACGTAATTCTTACTGGCATCAACACAAAAAAAATAACATAATTACAAAAATCCTATCCTAACATTTAACTTTCATTATATAAAATTAAGCCATTTTTTCGTTACATATTTCGTTACATAAAATTGTGACATTTTTTAAATAACAATTTTTTTGTTTATTTTTTAAATAATTTTCGGGTCCCACAAGGCATTTGCCCAACAAGAATCCTACAAAATATAACAAACGTTACATAAAATTGGGACATTTTTTCTAATAGGGGGTAGCCTAAGAATCACGTTGCAATTAATATATATGTATATATATATATATATATTTATGACTGTTTTCATAGTAGTACTACTTTTGTGTCCATCTAAATTATCTCCTTGTGCAATTTAAAATTATCATTATTTTTTTTTTAGTTTTTATTCTTAGTAGTAACAGTTGTTATGTTGCTCAATGGTTTACATTTCTTAGAAGATATTAGATTTGTTTTACTAGAATGAGATTTAATCTTTTGCGCTCTCTATCTGCAACTCCTTCTGATCTAAATTTATTATATACTTTTTCGTATGTCGCGTCAAGGCCGCTGAAGACTCCTTTCCAAAAAAAAAAAAAAAGTAATTTAAAAGCATAAATGAAAATTCAAAATAAATTTAAAAAAAAAAAAAAAACATATATATATATATATATATACATATATACATTTGTGCAGAGAATGTTTTTGTATAGGTTAAAAAAAAATTATGAAGCAATTTATTTTGTTTCTTTTAATTTTTATTTAAATGGTTCAATTGAAATTATTATGACCTCTTTAAAGGAGAAAACGTTCTCTCCGGATAACTCAAAAGTGAGGATTGGTGCTGAATTTTCTACAGCGTCTGTGCAAACGGAATAAGGGGGGACGTGGAAGAATTCAATTCTGTGACATAATGAAGAAATAATTACAGCAATAAGTCGCTGCAGTTAAAGTAAAATAAAAGGAATTATCGATGCTGGTTTAATAAAAGTAGCTCGAAAGTTTCCAAATTGAAATGGTCTCCGTTTTATTATAAATAGATTACGTAAAAATGAAACGAAAAAAGAAAACAAGTTGCTTATAAAGCCCGATTAAAATATCTACTTTCTATTGTTTGTAGATGATACTTCGAGTTTCCATTTACGCTTTTAAATTTTGTCTTAATATATAAGACAAACCTGATATCTTCGGATGGAAACTGTTAAGGGAGATTAAAGAGCGTTCCGGATCGAAGGAGACTACTTATTTTAAAATGAACAAGAAGATAAGTTAGACAGACTCAAAGTTGGAATTCGAGAGAATGATTTCTATGGAGACCGAAGTTATTATCCTCTTTATAAAAAAGGAATCGCAGATAATTGCTCGGACTGACTGATTATTTATTATGCGCGCTATTGAGGCAGAATGCCGAACTTCAAGAGATTAAAACTTTTTAACTTGCCTGATCCTAGAATCGCGACTTTTTAAATCCTTGATATCGATGGTAGTTTAAACAACTCCATTTTTGAACTTCTTGGATATCACAAAAATCTAAGTCATCTGCACACTATCCTTAAAATCCATCAGCCCATTCTATTTGTATTACGAATATCGATGTGTACGAATTTTATATTAGATTTGCTTTATTTATTCATTGACTTTTTCACTTTCTTCGCTCTAATTTTTATTCGCGTTTTCGTCTATTTGATCCGTAATTACGTTTTTTTCTGAGAACCTACTTTCAAGAAATATTATCTATGATTTTTTCTTTTTCCGTTCGCTACATAATTACGAAATGAACTGTGATGCAAGTTAAAATACAAAATATTTGCAATAAATACAATTTTGAACATTCCGACAAAACGTTCATATCGGTTAATCACAGAAAAAGAAACAAATAATTTCCCGAGAACGCAAAAATAATCGAGGAAAATTAAGTTTTAAGTAATATTTCAATTTTATTCGCGCTTCGTTTTTTTTTTTTTTTGGTTTCTTTTAGTTTCCATTTTTTTTTTTTTTTTTTGCTAAATTCTTATCATCACTATCGTCATTATTTTTAAGTCGTTCACAGGAACTTTTGTCCATTTCGATTATCTACAGTGAGTTCTCTGTAGATGTGAACGGTTAATTCTGCAATCTGAAATCCGGAACGCGAAAAGTTTTCATTTCTTAGAACTTCTTTTGTTGCAAAAGAATCTTCTGGCGTTCAAACACCGTTTTTTTATTACTGCCGTCGTTATTTGTCACTATTTCGATTTTTTTCGACCTCCCTTCATTCCGGACTTTTCTTTTCCTGGTTTAAATATCCCCCGCTGACTGAGCGAAAAAAGAAAGAAAACGCAATAGAAAGAATTACGAGTTCTCAACATAGTCAGATGAGATACCGCGTCATACCGAAACGATGGCCTAGCCTAGAGAAGATGCATCGATGGGACCGGACAAATACTCCCAGGTAAAATGTACAAAGAAGATAAATATCGAATCAAACGTATTTCAAAACGAAGATCAAGAACTATTAGTGCAGAACCACTAAAAAAAAAAAAGGGGTAAGATATTGAAGACTGCGTAGCACTATAGTCAATGGCTTAGAAATTAGACATATCCTGCCTTTTAATTTCGTGTGCTAGGAAGATAACGTTAACAATTCTGAATGATAAACTGAAAGAGATTTCCTGCATGGTCAGATTTTACAAGAACACACCTAATTTGTGCCCAGTGCGGTAGCCTAGTGGTTGAGGTAGTTGGCTCCTAAATATGAGATGTCATAGGTTATCGAGTCTGAACTTGAATATTGGTTATGCTACAGAAATGTAGGAAAGTAAAGGCGGATAATCCAAAAGTAGAAAGGAACTGGCCCCGGTATTCTCATAAGATCCCCATTAGGGAACCTTAAGTACCATTATGAAAAACTTAATTCTACAATTCCCGACGCCCTGCTAAGCGTATTTGCTTTACTTTTAAGAATATCACAGGGAGTAGAGATATTGAAAATGAGATAGAGCCCGCGAATTTAACAAACCCGTCTTTGACTTTTATCACCAAAACGAATTAAAAATTTTGTCCGATAGGTTTCATCGGCAACTGAATATTCCGATTTTTCTGCTACTCATTTCCTTTCATTTCGGAAGAATTCCCCATTCGTATTTTTCCTACTTTACTTTATTTTATCGTATTTCGTGTCGTTTCCGGATTCTACACTAAATTCTTCGCCGTATGTTCGGTGTCCGATAAATTTTCGCTAACTAGATTACCGCTGCATGCTACCTTAATGCCAGGATGCGTTTTAAAATAAGAGGGTCCAAATTTCGCGTGAAATTAACTTAAACATCGCCATCTTAGCCTTTTATTTTAAAGTACCGCTCCGAACTTTAAAACTTCCATATTAACGTGTACTTTAAAAGCCTGGCAAACTTTTCCTTTCAGAGTTCTCTTTTCGTCTGATTCGATTAATAAGCCTTGTTTTTATTTAATTGATTAAAATTGTTCCAAAATGCTCGTTAAATACGACGAGAAAATGTGTGTTACTAGTTTCGTAATTTTATGTTAAGTAATTAAACATTGGTTTTTTACCTTCGCATTTAGCCATTTTTTAACATTGTAGTATACTGGAAGGCCAATCAGGCCTTCCATCGATACGGAACGACTTATTTTTTACGATGGTAGTTCGTCAGACCAGTTCTCGGCGGGTCCCACGTACACCTCTAAAGAAAATCTGTTCTTCGTAATCTTATAATATATTCCGAGCGTTTCAAATTGATCGACATTTTGAGTAGCGGTGCAGAATATCATGACTGAATATCGCGACCCAATTCCAGCATCCGTTCATAATTTAATTACCCCTTCGTCGTTTTATTTTTGTTTGCGTCTCCGACTTTTCTTAAGGTACCACATCTTCCAGTTCGTGAAATTCTCCTTAATTCCGGTAATTATCTTATCGTTTCTTGGCTAGAAGGTTAAGAGGAGAAAACGTAGTGTGAGTGAAACTGCTGTTATCATGAATCTAAATCACGCTCGGTCGATGCGCAAAGTTTTCAAAATAAAAGGAACACCGGTGTTGCGGCTGCTTAATGGTCACTCTTAATAATTTTTATTAGCTCAGCGACTACGAGAATTTCATCGAATTAAACTAAATGCTGTGGCTAGGATGAAGTATTCGGAACAAAAGAAAGGGAGAAATCGAGAACAGGAGAGAACGCAGAACGTAATCGAAGAAGAAACGAGAAAAATGAACTAAAATGAAAAATTAATAGTAAGAGGGGGCCCTGCGAAGAAACGCATGGAGTTGAAGGAGAATCGAAATATAAGAAATAGTATTAATTAGTCGAATACGTAGCTCGGAGTGGACACTAAGAGTAAAAAGTAGGGCTTAATTGATATTAAGTAACTGGAAGAATAGCGAAGAGCACGTAAACACAAGTAGCGGAATTCTATGACAGAGTGGATATTTTTTTTTTTTTTTTTTTATTAATATTAATTAGTACGATCTTAACGACTAACGTTAAATAAATACTACATATATTAACATGTACTTAATACTAGACAGAATGTATCTTCTAGACACTTAGTAAAACTTGAGCGGGGGGACAATAGATCCATTGATCAAAGCCCCAAAAATTATTTACAATATTTACATTAACTACAAGACACCAAGTCTTGTGGTTTATAACGCTTAAGGCGTCGTACGTCATATTCGGTGTCGAGAAGTTGCAGTGCCTCAACGTTGATGTGTTGAGGTAGGCACTTCTCGTGTTGTTCTGCGAAATCCTTGATGACTTCGCAGAGTGGATATTAGAGGGGAAAAATAAAATTGTTTACGACAATCGTGCCAATAGAAAATATATAAACTCTTTGCTTAAAGCGTCACGACGAAAGACTAGCCTGCAATACGATTCGGTGTGTTTACGGTTGTAAAATCAAAAATAGTACAAATACGGCTCAGCCGGGAAATGTCGTGAGGCGTGTTAGCGCATTCTAAAATATAATATGTAAATACACGAATAACGAATAGAATCAAGCATGAAAAACGACGATCAAAATTAACCAATTCAGCACTTGCGTGAAATGTCACAGTGTGATAGTAGGCGGAATTATAGGCGGCGGCGCGATGATAGCGGCAGATATGCAAGAAAGTAAGAAGAGAGTAAAGAATAAAATGAAGGGAACTCATTTTAGTAACCGATTTTCTTATCAACTTCAGAAGAAAATTCAAGAGAAACGGCTATTATTGGAGAAGAGCAGATGCGAGAATTTCCGAGAAATAGGAAGAAGCCATTATTTTTCGAAACGAGAGAAATAGCTCTCCGCGAATAATCGTGAAAATTGTCGCCAGATATGTAAAACCGCGAATATAAGCGGAAATATCAAAAATTTCCGAAAATCATTTTGAATCTGCGAAAATTACACAGCACAAGGCATCTCAATTGGTCTAGAATTCTCGTTGCGATCGAGGTCTCAATTGTCTTGCGAGCAAGTAAAAACACTTAGATAAAATATAGTCCAGAGGCAATTTTTGCACAAGTGTTCTTGCAGCCTTTTCCTCGTTACAGCAAGTGTCGACCAGTAGCAGCGGGGGTTATTCGCTGTGCATAGATGTGTTTCAGAAGAAAAAGCTTTTCTGATACATTCCAGCAACTGTTCAGTTTTGTTTTGCCGGAAACCCCTCTGCCATTCGCATTCCGCTTTTTCCTCTCGCTACATCACAATCCGCAGCTGAACTTACTGGCAATGTAAAATTATGACATTCAGTTTTATTTCCGAATTCCGGCAGTATTTTAGGATCAAATTTTCCCGCGTGTTATCATATTCGGAAACATAAGCGTCCGAAGCACTTTAATTCGCGTGTACTTCATAATCTTCTATTTTCTCAAAGCATCAAAGCGGACCTTATTTAAATTGTCGTCGCATGCTATTCTCATTCTTCATCTTTCACCATTTTATCTGCAGAACTTTATGCAAACTATATAGCCTCTAAAGAAAACTGCAACCATTCTTGAGTCTACAAAACCAATGGGAAAATCAACAAAACATTCCTTCGCCAAAGAAATCATCCAGCTGCTCTTCTTAAACTCATCTTTGCATGCCATTTTCGCAAACTCCCATGGGATTGTCAAAACTGCTGAAACATTTGACCTGATCCCTCCACTTGATGTACGCTGTCCAGTGCATTCCGCGCCAGTGTATAGAGTCCAGATTGATAACAGCAGCCTCATTACACCTCAGCTTGTCCGGTAGACTGTCTCTATCAAAGACTCCTCGAAAATAGGGCACATGCAAACGACGGGCATACACTTTTCAATGTCCATGTTACTTAGTGGTCGATTTGTAGGAACCTGGCTAATGACGAAAAACTTTTTTCTGTGCGATCAGGGTGTTACATAAAGCCCTAACCCACTTCTATATATCCATAGGGGTAGGCTTCTACACCGATCCGTTTATTAATATTAGCACCGCTGCCAGAGTGAAAACTTCGCCTGACCTCGTTTACATCCTTGATGGTTTTGGAAATTGTAGCCGATATACATGCTAAGTAACGCTCTAGCAGACTCGTTAATAGAGGTACTACTCGCAGAGTATTCGTTTCCACTATTGTGGTACCATGACTGAGACGTAGTTTCTTCACAGCTTCTAAGGTTCCTGCAGTTCTTCCGACGAGTGTTTTCTCCTTGCGTCCCGTTTTTTGGGCTGTAACTAAAACGTCACGAAATTATAGCTTTTTAGTCGATACAGCTTCTTACTCTGCCCAGCACAACTGATGCAAATGGCATATCGAAGTGAGCGAATCTGTTTCCGCATCAAAGAACTCTCCGCCTTTATCAGTTATTGCTCTTATGATGTCATGCCTGTAACTTTCACAAACAGCTTGCTTTTAGATCAACTACTATGGGCGAACTGCAGAAGTACCGTATGTTTGAAGAGGTTCGAAATTAAGTATAAATCGAAATCAGATAAATGACCTGCAATAAATTTAAATAATAACAGAGAAGACAACAATTGAAACAGTCGGGTATGTTATTTATTTAGATAAACTTTTATCTGCATAAACAATATAAATTTGGGGTTGAAAATAAATAAGGGGGAAATAAATGACAAAATCTTCTAATTAGGCAACATATGCATACAACTCTCACTCTCTTCCGTACATCCACAAACCATACCGAATTGGCGTATGTGATATAAATTTTGAAATTTCAATCGCGATAAAGAAAATTAAAGTAAACAAAATACAATAAAATAATTATATTTAATTACTTGCAAAAGAATCATAATATATATATATATATATATATATATATATATCGAACGGAAAGTACAAATACCATATAATCGAAATACTAAGTGGATACGAAGTTAGTTCTTTATGTAATAGGTTGGACTTCCCATTTGGGAAAGATTTCAATTTCGAGGATAAAGAATTGAATTTGACAGGTAAGAGATTTGCATTCCTGTATGCTACTTTTTGTATTTTGGAACACTAGCGTAAAAATCATCCGCCATTCTCGAGTTACCCCTCCCTTGAATGAAATATTAAATCTGTTTTTATACGTAAATACAAATAAGAGGGTAAGTAGATCATTTATTTACGAAGGAAGGAAAAGGGAAAGTTGGGATGGACGGTGATTTCGCTAGAATACTAAGATACAAACATTTCCAAAAGTAACTTTCGACCCGCTTTGGTTAGCTTCGGATTAATGAAGCCGCTTGACCGTGATCGGGGCTCGTGATTTATTTAAACGTACTAAAAGTAATGCATTTAAAATTAAGATGTAAATTAATTATGGTATACATAAACATTGCTAATGATAGTAATAATAATAACAATGAAAATAATAATAATTCTTCTATGCGAGCGATAAAATCGTCACAACTCGGCTGGTGGAAATCCGATTAACTTTTCTGTCAAAACTTCGTACGCATCAGTTGCTTGTTTTAATTTGTAACATTTCAAAGAAGAGTCCTATGAAACGGTTTGTTTGAGCATTCGAAATATTTCCCTCACTCGTAGGCACTCTCTGCTATAATTAAACCGTGTCGCAGTAACACAGAATGTGTACATATGCGATATTGTTAATACACTTTATGGTGCGTAGAAATTTTTATCTACATTTTTAATTTAGCATCTCGTCTGTCTGCGGAACTCTTTTTTTAACCGAATTTATTAAGCATTCATGAACACTCTCGCTTACTGAGAATGTAACAGTTGTGACAATTCGTAAACTGTATTCGTAATTATATATATATATATATATATATATATATGTATTGCGTATTTTATTAAACATTGCTTTCGCTAATTTCAACATCATTTTTTCTATCCGACATTTTCGTATAATTCTCACAATCGCTTTTAACGCTCAAAAGCTGTATCGTCGATACTTTTAGAGATTAGCACTAGTTACCTAAAAACTGATACATATTTCTTATTTTTTGCTATCTGTATAAAGCTCACTCCTTACATATCTTTCGCCTTCCTTTCATAAATTGATCGTGTTATTTTCCACCTAATAAAATGGTTTATATAACGTTGTCGGTAGTGAACACTGTGCAGGCCAATTCGGCTTTTTACTTATTTTGAATTGCTCAATTCTTTACACCACGGCTTTCCGACTAATAGTAGATTGTGTGTTATAGGATTTCTTCTCCATGGAGGTTTTAATAAAAGCAAAATAGTTGTAAAAAGAATCGTCGTACGGCAACAAGTCGTAAAAGTGTTTTTCGAAAGAATACGAAGTCGACTGAGGTAAATTAAATTCACGAATTTCATAAAAAATAATTTCAATATACATTGTTGACTTATATTTTGAAAGGAAAACAAAGATCTAATTTTACTTTTCCGCAAATGTAACCGCTTCAAATAAAATTTCACCATTGTTTACGAGATGACAGTGACCGTTGGCCAGTGGATTTATATAGAAAAATGTCCCATCAATAAGCATCATAAGAAGCGGAGTAAGTTTTAGGAGTATACTGTGTAATATTTTTAGTGTAATTTTTTTTGATAGCTATTAAATATATACGAGTGTATATATGTATATATATATATATATATATATATATATATATATATATATATATATATTAATTACAACGTAATTCTTAGACTACCCCCCACCCATTAGAAAAAGTGTCCCAAAAAATGTCCAAATTTTATGTAACGTTTGTTATATTTTATAGGATTTTGCGATTATGTTATTATATTCATATGGGCCGATTTAGAATCACGTTGTAAATTTTGATCATTTTTTACAAAGTATAGAAGAGAAAGAAACAGAATGTAAGCATGAGGGGTCAAGGGGCGCACAGTCTCTTGCGAGGCCAAAATGGCCGAGTTTTTTATATATATATATAAATTTTCCACGCATTAATTAAAAATAAAGTCGTTTCAATTTTTTTTCAAAAATTTTCAAAAAATAAAAAGTATTTTCTAATTACGAACTTTCAGAATCATGTATCGAAAATTTTACGATGTATTGTGAATAATCCGAAAAAAAAAAAAGAAGAAAAAGAAGTAAGAACACTTTTTAGGTCTCCCGCGTTATATGACTGCCAGAAGCCAAAAGCCGCATATTAAATCTTTCGGCGAAAAGTTTATCAGACCAAAACTTCATTTTTTATAGCTGTTGGCTCACTTTTTGTTTATCTTTTGCCTTTTATTATCATATAAAAAAAAACCATTATAAAATGTGAATACCGTTTTTATTACCTGTTAATTAAAATATTAACGAACTTTACGCGGTAACATTACAAAAATTAGAATATAAATCGAAAAATTAAAATTACAGTTAAAAATAGAATAGTATCAAAGCGTATTTTATATAAAAAAAAAAACGGGAAAAATAAAAAGCAAGAACATGAACACTGCAAATAATTCAGCTAGGCGTAAGATGAAAGTGTCCTTTAAGATTTGTTCAAATAAATTTTAACGTTTATATTTTTGGGTGCCGTAAAAATTCACATAGGTATAAATTCAAAAGATTCTTATCCGCTTCGAACTCTTTTTTAACCTGTCGTTGTACTGTTGCCCGGAACGATATTCTGCATTTGAGAGCCGGAGGATTGACAAAATTTGGTGAATGGTTTACAGTGTAATGAACGTGTGTATTCGTGTTAGGACGATGCAGTATATATTATGCCGACGATAAATCTGGAACAATAACAGTGTCAGGCAAAACATTAAAACATTTAATAAGCAGTCTGCTGAACGATTTTCGTAAGACATCCATTTTTTTCAACGCATATATTCTTCTAAAGAGCCGTTTTGTAGATAGGTTCTGCTCGCCTTATATTTCTTAAATACGAAATCAGATTCATTGATTTGTACCATTTCTTCAGATCCTTCTATTCGAATTGTATTTAATAAATTATTAGTGCATACCTCGTGCAAATATTTCTACCGGTCAATAACCGCATATGTTCTCATTGATTCCAATTCGTCGGTACAGAATTTATCTATTGAAAATTATTTTCGGTTTAGTCATATAGAAAACAAATAATTTTATCATAAGAGATTTATTCTTTCGTAATGCTACTGTTAATCGACATGACAAAGCCAACGCTGACAGCTATGAGAATACGTTTTAGCGTTACTTTTACAGTTTCTTTGTTTGTAAATTATATCGCATTATTGTAAAAACATACACAGAGCACTTTCTTTACCACCGGCTTAACATACTAAGTAAAATCCTTTAACTTTACAAAACAACCCTTTTTTTTTTAAGCGCCAAGTTCCATATATGTACAAAAAAAAAAAACGATCAAATAGCAATATAAATAATTTTTGTCTTATAAACTTTTCGCTGAAACATTTAATATACAGCTTTTGGCTTCTATAGCATAACGCAGGGGAGAATTTACTTTTTAAATGTCCGTCTTTCTTCTTTAATGTGCGATGGTGGTATGTTATTCGTAGACAAAGTTTTGTAACATGTGTAGGCTGAAACAAATAATGCGATTTACATTTTGGATTCATGTTAACGATGCGAAGAGAATGGATGGTCGGTCATATTATATTTCGGTAGTAGGATTTGCTGAAAGAGTATTTGAATAATTTAGGGAAGAAATATGTGTGAAAAAAATTAATTCAGTTATTTTGGAAACAATAATTAAGACGTAGAGTGTTAAGTGCGTTATTACACTTGGCATAAAACGGCAGTGTGGAAGCCTAGGAATTAAGATACTAGGTTACCAGACCGGATGTGTCATAGGTTTTAGGAAATTATCTCGTTTCAGATGATCCAAGTCGCTCCCAGGTATGTACCTAATTGATTATACCGGAGTAATGTGGAAAAGTAAAAGTGGCCGAGCTCTTTGTCATGTCTTGGTTGCTTATTTGGCCGATACCAAAAATCCCCGAGATCGGTGGCGTGATCGTTGAGTACACGGTCGCGCTGAGGGTAGAGACGTTATAGTGTCTGGGTGGTAGAGGTCAGCAGCTAAGACAATGATATGCGTGTGCGGCAATAAGCGCTGAATAAGATGTGCCGAGTAATGTCGAGTGGCGAGAATATTATAATAACCCGCAAAGGTAGGCAGCTTAATTAACGCGGTAATATTATAAAGGTATTCTAGAAAAATCGGTGTTCATATTATTAATTGATAAGGTACCGGGTAATTTTAGCGATTCGACTATGTCGTTCGGTAAAAGCCCATCGTGTACCGAAATTTTCGTTCGTGCATCTTGCACTATAATTCGATATATTATTAATTCGTTGTTCAGTCGAATATCGTCGTCCTTTTAATTTTGTCGAGAGATCACGCCGTCGCGGTGAACCTTTGCCACACTACACGTGCAGTAAATTTTTTAGTAGTCATCATTTTGTATGTAATTTTTTTTATTTGTTGTTTGTCTACCAAATTGTTGTACATGTCGCATACGTAAAATCTTGTATTTTGTTTTGTAATAGACGCAATTTGTTACATCGAAATTTTCTTATTGGACACGTGCTAGGGCCCGCGACGTCTCCACTTAGGAGAAACTACCGCCTTCGGACGGCGGATTTCGCGATAAAAATTTTTAATCGACAGGAAAATTTTTTTATTTTTTTTTCGCGTTCACTCTTCGTAGTTGAAAGACTAATGTTCTACTAGAGTTTTCCGGTAGTGATAGCCGTTACTTGCCACTGGCACTCCGAAAGAGAGACCAATAGTCCGAGTCATATCAACTGGCCTCCTAAACAGGGACTAGAAGTCGTAATTCACATAACTAGAGTCATATCAACTGGCGTTCCGAAAGAGAGACCAATAGTCCGAGTCATATCGACTGGCCTCCTAAACAGGGACTAGAAGTCGTAATTCACATAACTAGAGTCATATCAACTGGCGTTCCGAAAGAGAGACCAATGGTCCGAGTCATATCATTATCCTATGCAACTCTTGACGATGCGTGATTCATTATTCTAATTCTGGATGCCCTGTCTTGTTGGGGAACCCAACGCATCTCGAACTCGACTTGGGCAGTTTCTCCTTCGCTATGATTTTGTGCAGACATTCGTGGACTACGCTGAAGCATTTGTGGCCACGATTGTTTATTATAATTATTGTATACGATGATTGTGATTGCTGTTAAATTTAATTTTCTGATCAGTCAAGTTCAGATACTCTATGTATCTTGAGGTCTGGCCAATTTCTCTTTCCTAAAGATTTTATTCAGCCATCCGCGGGTAACGTTGAACATTTACGGCCACGGTTGTCTGTAACATTTTTCCTAATTAAATACTATGTATCTTTCATTAGTTGGCATTATTTCTATATAAACTGATTGGTGGCCAAATGGCGATGGTTAACTAAAGCCGGGCCAAAAAAGAAAAAAATAAATAAAATCAGATAAATTTTATTATAATTATGAGGCGAATAAACAAAAAAACAATGAATATATATATATATATCTGAACCCGGATATGCATTATAATTTTTGAACTTACATTACTATCAACACTACAGCACCGGAAAATTACGATACAGCTCCAGGTTAATATTGTTTACATTGGCCTTGTTAGCTTTCACTCTCGATGCTTTGGGCCTGAGGCAATCGTTCTAACGGTAAACCGTAGCAGTATGAATTCTGAATGTAACGTTACTTTTTGTACTTCGTTATTGTGCGTTTTGTTTCGTTTTTACACTTTCATGTTTTCAGTAAAGTTTATCACGCTTTTTGTTTTTGTTCTGCGTTTTATCGAATACACAATGTTTTAGTCGCATTCGATTTTCAACTTGTTCACGTTGCAATCAACTCAAAACAAATTTTGTTTCGGTTTTTTATGGATTTTTTTTTCTTTCTTTTCAGAAATTTTTAACGCTGGATGCTATTTGTTTTTCTTTTTTCAACGATGGTAAGTTAAAAGAAGATTAAAGTAGTAGATTGGTGAGGAGTTGGGTGAGAAAAAATGAACAGCTAACGACAAAAAATTCATACTTACCCATTGAGGTAATCTGTAATGGAATTTGGATCGGTTTATAGACTATTTTTTTTTTTTTTTTTATATTTAAATGGGCACGCCAGCACAGGACATTTACCCAGCACAAAAGATTAAAAGAAAAGAAGGACATATGAATCGACAAGTTATATCAAGAAACGATTAGAGACAGAGGAAATGAAGGCGGATAACAAGGGAACAACAGAAGGAGATGGAAAAGTGAGAATATAGAGGGCACTGTAAGGTGTAGGGAGGCCAAGGCTAAGCAAATTGGAATAAAGGATCGCGTGTTCAGTAGAAATATAGGAACATTCAAATAGTACGTGGTTTGCATCACACGTGCCATTGAAGGTTGGAGGATGAAAGGGACACAAAGGAGATTGAACCAGAGCAAAGCGGAAACGAGAAGCCGGGAGCAGACTGTGATTAAAACGAAGGCGAACTACGGAAGAAATGACAGAACGGCTGATACTGGGAAAATTATTAAACCAGGGAGAAACGGACGGAGAAGGCTGTAAAGCAAGGTAAAAGGAGTCAGGGTTGGAGAAACAGGACGGATAGAGATCAGTCCAAAAGTCATGGTGAGAACGAAAAGAGAGAGAGAGTGAAGACTTTGGGAAGGAAATCTGCCTAGACTATGAAACGGTTCTTTCTTTTTTACTGTTTGAAAAAAAATTGACACATCGTAAATGCGAAAGCTCGGTTTTACGTGCATGCCATGGACAGTGCGCGTTATGTTGAACTGAAAGTTTCAGCAGTTAACCGCAGGCCGGGTCTTGATGACAAGTTGTCAGCCTGTTTGAGAAAACCGTTACTAGTCATTTAAACGAAATCCTTTATTATTAGAAACGCGAAGAGACAGATGTTAAATTACGGTTTCGGTAGATGCGGTTTAGGAATGGTTTTCGAGGGTTTAAAACGCAATTAGGCCACTGGTCGAACTGACTGTGAAGGTTTCGAATTAATAGGCGCTGTTCCTCAAGACAGAAGTACGATAAACAGTACTGCCCGTTTAGAAACTTTTGCGGAAGAGTACTCAGTCCGATTTTGACGCTGAATCCGGTCTAAATTAGAGTTGCTTTAAACGAATTTTTAATGCAACTTCAAAAGAGCGCTTTGCAAAATTGGAAAATTATTAACGCGAGGCGCATTCTGATGCGAAAATCTAAAAAGACTGTAGTAATGTAGGCTAGTTGGTAAACATTTTTTTCGCAATTTATTAGTATTAATACTACTAGTACGGGGTAGCGCGGTAGCTTCACAGATAAGCTGCTTGATTATTCACAGGCTCAAGACTTGCCTTATTTCGGCCCTTAGTCGTTCCGAGGTTGTTACGCAAACTGAAATAATTTGGTATCAGGGAGATGTGAGAAGGGGAAAAAAATCAAAAACTGGCATCACAATATTCTCCTCAGATTCATTAAGCTTAGGAGTTTGTGAACACTTTTCTTACACTAAGCATATGTGGAACTCATTTCGCTTTTTCTTTTTTTTCCTTTTTGTAATGCTAGTTAGGGTGATTGACTGTGTATTGAAAGCGAAGAAGCATTGTTTACATCGTTAAAGCATCCACATATCCCTCAGCTGATTATAAAACAACCCCGAAAACGTTTTCAAGTTTTTATTAAATATTCTAATCATTTATTATTGGTTATATATATATATATATATATAATAATATATAAATAAATATATAAAATATGTAAAGTAGCGCGGTAACCGTTAATGGTTAAGCTACTTAGCTACGAAACTGAAGGTTTCATGGGTTTTCGGGAATTGTCACGTTCCGGATCCAAGTCGCTCTCAGATTTATACCTAATCTGTAATAATTGAGTACCAGAGAAATCTGGGAACGTAAAAGCGATCGAGAGAAAGGAATTGCTCCCACCCCAGTTTTCTCTTTAGATCTTTTAGGCTTAGTACATTGTGTACCTTACCTTCACGATCCATGTGATACATTATCAAGAGTACGTGGGACTTACTTTACTTACGTATAATATATAACTTTTCTCCATTTTCCTAGCCAAGTTGATGAGGTAATTCAAACTTTATTACTCGGATTTTATTTATTATAACTATGTTTCAATTTGCGTTACTTCGCCGAGCTACCCGCAATAATGATATAACCATCCGCAGTTAGTATGGCTGTGCAGCCCTTATCGAGATGTTTTGTTGGCGCTTTTTTAACTATTTCAACTGTGTAAGGTAGTACTTCGAGGTCTGTTCTGATGCTGATTGGCCATGGAAGTTGAAATATCATCCTAGAGTTTTACTTTAAAACCGCGTTATTATTAATATATAAGGAGGGCCATTCATGAACACTCTTTAAAAAAGGCCCTTCTAATAAACCTTTTTTTTAAGGTTATTCTCGATTATCTCTTTATTCTATGTTCCTACAATCGTTATGGAGTTCTACAGCTTGCACGGATCGTAAATTAAGAATGTTATATAATTTCTTAATCTTCTTTTCTCCTCAGAGCGGCAGTATTTGTCAAGGCTAACGCAAAGTTCAAACGGAGCATTAAAACGAGATAACTGTTGTTTCGAGAATGATAACGATGCCTTAAGCTGTTCCGGTCCGTTCGTATATAACTGCTGGTCAAATTAGATAGTGTGAAGAAGAGACATTTTTATACAGGTGGAACGCACGAAAAATTACCCCAACGAAAATGTGTGATAATATTTTAAAATATTTCGTTTTATAACACCTCTTGAGCTTTTCGTCATGGGCTTTGCATTGTAAACTTAAAGTAGACGATGAAATTGAGCGATTACACGTTTTTTTTAGTGTACCATGCGCAAACAAGCACTAACACCCGAAATACAATTATTGCGATAAACATTTCTGTTGTAGTCATTAATACATTGTACGAAATGTTATATCCTTCGTTTATGCTTATAATCCTTAGAGAAAGTGCTTAACAAACTTTTTTTTCCCCCGACACATGATAAATACTGCGCAGCGTTTATATGTTCGTTACATAGTGTAGTTGTTTTTTTAAAATTAGTAATTAGTTAATCTCTATTCCGCGACAGCAGCATTCATCCGATGTATATACATATTTCAAACTCGCTTGCCCGTTAATTTCTTTTTTCCCTCGTTTTTTTTTTTTTTTTTTAATTTCCGGCTATTACAAAGGCCTTTTGTTTCCCCGTTTAGAATA
Source organism: Icerya purchasi (assembly GCA_039619475.1). Classification (NCBI taxonomy): domain Eukaryota; kingdom Metazoa; phylum Arthropoda; class Insecta; order Hemiptera; family Monophlebidae; genus Icerya; species Icerya purchasi. The sequence goes on along the minus strand of CM077116.1, from coordinate 398,339,035 downwards.
TATTAAAATGCAAACTTTTTTCAGTGCGCACTCTTTGTATTTAATATTCAAAGATTTTTAAATAAACACTCGTTATTACTATACTACACTACATTTCATTTTAAAAAATTCCGTAAAAAATGAGAAAGTAACCGATTTAACAAGAATTTAAGTGGGGAACGCTGACTAGGATATGCTACCAAGCTTGTCAAGATACACCGACCGCAGATAGGAATGATAAAAGTCTAAGAATGTTGTTGTCCCGATTAAGTCTCAGCCAACACGTACCATCTTTTTCTTAAAAACTATCTGACTGCACTTTTGGTCCACTTCGTGTGAAACGTTCGCCGTACTATTTTTTAAATTTATTAATTATTAAAACTTGATTGGAATTTCTTTCTGATAAGAGCACGTTAATGTAATCACTTCTCTGGCGCATACAAATTTACATTCACTAATTCGAAATTTCTTAACTAATTCCTTAGGAAATGTCAGTTAAAGACATATATATATATATATAACTCGGCCATTTTGGCCTCGCAAGGGGCTGTGCCCCTTGTTCCCTCTTGCTTTCATTTCTGTCTTTTTCTCTTCTATACTTTGTATAAAATGATCAAAATTTACAACGTAATTCTTACTGGCATCAACACGCACAAAAAAATAACATAACCACAAAAATCCTATTCTAGCATTTACCTTCCGTTATATAAAATTAAGACATTTTTTCGTTACATTTTTCGTTACATATTTCATTACATAAAATTGTGACGTTTTTTAAATAACAATAACAAAAATTCTACAAAACATAACAAACGTTACATAAAATTGGGACATTTTTTTGGGACATTTAGCGTTACATAAAATTGGGACATTTTTTCGAACTAAGAATTACGTCGTAATTAATATTATGTAAAACACCTTAGACTTTCCATTCTAAACCTTGTGCATCACGTAATCGGGGATAACCATGTCAGGAGTAAACATTTAGGTAGGTAAAATCATTTTAAAAGTGTCTGCGTATTTTCAAAATTTTACAGCTTAATATTTTTAAAATTACGTAACTTTGTATTTAAAAAAAAAAAAAAAAATATGAAATTATCGCTGAACGGTCATTTTATGAAGTTGTACGAAATAATTCATGGTTTACGTTTGTGGAGCGTACAATATTACACTTAAACATCACATATACGAGCGTATAATAATGCCGTTAGGAAAGACTTAGTTGTCGCGATAGCCTCTAGTTGCTAAAGCGCTTAGCCTCGATTACGGAAGTCACGGGTCTGACCCCAGGGGGCGACGACAGAAATTATTACGAAAATTAAAATTAAAATAATCGCTAATTTACGTAAATACGATCATATGCGCTCCAGTTAATACGACACGCGCGGGACTGCGCTTATATAACGATAAATCGAACAATCACAATGTGTCAGTTGCAAGTGTAGTCTTTTACACGGACGTTACATATAGCAATTGCCAAGAACTCTACCTATTCTGTCCGGTACAGCCTAGATTGTACAGATAGCTACTCTCGAGAATAATGATAATTTTGATGATTAACAGAACTGCGCAAGTATCTGAAGTTGCCGGATAATATTTAATAAAATTTCTCGGCATTTTATATAATATCGCGAATAATCTAAGACGATATATAAAAAAAAATTGATTTCTCTTCTGATTACTTGATACGAATCAGGGTTTCTGACGCTATCTTTCATTAAATAAGCGACGGAAGAAAATAAATATAAATAGTACTGTTTCATTTATCGGGGAAGGTTAATGTGCGTGCGTGTGTGAGTTGTGAGAAGATATCGCCGTAGGCCCGAGTACACTGCTTTTGTGGAAATGGATATGTGCTGCGTATAGAGAGATGTCTATGTGCATAGTACACGCCAAATATGCGAGTATACAGGCACTTGTGTAACGGAATGTTCAGCTTATCGATTTACGATCGAACAACGTTAACAAAGAATAGCCAGCGAACGAGAGTTCATAAAATGTACTCAGCTCTCGTATTAAAATGGTAATTTAACATTACCGGCTAGAGATTTTAAAATACTATACGATGCATTAGGCGGTACAGTTATTCAGGGTCGATTTCCATCTTACGCGACGTAACGTAAATTTATACAGAATACGAATTCTAAAGTATATTTTTATTTATTCGTGTTATTTGTTAAACTTGGATTTTAATAAAAAATATTATTAAACTCTATCCTTATTAGCTCGGGCGCTCTCAGGCATTTTATTAGTACAACAAACTCGATCGAATAAGTATTAAACGCCGCTTTGGGACAAGCAAATCTTCGATCAAAATTCGGATCAAACGTCAACTTTGGACAATTCGATTAATTCGTCTTAAAGTTCGTATTATTATTTAGAAGATAAATCATCGATGAATTTGTATT